>CM060903.1:633891937-636291937 GCA_030737815.1 Allium fistulosum | reverse complement strand
GGTCCTGGTGCTTAATTATTTGCCGTTAACATTATTTTTAATGCTTACTTAACCTTATTATTAACGTTTACTTAATTCTACCGTTTATTAATATTTATTACTATTTATTTTCCTTAATTCTATTTTGAATTATTTCGATCCGAAATCTTCAATTATCGATAACTTCTTCGTTTGAACTCCGATTGTGAAGCTTTATATATGAAAATTGCTCAGAAAATCGCCAGAAACACAATGGCGCAAGTTTCATAGCCAAATTTCGACGTTTGCTCAAATTCCAATTTTGAGCTTTAATAATTGTTTATTAATTTTTGTAATTAATTACCGTTTATTTTACAGGGTGTTACAGTCATTTTATGGCCTTTAAAGAGTGCTCATCTCGATGCTTTTAACAAGTTGAAAAAACTTTTTTTGGTTTTGAGTCAAGATTTTCCTCCAAATCTGGTTCACCGGTGTACCTACTCGGACCAGCAGCATCATAAACCATTTCAGTCATTCTATTTTGTAGACCCGCATTTTCTTCAATAAGGGGTACATCGTAATCCATATTTACTGTCTCATCTTGTACCATGTGATATTCTTCTCTATGATATATCCACACAAGATAGTCAAGCATAAACCATGTTAGTGTAAATGTAATATCACAATATAATATTCTATATGTTTCAAGCAATGAAATTTCGAACACGGAGATCGGACTTCTTTTATATTTGTTTTATTACAAGATGCCACTTTCATGGATGCATGCACACCATTTCTAAAGTGCAATGGAATCATTCCTCTATTTTTAACTTTCATGTAAATAATCCATCATTTATACCCTACATGTAAATTACATTATTTTTCAAACAGTAGTATTTATTCTTAATTTTTTAATAAAACCAAACATTAATAATAACATTACTACATCTATCTATTTAATAAAACCAAATATTAATAACATTATTAATTTTATTATTAATTTAAATAACATTATTAGTTTTATTATAACATTCAATGGTATTATTGATATTATTATTAATTTAAATAGCATTATTAATTTTATTATTACATTAAATAACATTATTAATTTTGTTATTAATTTCAATAACATTATTAATTTTATTATTACGCTCAATAATATTATTACTTTTATTATTAATTTAAATAATGTTATTAATTTTATTATTAATTTAAATAATGTTATTTATTATCATTTAAATAATATTTTAATTTTAGTACAACGTACGTTCAATAAGATTATAATTTTATTATTATGTTGAATAACATTATTAATTTTATTATTACATTCAATAACATTATTAATTTTATTATAAAACTTTAATAACATTACAAATTTTATTATAAAGCAATGGAATTCACAAACAATTTCAAAGCTGTGTAGCATAAGGATTTCTACCTTTTTCAAATGGCTAACCATCTTACTTCCCATCACTAACACAATAATATTTATGTTACGTAAATTATTTCAAATCGAACGATTTACAAAATTTTGGTAGCACTTCCTTTTATTCTCCATATCATACTCAAAAGAACATACATGGAAAACAAGAATGAAGTGTCATCGAAATTTCGTTAACCGTTCGTTTTGAAATATCGACTTACGAAATTTAAATATCATTGCGTTTATAACTTATCCAATACTGGAACAAATCCAATAAATAATACATCAAATAAATACTGATTTTCGTTTTATTTAAAAGATGAATATCTATATAATGATTATATACGATACTTGTCAGACAAGGCCAAATTAAACATCTAGGGGGTTCCATTAATAATACCATATCAATAATAATGACTATGTCGAACAATTTCATAATAATATCAACGAAAAAATCATATACGAATTGTCATACCAAAAAATCTATACCAATGATCATATAGCAACGAATTTAAATTAACCGTCGAATTTATGTTGCTAGATTAAAAGTTGGGTCTTGTGCAACTTAAAGGTTCGAACCAAAAGGATCGATAACCTTGAATCATATATGTAAGTCCAATAAGTAAGTCAAGAATCATATGTGATAGGTTAGAATTGAGAGTCATATCTGTAAGGCATTATCCAAGAAGTCAAATATGTATATTATTCCGTTTATAAGTCCTCAATTACAAAATTTTGAATTCAATTTGACCCAACGACCAAAAGAATCCCCAATTCAAAGCTTGTTTTTACACTCTTGAAAAAATGAAAATAAAGTAGAAGAATATTTTGAAAATCGACCCATCTTTGTGTAGGGGTACATGTCTATTTTTACAGAACTCTAGCCATTAGATTCTTGATACATGGAACTTGGTCAAAAATAGATGTCCATGATCTGCTGACATGGCATATGATCGAAACAGCATTTGGCACATTTTCCTTCTTTGTTTAAGAAGTCGTGATGAGGAATATTGTTGTTATGTAACTCAATCATCATGCGATAGCATGGAAGTGCCATTCTTCGATAGCTTTGTTCGTCAATATGTGATGGCTTTAAATCATCATCCTTTGATAGTATGTTTCTTCATCACTCAACAGCTTTGATTCATCACCCTTCAATGGCACTTGTAAATCAACCCAAGAAGGCCCTCATAGTCACCATGATTGTTAATCAACTCAAGAAGGCTCTTATAGTCACCATGCGACAACACGTGTGAATTGACTCATGAAAGCCCTTATATCATCATGTGATCACACTTGATGAATAAACTCACAAAATCCCTCATATCATCATGTGATGGCTCTTGTAAGTTGATTCACGAAGGCTCTTATAGTTACCATGCGACGACAATGGTGAATTAACTCACGAAACCCCTCATTCCATCATGCGATGGCACTTGTGAATTAACTCATGAAAGCTCTCATATCATCATGAGATGGCTCTTGTGAGTTTATTCACGAAGACTCTTATAGTCACCATGCGATAACACTTGTGAATTGACTCACAAAAGCCCATATATCATCATGTGATGGCACTTTTGAATCAACTCACAAAGCCCTCATGTCATCATGGAATGGCTCTTGTAAGTCGATTCACAAAGACTCTTATAGTTACCATACGATGGCACTTGTTAATTGACTCATGAAAGCCCTCATATCATCTTGTGATGGCATTTGCGAATCGTCTCACGAAAGCCATCATTGCATAATGCAATGGCTCTAATGAGTCGATTCACGAAGGCTCTTATAGTCATCATGTGATGGCACTTGTGAACTAACTCATGAAAGCCCTTATATCATCATGCAATGGCACTTGTGAATCAACTCACAAAAGCCCTCATATCATCATGTAATGGGTCTTGTGAGTCGATTCATGAAGGCTCTTATAGTCACCATGCAATGGCACTGCTGAATCAACTCACAAAAAGCCCTTATATCATCATGCGATGGCTCTTATGAGTCAACTCACGAAGGATCTGATATCATCACGTGATGGCACTTGAATTATGAAATCCCTCATATCATCATGTAATGGATCTTGTGAGTCGATTCACAAAGGCTCTCAATCATCATGTGATGGCACTTTCATATCATTAACCAACGACGGCCTTTGCATTTACCATGCGACAGCTTCTATAGATCAACTTAGGATGGCTATCATTTGCCTTTGATCTTTTTCTCACAACTCCCTCTTTTGGCAATGTTCCTTCTTCTCTTGACCTGTGATGGCTGTTGTATTTATGGTATAACATTTTCCATCACCCTATTTACCGTATTGCTTTATATTTTAGCATTAAAACGACCATTCGTGTTCTTAAGTCTGTCCATCTTGGCCATTTATGCTCATTGTTTATAATCTAGCGGTTATTATTTTTTCCCTTTCCTCATATAAATAGTGTTCCTTCTTCTCTCTTTCCCTTCCAATGAATTTATTAAAAAATCGATCTATCCTTACTTTCCTCATAATTCAAATTCCGATTATCTCAAGATTTCCATTTGGTAATGGGTTTATTTTTTGTTAATCCATCTGCTATTTACTTTGCCGCTTCTAGGTAATCTAACTTAACTGTTTTGAAATTGATTAAGGTTGTATTAGTAGGTTTTTTGTGTTTCTTCTATAATTACCAATTTAATCTGAATATTTTAACCCAAGATGTAATTTTTTTATTTGTGGGTTTCGGGTTTCATTGCATAGATATCCGTTCGCAACAAACCCGACTCATCGTCATGCGATGGGTCATTACTTGATGGCACAGCACACAAAGACTACATTTATTTATTTATTTTTACAACAGTTCACCTTTTGCGGGCCTATTGTTCATCGCACAACAACTAAACTCACGATGGGTCAAGGCTCGAAGACTACCCTTCTTGGTTCGTGGTTGTTTATCACACGATAACTCCACATTTGAAGGCCAACTTTTCTTCATTATTTCCATTACATGATGCTCTATTACACGATGATTAGCCATTCAATAGTATTTTACTACACTATGACCTATCATTCGAAAGCTAAGCAAATTATCAAGCGATAGTTCATTGTTTGGCGATCAATTTTCATATGTAATTTACTACACTTGATTTATTACTCAAAAGTTAATTTTACGATACATTTAATATACTACGTTTTTTTAATAATAGGTCACTCAGCGATGACTTTATACTCAACATTCATTATATATTTACATGTAATAACATGATCGCACGACAACCTATCCTTTGATGGGTCAATATTTGAGGGTTACTTTTATTGAATTGTGTTAGTCTACCGCATGTTGACTTAGAGTTAGAAAGCTAATAATAATAATTTTTCTTATCGTTGCATGATGGCTTGATACTCGTAGGCTACCATAAATTCATATACTATAGCTTAGTATTCACTACAGGACAACTTAGTGTTAAAAATAAAAAAAATTGTCATCGTTAATACATACATATTAATATATGTGCACGGTTTATCTATCCATACACTCAAACATGTGGACATGGTTTTCATACATAAAATAGATAGACATATAGACATGTTGACTTATAGACATATATTAAACAATGGACATATTTCCATAGTTTAAAATTTAAGTGATAATTTTCTATGTTAGCTTTCCTTTTATGACCATAGTTTAACACGCCTATAAATGGAATAACCTTGATCTTAATAGTACACCTAGGTATCAAATATATTCATGTTATCTTACTTTCAGTTTCCATCATTTCCCATTCATTTATTAAGTGCTTTATCTCTTGGGTTTTTTTATTTTCAATGGAACTGAAAGTTTACAACTTAAAATGTTTCCTCCTTCTCATTGAGGTTCAAATTTTATAACTAAAATTTTACTGTTCTAGGTATCATGGTAAGAGGTAAGAAAGAAGCTCCTAAAGAACTAGTTAAGTCTCCTTAGCTCAAGATTCCTTCAAAAGAGAAAGTCTATGCTTGTCGTCTGAAACAACCCACATCCCTTAATATACCCAAAAGGGCACAATAAAAGGCGTGGTGTGTTGTAGATACAACTAAAACTAACAGAGACTAAGATTCACAAGACAAAAATAGGTAAAAACAGCGGAAACTAAAATAATATCTTAATTTAAAACAAGGCTTCATAATTACTTCATAAATAAGTCAAATATCAAATACAACATCCATATCTCAAAACCCATCATGTCTTATGAAATAAAAATCCATAGTCTCAAAATCAGAGTACATAATATCCCTCATAATAAGCCAGTACATAGAAGAACAAAAGCTGAAAATATAAGAAGTACATAGAAGAAATCTCCTCTAAGAAAAACTCTAAGCTGCAGCAATCTACTGGCTTCTCCCTTGATTGCCTAAGGGGGAAAAGGGGGAAATAGAGGAGTGGGTCAGACTAAAAGTCTGGTGAATGATAGTAATTACTAGAGTCTTTAAGCAAGATAAAAGTAACAGACTCTACAACAGTTTTAGCATAAATAAGGATAACAAAGGAAATAGGAAAGAGGTAAACTGGAAATAAATACGATTAAATATTGCTCAATTTATAAGATAGGTTAACTTTAATTGCTTGCACTTGTTCTGCTTTAATTAGGCTGAATTCCTAATCCTATAATTAGGATGTGACTCTAATTCTACCCTTTTTGATTGGCCTGCTACTCCATAGACCTTACTCCGGACTAGCCGCTATATAACTCCCTACACAGCAGCCAATGGTATCTAGGAAAGATGCATAGAGCAACTACTATGGATCCAGATGACATATATAACTCCCTACACAGAAGGCAATGGTGTCTATGAAAGACACTCATACTAAGCGCTTGGAACTCATAGCTATTACTGAGCACCCGAATGGAAGTCACACGCATAACTGCCACCATGCCCACGCTACCTTTTGCTCCACCTATTGGGTCTTCTTATTACCTCTAACTTCCAGCATAAGCATGCCTCTCATCCCACTTCAGGTTAACGTGAGATCACCGTGTGTCCATAGAATCTATAGGGGAAATGTTGTTGGTACTGGCCCTTCATCCAAACAATATCTAGTTGCACCCCTTATCCAAATCCCCTGTGATTTGGACTTCTAGTTGACTAATTACTACCATTTTTAGCATAAGCGTGCCCTCGTCTCACTTCAGACTAATGTGGGACCACCGTATTGTCTAATAGGGAATGCTATTTGGTACAGGTCCTACTTTCATCTTTGCTTATTAACTTAGGTAAATTATTTAAACAAGCCTTTACACTTTTCTCTACTATCTGTGCTTATTAATTTATCCTAAGTCTTAAGATAAGCCTTATTATGTTCTTTTTCTTATTATAACCTACGTTATAATCATGCTTATTACTTAACCCAAGGTCTAAGTGTGAAAACAGGCTTCTTTCATCTTTTACTCTATTTAGTTATAATTCTAAGTTATAACCATGCCAATTATCTTTAATTAGTCCAATTTTAATTATAATTAGGCGTAATTTCAATCCAATTCCATTATTTATTACAGTCCAATTCCATTATTTATTGCAGTCTTTATAATTTACATCTTATTTTCTTCATTCAATATTCTTACTTATATAATCCATATTCGCGTTTAATTTATTCTAATCCATACGTGAAGAGAAAGAGGGATGAAGAGAATAAACGCTTGCATAAAATCCAAAACATTTAAAAAGATGTAAATAAGAAATAAATAACAGTAAATAAACTTAAATACTGTAAATAAACTGTAAATCACTAAAAAGCTATGCTTAACAATAATAAATTTTAATTAACAGAAATAAACCAAAATTACTGAAAAGAATAGCTGAAAGGAAATAGACTGAAAATAATTCTAAAACTGTAAATAAACTACTGAAAAGGCTATTCCAAAAATCGTAGTAAAAATACAACTATTGGAAACCTTATTATTTTAAATTACTTAAAGAAATCTTATAATAATTACAATCACTCGCCTTCGGTCCTAAGCTTTTCCTTTGGTCTTCCCGGATCCACTTGGAGTTGTAAAATAATTTAATTTACAATGATTTTCTCTCTTGGAAAAATTATTCCATTTAGGGTCCTTCCTAGAAAGGTGAACCCAATTGGAGAAAACCAAGAATGAGAAAAAGTTTTAGGTCTAGGGGTCTATCTATAGGTGTGGAAGTGTCGAACCGTTGGATTTGGATTTTGAATAGGATGCGACCACGTCATTGGCTGAATAGGGGTCATCGGATGCGGAAACGAAGAGACCAGATCGGCTTAACCGATGAAAAATACGTGTTCACTCGTCACTGAATCGTTCGAGCGAACGAACGTTCGTTCGCTTGCCAATAGGCAAGGCGGGTCGACCGCCCCCTTGCCCAGGTCGACCGGCCGGTCGACCTGTATTTATATATATATATATATATTCTACTTATTTTGTTTATTTTATAACTTGGTCATATTAGCTCGGTTTCTGACGTTCTATATATGGAAATTGACCAGAAAATTACCACGGACACAATGGCGAAACTTCCATGGCTTATTTCTGATAATTTCACAAAGTTATTTTATTATCTAATTAATTAACAAAATAATTTTTACGGGTTAAATTTCGGGTTGTTACATTCTCCCCTCCTTAAGGGATTTCGTCCCCGAAATCTCTAAGGATAAAAGAATGTACTAAATGTTTTCATTCAACTCTACAATCAACTACTCAATCATAAACCATTCATCCATTGTCCTTAAGTTTTTCTAATGCAATTTATGATACTTATGCAATTAGTGTAGTGTAAATGTCCCTAACTAATGCAAAAGATTAGGCGGTCCACTAATTCAGTTGACCTCCTTTTATGCAATCATGTCCGTGCCATGTATCCAAATGAATGCAAAAATTTCCTAATGATAACTGATAGTTCTATATGCGTGCTACAAACATCGCCCAAATGCAACAATCAAGTGATAAACATCCATTTATAGCAACCATGGAAATAAAATAAAAATGCGCACACAACCAAATGCATATGCTTTAGTGTCCTAGTTAGGCCGATCCCTAAGGAATAATAGTGCCTAGTGTACTTGTATGCGTCTATAGCATCTACTAGCAAACACTTGCAACCGCTAGCATACATCATTCGTAACAGTTCTATTAACATGTTTACATCAAATCCTACCATCCATAGGTTAAATCCTAAGTTCTACCCTCCCAAAGGATAATGAAGGAAAGAACCTATTCAAATAAAAAGATGGAAAATGGAATTCTAAAACTTACTGTCAAAAAGATGAGGATAGGAAGTACGAATCTTCTCTTCTGCTTCCCAGGTGGCGTCTACAACATCATCTCCCCATTGCACCTTCACTAGTGGAACCTCCTTATTCCTTAGTCGCTTGATGTCTCTTCCAACAATCTTCGTGGGGATACCCGAACAGAAGCTTCCCTTTCTACCTCCACCTCCTCTAATTGACTAAGCTCTACAACCACCGTCGAGTCATGTAAGCACTTTCGCAAGTGCGAAACATGAAAAACGTCGTGCACTCCTGCGAGCCTATCAGGCTGTGCAGTTAAAGCGCTCAGCGGATTCAAAGCGATGGAGGTTGAAAAAGTCATAGCGGGGATACGGCGAGGATATAGCGGGATATAGCGGATGGCTCTAAAATAGCATATAAAACTCGTACTTAATGTTTTTTCAAATATATAAATGGTAATTAAATGAAAAAATATCATTCAATTGAATTCTAATTAATAAATAAATAATTTTAAATAAAAACATGTGCGAATATACTTTAAATAAACATAAAACTGTTATATAACATAATTGAATTTAGTAGAATATTAGAGTATTTTTATTTCTAAAAATATATTAAAAATTAAATCAAACAAACTAGTTTCATAATTTTTATAATGTATAAATGCAATTTTTCTATTCATTTTATTAAAGAAGATATAGCGGAAATAGCGGAATATAGTAGGAATAACGGGATATAGCGGGGCTTAAAGCGGAAAGGCTATATTTTGGGGTTATATTCAAAAATCGTAGCGGTACAAATCCGCTATGAGATATAGCGGGGTTATAGCGGGGTAATAGCGGGGCATTAACTGCACAGCTATCAGGTAGCCATACCCGGTAAGCCATCTTCCCAACTCTCTCTGTGATAGGAAATTGTCCAACAAATCTAGGGGCTAACTTTCCATTTGATCCGAATCTTACCACCTTCCTAAGCGGGGGTACTTTGATAAAAACTAAGTATCCAACCTCAAACTCTAAGTCTCTCCTCCACTTATACGCATATGACTTCTATCTGTCTTGAGCCATCTTCATCCTTAGCCGAATCAAATCTAACCCTCTTAGAGGTCTCCCTAACCATATTGGGTCAAGTAATAACTTCTCCGTAGACTCTACCCAACATAATGGGGACTTGCATGGTCTCCCATATAAAGCCTCAGATGGTGCCATTCCTCTACTTGTTTGGTAACTATTATTGTACGCAAACTCAACCAATGGAAGATGCTCCTCCCAAGTTCCTCCGAAGTCCAAAATGCACATCCGCAGAAAATCCTCAAGTACCCTATTTACCCTCTCCGTTTGGCCATCTGTCTAGGGGTGATAGGCCGTACTCAACCAAAGTTGCATCCCTAGCGCCTCCTGTAAGCTTCTTCAAAACTCACTAGTGAAAATGGGATCTCTATCACTAACAACGCTAGAAGGAACTCCGTGAAGACGGACTATCTCTCGAATATACAAGGATGCCAAATATGAAGCCGTACGCTTACTCTTGGTCAATCTATCAACAATCACCCAAATGCTAGTGTTCCATTTCCTAGAATGGGGTAAACCATCAATGAAATCCATAGAAATACTGTCTCATTTCCACTCAGGCACATCTAAGGGCTGAAGTAATCCACTGGGATTCTACTGCTCTGCTTTTACTCTTTGGCATATGAGACACTTTGCTACGAATTCCGCCACGTCCTTCTTCATACCACCCCAATAGAACATCCTCTTCATATCCCAATACATTTTGTTACCACCCAGATGAATAGTCATACGGAAATGGTGCTCCTCCTCCAAAACTGCTCTCAACAAGTCACTGACGTGTGGAACACAAAGCCTCCCATCTCTCCTAAGCCACCCTCTGTTATCAATGGAATAGCGTTGGAGATGTCTCGAGACCTCTCCTCGGCTAATCCTATCCATAATTTCCATGAGCTCCGAATCCTCCCGCTGCCTCGAGCCAATCTGATCCATAAGGATAGGCCTCACCTCTAATGTTGCCAACAATCCGGGAGTAATGTCCGTAGAGGGCTTAAAATCAAAAGTAGAGATAAACTCCAAGCTCTTCCACTCTATAAACAAAGGACTAAGGGTTGCTTTCTTTCTTCTCAATGCATCCGCAACCACATTACCCTTGCCAGGGGTATAAACTATCTCAAAATCATACGAGGCTAAAAACTCCATCCACCTCTGTTGCCTCAAGTTCAAGTCCTTCTACGAGAATATGTACTTTAATGACTTGTGGTCGGTAAAAAGCTCAAATCTCTCTCCAAGCAAATAGTGCCTCCAAGCCTTAAGTGCAAAAACTATGGCAGCCAACTCCAAATCATGGGTAGGGTAGTTCTTCTCATACGTCCTCAACTTCCCACTACCATAGCACACTACCCTCCCTTCTTGCATCAACACCGGTCCTAGACCCGTTCTGCATGCATCGGTGTATACGGTGAAAGGCTTAGCTCCGTCGGGTAAAACTAACACTGGTGCACTAGTAAGGGCTCACTTAAGCTTCATGAAGGAATCCTCACAACGTCCCAGACGAAAGCTTTATTCTTCTTAGTAAGGCGCGTGAGTGGTGCCGAAATCTTGGCAAAGTCTCTAATGAACTTCCTATAGTAGCCAGCCAACCCTAGGAAGCTCCTAACCTCGGTAACGTTCTTGAGGGCCTTCCAATCTTGCACTGCAATAACCTTGGTGGGGTCAACAGCCAAACCTTCCTTCGAGACTACGTGCCCCAAGAAACGAACTTCCTCTCTCCAGAAATGACACTTCGAAAACTAGCTCTCAGATGATGACTACGAAGTGTGCGAAGAACTTCTTCCAAATGAACAACATGCTCCTCTATATTCTTGGAAAATACCAAGATATCATCCACAAATACCACCACAAACTTGTTTAGGACATCTCTAAAGACGTGGCTCATCAAATCAATGAAATAGGCTGGGACATTGGTTAACCCAAAATGCATAACCAACCACTCGAAGAATCCGTTCGGTGTCCTAAAGGCAGTCTTATTTATACTGTCATCAGTGACTCAAAGCTGATGGAATCCCGTGGCTAAATCAAGATGAGAGAAAACCGAAGAACCTACCAACTGGTCAAAAAGATCATCAATCCTAGGGAGTGGATATCGGTTCTTCTTGGTGAGCTTATTTAATTCCCTATAGTCTATGCAAATTCGGAGAGAACCATCCGCCTTAGTGGTGAAGACGATTGGCGCTTCCCACTCCGATATGCTCCTTCTTATGAATCCCTTCTCCAAAAGCTCACGAATCTTCTTGCTCAATTCTTTCCTCTCCCTAGGTGCCATGTGTCTCATAGGTAACGCGACTGGCTTAGCATTCTCGGTCAAATAAATCCTGATGTCAATCTCTCTCTTAGGGGGTAGTCCCCTAACCTCCTCAAAGACGTCTACAAAATCTCTGACGACAGGAACCGAATGCAACTCTGATAACGATGAATCGAGGGAATAGAGAAAACTCAACATGACTGACCCTTGCGGGTCGCAAGATACCTCTAGAGTCCTACCACTGCAAGTCTCAAGTCTAATGACTCTCTTCTCGCAATCTAAGATAGCTCCGTATGTGGATAGCCAAGCCATCCCTAAGATCATCCCATACCCCGAGAATCCAAAAACATAGGCGTCGCAGTCAAACTCTACGCCTAAGATAAATATTTTCAAACCCTTACAAACCATTGATAAGTGTTCCGATCCTCCTATGTGGTTTGAAACAATAATGGGGTCTACTACTAATGATATGTCCAAGTGCAAACAATCTACTAGAGAACTAGAGATGAAAGAGTGTGATGCTCCAGAATCAAATAAAGTATGAATGGGAAAATCAGATATTGAAATCAAACCTTCAACTGTGACTTTCCTACCTCTATCTGGAATGCTACCGGAAGGTGCTATGTCTAACGCCTGAATCGGTGCAACTGGTGCAATCGCTCCCTGAGGACAACTCCTACTCATATGACCGGGCTGCCCGCAAGTATAGCACTTACCCTTCATCTTCTCCTTCCAGCAATCCTTGCCCACATGTCCAACCTTCCCACAAACCGCCACAGCAGCCAATAGACCTTACTGCGGACCAACCGCTACATAACACCCTACACAGCAGCCAATGGTATCTATGAAAGATGCACAGAGCAACTACTGTGGATCCGGACGACATACATAGCTCCCTACGCAGAAGGCAATGGTGTCTACAAAAGATACTCATACTAAGCGCTTGGAACTCATAGCTATTACTGAGCACCCGAATGGAAGTCGCACGCGTAACTGCCACCATACCCATGCTACCTTCACCTATTGGGTCTTCTTATTAGTGTGATCGGATTGCTACTCCATAGACCTTACTGCGGACCAGCCGCTATATAACTCCCTACACAGCAGCCAATGGTATCTACGAAAGATGCACAGAGCAACTACTATGGATCTGGACGACATATATAGCTCCCTACACAGAAGGCAATGGTGTCTACGAAAGACACTCATACTAAGCGCTTGGAACTCATAGCTATTACCGAGCACCTGAATGGAAGTCGCACGCGTAACTGCCACCATGCCCATGCTACCTTTTGCTCCACCTATTGGGTCTTCTTATTACCTCTAACTTCCAGCATAAGCGTGCCCTCATCCCACTTCAGGCTAACGTGAGATCATCATGTGTCCATAGAATCTATATGGGAAATGCTATTGGTACTGGCCCTTCATCCAAACAATATCTAGCTGCGCCCCTTATCCAAATCCCCCATGATTTGGACTTCTAATTGACAAATTACTACCATTTTTTTAGCATAAGCGTGCCCTCGTTTGACTTCAGGCTAATGTGGGACCACCATTTTGTCTAGTAGGGAATGCTATTTGGTACAGGTCCTACTTTCATCTTTGCTTATTAACTTAGGTAAATTATTTAAATAAGCCTTTACACTTTTCTCTACTATTTGTGCTTATTAATTTATCCTAAGTCTTAAGATAAGCCTTATTACTTTCTTTTTCTTATTATAACCTACGTTATAATCATGCTTATTACTTAACCCAAGATCTAAGTGTGAAAACAGGCTTCTTTCATCTTTTACTCTATTTAGTTATAATTCTAAGTTATAACTATGCCAATTATCTTTAATTAGTCCAATTCTAATTATAATTAGGCGTAATTTCAGTCCAATTCCATTATTTATCACAGTCCAATTCCATTATTTATTGCAGTCTTTATAATTTACATCTTATTTTCTTCATTTAATATTCTTACTTATATAATCCATATTCGCGTTTAATTTATTCTAATCCATACGCGAAGAAAAAGGGGGATGAAGAGAATAGACGCTTGCATAAAATCTAAAACGTCTAAAAAGATGTAAATAAGAAATAAATAACAGTAAATAAACTCAAATACTGTAAATAAACTGTAAATCACTAAAAAGCTATGCTTAACAGTAATAAATTATAATAATTAACAGAAATAAACCAAAATTACTGAAAAGAATAGCTGAAAGGAAATAGAATGAATATAATTCTAAAAACTGTAAATAAACTTTTAAAAAGGCTATTCCAAAAATCATAGTAAAACTACAACTGTTGGAAACGCTATTATTTTAAATTACTTAAAGAAATCTTAAAATAATTACAATCACTCACCTCTGGTCCTAAGCTTTTCCTTTGGTCTTCCCGAATCCACTTGGAGTTGTAAAATAATTTAATTTATAACGATTTTCTTCCTTGGAAAAATAATTCCGTTTAGGGTCCTTCCTAAAAAGGTGAATCCAATTGGAGAAAATCTAGAATGAGAAAAAGTGTTAGGTCTAGGGGTCTATTCATAGATGTGGAAGTGGATCTCGGACCATTGGATTTGGAGATTGATAGGATGCAACCACGTCATCGGCTGAATAGGGGCCATCGGATGCGGAAATAGAGGGACCATATCGGCTTAACCGATGAAAAATACACGTGTTCACTCGTCACCGAATCGTTCGAACGAACGAACGTTCGTTCGCTTGCCAATAGGCAAGGCGGGTCGACTGGGCGGTAGACCGCCCCCTTTCCCAAGTTGACAGGCCGGTCGACCTGTGTATATATATATATATATATATTTATGTATGTATGTATGTATGTATTTCTACTTATTTTGTTTATTTTATAACTTGGTCATATTAGCTCGGTTTCTGACGTTCTATATATGGAAATTGACCAAAAAATTACCACGGACACAATGGTGCAACTTCGGTGGCTTAATTCTGATAATTTCACAAAGTTATTTTATTATCTAATTAATTAACAAATTAATTATTACAGGTTAAATTTCGGGTTGTTATGATTCTGTTTTACATTAATTTAGCATATTGGGTATTGAAACTAGGGTTCCAGGCCCTAATGATAGAGTGAATGCCCATCCATAATGGTTTTTTTCTTTTACTCCTCTCTATTTCTTATCACTCTTGGTACCTACCCTTCAACCCAATCATATCCAGTGTCTTATCTTACCTTAAAATTGCACTTATCCAATTGAATCCTAACTCCTACGGCTATATTAACTTTCTATTCATAATGTTTAGGAAGCTCAAGTTGGAAGGTTTGACTCCTTCTGCCTTATGTTCTTTGGTCACCCTTTAGAAGATGAAGCACCAACCGGAAGTTTCTATATACTATATTTGCTCTACTGGTGCCAGAGTAGTTTCTAACTTTATCAACAGACCTAGAGACTGGAGTCACCAATTCTCTCTCATGAGATGTTACTTTCAAGACATTGCTAGAAATTTTTTTCCCTTGGTAAGTTGCCTTGCTTTAATTATTGTTGTTTGATCATAACTTATGTTAGCCTTATTAATTTCTATTAACTTATCTTTAATGGTAATTGTTAGCTGCTGACTCGGAGAATATTTATCCTAAAGTCCTGGCTAAAATCAATTGCTTCTAGAACGTTATTGAATTCTAAAGGAGTCGACTGAGACTTCTTACTGAAGAAAAGATGAGGAATTATTCCTTAATTCAACCATTTCACCATGTCTTAAGTGAAACCCCAATAATGAAGAAAAAGAGATTAGCTCACCAACCTTTTTCGTTGCCAAGCTTGATGTCTTTTAAATAAAATCTCTGATACAACATCCGAATGTTGACAGTCTCGGATATTCTCTAAGTCACACTTCCTTGTTCTTTTTCCTTTTCATATAGATGGAAATAAATTTTTCCTAATGCTTCTTACTTTGTAGGCAGATACTTTTGAGGTGCATCTGGTTAGCATGAACGCTTTAGCCTTGAGTGAAGGTCCTTCTTATTTGCTCGCTTCGTCAAAGGAAATACAGAAGTCACCACTCTTTAAAGCTACTCGTCCTCTCTTATCTCTACCGCGGAAGACAACATGGCATCAGCCAGGGAAAAGAAGTGAAAAGCTCTAAAGATGCGACTGCTTCTTCTAAGCCTTCCTTTAAGAAGCCTAAGGAGATCGACTCTGCTACGTCTAGGATCGACGCTACTATAGTCACCCTTTTGGTTCAAAATTCGCTTATCGATGTTACTGCCTCACCCCTCTTCGTGATTTTGCATCTTTTCTTCAACAAGCTTTGGAGCTTAACTCTCCTTCTTTTGAGAATGTTCCACCTCCTCCATCCAGGATAGAAATTCCTTGCATTTTAAGTTTCAAGGAGTTACTAACGAGCATTCTCCACTCTCCTGCCACCGCTTCGCAAAGCTCCTTAGAAATTTCTTCTTCACTCTCAAAGGAAGCTCTCACTTATCTTTTATAGCATCTCATCTTGGTATAGTTTCTCTCCTTCATTTTACTTTCACGAGTTATGAGTTTCAATCGTTCCGATATTAATTCTATGTCATAATTCTGCTTAGATTGGAAGGCATTCATTTAATTCCAACAATCGTCCTCACTTTCCTCCTAGAATGTCTTTACTATGGGAACTGAACTCCTTGCTTTCTGAGATGGTATTTACTCTTAAGGTTCAACTTCATCACCTCCAATCCGATAATGAGCCACTGTTTTCTAAAAAGACAACAGCTACGACTCTCTTGGACCTGGAAAAGAAAAGATCTCAAGAATTAAAAGATATGGTGAAAGTTTTGGAGGGCATGCTCACTCAGACTCAGCAAGAAATTTCTTATCTTAAAGTGACCTCAGTTTTGGTCCCAATTGTGGAAAAAGAGTTAGGCCAGAAATACCTTCCCATTGTAAAACTGAAGTCTTCTCTGCATGCGATCAAATCCGGAGTTTCTTCCTTGTTGAATGATGTTATCCCCTGGTGGAAAAACCAGAGTTCTGGGGCTATCCTATTCACTACTTATCGGGATAACTAAGGTCGATGCCCGGACATGGAATTCCCTTTACTTTGCACTACGGGAATGGATTACAGAAGAAAATTTGATATTCTCATAAATCGCATCCTAAGGGATTATTCTATGTTTAAGGATGGGGCTTCTATCGACCTGCTAAATTTCTAAGCCTTGACGATCACCCGTTAGATGACGATGATGAAGAGTTGGGGAGTGATAGGGAAGACAAGTCTTATGATGATGATAACGATGATAAAGACAGTATCGGGGGTGATGGTGTCGGTGATTCTTCCTCGATAATTCGCCAAGAAAGGATGGGTATGACGACTCAAATCAAGGTGGATCTGGAGCTCCTCAAGATCTGATTCACACATCTGACTTCCCTTCCTCTAATGCTGACAAAGGGCTTGATAAAACTTCCCCTCCTATAAATCCTTCTGGTGGTACAGTGCATCCTGAGCCAAGCAAAATTAGGTCAATCTCCTTCTAAAGCTCCTCAAATTTGATCTTTCATACAAAGCATCGCAGCGACTCCTCTATAGGTAATTTCTTTTCTTGGCTGTCATTCTTTAATTCATTTCGCTTTATAGCAAATAGCCCCTAATGTAACTTAACTACCAGCGTAAAAGGACAAATAAGAATTACATAGAGATTATATTACATAAATTAAAAGATGAAATCTTAAGATTTAACCAAGAAGGGGAAAATTTATGCAAGGATTTAAACAAATCGAACGATATATATACACACACACACACTTTTTAAAAGTCTCATATAAATATATATATATATGTGTGTGTGTGTATGTATGTATGTATATGAGACTTTTAAAATGTCTCAAGTACGCTGAGGACTTCAAAAATTAAAAAGTTTCGCTCTCCTCCGTAAAACCAACTTTCACAAAGAAAACAGAGAATTGACTACACTCTTTTTGATGTTGATTGGGGATAGAGCCAAGCCGATGGAGTGTATGTATTTGGTATATGCCTAATTTTCCATGACTGACTTTTCTTTTCTTTGCGATGGTTGTGGAGGATTAATTATTCGTCTTCACAAGAAATACTTGGACTTACATGGATCTGGCCCTCATTCGGAAGAATGTTGGAATTTGCCTAGAGTCCTTATTACGCCTTTAACTATTGAATCCTTACCTCCTAACAATATTAAATTTAATAGGGATAGATTTTTTATTGAGTATTATAAGGAGTCTATTTTTTATGAACCTTCATGATGTTGTAAATTAATTGTCTTTTTTTTTGAAAAGCAAGCAGGGTTGAATGGACCCTTACCATCTTTATTAACCACAAACACACAAACTGAAAGTGAGCAATAACATTCTAAAGCTCACAAAAAAGAAAACAGGGAAGACTAAAGTAGTAGAGTAAGAAAGATAGAAGAAAGAAAAAAAGAAAACAAAACAACTAAAAAGAAGACAGAGCACAGGAAAACAAAAATAAAGACCCTAACTAAGAGAGTCATACGCAGAATGATGTGAAGACTTTTCCTTGACCCTAGATATTATAATGTTTATCAAGGCACTTTCAAGCTTCATCTTATTGTCAAAAACACGTGAATTTCTCTCATCCCATATAACTTGGACAAACACCTTTAGAATCAGTAAGAGCCTATATGTGATTGCATTCTTTCATCTGGTATTTCTAAACATCCTGTTCCATTCTGCATCACCATTAAGGATTGTTTCAGTAAAACCACCACTAAGGAGACTAGCTTTCCATATTCCTTTTGTGAATAGGCAATCAAAAAAGAGGTGAGGTCCATCTTCAATATTGTTATTGCAGAAAACACATATCAAATCAACACTATAACCTCTCCTTTAAAGTTTATCCTAGGTCATAAGTGCATTTCTTAGGACTTTCCACAGAAGGAAATTCAGTTTTTGTGAAGTTATTGGATTCCAAACTCTTGCATGCCATCGAAATATTGGGCAACTGTCACCAATTAACAAGGCTTTATACACTCTATCAATGGTATGTTGACCATGCATTGCAGCCCAGACATACCCTTCATGACCATTGAGGTACTTCTAGCATTGCACTTCACCCCACAGCTGCATAATGATAGGGTTAGAGGAGTAAGGCAGAGTTATAACACCATTGTAAAGATAATCAGAAGCTCTAGCATTCAAGGGGATGCCAGTTTGATTTCGCTGATCATAAGTGAGAAGATCATACAAAATTATTCCTCTTCCCACCCATGGTTCAAACCAGAACTTAGCAGTACTATCATGGCCAAGCACAAGTTGAACATGAGGTAGTAAAGTGCCCCTGAGCTTCAGAATTGATCTCCACACCCATCCACAGAGAGGAGATGGTTCCATTTTCCAGAAGTTTTTATTGCCTAGATGATGTTGCTTTGCCCACTTAACCCACAAATTTGGTTTTTCATTTATCAAATTGTCAAAATGCTTAGAAAAAGTAGCCTGATTCCATGTTCTAATACATTTTATTCCCAATCCACCATATTTTTGTGATTTCTCCAACTTAGTAAAGGCAATAGGAATAAGCTTTTTAGAATACATATTCCCAGACCAAAGAAAATGATTCATAGCTTTCCTGATAGTTGTAAGAAGAGCAGCAGGTAAAATGAAGCATCTACACTAATAAACAGTCATAGCTTGGATTATTGATTTGATGATAGTGGTTCTGCCTGCCTGAGATAATTTATTGCTTGCCCATCGATTCATTGCTTCAGTAATTCTTTCAAAAAGTGGCAAACAAGCAGTAGTTCCAATACTTCTGGAGCATAAAGGGATACCAAGATGCATAGTACCTTCAGGAAGATCAGGCATTTGACTTTCATGGTGGATGAGCTGGTTATCAATTTCACTGAGACCAGCCACTAGAAGGAAAGACTTGTTTCTATTGACTTGCAGGCCTGTACACCTTTCAAAGGTGAGAAGGATGCTTTTGACACAATCCATAGTAGACACAGTTGGCTTAACAAAAAGTAACACATCATCAGCAAAAAGGAGGGAGGTAATGAGGGGATTCCTGCATTTGGGATGTAAATCAAAGTTATTGTTCACAACCTGTTTGTTGACAAGTTGAGTGAAAAATTCCATCAGAATTATGAACAAATATGACGACATCGGGTCGCCTTGCCTTATCCCTCTCTGGCTTCTGAAATAACCAACAACACCACCATTGTAACATAAAGAGTAGGAAACAGTAGAAATACACGTATATATCCAGCTAACAAAATGTCCAAGAAACCCCATTAGCCCCATAATTGCAGTGAGGGCTTCCCATCTAACAGTATCATACGCTCTTCTTATATCAAGCTTCATCATTGCTCTAGGGGAAACAGGAGCTCTACCATAACCATTAAGAAGCTCATGAGTAACCAGCACATTATCAAGGATACTTCGATTATTCAAAAAAGCAGCCTGATTGTCAGAAATAACAGTGGGAAGCACTTGTCTGAGCCTAGCAGCAATAACTTTAGAAATGCATTTGTAGATTATGTTACATCAAGCAATAAGACGATATGCATGCAGAGTTGTTGCATTCTTACCTTTTGGCACCAGACATAAGTTGGTAGCATTAATGGAAATAGGTAATTTATTGTGCTCAAAAAAATTATGCATGGCATTCTTGAGGTCAGTAGCAATGACATCCCAGCAGTGTATAAAGAAAACAACATTAAAGCCATCAGGTCCACCACAGGAATCCCTCTTCATACCAAACATAGCATTGTATATTTCTTCATCGGTAACTCTAGAGGACAATAGTTGGATATCAGATTCAATCAGCTTAGGCAAAGGAGTTGTCATGATCTCATGATAGTTAGGGTTACACGAATCATTAGGGGCGTAATGATTGGAATAGAAGTTAATGAAAGCTTTGTCAATATCTTCCGACTTGTTTAATATCCTCCCTTCATCATCAAGCAGCTGGTGGATGTTTCTTTTAGTATTTTTAACCAGAAGGGTACTATGATACAGTTTTGAATTTCTATCTCCACACATATCCCACTCTTTCCTCAATTTGTGTTTCTTCATACTCATCTCAGAGGCCATAGCTTTAGAAAGCTGCTGAGTTAGCTTATGTTCTTGCTCAGAAAGTAAGATATTACCAGGGTCATCAAGCATACTTAACTGAATAGCTGAAAGTTGGTTCTGCAATATATAAGAGTACTTGTCACCATCACCATACTTGTTCTTAGCCCAAATCTTTAATGCATCCTTAGTAGCTTTCAATTTTTGCTGCAAAATAGACATTTTGTTACCATATTTAGGTTGTTTCCAAACATTAACAACTAAAGGCATAAATTCTGGATCATTGATCCAAGTGTTAAAAAATTTAAAACTTGAGTTCCTTTTAATGGCTTTGCAATCAGTGGCTATAAAGACTGGAGAATGGTCAAAGAGGAGAGGGGGGAGGATATGGTTCAGAGAGTTAGGGAATTGAGTTATTGCCTTGGTATTGAGAAAAGTTAAGTCTAGTCTACTCATGGTTCTCACTCCAGATCTGCTCTTATTGTTCCAAGTGTATTTTGGACCAACAAAAGCAGCTTCGTGTAAATTGGATGACGAGATAGCATGGTTCAGAGGAGTGATATCAGAAATAGAAAGGGGAGTGCCACCACAACGATCACCAGCAGCTAACATACAGTTAAAATCCCCTAACACAAACCACAGATGTGTTTCCTGTCTTAAATGTGGTAAATAGTTTAGCATTTCTTGTCTAGCTGCAGCATGATTATCCCCATAAATAAAGGTAAGGTAAAAAGTGGTAGTGGTTGGGATATGAATGGCATGGAAATGGATGAATTGTTTGTGGGATAAAATAGGTGACAGGGTGTAGATGATAGGATCAGATATAACCATTATTCTTCCATATGGAGCCTCAACCAAATTATGATGAACACTCCATTGAGGATTAGTTAACTTAGCTGCTTTAAGGGTAAGGTCATGGTTGAGTTTGGTTTCCAGAATGCCAAAAATGCTTATTTTATTATCAGAGATAATACGTTTTGCTTGCACAAGCTTTATTTCCTTATGAGCTCCTCTAATATTCCAAAACCCAATTTTATGTAACATGGATTAACTTATGGGCGTGAAGTTTGTAGTCTCATAGACCTTCTGAGGCTTGAATTTGAATCCTTTTCAGGTAATGTTTCATCATAGTCTATATTCTTGCCCTTGTCAAAATCTAACAGGCTACATTCCTTTTTCCTCTTAACACTGCTGAGGTTTTTATGTATAGGGATTGGAGTTATAGCATGAGAGGGAAGAGGGAGATCCTGATTAGACAAATAACCATGAGGGGGAGAAATATGAGAATAAGGATAATTAGTTTGATTGCCAGGGGATATGGGTTCTTCCGATACATGCACACTGACATTGTGTGAATGTGATTTTGCAGATTGCTCAGTTTGCCTATGCAATGCAGTGGACTGTGATTCTGCTTGCAAAGTAGTGGTCTGGGATTCATTGGGTATTGTATTACAAGTTATCATACTGGGAATTTGGGACTTCCCATTCATTTTGTCAATGTTTGCACTTTTTCCTGATTGCAAATTTGCTTCAGCATTCTGATGAACTTTTTGTTTTTCTGTGGACATTTCATGCTCTCTTGCCATTCTGACCCCAACCAATTCTTGAACTAGCATCCCATAATTTTTAGCAATTTGAGTATTACCTTCTACATCTGCGACAACACTTGACTCTTCTGAGTTCTTCTCCTTACATGCATCCAAACTTTCAATTTCCATTATTGCTTCCTCATCAATCAGGTTAGAAACACCATTAGACTGTTCAAAGTTATTTTTGTCTCCACTTCCTTCATTACTTGAACCTCCATTTACCTCATTCAACCCTTGTAACACTTGAAATTTATTGCACATATTCATCTCTAATTTCTCAACTGCTTCTCCTTCTTCAACTATGTCAAAAACATTGTCCTTGTTATTATCTGTTACAGCTCCTTCTGTCCTTATTTCATTTTCTCTGTCACTTCCATTCTTATCACTCCCACTTACTTCTTTAGTCTTCGAAGATACATTTCTTCCTTTGCTCCCATGTTCAACTCTCTTCCAAGTTCTGGAGGACTTGTTTCGCATTATTTTATCATTTTGATCTTTCACCATTGTATCTTCTTTCAGAACTTGTTTTGGCACAGTATTTGAAACCTTCTTAATTCCTTCATCAGTCTTAACCCTATTTTTGCAACTAGATATATCATGCCCAAACACCTTACAAGATTTACACGCTTGTGGCCTCCACTGATAATCCACAAACACAGTTTGTTTTGTTCCATCCTTACACAGAACTTAAAAGTTATCAACTAGGTCGGTGATGGGTGTCACTTCCACCAAGGCTTTAGCATAGGTCAACCTTTCCATCCTTTCAGTACTTTCATCCAGACATTTGACACACCCAATTCTACCAGCAAGCCAATTGATACCAAGTGGGGACCACGCTGCTAGAGGTATGTTGTAGATATGTATCCAAATAGGTACTGAGGTGACAGAGCCACAAATATTGCTTACTGTGGGGTCCCATTGTTTAACAATAAATAATTTATTCCTCATGATTATCGGGTCAGCCTGAATAATCCTCCGCCGATCATCATCACATGAAAAAAGGAACATAAATACAACTCCATCTGATTTAACTTTATACTACCCTTCAGCCTCCACACACGCTTGAGGTGTTGCACCACTGCCGTAAAAGATAGGGGTTCATCAAGGAAGAAACCCACTACATAATCGTGCCATATACTTTGACCAGCTTCCTGAACAGAGTCAGGTAGCACCATAGCATCCTCAACAAATTCATTGATGAAGTTAACAGGCATGTACTTCCCTGCATTGTGCGGTTTGTTCTTGAAGAGAGAAGACCATGGTTGTTGACTCTTAATGCTGATGGGAGGGTCAGTCAGGGGAGAAGGGGAGATAGCACTGGTTATTGAGGAGTCTAAAGGGTGGCCTGGGTGTAAAGGTGGAGGGTCAGGTTCAGGCACAGGAGGGGCGGGGGAAGGCAAAATTTGGGAGGGAAAGGAGGGGGGAGGATATGCTCTGCCATTAAAAGAAAAAAAAAAGGAAGAAAAAGGAGGGGGAGGGAAAGGAGGGGGGAGGATATGCTTAAGTTGAAGCTATAATGGTTTTGTTTATCAAATTTATATTTTAATATAGTCGCTATTAATGTGCAACCCTCTAAATTTGTTCCTGTTTATTCTTCATCTCCCATATCAAGAGATAATTTAAGTAAATTGATCGGATTAAAAAGGACTTTTAAAGAAAACTACTCATTGATTAACAAGCCTCGCCTATCGGAATACTGCTTCCTTCGTGACCTTCATCACATGTATATTCAATTCCCAAATTTAGACTTCAATTTCTCCAGGATCATAAAAACCAATTCCTTCATGAAATTCAAACTAATTTAGCCAATTTATTATGCGGCGAACTTAGCCATCTTCCTATGGAATGGGATTATTGTGGGTTTCCCTAGCTAACAGTCCTTTTGGTATTGAGGCTCCTGTTAATACCACATTTTCCACTTTTCCCTCTTCCTTTCAGAAGATCCAAGACGCCCTTTCTTATCCTAAGAATTAATTACATTGTAATTTTTATGGTCATTGTATTAGTCTTTATTGTCTCTTGGTTATCAATGAAAAGCTTATTGTTGCATATATTCTCCTTTTTCTCTTATTGAAAGTATGTTATTGTTCACTTTCTAATTTAGGATAAAGAATCGCCTTTATCTTTTGATGATCCTAACCTTAGTCAACGTCTCGAGAATATTCAAACTAGATTAATGATAACCATGAATGATCGATCACTCATTCCCTTTTTGGTTCAACATCCATTGATAACGCCGAAGCTTATAAATGGTATGAGAAATATGTTTACGTTAAATCTATTCTAAAGTCTTCGTAAGAGATGATTGGGGAACTCAAAAGGAAAATTTTGCCAAAGGATGACAAGACCGTAGGATTGGTTAAAAGGCTTGACTCATGTTTCGACCCTCAACAACAACTAGAATACGATGTGAAGATTGGTTAGTTGAATCAACGCTTTTTTTATGGAAATGACATAATGAAGTACTAGAACGAATGTCAATCGTATGAACTTATATTGAATGATGGCGGTATAGGGTTGCATACCCCGTACTCCAGCTATGTCTCCCAAAAAGGCATCTTTGCATATGTTGTCTTCATCTCAAGGTTGTTTGGCATGCAGTAGTGGTGCAACCGACTCCACCCAAGAAAGTTAGTCTAGTGAACTTGCGAGATTAAGTAGATCATTTAAGTTGGAGTTTACTCATAAAGTAAAAGATTATTGAAATAAGAAATTTATTGAAACATTTTTGAAACTTAGATTGGAAGTCAAGACATTGGAGTGCCAAAAGAATGAACTTACATCAGAAATTCGAGCATTTGAAAACAAAAAATGCGTCTTATCTCATAAAGTCTCTTGGTTAAGGAGTGCTAACAAAACTTATGAAAAAATGCGTTATTGGTTCACATTGACTCTGTTGGTTGTCTTAATGGTACTCGCCATAAGAATAAGAAGTTGAAGAAATACCTTATAGTGGTCATTCAACATATTGTTGTTCCTCCCAAGGCATTACAAACCTTAATGAATAAGGTAAAAGTGATTAAAGACCATCTATAATTAACGCAACTTTATTCCACTATGACCTCTCAACTTGATTCTCCTGTTGATTATTTAATTGAAGTCATTTTTACTTCATGTTTTTAGGTGTGAAAAGTGTAACAACCCTGGTTAAGATTACTTAGAATTAAAATTTAAAATATGTTTAATTAGTTCTAATTAATTAATTGAATAAATTTGGGGAATTTATGGTTGTTGTGTTTCCAAATTTAAAAGGGACATGGAATGAGAATAAATTGAGAATTTATTGAATTTTCCTTTTTGTAGTTAATTCTTATATTTAATATATAAGAATAATTTGGAGAAAATGGATAAATAAATTATATGGAAATAATTTCATTGTTTGAAATATGATTTCTCAATTAATGGTTTATTTTATTAAAAATATGGAAAATAACATTTCATTTTAAAAAAAGGTTGTATTTAATTTGATAAAATATTAGTTAAAAAAAGATATTTTAACATGTTATTTATTTCGGGAAAATTGTAGAAATCAATGTTAGTTAAATTACAACATTATTTAAATCAAATTAGTGTTTATAAAGTGTTAAAATGAGACAATACAAATTAGCAATACTTTTTTTTAGGAAAATTAGTAGCACTTGGCTAATGGATCTACATATTAATTCATTTAGCCCAAGCTAGAGAAATAAGAAATGAGAACGTACATGTATTGTTTCTTGTTCTCATTTCAACATTGAAACCAGAAAAAGTAAAATACTCTATGTCAAAAAACACTAGTTCCTAAATTTCCAAATTAAAAATTGAAATCAATGGGCTTTGGTTCAATTCTAGTGTACATTGATAAGAGGTAATCTCTTCTACCTTTATATGCATCTAATTAGGGATTTAATTCATTTTTAATTTCTGATTTTGATCATTCCTATCCAATCTTTGATCATAGCCTAGATTCGAATCGAAATAGGAAGACATAGGAAGTTCTAAGCTAATATCTTCCATTCTGGGTTTGTTTAGGTGAGTTTATCTCATAATTTCTAGTCTAAGATGAATGTTTGTTGTTGTTATATGAATTTGGTTGAATCTCTAATGTATATGATCTCAATATATTGATGAATCCTTTGTCTATCTGAATTTGACTCTCTGTTTGCTGAAAATCCACTAATGAAATCATGATTGTCATTCAATTATACATACATATATATATACACATATGTGTGTGTGTGTCTATATATATATATGATTGCATGTTTGCTAGTTCAGTACCCCAGATCATTAGAGAAGCAACACAGGAGAAATGAGCAAAATTCGATCGTCGGAGAGCCACCAGAATCACCTGGAAGCTAGCCTAGGCGAGCCAACCAGTGGACCGGTATGTCTTACTGGTACACCGATCGCAACCTGGACTTGACTCCCAGGCTATGTTCTAGTGTTCTTCGATCGACCCGTTCGCTTGTTAGCCCAGTTGATTCCCTAAGATTGATTGCTTGATTTTGGTATTGCATTCATATCAATTTCATAGATAGTTCTGGATTTTGATTGTGAATTGATGAATTCATTTTGATGTTTTTTTACCATAAAGTTGTCTATGGATCTTGGGAGTAAGACACACTTTTGATGCACATTTTCAAATCGAATTTATAAAAGGCTGATTTCTAAATCAAACCATTTTATGAAAATCTTTTTATGTACAAATTTAATTTCTACGTAAATAGTTTTAGAAATATATATGGTGTTATTCTCTTTGAAAATAGCTTTAAAAATGATTTGGAGCAATGATTTGAAAAGTGTACTTATATATATATGTGTGTGTGTGTGTGTGTGTTTCCGCTATAAATCAAGGTTTTACCAAAAATGATTTTAAAGTGAAGAATTTTATAAAAATTGCACGACATCGATTGAATGAGAAATTGGTTCAAAAGGTTAAATAAAACGAGTGGTATAGAACGCCTGCGTTTGTTTTATCGATCAATTCTCAAACTTGCTCGACCGAACCTTTGCTACACACAAGTGGAGTTTACTATTGTATAGTAAACGTTTGGGTAAACCCATATGGTATGGGACATATGGTCATTATCTATTTGGTTGTTATATGAAACCATTTAACACTTTTATCGATGAGTTTATGACTCGCCTTCAAAGTTTATAGGACCTGTTCCTATCTTGGAATTTATAGGTCTCATGCATATCTTGATGTTTATAGGTCTTGTTCTATCATTATGTTTATAGGTCCCTCACCTATCTTGATGTTTAGAGGTCTCATACCTATTTCGGAGATTATAGGACTTGTTCCTATCTTGATGTTTATAGACTTATATGTCAATCTTGGAGTTACATGCATGTAGGTGAATTTATTTCACCAATCTTGGAGTTTGGCGCCTTCCCCCTTTTTGTAAAATTTTTGGATTTCTTATAACAACCCAAAATTTTGGTCATTTGATTTTAAATGATTAATTAATTTTAAATATTCAAATAATTGGATTTTGGAATTTAATATCTTATAATTCAAATATAGGGAATGATTAAATATTTGAATTATAAAATTTAATAATAATTAAATGGATTTAATAATATTATTAAGTTCATTTTAATTAATAAATAATATTGGTGAATTCAATTTGTAAATTTATTTACAATATAAATAGATCAGATAAATATTGATAATTAAATATAAAACGATATTTAAATCTGTGAAATTAGCCTTTCGGGGCATAGTCTCGGATTTTGACGAAACTAGTTTCATTGGATCCGTAATAGTAAATTATGATATGCCGTCGAATTTCGTGGCGATTAGACGAATCGTTTGGTCGTGCGAGTTCGAAACGTGTAGTAATTTATTTCGGAAATTTAATATAATAACTGGGTCTAAAATGCTATCTTCTGCATATGATTGAATTATGGCTCCAGACTAGTTCCATTGTGTTCGGAATAGGAGTATACCATATAGAACGCCCGGCAGCAAGCCTCGTTTGGAGTTTGAGATTTTCGGGTATGTTTGGTTGAATAATTTAAAATTTAAAATAATATATGTATATGTACTTCTTTATTCATCATACTTGCCCCATACCCCTTCATTACCAGGCCATACCCCCACATTCTCAAAACCATACCTCCTCCCCATTATATAATTGTAGCCTATATAAAAAAAAGGTGCTTCCTCTTTGAAAATCCAAAAGGCTTCAAAAATTCTAAAATCAATATCCTCTTATCTACTCAATTTTGTCAATATCACCCAACACAAAAGTTGTTTGTATCCACCTCAAGTATTTTTAGAAATTAACAGCACTCGATTTCATCAAGGATTGACCAAGTAATCGTCGATTTACAGCAAGCAGGAAAAATGTTCTTAGGACTTCAAAAATTCATATCTCCTGATCCGGATCAAATCGTTCGACGCCGCTAGTGTCGTTGTGTTCGTATCGGAGCATACTATTTTTGGTGAAGATTCTGCGTGATTCCATGTCGATGATTTATGATGTTCGTCGGCTAGGGTTGGATTTTCGGAGAGTGTGGTTGTCGATTCGACGAACGGAGTTTGGATTTGGACTCGCGAGGAAGAGTAGCACCTAGGCGCAAAATTTCTCGAGGTTCGGCGATGGATAGGGTCACGCGGCCTGATGGTGCTCATGAGAAATAGGAGCAGGTTGCATTTCGTAGGGTGCTCTAGGGTTGTCGTCGAGGTTATGTTCACGTAGAGATTTCGAAGGGGAGCGCAAAGGCGAAGATGGTTCGTCAAACGGAGGTCCGTAGCTCAGTATCCATGCATATATGTGCACGACAATGGTTGGTGCTCTGGTGTGCATGTACGTTTGGTTATCGTTGGGGAATAAGGTGATTAGATTAGGTAATTTGATTTAAGAAGGTAATTAACTTTTGATTATAATTTAAAAATCCAAAAACTTATAGTTTGAATAAGTTTTACGTACGAGATGGGATTCGAACACTTTTTTTTGCGTTGGACTTGTGTCATCGAGATCTTCGCGATGGAGTTGGTTTGGTTGGATTTGGAGCTTACTGGAATTTATGTTAAAATCGGACGACCGTTCGGTTTTAGTCCAAAATCGGGACATTTCAGCTAAAACGAAAAATAAATATGAGTTTAACTTACATTCAATTTTATTATATCATATCTATGATGTTAAAAACGATTATTAATTGCACGGATGTTAGTTAAATTGTTTGATTGCTAATTTGGTTGAATTTCCATTTGGAAAATGGATGACATATTAATTTGATAATTATGAACCCATATGATTATATATATATATAATCCATAGCCATTATTTTGCAGGGAAAATCTGTAGAGAGACCAAGGGGTTTCTCGCTAAGAATTATTTATTTACATCCTTGTGCTGTTATATTGATGATTAATTGAATAAATCCTGGAAATTCCATTTAAATTGTTAAGTGTCGATATAGTGATTTCGCTATATCGTCATTTATTAAATTTCATCCCCAAAACCTATCGTATGAACTTGAGCTTATGTTTTCGCTAAATAGAATATTAAAATTCATTAATCATTTGGATTAATGATAATTTAAAATAATTAATCATTTTAGCTAATGATTTTGAGATTAATTAACCAATTCAATAAATGATGATTAAAATTGGTTTATCTTTAGATTTAATTAATCATTTTTGCTAATGATGTTTTATACTTAATTAATCGTTTTGATTATTTGAGTTGAATTAATTCTTTTAATTAATGATAATAGAATTTAATTAATTTATTAAACTTAATTAATTATTTTAATTAATGATGGTTGGAATTAATAATCATTTAAATTAATGATATTTAAAAGTAATTAGTCATTATAAATAATGATATTTGAATTTAATTAATTAGTTTAATTAATGATTGTTTTAAATTGATTAATTGTTTTAACTAATGATATTTGGAATTTAGATAAATCACTTTAATTAAATGTATCATTTTTACAAATGATGTTTTAATTAATCGTGTAACTAATGAAGGTTGAATTTAATTATTCCAATTAATTTTTTATTATTTAAAATTAATTAATTGTTTTAATTAATGGTATTTAAAATTTACTTATCATTTTAATTAATGATGTTTGAGATTAATTATTCATTTAATTGATGATTATTTGAATTTAATAAATCTTTTAACATATAATATTCAAGTTAATTAATTGATTTAATAAATGAGTTTAAAGTAAGTAGATTAACTAATATAATAAAATTTCTTTAATAAACTGATTTAAAGTTAATAAATTGATTTAATAAGGATTTTAAAGTTAATTTACCAATGTTATAAAAGTGTTTAGAAATAATTATCTATTTTATTAAAGATAATGGATTTGTTTATTTAAAAGAGATTTTAAATGTGATTAATTATCTTTCGGGATAATTAATATTGTTTTTGAAGTTATAAAAGGTATTTAAATTATTTTATTATCTTTTGGGATAATCTTCTAGGTGTCGATCTGATGTTGGTTTAGGCCTTCGGGGTCGAGCACTTGGAAAGATTATTCTCTTAACGTTTTATAATCAGGAACTAATTCTAATATGTAAATCGAGCACAAGTTCGGTTCGTTTTTAAAAGAAAAGTTTGATTTGTTTATGGAAATGAATTATTTCCGTAAAGCGAATCACTTATATGGAAACGATTTATTAGTATAATTAGCACTGAACACCGAAGAAGTAGACTTGTCGCTATTTCGAAAGTTAAGAATAATCGTGAGACATGATTTTGAGGTAACACTACCTTGACTTCTCCGGTATTATTGTTAACCAAGAAAAAGTACAAGTTTAATTCAATGAGTGGTGATAAGTATACAAGACTTAATTTCCATATACGGTCGTTTTATATCCTTGATAACTGGTATCTCAGATATCGGTTACTTCAGCTACTTTATTAACGTCATTCTAAGACAATTTGTTGCTCCATTGAGCGTTGCTATCCTTTTTCGCAAAATGACTAAACCAAAATCGAGAGTGGGGCCAAGCTATGTGGGGTTGCTCGATTAGGGTATTTTTACATCTCATCTAGTTTGGATTCGTTTGTACACTTAGATGTGAAAATATTCGAATTCTTGGTAAGATCTGGCGGGGTCCGGCTTGGAGGTTTCCGAGAAGTGTCACGGAAGCTTCTCTGGAGTATATTACTAGAGGTATATTCAAAGTGGGGTGCACCTTCCTTGTCATTTGTTGAAAATTTTCCTTTCCTTATTTGATTCGAAAACCCTGAATCTGTTTTAGCTTTAAATTACCACGAGTAGAGCCAACTCCTCATCACGGCATTTAAGTATTGATTCAGTCCATTCTATCAAGTTTGGATTGTTACATTATTTAGTCCATTCTATTAAGTTGCACTGTTTTCCTTGTTCTATCCATTCTGTCTAGTTTGGATTTTACTCGATTTATTTCCATTCTTTCAAGTCTGGTTTATACTATTTATGCTCATTCATATTTGGATTTTTTTCCTAGTATTTATTTCTGCTCTTGCCTGTATAGATGTTATTCTTGTGAGGTGAAAACCCGTTCCGCGTTAGTGGCGTGGTCTCAACGAATTTTATATGTTCCCCATTATTTGAGTTATCTTAGGCTGGTATTTCCAAACTGATCCGGGCGTTATTTATTCATAATGCTTGGGTCAGACCGAGTATTTTCCCAGGTTCTCTTTGAAGTTTTGAAGATCGTGGAGGGGAGCTGAAGATTCACCTATCGTAGTATTTTACTTTTCGATGTATTATATAGTATACCTATCGGCATTTGTAAGGTCAAGATTTTATAACTGTCAAGCTAATAAGGTTTGTTTTTAACTCTGGTATACTCTGTATGTTTGGAGTGACAGTTTCTATTGTCCTTGTTATATTATTTGTTGTCGATTCCGTTGTGAGATTCTGTTTTCTTTATTCACTATTCTTTTCTTTTTATTTACTCTAACAATCTGTCCTTTTGTCGATTGGATGCACGACATTGGAACACAGTGGTAGCGTTCGGTGTCGACTTTCGATGGGCAAAAGGACGGGTCGTTACAGCATGGTATCAGAGCTGAAGTTTAAGCAAGAACCTTGGCTTTGGTAGGGTTTGGCACATTAGAGATAGGGCAAGCGACACCCTAGAATGAGTTTGATATTATTATATATATGATTGTGTATTTGTTAATGATATAAAAACGTATTATGTTATTTGGTCTATTGAGTTTTTATGCGTTCTGGTCGAGACGTCGGACGCCACGGTATCGTTAGGGGGTTTCTAAACACTCGACCAAGGCCAATGGACATGGTATTGAAATTCTTGAAATTTTGGCAAATTAAATATTTTGCTTTGGATTATATTTCATATATATAAAGGAATAATTTTCAAAACTTTATATAGTATAAGGTGTATTGGTTTAAATGTGATAATATTTATTTGTTATCACTATTGTTTTTTCGATTATGCTTAATTTAAATTAGAAGCATTAACTATTGTTTGTTGCTAAATTATGCTCGGTTTATTTGGAAGCATTTATCGCATTGATTTAAAACGAACCCATTGTAAATTAATTTTCACAAATTGACTATAAAAGGTGTTCGGAGAAAATGTTAACTTAAAAATTCACCTTTTAATAATGGTGGGTTAAGGATTAAACTTTAATATAAAGTTGTTAATATAATCTGAATAGTGGGATAAGATATTTAGGTAATAAGTATTCGAGATAATTTTATTGTAATAAAGAGGAATTATTATAATATGAAATGATTTATATATAAAGGAAATTTTATATAAATTTAGTTTATAAAACATGTTTAGAAAGGATTTTTGAATCTAAATCCTGGAATTTTTTAAAATAATTTCGAAAGAATTTTGAGGAATTAAATAGAAGTATTTCTGGATGTAATTAAAAGTAAAAATATTTTGGAAAACAAAATTTTAAATGAGATGCATTCTCTTTGGGATAATTAGTGGAAATTGTTTCGATTAGTTTTGTTGTAATCTGAATAATCTTCTAAGTGTTGATCAGATGTTTGCTTGGACGAACGTCGTGGAGTACTTAGTAAATTATTCTCATTATCATTGTGTGGTCGAAATGAGTTCAAGTACGAATAAACCCAAAGTGAGTTTTAATAAATAAATAGTTTGAAGTTATTATATATCAAAATATATGCTATATGCTTTCAAAAGAATGAGTTTTTGAAATTAAAAACCGGGTATCTAACTTTTAAGTTCCCTAAAAGGGAATCAGTTTAACATACAAAAAGTATTATTAATAAGAGATTGTTTTGATAAATGAGATTTTTTTCCCTTAGATAAGACAGTGGATAATTAAACACAGGTAAATTGGGTTAAATTAAATAAGAAGGTTGTGATGAACATTGATTTTATTAAAAACCATATAAGTGTTCAAAAACATCTAAGTGTAAACTACTTGTTGATTGGGCCAACCCATAAATATCTTCCATCTTAACACCCTAAGTTAAAGGGGTTGACTCAGTTTTAAAAGACCCAAATTTTAATTTGACCTTCACCTAAATTTATGGAAAGTAAAATAAAATTTGTATGTACTCTTAGGATATATAAGAGTATTAAACAAGTAAATAAAGTGGATTAAGTTATTATTTGATGTTTTATAAAGAAATGACTTTATAAAATATTTTGGAACTTAGGTGTGAATTTATGAAATAATTCATAAATAATTTTAGTATTGAAGAAAATACTAAGTAAAAATATAAGTGATTTAGAAAAAAAAAGTTAATATAATTAAGAAACTAATAAAATATAGAGTATAACTTTCCATTTTGTCCGAGTGGGTTTGGATAATTTTCTAAGCAATAACCAAAGGCTAATGAAAAAAACGGTATGCTTAGATAATTATCTATATTTTTGGACAATTAAGAAAGTTTTGAACCTAAGTTAAAAAAAATTTGTTAGTCATTTGACATTTCGAAACAATGTTAAGTGATAAATTTTCCCTTATGGAATTCGATTGACTGATAATGTTAGTTTATCCCTTCACGGAATTTGATTGATTTGATTTGATTGAGTTGAATTGATTGGTTGTGTGATTTCATATACCATTGTCTAGTTTAAATTTATAGACAAAGGAATTTGAATTGTTGTTATTAGGACCAAAATCCCGGTGATTTTGAAAAAGGATTTTTTTTGAAGATTTTGGGAAAGGAATGATATTTATTCACTCTAGTTGATATTTTTTGGAGGAACTGGAATACCACTGGATGCTCCATGTTATTTTGATTCTAGAGTTTCACCATACTTTATTTGGAGGAATCCCCTCCTTGTCAATTTGACTTTTGTTCTTTGATTTTTCTCGTCTGAGAAAAAATAATTTTTTGAATAGGTATTTAGATCTAAATTATCATCTGGAATAATTAGATGTATAGCATCTATTACAAAATACTCTCTATATTTATTTCATATAATTGAGATATGGTTGTTGATTGCATGTAGATTTATATCAAACTAGTTTTTGCATGTAGAGTTACATCACATTGCTTTTGTCAGCTTGATTTTCTTTTAGATTTTGTAAGTACAGGTATGCAAGAGAGCCATTTGATTCTTGTGCACCTGCATTTGCAAAAGAGATAATAAATTGCTTGCCAAAATATAAATCAAACGCGAAAAGGTACGTAAGAAATTTAGAAAATTTAAATTGGTTGATGATTTTATGCCCCGAATATGGGAAGCCATTTGGCTTTTGATTTCTTTTATTGGTTTAGAGCCCATAGAGGTGATTTGTAGTTGTCCGATCGAGCCGTGCAAAGGAGACGCTGGCGAAATTTTCTGTAAATTTAAGAATTAAATTTTTTTGGAGAATTTTGGAAAATTTTTGATAACTAAAATTTGACTTTCAAGTTATATATAGGAATGAATGAATGCAAGAAATTAGTTGGTATAGGTGAATGAATTTAAAAAATTTGGAAATTTTGGAATCTATCCCAGCTAATTGGTTTTGAAAAGGTAATAAGTTTAATAACCATTTTAATTAATAGTTTCAAACTTAAGGGTTTGGAAACATTTTCTTCCTTAGGAATTTCGGGGACGAAATTCATTTAAGGGGGTAGAGGAGAATGTAACAACACAAAATTTTGGTCATTTGATTTAAATGTTAAATTAATTTTAAATATTTAAATAATTGGATTTTGGAATTTAATATCCTATAATTCAAATATAGGGAATGATTAAATATTTGAATTATGAAATTTAATGATAATTAAATGGATTTAATAATTCTATTAAGTTCATTTTAATTAATAAATAATATTAGTGAATTCAATTTGTAAATTTATTTAAAAATATAAATAGATCAGATAAATATCGATAATTAAATATAAAACAATATTTAAATCTGTGAAATTAGCCTTTTAGGGCACAGTCTTGGATTTCAACGAAACTAGTTTCATTGGATCCGTAATAGTGAATTATAATATGCCATCGAATTTTGTGGCGATTAGAAGAATCGTTTGGTCGTGCGAGTTCGAAACCCGTAGAAATTTATTTCGAAAATTTAATATAATAACTTGGTCTAAAAAGCTATCTTCTGCACACGATTGAATTAGGGCTCGAGACTAGTTCCATTGTTTTCAAAATAGGGGTATAAGATATAGAATGCCAGATGTCAAGCCTCGTTTGGAGTTTGAGATTTTCGGGTATGTTTGGTTGAATAATTTAAAATTTAAAATAATGCATGTATATGTACTTCTTTATTCATCATACTTGCCACATACCCCTTCATTGCTAGGCCATACCCCCACATTCTCAAAACCATACCTCCTCCCCATTATATAATTGTTTCCTGTAACAAAAAAATGGTGTTTCCTCTTTGAAAATCAAAAAGGCTTCAAAAATTAAAAAACCAATACCCCCTTATATACTCAATTTCGTCAATATCGCATAACACAAAAGTTGTTCGTATCCACCTCAAGTATTATTTGAAATTAACGACATTCGATTTCATCAAGGATTGATCGAGTTATCATCGATTTACAACAAGTGGGAAAAATATTCTTAGAACTTTAAAAATTCATATCTCTTGATCTGGATCGAATCGTTCGACGCCGCTAGTGTCGTAGTGTTCGTATCGGAGCATACTATTTTTGGTGAAGTTCAGTGTGATTCCATGTCAACGATTTGTGATGTTCGTCGGCTAGGGTTGGAATTTTCAAAGAGTGTGGCTGTCGTCGACGAATGGAGGTTGGATTCGGACTCGTGGGGAAGAATAGCACCTAGGCGCAAATTTCTCGAGGTTCAGCGATGGATAGGGTCACATGACCTAATGGTGCTCACGAGAAATAGGAGCAGGTCGCATTTCGTAGGGTGCTTTGGGGTTGTCGTCGAGGTAATGTTCGTGTAGAGATTTCGAAGGGGAGTGCAACGGCGAAGACGGTTCATCAAACGAAGGTCCGTAGCTCCGTATCCATGCATATATGTGCACATCAATGGTGGGTGCTTCGTTGTGCATATACATTTGGTTAGCGTTGGGGAAGAAGGTGATTAGATTAGGTAATTTGATTTAAGAATGTAATTAATGTTTTATTATAATTTAAAAATCTAAAAACTTATAATTTGAATAACTTTTGTGTACGAGGTTAGATTCGAACGCCGTTTTTTGCATTGGACTCTTGTAGTCGAGATCTTCGTGATGGAATAGGTTTGGTTGGATTTGAAGCTCGTTGTAATTTATGCTAAAATCAAACGGTTGTTCGGTTTTAGTCCAAAATCTGGACATTTTGGTGAAAACGAAAAATCAATGTGAGTTTAACTGACATTCAATTTTATCATATCATATCTATGATGTTAAAAATGATTATTGATTGCATGGATGTTAGTTAAATTGTTTGATTACTTGTTTGGTTGAATTTCCGTTCGAAAAATGGATGACATATTAATTTGATCGTTATGAACCCATATGATTATATATAATCCATAACCATTGTTTTGCAAGGAAAATCTATAGAGAGACCTAAGGGTTTATCGCTAAGAATTATTTATTTACATCCTTGTGTTGTTATATTGATGGCTAATTGAAATAAATCTTGTAAATTCCATTTAAATTGTTAAGTGTCGTTATAGCGATTCGCTATATTGTCATTTATTAAATTTCATCCCCAAACCCTGTCGTATAAACTTGAGCTTGTGCTTCTCCTAAACAGAATATTAAAATTCATTAATCATTTGGATTAATGATAATTTAAAATAATTAATCATTTTTACTAATGATTTTGAGATTAATTAACCAATTTAATAAATGATGATTAAAATTGGTTTATCTTTAGATTTAATTAAGCATTTCTGTTAATGATGTTTAATATGTAATTAATTGTTTTAACAAATAATTATTTGAGTTGAATTAATTCTTTTAATTAATGATAATGGAGTTTAATTAATTTATTGAACTTAATTAATTATTTTAATTAATGATGATTGGAATTAATAATCATTTAAATTGATGATATTTAAAAGTAATTAATCATTTCAAATAATTATATTTGAATTTAATTAATCATTTTAATTAATGATTTTTTAAATTAATTAATTGTTTTAACTAATGATATTTGGAATTTAGTTAAATCACTTTAATTAATGATGTTTTATAGTTAAATGAATCATTTTAACAAATGATGTTTTAATTAATTGTGTAACTAATGAGGATTGAATTTAATTAATCCAATTAATTTTTGATTATTTAAATTTAATTAATTTTTTTAGTTAATGGTATTTAAAATTTATTTATCATTTTAATTAATGATGTTTGAGATTAATTATTTATTTGATTGATGATTATTTGAATTTAATAAATCTTTTAACACATAATATTCATATAAATTAATTGATTTAATAAATGAGTTTAAAGTAAATTAACTAATATAATAAAATTGCTTTAACAAACTAAATTAAAGTTAATAAACTGATTTAATAAAGATTTTAAAGTTAATTTACCAATGTTATAAAAGTGTTTGGAAATAATTATCTATTTTATTAAAGATAATGGATTTGTTTATTTAAAAGAGATTTTAAACATGATTAATTATCTTTCGGGATAATTAATATTGTTTTTGAAGTTATAAAAGGTATTTAAATTGTTTTATTATCTTTTGGGATAATCTTTTGGGTGTCGATCTGATGTTGGCTTAGGCCTTTGGGGCCGAGCACTTGGAAAGATTATTCTCTTATTGTTTTACAATCAAGAACTAATTCTAATATGGAAATCAAGCACAAGTTCAGTTCATTTTTAAAAGAAAAGGTTTGATTCGTTTATGGAAATGAATTATTTCCGTAAAGCGAATCGCCTATATGGAAACGATTTACTTGTATAATTAGCACTAAATATTGAAGAAGTAGACGTGTCGTTATTTTAAAAGTTAAGAATAATCATGAGACATGACTTTGAGGTAACACTACCTTGACTTGTACGACATTATTGTTAACCAAGAAAAAGTACAATTTTGAATTCAATGAGTGGTGATAAGTATACAAGACTTAATTTTCATATATGATCATTTTATATCCTCTATATTTGGTATCTCAGCTATCAGTTACTTCAGCTACTTTAATAACGTCATTCTAAGACGATTTATTGCTCCGTTGAGCATTGTTATCCTTTGTCGGAAAATGACTAAACCAAATGCGCGTGTGGGGGACAAGCTATGTGGGGTTTCTCCCATTAGGGTATTTTCACATCTCATCTAGTTTGGATTCGGTTGTGCACTGAGATGTGAAAATATTCAGATTCTCAGTAAGGTCTGGCGGGGTTCGGCTTGGATGTTTCCGAGAAGTGTCATAGAGTATATGAGCTTCTCAGGTGTATATTACTAGAGGTATATTCCAAGGGGGGTGCACCTTCCTTGTCATTTGTTGGAAATTCTCCTTTCCTTATTTGATTCGATAACCCTGAATCTGTTTTAGCTTTAAATTGACACAGTAGAGCCAACTCCTCATCACGGCATTTAAGTACTGATTCAATCCATTCTATCAAGTTTGGATTGTTACCTTATTTAGTCCATTCTATCAAGTTGGATTTTTTTCCTTGTTCTATCCATTCTGTCCGGTTTGGATTTTACTCGGTTTATTTCCATTCTTTCAAGTCTAGTTTAATATTATTTATGCTCATTTATATTTGGATTTGTACCCAATATTTATTTCTACTCTTGCATGTGGATGTTTTTCTTGTGAGGTGAAAACCCGTTTCGCGTTAGCGGTGTGGTCTCACAGAATTTTATATGTTCCCCGTTATTTGAGTTATCTCACACTGGCATTTCCAGACTGATTCGGGTGTTATTTATTTATAATGCTTGGGTCAAACTGAGTATTTTCCTAGGTTGTCTTTGAAGTTTTGGAGATCGTGGAGGGGAGCTGAAGATTCACCTATCGTAGTATTTTACTTTTCGCTGTATTAAATAGTATACCTATCGGCATTTGTAAGATCAGGATTTTATAACTGTCCAACTGATAAGGTTTGTTTTTAACTCTGATATACTCTGTATGTTTAGAGTGACAGTTTCTATAGTCTTTGTTATATTACATGTTGTTGATTCCGCTGTGAGATTCTATTTTCTCTGTTCTCTGTTCTTTTATTTTTATTTACCCTAACAATCTGCCCTTTTGTCGATTGGATGTGTGACATTGGAACACAGTGGTAGCGTTCGGTGTCGACTTTCGATGGTCAAAAAGGCGGGTCGTTACATCTCTATTTGTGAGATTTTTGGATTTGATGTTATTTGAATTATCACCAAATCATTTTGATATTTTTTGCTTTTAATAAGCTATCTTGAGTTTTAGTATTTGGTGATTTGAAGTTATTGATGCATGTTTGATTTTTGTCGATATATGACTATATTTGAAATCTAGTTCACTTTATTTAACATTCGTTTTTGCTAACTCATTCATCTTAGTCTAGACTGATCGGTTTATTATATTTATAATATTCGGGTCAGATCGAGATTTTTCGGTTCCTCCAGCTTGAAGCTTTAGACTGTATTTCCTATCTGTTAGCTAGTTGTTACTTTTGTCATCTATGTATATATGTGATGTTATGCTATATCTTATATCGAGCTAGACTCCTTTTGTGTGTATATTCATATTTTGAGGTGTAGCACCTTGTATATGTGTAGTCTACATCATGTATCTATTTTGAATCGGTTCAGACTTGTATCTATTTATATTCTGCTGTGTCTGGTTTGTGATTCTATGATTTGTATTTATTCTATGTTGTTCTGGATTTTATTATAGCCACCGTAGATTTGTTTTAAGCCTGAATCGTATACGTCGATTCCACTTGATTAAAGAAATGTATTACATATTAATCGACGTATCGATGCTCACTTAATGTAAAATTCACGGATGGTTGCTCCTAACCAACCCTATTCTCTGCACTAGCCAGCAATGTTACTTTGTATTATTCTTTGTTAGTGTGGGTCTCGGGGTGGGACGTCATAGAAAGAGATGGCAGATTATGAAAAACGGTTGTTATATCAACATTTCTTTCGTTACAGGTGTTCCTGTTGGAACTTGCCAGCTAGTAGTAGAGGAAAAAGGCAAATTTCAATAAATATCCTATTTTACATCATTAGGGCCTATGAAGTCTAAAGGTTTTATTAGATCTAAATCTAATATTGTTTTTAATAAAATCATATTTTATTAGTAATGACACTATTTTATAATTTAGTTAAGTGTGGAATGTGAAAGGGTATGAATATATTAATTTTTTTTATTTTAATTATATATAAAAATAATTAAATAATAACAAGGTGTAATCGATAGATGGTAAGATATGCATACATGTAGGTAAGAATAAGTTGAATGATTATCACATAGGACTTAAAAAGGGAAATAAATAAAGGATGACAAGGATGATTGATACAATTTCCCTTTTGATAGAATTAAATAATGCAATAAATAAATGAAAAATAATAGGTATCATAATATAAGAATATAAACAGTCAACAATAAATTGTATGTATATATATGACAAAATAATTAAATAATGACAAGGTATAATAATAGATGATAAGATATGTATACATGTAGGTAAGAACAAGTTGAATGGTTGTCGCATAGGAGTTAAGAAGGGAAATAAATAAAGGATGACTAGGATGATTGATACAATTTCCTTTTTGATAGAGTTAATCAATGCAGCAAATAAATGACAATCAGTAGGTATTATAATATAAGAATATAAATAGTCAACAATAAATTGTATGTATATATTATTGCCTCATTTAAATTAAAAGAAAAGAAACTATTTCATAATATGACAATTTGAAAATAGAAAATAAATTTTATATGAACACATACTTGTAGATTTAATTATGCATATATGAGAGTCAATTAAAACTTTCTAATAATACAAACTAGATAGTTATTGCAATCAATTTTAAAACTGGATATATTGTCAAAATATTTTATTTATATGTAAATATCTAATGCAATACAAGTGCAAATAATATGTGTGTGTATATAAACATTCAAATCTAAAATTACACTTTGTTATGAAAGATTAAAACATAGATATACAATTACAATACTGTACTAATTCTATACAATTTTCAGTTTTAACTTTAAAATATAATTTAATCAATTAACATGAACATGAAAATTTTCAGATCTAAAGAATTAAACTTAAATTGAATGTTAAAAACATAGATCTAAAATAAAACATTGTATTTCAACATATATATATATATATATAGTTTTAATTTAACAAAATAAAGAGAAAACAATTAGTTAATTTGAACATGCAAACTTTTAGATCTAAAGGATTACACTTTAATTTAAATTTTTAAAACATAAAATTACACTTAAATATCATTTAAATCATAAAAAAAATTCAATTTTGATTTATCAAAATAAAAACCTAATCATGTCATTAAACAAACAATTCAATCTTCATAAACAATTTTAGTTAAACGAGACAGTGATACATACATATAAATTATGGAAGTCAAATTTAATTTTCATGAAACATTGCATCAAAATCATTATCTATATAGAAAAGGACATACCTTGTTACCAAAGCTTTAAAGCACACCTCTAAAAAAAGAATTCTCCTATTGAAACCTTTTCCAAATCAAAGGGGTACTAATCCTTGAGTCGATAACCTTCAACTATCAAATAGTAATTTGATCTTGAATTTGACTTGAGAGTTATTTCTCTTTTTTGTTGGAAAGAGGATTAATTTTCTGCCATTAAAATGATAAAGAAGGAGGCTAAAAAAAAGTAAGACCTAATTAGGTTTAGAGAGCTTATATATGTGGACAGAAAAAAAAAGAATGGTGGATCTAATCCTATATCTCTTTATTTCAATCTCAGCCATCAAAACCAAGCCCCTTAATCCTCAAATCCTAGCCGCCTATTTCATGTTTATAGCCGAAAATTATATCCCCTATAATGGGCATTAAACCCATTTAAGCCAATGTAAAAATATTACACAATCAAATCCAATTCAATCTTTTATCAATACCGTATATCAATTGATATATTCATAACTATTATAAACATATCTTCTAATATTTATTTCTAAAATCATATTCAAATTTATAATTAATATTTCATAAATATTAATTAATTTAATTAATTTATAACCATTATAAACTGGTTAAATCTTTTGGTCAAATGGAGAATTCATTGTTTCGGTGGTGTGACTTGCCATGTGTAAATTTGGTCAGCCATTAATATCGAACTATTCGAATATTATTGTGCACACGTCACTTAGCAGGTGGTTGACATTTTTGGCCAAAATTTTCACTTACTTGGTTTGGATAAAATCCCATTTCACTTTGTTAAGCTATACCCGGCTATGACTTTTATTCACACTAATTCTCTTCGTCAAAACTATATCACTTTGGACTTATAGAATTTGGTAGTGGTCAAAATTCCAATATCATCCATATTCAACTCCATAGTCCAAGAACAAAATTCTTGATTCAATAATAACAATTATTATTAACCGAACTACTCTGGCCAGAGATTTTAACTTTGAGTTGACTTGAGTTGACCAATGATACTAACCCCATATAACTGAGGAGATGAATCCTTTCTTGAATAGTGTTTCATTTCCAACACTTCCACTCGACCTAACTATAGTCACTTGATGGGCATCATGCCATGATTTAACTACAATCAAAGCAGAGCTTTCATATTGAAGATCAACAGTATTCTTAAGTCGAGAGAACCGTGTAAATCAGTCGCATCGATATTTTCTATTTGACCGTAGTTATATTAACCAATAGAAACTATCGAGTGAGTTGTTCCATAGTTGTCCAATAGCTATCAGTACGTAACTCCTAGGTGTCCCCAGCAGTCATGAGTTACACACTGCTCAACATTTGGAAAACATTACATACTCTAGTCTCAGCAGATACATCGATATCTGGTCTCGATGTATCTTGACTAGGAATATTTAAAATGATACTGTAACAACCCTATTATTAATAACCTTATTACTTACGGTTAATTAGGATTAATTAATTTAAACCAGGAATTTTTGAAATTTAGTTTAATTGAATAACTGATTTAATTTATGGATTTCAATTTAGTCAAAATATTATTTAAATCAATTATTTGATTTGATGATAAAATAAATTATTAATTGAAAAAAATAATATTTGAATTGAGTTTTCAGTTAAAAGCGATTTACTTAACTCTCAAATAAAAATTTATTAGTGTTAATTTGAAATTTAATCATTGTTGATTTTGGTTTAGAAGTTGTTTGCATTAAGTAAATTAGGTTTAGGTTAACTGAATTTAGTTGAATGGGCTAAGTGGATTCTTTAGTTAAATTCATATTTGGGCTTTAGTAAAATGCAAGCCCATTATCAAATTTCAAGTAATCTAATTTCCTAATTCGTAACCCATCTTAATCCAACTCCTATACAAATTATTTACATATCTTCTTCCGTAAATTAAGAAAAGATAAGAGACAAGCAAAACCTAGTTTGCCTTAGTTTTAATTCTAAGAAATCAAAGAAATTAGCGTAAATCAAAAGAATGTAAGGTATGAACTCTATTCTCCTTCTTTTATCTATTGATGTAATCAATTTAGGTTTTTGGTTGGTTAGTAATTCTGAAGTTTTGGTTGATTAGGATCTGTTTGTGGAGTTTTGGAGGAGTTTTTGGGTTTTGGGGAAGAAGCGGTAGTATTTCAATAGTCAAATTAGATTAACTTTTATCTCAGCCTTCTTCTTCCACTTTGCAAATTTCAGGTGAGTTGTTCAACGCACACACCTATATTCTAATCGATTGAGTAATCTTGGTGTTAGATATGATTGTTTTGGTTTGCTAAGATTAAATTTTTATTTATACAAAGAGAAGATTGCTTGTTGAACAAAATTGCTTTTTGAAAAAATACACTCAGTTAGCCTGTTATAAGTTTCAAAATTTGTCAGATGCCTTGAATTATTCTCACATCCTCTCTGTAGGCGGTGGTTATTTTTAATACATCAGTGCATATATTTTGTTACCCATAGCCTTGTCAAATTGAGCACATCAAGCACCAACTACACATTCTTCAAAATGAAGGACAGTTCATTTAATGACCCTTGGTTTTGAAAAAAAAAATTGCATACTCAAATATATAGCTCTGATTCTTTGCACTGTGTTACCCGGGTAATTGACCCGGTAGCGTGAGGATCACCGAACGAGTACATCGTTCGGCACAAAGAATCGTTCGGCAAGAGGGCTTTGCTCGGCATATAGCCTCGCTTGGCATAGAGCTTTGCTCGGCACAGAGCCTCGTTCGACACGAGACCTCGCTCGGCGCAAATCATCGCTCGGCACAGAGCTTCGATCGGCATATAGCCTCGTTCGGCAAGAGAGCCTCGTTCGGCATATAGCCTCGCTCAGCACAGATCTTCGCTTGGTACAAAGCCTCGTTTGGCACAAGACCTCGCTCGGCGCAAATCATCGCTTGGCACAGAGCTTCGCTCGGCACAAAGCCTCGTTCGACACGAGACCTCGCTCGGTGCAAATCATCGTTCGGCACAAAACCTCGTTCGGCACAAGACCTCACTCGGCATCCCTGGATTGTTAACAAACCATCAAGTCCACAACAGAGTGAGAGCATTCTACCACTTGCCTCGTTTCTCTTGAGTGATTACTTCGAGTCACTCGATGGATGACCAGACAGATCTCGCCCGACATTCCTCATTCGGCATGCCTCGTTCGGCATGTCTGGCTTGGTGTGCAGGGGTCACTTGCTATGGGCTGAGATGCCATGTTCCTAGGCCCATGAGGGAAGTTCAACCCATCTTCGTGTATAAATAGAGGGGCAGGGGCACACTGAAAAGGGACCTTTTTCGAGAATACTGAGGAGACTCTGTCATTTTCAAGACTCTTCCTTTTTCAATTAAAACTTGTATTCAAGTTGTTGGTGTACAGATTGCATCTATATTCAATTATTGGAAAAGCAATAAAGATTAAACTCAAAGTGGACGTATGCAGTTACGCCGAACCACTATAAATTTGGTTTTCTTGTTTCTTACAGTTATTATTACATTCCACCGTGTTATTCCTCAGTTTTAATTTATCTTCTTCATTAATCTCTCTACACAAAACTCTCTTTGGGTGTTAGTGACCAATTTTGGTGATAACATTTTGGTGCTTTCACTGAGAGGGCGTTCTTAGGCCATTAGGATCTACTTTGAAGCTACTGGATTGAAGAAATCCCCCGAAGGAGATCCAAGTCATTTACAGGAAACCTGTTGATTCTACTTAGAGTTTCTACCAATAACTCTACAATGGGAAGACCATGTACTAGATCAGCCTCCCACAACACGAATGTCAACGAGACTGCTATGTCTAACAAGTAGGACCCAGCAATCAACAGGTTAATCCGGGCACAGGAACTGTCACTGCCCAAAATCAAATGGAAACTGTCACTAGGACAGAGTTCAACGAGCCGATGAGAGAACTCATGGAGAGCAGGAGACAACTTAGCGAACAGATCCAAGCTAATGCTAACCTTATGACTCAGCTTACTCAACAACGGCATCAGAATGCTGGAGGAAGCCCCACTCCTTATTCCTCATCCGGCAGCTCTTCTTCGTCTGATGAACCCCTCCAGGTGTAGATGTCGTAGAACAGAAACAACGCAAATAGGTGCTGCTGATCGATCAACCAAGGATGGTCCGGGTTCTCTACCTGGAGCAATGGCTCCTCATTTACACCAAGAAAATCACACTCAAGCTCGAACGGGGAACTTAGGATCTGTAGTACGAGTGGAAGCTGGACAGCCGGCACACCAAGGTCTTAATGATGCTGGTCTCCAGGATACACACTTGGTAAATTGCCAACGGAGGAGACACTGACCAGAACGGTCTGACAGGACAGACACTAACCTACCATCTTCCATACAAACCCCAGACCTATCAGCTATGGTCAGACAGCTGATGAAAGAGAATCAAGGCTTATCAAATGATGATTGGGGGATATCCAGGAGTCATACTCCGTTCACAGATGTTATCTTACAGGCCGAGTACCCCAGGAAGTTTAACATGCCGACTATTCCGGCCTATGAAGGAAAGACTGATCCCCGACAGCATGTGATGAGGTATGAATGGATGATGGACTCGGCTAGAGCGAACGATGCAACCAAGTGTAGATGTTTCCTAATAACTTTATCTGGAATCGCTACCATGTGGTTCACCCGACTTCCTTCGCGAACTATCTCCAACTTTGATGAGTTAGCGATGAAATTTGTGGAACAATTCAGGATTCATGCCACTCATCCCAAGGATGTGATGTCCTTGTCCAGTGTGATTCAGGCTCCAGGGGAGTCGTTGAAAGAGTACTTACAAAGATTTCATGTTGCCGCAACTGAAGTTAGCAACCCCAACGACCATGCTATTTTAATGGTCGTGATGCGAGGGGTAAATCTGGATTCAGAGTTTGGAGATTGGCTGGTGGGAAAGCCTCCGACTACGCTAGAACGTTTTTATTCAAAAGCACACCAATTTATAAGAAGGGAGGAAGCTAAGTGGATGAGGCGAGATAATGCACCGGTACATGGCACGGAGGTTGTGCAGAGTAACATCGCTGTAAAACAATCCGGTGACAACTCTGGAAAGGTACAAGTCAATGTTCAAAACAAGCCTGAACAATCTAAAGGATCCGGTGGGGGAAATCCCGGAAAGAAAAGGGAAGCTGGAAAGTGGAAACCAAGGATCCCAACTTACAACAAATACACTCCTCTGAATGCATCTCTGGAAAATATTTACCTGTCAACTTGTAATACTTTCCAATATCAAAAGCCACGCCCAAAAGAGTCTCCTGAAGAGCAAAAGCGGACTGGGAAGTATTGCCGCTTCCATGAGACTTACGGGCACAATACCGAGGATTGTAGGCTCCTCCATGATGCTATAGAAAAGATAATTAGATAGAAAAAGTTGCAGGAGTTTGTAAAGGATCCTCAGGAGGGTGGACAGGGAACATCCAATCCCGGTCCCGCGCCAGCTCCATGCCATCCTAAGGAGCCTGCTCGGACCGTAGGCAGACTGGTCATAAATACGATAGTTGGTGGACCTCACCCTGCAAACAAGAATTGGCAGGAAATGGAGCGGTATGCTAACTCCTTAAGGCATGCAGATTTCGAATGTTGTTCGAATACGGAGGATGGATCCCCGGCTATGCGGCAGCGAACGATGACTGATGATATAGTATTTAGGAGTAGAGATGCTAATCAGGTGGAGGCTCCTACCGTTGACCCGTTGGTCATATCCGCGACAATCGGGCCAGCATTTGTGAAAATAATTTTGAATGATTGTGGAAGTTCTGTTAATATCATCTTCAAAAAAGCATATGACCAAATGAAGATGTAGACGAAAGATTTAAAACCATCTAAAGCTCGTATCCACGGCTTTAATGGTGCAACAACCGATGCGGTGGGTTATGTTGAATTGCCAGTTGAACTAGGACAAGGTGAACGTAGGAGGGTGCGAATCCTACCTTTCATAGTTTTGGATGTTGATTCTCCAAACAATGTATTTCTGGGTCGACCGGCCTTGGCAAAGTTCAGGGCAGCTTTGGCCCCGTGGTGTTTAACTCTGAAATTTCCGACAGACAAAGGAGTTGGTGTTGTACATGGCGATCAAGCAACTGGTCGTGCATGCTATGTGGCTGTGCTGAGAGAGACCCAGCGAAGGGAGAAGGGAAAGGTTGTGGACAGCTCCATCCACAACCGAGTCGTTGAAAATTGACAAGTAATGCCCGAGCCCTGGCTCAGGAAACATGATCGTATCTGTAGAGACATAGATCCAAGAGATGATGATGGGGAGCCTAGGGAAGAAAAAGCAACACCGGCTGAACTAACGATTGACATTTCAGTCAGCCGAGACGATCCTTCATGTGTACTTAAAATTGGATCACAACTCAGCCCCTCGATGACCGAGGATCTCACCGATTTCCTCCGAGCGAATCTGGATGTTTTCGCTTGGACACATTCTGAAATGTGTGGGATTTCTCCTGGTATTGCGACTCTGATGTTGAATATAGACCCGAGGTACGTTCCAGTAAAGTAGAAAAGGAGAGTCATGGACCCGGAGAGGTCTAGGCATGGACCCGGAGAGGTCTGTGGCTCTCAAAGAGGAAGTGGACAAACTCAAAGCCAATGGGTTCGTCCGTGACGCCCTCTACCCATAATGGGTCTCTAACCCTGTACAAGTGCGAAAAGCGAATGGGAAATGGAGGACTTGTGTTGATTACTCGGATTTAAACAAAGCATGCCCTAAGGATAGTTTCCCATTACCTAGAATTGATCAGCTGGTCGACTCAACAGCAGGACACGAGTTATTATCATTTATGGATGCGTACTCGGGATATAATCAAATCCCGATGCACATTCTAGATCAAGAACACACCAGTTTCGTCACAGACGTTGGACTGTACTGTTATGTAGTGATGCCTTTTGGGCTGAAAAACGCAGGGGTGACTTATCAGCGCTTGGTGAATCGGATGTTTAAAGACCAAATTGGTAGAACAATGGAAGTTTATGTGGATGACATGCTCGTGAAGTCACGGCAGTCAAACGACTACGTTCGAGACTTGGCGGAGATGTTTGATATACTCAAGAATTATGGAATGAAAATCAACCCACTAAAGTGTTCCTTTGGTGTTGCATCGGGGAAGTTTTTGGGTTTCATTGTTAATGCGCGAGGAATCGAAGCTAACCCGGAGAAGATTCAAGTTATCCGAGACATACAAGTACCCAGAACTATAAAGCAAGTACAAAGCTTGAATGGAAAAGTAGCCGCGTTGAGTCGATTCATATCCAGGGCCACAGATAAGTGCATTCCCTTCTTTGATGTAATAAAGAAAGGAAAGAGAAATTTTGAATGGACGCTCGACTACGAAGACGCGTTCCGAGCTCTGGTAAGGTATTTAGAAAGTCCCCCGGTGATGTCGAAGCCTGTAGACCATGAGGTGTTGTATGCATACTTGGTTATATCCCAACATGCTATCAGTACAACTTTGGTTCGCGAGGAGGACCGAGTTCAAAAGTCGGTGTACTATGTGAGTAAACTCTAACGGGGGCAGAAAGAAATTATCCCAAAATTGAGAAATTGGCCTACTGCTTGGTGATTGCATCACGCAAGCTATGTCCATACTTCCAGGCACACTCGATCAGTGTCTATACCGATCAACCCTTGCGACAAGTACTCCAACGACCAGAAACCTCCGGAAGGATGTTAAAATGGAATATCGAGTTGAGTCAGTTTGATATTACCTACCTGCCGCAAAGGGCCATACAAGGGCAAGCGCTAGCAGACTTCATTGCTGAATTCACCGTGTCAGACGAATCAAACGATTATGATGTCATTCTGCCTATTCGATGGAAACTGCACACTGATGGGGCATCCAACGACCGTTGTTCTGGGGCTGGTATAATACTTGTGACTCCCGAAAACCGATCGATTTGTTACGCTTTAAAACTCAATTTCCCAGCCACAAACAACGAAGCTGAGTATGAAGCATTGGTTGCTGGCTTGAAACTTATCAGGGAACTCGGAATAAAATCGGTTGAAATCTTTTGCGACTCACAATTGGTAGTGTACCAAGTTCGAGGAGACTATCAAGCAAAGGGGCAGAGACTCGCCCCATACCTTGCATGAGTTCAAGAACTGTTGGCAGACCTTCAATACTACGATATTTCCCAAGTCCCGCACGAGCAAAACAAGGAGGCTGATTCATTGGCGAAGTTCGCAAGTACAGGCGATGCATAGCAGCTGGGCTTGGTTCCCATCGAAACTTTACAATCTCTAAGTATAGACGAAATGGAGATAGATTCTGTTCTAGAAATAGAAATTGAAAAGGAGTCGTGGATGACCCCATTCAAACAATACATATTACACGGAACTTTGCCCGATAGAAAGAACGAGAGACGACAAGTCGTTCGTAAAGCTTCAAGATATATAATGCAAGATGGAATAATGTATCGGAGGGGGTTCTCGGTTCCCTTACTCCGGTGCATCGCCCATGGTGAGATAAAACGAGTTTTGATGGAAGTGCACGAAGGAGAGTGTAGCGACCATACTAGGGGGCAAACACTCGCGAAAAAGATCCTCCGCTATGGATATTATTGGCCAACTATAAATCGGGATGCTGCAGACTACGTGAGAAAGTGTGACAAATGTCAAAAGTTTGCGAAAATCCTGAGAGCTCCGCAAGCGGAACTCACGCAAATGGTTAGTCCCTGGCCATTTGCAATTTGGAGGATCAATATAATCGGTTCCTTACCGATTTCCAGTGGTGGTGCAAAGTATGCAATTGTTGTGGTTGATTACTTTACTAAGTGGGCAGAAGCAGAGCCTTTAGCTACGATCACCACCAAAAAGGTAATTAATTTCATTGTACGAAACATCATATGCCATTTTGGCCTCCCGCGAACTATCATCACGGACAATGGAACTCAATTTGAAAGTAGAGAATTCAAAGAATTCTGCCAGAAATATCATATTGATAAAAGGTTTTCGGCGGTCGCTCACCCTAATGCGAATGGGCAAGTGGAAGCCGTAAATAAAATAATCAAGCTAATATTAAAAAAATGACTGGAAAAGGCTAGAGGCAAGTGGGTGGATGAGCTTCCGACAGCGCTCTGGGCTTACAGAACCACCCACAAGTCTGCGACTGGCCATACTCCATTCACCTTGGCATACAGCGCTGAAGCTGTGACACCCGTCGAACTTGAAGTTCCTTCTCATCGGGTAACCTATTATGATCCCAAGACGAATCAGAATCTCTTATTGGAATCACTGGACTTTGTTGATGAAAAATGTGAAGAAGCTGATTTGAGAGCGGCTGCACATAGGAACAGAATTGCTCGATACTATAATGAAAAAGTCCGACCAAGAAGTTTCGATGTGGGCGATCTTGTTTTGAAGCGAGTATTTCCGGCCCCATCACATATGAATCCCACATGGGAAGGTCCATATGTCATCAAACGGAAGCTTGGAGAAGAAACTTTCAAGCTAGCGACCGTTGATGGCGCGACACTCCCCCGAACATGAAATGGCGAACACCTGTGCCGTTATTACACTAAGCACAATTATTTCGCATTTTAGTTGTAATTATTTCCAGTTTACGTTCCTTTTCGTTGTTTTTAGTTGTAAGCATGTAATAAGACAATTTAGTTTGTTTTTATTTGTTATGATCAATAAAGGCTTGAAGCCGTCTTTTCCATGAACTATTGATGTTACCATATAGTGCACTTCATTGACGAAGATTAGATTGCGTTATTCTGTCTGGCGAATGAACGCGCATTCAAAACTAAAAAATCTCTAAGTTCCCAAAGTGCGGACTAGAGTACTCTGAGTCCCTAGAGTGCGGACTAGAGTATAAACGGCTGAAAAATCTCTAAGTCCCCAGAGTGCGGACTAGAGTACTATGAGTCCCCAGAGTGCAGACTAGAGTATAAACGACTGAAAAATATCTAAGTCCCCAAAGTGCAGACTAGAGTTCTCTGAGTCCCTAGAGTGTGGACTAGAGTATAAATGACTGGAAAATCTCTAAGTCCCCAGAGAGAGGACTAGAGTACTCTGAGTCCCCAGAGTGCGGACTAGAGTATAAACGACTGAAAAATCTATAAGTCCCCAGAGTGCGGACTAGAGTACTCTGAGTCCCCAGAGTGTGGATTAGGGTATAAACGACTGGAAAATCTCTAAGTCCCCAGAGAGCGGACTAGAGTACTCTAAGTCCCCTGAGTGCGAACTAGAGTATAAACGACTGAAAAATCTCTAAGTCCCCAGAGAGCGGACTAGAGTACTTCGAGTCCCCAGAGAGCGGACTAGAGTATAAACGACTGAAAAACCTCTAAGTCCCCAGAGTGCGGACTAGAGTACTCCGAGTCCCTAGAGTGCGGACTAGAGTATAAACGACTGGAAAATATCTAAGTCCCCAGAGAGTGGACTAGAGTACTCTTAGTCCCCAGAATGCGGACTAGACCATAAACGACTGAAAAATCTTTAAGCCCCTGGAGTGCGGACTAGAGTACTCTGAGTCCCCAGAGTGCGGACTAGAGTATAAACAACTTCGAAATATCCAAAGTCCCCTGAGCGCAGACTAGAATGTTCTGAGTTCCCAAAGTACGGATCAGAGTATAAGCGATTCAAAAAATCTCTAAGTCAAATGAAAGTGAACTAGGGCTTATATAACTCGCAAGGTTTCAAATTTTGACTACAAGTTATACAGTGAGCCGAACAACAAAAGTCATTTGAAAGACAAAGAACGAAATTTTATTCATTAATTCAAAATGAAGTCCTACTACAACTTCTCCCAAACTCGGGGCAAAGAGTCTATCTACAACGGCTATGAAAATAAATAAAAATTAATTACATAATCCAGGTTGATTCTTGTTGAACGAGCATGATATTTACTTCTTTGACTTCTTCTCCTTCTTCGATTTCTCAGACGACTCCTCCCCCACGTGTTCTCTCTTAGACGTTTTGCTCACTTGAGATGGAGTGTCAGAGGAAGGAGGAACTTCTAACGGCCTGGTCTCACCTGGAAGGAATAATCTTTAAAGGCTTGTTCAGTGGGTCGTCGAGTTCTACCACTTGAGGCTCAACCTTAATTTCGGCCTTCTTTCTCCCCTCTTCAGCGACCTGTTCCTTCATGCTCAGCTTTGCAGTGTGTTTGGAGGCGCTAGTAATTTCAACTTTGTAATGTTCTTCGACGGACGACAGATTGTCGGATTTGTCTTCGTTAAGCGCCTCAATCACTTGAGCGTCAGGTCCGGGAGTCTCTTCCGCTTACGTCGTTTCTCCCGTCTTCTCCTCCTTCTCCGTGACGGCATCGCTCCTTGGAGTAGGTACGGGATCAGGATGACCTACGCGGAATCATAAGAAACAAATGTTAGGATACATTTATCACTCGCTGAAAGCGAGAACCCTTTGAACTCTGGAGGAAAAGTTATGTACCAGTATCTGGTTGACTCTCAACTGTTCGGGGAGTTTTGCCTTCTGGAATGGGAGATAGAACAGAAATACCGAGACCAGGATCTTCTGGGTCGTAACCAACGTGTTTTTCGAAGGGGTTAAGTGGTAGCCGATCAGTCGGTTGAGTAGGGGGAGAAATTATAGGCTCGGCTCCAGATGGGCCGGCAATGTCATTTTTTTCTTTCGGTGAGGAGGAGTCTCTGCTGTAGAGAGCCTTCGCTGTAGACAAGTCCGAAGGCTCATTCCCCCGGAGGAATTCTTTCACTAAAACTTCCTCATTGACTTCTTCCGTTCCCAACTCAACCTTTTTGATCTTGATTAAAAGTCTCCCACGCTTCGGACAAAGATTCAAGATAACCCTCGCCGAGAAATGTTAAATCACGATGCATGAGGACTCGAGCGTTGTACTCGGCTATAAGCGGATCAAATAAGCATTTGATCTCCTCCTTACCCGCTTCGGTGGCCGCCTCGAGGCGAGAATCCATCTCCATCAACGCTATCCTTTTGCCCTCTTCGTGGGCTTCATCCTTCAGCGTCTCAGCCTTGGAGAATTCTTCGTCAAGCTTTGTCTTCAGGAGTCGTGTAGCGACAATCTCGTCGCAGTAACGTTGCGACTCCTCTTGAGCAGCAACCTTTTCTTTTTTTCTCTTTGAGAAATAGCTCTTCCAAATCTTTGACTCATTGAGCGAGCACGTCTCTATCCTTTTGAACGGAATCTTTCTCTAAAGCTAAGGCCCTGCAACGTTGAATCGCTTCATCAATTTCTTTCTTCTGTGTCGTCTCCAGACGACTAACGGCCTCCGCTGTGTCTTTAGCATTCTTTTGGGCAGCTTCAAGTTGAGACTTGTATGAAGAGTGCTCTTCATCCTGAGCTTTAATGATGTATTTGTCATGAATAGCCGCGAGCTTCAGACGGTCGATTTCAAGTTGACGCTCAATAGAGACTTTCGAGACATTTTCAACCAAATGGATGAACGCGTCATGTTGAACGTAGACTTCGTTGTTACATGCAATGGCGCTTTGCTTGACGTGTCCCGGAATGGGATGGATCGGCGGAAGGAACTTCAGACCATCAAAGCATATTTTGGGGAACGTAGCCTTGAGCTCGGCTAGCTTTTCCGATACCGATGGATCTTGTGCGAGAGTAGAAGGAGTTGGTTTCGAAACTACAGTTTTCTTGTGAGGCCTTGTGCTGGAAGAGCCTGAGTGTTGATCGCTGGGAGTATCGGACTGGGACCCTTTATGGCCAAATTTCTCCCTGCCTTGTTCCGGGTGAGAAGGAGAATCGTAATGAGATGAAGGCTGATGGTAAGTTTTCCTTTGGGATGACGAATCCCGGGAGCGGTAATCTCTGTTGCTGTCATCATCTCTATCCCGACGTTTGCCGAATCTCGTCCAGAATGATGGAAAATAGAGGAACCGTGGAGGCGGTCAAATCCGTGAAAATGCCCCATATCACCTGCACAGAAATTAAATGAACACGGGTTAGCCAGAATCACATGGTGACTGAAGATTGAGTGCAGGGTGAAGTGTAAGAGTTATCGTGTGTGTCCTACTGTTTCCCCCCAACGGACCAGTTTTTTTAGCTTTACTAATTGGAGTTTTATCTCCTTGATTTTGGACTTGAGCGCCTTCATCGCATTTCGCGGGCGAGCGAAGCTTCAGGGCTTCCGGATCATCGAAGCCATAATTAAGCAAATCGTCGGGAATAGTGAGGTCTGACAAGCCTTTCAATGAACTCTCTAACTGTTGAGGAGAAGGCTCTCTCTATATTGGAGTGATTGTGACTTTAGAGGTTCCGCTCGTTGTCTTTTTCCTCAATTTGTAAGTCAATTTCTTCTTTCCCTTTGAAGGAGGAGGCGTTACTTCAATGTCGTGTACCTCAACCACCGGTTCCTGAGTAGGATTGACATTTTCACCCGATGCTTTGGGCACCTTAGTTTCTCTAATCTCGCCCTCCTCAGGTGTGTCAGAGTCACCATGTGACGAAGGCCCAACTTGCATTTTGCCTTTGTCCAAAGCAAGTCCAGTTGTAGTGGCACCATGAGGAAGACTTATTCGGCGACCTTCCGCCAGCAGCCCAAACTTCGAGAGCGATTCGTTTGAAATAATGGACTTAATGTCCCGGTCTTCCGCAAGGGTAGCTCCGATAGCTTCAACGGCCTCAGAATACCCGGAGCCTTCGGGATGTGGGCCGATACCTGTAAAATTAGAAAAAGAGTTAGAAAAGGTGCAATTTCCACCAAATGCAAGTATTGATCCAGAAAAGAAACTTACTCCCTTCCACCCATCTCCTTGCAAAGCCAGGGGGACAGCGCACGTAAAACCACTCTTGCTTATACTGGGCCAATTTGCTCCACGCCCCTGTGAGGATTTGGCACTTGCTATGTGGCTCAAGGAATACAAACGATGGGCTGTTGGACCGTCTCTTGAAACGGTAAATGTAGCGGATATTGCCAGGAGTCGGGGGCCTGAATAAAATACTCATGAAGAGAATGCATGTGTCATATAAAAACGCATGACTGTTGGGATGTAACTGCGCTGGGGCGATCTCCATATATTGCAACAGATCGCGGAGGAAAGAGTTGAATGGTGGCGCTACCAACCCAGCATATAAATTTGTTGCAGGCCGTATATCCGACTGGGGGCAAGTGAGGACGATCTTGTCCCGACGGAACCAGCACATCGTCAAAAGGAATCCCGTGTATTGAGCATATGCGACGAAGAGCACTTTCGTTAATTCTCGAAGCTTGAGAATCGGTCGGATTGTCTAGGAAGATCGCTGCATCCAAGGCGTCAGGAGCCAAGTCAACGGAAGTGATCATGGGGCTCGGAATATCTTGTATGGGAGCTACCGATGGATTCAAGGTTCCAACTTTTTCCTGTTGAGAAGATGGCTCGGGTCTATCCGAGACTGTGGCAGAACTGGATTTTCTAGACATCTCTAATGAGTGTTGGATCTGATGAAACACCTGTTTAAACTATACTTGAAAAACAATCAACGTTAGACATAACGACAAGAATACTCCCCCCGTGTGGTGTGTGAACTAGTGCAATCGTTCGAGTATAAATGTCAAAGAATTTAATGTCGTAAAGCTGATAAGACAAAGTAAAGTACAAGTGTCCAGTGATGTTTTTTAATTTTGAACTCAGAAGTTGGCAATATATGTCGAAGGCTATAGTATGTTTTTATCGAGTTAGGAATTCAGATTGACAATTCTTGAAACAGGGGAGCTGTCTGTCCGGATTAATTCGATATGCTTGTTTGCTTAAGTCCTTGTCCTTGTTTAAATTTCATGTGATTAGGCATGCGAGGTCAGCGAGTTCGGCGTGAGTTATGTTCAAGTTGGAATGATTTCAACTGTTGTAGTCTACTTAAAGACTCAAGGCCGAGCGACACTCGAAACACGTTTCCTAGATACCGTTCGGCCTGAATGCCGCTTGGCACAAGCCCATCGCTCGACACTCGAATGAATGATTTGACATACGTCGCTCAACATCCTAGGATCAGACACCTTCGCTCGGCATTCTCTGGCTCGACCGCCTAAGCCAGACATGCCGACCCACTCGCTCACCTCCGTCTCACTTCCTAAAATCACCGAACCAGACTCTCTCTCTCTCTCCTTAGACCGAACGACACCCTATCCCTTTACCTCCCTGACATTACTCTTACATGGAGACTACCAAGCCACCTACTTCATAGTTGGTCGGTTCTCACCCAAAAAGTAAACGCCGACCCATCCACAATCACTTCTCTTTCGCTCCTTGTTTACCAAACGACCTCAATCAGCCAACACCTATTGAATTCACCAACACTTACCGAGTCATTACAACTTCCTCCTCCCTCACTCAGTGACCCTACAGGAACCTACGTCTCAACTACTTCCGACATCTTTTTCCTTCTTCCTCTCCATCTAACCCTAAGGCACGTTCAGACCTCAGATCCATCTTCCTCATCTACGCGACTTCCATCATCCGTAAGTTAAAGGAAAGTCGTAAATTCGAATCTTATACAAAACCCTTAATTGGGGAAAGTCGATCAAGTGATAAGTTCATACCTAGAAGAATGGGCCGAAGTTTAGGGAAGTGATCGATTTGGAATTGAAATCCGCTCAGGCTCGTTATCGAGAGCAGTTGGAGGGCAAATGTACTGGATTCAGGAAAGAAGAAGAAGATTGGGGAGGTAGCAAGAGTTTGGGGGAAGGAAAGTTAGTAAATCCTGTATAGTTAAAGTAAAGGTAAAAAGGAAAAGGAGAGAAGTGTGGGCTTTTTATAAGAAGAGGGGGAAGTCGAACAGGCATCTATAGGTGAACCAGGTCAAGGAACGTTGGTGGTTCGGCATGCTTATGCCAAGTGACATGTGACTTGCCGAATGCCTCGCTCGGCATCTATATGGAATGGCTTCTTGTGTATGTCACAAAGGAAAAGAGGGAATTGGATATTAGCTCAAAGCGTGTCGTGTTGCCTCACACGACACACTTTGGGGGGCAAGTGTTACCCGCGTAATTGACCCGGTAGCATGAAGATCACCGAACGAGTACATCGTTCGGCACAAAGAATCGTTCGGCAAGAGGGCTTTGCTCGGCATATAGCCTCGCTCGGCACAGAGCTTCGCTCGACACAAAGCCTCGTTCGGCACAAGACCTTGCTCGGCGCAAATCATCGCTCGGCACAGAGCTTCGATCCGCATATAGCCTCGTTCGGCAAGAGAGCCTCGTTCGGCATATAGCCTCGCTCAGCACAGAGCTTCGCTCGACACAAAGCCTCGTTCGGCACGAGACCTCGCTCGGCGCAAATCATCACTCGGCACACTGCCTCGTTCGGCACGAGACCTCACTCGGTGCAAATCATCGTTCGGCACAAAACCTCGTTCGGCACCAGACCTAGCTAGGCATCCCTGGATTGTTAAAAAACCATCAAGTCCACAACAGAGTGAGAGCATTCTACCACTTGCCTCGTTTCTCTTGAGTGATTACTTCGAGTCACTCAATGGATGACCAGACAGATCTCGTCCGACATTCCTCGTTCGGCATGTTTGGCTCGGTGTGCAGGGGTCACTTGCTGTGGGCTGAGATGCCATGTTCCTAGGCCCATGAAGGAAGTTCAACCCATCTTCGTCTATAAATAGAGGGGCAGGGGCATACTGAAATGGGACCTTTTTTTCGAGAACACTGAGGAGACTCTACCATTTTCAAGACTCTTTCTTTTTCAGTTAAAACTTGTATTCAAGTTGTTGGTGTACGGATTGTATCCGTATTCAATTATTGGAAAAGCAATAAAGATTAAACTCAAAGTGGACGTAGGCAGTTACACCGAACCACTATAAATTTGGTTTTATTGTTTCTTACAGTTATTATTGCACTCCACCGTGTTATTCCTCAGTTTTAATTTACCTTCTTCATTAATCTCTCTACACAAAACTCTCTTTGGGTGTTAGTGACCAATTTTGGTGCTAACACACTGCTATATGTATGTCCCTACCTATACATGCCATGCTAACATGTATTGTAATTTATTATGTTGCTTTGCCTTGTAAGTTCATTTTCGTATGCACCTTGAATTATTAAACATTCTTTGTTCATTTACCAAGTTAGCATTTCTATATACACATCCCTGTCCTTTATTTTTCGTCCTTGCATTGCATTTTTCATCCCTATCCTTGCATATTTTCGGCCTGCATTTCATTGTTGTCCATGCATTCACATGCTCATGAAGTACTTTAGCTTTAAATATTTTCATGCCTTGTTTTTTTATGTTCTTGCTTTGATAATTTTTCCCTGATGTTGACTTATACGTATTTCCTACTTTATACACATTATATTATATAGCCTAACTAATTATATATGTATATGTAGGTTTCAAAATTTGTAAAGAAAGTATGTACCTTGCTTTTATATATTATATAGCCTAACATTTCTTTTTAACTAAATGTAGTTAGTCTGGTTTAACATCAGTTAACATCTTTTTAAACAAGTCCTAAAGAACTAATATTAGAAATAAAGTAACAATCAGAAAAAGATAAGAAACAATTTGAATCACAAATCCAACAAATTGAAAAAATGCTGATAGAAATAAAACACATTATACTAAACTAATGAGTTACGAAAATAAATATTATCAAGAAGCAGTTAAATACATAGAAACTAATTATAGATTCACTGACCCTACCGTAATACCAAGATATAATATAGATGAATTTCCTAGTAAAAGTGATAAAACAATTTGTTTACAATGCAACACAATTATTGCAATGCTAACACAAATTCAAAACAAATTAGATAACATCCAAAATAAGATGTTTGATATAGATAAAAATGGAAAAGAACACGAATTTGAAATAAACAAACTTACAGAAAGTTTACAAAAGATGAATTTAGGACCAAATGATCCTACTACACACATTACTAGTAAAAAGACTAAAATAAACTTTCTTATGTATAAAAAACTTGATCAGTTATGAATACTAGAAGGCTATCTTTTATAGGACCATCTAGAACCATAACAGACAGACAAACTGAAACTAATAATTTATCCTCCATAGGATGGATAGATAACATATTAAGAAGAACCACAAATACACAAATTCAACTAGATGAAATAATCAATCTAGATAGGGATATAGAAATATTCTCTAATAACCAATTAGATTCACTAAATCCTAGAGAACTATTCAGAACAGGATTGTTTACAATAATAACAGGATTATATAGACACCATAGAGAAGAAACTCTTTCCATCCCTGATGGAAGCCAACAAATAATAAACTTAATGTCACAAGAAGCTATAAACCAATTAAAAATCCAGAAATACAAACTAATGCACCTAGGACTAATAGTCATAGGCATAAGAGGATTAGTCATACAGAAAATCGGAACTAAACTATTATTACTACTAATAGACGATAGACACGAAGATATGGATAAAGCCATATCTGGAATGATGGAAGTTGATATGAACAATAACATAGGTATTGTTTATATAGCTCCAAATTTTACAATGACGTTAAATGATTTTTATAAACACATAAAAATTATAATACAAACAAAAGGATTTGAAAACTTTATAGGAAGAAATATATTACTGGACATTACATTCTTAGGAAAGTGTATGTCTAAGTATACTCCCAAAATAAAAATAAAATTAGATAAAGTCATAGAAGCCTTAAATTCAACAGGTATAAGTTTCATAAAACCAATGGAAATAGATTCTTCTATTCTTGCTGGCCATGAATGGAATATAGAAAACCCAAATAATACAACAGCAACATTAAAACCAAATAATGTTGTAACATACAATAACCTAAATAAATCTATGTCTATAAGATTTAAAGATTATGGACCATCAAACCAACAAGAAATAGAAACAAATTAAGAAGCTGAAGAATTAAATAAAAGAATAAATGGATAAAATAATATATCCAAAAGAAATGGGAATGGTTCTTGAACCATTCAACTAAATGAAATAGAACAACAAATGAGAATAACAAACCAGACTAATGAAAATACATTTGTTTATATAGACGATGAAAACAATGTAAGGATAAGAGAAATACACAATTTAGATAAATTCTTGGAAAATTCCCAAGGAACAAATAATGAGACACAAGAACAAAGTATTCCAGAAGATATAATATCAGAATTCACAGAACATATAGACTTAGCTAACCATGAAGAAAGTGGAAGCTCAGGAATTTCATATCCTAATAGAAATCAAGAAACAATACCATATAAATTAGGACAACCTCCTAGACAGCCAGTTGATCCTTATACAAATGAAAATAAAAATTTAAGAACGATAGGAAAAAGACTACCTAATGAAACAAATTTCTTCAAAAACAATTCAGTAATACTAAATGTTACATAATGTCATCCACAGTTACTAGATACATATCTAGAACAATGGACTGCTGCTATAGCAAGAGATTATGAAACAAGACACACAAATGTAAATTCTAGCGAAGAAATGATCAGAATAGCTGAAAATTATCTAGGTGATATAGCGAAAGCTATGTGGGAGGCCTATAAACAAAACTTTCTAGAAGAAATAAATAACTTGGTTAAACAAGGAAGTAATATATACAATTTTGCTTATACAATGCATAGAATAATAACAGGGAGACGTAAACACAAGTGTAACAATTAGACAACAAGAAGCCATGAGAGATCTAGAACAAATCCAATTGTTAGATTGGAAATACATAATAAAATTCTTAAAAGAGTTTTTGCATTATGCTACTATTTCAGGTAATTATTACAGTGCTGAAATAGGAAATAGACTTTTTTCCAAATTACCAGGTGATCTGGGAAAGGAAATACCAAATCTTGGATAGAACACTATCAAAATAATTCAAATAATATCCTTAAAGGATATGATAATATTGGTATAAGAATAACACACATAATTTCAGAATTAAAAAAGAAGTGTACTTATGTACAAATCCAAAGGGAATTAAAACAGAAAAATTATGGTTTTTGTGGACAAATCTACACTCCACAACAATATGGATCAAAGAATTATAATGTAGATAAAAAGCCTAAATTTAAAAAGAAATATGCTAAAAAATATTATCTAAGAAGATCAAATGCGAAAAAAGCATACCTTAACAAAGAAAGGCATGTTCGAAAATATAATCCAAAAAGACATATACAAATACAATTACATGTTTTGTGTGTAATGAAAAAGGACATTTATCTTCATCATGTCCAAAAAAACATAATTTGTTTACAAGAGAATCTAATCTTGTAGATTCAGTAAAAGAAGACTTATTAGAAATAGATTCTGATGTTTCTGAAACATCTACAATATACTCTATAATATCCTTAGAAGGATTAGAAGAACATGAACAAATACAGACAACTAATTATACATTAATTGATGAGTTAACAGATTTTCAAGAAATATGCCAACTGAATATTTACTCAATATAATGAACAAAGAATCATGCGAACACAATTTTAAATATAAAATGGGAACAGATACCACAAAATGTGAATTTTGTCCTTGGTATCCAGCCTTTGATAAAAGATTTAAATGTACAGAATGCATAATGGAAATATGCCATATATGTGCAAAAAATAAATTTAATATCATATTGCCAAAGGAAAATAAATTAGTCTATACAGACAAACACAAAATCAATGAAGAACGAATAAAAGTTCTTGAAGATAGAATAAATAATTTTGAAATAGAAATAGAAGAAATAAAAATACAAACAATAGATAAGGGAAAAAATGCCATAATCCAACTAGAACAATTAGTTACACATAAAGATGACCATACAAGCTTAAATAATATTGACAAACCCATACATATTCCTTTAAAATGTAATACAACAAATTTAAAGGAATTGTGAATTCTAACAAAAGTAAATATAAAGGGAAAAGAAATACAAGTACTAGCCTTTATAGATACAGGAGCTACTAGTTCAACAATCTGCTCTAGTTTAATACCCCAAGCAAGTATAACAAAAGCAGAAAGGCCAAAACAAAGTATACAGTTTGATGGAACTACAAATATAATTACTAACATCGTAAAAAACGTACAAATAAGATTTACCACAACTTGTGATGAATGGTCACCACAATATAATTTAAAACAAATATGGGTTCTCAAATTATATTTAGAAGGAATTAAACTAATCTTAGGATTATTTTTTTACTAAACGACAATGGAAGTTTTCAATACAATAAAGACTATCTACAAATTTCAAAAAAAAACTACCTTAACCCCAATGCTATCAGATTATACGCTTGACCAGCGTGGTGGGACTAAAGACTACAGTATTGCAAGTGTCCAATTCCAGGACAATGTAAATTACAAAACCAAAACAATAAATTAGTACAAGAAGTTGAAACAGAAAGTATAAATGACTGAGTTATATATGAAAAAAGCTATAAATTAGTACAAGAAGTTGAAACAGAAAATATAAATAACCTAGTTATATATGAAAAAAGCTATGATTATGCAGGAAAAGGATTTAATAAAGATATACAACTAATAAATCCCCAAAGCTTAAGTAAAATACTAATATCTACATATGATCTAGACCAAATTATTTCCAAACTTGAAAAAATAGAAATAATTGGAGAAAAACAATTAAAATATTGAGATAGAGATTCCATACAATGTAAATTAGATATTGTAACAACCCTAGATTTTTGCATATATTTTAAATTTTACTTTATTTTATTTTGAAATTATTTTTAAACTTGTTTTATTTTCAATATTTCATTTTAAATACAAATTTTGATTATTATATGAATTATAATTTCAAACTGGTACAAATTGAATATTTTCTTGAAAAGTGGATTTCTGGTCAAACTTTGACTTTTAAATTTTAAACTTAAATATTTAAATTCTTAAATTTTATCTTTTATTATGAAAATAGATTTAATAACATGAATACTGCTTTTCGTTTCGTTGAAAAGGGAGTTATATTGTGAAAGTTATACATTTTTCAATATTGTGTGTAAACTGATTTATTTAGCAACATTGTCTATTTTAAATTATATAAATTATATTTTTATTGTCATATTTTGTTTTAATATGTGTTAATATGTTATTTTTTGTCTTTAAATATTTTTAAAGTGATAAAATAATTTTTCCAAAGCTTAATGAATTTATTTTCTATTTTTAAAGGCTAGTTTCTATTTTTCTGCTATTTTCTTCAATTAAATTATATTTAATTAAAATTTATTTATTCATTTTGTGAATGCATTTTTATTTTATGTTCTTATCTTTATTTATAAATATTTTCCCAAGTCCATATAATTTTTCCAAAGTTTATTCTATTTATTTTTTTTATTTTCTAGACTAGTTTTCATTTTTGTGTTATTTTCTTATTTTTAATCATATATATATTATTAATTATTTATTTATATTTTATATTTTGTTACATTTTCGAATTTAAACTTAATTTATAATTATTTTCAGTTATTTAAACTTATATAAAGAAATAAAGGAAATTTGAAAAGGTTTATGACTTTTGATTTTCCTAAGGCCTTTTATATTCCACCTTTTCACATTTTTAACCTAACTTTTCATTCAATTGGACATTACTCCTCACATCTTCAGCCGCATACTTCTTTTATCATTCACGTAAACTTCATTTTCTGATTTCTGAAAGAAAATATCGGCCTCTTCTTGCTCAAAGGAATTGGTAAAAATTCATTTCTTTTCTTTGTTTTTATGCTTGATTTATGGTTTGCACTTGATCTCCTTCCTCATAGGTTCGGCCTACCTCCTCTACATGCCCTTCTACCTCCACCACCACCTGAGCACATCACCATCACCACCTCCTCTCTGGCCAACCCCAAGCCGAGCCACCAAAGTATGATTATCCATCACCTAAGTGCACAAAAACTCCATCCACTTGTCATAACCGAGCATACAATCAAATCCACCACCTTCCACAACCCATAGCCGCCACCATCTCCACCTCCACCTCCTCCACCTCCACCTGGACACTCTTCCACGTCATCACCTGGACCCTACAGTGAAGCCCGTGCCCCATATGGCCTTGGCCGAACCTTGTATTGACTTGAACCCTTGTGATTTTGCTTGTAGTGTTGCCTTGTTGTGTTGTCTACATCACCACTCTTTTGCCATCCACAAACCTATGAAGGCCGACCCCTATCAACCAAAACCTGATCCAAATCCTTGCCTTAGACCTGTATTATACCTTATGGCCGAACCTGAAGGTTGTTGAAAGCAAGTGCAATAGCTTTGGATTTGTTTTATGCATTCATTTCTAACGTTGTTTTATTGAATTTTTGGGTTGAAAACTCATGTTGTCTATATTTGTTTTGTTTGAATGTGACAAGGCAATTAGTTTTGGCTCTTCCAATCTCAAATCATTGTCTTGCTTTCGTGCCTCTGGAAATCCTTGTTGTGTGTTCGTGGTCGTCATCTCCAGCTTAAACAAGTGAGTAATTCTCACCAGACGATGTGTACTTATATAACTAGTAAACTGACACCATTTGAATCTGTAAAATTGTATCATCATGTTATAACTGTTATATTATGATCATATAATGCTCACCCCTATTATTACACCTATTATATCATCAGTTACTTTTATATGATGCTATCCTGTTCATTCATATCTGTTTATCACACTGCAAGTTCCCTGTTAGTATAGAAATCACTGTGGGTTGAAATGATACATACCCGAACGGACTTTAGAATAGGGAAAAATCATTATGGGTTGAAATGATAGGCTTGAACGGTTTTTATTTATTTTATTTAACTTGGGATTGTGGGTTTGAAATGATAGAACTCGGTTTTTCTTTGTAAATTTCGGATTGAAATGATACATATCTGTATCACTTGACCTAGGCTAGAAAATTATATATAGACCCGTGGTTTATATATTTTTCTGAAAATTTTAAAATATTTTAAAAATGTAAATATTATGATATTTTGATTTAAATTTTATTAAAATGATTTCTATAAAATATTAGTGATTTTCTACAAATTAAATAAGTGAATTAAGTAAATGGTGAAGTAGAATTTGAAATATAAGTTAATTTTGGAATTTATGATTTTGTTTATAAATGGAATTTATGTAAAGTAAGAAATATGAAAATTTTGATTTAAAAGATGAATTTAATGATTTTATTAAGTAATAATAATTTTTAAAAGTGTTAATTATTTTGTATAAATTAAAATATGGAATAAATGAATATTTAAGCTGAATTCGGAAATATAACTTAAATTGAATTTTGTGAAATTTGTTTAAAAGTGAATTTTTAATTAATTAAAATAAATGGAAATAAGTTATAATTTGGAAATTTAAACTTAGTTGTTAAGTTAAGAATTTAATTAAAGAAATGGAAATTTAATTGTTATTTAATTTGATTTTTGTATGGAAATTTGACTTTATAAAATCATAGAAATAAAGGTGTTTAAATGATTGTTTTTAAATGTGAAAATATATGATTTTATAAGTTAAAATGATTTATATTAAAATTTAATTATGTGTGAAATTGAAAATAAAACTCTGAATTTGATTTGACAGCATTTTTGAAATGTAATGTAAGGATATTACAGCATTGGAAAATGTTGTAGTTGTTTTTAAATGAACACCAAATAGCAAATTTGAACTAAGGGTTATTATAGCATTTTGTTAGTGCTATAGTTGTTAAATTTAACTAAAATTTTAATTGAAACTAAATTAAGATATTACAGCATTTTAAATGTCGTCCTTTGTTAATGAACTGTTTTAAAACATAACATTTCGTAGCATTTTCTAAGTGCTGGGAAAGTTGAATTTTCTTTGTTTAATAAATTCAAATGAATAAATGATCTTTGAAAAAGATTAAATTTTGGAAATTAAATGTTTAATTATTAAATATTATAAATTGACTTTAAATGATTTAAATTGAATAGTTGATTTGGGAAATACAACTATTTTGAAATGTGATTAAATGGTATTTAAATTTAAATTAAATAAATGATATTAAATCTTGGAATGAATAATTGAAGTTTATATTAGTATGAAAAATATTTGGTTTACTTGTAATTTGAATCTATTTAAAAGATATTGGACTTATGAAATATAGGATAATAAAGCTTTGGAATTTATTTATAATTTGAATAGTTATTTTGTGGATTAACTCTATATTTGAAATTTATAATATTTGAAATGGTCTATGAAAATTTAATTGAAATAAATGATTGAATTGAATTGAAACTTTGGAAATTTTAATACTTAATTTGAAAGTATAATAATTACACTTTTAAATGTTTTAGATGAATTATTTTGATTGAAATATAAACTATTTAAAAGGTGACTTGAAATGATAATAAATGAATGATATCTTTGAATTTAAAAGGTATTTAAAGTTGAATATTTGGATTTGAACTCAAATGATGATTTGATAATGAAGTTTTGAAAAGATATGATATTTTGATATATTAAATGATTTGAAATGAAGTTTTGGAAAGATATGATATTTTGATATATTAAAATGATTTGAAATGAAGTTTGGAAAGATATGATATTTTGATATATTAAAATGATTTGAAATGAAGTTTTGGAAAGATATGATGTTTTGATATATTAAAATGATTTGAAATGAAGTTTTGAAATGATATGATATTTTAAATATATTGAAATGGTTTGGAATTGATTTAATCTTTATTTTGATAAAGATTTGGATTTGAAATGATATTCTATTTTGAAGTATAAAATACTATTTTAAATTATAACCACGGGTTATAATAACGATTGGTTGTTAAAGAGACCGGGATCAGATATGGACATACTCTCTGTCGATACCGAAAACCACTTTAACAACTGTGTACGCGGTGAAGTTTCCAGAATGAAGTAGGATGGTGGCGACGATCCTAAGGTATATACGTGGACCCAACTCCCGTGAGTTGGCATAAGGTGGCTAAAACAGGAGCGATCGACGGGCCAAGGAGGTAGCACCTCTGATCGGACACACTTCTTCGATACCATTCTACTACTTGTGATTGATTTGGTGCGCACCCTTGATTTGGGAGTGTTGTTCGAGGTGGGCGGTAGTGGCTGCTATGCGTCACCACCAGTCCGGATGCGTAATTGGTATATCTACCCTGGCATTGCCTAGTTGTGCCGTATCACCTACCATATCGAGCTTTACTACGAGTTTCTATTTGTGTCGTACCTATGGAGTATCTTCTCGTAGCCTCTCGGGGTATGCAGGTACTGTATAGACTATTGGCACTATTATGTGTGTAACGACCCAGAATTTCCGATCCCGAAAATCCCAGATAGTTAGGAAAAGAAGAAAAAGATAGAAGAAGAAGAAACAGAAACACACCACAGATTCTCACATTCGCAGTGGATCAAAATATAATATCAAATAATAACAGTTTACAAAAAATACTATATCTGTCAATTTACATTTATAATACATCAGAGTTACTCTCATACACAACACTGAGCATATACAAATCAAATATATCTCAAATAAACAGAAATAATAGTCACAGCGGAACACTCCATACGTCCTGCCACCCAGCTCGCCATCCTGAGCTCCAGAACGTCCTTACCTGAAAATCTGTAATACTCGGTCTGACCCGAGCATTACATCAAGGTAACACCCGGGTCAGGCTGGAAACCAGCGTGAGTAAACCCATATAACATGAAATACTAAATCCAATTTAAAAGGAAACCCGGGTAACTCGAACTTCACTACGAGCTCATTACTTGTTATGCCCTACACTTATTTCACGACTCAAATACTAAGTATTTTAACTTAGTTCAAAGGTTCATATTATTCCATTTCGGCCAATTGACATCACATATCAATCCATATAGAATCGAAGTGGTTTCGGGTACTTATCGGTACCCGACCTCGGTCTCTCCCAATCCAATCTCAACTTAAACCAAGTTATTCAATTTGAATTCGATTCAATTTTAAATACAGGATGTCCCTTTACACAGAAATTCATCACACTATCACAGTTCAACCCAATCATAAAACAAAACATTTTATATCAGAAACATTAAATAGTCCAAAGCATTCAATATCATTCAATCCTTCATAAGCAAGATAAATTAACCATACCACCACTAATTAATTTAATTAACCACCATTTAATTAAATCAATTATTTTAATCACTTCTAATTCTCCTTATTAATTAATTACATCTCAATTAATTTATCTTTCAAATAACCATCCATCTTAATTAATCCCCCTTGGTTTATCTCAATTAGTAATTAATTTCTTTAATTAATCACAACACTTATTTATTTTCAAATATCTTTATTCATTAATACTTAAAGTAATTACCTTAGTAATTAATTATTGATTATTTCCTTCAAGAAATCATTCATCTTTATTAGCTATACCAAACAATTTAACCCAAGATTACTTCAATCTCCAATTTATTACATCATGTAATTACCATCACTAATTACTTCACTAAGTAATTATACATTAAGTAATTATACTTAACCCTTCTTACCATGATTATTCTAGGTTAATTTAACAAATTAATTAACTTGAACTAATCACCTTAAGTTAATTAGTTACATTGAATAATTAATTACTCTAATTACTCCCATTAAGAAGATTTTACCTAAACAATTTTCTCACTGATTATCCTTAATTAATATAATTAATTATCTTAAATTAATTACATTAATTTATCATTCATACTTTTTTAGTTAATGATCATCATTTACTAATAACAATTCCTTAATTACTTATTTGAAAATCATTTATTAATTAATCAATTAATGGCTCTTAATTACCTTACTAATTTACCTAAACTCAATTCATTTAAATCATAATTAAATCTTAAACCTTGCTTTTAAACCTTGCTTTCATTACATCGGGTCCAACCCGGAACATACTCGAATCAAATCCCGAGCATTTCTTCGTTCTTCCCTTCTTTTATTTAGTTCAGTTTAAACTTTAAAACTGTTAAAAACTGTGACAGTTAATACTTAAATTTCCCTCGCGTATACTCGAAACAAAACTCGAGACCCATCCTAAATTTCGCGAGTTCTTCCCGAGACAATTCTGCTTCTCAATCCACAAATCGAAACTGACATCACAGACACACCGTGCACCTGCACCCTCTACGGCGAGGCTCCGACCATCGCCTACTCTTCCCACATGTCGACTATCATTCCCACATCAGACAACGACCATCAAAAACTCACAATCAACTCGAAATCAAAATCGAGCTTTCAAGCTCTAACCTGAACAACCCAGACCTGTAAAATTCCTTCGTCCAAGCCATTCTGACCACCAGAGTCACTGCAACCTCAGCCGTACAATCTCCGACCATCCACGAGGCCACCACCCTAATCTTGCTCCACTCGATCACCCAGAGACCTCGTGGTGATCAAAAACTCCGGTCACAATAAACTAGGGTTAAAACTTATCTTACTTCGTCGTCGATGCCACGGCGATCATTCGACTCTCCCACTATTTTTGCCAAACACCCATATCACTAGACTAGCTCCAGCAGGGACCACGACCTCCCCAGTCACCTAGATCACCAGAATATTCTCGAAACCCCATTTCCAATCAAACTGGAATCGCTCATTAAATCCAATATTAAAAATCAAGATCTTGCTGTTAAAAATCTTAGTTTGGAAAAAGAATTCAGATCATATATATAAATTAACAGATCTTTGCATTTGATTTTTTAACATATCTTAAGCTTCTCTGTTCTTTTATTTCTTCCAGATAATATTTCTAAGTTTTATTCTAAAAAAAATATCCTTAAATCTTGATTTAGTCTTAAACCAACATACTTTGATTTAATACCCAGTCTAAAGAGACTAGAGTGTGAAGAATTTGAAATTTTTTTTTTAATCAAAGTTTAAATCTCTGAAAGTTAAAACAGAGATGATTATTATGAATATCCAGGCATCCACACAGTATCCTCATTCATGTAAACGTGTTTCAGAACTTAAGACAATCATGCAAACACATTTCAAACCTACATCACAAGTTTACTTCAAACACATATCATATGCATCAATTCTACAAGTGATTCATGTTTTGCAGTTAAAAAGGGTAGAGACTTAAACTACGATCAGAGGTATTTTTAAAAATCAACAGAAAATATACCAAGGCATTCATACCTACAAATATGCAAAGATATCATCACATAGAATTTCACAAGTTACTTAAGTTAAAAAAAATTAAAAGTTTACTCACCTGCAATTTCTTTTGAACAGAGAGCCTTTTTGATGTTTAAGAAAATAGCAGCTTAATCTTCCTTGCTCGTTTGATTTAGTTGCTGTTAAGTTTTAGGTTAAAGCTTTCCCCTATATTATTTTTTCTTCTTTTTCTTTTTATACTCAGATCTTGATAAACGAAATGAAAAAGAGATGTATATATAAAGTGTACAGGTTGAAGTATACAGGTACAAGAATTTATTATTTGTACTGGTAAGAGAAATTTTTGTAAAAGTTTTGATCAGAGATTTTTCCTTAGTTTGGAGACTGAAATGATGAATTGGGTGCTAACATTAATTATGCTTGCCTTGTTTTGCAAGCTTATACTTAATTTTAATTTTTTTTTCTCTTATCATGTACATCTTGTATTCATTTGCTTCAGCCTTATTTCATCCCATGTCACTTGTATTCCACTGATTTTGATTTGCAGGTACATATAAGATTTTCTTGCCTTCCAAATACATGTATTCATTTGTTTGCACATAAACATACTTCATACATAAGTATACGATTATGGTTTAACTTGTTTGCCTTATCCACCTATACATATACATAAATACTTATCAATATTACTTTTACTTTGACTAATTTCACGTGTTTCAAAATTATCAATTTATTTTATATAATTACTTCTATTTTTAAACTCAACTATCAGGTACTTCATTTACTTGTTCATTTTATACTTATTTTAATATTATAGTCTTCTTATGTTTATATATATACATATATATTTTATAACCATATTTTGTTTATACTTGTGTTTAAATATTAGTAAGATATATTTTATTTGAACCATTATTATCTAGATTATATCATATATATATTTTTAAATCGTATATTAATAAAGTTAAATGAGATAGATTTCATGATTAAAATATTTTGAAACTCTATTGTTAATTCCAACCCATAGCTTCTCCCAAATGCATATATACGTATATATATATATATATTTGTTTTAAAATAATAAGCTGTATATTTATAATTAATTCAATTAAATATTTATTTAAAATAATACTGCCAAAAATCTGGGATGTCACATCCCTCCCCCCTTAAAACTTTTCGTCCCCGAAAAGGAACGAAGCCAGAATTTGTTAAAATACTTAAAATCAAACAATTACTCTTTGATCAGTTTTCAAATACTCTTAAATATCCATATACCATTATTCCAAAATAGTTTTTATAAAATACTTTTTATAACTCGATGTTTCAACAAGTCCATCCTCGTTCTTATAGAAATTCGGTCATACGTTGATCAGGCGTAGGACTGAAAATCTATAAGTACTCGGTAAACTCGGTTTCAACACCCAGTGAAAATACTTTGGAAAAATAATTTTATTAAAAATATCGAAAACATTTTGAAAATAGAGGAAATATCGTTGGTGAAAAATGCTCTGGAAATCATCACACCCATCCATGGTCGCAGTTAACCCGATGGTTACGTTGCCGTCCCGGCAAAATCCACAGATAACTGTAGGTCTCCGCGCCACTCGATTACGCCATGGAACCCGCTACAAATCGCAGTTATACCCGGGCTATACGTTGCTATCACAGCAAAGACCCATATAACTGTAGGCATCAGCGCCACCGAATTTCGCTGCCAAAAGAATGAAACTCCTCCACTTGATCATAGACCGCAGTCTACCGATGTTGCGTTGCCTTCCCGACAAAATCAAGTGTAGACTGTTGGCACTCATCCTCCACACGATTTTCGCTATGGTCCCCACACAGTAGATCGCAGCGACATCGAGTTACACTGTCGTCACAGCATAACCCAAATGCCCCTGTAGGCATCAACGCCATCGACTTTCGCTACCAAATAATCCTCAGGAACTAGTTTGTCCGGACTCCTCACAGGATCAACTTTAGAACCTCCCTCTTAGAGGCTCAAGGCAGTACCACTCAGTGGAACTCCTGAGAAGTTCATTCAAGGGAGCGCCTTTTTCCCCAGAGCCACTTAAAATACTTTATACTATACACATATAGTATTTTCCAAATCATACACCTAGTATGAATTCATATAAAGCCCCTTTATAAAATCGATTCTCAAAATCGATAATTCACAAACTAGGCTTTCCAAATTCCAAATTTGATTTTCCTCAAAAATCAAAAGCCTTTCCAAATCTATGGGTTCCAAAAACCTTTCCTCAAAATCATTTTCACAAATCCTTTTTATATATACATATATATATAAAATAATCTAGGAAAATCTTTGGTTCAATTCATACTTGTAAAAATTCTTTTTTTTTCAAACACTTTCAAAAATCATTTCCTTCTGGCAATAGATTCACAAGGAGAGTTTTATCATATATATAACAAAGATACATAACTTTGTTTATTGCAAATCAAATGTTCAAATTTGATTACTCTTTAAAGTCACTTACCAAATTACTTACTTCTATATAGTAAAAATTTTCCATAGAAATATCAAATTCCCACTTTACTTCATCGTATATTTCACAAAATATACTTTCAATTTCAAAAATATTTTCTGTTTTTATCCACAAATTTTCAATGCCAATTTCATTCAAACCCGTACGATGTCCCCATATCATTCGTACGCAATATCAATCTGATCGCTCACTCGATCACACAATTTCACTTCCGAACTAGTATCGTCCACCCGACTTCCTAGTGCGGACTCAGATCTGGTTTCTTGATCAGAAACCGTCATTCTCCTTGCATAGGCACATCTATGATAGAGAACATCCAGAACCAATCAAAAATCCATATCCAGGTTCGCCGTCGAAAATCGAGCGAAAAATCCCAACTCGGATCGATAATACTATCTCGAAATTCTGTGCTCGAATCTAGATCAAACCACTATGCGAATAGAATAATATACGTACATCCTACGTATTATCTTTATTGATTATCAGTTAAATCAATTTCCTTTCTATTCACATTACTTGGACTTTATTCACTTATTCGCCTTTGCCTTAATCTCATTTGGATTATCACTTCAATTCTTATCTCAGTTGGGTATTTAAACTATAACAGTTTGAACTCCGACCAGTTTATATTTAGAAAATAGCTTGAATTTTTTTTTTAAAAATAGATAAGTAGTTGAAAATAATTAATAGTTGAAAAATAGAGGGTAAAATAGTTAACTAATATAAAATTGTTGAAAAATAGCTAAATAGTTTCAGAAACCTTAGATAATTACAAATGGTTATAAAATAGTAGTTTAATTTGTAAAATAGTGGAAAAATAATAATTAGTTTATAAAACAGTTGGAGAATGGTTAAACAGTTTCAAAAATAATTGTAAAACAAGTATAAAATATTTTGGCTTTAAGAAAGAAAGGTTTTATATAGTTAATAGTTTAATAAAATAAGTTTAGATTAAAACAATGTATATTGAATATAGCCCAGAGTCAAAACTGTTCACTTCCCAATCTCCATTTTCATCAATTCAATTTAAATTTCCACTTCCATCGAAATTTATTTAACTCCAATTCAAGTTGAATCAATCTTGATTTCCTTCCCAATCCAAATCAAATTCCATTTGATTTTAAACATATTCAACTTTAATTATAATTCCAAATTATTCCAATCAATTTGGACTAATATCAATTGAACCCACTTCAATTTCAAATCATTTTAATTCAATCCAATTCAAATTTTCCATTTGAATTTTTAAACTTATCCATCTTCAATCACAAATCCAATTAATTCAAATCAGATTCAATTTGAACTAGTTCAAATCAAATTCAAATCTCAATTTTAACCATCTCGAATTATATAAATCCGAGTTAAATTTTAAATGTTGATTTAATCCCATAAATCAAATTTTACCTTTACTTTTAATTTAACAGCCTAACCATTTAATTCTGAGTTTAAATTCCAAAATTCCATTTTAATTTACCTTTACTTCTACATAAACTTATTCCTAGGTTCAAATAATAATTCAAACCCCTTTTTAAAACAATTTAATCTTTGAAATTCAATTTATTACCCAAATTCAATCTTGGAACCAATCCTTAACCATTTCAGTTTACATTTTCATTTTAACATCAAATCTTAATGTTCAAAGTGATCCCATTTTCTCAAGTTTAATTTTTATCTTTAAAATCAAAATTACTTAAGTAATCTCATATTAAAGTTTAATTCCATTTAATTCCAATAATGAAATAGATATTACCTCAATCTACTTCTTAATTCATTTAAACAATCAAATTCACAGTCTCATAAACACTGATAATAACAGGATGATATTAAGATAAATAAACATCCAATTTATTTAAAGCATTCATCATCCCCTACCCATTCCAGATCTCAATCCTATCTGAGATCACATATAAGTCCCTACTAAATCAACCCATTTAACTTTCCTAAGTTAAATCTCAATTTCATCTTGAAATTTCCAATTCAGGTTGTTTATTCCAAACTTATTTAACTTTTTTTTAAGTTAAATTCAATTTAATCTCGTCAAACTTACTCAAATTTGAATTCCCTCTTCAAATTTTAAACTTCACATTAATAAATCTTATAAGTTCAAAAACTTATCACCTTGGATATCGCATCTCATTTCCCAAATTTAAAACTCAACATTTAGAGTCTATTTCAAACCATCTTTGATATTATGTATATCTCTCATATATACATATTATTTCCTTTACATACCAAGTTATCCTTAAAATTTAAACCACTTTTGGTTTTTTATTCAAAAAAAATTCCTTTAAATTTCCAAACAATTTCTGTTTGAATCAAGCCTTCATTCAAATAATATTATTTATTATTTCTTTATCATTTTGAATCCAATTTTCAAATTCTGGGCTCAGATTTAAAACTTCACAGTTTATATCATCTTTAGTTCCAATTTATAAGTCATACTTGTCTAAATGTTTTATTTCCCTAGAACATTTCATTTTGCTTACTTATTAATACACACAACAATCATTTATAATAATAACTAATTCATTTCTATCTTAGTTTGAACTTTTCCCCAAATTCAAGATTTTAATTTCAGTTTGAATCCATTTCAAACTTATCTTCGTTCAATTTCAATTTGGTTGTATTACTATTAACACCTAATTCTCGTTATTTTATTTAATTCCAATAATTTTTAACAACCAATTACTTAAACATTTATTAGTAAGAAATATTGCTTTATATATATACCAAATATATCCTTACTTAAAATCATTTAAAACCTTTATATAAGAAAATAACAAGTACGCTCTCTCATATATATATATATATATACACTCAACTCATCCTAGGGTAGTACTAACCCTATCCTTGATGAGTAAACCCACCAGAGCCAAGGTTCTCGCTTAACCTTTGCTCTGATACCAAATGTAACGACCTAGAATTTCCGATCCCGAAAATCCCAGATAGTTAGGAAAAGAAGAAAAAGATAGAAGAAGAAGAAACAGAAACACACCACAGATTCTCACATTCGCAGTGGATCAAAATATAATATCAAATAATAACAGTTTACAAAAAATACTATATCTGTCAATTTACATTTATAATACATCAGAGTTACTCTCATACACAACACCGAGCATATACAAATCAAATATATCTCAGATAAACAGAAATAATAGTCACAGCGGAACACTCCATACGTCCTGCCACCCAGCTCGCCATCCCTGAGCTCCAGAACGTCCTTACCTGAAAATCTGTAATACTCGGTCTGACCCGAGCATTACATCAAGGTAACACCGGGGTCAGGCTGGAAACCAGCGTGAGTAAACCCATATAACATGAAATACTAAATCCAATTTAAAAGGAAACCCGGGTAACTCGAACTTCACTACGAGCTCATTACTTGTTATGCCCTACACTTATTTCACGACTCAAATACTAAGTATTTTAACTTAGTTCAAAGGTTCATATTATTCCATTTCGGCCAATTGACATCACATATCAATCCATATAGAATCGAAGTGGTTTCGGGTACTTATCGGTACCCGACCTCGGTCTCTCCCAATCCAATCTCAACTTAAACCAAGTTATTCAATTTGAATTCGATTCAATTTTAAATACAGGATGTCCCTTTACACAGAAATTCATCACACTATCACAGTTCAACCCAATCATAAAACAAAACATTTTATATCAGAAACATTAAATAGTCCAAAGCATTCAATATCATTCAATCCTTCATAAGCAAGATAAATTAACCATACCACCACTAATTAATTTAATTAACCACCATTTAATTAAATCAATTATTTTAATCACTTCTAATTCTCCTTATTAATTAATTACATCTCAATTAATTTATCTTTCAAATAACCATCCATCTTAATTAATCCCCCTTGGTTTATCTCAATTAGTAATTAATTTCTTTAATTAATCACAACACTTATTTATTTTCAAATATCTTTATTCATTAATACTTAAAGTAATTACCTTAGTAATTAATTATTGATTATTTCCTTCAAGAAATCATTCATCTTTATTAGCTATACCAAACAATTTAACCCAAGATTACTTCAATCTCCAATTTATTACATCATGTAATTACCATCACTAATTACTTCACTAAGTAATTATACATTAAGTAATTATACTTAACCCTTCTTACCATGATTATTCTAGGTTAATTTAACAAATTAATTAACTTGAACTAATCACCTTAAGTTAATTAGTTACATTGAATAATTAATTACTCTAATTACTCCCATTAAGAAGATTTTACCTAAACAATTTTCTCACTGATTATCCTTAATTAATATAATTAATTATCTTAAATTAATTACATTAATTTATCATTCATACTTTTTTAGTTAATGATCATCATTTACTAATAACAATTCCTTAATTACTTATTTGAAAATCATTTATTAATTAATCAATTAATGGCTCTTAATTACCTTACTAATTTACCTAAACTCAATTCATTTAAATCATAATTAAATCTTAAACCTTGCTTTTAAACCTTGCTTTCATTACATCGGGTCCAACCCGGAACATACTCGAATCAAATCCCGAGCATTTCTTCGTTCTTCCCTTCTTTTATTTAGTTCAGTTTAAACTTTAAAACTGTTAAAAACTGTGACAGTTAATACTTAAATTTCCCTCGCGTATACTCGAAACAAAACTCGAGACCCATCCTAAATTTCGCGAGTTCTTCCCGAGACAATTCTGCTTCTCAATCCACAAATCGAAACTGACATCACAGACACACCGTGCACCTGCACCCTCTACGGCGAGGCTCCGACCATCGCCTACTCTTCCCACATGTCGACTATCATTCCCACATCAGACAACGACCATCAAAAACTCACAATCAACTCGAAATCAAAATCGAGCTTTCAAGCTCTAACCTGAACAACCCAGACCTGTAAAATTCCTTCGTCCAAGCCATTCTGACCACCAGAGTCGCTGCAACCTCAGCCGTACAATCTCCGACCATCCACGAGGCCACCACCCTAATCTTGCTCCACTCGATCACCCAGAGACCTCGTGGTGATCAAAAACTCCGGTCACAATAAACTAGGGTTAAAACTTATCTTACTTCGTCGTCGATGCCACGGCGATCATTCGACTCTCCCACTATTTTTGCCAAACACCCATATCACTAGACTAGCTCCAGCAGGGACCACGACCTCCCCAGTCACCTAGATCACCAGAATATTCTCGAAACCCCATTTCCAATCAAACTGGAATCGCTCATTAAATCCAATATTAAAAATCAAGATCTTGCTGTTAAAAATCTTAGTTTGGAAAAAGAATTCAGATCATATATATAAATTAACAGATCTTTGCATTTGATTTTTTAACATATCTTAAGCTTCTCTGTTCTTTTATTTCTTCCAGATAATATTTCTAAGTTTTATTCTAAAAAAAATATCCTTAAATCTTGATTTAGTCTTAAACCAACATACTTTGATTTAATACCCAGTCTAAAGAGACTAGAGTGTGAAGAATTTGAAATTTTTTTTTTAATCAAAGTTTAAATCTCTGAAAGTTAAAACAGAGATGATTATTATGAATATCCAGGCATCCACACAGTATCCTCATTCATGTAAACGTGTTTCAGAACTTAAGACAATCATGCAAACACATTTCAAACCTACATCACAAGTTTACTTCAAACACATATCATATGCATCAATTCTACAAGTGATTCATGTTTTGCAGTTAAAAAGGGTAGAGACTTAAACTACGATCAGAGGTATTTTTAAAAATCAACAGAAAATATACCAAGGCATTCATACCTACAAATATGCAAAGATATCATCACATAGAATTTCACAAGTTACTTAAGTTAAAAAAAATTAAAAGTTTACTCACCTGCAATTTCTTTTGAACAGAGAGCCTTTTTGATGTTTAAGAAAATAGCAGCTTAATCTTCCTTGCTCGTTTGATTTAGTTGCTGTTAAGTTTTAGGTTAAAGCTTTCCCCTATATTATTTTTTCTTCTTTTTCTTTTTATACTCAGATCTTGATAAACGAAATGAAAAAGAGATGTATATATAAAGTGTACAGGTTGAAGTATACAGGTACAAGAATTTATTATTTGTACTGGTAAGAGAAATTTTTGTAAAAGTTTTGATCAGAGATTTTTCCTTAGTTTGGAGACTGAAATGATGAATTGGGTGCTAACATTAATTATGCTTGCCTTGTTTTGCAAGCTTATACTTAATTTTAATTTTTTTTTCTCTTATCATGTACATCTTGTATTCATTTGCTTCAGCCTTATTTCATCCCATGTCACTTGTATTCCACTGATTTTGATTTGCAGGTACATATAAGATTTTCTTGCCTTCCAAATACATGTATTCATTTGTTTGCACATAAACATACTTCATACATAAGTATACGATTATGGTTTAACTTGTTTGCCTTATCCACCTATACATATACATAAATACTTATCAATATTACTTTTACTTTGACTAATTTCACGTGTTTCAAAATTATCAATTTATTTTATATAATTACTTCTATTTTTAAACTCAACTATCAGGTACTTCATTTACTTGTTCATTTTATACTTATTTTAATATTATAGTCTTCTTATGTTTATATATATACATATATATTTTATAACCATATTTTGTTTATACTTGTGTTTAAATATTAGTAAGATATATTTTATTTGAACCATTATTATCTAGATTATATCATATATATATTTTTAAATCGTATATTAATAAAGTTAAATGAGATAGATTTCATGATTAAAATATTTTGAAACTCTATTGTTAATTCCAACCCATAGCTTCTCCCAAATGCATATATACGTATATATATATATATATATATATTTGTTTTAAAATAATAAGCTGTATATTTATAATTAATTCAATTAAATATTTATTTAAAATAATACTGCCAAAAATCTGGGATGTCACAATGTGTTAAGGGCTATATGGGTAACCCCTTAACGCTATTTTAAAGTATGTTTATTTTATATTAGACATTATTATAATAGCGAATATTACTACATAGTAGATAGTTTAACGGATCCTTAAAGAATGGGCGATCCCAAGCATTCTTTAAGTTACTTGTACCTTATTACAGTTCACTTGATTTGGTTTACATTATATAAGTATATATTGTCCTGACTCGAGTGTTTTTTGTTTTGCTTTACGCTCGGGTCAGCTTGAGTATTCACAGATTTGGATTCCACTTTCTGGAGATTGGAATCGCTGGAGATTATCTGCTTATCTAGTTTTATCTATCTCAGTTCTGTTGTTCTATTCAGCTTGTACTTGGTTATCATATTTAGACTTCTGTTGTACTTTATTTCTTCTGTTGTATCTTATTTAACTCTGATATATTTACATAGTAGCTTCATGAACTACTATTTCTTTTGCTTCCGCTGCCCTCTGTGTCTGTGATTATATTTATTTACTGTATATTCTGAGATTTGCCAAATTTTATTTACAACGCGGTATTTTGAGCAATTCAAGTCCGACATGTGCGGATGCGAAATGCACGAAAAACTAGGTCGTTACAGTTGGTATCAGAGCTTTGGCTTTGAGGCAAAACTTAGAATGTATGGTAAATTTAGTTACAGAATCACTTTCATTCGAGCTTGAATCTCTTCATTTTTATTTGATTTCCTTTGAATTTTGGAACGTTCCCTGCGGTTCCAAAATCCATTCTTGTCCCTCACTATTCATCTTCTTTGATTCTGGAGTATTCCATAACTCCACTTCGAATGAGCTTTATAGTGAATTGGCGGTCTCGCCAATACTCTAATGACTTGTAAAGGAGGAAACTCCTTTACAAATTAGCATTGATTCACCAGAGATTTATATTTATCCTTGGTTTAGATGCTAATATCTTTTGTTGTTCCAAACTCTATCTTTTGAGATCGGATGTAGGTTTACCCCAGAAAAATCCACATTTGATCTTATTCATTAAGTCACGGTTTACCCGGTTAAGGTTGCCTGCGATTTATCTAAGCTTATCCATCTTCATATTTTGTTAATTAATCATCTTGTTTTGTTTCCAAAATATCTCCAAACATTTTGAATTGTACTTGTAAATCTATGTTTGTTTTATATATTATGTTGTTTAAGTTGTTGATGTTGATTTGGGCTTTCGATCGATTCGTCTGATCAACGCTATCGATAGGATTTCTAAAACACTTTGACAGAACAAACTGACACAATATTATTTTAAAATTTGGTTAATGAAATAAATTTTGATATAAGTAAATATTATTGAACTTAATAAATTGATTTAAATTGATTATTTGAAATGAGAATACTTGATTTATCATTATATAAATGAATTTATAAATAGTTGTTTATAAATTTGATTTGGGAACTGAAATGAATTTAAATCAAGAATTTGAGAATTTAATTTTGCGATGGTTTCAAACCTTGTGTTTAAAGTTTTAAAAGGATATATTATTTAAAGTATTTTTGAATAGAAATTTGTTTCCAAAGAATTTTAAAGTTTTAAAATTTTAGTGCTCTTCTCTTTGTCGTTGGAAAATAATTTCGGTGATGACCACGGCATCATCGATGTTCATTTTCGAGTTTCGAAGTAAAGAGACCATTATGTAGTCTTGCTACAGCTTTGTTTTGGGAAATTTAATTGATTTGAATTTCTAAAATATGATTTGATTTATAATATATATAGATATATGATTTAAATTTGATTTGACAAATTATGTACATACATTTATTTATCTCTAAATGGTTTGAAAGGAATCGGAAATTTTATTCTTAAATTCTATCTTAAATAATAACTTCAAGTATAAAAAGAAAATCAAAATCTTGAATAAATATTCAAGCTTGAAATGATTGAATTAGAATGTTTATATTGTATATTAATTTTAGAAAGTTTTGTTTGTATAATTCTCAATTGCATTCCAATATAACTTACCTTAATTTTTAGAAGTTAACAATGTAATTGGATAATATACAATATAAAAAGATTTTTATAAATAAAATTTGAGTGGTTATAATAAATATTATACACTTAAATTTTAGTTATAAAAAGATTAACAGAGGTAAATAGACTAAAAGGTTAATTGAATAATTTATAATATAAATGATGTTAAGGGAATTAAGAATAAATTAAAGCAGTTATAATAGGTGTAAGTATATTTAACATAGGTGATAAAAATATTGAGAGGAATAAATTTAATTTTAATTAGGAATAGAGAAGAATTAAATTTATTGAATGTTATACACTTAATTTTAATCAAATCCATGATTTTTGAATTTGTTAGTTTAAGAAAATTAGATGATAAGATAATGAAATTAGAGATAGTTAAGATTTATTTAACTTATGTAAAATTAATCATCAATTTAAGTTGAAATTTCCATGGTTTCTAACTTATTATCTTATTTTGTTTTCAAACTATCTTTGGGTGTCCTTATTTTCCTTATTGTGCTACAGACTGGTATAGGTATCTTTCTATGATCTTTCTGTTTAGAAATCTTTCTATAATCTTTATAATCTTTGGTACTCATTTTGAATCTGAGCACTGCTTTTCACCCACAGACTGTCGGTCAAGCGGAAAGAGTAAATCAGATTCTAGAAGATCTTTTCGTGCTTGTGTTCCTGGTTCTGGAGAATCTTGGGAAGATCATCTCCACCTTGTTAAACTTACCTATAACAATAGTTATCAGGTATAATTTCAATCTTCTTGTCATCTTGTCTTAATCTTATTTCACTCTATCTTTTTCTTGTGCCTTCCCGTACCTCATTCCTTTTCGAGGACGAAAAGTTTTGAGTGGGGGAGAGTGTAACAACCCTAGATTTTTGCATATATTTTAAATTTGACTTTATTTTATTTTGAAATTATTTTTAAACTTGTTTTATTTTCAATATTTCATTTTAAATATAAATTTTGATTATTATATGAATTATAATTTCAAACTGGTATAAATTGAATATTTTCTTGAAAAGTGGATTTCTAGTCAAACTTTGACTTTTAAATTTTAAACTTAAATATTTAAATTCTTAAATTTTATCTTTTATTATGAAAATAGATTTAATAACATGAATACCTCTTTTCGTTTTGTTGAAAACGGAGTTATATTGTGAAAGTTATACATTTTTCAATATTGTGTGTAAACTGATTTATTTAACAACATTGTCTATTTTAAATTATATAAATTATATTTTTATTGTCATATTTTGTTTTAATATGTGTTAGTATGGTCTTTAAATATTTTTAAAGTGATAAAATAATTTTTCCAAAGCTTATTGAATTTATTTTCTATTTTTAAAGGCTAGTTTCTATTTTTCTGCTATTTTCTTCAATTAAATTATATTTAATTAAAATTTATTTATTCATTTTGTCAATGCATTTTTATTTTATGTTATTATCTTTATTTATAAATATTTTCCCAAGTCCATATAATTTTTCCAAAGTTTATTCTGTTTATTTTTTTATTTTCTAGACTAGTTTTCATTTTTGTGCTATTTTCTTATTTTTAATCATATATATATTATTAATTATTTATTTATATTTTATATTTTGTTACATTTTCGAATTTAAACTGAGTTTATAATTATTTTCAGTTATTTAAACTTATATAAAGAAATAAAGGAAATTTGAAAAGGTTTATGACTTTTGATTTTCCTAAGGCCTTTTATATTCCACCTTTTCACATTTTTAACCTAACTTTTCATTCAATTGGACATTACTCCTCACATCTTCAGCCGCATACTTCTTTTATCATTCACGTAAACTTCATTTTCTCATTTCTGAAAGAAAATATCGGCCTCTTCTTGCTCAAAGGAATTGGTAAAAATTCATTTCTTTTCTTTGTTTTTATGTTTGATTTCATGGTTTGCACTTGATCTCCTTCCTCATAGGTTTTGCCTACCTCCTCTACATGCCCTGCAGACTCCACCACCACCTGAGCACATCACCATCACCACCTCCTCTCTGGCCAACCCCAAGCCGAGCCACCAAAGTACGATTATCCATCACCTAAGTGCACAAAAACTCCATCCACTTGTCATTGCCGAGCATACAATCAAATCCACCACCTTCCACAACCCATAGCCACCACCATCTCCACCTCCACCACCTCCACCTCCACCTGGACACTCTACCACGTCATCAACTAGACCCTACAGTGAAGCTCGTGCCCCATATGGCCTTGGCCGAACCTTGTATTGACTTGAACCCTTGTGATTTTGCTTGTAGTGTTGCCTTGTTGTGTTGTCTACATCACCACTCTTTTGCCATCAACAAACCTATGAAGGCCGACCCCTATCAACCAAAACCTAATCCAAATCCTTGCCTTAGACCTGTATTATACCTTATGGCCGAACCTGAAGGTTGTTGAAAGCAAGTGCAATAGCTTTGGATTTGTTTTATGCATTCATTTCTAGCATTGTTTTATTGAATTTTTGGGTAGAAAACTCATGTTGTCTATATTTGTTTTGTTTGAATGTGACAAGGCAATTAGTTTTGGCTCTTCCAATCTCAAATCATTGCCGTGCTTTCATGCCTCTGGAAATCCTTGTTGTGTGTTCGTGGTCGTCATCTCCAGCTTAAACAAGTGAGTAATTCTCACCAGACGATGTGTACTTATATAACTAGTAAACTGACACCATTTGAATCTGTAAAATTATATCATCCTGTTATAACTGTTATATTATGATCATATAATGCTCACCCCTGTTATTACACCTGTTATATCATCAGTTACTTTTATATGATGCTATCATGTTCATTCATATCTGTTTATCACACTGGAAGTTCCTTGTTAGTATAGAAATTACTATGGGTTGAAATGATACATACCCGAATGGACTTTAGAATAGGAAAAAATCGTTATGGGCTGAAATAATAGACTTGAACGGTTTTTATTTATTTTATTTAACTTGGGATTGCGGGTTTGAAATGATAGAACCCGGTTTTTCCTTGTAAATTTCGGATTGAAATGATATATATCTGTATCACTTGACCTAGGCTAGAAAATTATATACAGACCCGTGGTTTATATATTTTTTTGAAAATTTTAAAATATTTTAAAAATGTAAATATTATGATATTTTGATTTAAATTTTATTAAAATGATTTCTATAAAATATTAGTGATTTTCTACAAATTAAATAAGTGAATTAAGTAAATGGTGAAGTAGAATTTGAAATATAAGTTAATTTTGGAATTTATGATTTTGTTTATAAATGGAATTTATGTAAAGTAAGAAATATGAAAATTTTGATTTAAAAGATGAATTTAATGATTTTATTAAGTAATAATAATTTTTAAAGTGTTAATGATTTTGTATAAATTAAAATATGGAATAAATGAATATTTAAGCTGAACTTGGAAATATAACTTAAATTGAATTTTGTGAAATTTGTTTAAAAGAGAATTTTTAATTAATTAAAATAAATGTAAATAAGTTATAATTTGGAAATTTAAACTTAGTTGTTAAGTTAAGAATTTAATTAAAGAAATGGAAATTTAATTGTTATTTAATTTGATTTTTGTATGGAAATTTGACTTTATAAAATCATAGAAATAAAGGTGTTTAAATGATTGATTTTAAATGTGAAAATATATGATTTTATAAGTTAAAATGATTTCTATTAAAAGTTAATTATGTGTGAAATTGAAAATAAAACTCTGAATTTGATTTGACAGCATTTTTGAAATGTAATGTAAAGATATTACAACATTGGAAAATGTTGTAGTTGTTTTTAAATGAACACCAAATAGCAAATTTGAACTAAGGGTTATTATAGCATTTTGTTAGTGCTATAGTTGTTAAATTTAACTAAAATTTTAATTGAAACTAAATTAAGATATTACAGCATTTTAAATGCCGTCCTTTGTTAATGAACTGTTTTAAAACATAACATTTCGTAGCATTTTCTAAGTGCTGCGAAAGTTGAATTTTCTTTGTTTAATAAATTCAAATGAATAAATGATCTTTGAAAAAGATTAAATTTTGGAAATTAAATATTTAATTATTAAATACCATGAATTGACTTTAAATGGTTTAAATGGAATAGTTGATTTGGGAAATACAACTATTTTGAAATGTGATTAAATGGTATTTAAATTTAAATTAAATAAATGATATTAAATCTTGGAATGAATAATTGAAGTTTATATTAGTATGAAAAATATTTGGTTTACTTGTAATTTGAATCTATTTAAAAGATATTGGACTTTTGAAATATAGGATAATAAAGCTTTGGAATTTATTTATAATTTGAATAGTTATTTTGTGGATTAACTCTATATTTGAAATTTATAAGATTTGAAATGGTCTATGAAATTTTAATTGAAATAAATGATTGAATTGAATTGAAACTTTTTAAATTTTAATACTTGATTTGAAAGTATAATAATTACACTTTTAAATGGTTTAGATGAATTATTTTGATTGAAATATTAACTATTTAAAAGGTGACTTGAAATGATAATAAATGAATGATATCTTTGAATTTAAAAGGTATTTAAAGTTGAATATTTGGATTTGAACTCAAATGATGATTTGATAATGAAGTTTTGAAAAGATATGATATTTTGATATATTAAATGATTTGAAATGAAGTTTTGGAAAGATATGATATTTTGATATATTAAAATGATTTGAAATGAAGTTTTGGAAAGATATGATGTTTTGATATATTAAAATGATTTGAAATGAAGTTTTGAAATGATATGATATTTTAAATATATTGAAATGGTTTGGAATTGATTTAATCTTTATTTTGATAAAGATTTGGATTTGAAATGATATTCTATTTTGAAGTATAAAATACTATTTTAAATTATAACCACGGGTTATAATAACGATTGGTTGTTAAAGAGACCGGGATCGGATATGGACATACTCTCTGTCGATACCGAAAACCACTTTAACAACTGTGTACGCGGTGAAGTTTCCAGAATGAAGTAGGATGGTGGCGACGATCCTAAGGTATATACGTGGACCCAACTACCGTGAGTTGGCATAAGGTGGCTAAAACAGGAGCGATCGACGGGCCAAGGAGGTAGCACCTCTGATCGGACACACTTCTTCGATACCATTCTATTACTTGTAATTGATTTGGTGTGCACCCTTGATTTGGGAGTGTTGTTCGAGGTGGGCGGTTGTGGCTGCTATGCGTCACCACCAGTCTGGATGCGTAATTGGTATATCTACCCTGGCATTGCCTAGTTGTGCCGTGTCACCTACCATATCGAGCTTTACTACGAGTTTCTATTTGTGTCGTACCTATGGAGTATCTTCTCGTAGCCTCTCGGGGTATGCAGGTACTGTATAGACTATTGGCACTATTATGTGTTAAGGGCTATATGGGTAACCCCTTAACGCTATTTTAAAGTATGTTCATTTTATATTAGACATTATTATAATAGCAAATATTACTACATAGTAGATAGTTTAACGGATCCTTAAAGAATGGGCGATCCCAAGCATTCTTTAAGTTACTTGTACCTTATTACAGTTCACTTGATTTGGTTTACATTATATAAGTATATATTGTCCTGACTCGAGTGTTTTGTGTTTTGCTTTACGCTCGGGTCAGCCTGAGTATTCACAGATTTGGATTCCACTTTTTGGAGATTGGAATCACTGGAGATTATCTGCTTATCTAGTTTTATCTATCTCAGTTCTGTTGTTCTATTCAGCTTGTACTTGGTTATCTTATTTAGACTTCTGTTGTACTTTATTTCTTCTATTGTATCTTATTTAACTCTGATATATTTACTTAGTAGCTTCATGAACTACTATTTCTTTTGCTTCCACTGCATTATTTTACTCTGTGTTTGTGATCTATGATTATATTTATTTACTGTATATTCTGAGATTTGCCAAATTTTATTTACAACGCAGAATTTTGAGCAATTCAAGTCCGACATGTGCGGATGCGAAATGCATGAAAAACCGGGTCGTTACAGATATAACTAACCCAGACTTAACCATAAAGACAGGTTTTCCTAAATATGATACATGGATTTTGGAAGAATTTCAAATGCATATAAAAATCCTAACAGATTTAAACATTATAAGAAAAACAGATTCAAGACATAGAATAGCAGCTTTTATTGTTCAAAAAGAAAAAGAAAGAAAACGTGGAATGATTATGAACTATACTAGATTAAATGACAATACCCATGAAGACGGGTACTGTATACCAAAGAAAACGTGGACAATCTAGAAGGAAATTTGTTAGTAATTGTTAAATTTGATTTTTTAAAATAGTTTCAAGTATACACATGAAGTAATTATGTCAAAAATTAAAGTGTACAGTGGTAAATCGATTTAAATCAAAAATCAAAGTAGATAAATCTCAAGTTTAACTTATATGTTCTGAAACGATGATTTTTAAGAGTAAAAAAAAGATTTTTAAACATGTATTGATTGAGTAATTTGGGGTTGAACGGGAATTGAGATTTCACCGATTTCTGGTGATTGGTGAACCTGGGGTGTTCGAGGTTGTGCCTGAAGGTGGCTGGAAGGGAGGAGGTCGCGGGAAAAATGGTTGGAGTGTCCAACGATCATCGCGGCGGCGATACAGGTGCGTTGTAGGTTTTAATGTTCTGATGGGTTAGTCGATGTTCTCGTGACATTTGCGGTGACGAGGTAGCATCGGAGTTGATTGGTCGTAGGGGAAATAAAGTAGGGGTCATCGGCGAGGCTGTGGACAAGGAGACGTGAACTCCGGTGATCGGAATTGGGTGGCGCCAGGAGGAATAGGTGATTGAGTTTTGCCTGATGGGTTCGAGTGTGTTTGAATTTGATTTCAGAGTGGATCGTGGGTTCTGGGTGATGGAATGCTTGGAGAAGGTCACCGGCGACTTGCGAGTGCTCTCACTGACGATCAATGGTGATCGGTGTGGCCGTGCATATGCACACATGCACGAACGTGTCAGGTTTGGTTAAGGATCGGAGGGGAAGTTTCAGCTCGGGTTCGTGCTCGTGTAATGCTAGGGTAGGCTCGAAGTAAAGAACGTGAAGAGAAGCATGGGATTGGCTTGGGATTTTTTTTATTTGTTTGACCCGGGGTTTTTATAAAGATGTAGTAACCAGATTAAGATTTGAAAATATATTAAGTTTCAAGCAATTTTACTTAGCCAAGTTTTTAAAGTATACTTGAGTGATTAAGTTTGAAAATATTTTGAAATAAATAAGGTTTCAAAGAAATATGAACCAAGTTTTCAGAGATATGATTTTAAAAGTTAAAAATATGTTTAAAATTGTTTTGGGTTTTGAATAATTATATTGGAATGATTATTCAAAATATTCTTAAGTGTTTCAAAAAGAATTTGATGGTGTGATTAAGTATGTGATTAAGATAAGTGGTTTATCTTAAGCAAATTAAGGCCTTGAGTAATTAAGAGATAATTACTTATTGTAAGTTATTTAAGGATAATTAAGTAATTAATTAAAATAAATGGTTTATCTTAAAATAAATTATGGTCTTGGATAATTAATGATTAATTAAATTAATGAAGTAATTAAAAGGAAATTAATGATAAATGATTAATAAATAATTAAGGGCTATAAATTAATTAGAGATTAATTAATTAGAATTAGGAATTAATTAATGCAAGTAATTAGAGATTAATTACTTAAATGATAATTACTTAATTAAAGGATTATTTTATTAAGGGTTAATTAATTTAATTAATAATTAAAGGTTAATTAATTGAGGATAATTAACCAATAGGATAATTACTTGATGAAAGTAATTATGGATAATTAATTTAGATAGATAAGTAAAGGATGATTAATTAATGGTTGTAATTAATTAATGTTAAGTAAGCAGGGTTTAAAGGCAATTAAATTAATTAGGAATGGTACAATTAATTTATCTTGCTTATAGATGATTGAGATATATTGAATGACTTAGAATATTTGGTATCTTTGATAGGTGATTTGTGATGCTTTGTGATATGAGATTCTTGGTTGAACTGTGATATTGTGGGTTATCTATTTGAGATGAATTGTTGTGTGGATATAAAATCCTGAATATAAATCATATTGTTTAAACTTAAAAAAATTGACTTAAAGAATAATATTGGATTCGAAGAGACCGGGGTCGGGTATCAGCGATACCTGGAACCACTTTGAATAGTAATCTAAATTCCTTATAAATTGGGTATGTGAGATTAATTAGGCTGGAATGGAATAAGTTAAGTAACCTGGAAATTTAACCTGAGAACTGTTGTGTGTGAAAATGATTGACTATAATAAGTAAGAACTCCTAGAAGGTACGAGTTACCCTGGTTTGCAAATAAGTTATATAGCTTGTTATTTCATATTATATGGGTTTACTCATGCTGGTTTCCAGCCTGACCCGAGTGTTACTTTGTTGTAATGCTCGGGTCTGACCGAGTATTACAGATTTTCAGGTTAGATCATTCTGGAGCTCAGGTGGCGAGCTGGATGACAGAATCATATGGAGTTTATTCCGTTGTATATTGGAGTTATATTGTTGTTGTCTGGGACAAGTTGATTATAACTATCCAGTTTATTGTGTGTGGTTGTAACTCTGATGTATTGAATGTAAATTAGTAGATACAGCTTTCCTTCGTATAAATGCTGTTAATTGATATTATATTTTGATTTGCTGTGAATGTGAGATTATGTGATTTTTTTTCTGTCTCTTCTTCTACCTCTTTTCTTCTAACTCTAATAATCTGGAATTTCCGGCGATCGATTGTTCGGCATTTCTACAGTGGACGTATTAGTGTCGAATTTTCGGGGTCGAAAATTTTGGGTCATTACATTTGGTATCAGAGCTGAAGGTTAAGCGAGAACCCTTGGCTCTGGGGGTTTAGTCATTAAGGATAAGGTCAGTGGTACCCTAGAATGAGTTGAGTGTGTGTATATATATATATGAGAGCATACTTGTTATTTCTTATATAATGATTTTTAAATGGTTTTAAAAATAGATGATTTTTATAAAAGCTTATATATAGAGCAAATAATTTTCCAATTATTGTATATAAATAAATTGGTTATTGGTCATTGTAAATGGAATAAGAATTTAAGTGATATATATATATATATATATATATATCCAAATAAGGATTAAATAAGATAAATTAGAAATGGATTTAAACCAGAAAATAAATGGTTATTGTAATGTTTGTTTTCCAATAATAATTATTGATAAAACAAAATTAAAGTTTTAAGGAAGTAAACTTTTAGATGAGTATGACTTGTAAATTAGAATGGATTTAAATAGTGAAGTTTTGAATTCTAAGTCTAGAAACATTTGAAATTGTTTTCAGAATGTTAAAAGAAATAATAAATAATATTATTCAGAATATTTTTGAATGTGACCTTATTTCAAAATAAGAGTTGTTTGAAATTTTAAAGGAATTTGTTTTGAATAAAAACCAAGGGTGGTTTAAAAATATGACCTGGTGGGCTAAGAAATAAATATGTATATATGTATGGATATACATAATATCAACAATGAATTGGAATAAACTCTAAGGTGTTGAGTTTTGATTTTCCCTGGAGTGTGATCTAAAACCCAAAGTGAAATAAGTTTTTGAACTTATAAGTAAGAAAAATATTGATAGAAATTTGAAATTTGAAGTGGGAATTCAAATTTGAGTAAGATTGACGGGATTAAATTGAGATTTAACTTAAGGAAGTTAAATAGGTTGGTCTTGAAAGGGAGTTATATAAGATCTCAAAGCGGGTTTGAGTTCTGGAATGTGTGATGAATGCTATTGATGGATGTTTTATATAAATTGAATGTTTATTTATTTTGTCACATCCTGCTATCATCCTGTTGTTATTTTTAATCTATGAAAGTGTGAATTGGAATGTTTAAAATGAATTAAGAAATGGATTGAAAGGATATACACCCATGGCAGATATAAATGGAAATGAATCTTTAATTTGCAATTATTTAAATAATTTTGATTTTAAGAAATTAAGATGAAAATAAAATCACTTTGAACTTAAAATTTAAATTGTTTAAAAAGAGATTTGAACTCTTACTTGAAATAGTAATTTAAATGAATATTTGAATTTTGGATTCAGAATTAAATTTGTTTTAAAAATTTAGGTTGTTAAATTAAAAGAAAAGGTTAATTTGATTTAAGGAATTAAATCAACATTTGAAAATTTAACTCGAATTTATATAATTCGAGATGGTTTAAACTGAGATTGAATTTGGAATTTGTTCAAATTGAAATTTGATTTGAATTTGGAAAAGGAATTGAAATTAATTCAAATTGAATTGAAATTGAATCAATTTAAAGGGAAGTGGAATTATGTGATCGAGTGAGCAATCAGATTTGATATTGCGTACGGATGGTATATGTACATCGTACGTGCTTGAATGAAATGGGTATTTTGAAAAGAAATGTAAAAATGATTTTTGAAATGAAAAAGTATATTTAGAAAAATATATGATTAATAAAAGTGGAAATTGGATATTTCTATGATTGAAATTCACTTTTCGAAGAGTAAGTAAGGTGGTAAATAACTTTATAAGAGTAATCAAACTTGAATATTTAGTTTGACAGAATAAAGTTAAATATATTTTTGTTATATATGATAAACTCCCCTTGTTGAATCTATAGCCAGAAGAAAGGGTTTCTGAAAGTATTTGAAGTATAAAAAGGGAATTTATACAAGTATGAAATGATCCAAAGATTTCAAGGTTATATATATTTATATATATAAAGGATCTTATGAGAAAGGTTTTGAGAAAAGGTTTTTGGAACCTATGGATTTTGAAAGGATTTTGATTTTTGAGAAAAATAAATTTTGGAAAATTTGGAAAGCCTAGTTTGAGAATAATCGATTTTGTGTAAAGAAGATTTATATGTGATTCATACAAAGGGTATGATTTGGAAGATACTATATGTGTATAGTATAAAATGTTTTGAGAATGGCTTTGGGGAAAAAGGCGCTCCCATGAGATGAACTTCTTATGAGTGCCACGGGGTGGTACTGCCTTGAGCCCTAAGGGGGGGTTCTAAAGTTGATCCTGTGAGGAAGTCCGGACAAACTGAAGTTCCTGAGGATTATTGGGTAGCGAAAGTCGAGGGCGCTGATGCCTACAGAGGCATTTGGGTTATGCTGTGACGACAGTGTAACTCGATGTCGCTGCGATCTACTGTGGACCATAGCGGAAATCGTGTGGAGGTGAGTGTCAACGATCTACGTTTGATTTTGCCGGGATGGCAACGTAACATCGATAGACTGCGATCTATGGTGGAATGGAGAAGTTTCATTGTTTTTGGCAGCGAAATTCGAGGGCGCTGATTCCTATAGTAACATGGGTTTTTGTCGTGATGGCAATGTAACCTCGGGTGTAGCTGCGATCTGTAGCGGGTTCCATGGTGTAATCGAGGGGCGTGGAGGCCTACAGTTATCTATGGTTTTGCCGGGATGGCGACGTAATCATCGGGTTAACTGCGATCATAGAGGGGGTGATGATTTCCAGAGCATTCTCACCAAAAGATGTTTCCTCTATTTTCAAAAATGTTTTCTATATTTTCAATAAAATATTTTCCAAAGTATTTTCACTGGGTGTTGAAAACGGGTTTACCAAGTACTGATAGATTTTTAGTCCTACGCCTGATCAACGTATGACCAAATTTCTGTAAGAACAAGGATGGACTGGTTGAGACATCGAGTTATAAAAAGTATTTTTATAAAACTATTTTTGTAATACTATGTAGATTTTAAAAGTGTTTTAAAAATTCTTAATAAAAAGGGAGTTTATAGTTTAAAAATGTTCAAAGAGTAATTTATCTGATATACTTATTTTAATAAATTCTGGCTTTGTCCCTTTTCGAGGACGAAAAGATTCTAAGGGGAGAGGAATGTGATATCTCAGAATTTCAAGCAATTTAAAATGTGATAATCTCCTTTATAAATTATTTAAAATTGGTAAAATTGTTGTTTTCAAACAATAATAATAATGTGTTGGTTTTTATATATATAAATGGATTTTAAATAGAATTATTATTTACAAATTGAATTTGTGTTTGTTTAAATATATATATATATATATATATATATATATATATATATGAGTTAATTTTAAATTAGGCAATTAAATATAAAAGCTTTATAACCATTTAAAAACTAATAAACACATGCATAATTACAAGTGTTAATTTATAAAATCTTGTTAATAACATGTGTAAGTTAATAAACATTTGCAAATGACAAATGTTAACAAATTTAACAAGTGTCACCAATTTATTTTATTTTTCTTTTATTTTTATAAAAATTATAATTAAAGCTACAAATACATCTATTCTCTCTCTCATTTTCTTTTCTAACTTCAGTTTCAAAACCCAAAAGAAAAAATAAGCCAAAAACCTGTAACAACTAAAACCAGAAAATATACAACCAGGAAATTTACAACTATCTCAAATCTCAACCTGAATCATCAAGCAAATCAAAGCAAATTTATCTTAGATTTAAAGCAAGGATCATCTCAAAAACAATAATCAGTTCAAAGTCAAAACAGTTTCAAAAAGATCAAATTCAGAAACAAGTTTCCATTTTTCCAAATTCAAACAAATCCAGGCTCTCTGTTTCTTCATAAGCAGGTGAGTAAACTTGTATCTTAAAAGTTTAATCTGTCTATATGTGTGATTGCATAAGAAAATCCTGGAAATTATGATAAGTAGCATGTTTTGCATGTTTGTTTAGAAATGATTGTATATATGAATGTTAATATGGATCTGCATGTCTCTATATATAGTTATTATCTCTGTTCTTAGTTACAAACAATAACTAAATCAAAGAAAATCAATACCTCCCTATAAAAATACTTTTATGTTATGATCATTGAAGGAAATTTGTTAGTAATTGTCAGATTTGATTTTTTAAAATAGTTTCAAGTATACACATGAAGTAATTATGTCAAAAATTAAAGTGTACAGTGGTAAATCGATTTAAATCAAAAATCAAAGTAGATAAATCTCAAGTTTAACTTATATGATCTGAAACGATTTTGGAAACGATGATTTTTAAGAGTAAAATCAAGATTTTTAAACATGTATTGATTGAGTAATTTGGGGTTGAACGGGAATTGAGATTTCACCGATTTCTGGCGATTGGTGAACCTGGGGTGTTCGAGGTCGTGCTTGAACGTGGCTGGATGGGAGGAGGTCACGGGAAAAATGGTTGGAGTGTCCAACGATCATCGCGACGGCGATACAGGGGCGTTGTAGGTTTTAATGTTCTGATGGGTTAGTCTATGTTCTTGTGACATTTGCGGTGACGAGGTAGCATCGGAGTTGATTGGTCGTAGGGAAAATAAAGTAGGGGTCATCGGCAAGGCTGTGGAAAAGGAGACGTGAACTCCGGTGATCGGAATTGGGTGGCGCCAGGAGGAATAGGTGATCGAGTTTTGCTTGATGGGTTCGAGTGTGTTCGAATTTGATTTCAGAGTGGATCGTGGGTTCTGGGTGATGGAATGCTTGGAGAAGGTCACCGACGACTTGCGAGTGCTCTCAGCGACGATCAGTGGTGATCGGCGTGGCCGTGCATATGCACACAAGCATGAACGTGTCGGGTTTGGTTAAGGATCGGAGGGGAAGTTTCAGCTCGGGTTCGTGCTCGTGTAATGCTAGGGTAGGCTCGAAGTCAAGAACGTGAAGAGAAGCATGGGATTGGCTTGGGATTTTTTTTTATTTGTTTGGCCCGGGGTTTTTATAAAGATGTAGTAACCAGATTAAGATTTGAAAATATATTAAGTTTCAAGCAATTTTACTTAGCCAAGTTTTTAAAGTATACTTGAGTGATTAAGTTTGAAAATATTTTGAAATAAATAAGGTTTCAAAGAAATATGAACCAAGTTTTCAGAGATTTGATTTTAAATGTTAAAAATATGTTTAAAATTGTTTTGGGTTTTGAATAATTATATTGGAATGATTATTCAAAATATTCTTAAGTGTTTCAAAAAGAATTTGATGGTGTGATTAAGTATGTGATTAAGATAAGTGGTTTATCTTAAGCAAATTAAGGCCTTGAGTAATTAAGAGATAATTACTTATTGTAAGTAATTTAAGGATAATTAAGTAATTAATTAAGATAAATGGTTTATCTTAAAATAAATTATGGTCTTGGATAATTAATGATTAATTAAATTAATGAAGTAATTAAAAGGAAATTAATTAATTAATGATAAATGATTAATAAATAATTAAGGGCTATAAATTAATTAGAGATTAATTAATTGGAATTAGGAATTAATTAATGCAAGTAATTAGAGATTAATTACTTAAATGATAATTACTTAATTAAAAGATTATATTGTTAAGGATTAATTAATTTAATTAATAATTAAAGGTTAATTAATTAAGGATAATTAACCAATGGGATAATTACTTAATGAAAATAATTATGGATAATTAATTAAATAGATAATTAAAGGATGATTAATTAATGGTTGTAAATAATTAATGTTAAGTAAGCAGGGTTTAAAGGCAATTAAATTAATTAGGAATGGTACAATTAATTTATCTTGCTTATAGATGATTGAGATATATTGAATGACTTAGATTATTTGATATCTCTGATATGTGATTTGTGATGCTTTGTGATATGAGATTCTTGGTTGAACTATGATATTGTGGGTTATCTATCTAAGATGAATTGTTGTATGGATATAAAATCCTGAATATAAATCATATTGTTTAAACTTAAACAATTTGACTTAAAGAATAATATTGGATTCGAAGAGACCGGGGTCGGGTATCAGCGATACCCGGAACCACTTCGAATAGTAATCTAAATTCCTTATAAATTGGATATATGAGATTAATCAGGCTGGAATGGAATAAGTTAAGTAACCTGGACATTTAACCTGAGAACTGTTGTGTGTGAAAATGATTGACTATAATAAGTAAGAACTCCTAGAAGGTACGAGTTACCCTGGTTTGCAAATAAGTTATATAGCTTGTTATTTCATATTATATGGGTTTACTCACGCTGGTTTCCAGCCTGACCTGGATGTTACTTTGTTGTAATGCTCGGGTCAGACCGAGTATTACATATTTTCAGGTTAGATCGTTCTGGAGCTCAGGTGGCGAGCTGGATGACAGAATTGTATGGAGTATATTCCGCTGTATATTGGAGTTATATTGTTGTTGTCTGGGACAAGTTGATTATAACTGTCTAGTTTATTGTGTGTGGTTGTAACTCTGATGTATTGAATGTAAATTAGTAGATACATCTTTCCTTTGTATAAATGCTATTAATTGATATTATATTTTGATCCGCTGCGAATGTGAGATTCTGTGATTTGTTTTTCTTTCTCTTCTTCTACCTCTTTTCTTCTAACTCTAATAATCTGGAATTTCCGACGATCGATTGTTCGGCATTTCTACAGTGGACATATTAGTGTCGAATTTTCGGGGTCGAAAATTTCGGGTCGTTACACATACTAACATCAAGATTGCAGATATCGAAGAGTTAAATCCATCAAAGCACTTGAAGACATACAAAACAAACAACTTTGTTACAAAGGCAAAGATTACAGATGAACAACAAAATGTTCTAGGTAATATTTGGAACATGAAGACTCCCCAATAGTCTAACAAACAAAAACTAAGTGTATTATACACCTTAGTTGCAATATTTACAAAAGAGAAAACAACAAATTATCTCTACTATGGCCTTTTTAATGGCCCTGATGCTGGTTACAGTTTTTGTTTTTTATATAATTCCTCCATTTTTTATGAAAGTCTTCTGCAAATCTGGGTGTTATAATTACGTTTCTAGGTTCTTTAAATATGTTAAAGTTGTTAAATATTTTTATTAAATCTGTTTCACAGTCAAACACATTTATTAGTTCTATAGTATATTTTTGTTTAAAAATATTTACTATTTCATGTTTTTGATTTTCTGTAATATCTTTATTATTTTTCATGATATTTATTATATTAGTCCTAAATTTGTCTTCTAAATATTTTTGTATTTTTTCCATAATTTTTGTTGAAATGCCTTTCATGGTTTTAAATGAAATTCTTTTTTTTAGATAAAAGAGATTCTGGTTAGAGTTTTTGGAAGATGTATTGAACAAAAAATAACATAGAAAGTTAAATCTCAGAACTTGTTTTATGTTTAGTAAATATCTTACTTTCTTATTTTAGTGCTATGTCTCTTAGCTTAGAACAGATTATTGTTGGGGTAATTCAAATTAAGATAAAGTTATTTTTACTCTCTTTTCCTCACCATGTTATCCTATAGAGTTTCTTCCCCTAAACGCCCATTTGGCAACAGCAGGTACTTAGCTCCATCAAGCGGATGTACGTCTATTGGACTTAGAGCATGACTAATTTTATCATAAGGTAATCACGTATACCCTAGATAATCATTCTAAGTAAGGGATATAGTACTGGCCTTAAGAATGTTAAATATGTTATTAAAAAGAAAAACTTGTTAAAAAAACTTACATTGCTGATCTTTTGTTCTTCTTTCTTACTCTAACCAGGAAAGTGTCTTAGCTATCCATCACTTTATCAGAGAAAGAATAGTAGTGGAAGGCAGCCATTAAAGAAATACTTAAGCTTGCAATGAATTTCTTACAATAATAATTTGATATTATGATTTTCGATGATCTTCATTCATACAAGAGGGCTCATTATATAGGCTGAGCAATACAAACTAAGGACATACAGCTGTCCTTCATAACTTACAGATGAAGGTAAAAAGATACCTTCCACTCGGAAAAAAGAAAAAAGAAAGCAAAAACAACTTTTACATTTGTCAAATGGTAGGAATAATATATCACATCTGTCAGCTGCTTTATTCATTCTTTACATAATTGAAATTTCCACTATGTAAAGTAGATGACGTTTTTATTTTTACGTCACATCTTCAATCTTCAGTGGACATTGTGTTGGAACCCGTATCTTCTTTATCTTCGGTATCTTTATTCAACCTTCTGGACTTTTCTTTTTTGTAGCTTTTGATCATTGAAGGTTATGGATGGTATATATCAAATCCTCTATAATTTAATTTGTGATCTTCAAGGAATTTTGTGATAAATATTTTTTGGACTAGAGTTTCTGCATATAAGAATAATGTATTGTTCTCCCAATATTGGTCCTGGGCTATTTTGTAGGCTCTGTATCTCTCATAATTTTGTTCGTTTAATTTGATATTGTTTACTTTGTTCGAATTAAAACTGTCATTCCAATCTTCATATTCTGGATCTAGAAATTTGACTTTGATTTGGATTATATGTTTTGTTGGCTCAAATATATTTTTTCCAAAATGAGGAGGGATTGATCTGAATTCCATGTATATTTCTGTGGCTAGGATGTTTGTCAATTGTTCTCCTATACTTCCTATAGGTTCGGGCAAATCTTCTTGGACCCATTCATTAAAGTAAATTCTTCTGCTTAATCCATAATTTATAAGGGTAGTTGGATCATATGTGGTATTTTAAGGTATTTGTATTGGGTCAAGTTTAGGTTTATTTGGGGAACTGCACATATTATTGTGCATTGGCAATTTGTGGATTTGTTGAGGCAGTCTTCATTCTGCTTTGTACAAGGAACGTTGGTATTCCTTAGGATTTCCCAGTTAATTTGTATCCCTTCAACTTTTGTCCTTGAGATATCTGTGAAGAATTTGCAAGCTTTGTTGAAATTTACAGGGTTAAGGTCTGATGGATGTTGTAGGAAATAAAGTTCTTTGGTTAATTGTTCTGGGAAGTTTGGTGAACATGTCCATTTGGAACTGGGATTTGGTAGGTTTGAGGATATATGTTTAGGAGTTCCAAGGTTGGTAAATTTATTTGGTTCTATGGTTTTAATAATATGATCAAAAGAGGAGGTTTGTGGTCTGAAACTTAGGGTTGTAGATGTCTCAGACAGCTCAGTTTTAATTTGTTTTCCTAGGGTTATTTGTTGGATGCTTGTTATGTCTTCAGAAATGACATAGTCTTTTCCAAACATTTTTTGTAATTCATTTGTAGCGGCTTCAAAAGAATTAAAGCCTTTGTATAATGGTTTCCCATATCTAGGATTTTGTTCTAGAAATTTGATCTTAGAGATCATTTGTTCTCATGTGGTGTAGATACCAGCATCAGGGCCATTAAAAAGGCCATAGTAGAGATGGTTTGTTTTTTTCTGTTTTGTAAATATTGCAACTAAGGTGTATAATACACTTAGTTTTTGTTTGTTAGACTCTTGGGGAGTCTTCATGTTGCAAATATTATCTAGAACATTTTGTTGTTCATCTGTAATCTTTGCCTTTGTAACAAAGTTGTTTGTTTTGTATGTCTTCAAGTGATTTGATGGATTTAACTCTTCCATATCTGCAATCTTGATGTTAGTATGACTAAAACAAATGACTATCTTAATAATCTTGATAATTGATCAGGTAGAAAATTATTTTTTCCTTTGATATGTTCCCAACAAATGTTGGTTCCACAATTTGAAATAGCATGTTTAAATTTTAACCACCTATTTTTTATAGATCCTTTTTCTTTCTTGTTTTCTGTATATTTTACAATTGATTCACAGTCTGTTCGTACTGTTATTTCCTTTTGAGATATTATAAATAATTTGAATGGTTCAAGAATATATATTATGACAAATATCTCATAATCCAAGGATGTCATATATCCTTTTTCTTTATATGCTCCTGAGGTATATCTACATATTTTTTCGGTAGATTTGTTTTCGTATTTATTATTTTTGCTTAATAAAATTCCTCCCCATCCTAAGGAAGATCCATCTGTTTCAATTATTAAATAATCTGTTTGTAATGGTAAACTTAATGGTTTTAGTTTTTGGGCTAATTCTTTTATATCCTGAATTTGTTTTATATCTTCTATGTTAAATTCTCTATTACCTTTTGGGCTTGCTTTTTTATAGAGAGGCCCAGTATATTTTGAAAGATCTTTTATATATGGTCTTGCATAATTTACAAGTCCTAAGAAATCTTGTAATTGTTTTAGATCTTCCAATTTATCATGAAATTCTAATATTTTTCTGGTTATGTGTAGTTGTAATTCTATTGTTCCTTTACCAATTTTTGCTCCTAAGAATTCTATGGTATTTTTTAGCAATTATATTTTCCTTTTAGATATTATTAATCCATGTGCCTCTATTAATTTTAGAATAGTATACAAATGCGACATATGTTCTTGTTTCGTTTTTGAAAAAACAAGTATATCATATATATATATACACAAGTATATTTATTGTAATTTTGGAAAACATTATCCATTTTCCTCTGGAATATTTGTGGAGCATTTTTTAACCCAAATGGCATAACTAACCTTTCGTAATGTCCTTCATTACATGTAAATGCAGTCCAGGGTACAGATTCAGGGTGCATTTTTACTTGCCAAAAACCTGATTTCAAATCAAAATTGGAAAACCAATTTGATCCTTGTATTTTATTTATTAATACATCTTTATTTGGTATACAATACCCGTCTTCATGGGTATTGTCATTTAATCTAGTATAGTTCATAACCATTCTAGATTGTCCACGTTTTCTTTCAGATTCTTTTTGAACAATAAAAGCTGTTGTTCTATGTCTTGAATCTGTTTTTCTTATAATGTTTAAATCTGTTAGGATTTTTATATGCATTTGAAATTCTTCCATAATCCATGTGTCATATTTAGGAGAACCTATCTTTATGGTTAAGTCTGGGTTAATTATATCTAATATACATTGTATGGAATCTCTATCCCAATATTTTAATGGTTTTTCTTCAATTATTTCTATTTTTTCAAGTTTGGAAATAATTTGGTCTAGATCATCTGTAGATATTAGTATTTTACTTAGGCTTTGGGGATTTATTAGTTGTATATCTTTATTAAATCCTTTTTCTGCATAATCATAGCTTTTTTCATATATAACTCGGTCATTTATACTTTCTGTTTCGACTTTTTGTACTAATTTATAGCATTTTTCATATATAACTCGGTTATTTATACTTTATGTTTCAACTTCTTGTACTAAGTTATTGTTTTGGTTTTGTAATTTACATTGTCCCAGAATTGGACACTTGCAATACATGTAGTCTTTAGTCCCACCATGCTTGTCAAGCGTATACTCTGATAGTATTGGGGTTAAGGTAGTTTTTACGAAATTTGTAGATAGTCTTTATTAAATGCAAAACTTCCATTGTCGTTTAGTAAATAATTAATCCTAAGATTAGTTTAGTTCCTTCTAAATTTAATTTGAGAAACCATATTTGTTTTAAATTATATTGTGGTGACCATTCATCACAAGTTGTGTTAAATCTTATTTGTACGTTTTTTACAATGTTAGTAATTATATTTGTAGTTCCATAAACTGTATACTTTGTTTTGTCCTTTCTGCTTTTGTTATACTTGCTTGGGTATTAAACTAGAGCAGATTGTTGAACTAGTGGCTCCTGTATCTATAAAGGCTGTTACTTGTATTTCTTTTCCCTTTATATTTACTTTTGTTAGAATTCGCAATTCCTTTAAATTTGTTGTATTACATATTAAAGGAATATGTATGGGTTTGTCAATATTATTTAAGCTTGTATGTTCATCTTTATATGTAACCGATTCTTCTGGTTGGATTATGGCATTTTTCCCCATATCTATTGTTTGTATTTTGTTTTTATTTCTTCTATTTCTATTTCGAAATTATTTATTCTATCTGCAAGAACTTTTATTCGTTCTTCATTGATTTTGTGTTTGTCTGTATAGACTAATTTATTTTCCTTTGGCAATATGATATTAAATTTATATTTTGCACATATATGGCATATTTTCATTATGCATTCTGTACATTTAAATCTTTTATCAAAGGCTGGATATCAAGGTCAAAATTCACATTTTATGGTATATGTTCCCATTTTATATTTAAAATTGTGTTCGCATGATTCTTTGTTCATTATATTGAGTAAATATTTAGTTGGCATATTTTCTTGAAAATCTGTTAACTCATCAATTAATGTATAATTAGCTGTCTGTATTTGTTCATGTTCTTCTAATCCTTCTAAGGATATTATAGAGTATATTGTAGATGTTTCAGAAACATCAGATGTTGTTTCTAATAAGTCTTCTTTGACTGAATCTACAAGATTAGATTCTCTTGTAAACAAATTATGTTTTTTTGGACATGATGAAGATAAATGTCCTTTTTTATTACACGCAAAACATGTAATTGTATTTGTATATGTCATTTTTGGATTATATTTTCGAACATGCCTATCTTTGTTAAGGTATGGTTTTTTCGCATTTGATCTTCTTATATAATATTTGTTAGCATATTTCTTTTTAAATTTAGGCCTTTTATCTACATTATAATTCTTTGATCCATATTGTTGTGGAGTGTAGATTTTTCCACAAAAACCATAATTTTTCTGTTTTAATTCCCTTTGGATTTGTATATAAGTACACTTCTTTTTTAATTCTAAAATTATGTGTGCTATTCTTATACCAATATTATCATATCCTTTAGGGATATTATTTGAATTATTTTGATAGTGTTCTATCCAAGATTTGGTATTTCCTTTCCTAGATCACCTGGTAATTTGGAAAAAAGTCTATTTCCTATTTCAGCACAGTAATAATTACCTGAAATAGTAGCATAATGTAAAACCCTTTTAAGAATTTTATTATGTATTTCCAATCTAATAATTGGATTTGTTCTAGATCTCTCATGGCTTCTTGTTGTCTAATTGTTACACCTGTGTTTACGTCTCTTCCTGTTATTATTCTATGCATTGTATAAGCAAAATTGTATATATTACTTCCTTGTATAACCAAGTTATTTATTTCTTCTGGAAAGTTTTGTTTATAGGCCTCCCATATAGCTTTCGCTATATCACTTAGATAATTTTCAACTATTCTGATCATTTCTTCGCTAGAATTTACATTTGTGTGTCTTGTTGCATAATCTCTTGCTATAGTTGTAGTCCATTGTTCTAGATATGTATCTAGTAACTATGGATGGCATTCTGTAACATTTAGTATTACTGAATTGTTTTTGAAGAAATTTGTTTCATTAGGTAGGCTTTTGCCTGTATATGTTAGTAACTTTGTACCAACTTCTATTAGTATCTTAGCTTTGCATAAGAAGATAAAATTTTAGAAATTTTCCTTTGTACATGTTCTTATTAGTACATACTTTTAGTAGCCTTGACTTATTAGTACATACTTGTCGAAATTTCCTATACAACTATGTACAGTAAGAGTGTATGTTAGTCCATGTGTTTTGCTTCATTACTGTTAGCTTTGTTAATTTTGTTGCTGTTATTATATAATTTACTAAGTCTCTCAGCAATTCAATTCTTGTATATATATGAACCTATACTTAACTCTATGTTTATACCAACTTAAGTAATTTATAATTGAAATATAAACAACTATATTTAAAATCAAATACATCTAAACTCTAAAAGACATGTTATGTATTATATATGTAAATATGAATATAGATTTAAAATAAACTAATAAAGTGAATTTACTTGTACCCTTTAATTTTAAGCGGATAAAATTTATTGAAAATTTATTTTATTTTCATTTATTATGAATTTGGAATTTTACTAGATTTCGTGCTTTTATATGAAACAAAGAATTTTAAATAAATGATTGAACTATTGGATTGGTATGAGACTTTTCGTACAATTCTTTCATTTATTTCTATAATTTGTTGAATATAGTTTAAAGTGAAACTTACTAGCTTTTAGTAAATACTTGAATTTACTTTCTGGTATGGGACAGTTAGCTAAATTCTTGTGATTACTTGAGTGACAGTAATTAACACTTAGAGTTGTATTATCTTAGGGTCTTCGTTATTAGACCGTTAGATCCCTGAGAGAAGATGACTCATTTTTCATTGACCTGTGAGTTGATATATTTTATAATTGGGTAGGCAAACCTATATTGTTCTGGATAGGTTTGTGATGATGTATTATCTATATTGTTTTGGATAGATATTTACATGCATCATGGTCTATATTGTTCTGGATGGACTACAACTCTTTAGTTATTAGGCAGCTCGACATTATCTATATTGTTTTGGATAGATAAATTTGCTTACTCTATATTGTTCTGGATAGACTTTCATGTTGTACTAAGTCGAACTTAAGAGGATTACCATTTTATTTCATAAATAAAATGTTTTTTCAGAGATTTCTATAGTCGGATATTTTAATATCATTTTGGGCTCTGAAGAATTTTGATTGTTGTCACCATATTTTAGGTGATAGTCTATTATGACTTGAGATGAATTTATGAAATGGTGAATTTGTTTGTTTTGCCTTATTATTGTTAAATTGATTTGGCATATATATATTTCTTGGGCATGTTTATTCGATATGACTTATTTTGTTAAGGTTAAGTCATATATTTTGTTAACATGCATGTATATTGTTTGAACATACCTATTTGATATGACTTATTTTGATGTGGTTAAGTCATATATTCATATTATCAGTATCTCACCTTTTCATTTAGATATAGTTTGATCCATTTATTATTTTACGATACTCGGGTCAGGCCGGGACATTACAGGTACAAGGACTCATGGACTTATTTTGGGCTAGCACCGGAGTAGACATTTTGACATTAGAGTTTACTCATTTGTATATATTAAGATGACTAGTCGGATGCTTTATTTTGGATTGTCTATTGTACCTAATACTATATTTTGGTGTTATGTATATATGGTGGGTCTAGTACAGATATTTTGTAAGCTCACACTTTATGATGTATATGATGTAGATTATTCCGATGTGATCTGTATAACCCTGATATTTGTTTGTATTATATACTGTTCTGAATATTTTTATCGGTGTGTTTATTACTTTGTATTAATACTGTACACGTCAAATTTTAGTTCAGATATTAAGAAAAAGGTATAAAGGACGTGCCAGTGTTAGTATAAAGATATATTCACATTCGATCGCCCTTAACCAGCTGTATTCTCCGGATTAGCAGACAACATTACTTGTAATGTTCTTTGCTAAACTAGGTATAGCGGTGGGGTTGTTACAGATATATTCATTTTCACTATGAAATATTACCCATGGTTACAACACTTTGTAACTACTTAATTAAATTTTCACAATACATACCATTTATGGATTTTATATTGAATATACTTTTAATTAAATTAACTAATTAATATCGTACATTATATCAAGTATATAATAGAAAGAAAACACCTTTTATTTTGAACAAGATTGGTTGACGAGTTGGATATATGTAACAAATTACATAATTGCCCTTAGGACACACCCCTGACTCTATCAATCTCCCACTTGCACTTGGGGCCAATTATGGAATCTTACTCCCACTTCTCCAGTCGTTTTCCTCTAAACCAATCGGGTCAGTCTCTCGGTGAATGGGTATGCTATTATGTTTCAATTATCTACTTTGTCAATCAACTCTCTCCAACTTTGACAAACTACCTTTATCATATGGAACAATTTGGAGTATGTTTCTTGACTTCTCGTGAGCTTTAAGTTCTTTTACGAACTATATCATGATATTTTTTTTTGAGAAAAATGTGTGATCCTCTAGAATATAGGAGAGCACACATGTACATATGTATATATCACAGAAGACAAGGTGTTGTCAACATGCCTGGAAGGTAGCTAATCAAAGTACAAATAACAAAGAAAATAACTCAAGTAACCCCAGAATGAGCTCCGGCAAGGCCACCGCCCATTACACCCCAGTATCGGGCTCTGGCAAGGCCACCGCCCGGTATTGAGATGTTAGAAGTATGTAAAAAACTATGGAGAATCTCAGATCCAATGATACTAGAAGCCAGCTACATTTGAGAAGTAAACGCCACGCTGCAGACTCGGAAGAAATGGAAATGCGAATGATCTAGAATGGAAAGCGCCACTCTGTAGATTCGGTAGAAGCGCCTCAATGAAAAGTGAATCATCCAGAAAGTAGAACGCCACGATAAAGATGTAGAAGAACTGAGAAGAACTTCACGCTACAAACAGCAATCCTGTGAACCTGTAAAAAGAATCTAGCACCATTTCTGGCCCAAACCTGTATCTGTAAAAGGAACTAAGGAAATTATAAGAATAATACACATATATGTACATAAATGAAATTTATATACATATATATAATGAAATAAAAGTAAAAATACAAAAGATAAGATAATAGGACAGAATACAATAAAAATTGGAAAAAAGGACTAAAAAGAATCCATGATCAAAATAAGTTAAAGATCTATAAACTAAAACAAAAAACAAACTAAAATTAAAACTAAAACTAAAACAAATTAAAACTAATCCTTATAGTCCTTTGATCAAAAGGATATTATGATAAACAATGAAATCATCATTTAAGTTTGAAAAAATGTTAATACTACAATTATTAATGTCAAAAATATTGTTTTTATGTTTAAATAACTTAATATTATTACTAACCTTATTAAGATATTCTTTAAAATGATTATTATTAGCTAATTTATATTTAGGATTTGAGATCCAATTAAAACAAAATGAAGAAATTATAAAAATCAATTTATTAAAATGACTATTATTATTATTAAAAATTCTCTGATTTCTCTCAAACCAAATATACCAACAAATTATAATGAATAAAGTGTCAAGTAAAAATCTATTTTCCTTTTTAAACTTAAATCTAAAATTATTCCAATAATAACCACAATCAGAAATTTTAGTTGAAAGACTAAAGTTAAAGATTTTGAGAGTATTATTCAGAATGTAATAGATATCCATGCAATCATAGTATACATGTTTAATATATTCAAAATGCAGATTACAAAAATAACATTTATTATCAATTTTCATATTTTTTCTTTTTAAAAATTCAATAGTATTTAGTTTTCCATGCATGATTAACCATATATGAATTTTAGATTTAGGAGGAGCATTTGTTTTCCAAATAAATTTAAAAGAGTTATTAGCTACACCCAAGAAGTTAAGAAATTTATAAAAAGAATTAGAATATATTTCTTACTCTTATCCCATTCCCAACTAATATTATCATTTTCATTATCAATATTATATAGATTCAATCTAGTATAAAGCAAAGAAAGTTGTCTAATATTAGTACCTTCTAAAATTCTATTAAAACTAAAATTCCAAGGGGGTCATTTTCGGAAGAAAAAACATCTATAATTAAAGCATTTTAAAGTTACACATTTCGTAAAGCTCTTTAAATTCTATCCTAAGAGGGATAACAGAAATCCAACGGTCATGCCAAAAAGAAGTACTATTTCCTGAATGAACTATTATATTAGTACCTAGGTTAAAAATCTCATGACATTTTAAAATTGATCTCCAAAAATTGGACAATTTACATATAATTGTAGGAGTAATTTGATGTAAATTATTACTACCACTATAGTAATATTTAGAAATGATTTCTTTCCAAATAGGATTATCATTAATATCGTTAAATTTCCATAACCATTTACCTAATAAAGACAAATTCATGTTGCGCAAATTAATGACTCATAAACCATCTTCCTTTTTGGATTTACAAACAGTTTCCAAATTTACTAAACATATAATACTACTGCTAGAGTTTTCCCCACTCCATAAGAAGTCCTTTCTTATTTTATCAATTTTGTTCATCACCCATTCTGGAAAAAGATGCATAGACATCTAATAGATCGGGAGAGCTAATAAAACAGAGTTTATAAGAACTAATCTACCCGCTCTCGATAAAAATCTCCCGTTCCAATTAGAAATCCTATTTTTAATTTTATCAATAATAATAAACCAATCATCATGTTTAAGTTTAGTTGGTCTAATCAAAAAACCAAGATAATCAAATGGAAAATTCATAGTTTTACAATTAAGCGTATTAGCAACTAAATTTTCAACCTTTTCAAAATCATTTAAAACTAAAACCGAACTTTTATCAAAATTTATTTTTAAACCTGATAGAAGTTCAAAACTGTATAAAATAAATTTAAGGGTAATAACATGGTTAGGCAAATAAGAGGTAAAAAGCAAGGTATCATCCGCAAATTAAAGGACAGATAGACCATTTCGCGAGATTTCACTACCAACACTCCCCAAAGATCCATTATCAACCGTTTTTTTAATTATCTTAGCGAAAACATCTGCGGCTATGTTAAACAAAAGAGGCGATAAATGATCACCTTGCCTTAAACCTCGTTTAGATTGAATTTTATTACCTAAAATATCATTAATCATTATACTAGAGTTGCCAGTTTTAAGTAAAGTCATGATCCAGCTAATCCATCTATGACTGAAACCTCTAGCATGTAACATATCAACTAGAAAATCCCAATCCACCGAATCAAAAGCTTTCGCAAAGTCCAGTTTTAAAATCGCACAAGTAATATTATTCTTACAACAGTGATTAATGTATTCTTGAACAATAGCCACACCATCAGTGATATTTCTCCCCTTAATGAAAGTAGTTTGTGAACAGTCAATTAGATCATTCATTCTTTTACTAAGTCTATTAGCTAAAACTGTTGAAATAATTTTAATGTAACAATTAATAAAGGAAATAGGTCTAAAATCTTTTAAATTATTAGCACCGATTTTTTTGTGTAATAAAATAACATTTGCAAAATTAAATCTTCCCAATTGCAATTTTCCATTATAATATTCGTTAAACATCCTAATTAAATCGAATTTTAAAACATCCAAAAAAAATTGTAAAAGAAAATAGGGAACCCATCAGGACCCAGAGATTTATCACCAGGCATGTCATTAATAGCTTTCAAAATTTCCTCTTCAGGAAAAGGATTATCAAACTCGTAAAGGTCAATACTAGAATCAGAAGGATAAAGATCATTCCATCTAGCATTAATTCTATGATTATTTTTATTATCGAAAATATCCTTATAATAGTCGGTAAAAGCCTTATTAAGATCTCTTTGATCGACCAATTCCTCGTTATTCACAAAAATAGAATTAATCGTACTACTACGTTTTCTACCATTAGCCATATTATGAAAAAATTTGGTATTATTATCACCTTCATTAATCCATTATATTCTAGATCTCTGTTTTCACATAACCTCCTCTTTTTCTAAAATTGAATTAAGCTATTCTTTTAGATTACCAAGAACGTTACGCTCACTTAGATTTATTTGTCTAGTTTCTTCTATCTTGTTTATGTTAAGCATTTCGGAAAGAATATTTTCTTTTTAATTTTAATAGTACCAAAAACATTAATTTTTAAAACAAAATTTTTAGCAGAATTATCTTTATTTTAATATTATAAAAGCTCATAGAAATCCATTTATTTTTAATTAATTCAAAAAATAAGGCCCCATTTGGCTTATCGTTTTTAGTTTTGTGTTTTCATCTATACAAAAGTGCATCCATCATATGTATTGTTGAAAAACAAATAATTTTGAAAAATGAAATTAACATGTAAAATAGAAAACAAGTTTATTATGTTTTTCGGGTTTTGAAAGATTACAAAAACACGGAGAACAATCTAACTCCTTCATCGTCCGTTGGTCGTCGCAACGGCTAAGAATTGTAAACTTTCTTATCTTATTTCTTGGTATTTCTTAGTACAAGTTGAAAACACAAAACTCAAAATACAAAATGAAAGTAAACGGGCCCTTAGATTCTAATAACCACATTTTTTCGAATTTAAAAGATCTATTAATAACTCTATGTCGTTCACACGTAAGAATGATAGGACAATGATAATAAGTGTAAGGCAAACCAGAAACTCTACAAATTGGAAATTTATCCTCAATTTCATCACTAACGAAAAACCTATCGAGAAGAGCCATAGATGGGGACTCCCTAGTATTACTCCATGTAAATTCTCTATTAGAAAGAAGAATTTCAATCAAATTAGAACTAATAATAAATTGGTCAAATTCTTCCATAGCAGAGAAATCACCTTCCCGTGGCGAATGCTCTCCTAGAAAACGCGTAACATTGAAATCACCCCCCCCCCCAATCCAAGAACCAGGAGCTAAAGATCTAAATTCTAGACATTCATTCCAAAGAATCCGACGGTAGATTTTTAAGTTTGGCCCATAAACATTAGAAATATTTAAAATAGAATTATCACTAAGGTTAATAAGAATAATATGCACTGAGTGTAGCTTATAAATACATTGGAGCAATTTAAATGAATTATCCCGCCACCCAATAAGTAAACCCCCAAAAGCGCCAACAGAAGGTAAATATGCCCATTCCTAAAATGATAACCACCTAATCTTCTACAAAAACAAATATCAGGACATTCAATTTAGTTTCCTGTAAAAGCGCGATGTCAATAGAATAGTCTTTAAAAAAAGCTCTTATTTTATCACACTTATTTAAATCGTGCAAACCTTTGATATTCCAACTAATAATCCTCATACACCAACAGATCTAGCCCTATCAAATTTCCTACTTCTAATATACGCTAAATCTACCTCAACATTAGAAAAAACAAAAGCGATATCTCTAGCTAACTGACAAAACTCAGAAGAAGACAAACTACCTAAAACATATGATGAATACGTACTACCCAAATCAGAAATCATACCTAAGCCTGAATTGGTAGCACCACTCGTGGCACTCAAATCAGGTAACTCACCCATAGACTGAGACTAACTACAACGGATCCTAGCACTACGACGTACAGATCCACTAACAGCCACAGACTTCCTATGCCTACCTCTCCTTGAAAATGAAGAATAAGATGCAGATTTGTTGCCGATATCACTACAAGAACACCGCAACATAGAATTCTCCATATCTCCGCTCACATTGTTGACCATAATGTTACTCACTGTTCCACTCGCAACATGATGAATGTCATCAATAACAAACTTATTTAAAATGTCTCTCGCCTCTGGTTGCCTCACTAAAACAATTGAACCCATAGAACTATCCTCAACCAAATCATTACTACTTGAAACATCAACGACAAACTTTAATTCTCCTATTGCTGCATACTGTGACATACTAGATTGTGCACATTGATATTTGTGTGCAAATTGTGATTCATCGGTGATCATCCCAGATAGACAGATACCTTCACCAAACAATTGCTCAACACCCTTCATTGATCTAGACATATCACATCTAACCAAAGAAACGACATTACGCATCACATAGAAATCTGGATTCGTGCACGCACTGATATGATAACTATATCATGATATTGTTATCATATAACAATATTATGGGATTCTCAACATTTGGAATCACTTGGCTTAGTTATAAATTTGTGCATTAATGTTTATATACTTTGCTTTTATTATGGCACTATTTAAGACGATATACTTAGCCTCTTTCATTGAATCAACCACAGTCTTTCATTTGGAACATTTTCAACTTAAAGACTCTTAAAATGAATTTATTATTGACATATTATACTCAATATTAATTATAAATTTGAGTCTGAACACTCCTTCATAAGGAGTTCATTGTTTCTATAAATAACTCTCTAGTATTTCATGAATACACGAGAATACCTCAAACAACCATTTATCTATTTGGATTTGATATTTGTTTTATGTATCAAATACACAAAAAAATCATGATATCGTAGACAACATAACATGTATGATAATTTTTATTGCCAATACATAAGGAATCCTTCTTACATGTTCCGTATTAAAAATTTTAATAAGGTGTCTTTGCTTATCATTTTAGACATTCCCAATATCTTTTATACTTACTATAAAAGACATCACTCACAAATCCTACGTCGAGCATCAAAGCGACTAAGGTTGATTTTAACATAACTACATCATTGAAAAATCAACAACGTGTTGTTTATTTATAGTTTAGAAATATCAATGTACCTTTTAACATTCTTTCTTATGAACACACACTTCTTCTGCGTTTTGATCGATAATCAAACTATTTGATATTTCTATAAGAACACTTATTCAATTTTAATGCTTTTCTGAATCATACTCTTGTATCCGTTCTCGGATCGTATTCGAAAATACACAAACTCAATATCGCTCCCACTTATTTAGAGACACTTTGGTTATTGTGTGTAAATAGTTTACTCTAAATCATTATTTAGAATTTTCCGTTTCAACACATACATACCAAAACATAAAGTCATACTATGCGATAATTTTGTGAATAAAATCCGAACCTACTTGAACACGTCGAATGTTGAATATGTTACGTTAATTTCAACAATTGAAATTTACGGTATTATTTATATCAATGTGACTCGCTTTATTCCAATTGCATTTGCCTTTCTCTTAAACACATATTTGTGGCCAATGGATCATATGCCTTTGGATACAACTTTCTAAATCGTATTTTGATAATGTACTTGAAATTTATTTCGGATTTGTGTATCATGCCATGTCTTAGAGTCAATACTCTTAATGGTTCAATTGGCTGTCGAGGATTTTCTATTCTCGACATCGTTAAGAAACTCATAGTTTCTCTTCAATGTACAAGAATACTTATTAGACATTCTATTGTGTTGTGTTTATTTTGGTTTGATTAATTTCATTTCATCCTTTACAATCAGTTTTATTATTGGATCATATCCAAATCCACTATATACCAAAATTTCTTAAAGAAATTCCTTCGCTACGAAATTGGTATTTCTTCAAACAACAGTTATTTCTCAGTGCAATGGAACTGACATTCATAAAAAAATTATAAATTGTTTTATATAAAACTAATTTTGCATTAGTTCACAATATATTTATATTCACAATATAAATTAGTCATTTAGTGACTATAGTTCCCAAAATTCTCATAGGACGATCTATATAAGATCCCTTGCAGACAACTATTACACGTGGTTTTTCAATTCGTACAACCTGCCAACTACTTGGCCTAGGATATGTTGGAGTTTCTTATAAACTCTTATCTTTTATGATTTTGTAAACCATTCTTTAAAAAAATTAATTTTAATCTTGTGTACTACTCCTAAGTATACAACCTTATAAGAAGAAGTTAAGCTCAACTTCACTCATAATTAATCGTACTTTACTCAACAAAGTTCGATTACTCCTTATCGATACATAACTGTGTATTATAGGGAGGAGTGACTTTTGAGATTGATTTTTTTATTTATTTTTAAGTACATTCGGAACCTTTTCCAATATACTCACATATTCAATCAAATCAAAACATTTTATTTTATTGCATATAATTTTATTTACTTTCATTTCATATTCTATGATCTTACCATAGACATACTACATGTGTATCAAATACACATGTCCATGTTGTTGATAAATAATCAATGAATATAACCAAGTATGTGGAACCGATTTGGTATTAATAGACTTGCGATTGTATACATCAACATGTATCAATCCGAAGAGTTCATCAACTCTTATGATGCTCCCACTAAATGGGTGCATATTCATTAATTGTTGAGATATAATTAACTAGTATCATATGATTCACAATCATATAAAAAAAAAATTATTTCTCAAAACTACAGCTCAGTCTATAATTTCTAAATAATTGTAAATAATTTTAGAAACTTCTGTGTTTTTCATTGCATCACTTTTTTTATGAAAACAAATACCACATTATAGTTTTATTTCGTAATGAATGTTCATAATATTTTCATTGAAATATAAGTATGTCTATTTTTCATTCAATACTGAAAAATAGTCATTATTTTATAAATAATGTTCGGTGTGTTTTACGAAAACAATTTTTGTAACTTAATGCAATCAATAAGTGTTATATGGCATGCCCCAATATTTCTATCATTACAATAATAGCGTACCAAATACGAAGGTCCATCATCCAATTAATCTAGACTATTTATTTCATATACTGCAACAACTTTACAGTGGAGAGTTCTTTGATCAAATATCTTGAACGCATAGAAATAAATCTTATAGAAAAAAAATTCTATACAAAATTTGATTTTGGAGTAGAAATCATATTTCTTATTCCAATGTAAAGTATCATACATTATTATTACAATTCTCGTTTCTGATGTTTTTTATGAAGCAAAAGTGACCATTCACTCTCTTCATCCCAACTGTACCTTAAATCACATTTACTCTTATACATTCGTTTTTCTTTCTAAAGGGTTGAAACATTAAAAAGAAAACCCTTACTACAACATCATAACAAACTCTTTACAAAAGCAATCATCCTTAACATTCAAGGACATTATATATGATGTACTTTGCATAAACCGATCAAAATGACATTTCAGCGATCGAGTTCTTAGATCTGTCTTGTAGTATGGTTTATTTGTTCGCTTCGAATGAACTAATTTCATTGAAGTATTGTACATTACGAATTATGACCGTTCACCATATAACACTTATATGTGATAGTATATGGATCAAATATCCATAGTCTTGTATTACTTTGGAGTTTGGAACTCATAAAATGCAATACAAGGTCTCGACCAAGTAAACCATATGCGACAAAATTATGAACGTATTAAGTTGTCAAAACTTTCACATGAAATAAGCATTTACTAGTAAGTATATTTTACAAGTAAGTATATTTTTTTGTCAATCTTCAATTTAGTTCATTTGTATATCTTAATTGATAAACGTTTTATCAGTCATTTTAAATGCACAAATTTATCAATGTAGATTATTATAACATTATATAGAATATGTTCTTGAAATATTAGAAAGACCAAATGTTATCATTTTATTTTTCTAATAAGGCTCCCACTAGTCTTTTAAGTTTCTCCAAACCCTAAGCGAAACATAGAAGTCATTCGACTTCACTAGTGGGTGTTAGGACTCGTGTGCCTTAAGATTCTGACCTTAAGGAAAGCTTAACAAATTATAGGCGTGCATACGATGGATAAATCCTTAATGGTTGTATCACATACAACTCATAACCTATGGTTCCGTATCCTAATCGCGCCTTTACCTTGAGGAGAGCTCAATAATAAAGTGAGACTATTCACTCGGACCTACCATTTTGCGACGGCCTAAGTACAATGTACATACCTTGAGGAAAGCTCAACAAATATGTGCAGTGATCTTACCTCGTCTATTCAATATATTAGTAGTACTACACATAACATCTCTAGCTTGAGGAAAGCTCAACAACTAAAGAGCATGCAAGTAATCTATTAATATATTTAAATGATAGAGGACAACTTTATATTAAAGATTCATAATCTTCAATATATTAAATCAAGTGATATTGACTTATGGAATAATGTATTTTTTATGAAATATCCATGTGATTTAAGTGTCAGACACATCTAAAATCACGTATACGTACTATACGTATGTATTTATTCCTTAAGTCTATTTAGGTTTTTTTAAACGTTCTACCTTTAATTATACACTCATATTAGTGGAAATTAGGTTGGAGGGCTTCTCATTCTAGGGTAATAAGTTTTAAGGGCAACACTTATGAATAATTAGTTTTAAGGACAATTTACAAAAAAATAATAAATTCATTTATCTTTTAAGTTATACAGGAAAATGATAAATTCATTTATCATTGTGCCTGTATAACTGAAAATGATAACTTCATTACCTTTTTCCTGTAAATTGTCCCTAAAACTAATTTTTCAAAAGTGCCATCCTTAAAACTTATTACCCTGCACAAAGATGCCCTTTGAGTGAAAATCCCTCTTATATTATATAAGTTTCATTATTATATATAACTTTTATATTTTAATTAAATTATACAATAATCTTATATATATTATTATTTTAACTAAATCTTATTTAAATAATTTTAATTAGTAAGCTCTTTAATTGGTTTTAATTAATTAACTCTTTAATTAATTTTATATTAGTATTCAATACAACTTTTATATTGGACATGTCTATTATAACATTTATAGTATATACTATAATTTTTATAACACATATTATAGCCTTTATAGTATAACACATATATGTGTATTTTTATTTAATTAATTAACCTTTAATTAATTAATTTAATTAAACAATTTTAATAAAAATTATACTAATTTTGAAAATTTGTCTTATATACATACATGTATACATATGTTATCTTAAACACTTCAATATAACATAACATATATCAATATTTATAATACATGCATATACGTATTAATTAATTAACTCATTTAATTAATTTATTTTATTAATCTTATTAATAAATTTTAAATTTCAAAATTAGTATTTAGATATTTTCAAACATTTTGAAAATATCATTATATTTTCAAACATTTGAAGACTTATGTTGTAATATAACTTTTATAATAAACATGTTTTCATTTTAAAATTAACTATTAAAATTAAAATCTTTAATTTTAATTTTAAAAACAATTATGAAAATTAGCCCATACCCAATTCAAATTGGACCTTTGCCCCTATGGGCAACCTTTGGCTCGCTTCACCTTTCAGGCCAAGCAGGTAACCAGGACAGGGTACTTGATTGCTCAATTCCAATCCTAGACATTATCTTTCGAGATACCATATAAAATGGGCAAGCTTAATTAGTCAGCCCTAACATGACTAATTTAAACCGTATAGGCTATCGGGTTTTGATACTATTGTTAGAACTGGGCTAGCCCACAGAGGAGAAAAAAAACTAATTTCAAAAAAATTCATACTTAGATCTTTAAGACCAATGAAGTTTAAAGGTTTTATTAGTTCTAAATCTAATATATTTTTTAATAAAATCATATTTTATTAATTATGACATTGTTTTATAATTTAGTTAAGTGTGGAATGTGAAAGGGTAAGAATATATCAAAATCATTTTAATTATATGTCAAAATGACAAGGGGTAATCAATAGATGACAAGATATGCATACATGTAGGTAAGAATAAGTTGAATGGTTAACACATAGGACTTAAAAAGGAAAATAAATAAAGGATGACAAGGATGATTGATACAATTTCCCTTTTGATGGACTTAATTAATGCAGCATATAAATGACAATCTATAGGTATCATAATATAAGAATATAAATAGTCAACAATAAATTGTATGTATGTATATGTCAAAATAATTAAAGAATGACAAGATGTAATCAATAGATGACAAGATATGTATATACGTAGGAAGAATAAGTTGAATGGTTATCGCATATGAGTTAAGAAGGGAAATAAATAAAGAATGACAAGGATGATTGATACAATTTCCCTTTTGATGGACTTAATTAATGCAGCATATAAATGACAATCAATAGGTATCATAATATAAGAATATAAATAGTCAACAATAAATTGTATGTAATATATTATTGCCTCATTTAAATTAAAAGAAAAGAAACTATTTCATACTATGATAATCTGAAAATAGAAAATAAATTTTATATGAACACATACTTGCAAATTTAAGTACGTATATTTGAGATTCAATCAAAATTTATAATAATACAAATTAGATAGTTATTGCAATCAATTTTAAAACTTTGATTTATTTTCAAATTCCTTATATTCATATGTAAACATCTAATGCAATTAGTGCAAATAATACATACATACATACATATATATATATATAAACATTCAAATCTAAAATTACACTTTTTGTGAAAGATTAAAACATAGATCTACAATTAAAACATTGTGCTAATTTTTACAAATTTCAATTTTAACTTTAAAATATAATTTAATCAATCAACATAAACATGAAAATTTTCAAATCTAAAGAATGGGACTTTAAATTGAATGTTAAAAACATAGATCTAAAATAAAACATTATATTTCAACATATATAGATTTGGTTTTAATTTAACAAAATAAACAATTAGTTAATTTAAACATGCAAATTTTCAGATCCAAAGGATTTCACTTTAATTTGAATGTTTAAAACATGGATCTACACTTAAATATTGTTTAAATAATTAAAAATTTTCAATTTTGATTTATCAAAATGAAAAACTCAATCATATCATTCAACAAATAATTCAATCTTCATAAATTTTTTTAATTAAACGAGACAGTGATCCATACATATAAATTACGATAATCAAATTTAATTTTCATCAAACATTACATCAAAATCATTATCTATATAGAAAAGGACATACCTTGTTACCAAAGCCTTAAAGAACACCTTGAACAAAAGGAATTCTCTTATTAAAACCTTTTCCAAATCAAGGTGCTAATCCTTGAATTGATGACCTTCAACTATCAAATAGTAATTGGGTCATGAATTTGATTTGAGAGTTTTTTCTTTTTTGTTGGAGTGAGGATTAATTTTCTTCCATTAAAATGATGAAGTAGGCCAAGAAAAAAGTAAAATCTAATTAGGTTTAGAGAGCTTATATATGTGGACAAAAAAAAGATGGATCTAATCCTATATCTCTTTACTTCAATCTCAGCCATCAAAACCAAGGGCCCTTAACCCTCAAACCCTAGCCGTAAATTTCATGTTTGTAGCCGAAAATTACAGGGCTTATAATGGGCATTAACCCAATTTAAGCCCATGTAAAAATATTACACAATTAAATCTAATTCAATCGCTTATCAATATCGTATATCGATTGATATATTCAAAACTATTATAAACATATCTTGTAATAATTATTTCTCAAATAATATAAAAAAATTATAATTAATATTTCATAGGTACTAATTAATTTATAATAATTATAAACTAGTTAAATCGTTTGGTAAAAAAGAATTCATTGTTTCAGTTATGACTTGTCAGGTATAAATTTGGTTAGCGATTAATATCGAACTATTCGAATATTAATGTTCAAACGTCACTTAGTAGATGGTGTGACATTTTGGACAAATTTATCTATTACTTGGTTTTGATAAAATCCAACTTCACTTTGTTAAGCATTACGCGGTTGTGACTTTTATTTACACCAATTCTCTTCATTAAAACTATATCACTTCGGACTTATGGAATTTGGTAGTGGTCAAAATTCAAATATCGTCCATATTTAACTCCATAGTCCAAAAAAAATCCTTGGTTCAATAGTAACAATTATTGTTAACCTAACTACTCTGACCAGATATTTTGACTTTGAGTTGACTTGGGTTGACCTGTGATACTAACCCCATACAATTGAGGAGACGAATCCTCTCTTAAATAGTGTTTCACTTTCAATACTTCCTCTCGACTCAACTATTGTCATTTGATGAATGTAGTACCATAATTTGACTACAATCAAAGAGGAACTTTCATATTGAAGATGAACAGTATTCTCAAGTCGAGAGAACTATGTAAATTAGTCGCATCGATATTTTCTGTTTGACATTAATTATATTAACCAATGGAAAACTATCAAGTGAGTCGTTCCATGGTTATCCAATAACTATCAGTACGTAACCTCTAGGTGTCCCTAGTAGTCATGAGTGATACACTACCTAACATTTGGAGAGTGTTACGTACTTTAGTCTCAACCGATACATCGATAACTAGTCTCGATGCATCTTGACTCAGAACATTTGAAAATGGTATATTTATTTTCATTGTGATAAATTACTCATGGTTACAATACTTTGTAACTATTATCACAAAATGTACCATTTACGGATTTTCTATTAAATATACTTTTAATTATATTAATTACGTAACACATTATATCAAGTATATAATAGAAAGAAAACACCTTTTATTTTGAACAAGATTGATTATCGAGTTAGATATATGTAACAAATTACATAATTGCCCATAGGGTATACCCCTAACTCTATCAGTTCCAATGCCTTGAAGGAAATTGGAGGACCTTCAATTTTGTACAAGGAGCCAGGCTCAACTAGTGAACACCTTTGCACCCTAGATGTTGTAGGAAAAGGAAAAGAGCTTGTCTATCAACATCACCCTCTTCCTCATCCTTCAGAACCATGAACTTAGAGGAAAAATTTCTATGTGAAAGAAAAGCGTTGTATAAAATTATTGTGTAACGTCATTGTGTAATATTGTTGTATAATACGATTATTTTGACAAATAAAGTTTTAAACACATGATCTTCATGATGCATTGTTATGAATGGTTTACCTTGGCTCAACGGCATTATTTCTATGCTTCTCTTATAGATACTTTGATTGAATTTGGAGGTTGAACATTGAACCAGTCTCCTTTTTGATACTTTAGCCAGGCCCGATGGCGGGACCAAAGGCTTTTCGTCTGTCTTCCTTGGATGGGTGCTTTGGCTAGGTCCAACGGTGGGACCAAAGGCTTAATTGAATATCACTCTTTGGATGGATGCTCTGGGCAGGCCTTGCGATGGGATCGAAGGCTTTTCGTCCATCTTCCTTAGATGGGTGCTTTGGTCAGGCTCAACGATGAGACCAAAAGCTTAATTGATTATCACTCTTTGAATCGATGCTCTGGCCAGGCCTTGCAGTGGGACTGAAGGTTTTTCGTCCATCTTCCTTAGATGAGTGCTTTGGTCAGGCCCAGGGGTTGGACTAAAGACTTAATTGAACATCGCTCTTTGAATGGGTGCTCCGGTCAGGCCTTGTGGTGGGACCAAAGGCTTTTTGTCCATCTCCCTTGGATGGGAACTTTGGTCAGGCCCGACGGTAGGATCAAAGGCTTATTTGACCATCACTCTTTGGATGGGTACTCCAGCTAGGCCTTGCGGCGGGACCGAAGACTTTTCTTCCATCTCCTTTGGATAGGTGTCTTGGCCAGGCCCAGAAGCGGGACCAAAGGCTTAGTTGATATTCCATTAGAACCTTCTTGACACGTGGCACTTTGTCAAAAATAGATAGGCATGATCTACTGACATGGTACATGATTAAAATGGAATGTAACACATTTTCCTTCTCTGTTTAAGAAGTCGTGATGTGGAATATTGTTGTTATGTAACTCAATCATCATGTGAAAGCATGGTAATGTAATTCTTCGATGGCTTTATTCATCAGTATGCGATGGCTTTAAACCTCATCCTTTGATAGTATATTTCTTCATCACTCAACACTCTTGATTCATCACCCCTCAATGGCACTTATAAATCAACCCACGAAGATTCCAATAGTCACCATGCGATGACTTCTATGAATCAAGTCACGAAGGCTCTTATGGTCACCATGCGATGGCTCTTTCATGTCATTAACCCGCGATGGCCTTTGCATTTACCATGTGATGGCTTCCATATATCAACTTGCGATGACTAGCATTTCTCTTTGATCTTTTTCCCATGGCAACTCCCTCTTCTGGCACTATTCCTTCTTTTCTTGACCTATGATGGTTGTTGTATATGTGGTATAACATATATCATATATGAACCTAATCAAATCATAACATTGAATAAAAATGAATTGGAGCATCAGATCATACCGACAGAGGGCTTGGTGTGAGGTAGAGGGCAATGCTTGCGGTGTGGCTGGCTTGTGATGGGGATACGACGGTGGTGCTTACAACGATGCTTGTGACACGGTGCTCGGGGAGGCAGTGCTTAGAAGATCAAGGTGGTGGCTTGTTGCTTGGAGGAGGCGGTGGCTTCAGACAATGTAACAACCTTGCTTTCTACACCGTAAATTAAATAAATATAATGAAATAAAATGGTTTGAATGCAATATTTAATTATTAATATTTTTAAAAGTTAATATTTATTTCGTTGAAATCTATTTTTTAAAAGATTTTGTTTTAATAAATTGAATAACATTTTCTAGTTATCGAAATATTGTTCGTAGATTGAAGTGTAGCCAGTTTAAATTAAATTGGAATTATTTACAAACTAATGAAAGGGTTTTCAAATGAAAAGAAAGAAAGAAAAAAATAATAGATAAGTGGACCAGTAGGTAAAATAAAAATTTAAAAGGTAAAAGCCCAAAACAAGCCCAGTGCGATTTCTCTCCCCTTCATTCTAATTGAATCCAACTATCCATAACCCGTACCCAAAACTTCCCAAAACCAGTTCGTGCCTTAACAACCAAGAATTGATCGACAAAAAAAACAACACCGCATACGAATTCTCAGCAATGGCAATCGACTTTAGGGAAGAGGCTCGAACTCGAGCCTGGCAGCGTCGCGATTGGTGATGGCTGCGACCTGTCGATGTCAAGCAATAGAGGAGGCCGCAATCGACTTTATGGCAGTGAACAATGTGATGGTTGCGAAGTTTGTTCGCTCGCGATGAAGGATTGGACGTGACCTTCGGTGGTGGCTGGATTGATGTGTATGCGTTCATGGAGCTGAGTGACGACTGCTGGGAACTAAAGGTGACATAGGCGAGCTTCGGTGGTGGCTGGATTGATGTGTATGCGTTCATGGAGCTGAGTGAGGACTGCTGGGAACTAAAGGTAATGTGGAAAGCAGCAGCGACAAAATCATGCAGTGGGCGTTGGGCGATAGCTTCAGATGACTATTTTGGAGATATGGGCAGCGACGATGGAGATCGAGTTGTAGACGTGCACGACTTGAAGCTCGGGGATACTAGCGATAATGATTGTCGTTGTTGGAAATTATTTTAGAAATAAAGTTGATTTAAAAAATGAATGAAAATAGAGAATTTTCAATAGTAATGGTGTTTGTACCAAAAATGGGCACAACACTCTTCGGAAGTTTTTAAAGAGATAAAAGTGAAGAAAGAGAATTAAAACTGAGGATTATCTAACAAAAACTCCAAATAACAGAAATGTAAATTACAAAGACAAGCGATTTAGAGTGGTTCGGCGTTTTGCCTACGTCCACTATGAAGTTTGATGACTTTATTGCTCAATACTTGAAGATTACAATTTCTAATAATGTAGTACAACTAATTTTATTAGCTAAGTCTGAATATAAGGCAGCGGTGGTGATTTGGAGTAAATCTGGCAGAGTCTGGGCGCTCTTTAGCTCTTAAAATTGTCCGACCCCTTTTCTGAATGACCAGGGGCTCTATTTATAGGTGTAGGAGGCTGATATTTCGCCTAAATTTCGGGAGACCAGCTCTGGCACGTGAGGGGGCCCACATGCCCGCTCTTAGGAAATCCGGGCCCACTTTGGGATCGATTTGAAATCCATTCGAATCGATCGAGGAATTGTCCAATCGAGCTGAAATTTGGTGTGGACATTCTTCAACAGGTGTTCAAGCTTCTGTGAAAATTTCATAGCATTTGGATTTGTGGATCTCGAGTTATGATCGATTCAAGATCGTATTTCTGGTTGATATGCTCTGTTCGAATCGATCCTCTTCGAATCGATGGCCTAGTGAGCGAAGGCGTTGACGTGGCGCGTGCTTCCCGGGTTGAGCCATTTTTTGCTCCGAGTTTTACTGGGTCGACTCCATCATTTTCGCTACTTTGACTTAGTGGATTCGAGGGATTTTTCCACACATCGATTCGAATGGAAGTCTGTTCGTATCGATCATAGAGAGCCTTGGTCGATCGATACGAAGCTCTTGTAATAGGATGGATTCGCAGTAGAGCAACTTCATGGATTCGAAGCACTCCATCTTGAGGGATACGAACCACCGAGCCTAGATGGATACAAAGTGGGGCTACTTGATCGATTCGAAATACTCCAAGATGATAGATACGAAGTGGAATGACTCCATGGATTCGAACTTAGGGTAACTGAAGGATTCGAATATGGATTCGGGTGATGGATACGAAGCTTGACCATCTGATGGATTCGAACATAGATCCCACCTATGGATTCGAACTCAGATTGTCTTGAAACTTGGAACGTTGGCTTCCCTGGCTTTGCTTGTTATGTCTTGTTAATCGTGGCTAGATCCGGACTCGGACAAAATTCATCGATATCCATAGTGAGCCTGCGTGTAATCGATCTCCAAGATGAACTGTCACTGGTTTCTAGTCAAGTTCTTGGTGTCCCGGCCTTGCCAAAAGGCAGGATAACATTTGCCCCCCAAAGTACGTCTTGTGTAAACATGGCGTGCTTTGAAAAGCTGCAATCTTTCATGCCGAGTATTTCTGTTCAATTGGTTGTTAGGCAGTCATCTTTTAATTGTTTTGTTGTAATCTTCGTTTAAACAAATGTTCAACCAGTGTGCTTTGCTTTGATAGACATAAAAATCTTTTGATGGATACGAAACCTCGATTCGTATCGATAAGTCTTTGTTGTTGTGGGTCCAGTATTGATGGATTCGAAGTGATGGTTTCGAATCGATGGAGTCGAGTGTCTCCAGAGCTACCTCTCATTTAGATCGTTTCGTATCGATGAACTTGAAGCATTTGGGATGGATTCGAATCGATGGTCCTGAACTGGTGGACGCCGGTGTTTACTTCGATTCGATGGAGGCAAAGGATTGATGGATTCGAATAGGACACTTCGAATCGGTCTCTGGTTGTCTTTGGCTTTGACTGTCTGCGAGCGATCACGTAGACCGGGAGACGAATCGACCCGGTTGCCTTCTGGGTTTCATATAAATACCAGGTACCTCGTCATTTCTTACTTTTTACTTTTCACTGTAGCTTCCTGTGCCTTCGAATCGATCCTAAATCTCAAGAACAGAGACGAACATACTGCCCTTATCTTCTTGAGTTCTCGAATCGATCCTTAATTTTCGAGAACGAAACCAACTGTTCTCTCCTTCGAATCGAGCCAGCATCCTACTCCTTTTAATCCCACTTCATATTTAGGTAGGCAATTCGACTAAGTATTTTAAGTTCCAGGATCTGAAATCTCCCTTATTTCCATTCGTGTTCGAATCGGTCTTGATGGAGTCGAAATCGAGGATAACAACTAGAAAGACGAGATAGAGGAGAAGTATGGGAGGGAAAGTCAGAGTCTTCCCTTCGTGTCGATCTGGAATAATGGCGATCAAATTGATCTGGGAGATGAGATTCTTCCGTGGCTATCGTATCGATCTGGATGTACGAAGTGGGGGTTTGCGTTCGAATCGATCATAGATGGTGCATCCTCGTATCGATCTATAACGATCGATACGGGAAGTTGTCCCTAGGCGATCGATTCGAAGGTTTTGGGTATATGATCGATACGAAGCTGGAGTTACTTAGCTATTTCAGAGTTTTATTTCCGGAGATCGATTCGAATGCAGGTCTGATGATGGATGCGAAGGAAAGGTCTCCCGATCGATTCGAAAGCCTAGATGTGATCGATTCGATCTGTGTCGATTCGATCGGAATCAATTCGAAACCGTGCCCTTCTGATCGATTCGGAATTGTTGACACCAACTTTGATCGATACGAACCAACTTTCATGGATACGTAAATTTCACATAATTAATGGCATGACTCCAACGAGCTTCATCTCTGCATATTTGACTTGAACTTCTATACCGCATACTTGACTATCCTTCGAAGCTCGTTGATGGAACAGTTCTTTGACAAATAAATGCTAACCAACCACCATGAATTCTGGACGATATGGTTTAAGACGGTCAGCAATGACAGTCACTCTAACCAACTTCATAATTTCTGAAGTTTCCATCTTGTCTTTGGTTTCGTTAAATTTACTAAGTATTAGCTGCACTGCACTTCATACACTTTACACTGCGGGATGCACGGGTTTATTGCTTGTTTAACACTGATTTCTGATAAGTAGTCAGTTATGGAGTCTTCGAGCTCTCAACGGCAGGAGATTCAGAGTTCTCCTCCTCCGGTCCTAGTAATTCCAGATATCCCAGCGGAGGTAGTAGATCCAGCCCCTGACGAGCTACAAGAGGCTATATTTATTGAAGACCCTATAGATTCCGTTCAGTCCAATATTTCCGAAAACTTATTGGGTAGTATATGCACGAGACATAACATCTCTTTGGATGATGCATTATTGCCGGGACCTAGTGACAGACCTCACTGTCCGCCCGAAGGGTATACCGCCTTTTATCGACATGCTTGTGCGGCCGGAACACTCCCTCCATTCAATCAATACATTAGGGAGATGCTATCATTTCTTGGAATCGCTCCTTCTCAATTACACCCTAACGGGCACGCGCTACTGAACAGTGCGTTTATTGTATTTATGGACCACCTCTTCCGTCCTCCAAGGCTGACGGAAATCAGATATCTATTTAACTTTAAGAGCAGAGGCGATAGTCCATCTTTTACATTTTTGGAGGCAGTGAGAAATTGCCAAGTTATTACCGGAGCCTGGACCAGACTTAGTTACTTTAAGAATGAATGGTTTTATGTCCGGTGTCCTCCAGGTTTTGCTAGGCGATGGTTGTCTAGACGTAAGTGTCGTAACCTGTTGACGATTTCTTTGACTAATAGCTTTTTGGCATTGGTATTGACATCCTAATTTTCTTATAGCCATTATCTCCAGACCCAACAGCGGGTATTACAAGGGCATAGTTCAGAGCCTTCAAGGGATCCCGAGCGACTTGAGACACATCGACTCGGTGTTGACTAACTATAACTTAAGAGCTCTTGGCTTGATTGAAATGAATCAGAGCATAGTCATCGAAGGGATGCTAAAGCCCGTTTCAAAGAAGAAGAAGAACAAGAAGAAGAAGAAGAAGTGGTGAAGAAAACGCTCGGGGTTGTGATAACCGAAGTGAGCTTTGAAGAAAGAACTCACACAGACGTAGAGCCGATGGCGGATCTTTCGGGAAATTTTGAAGAGTTGGGAGAAAGATGGAAAAGCAAGACCGTCGTTTCTAAAAAACTTAAATCTAAGGGGTGGAAGTCTGTGGATGTATCTTCTCCCACTTCCGGAGCTATAATTTCTGAGGCTGCTCCTTCTCATTCGAGAGATACTTTTAAAGGGCTTGATGATATTCCCATCCCGGATTATATATCGATTCATCACAACTCCGGGTTGGAGGAATTTCAAGATGCTTTAAATATGAGCGAGCCCTTCCCTTTGAGTGCGGTCAACACTTCCGGTTGGTTTGGGGGTTTACACATTTACACACACTTCCACATCACTACATGATTTCCTCATATTGAATGTCACTTTTGTAGGATTCTAAACTGCAGTTTCTTCTTATCGCAGGTGAGATGTCAGGCCGTGGATCCACTTTGGATAGGCTCTGTAATGTACGTCGATCTTCCTCATATTATGAGTCCCGCTGGAGGGAATCAGATAGGGATCATGGGCGAGGCTATACCAATCAGGATCGTTATGATAGAGACCGAGATTATTGGCGTAGCCACTCTGGTCAAGATCGTACTGACAGAGAGAGGAGTTATCAGTACCGACCGCGATCTCGTTCTCCTCCGCCTCCTAGGGCCCCTATAGATCCTCCTGAGTCTTCGCAGCAACAACAACCTTCTCAGTCTTCCAGGCTCGAAACTCAGCGGCAAAGGGTTGAACCGCAGGCAGCTGCCATTGTTGAATAGGCTCCGGCTGAATTGATAAAGTGAAGGAGCCATCCAGCTTGCTCAAATGAAAAAGGACTTTCCAGAAATTTGTCTGGATGCATATGTCTTCCCTCCCCATCTCAAGAGGATTCCTCCGGATACCGAAAATATTGCGCATAGCTATAATCCCCGACTTTTATGCTCAATACAAGGAGTGGTACAAAGCAGCTGTAAAAGCTTCAAAGGTAGCTTTTGACCGGGCAAAGGTTATTGTGGAGCGCGATGCTGAGATTGTCAAGAAAGATCGCATCATCCAGGTTTTTCAATCTGAGATGAATTCGTCTCGAAACTCTGAACTCCAAGCGCTTAAAAAGCATGACGAGGCTGTGGCGAAGATGGCGAGGATGCAGCAGGCACACTGTGCCTTAGTAGAAGGGATGGGCCACCGCTATACCACCGTCGTAGCTGAGCGGGACACCGCCGTCAAAGAGCTGAATGAGCTTAAAGCCAAATTCGCTGAGGTGGTGAAAGAAAAAGATGATGCAAACACCACCGCTCAGGAAGCATGTGACCAAGCCGTATCACTTCGAGCTGAACTTGCTGCGGCGGTGACCAAGACTAAGTCTGTGGAGGCAGAAGTTGAGGAAAAGATTACGGCGGAGCAGTCCAGGATGGAAGCTGATTTCGATGATCTCCTTGTTACCTATAACGCCAACGTGCTGGAACATAGAAATTTATTTTGGCTTGGAGATGACTCTATGATTCTGTACAATGCCTGGACTAGGCTGGTGGCGGAGAAGAAAGAAGCGCATCCGGATGAAGCACTGGATGATTTTGAGCTTGAGACGCGTTTGCTTTCTGAGGAAGAGAGGAAGGTTCTCCACGAGGCGATGATTTCCATGGAGAAAGAGAGACTTGGTGCTCGACAGACAGAGATCGGTGAGGGCTCGGGGATCGAGCATCATGAAGCAAGTGTCGGAGCTGTAATTCCGACATTGCCTGAGACCACTAGCGCGGTCGATCCCCAGCCTGTCCCTGCTTATAATCCTGACCAGCCGCAGCTGTCTCCTGTTGATCCCCCTGTCTCTGCACCTGCCCTTGCTCCGGGTCAGGCTAAGGAAGGTACTTGAACGCTTCCCGTATACACTTATTGTGGTGAATCTGAAGCAATACATTTAGCTAACAATCTTTGCTTTTTCACATTTTAGTGACCGAAGCCGTTGTCTCTGCGCCTCCTGCATCACAAGTTCCTTATCAAGCGCAAGGGGATATCGTCACCGAGGCCATTATGACATCCACTGTGGTTGGCGAAGAGGGAGAAGCGAGCATGTTATCTTTTGATGCTCAGATGATTGAGGAACTCCTTAGCCAACCCAACGACCCTTTTGATCCATCTTTTGCCATGAGCGGGGTCGCTCCAGTTGTTAGTTCTTTTATGCCAGCCACTAGCACGTCCAGCGCGGCCCGAGCATCTCGTGGGGATGAAATTTTTGCCGACATCAATGCTGAGATGGCATCAGTGATAGTAGGCATGAATCCATCTGGCCATGCCCCACTAATGATGATATCACCGGGTGGCACTGTGGTCATTGCAAGCGCTCCTGCTCCACTTCCTGTCACAGCTCCTATGCCTCCAGTTCCATCCTCCAAGAGAATCTCCGTCGCCTCAAGCTCCGAGGAGGATATTGATATTATGTCGCCCTCGGAGGACAAACCGGAGAAGAGTAAGAGAGTGAGGAGGAAGTCGGGTGGCGGATCCAGTGGGACTACCCCGAAGAAGAAACCGAGGAAGAAGAAAGATTGACCTCTTCCTTTAGTTTGTTGTCACGTTCGGGGATAGTGTTTCGTTTTGTTGATTCTTCTATAGCCGTGTATAGATGTGGACTCGGCTCCCAATAGTAGGAATTTTCTGAACCATTTTGTAATTGGATTCTTTTTGTTGATAATGGAAATGAAAACATATTCTCTTTTGTCTTCAATTCAATATTTGCTTTGGTTTTGCCCCCAGTGTTAGCGCTTATACCCGGCTCGCGCTCTCGGAGTACTCTGGGATTATGGAGTTAACTTACTGTTTATACTCCGTCTCGCATTCTGGGAGTACGGAGTTGAATAATGTTTATACTCCGTCTCGCATTCTTGGAGTACGGAGCTAAATAATGTTTATACTCCATCTCGCATTGTGGGAGTACGGAGTTAAGTTAATGTTTATACTCCGTCTCGCACTCTGGGAATACGGAGTTGAATAAATGTTTATACTCCGTCTCGCACTTTGGGAGCACGGAGTTAAGTTAATGTTTATACTCCGTCTCGCACTCTGGGAGTACGGAGTTAAGTTAATGTTTATACTCCGTCTCGCACTCTGGGAGCACGGAGTTGAGTAATGTTTATACTCCGTCTCGCACTCTGGGAGCACGGAGTTGAGGAATGTTTATACTCCGTCTCGCACTCTGGGAGTACGGAGTTAAGTAATGTTTATACTCCATCTCGCATTCTTGGAGTATGGAGTTAAGTGAAGGATTGTCGTGTATCAACCCATTTTTAGCCCGACGTGATGGCTTGCCCCCGAGCTCGGGTTCCATTTAGCGAGTAGCCGATCGTATCATGGCCACTCCCTACTTGAATAAATTCTATTGCGTGATGGAATTTAGCTCTCCGTGCACCGTGATGTTGTACATTGTATTTAATGAATCACAGCTCTGGCTCAAAGAGATGACATTTTAGCGAGTGGCCGATCGTATCATGGCCACTCCCTACTTGAATAAATTCCATTGCGTGATGGAATTTAGCTCTCCGTGCATCGTGATGTTGTACATTGTATTTAATGAATCACAGCTCTGGCTCGAAGAGATGGCATTTTATTGCTGAAATAAGAAAATATGGCAAAGTCAGTTGCCTTATTACAAATTCTAATTTCGAAATGCAAAAGTAAATTGCTAAATGAAAAAAAAATATAATAAAGTAAATAAAGCCTGTCATATGTAGTAGCGACGGAGACTCTCGCTGTTCCAGACCCTTGGCAAATCAAGACCGTCAACGGTCGATAGTTTGAATGTGCCATCTCCGAGTCTTTGTGTAATCACGTATGGTCCTTCCCAATTTGGTTTCATGTGTGAAGGAACCGGATAGATTCTCTTGAGGACGAGATCGCCGAGTTCAAAAGTTCGAGGTCGAACTTTGGCATTGTACAACCGGGCGACTCGACTTCGATATGCGGCCACTCTCAAATCAGCCTCTTCCCGTTTCTCATCCAATAGATCCAAAGATTCAACAAGTAATATAGCATTTGTTTTCGGATCATAATAAGTCACGCGATGGGAAAACACTTCCGTCTCGACTGGAACAACGGCTTCCGAGCCATAAGATAAGGAAAACGGGGTATGTCCGGATGCGGTCTTATGAGTTGTTCGATAAGCCCATAATGCCATAGGAAGTTCATCAACCTATTTGCCCCCCAGCCTTTTCCAGTCATTTCTTTAGGATGGATTTTATAACTTTATTGACAACTTCAACCTGACCGTTTGCCTGAGGATGTGCAACCGCCGAGAATTTTTTATGGATATGAAACCGTTGACAGAAATTCTTGAATTCTGCACTTTCAAATTGGGCCCCATTATTGGTGATGATGGTATGCGGGAGTCCAAATCGACAGATGATGTTGCGAACTACGAAATTTATTACTCTCTTCGTCGTAATTGTTGCGAGAGCTTCGGCTTCAGCCCACTTTGTAAAGTAGTCAACGGCGACGATGGCGTACTTCGCACCACCTTTTGCCAGAGGTAGAGCATCGATGATATCGATGCCCCACATAGCGAATGGCCAGGGACTGACCATTTGAGTTATCTCGGTAGGTGGGGCTCTTGGAATTCAGGCGTGTTTCTGGCACCTATCGCACTTTCTGGCATAGTTTGCTGCATCTCGGTTCACGGTCGGCCAGTAGTATCCGTATCGGAGTACTTTCTTAGCAAGAGCTTGTCCACCGGTGTGATCGCCACATTCTCCTTCGTGTACGTCATGTAACACTCATTTGATTTCATCGTGCGCGATACACCGGAGGAGAGGAACAGAATAACCTCTTCTATACATGACTCCGTTCTGAATGACAAACCGTGAAGCTTTTCGTAGAATTCGTCTCTTCTCATTTCTGTGTTCAGGCAATGTCCCATTCTCAATGTAATTCCGATACGGAGTCATCCACGACTCTCTACTGGGAGCGGTTTCAAACACAAAATTCATCTCTATTTGATCGATGCTTGGGGAGGACAAAGTTTCGACGGGGACAAGCCCCATTTGCTGTGCTTTACCTGTGCTGGCTAACTTTGCCAATGAATCGGCTTTTTGATTGCGTTCTCGAGGTACATAATAAATGGCATAATAATCAAACTGATTCAGTACTTCCTGAACTCGAGCCAAATAAGCAGCCAACCTTCGATCTCTCGCTTGATACTCTCCCCGTACTTGGCACACAACTAATCGTGAATCACAATAAATTTCTACAGTGATAATTCTCAAATCTCTGGCCAATTTCAGTCCAGTTAAGAGGGCTTCATATTCAGCTTCATTATTGGTTGCGTGAAAATCAAATCTCAAAGCATAACATATAGATCGGCCTTCGGGAGTTTCAAGTACAACACCAGCGCCCGAAAACCGGTCGTTTGATGCACCATCAGTATACAGCTTCCAGATATATTCGGGGGATTCACTGGTTTTGGGCAAGTTTTCTGGAATGGTAAATTCAGCTATGAAATCGGCTAGAACTTGTCCTTGAATGGCTCGTCTTGGAGAGTAAGTAATATCAAACTGGCTCAGCTCGATGTTCCACTTGAGTAACCTACCAGACGTCTCAGGCCGCGTGAGGACCTGTCGTAACGGCTGATCGGTATACACAGTAAGAGGATGAGCTTGGAAATAAGGGCGAAGCTTTCTTGAGGCAATGACCAGGCAATAAGCCAATTTCTCCAGCCTTGGGTAATTTCTTTCAGCTCCCGTTAACCGTTTACTAACATAGTAGACCGGTTTCTGCACTTGGTCTTCTTCCCGAACCAAAGCAGCGTTGATTGCATGCTCTGACACTGCCAGATAAAGATACAATTGTTCGTGATCGACCGACTTTGACAAGATCGGTGGTGTGGAAAGATGTTGAACCAGCGATCGGAATGCACCTTCGCACTCCATGGTCCATTCAAAGTTTCGCTTTCCTTTCCAAATCAGATCAAAGAAAGGAATGCATTTATCAGTGGATTTTGAAATGAACCTACTTAGTGCTGCTACCTTCCCGTTGAGACTCTGGACTTGTTTTATGGTTCTTGGAGTTTGTAAGTTCCTTATTGCCCAGATCTTTTCGGGGTTTGCTTCTATCCCTCGAGCGTTAACGATGAACCCGAGAAACTTTCCGGAGGCGACATCGAAGTGACACTTTAATGGATTGAGCTTCATTTTGTATTCTCGAAGGATGCAGAACATTGAATCTAAATCTCTGACGTGATCTGTAGAGAATCGAGACATTACTAGCATGTCGTCCACATAGACTTCCATGGTCTTCCCGATCTGGTTGGCGGACATTCGGTTGACCAAGCGTTGATATGTTGCTCCGGCATTTTTTAAGCCAAAAGGCATGACTCTGTAGCAGTAGAGTCCCAGATCGGTCACGAAACTAGTATGTTCTTGATCAGGCAAATGCATAGGTATTTGATTGTAGCCGAAATAAGCATCCATGAAAGATAATAATTCGTGCCCAGCCGTGGAATCTACGAGCTGGTCAATTCGGGGAAGTGGAAAACTATCCTTTGGACAAGCCTTGTTTAAGTCAGAATAGTCGACGCAAGTTCTCCATTTCCCGTTCGGTTTTCGAACCAATACTGGATTTGACACCCATTCTGGATACAAAGCATCTCGGATGACACCATTTGATTGTAACTTATCAACCTCCTCTTTAAGGGCGACAGATCTCTCTGGATCCATACCGCGCCTTTTCTGTTTGACCGGGACATATCGCGGATCAATATTCAGGGAGTGACTTGCGATGTCCGGTGAGATCCCGCACATATCAGAGTGTGTCTAGGCGAAAACGTCGAGATTCGCCCAGAGAAATTCAACCAATTCCTGTTGTGTCTGTCTTCCCAGTTGAGATCCAACTTTTAGTACCTTCGAATCATCATCCTCACTGACTGGGAAGTCCATAGTCAGTTCGGCCGGGGAAGCTTGATTCTCTTTAGATTCGTCTTTATCTTCGCTGTCTCTAGGGTCAAGATCTTTAAGGAATTGGTCGTGGTGCCCAGGCCGGGGCCCAGGCACTAATTGTCAATCATCAGCAAAACGGACGCAGAGAGATTCCTCTACGCCCTTTCCTTTCTCCTTTCTCTGCGCCTCGCGCAATTCAGCAACATAACAGGCTCTTCCGGCTGCCTGATCTCCTTGAATGACTCCAATTCCATGATCAGTAGGGAATTTCAGAGTCAAACACCATGGGGCAATGGCTGCCCTGAACTCAGCAAGGGCCGGTCGGCCTAAAAATGCATTGTAAGGTGAATCAATATCTAAAACGACAAACTGCAACATCCGGACTCTCCGGTGTTCTCCAACTCCCAACTCCACTGGCAGTTCCACCACTCCAGTGGGTATTGTAGCACTTCCATTGAAGCCATGAACTTGAGATTGGAAAGGTTTTAAGTCCTTTGCTTCCATTTTCATTAAATCATAGGCTCGTTTAAGCAAGATGTTTACGGAGCTCCCACTGTCGACCGGGATCCTCTTCATCCAAGCAGGACCTACCTAGGCAGATATGACCAGTAGGTCGATTGTTGGGGCTTCGATCTTATCAGCGTCTCTGCTTCTAAATATGATATCATCAGACATTGTCTTCTGTTGTTTAGCCGGAGTTCCATCTTCACAATTACTGCAGCATTCGAAGTCCGCATGCCTGATAGAGCTGGCATATGACTCCATTTCCCTCCAGCTTCTGTCTGCTGGGTGGGGACCACCACTTATTGTATTGATAACTAGCCTTCCGCCCGTACGAGCGGGTTCCTCTTGTCTTTCTTGATTTTGTGCACGGTTCTGATTCGACGGGCCTGCACCACCAAGCTGCGGTGCTCGCACAAACTGATCTAACTTTCTTTCCCTGATCAACTTCTCGATGAGGTCCAGCAAATGTCGACACTCATTGGTATTGTAGCCATAACTCTCATGGAATCTACAGAACTTCCCTGTTTGAATCTGCCTCTCCGACGATTGCTTCGGAGCAGGCTTCTTATATTGCACAGTGCTGCAAGTTTGTAGATATACATTCTCCAATGATGTATTCAATGGCGTGTAATTATCGAACATCGAAGCCCTACGTCGTGGGCCTCGATTTTGATCTCTCTTTTTATCCTGACTATTGTTGCCTCGCGGCTGAGTCTGTTTGTTCTGTATATTCAACTGAACTTTTCCGGAACTCTCACTGGACTGCTTAACTGCCACATTACTTTGTATTCCTTCAGTTCTAGGCATCGCATCGTCCTGCTTCCTAGACTGTTTCGCGTCCTCTTGCCGTAAGAATTGAGCGGCTTTAGAGTAGAAACGGTCCAACGATGCGGGTGGTTTCCCAGCTAGCCAATTTCCAAACTCAGAATCGGGATCGATTCCTTTGGTTAATGCCATCAAGATTGAGTTATCGTTAGGATTACTAATCTCTACACATGCCGCGTGGAATCTTTCTAAATAACGTCTGAGTGTCTCTCCCTTAGCTTGGGTGACGCTAGATAGGGTGTTAACGTCTTTAGGTCTGGCGACATGCATATGGAACTGTTCGACAAATTTCTTAGCCAGTTGATCGAACGAAGAGATAGATCTAGGTGGCAACCTTGTGAACCACATTGTTGTGATTCCTCCCAAAGAGATGGGGAAACTTCGGCATTTTACTGCATCATCAGCCCTTGCGGCGCTCATTGACCACTCATACTTCAAAATATGTTGATTGGGATCGGAATTTCCTTCGTACATAGGGAGAGTTGGCATTCTGAATCGTCGAGGAGGATCAGCGTATAATATTTCGTTTGTGAAAGGAGTATGACTACGGGAGATTCCCCAGTCGTCATTGGTAAGCCCTTGGCTTTCGCGAATCATCTGACGTATCATGGTTGAAATATCGGGCATAGCCACATTCTGTGCATGCTGAGCTAAGGTGTGGTCGGGTTCCACAGTGCGAGTTTGGACCGAACGCTGTCGACGGCCTATGTCTCGCCTCCTTGGCTCCACATCTTCTGGGACGTATGGTTCAGGAGTACGCCCACGTTGTTGATTATTCGGATCTGACAGATTCCGGGTATCAACCCTTGTTTCTACAGCGGCGGTTGCAGTGTGATTGTCTGTGGTATGCTGTGGAACAGCACCTCCTCGTGACGAGGGCTCGACTTGGAAGCTAGTTGACGGTCCGACCCTCAATTGTCCTACAATCAAGGCAGGTTGATATCCGGTAGCTTGTGTATGACTCGCGTCCAATCGGGGATGTGTAGATCTGCCATGATAGTCAGATGAAGAAGAACTTTCAGTGGACGAGTGGGAAGCATCATCCCTCCTGGTCCTCCTACGCCTTCGGCGGTTTAATTGATTGGTCAATTCAATATTAGCATGCAACTGTTCGGCCAGCTGTTGCCGACTTTGAGTCAATTCCTGGAGCAATACATTGAACTCTTGTCTGGTTACTGGCCCAGACGGATCTGAGTGAGCAGTGTTGTCTTAATTGGATTGTAGCTGCTGTGTAGGATTCTGTCTATCCTGACCTTCTTGATCAGCAGCCGTAGAGGTAGTTCTTGTACTAACCATCTTAAGTAGTGGGTTCCTTTCCTAGATTTTATGCAAATCTGAATAGAATGGAAGGATTCTGGATTAGAGATCTGGATCTTCCTCTTGGATTTATGCAATCCGGTATCGATGGTAGATCCAAGGAGCAGGAGAAAAAGCTGGTTTTCTCAGTGAAAGCACCAAAGTGTTTGTACCAAAAATGGACACAACACTCTTCGGAAGTTTTTGAAGAGATAAAAGTGAAGAAAGAGAATTAAAACTGAGGATTATCTAACAAAAACTCCAAATAACAGAAATGTAAATTACAAAGACAAGCGATTTAGAGTGGTTCGGCGTTTCGCCTACGTCCACTATGAAGTTTGATGACTTTATTGCTCGATACTTGAAGATTACAATTTCTAATAATGTAGTACAACTGATTTTATTAGCTAAGTCTGAATATAAGGCAGCGGTGGTGATTTGGAGTAAATCTGGCAGAGTCTGGGCGCTCTTTAGCTCTTAAAATTGTCCGACCCCTTTTCTGAATGACCAGGGGCTCTATTTATAGGTGTAGGAGGCTAATATTTCGCCTAAATTTCGGGAGACCAGCTCTGGCACGTGAGGGGGGCCCACATGCCCGCTCTGAGGAAATCCGGGCCCACTTTGGGATCGATTCGAAATCCATTCGAATCGATCGAGGAATTGTCCAATCGAGCTGAAATTTGGTGTGGACATTCTTCAACAGGTGCTCAAGCTTCTGTGAAAATTTCATAGCATTTGGATTTGTGGATCTCGAGTTATGATCGATTCAAGATCGTATTTCTGGTTGATATGCTCTGTTCGAATCGATCCTCTTCGAATCGATTGGGTCGAATCGATGGCCTAGTGAGCGAAGGCGTTGACGTGGCGCGTGCTTCCCGGGTTGATCCAGTTTTTGCTCCGAGTTTTACTGGGTCGACTCCATCATTTTCGCTACTTTGACTTAGTGGATTCGAGGGATTTTTCCACACATCGATTCGAATGGAAGTCTGTTCGTATCGATCATAGAGAGCCTTGGTCGATCGATACGAAGCTCTTGTAATAGGATGGATTCGCAGTAGAGCAACTTCATGGATTCGAAGCACTCCATCTTGAGGGATATGAACCACCGAGCCTAGATGGATACAAAGTAGGGCTACTTGATCGATTCGAAATACTCCAAGATGATAGATACGAAGTGGAACGACTCCATGGATTCAAACTTAGGGTAACTGAAGGATTCGAATATGGATTCGGGTGATGGATACGAAGCTTGACCATCTGATGGATTCGAACATAGATCCCACCTATGGATTCGAATCAGGGGGGATCTCCTTCATCTTGTATCGATCATAAGTTGAGCATATGAACTCGGATTGTCTTGAAACTTGGAACGTTGGCTTCCCTGGCTTTGCTTGTTATGTCTTGTTAATCGTGGCTCGATCCGGACTCGGACAAAATTCATCGATATCCATAGTGAGCCTGCGTGAAATCGATCTCCAAGACGAACTGTCACTGGTTTCTAGTCAAGTTCTTGGTGTCACGGCCTTGCCAAAAGGTGGGATAACAAATGGAATGCATGGAGTTTAGATAAGAATAAATGAGGAGTTTTAATAATATATTTCCAAAAGGGAATTTCTTTTGTAAAAATATGAATATTTAAGATAAAGGATTTAAAGATAATCTCAAAAGGGGGTTTTTGATTATAAAAATCTATCTTAAGAAGTTTTAAAATATATTCTCCTCTATATATATTTAATGGTTTGAAATTGGTTTATTTGTTTTGATTTGATAAAAAAGGATATAAAGAAATATTATCGAAAGGGGATTTTTAAAATATACAATCTAATTTGAAGATATATTAAATTGTGAATTATATAATGGATTTGAGAATTTCGAGTTATAATTCTATAACGACCCGTATTTTGATAATTAAAAATATAAAATTTAATAAGATTTTTGGAATTTGATATTGGAAGAAATTAAAAATTTATGATTTACAAAATGGAAAATAATGTTGATTGGATGCGATTGACAACTATTAATGTAATTTCAATCAATGGTAATAATAAAGGTTAATGAGGAATAAAGTGAATGTTGTATTAAAAGGAGAAATTACATGTAATTAATTGAAATTGGTTATTATAGAATAGAAAATCGGTTTTGGTAAGTAATTTATAATCCTTGTCTGTAACCAATAAATTAATAGGTTTAAATTAGTAAGTTGTAACAATTGATTTATTCTCATCTTATTATTTAATCCATTGAAATTAAATTGAAAATCAGTGAAATTGAGTGTAGTTGAAATATTGCAGTAAATAATAAGAAAAGATGCGAACTGTAGAGTTTGAATGAAATAAGATGAAAACTTATGTTAACAAAATTCATAAGGTTTTGGTTAATTAAATAATAAGAATGTAAATCAAAATAAAAGAAATTGATGGAATTTTAATTATAATGAACTAGGTTTTTTTCCATTGTGATTGTTCGCTGGAATTAATGTAATATTTATATCTTGAAATTAACGTAGAAAATTTTATTTTAAAAGATTATTAATTTCTGTGTAATCAGAAATGATGAAATTTGTTAACTTTTAATCTAAAATTTAAAGGTGATTAAATTGATTTTTAATTTAATAATTTATTTAATTAACGTGTAAAATTAGGTTTTTGGATATTGTCTCAGATTTCGACGAAACCAGTTTCATCGGATCCGTAACGGTGAATTATTGTAGGATTTCAAGTTTCATAGCGATCGGACTTATCGTTTGATCGTGCGAGCTCGAAACGCGTAGAAATCGATTTATGGAATTTAAATGAACATAATCTAATTTTAAAAGCTAACTTCTGTCTATAGTGGAATTGTGGTTTGAAACTAGTTCCATTAAGTTTAAAAATATCGAAAACCTATATTTCGGTATATTGGACGACATATTTTCGTTCGGAAACGGAACGTGCTTTTTGGGTTCGCGTAATCGTTTCGACCAATTCGATCTGTACCATCCATTCTTATCCATCGCTGCATATATATAGGCTGTTATAAATTCTAGCAACCTTTTTATTTCCTATTGTCTGTACGTACATTTCTTTCTCATCTCCTCTTTCAAATGGCAAACAACCCAAAACCCTAATTTCCAAATTCCAAAATCAAATTGAAAATTCAAACTCTTTAAACCATATCAAATTATATATCATCGGAAAGCTCTCGGCGAGCGTAATCTAGATCTGTAGTTCGTTTTTGCAATTGAGTCTCGGTTCGGTCAGAATTTGGCGATCTTTTCCAGCCGTCCGTTGTTGGGGTTTCGCAATCGACGGTGGATCTTCACCCATTCGTCGATCGGAGGGCACCGGAATGTAGAGGGCATTGAGGCAAGTCGATCCATGGGTTTACATCGTGTCAGAGGTGCACGGAATCGCCGAAAATCTCAGTCAAAGGCGGCGGCGGCAAACCACTCTAGGTGGCGGTCATGGCAAGCTCACCGTGGGTGCGCCCTGATGTGGGCATGACGGCGCTTGGGTCAGATGGGGTCTAAGGCGAATGGAACGGCGGTAGTGAACGCGTGTAGTTGGCAGCTCAGATGGGTGATGCTCGTGTGATATATTGCTCGCGTATAGGGTTTGCAAGGTGAAGAGATAATTACCTTTTTTCCCTCCAATCTTATTTAATTTTTAAAATTCAATGTTCTAACATCAATAACTTTTGCATACAATCTCGGATTCAGCGTGGTTTCTTCCGTTGGGATCGTATTGAAATTCCGGACAATATGGAACTGGTTTGGTTGAATTTGGAGACTGTCCAATTTTTGGGCTTTTATTGGATTTTAAATCGACTATAAATCAAAGGTGAGTGATTTAACCCACTCACGCAATACTAAACATTCTTATGTTAGTTGAATTAAATTTATGAAGTGATAAGAAGTTGATTGATTGCTGTTGGTGATTCAAATTTTCATTTAAATTTAATTTGAATTTATATTGAATTAAATTGATGTTTAGAGTAATAATTGAATTTAATTGCTAGTTAATACCTGATATTGATAACTAGTTAATTGTTGTGAATTATTGGCTGATTTGGATGTTGACTGTGATGGATGTCTATTTGTTGACATTTTGGATGATTGGAGGTTTATTTATTTTTATACATTCCTGTTATCACCCTGTATATTAATTGAAAGCATATAAATTGTCATTTGAATCATTTCGAATAAATCAAGAAATAGGTTGAAATGATATATACCTATGACACTTTGATTTGGATTGAAATGATATATATCCATCCCTGTAATTAAAATTTGAAATAACTGATCACTTGGCCATAGGGTAGAAAATTATATACGGACGCCGGATTGGTTAAATTAAAGGGTTTCAAAATATTGAATTTGGATTTTAGTTAAATGAAATTGTTTTTAAAAGGTAATAAATTATGGATTTATATGAATTAAATTAATTTCTAATTCAAGCATTGAAATGTTGAAATTGAAATGGGTTAAAGGAAATTGTTGGCAAATGTGGAGTTATAACGGATATGTCACTACAAGAAAATTCATTATTAGCAGCACTAAGTTGCAGCGTTTTATACAAAATGTTGCTTATTATATTTCAAAACCTAATTAAATATATCAAAAACGCCGCGTCCACTAAAAATATCTCGCCCGCGCATTTTTTCTCTACACTCGCGCTCACCTCCGCTTTTTCCCAATTTCTTTTCCCTCTCAGCTACCCTAATTTCTTTCCCCAAAACTTACGATTTCGGTCCTTTTTTCTCCTCTCAACGCTATTCCTCTCTTTCTCCACCTACCAACACAACCTTCTTCCCTTAATCTTTGATTTGAGTCATGAGTCTTGTTCATCCTTCTCACTAGTCCAGTCCTCCTTTGATTTGAATCTTGTTGTAGCCTTATTGAAGAAAAAAAGATTTAACCCAATTCCTTTTACAATGAATAAACATATAAACACATGATTGTCAAACTCAATAGCAACAACAAAATTTTGGGAATTGCTAAAATTAGCTTCAGGTCCGTATAAAGCACGAAAGCCACCTCCTGACCCTGTAGGAAGCGTTTAAGTATATTTTGCAAGGAAAAATGTCAAGCCATCACCAGGAACATAACTATCTTCCCTTTGGATGACAACTGAGAAATGCATAGTGAAGTCTGAAAGTTCTCTAGATTTTTCATCCCACAAAGTAACTTCTCTTTTGCATACAGCTCTGCCTATGCTGTTTGCTTTTACTGTGCCTTTGCTGTTTTTGGTAAGTTTGGTTCTACGACCATTGATATTTGCATTGCCTTGTTGTTCGATTAAAGATACTGATTTTTTTATTGAAACTTGAAATGTTGAAAAAGAGTGCGTTAACCTGTGGAAGGAAAAATGAAAACATAAATAAAAGAGATATAATAGATTTCTTTAAAGATATTTTCTATGTTTCGTGATAAAATTTCTAAGATTAACATATTTATATGAAAATGGTAATGAATTTTCAAGCTTTCATGGATTTATTGAATTTATATGAAAATGGTAAAGAATTGGAGCAACCACCACAAATGTTAAAGCCACTGCCATCTCTAGCAGATAGAAGGCGTTTGCTTAACCTTGCTAAGATCGTGGCAGCTGCAGGTATATCTATTAGATTATTGAATTGATTTCCCATATTAAATTTATCTTTTGATAAATAACTTAAGTGCCTTGTTAACTGTATAAAGATTAAGCTTACCTTTGCAGTTTTAACTTAATTAGTTAATTGTTTTTCTTTTTATTTAAGAAAAGGGACGTAAATTGACTAATATCTAACATTATAGCACTTGGCTATACTTGCATAAATACATACATCATTTATTAATTCTCTTGCTTTCTGGCTCTGTGGCTTAGGAGTTGATTCCTTTTTGCTAAAGATTACTTCTTCTCCTTTAGAAGATTGTTTTAAAGATGATATTTTTTTTCCTTTCTTTTCTATTTGGAATCCGCGCCAATTTTTTCAGCTGTAGTTCACTAGTTTAAACATAATTGCTTCAACTCCTAGAGCATGCTCCTTATAAGCAGTCAAAACTACTTACAAGTTATGTATTGCAACGTTGGTGTTTGCGAACTATTTATATGTAACTCGCAAAGGTAGCTAATAAGTAGAAAATGAAGGAGCAACTATTTATTGATTTTGAGTTACGAAGCAATTTCACAAGTCATTTTGATCAAATATTGTATTTAAAAATTAAATTACATCAAAAACACTTGTAGTTCTAGATTGCCAAACGGACTCTTTCAGTATGATTTGTAGTTTAGGGCAATATGATGCAAATGTAGGTAAAACTCAGATAGCCTACTGAATAACAGTGTACTTCTCTTATATATGAAAATATCTGCTGTTATTTTTGCCTATATATGAAAAACATACTTCTGAATAGTTAAAATTGCCAATAAATTGGTATGGTCTCTATTCCTTATATATACACAACCTTAAGTAGCCTGACAAGTTATGTTCGTCGTTAAAATAGGTAAAGAGGAGGGATTTGAAATAAAGATGGTCAGCATAGAAGCTGATCTGCATATCCTAAAAGTTCAGGTGATTATGTATTTCGATAAAATCAGAAAAATAAATGATTTCAAAGACTTAACATTATAACAAATCCATTATCAAATATATAATACAGGAAGAGATGATGAGACAGTACCCGAACGAGGAAGAAATAAGGAAGAAAGCACTACCTCCGATGGAGCTAATAAACCTATGCCTATAAAACAAGGACCGAGCCCTATCCCTATTGCCCTTTGAAATATTCGCATGGACCAGCTCCTCCTTCAGAAAAGCCAACCGGCACCTACTGGAAGTATGCAAATGAGCCTGCGTACATCAGGAAGGCTATGTTTCAAACAAGTGGTTTTAGTTTAAGTAGAAAGGTTTGGAAATAACCAAAATATTAGTTGATATTTTTTCTTTCACATTCTTAATATTTAGTTATTTTTTTATTAGCTAGGTCCACACTGAAGCATGCCAAAGAAGGAACAAAAAGCTCTGCATTTTTGTTTGCTCTTGGCAGTAAATAAAGCTTTAAAATGTTACACAAGATTTTGCTCGAAAGCCTCACCTGTAGACATATTTGTTTAACAAAGAAGGTTAGTTTCTACAACTGGTTGCCACAATTTTTTTAACCATTTGCTTTGCTCTACTGCCATTTGCTTTGTTGCTTGCTTCGCCGCAGTTTTCCTTAGTGATACCCGTGCTGTTCACATTAAGTAATGACACCCACTTTAAATTATAAAAATTATTAGAAGTTGATGTTGCCCCTATCTGAGCCAATCAATCTGCGAGTTTAAAACAGAGCTCTTATGAATATTAAGAAAATTAAATGTAAATAACTATACTGAGCATTAGACAAATTTCATTAACATTCAACTAAGAATATTAGAAAAGGTTCGCAAACTAATATACTTTGAGCTGTCATACTTTAGAATTATGGCATTGGAGTATAGTCGGTAGTCATTAGTTATTCTTGTTAACTTTAGAGCACTGATCGTGTCTGCATGCAATTTTTTCAACACAGAGTCCTGACATTATGAACTTTAGAAACACTGTTGTACATGCTTATATAGAATTGAGAAGTATTCAAGTTATTTTTCACTTTTATCCAATAACTCATCAAGATCAAGTTCTTCATCATTTAGTCGAGGAGCCTGAGCCTTCCCACTTGCTATTAGTTCCTGCACTTAATAAAGAAATTGAAATACATGCTTATTAAGTTAGCTTTGGCCATCATAGTGTCATGTACTATCTTATTCATTTTGTTGCAGTTTCAAGTTAACTTTCAACCATTATAGCTATAATATGCGATTTTTGATCATTAAGTAGAAAAATATTTGGAAGGTTACAATGTTAGTCCAAAAATACTATTCTCAAGACTTAACTATATTCATATCGAAAATGAACCACCAAATCTTATTATAGAGAATTTTAGTTTTATAAACATTAAAACTGATGGAGACCATGCTACTCATCCAAGACTAAAACTGCTTCTCAAAAAATATTTACATGGAACTTTATTCACTTAAACATATCTACTATCAACAACTTAAAATGCTGATATATTTGAGAGTAAATAGAAATTTCACTTAAACTCATCCATTCATTTGCAGAGTGACAACTCAGTCATGCATGAAATTGTAACCAAAATCACTGCTAAATTGGGGATGATGAAATATAATCTCAATGAATTTTCATGACACCTAAAAAATATTTTGACTCACATCTAGTTGTCAACAACGGTTTGATCTAGTCAACTGTCCAGCTAGGTTAATCGGTCTCTGTTGAAGATAGGAAATGAAATATATTTTCATATTGAATACAGGTTAAGTCATGTACGGTAATATGATTAATATGCCATTATCTCATCATAAACGACTACAGTGGTTAAATTTTCAATTTTAAAAAAAGTTGGTCGAATTTATAATTCTGTAAGACAACTAAATATATATAAGAGAAGTACAGGCTGTATACAAATGCATGAGTACAGTTAGAACAATAAAAATAACATCTAAATATTTAATAGATTGCAATAACACAGCCAAACCACCAAGGAAAGTGCAAATAATGAAGATGGGATTAGTCAATGTTAAAGGTGGTTGAGTAAAGCAGTAAATAGAAAAGGTTGAAACCAAATATTCCACAATTGCATACCATGGAATCTTCATAGCTTCAATCATCTGGTGATATTACAGGTAGAAGCAATGTAATGACCCTAAAATAAAATAAAATAATACATATATTTATATTAGAAAATTCTGAGATATATATATAAGTATATATATATTGCATTAAAACAGAAAAGAATTTGGCAATAAATAAAATTAAATGAGAGCTTCTGTTTGATAAAATGCAAGGAATTAAGGTAATTAGAAGAAAAATTGGAGCTCAAAATAAATATAGTTTTATGATTCAAAGAATTATGTAAATATATACACATTTAATATATATGGGGTGTTTGCTGTTTTATATAAAGATAAAATAAAATGAGGTTTAATATAAAGGTTTATATGTCTTATAATTGTGCCAGAAAATAATTAGCATAATATATGAGATTTTTAATTTAAAAGGGAGTTGACTGATTTGACAAAAAGGCAGAAATATATATATATATATATATATATACAGAATCAAATAAAATTTCCATACCATATTTATTCCAAGCTAATAATTTGGGTAAATGATTTTTACATTACAAAGTATGGTAGTATGTCTGATAGAATGGAGGTAATAGATAGGTAGAAAAAAAAAATATACAAAGTAGATTTTCAGATTTTCCTTAAAACTTATAAAAAGAAATAATAAACTAAGGGTCACATGCTTATGGCATGAGTAGAAAGGAGTCATGAAAATAGTATTGAGTGTCTAAAAATGTATGATCCCCGAAATAGCTAATTAAAGTGTGCATTTCCAATTTATGATCACACAGAAATATGATGTGTACATAAACATCTAAGGGTATCAGGGGAATTACCCATTTTCTAAAACCCTAGAATGGATTTATAAATAACTGCACATAGCCAAAACCATCACTCTCTCGGGATCAAAAACAAAATAAAATAAACAAGGAGAAACACTAGCTTGAGGCTTTGGGGGATTTGCTGTTCTAAGAAATTAAGGCAGTGAAAGGAGAAACATTATGTGAGTATTTATCTTTTGTATGCAATGGCATTAAGTCCTATTGCAGGCAGCCTAAAAATACTATGAGTTATTTGGACCTCTGAAATGATTTGTTATGGGTGATATGGATGTTTGTTTGTGCATTTTTGTTTGGAGCATTGATCTGTAATTTGGCTTTCAGAGTTAACTTGTTTTAAGTATTCTTGTTCTATCATCATTAAACATGGATCAAGATTAATAGGGGAACATGGGGTTAAGCCAGAAAATATGCAGGCAGTCATATTTCTCTGATATAAAAAAAAAGAGAAAAACTAAATTGGTCACTTGGGGGTAGTCAATGATCTGCTTACTTCAGGTGGAAGCAAGTATATGCATGGTGCAACTGCACCCTGAGGCCTTTGTGTGTTGGAATAATTTAAACAACCTGGGAGTTTTCATCACAATGCATACATAGTGTTCATTTGACAAGGAGTTAAAGACCATAAAATAAATGGGGGTAGGGGTTTAAAAATCTGGGTTATAAACTTTCAGATTTGGTGTTAGATTTAATCAAGATAAACATTGTTCATTGATTAATTGCTGGGTGGAAATCTGGAGTATAAATCAGAGATTACTTATCCAAGTTTTGATGAGGATGAATTAAAAATTTGTACACATGCTTAATCTTAACTGACTGTTGTGCATTGTTTGATTTGTTGAATGTGGTATTGTGTCTTTTTGAATGAACCAAAACATGCTAAGTATAAGACCTGTTAATCTAGGAAGGCATTGCAAGATTACTACAATTATGTACATGTATACAAAATTTGATAAATGCTCATACCAGTGTAAACTGACCCTTTTGGTTGCCCTTGCAATCATCTGGGTGTCTCAAAAATTATTTGGGGCAGCTAAATGATTTGCTTGCAGGAAATTGAAGTTGGCTTGATGAGTAAAGAAGGCATTGGCTGCTAGTATAAATAAGAGAGACTTGTTTTAAATTTGCAGTTGCTTTGTAATGGAATTACTAGACAAATTCTATTCTCTGTAATTGAAGTACTTGTAGGAAACTTTCTAAGTATTTGGGGTTGAAAACTTGTACTTAAGTAAAATTCATTTTGAATGATATTTGATGGAGTTTGATTTTTATTGATTTTATGATCATCTGATTTGGAGAAAACAAGGGGATGGATATAACACATAAATATAAAATGTGAATGAAAATGATCTCTGGTTTTATTGCCTGAGTTTATTCTATGATTTTCTTTAAATAAAATTACAATAGATTTGACAAGATTTGAATAAGAAATACTCAAGTGGAATAAATGTATGCTTGTCAGATAGTTGATACTGAAATATGTACATACATATATATTTGAACCTCTGATTTCTATTGTTTATATTTTGTCTTATGGGAATTGAACAGCTAAGGGGATTTAATTTTTGAAATGAACTCTCAAGATTTTAGTAGACTATTCAAGTGAAATGAATTTGTGTATGGCAGGTAAATGATACTGGCATGTGCATGAATTCTGGAATCTTGTATGAATTTGAGTATTTAAATTTTCAAAAAGATCTTTGAGAATAGTAGACTTGAAAGGTACTGAATTTTGGATAAATGATTGAACACCTATAAGAATGATTTTTCCAGAAAACTTGAACTGGACATAAAAAGGCTTGGAAATTTAGGAGTAGCACTTTGTAGAAGTTTGTTAACATAAGGGATATGGGTTTACAAGTGGTAAAGGAGGGACTATGGCCGGCCTAGATGGCCGTGAGTCAAACCCTTGGATGCCTGGAACCACTTCATTTCAATCAATGAAGTGTAATGTGCTTCCGGGGCAAATTAAAGAAAACACCAAGCAACCCTCATAAAACACCAAGCAATTTTAGAGATATACCAAGCAACTAAAAATCTGTATCATGTCAAATATGGAAATGCAATCTAACTTCAATTGTTTAATTTGAGACAGTGATTAGGAAATCACTTTTAATGTTCCTAACTACAAGTAGGATCTTGAAATAATTTTATGCATAAGCCTAATAACTGTCACAAGAACAAATAAATGCAAACAGCCTTATTTAGGCAGATTAATATTTATATTTAGCCAGATAACAAGTTTAGGTATTATAATTTGCTAAAAATATACCACTGGCAGTAGAATAAGATTTAAATAGGAAATAAGTGGCTTGTCAATAGCTTGTATGATATTTTGTTTTCAAACTGATTTAAATTGACTCTGATATAAATAATAATAAAGGAACAATTGTATATCATCAAATATATAATTGGTTTAATCTTTGTATACTGATATGATTATATTAGTAATTCCAGGGTCTTGGGAAAAATATTTGGAAACTATATAAAAATTTAAATATAAAAGTATTTGGGGTTTAGTGGTGAGTTCCTTCTAAAAAAAAATCTAAGTGATTATAAAGATGAGGGTCACCACAAGCAATCAAGCTACTTGCAATGCACCAATCTACAACTAATCATGCCATTGGTAAGCAACCAAGCATTTAAGACTTCAACATGGAATCTTATCTGATTTTTTGATTTTATGTGACAGTTAGTCAATGAATATTTGTAAATAAAAGATAAATAATTCGACGAATGGAACTTATTTCTTTTATACTTGTACTTGCATAATTACGTGAGATGGCCTAAATGCATCTTTCTCTTTTGATCACCTGTATTTTTTGCTTATGTTGTTTCATTATGACAACCACATCATTTGATTAATTACAGTTGTGCAACTGAGGGCCAATTTCTATCAGAGCTTGAGTTCTTATGGCCAGCATTAATGATGGCTTCTTTAGCAGTCCAATCTGTGGCATCAATTGTTAAGGTTATACATTATATAAACTAAATATATAATATCTTGGAAGACCTTGGTATTTCTTAGTGTTACTAAGAAAATATATAACGCAGACTCTCTTGTTCAACATGAAGTCTAATGTAGTTATCTATTTTTAGGAGTTTGTATTTGTCGATGCTGCTAAACGGCTTTAGGTATCATTATGTTCATACTTATTATACATGAACTATAAATTCAATGGTAGAATTTTCTTTTTAGTAAGTGTAAATTTTATTTATTTTCTAGAATTGTCATAATAGAAATATATTCTGACTGTATTTGACCGATGTGGTAAAAAGAGTGTGGTATTCCGTGGAGGAGGTTCGTATTAAGGTTAACCGATGCGGATCCAGTATCGGATTTGTTGGATCCGTCCTTAATCGATGCGAGGGACTGGTCAAGCTTAGATTGACGATGGAAAGGTTGGAAACTGATCTTTTAGTTTGATGAATGATCTAAAACTTGGAGATTTTGATTTATGTTTTGTTTATGAATTTGACTATAATGGATTAAAACGATCTTCATGAATTAGATATTAGATTGATTAAAGAAGTTATTTTAAATGTGCAAGGTTTATATTTGTATTTAAAATTGTTATTTTTATCTTTCTTTTTCCTAATTTAAGAGATCTTTGATGTTGGAGGTAAAAATGGATTTCTCTGTTCTATTCGGACAAGCTAATTTGCTATAGTAAAAGATGATGATATATCTAAAGATTACTTTGAATAGTTTATTTTTATTGATTGATTGAGCTAGAATTTTCTTTTGTAGTCTTTGGATTATAATGTAAGTTTGATTAATGTTTACAAGAAAAGAGATTTGGTGAAAGTTTGATTAACGTTAACTGGAATTTCGTATATTGTCTTAGTTCACTCCTGTGAGGCTGTGTGAGATGTGTTAATGTCAGGTTGCATATGGTTGCATATGAATTTATTAAGTTTTATTCGATTATAACTTTAGTGAAAGTATGTTTTTTTAATAATATCTGATCCGGTGCCGATCTGCTATTTTGAGGATTGGACTAAAAACAGATCAATAATTTTTTTTGCCTTCTAAGATTCACCTTTTCTCCTTTATAGTTTTCATGATTTATGGTTTTATAATTTGGCATCGATTTTATGTAATATCTGATTAATTGTATCATTGGGATCATTATCAGAAACCTTTTATAAACAACAAGCAAATGATTTTCCTTTTTGCCCCCTCTTTTTCTACAAGTAAGTTGCAAGAAAATGTAAATCCTACAGCAATCTATATTGTTAATAGGGAGCAAATGATCTAGGAACATGTGTTTACTTTTCTAATGCTTTTTCTTCAATCTTGTACAGTGATGCTGATTCGACTGTGCTAGCTTTTGTTGCATTCTCATGCCCGAATTTAGAGAATCTTGAGATAAAAATGGGTAACAATGCAGTTAATCGAATCACTGGGTATGTCTGTAAACTTATAGATTAACTTTTCTTTACATATTAAATGCTCATCAACTTTGCTTTACATGTTGAAATTGCACATATCTACTATCAATAATTAGAACACGCTATTTAAAATGCGACCCAATGAAACGACATTAATACATATTGAACAAGAAAACATCAGCACAACATGTTTACAACAAACAAATATCTGAAATGATCAAATATCAGCTCAACAACTAACGTACAAAACTGGAGCAAATTAGCAACACAACGAAGCAGAGAATTGTTCCACTAAGCTAAGTCTTTAGCTTACAATTTAAGCTTAATGAACCCACGAGTATTTCATGAAAGAACCCAAGAGCAAGTTTGTGTATGCTGCAATATTTTTATTTTGGAGGAAGGGAAATGGCAGGTTTTTATAGAATACAGAAAGAGTTTGTGAGGAATTTCTTTGCTGATTTGACATATGGCTTCTATGATTGGACAATTGATACCTAGTAGAAAATTTATATGATTATATACTGCTACATAATATAGGTATTTATCTCAAAGTGTTTACTCTGTTCTCATTAGCTTATTCCAGTAGTTAATTCTCAATTTCAAACTATATCTAGGTAATTAACCATTCTACATTGTGGATTTTTCAGGCAGACGAAAAAATCAAGAATTATCAACAGCCTATTCCAGAACTTTAAAATGAACGGGACACTTTGAATTTAGCAGGTATTTATCCATATTATTCAATATTATACTGCTTGAATAGCACATTGCAATTTGAAGAAGTTGCATTTTCCTTTGTTTGAGTTGTGTTGAAGACATTTATACAGATTACATTATACAGGTATGTGTTTATGTAAGGGTCCAACATCTACATTTTTAACAGATTCAGGACCACAGCTAGATAATTGTTTAAAATAAGACAAGACAAATAAACGTAAAACATAATATAAAAGTTCATCAGCAAGAAGTTTAAAAATACAACATAATATTCACTACATCCTTTTGCATTAAATGGTTCTGATCAAACTCTGAAGTAATTTTCATGGAGTATCTTTAAAAACTTGTCCATTGTTCATATTAGTACAACACAGCAGTAAATTTGACATGTTTGTTAACATAACTCAATTCAGTAGATCATGTGATATATGCTTGATGAATCAGTCATATTACTGTGCCATAGTTTTCTGTGTTATTCTAAAATATATAGAGACTCCTCCCTCTGTCTCATATTCAATTTTCTTCTAAATTAACGCAACCTGCAAATTTTCTTACCATTTGTGACTGTATTCCAAAATCATAAATGGAGAAGATGATTAATTTTGGAACAGATATATCATTTATTTCAAAAATAAATGGCTTCTTTTCTGCTATTTTGCTATTCTTTTCTTTGTCTTTGCAGTATGTTTTTTGTTAACTTTTATTTAATGTAGCACAGTGCGAAGCTTTCTTTATTAACTACTCTTTTCGTTGACAGAACATTATATTTTTGTTTTGATTCTGAATGAACTGACATATTTATGCCTCTTTCATTTTTTATAATTTTATTTCAAACTGAGAATCATCAATATTTATTAAATTCCTGGGCCTAAATGATGTTGAAGCACTGTTTGGGATACATCAAAACAAAATGAATTAGGATAACGAGATTTTACAAGATTCTTTTTTTAAATTCGTCAATGATAATTGGTAAAAGTAAATCTAAGGATGAATGACTAAACTGCATGGACCACGGTCTTCATGCAATTTTGGGTCGCAGAACCGAATTTCTATCATCTAAAAATTTTGTATGTTCGGACAAAGCAGGTTTAATTTTTATTTTATTTTATTTTAAACTTCAAAATCGGCGATAACTAAATTCATAGATTTGTATACTCATTATTTGTATATAGAATTGAGTGATAAGTTGCCTATAAATTGAAATAACTAAATTCATGATTATTTATATACCGATTATTTACATAATTTAAAGGAAGTTCAAAGTTTAATTCAAAGAAAGTTTAAAGTTTAATCTCATTTTATTGGGTGTTTATTCTTTTGTTGTTATTTTTAGATTCCTCTTGAGTCAACTATCCCACCATACATTTGAGGTAAGCATTTTGGATCTTTTTTTCATGCCTTACCATTCTATTTGATAATCAACTGTTCTGTTTTTCATGCCTTACCATTCTATAGAACCAAAACATTGTGCCTATGCTATCATCTAACTTTGAAACCTGTTCAATTTCGATTATCTATTTTGTTCAATTTCACCCCTATTAAGCCACCAAAATAAGAAAGTACACATGTATTTATTTCAATATGGATTCAAAAATGAGTTTAATAGCATGCATGACTACTTTCATTTATTATGATTCCACTTCATTTCGGTCATTCAGTATTATAAAGGTTTAAAATTCAGAATTTTTTAACTAGAAATTGACCACATCCAAGTTAGATAGTATATCTTTTAGGTAAGTTATGTGCCTCCTACATCATAATACGGTAATTTCCTTGTTGTTTAGTTGGTGCACCTGCCAACTGTCTGCAATAAATTCATATAAATACTCTTGAAATCGCCCAAAATAAAGCGGTCTTTATGTGCATATCTTCAGCTTGTTGGTTTTTTTTATATTTTGCTGAATCTTTTGTCCTCGTCACTGGTAGTAGTACTTTACTTTTACTGTGTTTTATTTGATGTTGATGCTTTATATGCACTGATTGATACAGGCTAGATGAGTATGCAGGTCGTTATTGTTTGAATAACCATTCTTGTTATGTGTATTGAATGACCATTTCCAAGCACTATATGACATTCTTCCATCGTTTATCTCTAATTGTTTTTTTTCTTATAGGAATATTGGACTTTTGAAGGAAAAGAGCTTAGACTTTCCTTGATTTATATTGTGCTATTTTAACAAACTTTTTTTTGTAAGATTTTATGTCGCTAACATTTGTGTTGAAACACGGTTTTTATAATTTTGTATATGACTAAATCTTATAGTTAATGAAATTGATGTAGCTTTGACTATGTTTAATCTTTATAGTTGTTTATTATATCACAGTATATCCATTATTGTGTTATAAATTAAGCAATTTGTTATTCAATTCATTAGCTATAACTAATTTAAAACTGCTGCAGCAAATGAAAAATGAAGCAAAACTTTGATATATAGCAGCGTTTTTATACTGCTGCAAAATAAAATAGCAAAATGCTGCAAAACAGAAAATACGCTGCATTATATATTACTGCAGCATTTTATAAATGATGCTATATTAACGACATGTTGAAGCATGTTTTTTGATGCGTTCTTCGAAATGCTGCTAAATGAATTCGCATATTTAGAAAACGCTGCACTAACAACTTTTCGCAGCATTTTATAAAAGCTTCAGAATCCATTTTTTAGCAACCTTTCAGAAACGCTGCGGTTATTCATTTTTAGCAACTTTTCAGAAACGCTGTGGTATATTAGTGCTCTTTTGCAGCAGGACATAATACAGCGTTCTTCGAAACGCTGCGGATGATAATGACAGCAATTCTAAAATGCTGCAAAATTCTCGTTTTGTTGTAGTGTGTGATCTTAATTTTGGAAATTGAATTATTTTAAAGATCTGGATCTTAAAATCAAACAATGAAGTTTAATTTGATTTAAGTGGTTTAAATCAGTAAATTGAAATTGGGCTGGAAATTGATATGAATTGAGATGATTTAAACTAAGAATCGAATTGAAATTTAAATCATTGAATTGGATCGTTGAATTGAATATGAAGTTAAAAATAAATGTTTCGAAAATTGAAGTTATATCGAATTGAAATTGAATCAAGATGATTTGGGACTAAATCAAAATTTAGTCAATTGAACTGAAAGATTGGAAACTGAGTTTTGTTGATTTGAAATTTGAACATGGGTCCAGATTTGTAAAATGGAAAGGAACGGTTTGATTTGATAATATCTTCAAAATAAATTATTTTAATATAAACTGATTAAAATCTATTTTTATTTAATATTCAAATTATTTAGATTTTCCACTATTTTACTATATAAACCATTTTCAATACTCAAGCCCTTTTATATTAACTATTTTAAATTATTTAAAATATTTTTACACTATTTATAACTATTCAAACTATTTCTAAAGATTTCAAACAGTGCAGGTTGGAATGTTTATATATAAATCATTGATTTAAAGGCAAATGTGATTAAATGAAGTTATAACCTAAGTTGGAATTTGAAATGATATTTTCAAGTGAAAATGACATATGTTGGGTAAATATGATGATTTTGAAATGAAGGATATTTTGAATTGAATATGATATTTTGATATTAAATACCAACCGGTGTGAAAAATGGCGTTTGGTTGTTAAAGAGACCGGGGCATCTTATTGGCATACTCTCTATCAATATTGGAACCACTTTAACAACTGTGTACATGGTGGATGATCCAGAATAAAGTGGTTGAATTGGCGAGGTTTACTGGAATGAAGTAAGAGAACGATGATAGATGACCCTGACACTTGTGTCAATTGGAAATGACTAAAACATGACGACTTGTCCTGACCATTGAGGCTAGCTACCTCTAGTGGACACACTTCTTTATATTACCATCTTGACTTTGAAACTTGATTGGTGCGCACCTTCGGATTTTGGGAGTGTTGGATGCAGTGGACCGTTAGGGGTTACCTGTAACGACCCAGAATTTTGAACGAATTAAATTGGGAATATTTAATTTATTTTAAATATTTGAACGATGATTTAATTTGAAATCCCCGATTCAACCTTGAAATTTGCGATTAACTTTAAAATTTAATCTGTTGAATGTTGAATAAAAATTTGAATCTTCAATTTAAAGCTAAAGAAAAATATTTCGAAAGGTTTTAAAATTCGTATTGACAACACAGAAGATAATAAAAACTTCAGAATTTAAATTTAAACTGTTTTGTTCGGTTTTGAAATTTAATTGTTCAATCGATATTTAAAAATAGCCGTCCGAGGCACAGTCTCGGAATTCGACGAAACCAGTTCCATTGGGTCCGTAATATTGTATTATTACCGGATTTCAAATTTCGTAGCATTTGGAGTTGTTATGTGCAAATACGACACGTAAACGTGTTAAAGTTTTATTGATATTCAATTTAAATTTGAAATTTAAATTAAGTCAAATATCAGCACGTTTAGTTCCCTATATTTGCGCCTACAATCACGCAGAGAACACGGAAGGAAAACGTGAAAACCCATGCCTCCTCGATTTAAAATATCCCGAGCCTCTTTCATTTAAAACAAACGAAAATTATCTTCTCGTTTTAAATCAATGGCGTCTCCCTCTTCATCCCCAAATCAAAGAAAATGTGTCGCGATGTTAAAAGCGAACTCGAACGCGGAGATTGATCTTCCCTCAATTCAAATTCGCAAGCAAACGCGAGGGCAGGCGCATCGGCTCGCGCACGTGGACGACAGCCTGGAGGCTCGTGCAGAAGGACAAGTCGATCGAAGCAACGATCGAGGCAAGCTGTGGGGATGCTCGAGAGTCGCGCTCGCGTGAAGCTCGCGACTAGGGTATCGCTGTGAGGTTGGAAGGATGTAGGGGGTCGCGATCGTTTGTAGGCGAGTTGTTCGCGTGGAGGCCGGAGGTGGATGGAGTCGCGATCTCGCGGTGGCGAGCGTGAGGCGGGGGACAAGGCGGCGACGTTGATGATGAGGCTAGGGTTTGGGCGATGCGGTCGTAATGATCGGCAACGATAATGGCGCCTTGACGGGTCTCGTTCGAGATCGAACTCGATTCGGCAATAAGGTAAACTATTTTTATTTTATTTTTTTATTTTTTTTTATATACCTAATTTTGAATTTTACAGTAAGGATAAAATTTCTATTTAATTTGAAAAAAATAGTTCTGTTTTCAATTGGTATGTATATATATATGAAATGATTTTTCAGTGAGGTTTATAAAAATCAGATATAGATTATCTTGTGAATATATATACATACATAGAAAATAAATATATATTTTAAATTTACCAATTTATCAATATATTAAGGGGAATCAGTTTTAAACAAAATTATAAGTTAAATAAATTTTAAAATGGTAATTAATTATTCAATTTATCTCGAATATTAATAAATTTTATAAATTATCTATACAAGGTCTATAAATCAAGAAAACAAATTGGATGGAAATGGATGGCAAAATAAAAAGGCTAAGGTGAGATCTTCTCACTCAGATTTATAAATGATTTGCAGTTATTTTTGAATTGATTGATTTGTTGGATGTGATATTAGATATAGTAGGATATATCTATTATATATATAGCAATATATACATATTGGCATATGTATATATTGGATTGATTGATTTCCCGCCTCGTATAGCGGATGAGACCCTATTGCGCCGTTAGTAAGTGGATTTTTATAAAACCCATATACCGCGAAAATTCCGTACTGGAGCGGAATTGGTATTGTGCTAACATCTTTGGATGCAGGGAAACAGGTTGGAGGGATCCAACTGGACCCCTCACATTGATTTGATTTATTTCTATTGTGATATGAATCTGTGAATGATTATAGTGATGCTATTAATCATATTGCTGTCTGGAAATTTGTTTGAAAGCTAAAATTTAGCTGAATGGATGTTTTGACATCATTGGATTCCAAAGATAAACGAAATTGAATTTTTGAAATTCAAGTAGAAAATTTCTAAGTGAATCAATTTTAGAAATTGAATAAATTTTGAAGAAAGGAAATTTTAAGGTATAAAAAGTTGATTTTTATGATCTTATCGAATTAATTCCAGAATCAAGTGAAAATGTTAATTAAATGGATTTCGTAAAATAGTGATTATAATTTGAAGAATTTAATTTAAGAATTTGGATTTTTAAATAGATTGAAAGAAACGATTGAAATGTATTTCCTTAAAAAGGAATTTATTAAAAGAAGATAAGTTGGAAATCCAACTAGAAATTTGATCGGTAAATTGAAATAAATTGGGAAATCAATGAAAAATGATTTCAATGTGAAGAATCCATTTTAAAAACAGAATATTGAATAATTTGAGGAAAAAAAATGAGGAATTTACTTAGTAGTGATAAATAAATTTTTAAATCAATATCGACATTGATTTGGGATTGAAGTTTTTATAAATAGAATTGGAATTTATAAAAGTTGTTTATAAATCCGAAATCACTTATTTTGATAAGTAAAAATATAGAAGTTGATAAAATGAAGATTTATAAGGCGAGGTTGTTATTAAAATAGAAATAGAATTTATAACCGTGTTTATAAATTCGAAATCGATTGAATTTGATAAGTGAATTATAGAAGGTTATTAAAGAAGATATATTCGCGATTTTGGATAGCGAATTTTTATTGAGATAAAAATGTGTAGAAATGATTGAAATTGGGTTAAGTGAATTATATTCACGATTTTGGACAGTGAATATATTGTTAAGTAAAATAGATATGGTTTTGGGAAAAATGATATTAAAAATGAAGTTAAACATTTTAACGATGTTTTAAAATGATTAAATATCAAAATCATAGATTTCAACATTCATTGTTGAAATAGGCGTTTTTGAGAAATAAGGAAAAGATGGACTATAACACTGTTGTTATAGTAAATGATTTTCGAAAGAAATTGTTTTATATAGTATTGGGATTTATATATATACCTATCTTAATTCCGAATTCCTATACTATTGATTTCGAGTCGTCGTAACGATGTTTTACGCAACATTCGTTTTGACTCAAATAGATGTTAAAAGAATGTTTTCCTTAAAGAATGAATATATACTTAATTTGATTTAAGTATATCGAGTATTTTCAAACGTTGAAAATAAATAGATTTGTGAAATACTTATTATTAAGTATGGAAATGCTTTTCCAAAATGAAATGAAACGTTTGAGAATTTATCCTTGTAAAGATAAATTGAAACAGAATATTGAAAACGATTTGAGAATCGAATATCAGTAGATATTCGAAAGTATAAATTCGATACGGAATTTATAAAAGAAAGCGAAGTCGTTTAAAAATAAATATTGATTTATTTTTGAAGTGTGGAAATTGATTTGAAATTGTTTTCAAATGGTTAAGCGTGGAAAATTCTATATCTAGTAAAGATATTTTTGAAGATGAAATAATTTGGGAAATTATTTGGAATCTGATGATGTTGCGCATCTTTATTGATAGTTAAATAACCGACTATCAATAGTTACCTTGAGTAGGTATTTGTTGTGAATTGGATGAATTTGAATGCCACACTTATTTTTGAATAATCGCTCACTATTCGGGTTAACCGGGAAAGGACCATGGGGTCGTATAACCCATTCCGAATATGTGATACGTCGTTATGAATTGCATTTGAAGACCGGTGTTGAAGACCGGATATTTTTGAAAACGGAAGGATTACCGTCGAGTTACTCTACATCGGCTGATCTCCGGTTTAGAGGTTTTATCACCCTTAGTGACGGGAAGTCCTGACGTGATTGAAAATTATCCGGATATGCAAGGGCTTCGTGAGAAGTGCCTTCGGTTCTGTTCGATCCCGGAACAGACTTGTATGGATTGTGTGTCTGACGTTACAATTTGAGATATAAAGCTGATTTCTTTCAAATACATTTCTGTTGGTGGCGGAGAATTTATTCTCTTAGCTTAACACCCTTCTCTGAGACGTACGAGCTCAGAGGTTATGTAGTTGAAATTTATCAGCGATATATCCCAATTTGGTAACGTGGCATACTGAGTGTTGCTGTGAAATGATCAGTGTTTGATCATTTGTGATATGATCATTTGTTTGATCTTATATCTTTGTGATCATAGGTTGATCATTTTTGTTTGACCCGAAGCAGGGCTTTTTGAGAAAGCGTAGCTTTGTGGACGAGACTTCGTCGAGCCTCACACCCCGGAAATGGTCGAAACAGGAAGGATGCGGCAAGGTTCTAGGGAGTAGCGCCCCTTAGTGTATGTCATTCCTTCTGGATAGAGGTGGTATCATGGTATGGAGCCCAGATACTTAACCTATGTGGTTGCTGCATTATTATCTATGTGGTTTGTTGGAAATCGGGGATCCTCGGGAAGATCGGTTACGATCGGGGGATGGCATACGCGTGTCAGTAGTTACCTATTTTTGCAGAGGTAACCCGGCCTTGTGTTGGCAGAGATCCGGTTAGGTTCTCGGGTCGTCTATTCCAGGGACGTACCCATCGTGGAAAAGGAAGTTCCTTAGCCTGACCATTTGTTGGAAATCCAAATCCCAATACGCACCTTGTACGGTATTAGATGTAGAACCTGCCATTTACGTACGGTGGTCACCACTGTTTAGATGGTAGCTATAGTAGGCATACGATACTGGTCGTATGTTGGCTAAGATTAATATTATACTTTCGAAATGTTTTCTACACTATGCACTAATAATAATATCCAAAATGATTTGATTTTGCGTAGTAAGCATCTTTGACTATCATAAGAAGAAATCTCCTCCAAGTCTGCGTTTGCATTGTGTGTGTGGTGGGAGGTCTTATGGTAGTTTCATTTTCCAAAAGCATTGCGAATTTACTTTAAAAAAAATTCTGTTGTTTATTTTAAAGATAAAATAACTGTTTTACGATCTCACACCAGTCACCATGACTGACTCGGAGTTTATTGTTTCCCTTCTAAACTCTGGGTGCCCACCAATTTCCACACGGGCAGCCTAGAGTTATGTTATCAGGATATTCTGGATATTCTGGAGCTTTGGAAGCAAGCTGGATGGCGAAATGTATCACCTATATTTTATTTTATTCCGCTGTGTATTCTGTATGAGGACAAGTTTATATAACTGTCCATTGTTGTATATTGACTCTGATGATTGATGTATGTATAAAATGATATAGTTCTTTGTTTTAAAAGACTAGTAATTATCTATTGTATATTGTTCCGCTGCGATGTGTAAGATTCTGATATTATTTTCTGTTCTGTGTGTTCTGTTGTTCTTCTTCTTTCTTTCTTCTCTTTTTCTTCTATCTTCTTCTTCTTCTACTTTTTCTTTTTCTTAAACCCTCACTATTGGAGTTTCCGGCACTCGATTGCTCGGCAGTCGATAAAGTGAGTATCGATGTCGAATTTTCGAAAGTCGAAAATTTCGGTATGTGACAGCGTGGTATCAGAGCATATGGTTAAGCGACAACCCTGCTCTGTTGGGTGTTACTCGTTAGAGATAGAGTCAGTAGTACTCTAGAATGAGTTGAGTGTAATAATATATACGAGTGCGTATTTGTTAGTGAATATGAAATTGTTTTGTATTGTGTTGACTTATCGGTTGATTGTTTATGGATTCTGGTCGGTGCAGTCTAGCTAACTGTAATCGATAGGGGTTTCTAAACTCTTAAACAAGATAAACCGACACAGTATTGTTTTAAGTAGGGTGAATGAAATAATTTTACCCAAAACTATTTTTGTATAGAAAAGAAATCATTTTCTATGAATTATTATAGTATATGGTTGCATGGATGTTAGAAGTGATAATATTAATCTATTATCATTGAAATTGAATAAGAAATTGAAATCGTAACTCCAAAGTTAAGAAATAAATTCACATATAAATGAAATTTGAGAATGTAAATTATAAATGTGAATTGTAATTTGAAACGGAATTCCAGAGAAGTTTTTGGAAAGGTTTTGAAAAGAATTTGAAAATTTTGGAGATTTGGAAAGTTTAAATTCCTTTTTGATTTGAAAATGAATTTCAAAGGTTTGAAAAGTATTTTAGAGAGATGAAAGCTCTAAACTCTTTTCGGTCGCTGGAAAATAATTCCGATGATGATCATGACATCACCGGTGTTCATTTTCGGGTTTCCAAAAGAGAAATTGCTGCCAAATTGTTTTAAATAGAAGTTGTTTGAAAATTTGGGTTTTGTTTTAGAAATTCAAAGAATGATTTGAATTGTTTTCAAAATGGCTTTGAAATGATGGTAAGACTCTGGAATGCTATATAAAGATATAACTTATACCAATTGAGTTTTGGTAGAATAAATTTAACTTAAAGATGAAGTTAAATAAATGTAAGTACAAGTGAATCAATTTAATGAAAGTAAATTGAATGTTGAAAAATTCATTTCAAATTTGTAAAGTAAAGTATTGAAATAAAAATTAGTAACGGAAACTAATTGAAGAAATGACAAATTAATATGGTTTGAGATGAATTAAAATTCATATGGAATTTGAAATCCAGTTTAATATGAGTAGTTATAAACCATAATAGTGAATTGAAAATAAATATAATGTGTATATGGAATATTAAATTGAACTTAAGAAATGAAGTGTGAAATTCTTAAGTAAAATTTGATGATTGAACAAAAGAATAAAACTGGAGTTAAAACTGAATATTGAAAACGAATTTGAATTGTGTGAAATAAAATGAAGTTTTGAGATTAGTTTGAAGTGAACTAAAGTTAATTGATAAAAATTCAATATTCAGAAGTCGAACGGAATCCAAATTAGATTGGAATAGTGAATTGAATTCAAATGAATGTGAACTGTAAAATTGAATGATAATAGATATGTAACTTCAACAGTGAAGTAAAAATGTATAAGAAGTTTATATTGGAAAATTTTGTAATTGAATGTGCGAAATAGTTTGAATAGTATAACTAGATATTATGGCTAGTAGGATATACAGGATATAAAGGAATTGGAACTTCGATTTCAAAGATAATTTGAATTGCTCGGAAAAGGTATGTATTTAAATTTAAATATGAGATTTGATGACTTATTTCTCTAGCCGCTTGGCTTTTTCTTTTTCTTTTTGAAATCTGAGAGTCCGTAGGGACGTTTTGTAGTCGTGCCGTATTAGCCGCGCAAAGGAGACGCTGGCGAAATTTTTTGAAAATTTAGGGCGTTAGAAAATTTTTGAGAAAAATTTGAAAGTTTAAATTTGAATTTGAATTTAAATTTGAATTGTTAAGGAAACAATGTTGTTTCAAACTTAAAAATTGAAGTTGAAAAGCTAGATGAATTGATAACGAATCTTTATTAGAAAGATTTGTTTTGATAAATTGATAAAACTATTTAGATGTGGAAAGATAGTAGACGAGTTAAGGACATTTTTTCCTAACTTGTAATTTCGGGACGAAATTCTTTTAAGGAGGGAAGTTTGTAACGACCCAGAATTTTGAACGAATTAAATTGGGAATATTTAATTTATTTTAAATATTTGAACGATGATTTAATTTGAAATCCCCGATTCAACCTTGAAATTTGCGATTAACTTTAAAATTTAATCTGTTGAATGTTGAATTAAAATTTGAATCTTCAATTTAAAGCTAAAGAAAAATATTTCGAAAGGTTTTGAAATTCGTATTGACAACAGTGAAGATAATAAAAACTTCAGAATTTAAATTTAAACTGTTTTGTTCGGTTTTGAAATTTAATTGTTCAATCGATATTTAAAAATAGCCGTCCAAGGCACAGTCTTGGAATTCGACGAAACTAGTTCCATTGGGTCCGTAATATTGTATTATTACCGGATTTCAAATTTCGTAGCATTTGGAGTTGTTATGTGCGAATACGACACGTAAACGTGTTAAAGTTTTATTGATATTCAATTTAAATTTGAAATTTAAATTAAGTCAAATATCAGCACGTTTAGTTCCCTATATTTGCGCCTACAATCACGCAGAGAACACGGAAGGAAAACGTGAAAACCCATGCCTCCTCGATTTAAAATATCCCGAGCCTCTTTCATTTAAAACAAACGAAAATTATCTTCTCGTTTTAAATCAATGGCGTCTCCCTCTTCATCCCTAAATCAAAGAAAATGTGTCGCGATGTTAAAAGCGAACTCGAACGCGGAGATTGATCTTCTCTCAATTCAAATTCGCAAGCAAACGCGAGGGCAGGCGCATCGGCTCGCGCACGTGGACGACAGCCTGGAGGCTCGTGCAGAAGGACAAGTCGATCGAAGCAACGATCGAGGCAAGTTGTGGGGATGCTCGAGAGTCGCGCTCGCGTGAAGCTCGCGACTAGGGTATCGCTGTGAGGTTGGAAGGATGTAGGGGGTTGCGATCGTTTGTAGGCGAGTTGTTCGCGTGGAGGCCGGAGGTGGATGGAGTCGCGATCTCGCGGTGGCGCGCGTGAGGCGGGGGACGAGGCGGCGACGTTGATGATGAGGCTAGGGTTTGGGCGATGCGGTCGTAATGATCGGCAACGATAATGGCGCCTTGACGGGTCTCGTTCGAGATCGAACTCGATTCGGCAATAAGGTAAACTATTTTTATTTTATTTTTTTATTTTTTTTTTATATACCTAATTTTGAATTTTACAGTAAGGATAAAATTTCTATTTAATTTGAAAAAAATAGTTCTGTTTTCAATTGGTATGTATATATATATGAAATGATTTTTCAGTGAGGTTTATAAAAATAAGATATAGATTATCTTGTGAATATATATACATACATAGAAAATAAATATATATTTTAAATTTACCAATTTATCAATATATTAAGGGGAATCAGTTTTAAACAAAATTATAAGTTAAATAAATTTTAAAATGGTAATTAATTATTCAATTTATCTCGAATATTAATAAATTTTATAAATTATCTATACAAGGTCTATAAATCAAGAAAACAAATTGGATGGAAATGGATGGCAAAATAAAAAGGCTAAGGTGAGATCTTCTCACTCAGATTTATAAATGATTTGCAGTTATTTTTGAATTGATTGATTTGTTGGATGTGATATTAGATATAGTAGGATATATCTATTATATATATAGCAATATATACATATTAGCATATGTATATATTGGATTGATTGATTTCCCGCCTCGTATAGCGGATGAGACCCTATTGCGCCGTTAGTAAGCGGATTTTTATAAAACCCATATACCGCGAAAATTCCGTACTGGAGCGGAATTGGTATTGTGCTAACATCTTTGGATGCAGGGAAACAGGTTGGAGGGATCCAACTGGACCCCTCACATTGATTTGATTTATTTCTATTGTGATATGAATCTGTGAATGATTATAGTGATGCTATTAATCATATTGCTGTCTGGAAATTTGTTTGAAAGCTAAAATTTAGCTGAATGGATGTTTTGACATCATTGGATTCCAAAGATAAACGAAATTGAATTTTTGAAATTCAAGTAGAAAATTTCTAAGTGAATCAATTTTAGAAATTGAATAAATTTTGAAGAAAGGAAATTTTAAGGTATAAAAAGTTGATTTTTATGATCTTATCGAATTAATTCCAGAATCAAGTGAAAATGTTAATTAAATGGATTTCGTAAAATAGTGATTATAATTTGAAGAATTTAATTTAAGAATTTGGATTTTTAAATAGATTGAAAGAAACGATTGAAATGTATTTCCTTAAAAAGGAATTTATTAAAAGAAGATAAGTTGGAAATCCAACTAGAAATTTGATCGGTAAATTGAAATAAATTGGGAAATCAATGAAAAATGATTTCAATGTGAAGAATCCATTTTAAAAACAGAATATTGAATAATTTGAGGAAAAAAAATGAGGAATTTACTTAGTAGTGATAAATAAATTTTTAAATCAATATCGACATTGATTTGGGATTGAAGTTTTTATAAATAGAATTGGAATTTATAAAAGTTGTTTATAAATCCGAAATCACTTATTTTGATAAGTAAAAATATAGAAGTTGATAAAATGAAGATTTATAAGGCGAGGTTGTTATTAAAATAGAAATAGAATTTATAACCGTGTTTATAAATTCGAAATCGATTGAATTTGATAAGTGAATTATAGAAGGTTATTAAAGAAGATATATTCGCGATTTTGGATAGCGAATTTTTATTGAGATAAAAATGTGTAGAAATGATTGAAATTGGGTTAAGTGAATTATATTCACGATTTTGGACAGTGAATATATTGTTAAGTAAAATAGATATGGTTTTGGGAAAAATGATATTAAAAATGAAGTTAAACATTTTAACGATGTTTTAAAATGATTAAATATCAAAATCATAGATTTCAACATTCATTGTTGAAATAGGCGTTTTTGAGAAATAAGGAAAAGATGGACTATAACACTGTTGTTATAGTAAATGATTTTCGAAAGAAATTGTTTTATATAGTATTGGGATTTATATATATACCTATCTTAATTCCGAATTCCTATACTATTGATTTCGAGTCGTCGTAACGATGTTTTACGCAACATTCGTTTTGACTCAAATAGATGTTAAAAGAATGTTTTCCTTAAAGAATGAATATATACTTAATTTGATTTAAGTATATCGAGTATTTTCAAACGTTGAAAATAAATAGATTTGTGAAATACTTATTATTAAGTATGGAAATGCTTTTCCAAAATGAAATGAAACGTTTGAGAATTTATCCTTGTAAAGATAAATTGAAACAGAATATTGAAAACGATTTGAGAATCGAATATCAGTAGATATTCGAAAGTATAAATTCGATACGGAATTTATAAAAGAAAGCGAAGTCGTTTAAAAATAAATATTGATTTATTTTTGAAGTGTGGAAATTGATTTGAAATTGTTTTCAAATGGTTAAGCGTGGAAAATTCTATATCTAGTAAAGATATTTTTGAAGATGAAATAATTTGGGAAATTATTTGGAATCTGATGATGTTGCGCATCTTTATTGATAGTTAAATAACCGACTATCAATAGTTACCTTGAGTAGGTATTTGTTGTGAATTGGATGAATTTGAATGCCACACTTATTTTTGAATAATCGCTCACTATTCGGGTTAACCGGGAAAGGACCATGGGGTCGTATAACCCATTCCGAATATGTGATACGTCGTTATGAATTGCATTTGAAGACCGGTGTTGAAGACCGGATATTTTTGAAAACGGAAGGATTACCGTCGAGTTACTCTACATCGGCTGATCTCCGGTTTAGAGGTTTTATCACCCTTAGTGACGGGAAGTCCTGACGTGATTGAAAATTATCCGGATATGCAAGGGCTTCGTGAGAAGTGCCTTCGGTTCTGTTCGATCCCGGAACAGACTTGTATGGATTGTGTGTCTGACGTTACAATTTGAGATATAAAGCTGATTTCTTTCAAATACATTTCTGTTGGTGGTGGAGAATTTATTCTCTTAGCTTAACACCCTTCTCTGAGACGTACAAGCTCAGAGGTTATGTAGTTGAAATTTATCAGCGATATATCCCAATTTGGTAACGTGGCATACTGAGTGTTGCTGTGAAATGATCAGTGTTTGATCATTTGTGATATGATCATTTGTTTGATCTTATATCTTTGTGATCATAGGTTGATCATTTTTGTTTGACCCGAAGCAGGGCTTTTTGAGAAAGCGTAGCTTTGTGGACGAGACTTCGTCGAGCCTCACACCCCGGAAATGGTCGAAACAGGAAGGATGCGGCAAGGTTCTAGGGAGTAGCGCCCCTTAGTGTATGTCATTCCTTCTGGATAGAGGTGGTATCATGGTATGGAGCCCAGATACTTAACCTATGTGGTTGCTGCATTATTATCTATGTGGTTTGTTGGAAATCGGGGATCCTCGGGAAGATCGGTTACGATCGGGGGATGGCATACGCGTGTCAGTAGTTACCTATTTTTGCAGAGGTAACCCGGCCTTGTGTTGGCAGAGATCCGGTTAGGTTCTCGGGTCGTCTATTCCAGGGACGTACCCATCGTGGAAAAGGAAGTTCCTTAGCCTGACCATTTGTTGGAAATCCAAATCCCAATACGCACCTTGTACGGTATTAGATGTAGAACCTGCCATTTACGTACGGTGGTCACCACTGTTTAGATGGTAGCTATAGTAGGCATACGATACTGGTCGTATGTTGGCTAAGATTAATATTATACTTTCGAAATGTTTTCTACACTATGCACTAATAATAATATCCAAAATGATTTGATTTTGCGTAGTAAGCATCTTTGACTATCATAAGAAGAAATCTCCTCCAAGTCTGCGTTTGCATTGTGTGTGTGGTGGGAGGTCTTATGGTAGTTTCATTTTCCAAAAGCATTGCGAATTTACTTTAAAAAAAAATTCTGTTGTTTATTTTAAAGATAAAATAACTGTTTTACGATCTCACACCAGTCACCATGACTGACTCGGAGTTTATTGTTTCCCTTCTAAACTCTGGGTGCCCACCAATTTCCACACGGGCAGCCTAGAGTTATGTTATCAGGATATTCTGGATATTCTGGAGCTTTGGAAGCAAGCTGGATGGCGAAATGTATCACCTATATTTTATTTTATTCCGCTGTGTATTCTGTATGAGGACAAGTTTATATAACTGTCCATTGTTGTATATTGACTCTGATGATTGATGTATGTATAAAATGATATAGTTCTTTGTTTTAAAAGACTAGTAATTATCTATTGTATATTGTTCCGCTGCGATGTGTAAGATTCTGATATTATTTTCTGTTCTGTGTGTTCTGTTGTTCTTCTTCTTTCTTTCTTCTCTTTTTCTTCTATCTTCTTCTTCTTCTACTTTTTCTTTTTCTTAAACCCTCACTATTGGAGTTTCCGGCACTCGATTGCTCGGCAGTCGATAAAGTGAGTATCGATGTCGAATTTTCGAAAGTCGAAAATTTCGGTATGTGACATTACCACTAGTCAGGCAACTCGAATTGGTAGTATCCTACCTTGGGCATTGCCTTACATGCCTTGTCATACTCTTTATCCTTATTCCCGTCCACTACGATTTTGTTTTAGTATGGTACCTATAGGGGACTCACTGGCTACCGATGTTACTGGTTGTGTCACAGGACATGCATAAGCTACCTGCTTAAAAATGTGTTAAGGGTGATTAATGTAAAGCCTTAGCGCTAAGAAAAATATTTATATTACTGATTAGACAATACATATATAGCGTATTCTACTACATTTAGATAGTTTAACGGATCCTTAAGAGATGGAAAATCCCATAACATCTCTTAAGTTATTGCACGCACATTATACACTGGATAGGAGATGTAAAATCCAGTAAATATCTCTGACGATGTTACACTCCTGTTATTGGTGTTATTGATTTAACTTACATAAGATCTTTTAGTTCTGACTCGAGTGTTTTGTCTTTTCATTATGCTCGGGTCAGTCTGAGCTTTTGTGTGTTGAAGACTTGATTTCCAGAGAACGAAGATGGAGTTTGGTATATTATATTATATTATTAGTAATTTTCCACTGCATCATTATTGTATGTCATTGTTTGTACTCTGGTTGTTGTAAAAAGAATTGTATAATCAAATGTATATTATAAAACAACTTCATTAACTGTTTATTTGATTATTATATTTTGTCATTCCGATGCGAGATTCTGTGTTTTGTTTCCTTTCTTTTCTCTTAATTTCTTATTTACCCCCATTGACAATCCTCCCTTTTGAATGGTTTGAGTTAGACATGTGTGGCTTATTGTTGATTTAAAACGTCCAAAAAGGTGGGTCGTCATAGTTGGTATCAGAGCTTTGGTTTACGGATACCTTAGCCTGTTTGAGGTTAACTCATTAAAGATAGGGTTATTAATACTCTGGAATGAGTCTGAGCGTGTGTGTGTATATATATATATATGAGAGTGCGTACTTGTTAGTGTTATAAAATGTTTTGTATTGTGTTAATTTTTTCTGTTGTGTATTTATGAATTCTGGTCGGTGCATAGGACGCTATGGCATCGATAGAGATTTCTAAACACTTAATAGGGTAGGCCGACACAATATTGTTTTTGAAATATAGGTAAATGAAATAATATTACCAAGTATTATATTTTGTATATAAAAAAAATTTATAAATGGATATAGTTGTTTGTGATATGGTTGTTTGTTAGGAAGTGAAATTTTATAAATATTGATTTGCAAAATAGGATTTACAAATAAAGTAAATATAAATTGAAAATATGAGAACAAGTTTCGGGGTTTTGAAATTAGTTTTCAAGGGATTTTGGAATATAATATTAGTATTGTTTGGAAGTATTTTCGGATATAAATAGTTTCAATGTGATTTTAAAGAAATTTTTTAAAAGAATTTTAAAAGGAAATAAGTTCTGTACTTCCCTCTTCTATCGCTGGAAAATAATTTCGATGATGACCGCGACATCATCGACATTCATTTTCGAGTTTCAAAGTGGAAAGACCACTGTAGTAGCTTTGCTACACATTTCTTTTGATAAACAAATTTTAATTTTAATTTCCAAGCATGTTTTTCTATACAAAAGATATAAGTATATATTATTTTGAGATGATTTGCAATGAAATCCGGTATTTAGTCCTTGGGTTTTCTGTTAATCAATGATTTTTAGTTGTAGAAATAAATGAAATTTTAATAGTTGGAAACTTCTAAAATGAAAAATAAGAAATTAGAAGCTAAGTGATTAATGAAACTGTAAAGAAATTGGAGATTTGTCACTTGTAAATTAAAGGGTAATGAAATTTAGAAGATGTAAATTATTGAATATTTTTGTTAACTAAAATGAATAAGATGATTTGTATAACACTCAATTACATTCTAAAAAAACATATATAAAACTTACCAGAATGTTTAAAAATTTATAATTTTAAATAGGAATATGTAATAGAATATTATACAAGTAAAAGCTTAATAACAAAAATGCTTCAAAATGAACGTATGTTTATAAATGAAAAATTAAGATGTACAAGGAATATATAAACTTAAGTAAATAGTTGAAATGCTTAATAATCAAATTGAATAGTAAAAGTGAATATCACTTAAGTAAATGATTATAAACTTTAGAAATTGATGAAATGATCCATAAATATATTTAATATTAAATGATACTATATATGAAGAAATGAATGTAAATTTAAAAGTTAAGAAACTTAAGTATGAATGATTCATTGATGAATATTAATATTAAAATGGATATCAAAGTTATAAGTAAATAATAAATGTGAAATAAACAGCAATGAAATGTAGGTAATACTTAAATAATGAATTCATTGATTATTTTAAATATTGAATGGAAAATAATTTATGTAAGTAAATGAATGGAAAAAAAGAAGAAAAAAGACATTATATGAGTGAATGAAAGCAAATGAAAAGTAAATAATGATGTGAAAAGAAACTAATCGAATAAACTTAAATAATATTTAAAATTCTATGTGTTTGGCTTATGGGATGTTTGGGAAAAGATACTTCTAATTGTTTGAGGTTGTATGAATAATTTATTAAGTAATTATCTAAGGCTGTTGAGCGCAGGGTACACTTGATAGTTTATTTATCACCCTTGTACGATTAAAAGTTTCTAAACCTAAACAAACCATTAGTTTTGGTTGCTATGGATGTATGATTGATACCTTTGTTGCATATGATGGTCGTGCTATTTTGTTTGCATATGTTTTGTGTTGATTTGCTCTTGTTACTAATTGAAACAATTAAATATTTCTCTTTTACATAATTCTCACTATTTTGGATTATATAAGTGAAATACAGGTTTATGGAAGCAACAGCTACTACTTTTGGTTTCATAAATAAAGTTTGTTTGCCCGACAAATATGTACATTTTCGGATTATGGTTTTGCAATGATATTTTAATTGTTTCCCCATGGTTTGGGACATTTTATTATTGAAAAAGGATATATATATATATATATATATTCTAACTATGATATTATTATTTTTCCGGACCTATCCGTATAATGGAGACTCTGCCGAAATTTTTCGAAAATTTAGGACTTAGAAAATTTTGTGAAAGTGAAAATATTTTCAAATTTTTATTAAACTTGAATATAAAAGATTTAATTGTTTATAGATTGATATATTTTATTTAAAATACTTAATTATATAAGTTTAAAATGTTTATAAATTGAATATTTTGAATAAAATTATAACAAACCTCTTTAGTCTTTCTCGTTCCTTTTCGGGGACGAAAAGTTTTGAGTGGGGAAAGTTGTAACGACCCGTATTTTTGATAATTAAAATATATAATTTAATAAGATTTTTGGAATTTAATATTAGGAGAAATTAAAATTTTATGATTTACAAAATGGAAAATAATGTTGGTTGGATGCGATTGACAACTATTAATATAATTTCAATTAATCTATACTATACTATTATTACTGAGTTGGGTTTCAAGAGCGCACAGGCCCCCTTGTGTTTTTTTGTGAACTTAACAGTCACGTTTTTCCTTTCTACTTTTCTACTTTTATAGTGCCTCTTCTCTCTTCCTCTCATCTCCGTAAGTTAAAGAAAAATAAAAAATAAAAATTTCCTTTTCCTACTAATGGCGTCTCTTCCTCTCATCTCCACTCCACTACTAGACTTTCAATCACATTAAATAAATTTGAACGTCTAAACCCTAGGCTTCAGTTGACATCCTCAATTCGTGAACGTGGTATTTTACTATTTCTATTTTTGATTTCCCAGCTCTTAATCGAATTATTTGATAAAATTTTCTATATTATTTTCTCAAATCATTTTGTACTTATGATTTTGAGAAATTCATGTACAATAATTTTTTCGGATCTCTTGGATCCACACTCGATCAAGAACATCATCAATGAATATGTGATGTAGGTATTTTACTATTGTTTTCAAATTTTCCAGTTCTCAATCGAATTATCTGATTAAAATTTACTTTATTTTTTCCCAAAGCGTCAAAGGCTGAGGATACAAGGAAAACAAGAAACTGAGCAATCGTAAGATGGGATTTTAAATCCTCTATTACAATAGAAGAATCCATAAATTGTTGAATTATTGGCTTAACTATGTAAGATTACATAATTATACTTATTCTTTTCTTTTCTTTTTTGCATGAAAGACCGATCCTCATCATTTGCATCAATGTCCACTGCACAGTCCTCTTCAATCTCCAAACATTGAATTGATGCTCCGCAATTGCAATTTTTTTATTTTCAAATCTGATTTTGAACCTCATTGTGAGTTTTTCGTGGTAACTTGTACTTTTGTTATAGTATCATTGGTAATCTAATCAATTTGTGCTTCAGTGTGTTCTCTTAAGTATATGAGACTAAAATTTCATTTCATTTGTATTTCGTTGTGTATCATTTTTACTGTTCTTATATACCTTGCTTTACTACATACTAAACATGTTTAAGTGCCGATTTTTTATTACCACCTTTTACCATCAAGATGATGCTTTGTAATATAATTTGAATGATTGTACGTTATAATACATATAGATATAGATTCAGTCAAACCATTGCATCTTTAAGCTCTTACATATAATTTTCATATCAAGTAATAAACCTGGAACACCGCAGTGATTATTTGGATAGGTATAATTTTCATTGACAAACTTTCTAATTTTAGTGAGAACTTCATTTTACCTGAACTTGGATTTATCGCAAATAGGATAATACTCGATTGGTGGAATCAAAACAATCGCTATTTTATGCTTTGGTAAGAAACACGCAATTAGCTTGAAAATAAATTAAAAATCATGAAATGACAAAAATATATATTCAGATATGTTGAATCTATTCTGTTACTACACACACACACACACATATATATATATAAAAAGCATAAGCTTTTTAGTTTATTTTTAAGTTTTGTAGGACTTATCTCCTATCTCTGTGAATAGTAAACTGTAGTTTTTAAGAATATAACTAAGTGAAAATCTAATATATGTAAATTAAGAACCCTTATTAAGGCATCTTTAAACTATGCTTCACTATTTTTGTTGTTGATATTATTGAAAAAACATACATCAAATATCTAAAGGGTATGTGCTTAACCACCTTTAGTACAATAAACTTCTCTTCAAAGTTTATGGATTCATGGTTAAACAAGTTCCACATATAATGTGTATATTGCATCCTTTCACTCTTCATTTCCATTATTTAGGTAGTAATAATTTTAGTTAATTACTTAATTTACAATTTTGTTTTCTATTATCTTCACCCTAAAATTGGATTATGTCCCAGCGAGTCAATTTCAGCGAAGAATAATGAATATATTAAGTCATCGTTATGTATATTTTGTGATAAAATTTGAAAAGATTATATATATATTTTGTACGAAATCAAAATGATCTTGCTTTCGACCACAATTGTTTAATGGCAATTTTATATAAATCTTAATTTTTCCACTAATATATATCTAAATTTTTGCTTAGTGAAGACCAAAGGATCTTCATAGCCATTTGTTTGGTACTAACTAATCTATCGAACGCGAGTAATAATTTAAATATGTAAGTAAATCTTTTTATAAAACATCATAAGAATTTGTATATTATGTATTCTAATTAAAGAAGGTTCTATTGGTTCATTTTATTAGGTTATATGCCTCAATTACTAGGAAAAATGAACTAAGTTGGTTTCTACGTTCTTACTAATAATAGAGGAAAATTGCAAGTATGGTTTTCATTTACTTTTACATATAGTGAATTTGGTGGTTTAAACTTCAACAAGTATTGACATTTGATGGACACAAGGAAAACTATTACATTTTGACATGCCATTGATTTTACTGTGGATTATTTATTCTTTGTTACTTCATAAATCGTAAGAAAACATCAATGGCACGGTTTATAATGCGACATTGGAAGACGGTAATGAGGTGGTGGTTACAAGGATTGGGAGAGTAGATAATGAAAGGGAAGCTGTTTGAAAGTCCAGTACAACGTTTTAGTTATCAAACAAGCATGTTTGTGTACATGTTAAAATCAATTATAGATAAGCCATTAACTTTCTTATGGAATGTGGCTTTTATTAGATGAAAAAATGAAATAAACATAGCCTTGACCAGTTGAGCCTTCTGTATTCAAAAATATAAATGTAGACCATCATTGTTACATTTTATGGTCTAATATCTCCTACGGTATTTACATTTAGAACTATCCATGTCACATGCATTCAAGGACTATGCTGCTCTAAAAATAATATAATATATTTATTATTTTGTAGGCCAGTGGATTTGACCCTTGAAGAGTTTTCATCGACTAACCAATTCTAAACGATGAAGATAGAATGAAGAAGCAAAGGTGGTCTTTTATTCCCCAAGGTAAGAATTAAGAGATTTAATTGAACAACTTCTCATTTGTAGGATCATCTATTTAAATATCTAATAATATTTCGCATCTGTTTTTACCTTTTGTACATTATGATATATCAATGTGCATAGTATATCAAATATTATATGCCTACAACTTTTCCTTGATCGATAACTAAATTTATACACTTCGGCGCACACATATATGAATTTGTTTGCCACTTTTTCTTAACACACAAAGGAATTCTTCTTTTTCCTGAGTAAAGTCAGATGCATGCTGGATATATTCAAATTAGTATTTGACCTCTATCTATTTTCATCAGACATGGTATAGTAATGGCTTGGAGGATATAAATCCTTAGTGGAGGAAATGTTTTTTGTTGCTTCAAGATATTGTATTTTTTCTCATAGGAGAGAAGTAACTTTTTATCTAATAAATTGCTTTCAAACTAAGTTAAACGTTTCATAGTCCGACTCATTATTAATTTTTAAATCTTTATTACTGAAGCTATATTGTTCAATCCCTGTTTCCTCAATAATATTAGAACTACAAAACCTTTGGATTAGTTTATGGATTTAACCATTTAACATTTTATGTAAGAATTTTTGTCATTTGGATAGATTTTCCTTACTTTGTAAAGGAAATCTATTTTTTTGAGCATTAGATATCAACAACAAACCTTTGTAAGTTTAATTCAGTTTAGTTTATTCTAAGCTCAATTATAAATTATTTTGATGTTGGTTCTTTTGCATATTGTTTGGGTATTTTTTATTACAATTATATAACATGACATATAGCATTGATTTTGCTACAAAAGAATATAGCTTATTGTTCTTTGTATTCTTATTATCAGCTTTCCCCTCACATCCACAACACACTATAGTTTTTTGGAATATCCTATTAGTTCTCTTTGGGTTCCTTCAGAGTACTAGCATACACATTGCATGATTCTAAATGGCTGCAAAATAATAGTTTGAGGGGCTATGAATTAATTATGTGTGTTGTATACTGCCAAGTTAACTAAAGTCCATAGTTATCCACACAAAATGAGTTACGGTTCATTATATTTGAAAATGGTATCCAGTGGTTAAACCTGTGCACTTTCAATAGCTTGCCATTTTGTAGAATGTTTGCGTAAACAATAAGAAGGTGAGATTTTTAAAATATTGATTGCCATTAGTGGTTCCCTTACTTCATGCAAAATGGTACCATATTGCTCATGTGGAGCATGTGACCGCCACATCATATATTAGAGATGAACAATTATTCAGAAAAGGGTAATATATCATTAATAAGCCATGTTTTTTCACTAGTGTGTTGGGCTTTGTAAGGATGTTATTGATAATTTTCCACTAAGTTTGCACCTGAGGTCTAACGAATACAAAATATATGATGTGTGTATACTCTGTGTATTGAGCCTAAAAGATCTATACAATAAACTAAAGTGTAGTAACTAATTTTCTTTGAGTTGTGAGAGCAAATACTGTACATAATATATTTTTTGCAACACCCCATCAAGTAATTTTCCGTCAGCTTGAAATAAAAAAAACGAGTTCCTTTAAATATTTAATTCTAGTTCATACCGAATGAAAAGATTTGAGATGTCGTAATATCGTTCTCTTACTAATTTTACTTTTACCGAATGAAAATACAAAAATTGTATTCCATGCTTGATTAAGGGGTTACATTCGTTTTGGTTTCCACGTCGTATTCATCAATTGCTTTGACTTCCTATTGGTATTCTATGTTGCTTCATCAATTTGCTTTGATTTTTAACCAAATATAGGGTAGATTTTCTTTTCGATTTAACAATGGATTTTAGTCTAGATTAATATGGCTTTGATTTTAGCTTTAAATGAAATTTCATGTTTGGATCACTTCTTTATATTATTTTGCCAATTTAGCTTTGTTTATTGCAAAATTTAAGGATTTCAAGGTTGTGGTCATATAGACCGCGTGAATAGAATCTTTCTCTGTGCAGACTCATCTTCTTCATCCCTTTTCTAATTCTACTAACCATTCCTACTAATTTCTCACCATCAACTTACATTTTTTCTGTCTTCGTGTTATTTTTTATATTTGCATGTTCATCAATATAATATATGTTAACAAGCACCTTGCTTATTTTAAATCATGCACAAATTTTTTTTAATCTTAGTATGTATATGATGAAGCAACTTTTTCAGAGCTACTGGGTTATTATTTAATTTGCACATTGTTTAACTATTATTTTCTTCAAACTATAATTCTACCATTGAAATTTTATCGTAGCAATTTGATAAGCAGTGGAATTATAGTTGTGATAAAAAAAATTGTTGGTTGACTAATCCATTCTAGACTAAATTTTTGGATCCTTGCTTTTGAAAAAACTTGATATAGTTGTGATGTTTTTTGTATTTTTTTGGAATATATTTTTGAATAATATCCAATATTCGTTCAATAAGCATAAATGGCTAGATCTGATGCTGAGGGCTTATATCCAAAGCTATGCACTGTCAAAGGTGAATGCAAGAAGTACGGTGGTCAAAACAAATACAAGGATAGAAAGTGCAAGGATAACAAATGTTACCTTTGTCCACTAAAGTGCACTTTTTAACTGTTACTTGCTATATTAACTTGATTCTAATTTGAGTAACATCAGTAATCTAAAGTTCAACATGCTTAAATAATTCAAGCGTTATTGTAGCTCCTACTTCCAAATAGTATTTTACTGTATTTAATCCGTTATATGTTTCAGTGCGTCATAGGTTATATGTTATTTGTGACAATATATAAGCATCAACGAAATCAAATATCATAATAATTATATTCCCATTCTTTTTTATGTTCACGTATACATTTCAACTCTGTTGACAGCTTTTCGTCTACTATTCTATTACTTAATGCTGCTAAGAGCTATGGATCCTATTATTTTATTGAAACAGATTGCAGTGTGTATTTAAGTCTGCATTGTTTATACTACAATATTAAAATTCCGTGCATTTATTCCACACCCAAATACAAGCTTTTGAGGTCTTACTTTTAATTTCGTTGCAGGCCAACTTTATTTACATCAGTTTTGAAATTTTGATCAGTGGTATACAACTAAGATAGTTGCTACTTTAATTTACCTTATGTTAACGAAATTATGTGTTGCTACTCATTACAATATACTCTTTTTACAACTAAGCCTTATGTACATTGATATCAAAAGGTGATTTCCTTTCATTGGGTGTACCACCGTCTATTTCTTCTATGTTTTCTCAAACTAATGTTGATAGTTGAACATGTACAGACTTAGCTACAATGCTGCTGCACCAATCCTGAATCTTTGTTCAAAATTTAGTAATGCTAAATCCAATTTTTTAAATTAGTCCAGTATATAAATTTACAGCTAAAAGAAGACTTACTTATGTACATTTGGTTACTTCTTTTCAATATCGTAAAATTATGGTTTACCTTTCCCTTACTTACTATACATGTTGTTCTCTTACCTTATTTTCTTTCTATTCCTTATGTAAATGATTTTGTTGTTTTTCAATTTTCTATATAACTAAAGTATTTTCACCACACCCGTGTGCGAAGCACGGGTTCGCACTAGTGGTAATAATAAAGGATAATGAGGAATAAAGCGAATGTTGTATTAAAAGAAGAAATTACATTTAATTAATTGAAATTGGTTATTATAGAATAGGAAATCAGTTTTGGTAAGTAATTTATAATCCTTGTCTGTAACCAATAAATTAATAGGTTTAAATTAGTAAGTTGTAACAATTGATTTATTCTCATCTTATTATTTAATCCGTTGAAATTAAATTGGAAATCAACGAAATTGAGTGTAGTTGAAATATTGCAGTTAATAATAAGAAAAGATGTGAACTATAGAGTTTGAATGAAATAAGATGAAAACTTATGTAAATAAAATTCATAAGGTTTTGGTAAATAATAAGAATGTAAATCAAAATAAAAGAAATTGTTGGAATTTAAATTATAATGAACTAGGTTTTTTCCATTGTGATTGTACGCTGGAATTAATGTAATATTTATATCTTGAAATTAACGTGGAAAATTTTATTTTAAAATATTATTAATTTCTGTGTAATCAGAAATGATGAAATTTGTTAACTTTTAATCTAGAATTTAAAGATGATTAAATTGATTTTTAATTTAATATTTTATTTAATTAACGTGTAAAATTGGGTTATTGGGCACTGTCTCGGATTTCAACGAAACCAGTTTCATCGGATCTGTAACAGTGAATTATTATAGGATTTCAAGTTTCGTAGCGATCGGACTTATCGTTTGATCGTGTGAGCTCGAAACGCGTAGAAATCGATTTATGGAATTTAAAGACATAATATGATTCAAAAGCTAACTTCTGTATATAGTGGAACTGGGTTTGAAACTAGTTCCATTGAGTTTAAAAATATCGAAAACCTATATTTCGATATATTGGACGACATATTTTCGTTTCGGGAACGGAATGGGCTTTTCGGGTTCGCGTAATCGTTTCGACCAATTCGATCTGTACCATACATTCTTATCCATCGCTGCCTATATATAGGCTGTTATAAACCCTAGCAGCCTTTTTATTTCCTATTGTCTGTATGTACATTTCTTTCTCATCTCCACTTTCCAATGGCAGACAACCCAAAACCCTAATTCCCAAATTCAAAATCAAATTGAAAATTCAAACTCTTCAAACCATATCAAATTATATATCGTTGGAAAGCTCTCGACGAGCGTAATCTAGATCTGCAGTTCGTTTTTGCAATTGAGTCTTAGTTTTGGCGATCTTTCTCAGCCGTCCGTTGCTAGGGTTTCGCGATCGACGGTGGATCTTCACCCATTTGTCGATCGGAAGGCACCGGAGTGTAGAGGGCATTGAGGCAAGTCGATCCATGGGTTTACATCATGTCATAGGTGCACAGAATTTCCGGAAATCTCAATCAAAGGTGGCGGCGGCGGACCACTCTAAGCGGCGGCGGTGGTCACGGCGAGTACGCCGTGGGTGCGCCCTGACGTGGTTATGGCAGCGCTTGGGTCAGATGGGGTCGAAGGCGAACAGAGCGGTGGGGGCGAAAGCGTATAGTTGGCGGCTGAGATGGGTGATGCTCGTGCGATCTGTTGCTCGCGTATAGGGTTTGCAAGGTGAAGAGATAATTGCCTTTTTGCCCTTCAATCTTATTTAATTTAAATTTTAAAATTCAATGTTCTAACATCAATAACTTTTGCATACAATCTCGGATTTACGCGCGGTTTCTTCCATTGGGATCGTATTGAAATTTCGGACAATATGAAACTAGTTTGGTTGAATTTGAAAACTGTCCAATTTTTGGGCTTTTATTGGATTTTAAATCGACTATAAATCAAAGGTGAGCAATTTAACCCACTCACGCAATACTGAACGTTCTTATGTTAGTTGAATTAAATTTATGAAGTGATAAGAACTTTATTGATTGTTGTTTGGTGATTTAAATTTTCATTTAAATTTAATTTGAATTTATATTGAATTAAATTGATATTTAGAGTAATAATTTAATTTAATTGCTAGTTAATACCTGATATTGATAACCAGTTAATTGTTGTTAATTATTGGCTAATTTGGATGTTGATTGTGATGGATGTCTATTTGTTGACATTTTGGATGATTGCATGTTTATTTATCTTTATACATACCTGTTATCACCATGTATAATAATTAAAAGCATATAAATTGTCATTTGAATCATTTCGAATAAATCAAGAAATATGTTGAAATGCTATATACCTATGACACCTTGATTTGGATTGAAATGATATATATCCATCCCTGTAATTAAAATTTGAAATAACTGATCACTTGGCCATAGGGTAGAAAATTATATACGGACACCAGATTGGTTAAATTAAATGGTTTCAAAATATTGAATTTGGATTTTGGTTAAATGAAATTGATTTTAAAAGGGAATAAATTATGGATTTATATGAATTAAATTAATTTCTAATTCAAGCTTTGAAATGTTGAAATTGAAATGGGTTAAAGGAAATTATTTTAAGAATTGAATGGGAAATGTGGAGTAATAATTGATATATGATCTTAATTTTGAAAATTGAATTATTTTAAAGATCTGGATCTTAAATTCGAACAATGAAGTTTAATTTGATTTAAGTGGTTTAAATCAGTAAATTGAATTTGGGCTGGAAATTGATATAAATTGAGATGATTTAAAATAAGAATCGAATTGAAATTTAAATCATTGAATTGGTTTGTTGAATTGAATATGAAGTTAAAAATGAATGTTTCGAAAATTGAAGTTATTTCGAATTGAAATTGAAATCAAGTTGATTTGTCACTAAATCAAAATTTAGTCAATTGAATTGAAAGATTGAAAATTGAGTTTTGTTGATTTGAAATTTGGACATGGGTCCAGATTTGTAAAATGGAAAGGAATAGTTTGATTTGATATTATCTTCAAAATAAATTATTTTAATATAAACTGTTTAAAATCTATTTTTATTTAATATTCAAATTATTTAGATTTTCCAACTATTTTACTATATAAACCATTTTCAATACTCAAACCCTTTTATATTAACTATTTTAAACTATTTAAAATATTTTTACACTATTTATAACTATTCAAACTATTTCTAAAGATTTCAAACGGTGCAGGTTGGAATGTTTATATTTAAATCATTGATTTAAAGGCGAATGTGATTAAATGAAGTTATAACCTAAGTTTGAAGTTGAAATGATATTTTCAAGTGAAAATGACATACGTTGGGTAAATATGATGATTTTGAAATGAAGGATATTTTGAATTGAATATGATATTTTGATATCAAATATGAACCGGTTTGGAAATGTAAAAGAACCAACCGGTGTGAAAAATGACGTTTGGTTGTTAAAGAGACTGGGGCCTCTTATTGGCATACTTTCTGTCAATATTGGAACCACTTTAACAACTGTGCGTGGTGGATGATCCAGAATGAAGTAAGAGAACGATGATGGATGACCCCGGCACTTGTGTCAATTAGAAATGACTAAAACAGGACGACTTGTCCTAACCATTGAGGCTAGCTACCTCTAGCGAACACACTTCTTCGTATTACCATCTTTACTTTGAAACTTAATTGGTGCACACCTTCGGATTTTGGGAGCGTTGGACGCGGGGTCGTTAGGGGTTACCACTAGTCAGGCGACTCGAATTGGTAGTGTCATACTTTGGTCATTGCCTCACGTGCCTTGTCATACTCTTTATCCTTATTCACGCCCACTACGATTTTGTTTTAGCATGGTACTTAGAGGGGACTCACTGGTTACCGACGTTACTGGTTGTGTTACGGGACCTGCATAGACTACCTGCTTAAAAATGTGTTAAGGGGGGTTAATGTAAAGCCTTAACGCTAAGAAAAATATTTATATTACTAATTAGACACTACATATATAGCGTATTCTACTACATATAGATAGTTTAACGGATCCTTAAGAAATGGAAAATCTCGTAACATCTCTTAAGTTATTGCACGCACGTTATACACTGGATAGGAAATATAAAACCCCGTAAACATCTCTAACGCTATTACACTCCGGTTATTGGTGTTATTGATTTAATTACATAAGGTCTTTTAGTTCTGACTCAAGTGTTTTGTCTTTTCATTATGCTCGGGTCAGTCTGAGCTTTTCGGTGTTGAAGACATGATTTCTGGAGGATGAAGACAGAGTTTGGTATATTATATTATATTTTTAGTAATTTTTCGCTGCATCATTATTATATTTCATTGTTTGTACTCTGATTGTTGTAAAAAGAATTGTATAATCAAATGTATATTATAAAACAGCTTCATGAACTGTTTATTTGATTATTATATTTTGTCATTCCACTGCGAGATTCTGTGTTTTGTTTCCTTTCTTTTCTCTTAATTTCTTATTTACCCCATTGACAATCCTCCCTTTTGAATGGTTTGAGTTAGACATGTGTGGCTTATTGTCGATTTAAACCGTCCAAAAAGGTGGGTCGTCACAAATTCTCTTTCGTATATGGTTTGATTTAAAATGATTTATATTTGGTGATTTTGTGATTTAACTCTATTTAATGAGGATATATAATAAACGGATTAGTAGTACCGGATGGTATGGGACGCTTGGTAATATTTTTTCGGTTATTTTATTGACTCGTATTATAGAATATTGTTGTTTGACGAGTGTTATTTACTAACTTCTAGTAAACAATCCAGTAATACTGAGTGGTATGGGACACTCAGGTAATACTTGTTCGATTACTATTAGTGAGTAGATGTCACTTATATTCTGAAAATGGGTTTGGAACTTGCGATATCGTCTAGAGGTGACTCCTTAGAGTTTATTAGTCGAGAGTTGTATTACTCTCCAAGGGCTATAAGCTGGAGATATGTTAGAATTTATAGATTTATCCTCTTAGGACTAACTAGCCGAGTTATATTATATTACACTTAGGGCTACTAGTCGAGGAATTAGTATGCTTTGACGCTCTCATTAGGACGTGTGGAGTCGAGAATACTTATTGTTACTCTCATTAGGACTCATCTCGTCGAGAGTATTTTATTACATCATCTAAGGACTAACTAGTCGAGTATCATTATTTGCTCTTAGGGCTAGCAGTCGAGGATTTGTTATGTTGATACGCTCTCGTCGGGACTTATATAGTTGAGAGTAGTTGTTGTCACTCTCATCAGGATTCCTAGAGTCAAGAGTATTAGTTATTACTCTCATTGGGACTTGTATAGTCAAGAGTATTTATTGGGAATCTCGTCATGGGTTCACGCCACTATGGATAGTGCGTGAATTAGACCCACCAGATATGCTAGTTAGCCATCCTAGCGGTCCTGATTGCGGGATCGCATCTCGGATCTGTGATGTCACCTTGTTGAGTTTGAAGGTTGAGAGTTACTTCTCTCTTCAGAGCCATTGCCCCGACGTCACTTAAGGACTAACAGTCCGTTACCAAAGGCAAGCTAGAATCGTGACCAATGCTCGACATAGCCCGACAGTGTGTGTACAATATTAGAGTAACTTAGGGACTGTAGAAAATGAGCTACGATCATTAGCGTTTCCTGAAGCAGTGTTGCGATACGTCAGTTTCCCATTTGGATGACTTAGGTAGTTCCATTATATTTGATATATTTGATATTACCAACTCATTAGAGACGATGATTGTTTGACATGAGAGACTGGATGCGTGTTCGTCTATTATTTGAGATACCCTAATCCGAGACAGTTGTGTGTTATCTATTTATGACATTGGAGACTTGCTGTGAGCTTGTCTGTCATTCTCTCATAAGAGCATATGGCTGAGAGATCTTCTTTTTGTTTGATTTGTTGTTTCTATCTTCTAGGACCATTCGGTTAAGAGTTTTGCCTCTCTAAGGATTGTGGGTCGAGATATGTGGTTTTATACATTAAGTATTTGTTTGGTTTTGATGTTTGTTGAGTTTTCCTGATATCTCCAAAGGCCAAACAGTTGGAAGTTATCTCTTCCATTAGGACTGTAGGTCAAGAAAATTATTGGATATTTTCGATATTTTGTTTGAATTGTGTTTTATGGGATTTGCATTTCTAGCTATCTCCTAAGACAAACAGTCGGAAGTCCATACTTCCATTAGGACTGAAAGTCGAGATGGTATTCCTGGATATCGGTTTTCGCATTTAGTTTGGATTTGATTCTATTTGGGTTCCATATTTACTGATTTATCTTTTATGACTTAGCACTCAGAAGTTATTACTCCCATGAGGGTTGTAAGTCGAGATTCGATACTTTGATGGTTTATTTGGGATTATGCTTCCTTGATTTATATTTTTAGGGCTTGTTAGTCAGAATTTTATACTTCCATCAGGACTGCAAGTCAAAACAATTTGGGTTGTTGACCCTATGATTTGGTTTGATTTGGGATACATTCCTTTATTGAGGTTTTACGGATATGCTGTGCGCTTATCCATATGATTTTGAGATTCTGATGGATTTGATTGTTATCACCCGATTGTGGATGTCGTGATTCTTTCTTGCTTGTATGTATCCCTTGGGTGATATTTGAGAATGTGTGGCATGATATATTTTCATTATGATTTATGATGGATGTTTCATTGAGTTATATTGTAGTTGACTTTTTAATACCATGCTTATTATTATGGACTCATATTGGAGTTAGATATAGTCTGACCCGCTTATTATTTATATAATACTCGGGTCAGTCCAAGACTTCTTAGGTACGAAGACATTGGTCATAGGATGATTGGGCATTAGAGGAGAATATATATATATATATATAGTATTTTGTGATGACTCTACATATGTTCTATTTGAGTGTCTCCTTGTATTTATTCTGATGAAATGGCTGAGTGTTTTGTATTATGAACTCGACTTGGTATATATTAAGACAGACATCATTTGGTATCAGTTTATGTATATTATATTTTTCTGCCGCGTTCTGTGACTCTGTGTTCATCTGTATATGTTATATATTGTTCTATCCTGGAAAACTCACATGTTTATCGCTTTGTGCCGATACTGGATACGTATGGCCGTTTTAGTTTTGAGATTTTTAATACGTACGGTGTTAGCCCAAGGAAATATTCACGTATGGTCTCTCCTAATAAACATCATTCTCTGTATTACTAGACATGATTACATAGTAATCCACTTCGGTAGTATGGGTATAGAGGTGGGGCGTTACAGACGACTTCAACGACGAGGCGGTGGGAGGCGTCAAGTTGGAGGTAGCTAAAAGGTGACGTTTACAAGGCTGTGGTGCTTTCGTTCTTTTTTTATTTTGCATTTGATTGTAATACGAAGGAGAAAGCGTCGGCTGGGGTATATAGCCGGGCGCAATGCCGTATCGACGCCTGGCTGATGTCTTTTTAAGGGCATCAGCAATAAGTCGTAAGCAATTATATACCAACACCTCGCCGACGCCTTTTAATAGGCATCGGTGATACCAGGTAGGTAATTGGTGCATTTTCTAGTAGTGATGAGAAAAGATCGAATAGATTAATTAATGAGGAATATTGGTTTTATGGGGAGAATGATCACCTTTCTCATTCTCTCTTTTAAAACCTTACTATTTAATTTCATATTTAGATCATTTCATTCTTTCTTATGGCTAAATATGATCTTATTCCATGTGAACCAAAACCCAAGGCCTATTTAAATAAATAAATGTATTAAAATTTTGTTTAAATATATATCGATATCGTATATCGATACGCGTATGCATAAATTTTATATACACATTAAATAATTACCAACAACACCCAAAACATCAAATAAATTAATAATTAATATTTCTTAAACATTAACTAATTCATAACACTTTATAAACTAATTAAATCGTGTAGTTTTTCAAAGAATTTACGAATGCGATTGTGTAACTGAAAGGTGTGAATTCAATCAGTGATTAATATTAAATAATTCAAATATTAATGTTCACACGTCACCTTGACTAGTGGAGCAACATGTTGATCAAATTCATCGCTTACAAACCTTTTAGTGAAATCATAATTTATATTATCTTAAGCGATATCATTTAGTAACGATAATGTACACATATTCTCTTTGTCAAAACTATATCACTTTAGGATATATGAAATTTGGAATTTGTCAAAATCTAATATTTCAACTCAAACCAACTATAGTCGCTCGATGGATCACCATGTTATGGTTTTACTACAATCAAAGTGGAGTATTCACATTGAAACTCTACGGTATTCTCAAATCGAGGGAACTGTGTAACATCGTCGCACTGAGATTTTCTATTAGACCTAGTTGTTATTGACTAACAAGAAACTCTTGGACTAGTCATTCCATATTTATCCAATAACTACGAGTATGTAACCCCTTGATGCTCCTAGCAGCCATGAGTAATGCACCATCAACGTTGGAGGAGTTTTACGCACTCTAGTTTCAACGGATGTATCAATATTCTTTCTCTAAACATTTTGACTTGAACTATTTAAAACAATGTTATTTTATATTGTAATTAATTAATCACGATTACAACTAACAATCACATAATATTTTATTCAAGGATTTTTTTCATTATATATTTTAAATTAATTATTTAATTATTTATATCGTAATATGATAAAGTATATAAAGGAAAAACAAACACCGTTACTACGAACAAGGTCGACTGTAGAGTTAGGTAAATGTAGCAAATTATATAATTGACCATAATGCATATCACTAACTTTTTCATGATTGACCATAATCCAAGTATAGTTTAAACACTTAAATTCATAGTGTTCTCATGTTAAAAGTCTACTGCACATCTTCACGTGAGATATTCTATTTGACGTTAACAAAAGACTATTGATGAGTTATTTTGTAACTGTTCAAAACGACTATACCTATGTAACCCCTTCGTCCCCCTAATGGTCATGGGTAATTCATCGTCTATCATATGGAGGGCATTAAGTATACTAGTCTCAATTAATATATTGACATCTCATTCTCGAAACATCTTGATTATGAACATTTGAAGACACGTTTATTTTATTTGATTCAATACTCATATTTACAAAACCATTTGTAACCGCAATCTATTAAATACTTTTCTTAAAATTTTATACTTTATAAATTTAATATATTTAAAACATTAATTATATCTTAATATAAAATATACAATAGAAAATAAAACCAAAAGCTTACCTTATTTCAAATAGAATTTGCTATAAGAGTTAAGTTATATAATCAAATTACATAATTGCTTCAATGACAACCCTTAACTCTATCATTTATAAATAGTGGAAAATAGGCACAAGGACAAATTTTCATAAAAATTTTGGTTGAAGGACAACAAGTTTCATTTTTAGACTGAAGGACAAACTTTGAAAGATAATTAGGCTGAAGGACAATGCTAATACAACTAGCATTTTGTACAATGTAAAACTAAATATAATGCTAGTTATAATTAGCATTTTGTACAATGTTTGCACTATACAAAATGCTAACTATATTTAGCATTGTCTTTCAACCTAATTTTCTTTCAAAGTTTGTCCTTCAGCCCAAAAATGAAACTTTGTGTCCTTCAGCCTAATTTTTTTTCAAAGTTTGTCCTTGTGCTTAATTCCCTTTTATAAATACCCCAATCATGATGGATAGTAATAAAGATCCAAGTTTCTGCTCATGAGAATATAGACCAAAATCATTTTCGCCTCACCCGAGCAGTTTTCCAAAAGTTGTGTGTTGCATTTCTTTTGATAAATAGATCCTGGTACCATGTATTCTAGCATTTTACTCAAGATCTATCTGTCAGGAATAAGCAATAGATCATTGTGGATGTATGCAATTCTTGAATCGAACCACTAGAAAATTGTATCTTTTATTCTGGAACTTTTCGATGTTATGTGATTTTATGAACATAGCTTCTTATAATGTGAAACAAATAGAGATTCACTCTACCAAAACTCAGTTGTAGATTACATTCCGAGCCTAACCAGGCAAATGTATACGAGGTGTTTGTAAATTTTTTAAGCAAATGGATATGAATTCAAAATTACGGTTTTGGAAAGATATGAAAATTTGACCAAAGATCAAATATGATATGAAAAAGGACGTGACATGTATCTTCACATGCTTATATAAAGAAAATAAAGAAATATACGAACAAGAAAACAGAAATTTTGGACTCAGATTAGCATCACGTAGACAAATAATTTGAAGGATGCAATACAAATTGGTGGACATATAACAACATCTAGGTTTTCTTTTATCATTTTGTTTGTCAATGCCTCAAAAATTGATGTGTGGTATTCAACGGTATCAGTAGGTACTGGATTCTAATAAAGCCACCAATAGGAGTAGCTTAAGCCTACCAATATGAAAGAGGTATCCAAAACGAATCCTCCTGCGTTCCGATGTTGCTTTTTTTTACTCCATTTTTCAAAGACGAAACAAGGAGTTGAACCATATAGGGCCAACCTTAAAACCAAATTCAAATACAAACATTCAGATTCTGAAGTTGATTATTGTTTATTTGATAGCTCTGTTTTCATAATGGAGCATATTATGTTATACCACAGACGGTATTTAGATCTGAGTTCAAAATAACCAATTGAATGCTTATCTAGGCAGATCAACTTGGATTCAGAATTGAACCAGGTCTAACATCTAAAGATATTGATTTTTACTTTGTGTGTGTATGTATATATATAAAAGGAGCGATAGGCAGCCCTATTTTACAGCACTCCTGGTCCCCTAATTTCCACCACATATTCATATTTAAATAAATAATGTTAGCTTCTGTCTCTTCCACCTCGTAACATTATTTAAATTGGAAATAAAAATCAAACGTCCACAAGAGGTGTTACAGAATAGAGAGCACCATTGAACGCTCATATGCACATATATACGTCTATATGTGTGTGTTAATAATATGCTATTTGTGCATAAAGAATCTTCTAATCCATCAAACATACAGTCAGTCCATTAAATTGATGCAGACTTCAACTAGAGCAAGAAACGACTATTACTTCGACGAATCATTCAAGTCATCTGCTGTTTTCTTTTGCCTAGTTCAGTCATGGACTAGTTGCTGTATTGTGATGATTGTATCTTATATAGATGTTCTTGCAACGAAACTGGACACTGTTTACTTTTATTCTCCTTCACTGTGTCTCGGATTATATTCTTGCAGTAAAATTTGGATGCTGCTTAGTTTTACTAAATCTACAAAGAAGGAAACAATATTTTTTTTCCTGATTTTGGTATTTGCAGACCCTTCACAAAGAAAAATCAAGGTTACACCGTGTTAGCTTAATTTACCACAAGCAGCTATGAATTGGAAGATCAACCAAAGATAAACGTTTGTTAGCCTAATTGGTAAATATACGTATATCATAACTGTCATAGTTTTATATGCAATTACAAACTTCAGCACAGAAAGAAATTTTTTTTACGGACGGCGTTTCTATCACCTGAATGGTTGCCAGAAGCTTAGAGAGCATGGAAACAGCAGGTAATTCATGCTGTAACCTGGAACAATTATAAATTTAACAAATATAAAATACCAAACCATTGAAACGAATTCATATTAGAGATTTCTACCTAAGCACTCTTCCACATAGCACCAGAATTTACAAGCTTGTTATATGCATTCCTAAAGTCATCAAAAAACTTCAGTTCATCGCCTGCATAAACTTCAATCCATCTGCACAAATATGACACGCAATCGTTCAGGTTTACAAAAAGGTTCATTTGATGTGTGTGTGTGGGGATTTTAAATTATTAGAAATACTTTAAGCACTCATTGTCTTCAACTAAAGCACGATCTGATGGCAACCCTATCATGCTCGCCATTCCTGCTGAGTGAAAGTAAATGTCAATGTAGAGGAATTGTTGAAGAAACTCCAATATTGATAAATGGGTACCAATTTAAACACATATCCACACATTTTCCTGTGTGTGAATCTTTTATATTCGTGGTTAACGTGAAGTATGTGTAGTGGGTTTTGTGCATACTCATCAAAATTCACAACCAAAGTTTAGTTCTCTGCATATATTAAAAAAAGTATATCCAAATGGTTCTTGGTTCTGATCCTCCTTCAACTTCCATAAACCCTAATCTGTCTTTTGCTTACCGTAACAAACATTTTTTTGCCATGATGGATCCATCGACCAACAATTCTATTTTTCAGTGAAGCAACAGAGCAACAGAAGATTGATGAAATTGATGAGTATAGGCTGCTGAAAACGCAAGAAAGCAAATTTGGTGTTCAGGGTTCAGCTTATGTGGAGGAATGCAGAGGCCATCATTTCATTTAATGTTTTAGCCTTAAATACCGTATTTACTTTTTATTTCTTATTTGACATGGATGCCTCATGTGAAAAAATTGCAAATGTTTGCCTTATCCAACAGCACACTGCTGTATTATCTGTTTATACACGACAGCTTCCTACTGAACTGTTTTTTCAATATTCAACACTTCATTTCATTTTTACAAAATCCCCATATTAATTGACAAATTAAATTGTGGGTTGATGATAAAATTGTAGTTTAAGTTACAATTACTATATCCATGTAATTTTCTAATTCAAGGGAACGTTTTACAATCAAGGAGTCTTGTGCAAAATTTATTCGACTACAGCAAATAATCACCATAAATAATCACTAAACAGGTAATGAACTGATAAAATAAAGAGACACAGGATGCGTTGTTCGGTCAAACATGATCTACGACTGCAGATCCAACAATTTTGATCATCTAGTATAATTATAATTCACAAGAAGTATACAATTCAATTGAAAGATTACTGAGGACAAGAATGGAGCAATCTCAACAATTATCTTCAATAAGGGTCAATTTGTAGAAAAAGCACTCAATCATTAAAATCCCCAATTTAGCACTAAAATTGCTATTTGATTGTTTGATTTAATTTCAAATTTATCTTAGATTAGCCTTCAATAATGATGGAGAAACCAAACATATGTCCTCATTAGGAGCCATTAGGGATATGTGGCAATCCGGTGCGTTCAAGTGGACCAATTAGCCAGCCCAAACTTGGATATACGGCCTCCAACTGTTGGCCAACAGAGTGCCTCAAGTTGGGAAAATCTATGGAGTGCTTATTGTACAGATAACACGACGACATGTTAGGGCTTACAAGTCGACAAGTTGTAGTCTGCTAATTGCAGAAATGTTGTTATATGTGCTCCAAATCATCTCTACTTCATCGCATCTCTTCTTCAATAATGGAGTCCATATTGGAGTCCCTATAACAATCTCACGCACAAAATGGATCAACAAAAAATTATTTTTCCAAAGCCCCGAAGCCAGCCCAATGAACCGACTTGTACAGGAATTTTTTTGGAAAAAGGGAAATAACAAACATTTGATTTATGTTGCAAGTAATAACAAAACTATGGAAATAGTCATGGTTGCGAATTTTGTGACCAACCATATCAATTTTACTATAGAATATTGGTAAATGACACAAATGATGTGCGTATGCACACACGTAATGTTAAGAGCGATCGAACATGAAAAATTGAAAGGGTGCCAACGTAATTTTAATGGTGGTTGAAGCATCGAACACACTGATGAATCGCATACAGTCAATTCCCTACATTAATAATAGAGAGGGGTGAAATCTAGTGAAATCCTTAGCGTGACGGTAAGGTTGTTTCTTTGCGACCTGAACATCATAGGATCAAGTTCTGGACACAGCCTCTCTGCATACGAGGCTCGTGCACGCAGGTACCATCTTTAGATGAATGAAATCCTATTTTTCTATTTTCTATTTATGAATAATATTCGTATAGAACCAGTGGTAGCAATTTTAAAGATCAAGATAGTTTACTGAACATGTCACTAAGGCAATCCCAGCATTGAGGCTGGCATCGTTAGATATGGTATTAAACTCAGAGGAAGTAGCTATAAAAGCTTGTTTTATTGAATGTCACAAGAGGCTATTATATAGCCATACAATGCAGCAATGTTTCAAAAGTGCATCCAAGTACCGCACAACTAACAAACGTGGCTAAGACAAATTCAAAAACAAAATTCCCTACAAGTTAAGGATTATTAACAAGAACAACTAATCAAATTGGATAAGAAAGGACTATGTTAGTGCAGTAAGCTAAACATTTCCTAACAATCATCCCTTAAACTATTCTGCAGAAGCTGCAGTTAGTTTAATTCGGGACTGAAGCACAGCCCCAACAACTTCCTCATCTTCTGAAACTAATCCAACTTTAGGGGCTTTGTCATACCATCTGCTTGCTAACTGATCTTTTGTGCCACAATGCTCCAGACTAATCACACCATCTTTCACCAAGTCTCGGTGGAAATGAAAACGAATATGAATGTGCTTACTCTTTCCATGCATAATTGGATTCTTTGACAACTTAATGGTTGAATTATTATCACAGAAAATAGTGCACTTGCTTTGAGTGAGCCCAAGCTTTTCCAATATCCTCATCATCCATATACTTTAACACGCACATGCTGCAGCTGATATGAACTCCGCCTCAGTTGTAGACAAGCTCACAATGGGCTGCTTTTTTGAGCTCCATGCCACAGCTCCTGAACTTAGTTTGAAAACATATCCCGTCGTACTCTTCCGGTCATCATTCAAGATCTCCTGCATAGTCTGAGTCAGAGAACCCAATCAGTTTCTCCTCTTCTCCTTTCTTATACAGAATGCCCATCTCAGTTGTTCCTTTTACGTAGCGAAACACTCTCTTCATTGCACAAAGATGCAGCTCTGTAGGCGACCCCATGAACCGACTTAGTAAGCTCACCACATACATAATGTTAGGTCTGGTGGCAGTTAAATACATAAGGCTCCCCACCATCTGTTTGTAGACCGTAGAGTCTACTTTCACACCACCTTCATCCCTTGTAAGCTTGCACCGAGGAACAATAGGATTTTCGACTGAATTGCACTGCTTCATTCCATATCTTTCAAGCACCTCGGTAACATATTTCTTCCGACTTATAAAAATACCAGCAGGGTTTTGAATTACCTCCACCCCAAGAAAGTACCTCATTAAGCCAAGATCAGACATCTCAAATTCCTGCTTCATTGATCTTTTGAACTCCTCAAACATCTTCCTGTAAAAATATGATCATCCACATAAAGGCTGACAATAAGCACTCCTCAATTCACACTGCTCTTTACGAACAGAGTAGGTTCAGCTACACACCTCTCGAACCCTTCTTTAATGAAGTGAGCCTCTATTTTGCTGAACCACGCACGAGGGGCTTGTTTGAGCCCGTACATTGCCTTCTTCAAGCGATATACTTTTCCCTCGGCTCCTCTGATCTCATACCTCTGAGGCTGCTCAATGTAAACTTCTTCATTGATTTCTCCGTGCAAGAATGCACTTTTCACATCAAGTTGATGCACTTTCCAGATCCTGCTAGCTGCAAGTGCAAGGATCAGTCTGATTGTATCCCAACGAGCTACTGGAGCAAATACCTCAGTGTAATCGATTCCTACTTGCTGTGTGTATCCTTTGCTACCAACCGGGCTTTATACTTGTCCACTTCTCCCTTCTCATTCAGCTTCGTCTTAAAAATCCACTTGGCACCGATCTTCTTTGCTCCCTTAGGTAACTCAGTCAGCTCCCAAGTCTCATTCTTTTGAATAGATCGGATCTCACAGTTCATTGCCTCTCTCCAAACTGAGCTTCTTGCAGCTTCTTCAAATGTGATTGGGTCATTAGATGCAAACATTGCAAGTTGCTGCATCTCTGTAGTGAGTTGCTCCACTTCATCTTCTTTTTCGGACAAGCCTTCCTCAGTATCATAGTCTCTCATCCACACAGGTACTCTTTTCTTCCTCCCTTGAATTGGATTGGTCACGTCCTCAGTTGCATCAGCATCAACCCCACTATTTCCTTCTTCTTCGGCTATCTCATTCTCTTTGTTTTCATTTTCTTCCCCTCCATCTTCTTCCTCCTACTGTACTTCTGCTCGTGAAGTTGCTTTCCTTGTTTCTTTCTAGTTCCACTTTTCTTTCTCCTCGAACACTACATCTCGGCTAGTGGTTATCTTCTCTGTATCTGGATCATACATCCAGAAAGCCTTGGACTCCTCACTTACCCCGAGGAATACACATCTGAAACTCTTCTTGTCCAATTTCTTCCTCTCGACATCAGGAATGTGAACATGTCCGACACACCCGAACACTTTGAAATGCTCCATCGAAGGTTTCACTCCACTCCATGCTTTCTCAGGTGTTTTGTCTTGTACGACGGATGTGGGACACTGATTGAGTATATGGCTGGCCCAATTAGTTGTTTCCGGCCAAAACTCCTCGAGTACATCTCTTGCTTTAAGCATACACCTCACCATATTCATCAGGGTCTGGTTTCTCCTCTCTGCGACTCCATTTTGTTATGGAAAAGCTGCAGTGAGTTGACGACCAATCCCATTTGAACTGCAAAAACTGTACTCGGAAGAAGTGAACTCCCCACCTATGTCAGTACGCAAACAACAAACATATGCTCCTATTTCCTTTTCTATTAAAATTTTGAACTTCTTAAATGCATCAAGAGCTTCTGACTTAGCATGTAGAAAATAAACCCACATCATTCGACTATAATCATCAATGAACGTAATAAAATACCTCTTATGGTTGTTGGATTCCAGGGTAATCGGACCACATATGTCTGAGTGCACAAGCTGTAGAGGTCTTGAAGCTCTCCACAGACTCTTATTTGGAAAGGGATCACGGTGTTGCTTGCATGCTAAGCAATCAATGCACATTGTAGAACTGCTTTTCAAAACTGGTAGGCCTTGAACCATTTTTCTGTATGTCAGAGTTTGTAGTCCTTTCATGTTGAGATGCCCAAACCTTGCATGCCATAGGTCTTTAGACTCATTTGTGGTTGCTTTAAAGCAGGTTTGTCCTAAGGCGTTAGTAGGAACAGAAGCTAACAATACAAACATGCGGTTTGCAGTTATCATGGTTTGCATAATTAACCCCCTTTGATCATGATAAATACGACAACAACCATGCTGAATCAAAATAGTTAGATGCTTCTTCTGGAGTTGTCCAATGCTAAGCAAGTTGTTTTTGTAAAATACCTCAGTGAAAAACACAACTCTGCCTTTTACTTTCATTCTGACACTGCCCTTCCCCATGACAACCAATCGCAAACTGTTGCCCAGTTCACATTCCGCCTGAATGAATGATCAATTTCCACAAACCACCCCTTGTCTCCGCTCATATGATTGCTGCACCCTGAGTCTAAGAACCACACCTCCTCTCGTACAGCTTCTTGCATCTCTAGGTAGGACATGAGCAGCATCTCTTCTCCTTCATCTAGCTCTGTGTGTTCAGCATAATGAGCATATGTGGGACACTCATACTGAAAATGTCCCAATTTGTGACATCGATAACACTCAATGGTAGCCCTGTCGAATGCTTTTCTTCGACTCCTTCCTCTTCCTCTAAGATTTCCTCAACCTCGGCCTCTTGCACCTTGCCTCTCTCCCTCCTTAGCAATGGATTGCATCCCTGCAGTCACTCCAGCTGTGACTACTTTCAAAGCTTGTTCCTCCTATTCTTGTCCTTGCATCCTCTGCTCATGGACAAGCAAACTCCCATGAAGCTCATCAATGCTCAAGGTGCTCAGATCATGTGGCGCTTCGATCGAACAGACAACATAGTTGAACTTAGTCGTTATTAATCTCAAGATTTTTCCCACCACTGCGCTGGACTCCAATCTCTCTCCATTGATCTTCATCTTGTTCACTACAGCCAGTGTTCTCAAGATGTAGCTGTCCTCCTTTTCTCCCTCCTTCATGCTCAGAATTTCATATTTCTTTTCAATGCTTGAAGCTGTGCTTGACGGACTTTGATTGAACCTTGTTATTTCTGCTTCATTGCATCCCTGATTTGCTTGGAGTAGTCGTCCTCCAAGATTGTCTCCATGATCTCCCGAGGGCTGACCTGATAAAGATAATTCTTTATCTTTAAGTCCTTCAGCTTCTGCTCATCAATCAGCTTCTGCTCGACCTCTTTAGGAGCTGCTCCTCTTGCAGGTCTGAAGACGCCGTTCTCCACAAGGCTCCAATACTCCTTGGAGCGCAGAAAATTCTCCATTAGCTTCGCCCAATATTCATAGTAGCCATCGAACATCGGGATGCCAGGACTTGCATACTTCCCATTGCTTCCTTCTACCATCTCTCTCTTTCTTTTTTTGCACTCTGTGTTTGATCCTATACTACTCAAATATCAGTCCTGTTGTGGGCTTTGATACCACTGTTAGATATGATATTAAACTCAAAGGAAGTAGCTATAAAAGCTTGTTTTATTGAATGTCAAAAGAGGCTATTATATAGCCATACAATGCAAGAATGTTTCAAAAGTGCATCCACGTACTGCACAACTAACAAACGTGGCTAAGACAAATTCAAAAACAAATTTCCCTACAAGTTAGGGATTATTAACAAGAACAACTAATCAAACTGGATAAGGAAGGACTAAGTCAGTGTAGTAAGCTAAACATTTCCTAACAGACATCAGGTTGACATAACTTACCACCATAACACAAAACATCAAAGATATATGCAATATCCCTGCAAGATCTAAATTGTAGCATGCAGTCAAGGCCAGCATATTGCGTAAATGGGGATCTCTATCATTAAACGAAAACTTCCCACTTTCAGCCATGTCCAAATGAAATAACAAAATTATCCTTTGATAAGTGCACATTATTTCGAAATGAGGGCACTCGAATGTTGAAGTGAAAACAAATTTATATTAGACAAGGGAAACTACAAAGGTAAACACAATGAACAAAATGACTCTTAGGTAAAGGACTCTCTTGATCGTTAACTACTCTCTTTTTTTGCTACAGAAGTTGATGCCTCATCAAAACATAGCAAAATATCCCAACTCCCATAAAAAAAGCGTGATATATATCATAAAACATAATGGAGAAAAGAAATACAATTTTTTTTTGGGGTACAAAGTACTGAAACAAAAATGCACACCTGTAGACGTACTCTCAAAATTGGACAAAATAAAGCACAACATAATAAAATATGACTGCAAAAAATACATATATAACAAAGTGTAAACCTCTGACATAACCTGAAAGAGATGATAGCAAATATATATGTACATGTGTGATGTGTAGAATGCAAGTGTGGTCTAAATCATGAACTTTTGTGTGCCTAATAAAAGAGCTGTAATGAGATGCATGCCTATATGTTAACCTACGTTGTGATAGAGTTAAGAGTATGTCTTATGGACGATATGTAATTTGATTACATACCTTAACTATTATGAGAAATTATGTTTGAAATAAAATATATTTTTGGTTTTATTTCTGTTATATATAAATTTACATTATGTTAAAAGTTCGTTATAAGTAAGAATCCAAGGATAAAGTGTTCGGTCAATTGCAATTACGAAAGAGTTTGTAACCATGAGTACTGGATCGCACTAATAAACATTTATTCTTAAAGATTCATATCAGAGGTATTTCGAGAACGAGATATTGACAACGATGAATAATGATTTACTCATGACTGTTAGGGGCACCAGTAGATTATGTACTTGTAGTCGTCTGAAACGACTACATAATAACTCACCGAAAGTATTTTATATGTTATCGCATCTAAATCGTTAAATCTCATGAACGATGTGGGATAGTCTTTTTGTTGAGAGTTTCATGGATCTTATGAGTAGAGATTTTACTTTGATTGTGGTTACTCACATACTATTGGTTTACGTCATGGTCATAATTGGGTATGTTTTGCGACTCATGAAGTGAAACACTGTTCGAGAAAGAATTTAACTCCTTCGATGCAGAAGAACGGTATCACTGTAATTGGAATTAAACACAAACCATAAATTTTTAGTCAAATCAATACGGTTAATCGATAGATATTATCGGATTGAGGCAAGTGATTTCGAAGGTCAAACTTTGCAATGAAATACAGACAGTATTAGAGTATTGACCATAAATTGAACTTTGGATAACAAAAGTAAGTGGAGCAATGTTCGCTCTACGCCATGCAAATTGTGTAGCAAGGAAAATGAAACAAGTTAACACTTATTTTTCAACTGTGATTACTCAGCAAAGATTTGGAAACATATCAAGCAACTGCTTCGTCTACAACACATGCAACATACAAGTCTAACATCAGTTTTGGGCTGTGGGAATAAATATGTCAAAGAAAAACTTCCAATCTGACCTAATAGATGCGGCTATAGTCGCAACTGTTTGGAACATATGGCTAGAACGAAATTCCAGAATGTTTGGCAACAACCAACTTTCATGTGAATTAAGGGACAATCTAATCAAACAAGACTGCAAGATAATAATGTATAAATCTAAGTTCCTAAATGATGAAATTCAAAAAGGGAGCATTCTATGCAGAAATTTTTTGCTCATCTGAAATATAGATACAGATTGAGTGGCATGTTAATCGTCCAAGCAGAATCAGCTTGAGGAGAGGTTCGACGTATCATTTTGTAGGTTTGGCACACGATGGTTTCAAATCTTAAGATTTTTTTTTTACTGAGATCTGGCGTACGATGAGTGTTGTTTAGTCAAAATGAAGCACAAGGTCGCCCTTGTTAATGTTTTCTTAAAGAAAGTATCGGAAATCAAGTATCAAAGTGGGAATGAAGAATATAAAGTGATGTGGTGCTTTGAACTCAGCAAAAGGAGGCATGCGGTTCAACTGAACCTATTTAATTAATTTTTTATTTTTGTAATTATTATTATTAAATAGCTAGACTGCTTTCTTATTATTAGCTGCCTTTAACCAGTACAAGTGAATTTTGTTAACTTCAACCATCACTTGTTTGGCTCTGAGGCAACTAAAATTGTTCTTTCAACTTTGGATGTTCAAGTGACATAATATTGACGAAGAGATATAACATGCACAATATATTGTTGATTAAGGGTGTATACCTTAAAATGATTAGAAACAAAACTTTCTCTAGATGATATATAAGCAACCGACCTCGAGTCTACTACTGTACTTCAACAAAGCCGTATAGACCTTAATATTTTAATTGTTCAAATATTGCCAGGGGATGAGTTCACAGAGTCTCACAACCGTAACTTTCGATCTTCGTCCGAAATTAATTTAAAAACTAATTTATAAATGTTATAAATTATTATGAAGTTATGAATATAATGGTTATATTAATAAATTTATATTTATGGACATAGAATTTAATTAATAAATACATAATTGTTGCATATATTTGATTTAATAAATAGACCTAGTTATATCAAAACAAATATAGTATTTATTTTTGTTAGCCAAAATTAATTAAGTAGTTAATTTCAGCTATATAGTGTAAATATATTAGAATAAAAATTAAAATGGTTAGATTTCATGTAGTGGATAAGTCTCATTAGTTGAAGTGATAAAGAAAATATATCGTTCTCTCCTATAAATAGACCCTATGCCTATTATTCATTTATCATTTTTTTCATTGTCTTCATCCTAAATATAATTAAACTTATATCATAATATATTTTATATATATATATATATATATATATAGGTTCGAGTTTCCTTTTATGGATATTTTAAAAAAGTATTTATAATTTTTCTGAACATAAATTAATTTATTAATTAATAGAATTGGATTTTAAAATAAAAGCATTTATTATATAAACTATACATTTTGAAATAATAATAATAATCCAATCCAAAATATATATTAAAGGTATATTATTTTGAATTTAAAATGTAGATCCTAATTTCTAAGTATTTTAAATTTAAAATAAATATCATATTATATAAAATATAAATTTTGAAATAATAATAATATTTAAATATTAATACTTGTATAAAAATATATATTAAAGATATTTTAGATATTTTATTTAAAATCTTGATCTTAATTTCTAGGTATTTTAAATATTAAAATTAATATATTTTGAAATTAACAATTAAATATAATCATAAAATACAAATATGTCTGTGTATCCATATTATCATGGTCGAACTATTTTATACATTATATTTTATGTATATTTATATATTAACATGGGTTTATATAAACACTTGTATATTTACATATTATTTCACCCATGCGGGTTCCAATATTAAACATTAATGTAATATCTTTTTCATTTATACACTGTTATTTAATCATAGAACATTTGATGTTCATGATTTATATTCATATAATATGATTAATATTTAATATAATAACAATATTTAAAAAACAATTCAATAAATTTAAAATACATGAAATGTGATTTAATGTAAACGAACTTTGTTCATAATAACACAAAAGGATTTTGTGCAAGTTTAGTCAAAGGGGAAATTTTTCGAAACTGCCTATTTTACATCGTTGAACAATGCACTTAATCCAACACATTGAGCTCTTGAATCCTAGAGTACATTCAATGTAGATGATTGCTCGTAGATCTACCATACCCCCATCTTGAAACTACTAGCATTGATGGTGCTAAAATCTTCTATAAGATTTGTTATGAATATATTAAGCAAATATTCATAGTATCGTTCCATGTTTTCTTCATTAAAAAATAGCTTACTTTTTGTGCATCGTATCCTCTAGAATACGGGAGCAATCTAAAACCCTAATTGAATTGCATCTGGTATGAAGGCTAATCCATAGGGAATAGTAGTTGTCCTTAAAACCCAATAGGGTTTCAAAATAATGTCACATAATAACAGTAATATCACGACACTGTTGTTGGAGGAAAATTCCTCCCAAAGCTCCTACCTTGATGGGTTGCACAATCCATTTGGATGCGCAAATATAGCCAAGGTTGGATGTACTAAAGCTCAGACATGGAAAACAAATCTCACAAAGAAGTTCAACTCATTCAGGATACCCATCACTAGGTCTTAAAAGCAAAGATAATGGAGCTTGTTAATTCATCTTAGCATATAGTAGAGCCGGCTTCGTAACGTAAGGAGTAAGGAAGATATTTGTTATACGTACAACCCATTCAAAGATTGACCATTCAAACACCAATAGAATTAGATCTCTCCGTTTGATTCGAGCTACTAGTCTACTACCACATCAATCCGTTCACTCTAACCCTAGATTTCTATTAGAAATTTGATGAATAACCTTTATTATAATAAACATTTATCACCTAGAAATTGGGCATTTAGGTGTACTTAACTAGTTTTGTTATCAACAGAAATAATAAAACCATGGTAAATGTAGGACATCCTATAAGATCGAACGCTTGAAAACTACTTATATTGATTTACTTTTTAGTAATTATTTTGTTTTCTATGATTCTCTCTTTCTTAACTAACTTTTGTCCACACCTTTTAGTTAATAAATGTAATATTGCTTTCACCCTTTATCACCAACCGTTTAGCATCCTTAGCGTTAGACTTGTCTTTCCATTTTTGGTCTATTATTCTTAGCGGATTTTCAAATCAACATTCTAGTGCTTTTTACCAACACATAACCTCAGGTGAATTTGTGATCGTTTTCTTTTCCTAATAACATGAGAATTTCTCATAACTAGGTGTTACAATTCACGGTTCTGGGTATGTAGAGCAAGATCCTAAACCTCTACGAGGAATTAGCAAAAATACTGCAAAGCCAAATAAGTGAAGCCTAAAGCAATATATGATATGACATTATGACTTAAAAATTACAGCTCGTCATAACACAACAAGCAATAATGGCTCAGAGGCTTAATGATACATATCAAAATATACTTTGGTGCAAAGCATCTTTGAGTGCGGAGATCTGATCAATTCCTCAAAATGATAGGTGAAATGCTCCTAAAGGCATTCCTAATCCTCGAAGGAGCAAGCTGCCGACAAGTGGCAGTGTATACAATAGATCTCAGGCTGATGGTGATAATCAACATAGAAATAAAGATATACCTACAAGAGTTGTAGTAGGCTTGGAAGAGGATCATCTGAAAGTAACAACCATAGTCATGGGGATTGAGCTAGAAAGAATGAAGAGGTTCTCCCGAAATAATCAAGGGACATGATAGCGTTAACTAAGCCTACAAGAGGAGGCTTCATGATCGCATCAACATCGCTTGCACCCATAGACTTCATGATATGAGTGATTGCTTCTATGAAAATAGACACTGCCATGAGGAGCAGCAAGCGAAATCATAACCTTGAACTGCTGGTATTAATGATGAAGATGATGTTTGAGTTTGGCTCGAGAGAATGAATTAATGCCTTGATTTAGTATTGAGGAAGGAATTTAACTAGATATGGTGGTGATACAAGGGTGCATAAGTCACCTTTTTGTGAAAGGAACGACTATACTAGGCTTGCGACAACTTCCAAATGTCATGAATTGACCGATATGATGAGACAAAGGATTTGAAGGAACATTTGAACAAGTTTATTATCCATACATAAATATGCAAGAAGTAACAAGTGATGCTCGTAAAAATCTTTCCAATAACACTTTCAAAGGGTGCAACGCATTAGTATTTGAAGTATTACGAGAACTTCATCTGATACTGGAATCGGATATGTGATGAATTTTGCAAGCAATTTTATGCTTCTTAAATACGTTGCCTCGAAAAGCCAGTTGTTTGTGAGTATCAAGTAGGGAGAGAAAAAGAGCTCTTGAAAGAGTATCAATGTAACAACCCTGTATTTTGTAATTATTATTTTTTTATTGAATTTCCTGATTTAAAAACTTTATTTTATTTAATTTTTGTTACTTTAAATATAAATTTTGATTTGTATGTGAATTATAATTCCAAACATGAATAAATAGAATATTTTTCAGAAATGTGAATTCTGCCAATGTGGTCAAACTTTGACTTTTAATTTTAAAATTTTAAATTTTGAACTTTTGAAATTTATCTTTATTTTGCCAATCTGATTTATATTGTGAAAGTTATGCTTTTTACACTATTGTATGTAAATTGTTTATTTTAATTTACATAAATGATATTTTGTTTGTCATGTCATGTTTTAAATTATGATTACATGTGTAACATGACATGTTATGTATATATATTTTTTATTTTGAAACATTTTAAAAGTGTAGTTGAAATTTTCCAATGTCAGTTGTATTTTGTTTACAATTTTAAATTCTAGTTTCAATTAAATAAAGTATTTTCTTTATTTATTTTCTGTTTTTCCTAAAACTATTTATTTATTTATTTTTCATAATATCTATCTCTACCTGATCTTTCTATTTTATTTAATTAGACATTCATTTGTAAATTGAATGGTTATGTGTTTAGATCCTTATTTATTTCTTGTAAAGAAATTTCAAATAGATATACGTTATTGCCTTAAAGGCATATCTTTTAAAAAATTATTTATTAAATGTTTCTTGTATTTATTTGTTTAGTGAAGGCTTCTTCTGTATACATCTTTCTTTAATATATAGGAAGCAAATCAATTAAGATACGTTACTTGTTTTAAATATAAGCATACGTTTCATTTTATTTCTTTCCTTTATATTTTCCACCCTTTTGATTTCCTACAATAACTATTCAATATAATTGAGAACAACTGTTAATACAAAGGAAAGATGGATATTTGAATATATATTAATGTAATGAAAGATAAACGAATATTAACGAGGTTTGTAGAGTAGTATAGACTTAATAAATGGATTAGAATTAAATCAAATCAGTTTATTTGAAATTAATTATAACTTATGGGAATTCAATTCATAACAAATAGATTTATGGTAAGAGAATGAAATTAATTATTTTGCTAATTGAAATTTGGATGAATTGGGAAGTTATTAATGTATTAGTATCTAAACCAATGTTAATATGGATTTATTGAGAATTTAAACTTATACTTTTAAATTAGATAAAATACAGTGTTTACACGCAATGACTTTCTATATTTTATTTTCTATTTCCCTATGTTTGTTTCTCTAATTTTTATTTGCTATCTTATTTGTATAAACTTTGAATATATTAATTTGATTTTTTGATTGATTTTACTTTTAATAATAGCTTAGGAATTTCAAGAGATATAAGTTACCTGTTTTGTGTATTTGTTGCCTTTTCATTGCGTGCAAACAAAGAAAAAATAGACAAGATTCCTCCTTAAATTGTGCATTTTTAATTTCCTAGCCATTCCTTTTTCTAGCCTTTACATCTCTAGCCATCCACTCTCCATATCTTTAGCCGTTCATTGTTTGGGTAACCCTAGCCGCCACTTTTATTATTATTTCACGTGAAAAGTTCTCACCTCACATATTTCATTTGCGTGAGAAAAAAAAATTTAGGCAAGCTCGAATTCCATGGCTTCTTCCACTTTCTTCCTCTTCTTCCATCTTGTTTTGCTTTTGTTCTTCAGCCTATTGCTCGGCCTCCACCTCCACAACCTCATCACCTCCTCCACCTTATGGCCGTGACCGCCTAGAGGCCATACATCACCAAAAGTTAATACCAACTCTAACCAAGCCATGTATTGATCACCTTACTTTGATTTATCAAGGTTATGTCATTTTATTTCCTATTTGTTTCAATCTAATTTTTGTTGAGTATATATTTATATTGCTTTATTTATCTTAATTACAAGATCTAAATCTGGTTGTTACCTCATCCCAAAATCTTGTCGTGCGTCTCAGTGTGTGGATCTTTTTGTTTTAATTGATCTCTAGCTTCAGAGAGGTGAGATTTCACACATGACATTTATACTTATATAATTGTGAAGTGACAACAAGTGAATGTGTAAACTATTATATCATGTTATACCTGCCTGTGATGTAAATTTTATGATGTTAAACCCTGTTATTAACTTGTCACATCATCTGTTATATTTTATTTTATTATATTGTTTATTTATTTCTGTTAATCACACTGCAAGTTCCCTGTAGAATAGAATCACTATGGGTTGAAATGATACATACCCGAACGAACTTTAAAATAGGAAAAATCGTTATGGGCTGAAATGATAGGCCTGAGCGATTTTATTTATTGTTATTAACTTGGGATTGCGGGTTTGAAATGATAAAACCCGGATTTTTGTTTTATAAATTTCGGATTGAAATGATATATTATCCGTATCACTTGTCTCAAGTTAGAAAATAGTATACAGACCCGTGGTTATTTTATATATTTCTCTGGATATTTTTAAGTATTTTAAAAATGTAAATCATGACATTTTGATAAAATTTGAATTTAAAATGATTTAATAAAGGATTAGTGATTTTTCTATAAGTTAAAAGTGTTAAATAAATAAATGCTAAAAATGGGAATTTGGAATTTAACTTGACTGGAATTGTGAGATTTGGTTTAAAAATGGAAGTTTAAGTAAAAGAAAATAAAATGAAAATTAAGTTTTATTTGTGAAATGATAAATTAAATTAAAGTGTTAAGTGAATGTAAAGAATAGGAAAAGTGTACACTTGAATTTAATAAGTGAAGTAATGAAATTTTGATAATTATTTGTGGAATTTACTTTATAAAAATCATAAGTTAAAGGGTATTTAAATGACTATTTTAAAGTGAAAAAATATGATTTTTTATATAATTAAAATGGCTTAAATTGAAGTTTATTTGTTGCTGAAATTCTATTGTAAATCTGGAAATGTCTTTAGTTGCACTTCAGAAATGCTATCGTTTCTGAAAATTAACTAAAATCTGAACTAATAAGAATCTGCAGACTTTGTAAGTGTTGTAGTTGCAGAAGTGAACTAAAGGACTAAAATTTAACTGAGGGCTATCACAGCACTTTGCAAGTGCTGTCTTTTCTGAATTCAACTTGTTTTCAAATGAAACTGAACTACTACAGCAGTTTATAAATGCTGTCTTTAATGTATTTAAGTGAATGAATGAACTCAGAAAAGACTAAATTCTTGGGAATTGAATATTTGATTTAAAGGTATAATGACTTTACTTTTAAATGGTTTAAATGAGGTATTTTAATTCGGAATTATAAACCATTTTGAAATGTTAACCACAGGAACACTTATATGTATGCCATTTTATTTCCCTGTGATTTATTTGGATGCACATTAATTTGAGAGTGTGGCTAGAGGTGGACGATTAGTGCAGCTCTGCGCTACCCTAGTCACATTAACACTATTATTTGCATTGTTTACTTTAATATTGACATTTCTCTGATAGCGTTTATTTCTGCTTAATTGTTTAGCGGATCCTTAAAGGATGAGCGATCCTAAGCATTCTTTAAGTTATTGTACATTGCTATTACAGTTCACTTGACTTGGTTTACATTGTATAAGTATGTATGTCCTGACTCAAGTGTTTTGTATTTTACTTTACGCTCGGGTCAGCCTGAGAATCACAGCTTTGGATTCACCTTCTGGAGCTAGAGTTTTGTTGGAGCTTATCTGTCTATCTATTCATCTACTTCTTCCAGTTAGTTCTATTTTGTATTTGTCACTGTATTATTGATTTATGTATCCTGACTTCTACTGTATCTATTTTACTATGAGAATTTTGTATATATTTTGAGAGTTTGTATATAGTAGCTTCATGAACTACTATGGTATTTTATTTCCGCTGCGAGTTATTCTGATATTCCTATGTATGTGATTCTGTGAATGATTTTATTTGCTCCAAATTTTATTACAATCTGTTATTTTGAATTATTCAAGTCAGACATGTGTGGATTATTGTCGATTTGAATGGTCCAAAATAGTGGGCTGTTACATTTGGTATCAGAGCTTTGGTTTTAGGCAAACCTTAGCCTACGGAGCAAAAACTCATTAGAGATAGGATAGAAATACCCTAGAATGATTGAAATCAATCTCAGAATCATTCCTTTGTGGGAGAATGTATTTTCGAAGTATAAAATGATTTTCAAATGATTTTCAAAGGATTTTTAAAGATTATTTTGATATAAAATTTTCTTGTTTTGAAAGAAAATTTTCTGGACTTTATTCCTTTCGTATCCACCTTGTTAGTAATTTCTTTGATTAGGATTTCCTTAAAATTCTAAACTTCTATCTTAGTTAGGATTTCTTCGATTAGGATTCCTTTGAATTTTGGAACGCTCCCACTTGTTCTGAAATCCATTCCTGTCTCCCATAATTGTATTCTTTTGATTTTTGGAGCATTCCATAACTCAACTTTGAATGACCTCTATAATGACTGGCGATTCCGCCAAACTTTGAATGATTTGTAAAGGGGTTAAACTCTTTTACAATTGGCATTGATTCACCGGAGATTTCTGTATCCTCGGTTTACAATGTTATCTATCTTCTGATATACCTGGATTCTATCTCTAGCGATCGAAGGTCGATTTGCCTTAGATTTTTGCATCGATTATATTCCTGAAGTCACGGTTGACCCTGTTAAGGTCGCACGCGATTTATATAGGCTTATCCATCCTCTATTTGGTAATTTAATTATCTCATCTTCGTTCGAGCTTATCTTCGAATCAGAATTCTATTTGATTAGAGTTACTCTAAATTTGAATCTCTGTTTTGTTTTGAAATCCATCCTCGAATCATCCCTTGGAAAATTTGTGGTTGATTGTAATTTGAAATTGTGTATACATCGAAATCGTTATTTTGATAAGGATGACCATATTTTATATATAAAGGTGAAATGTTTTCGATAAAGATTATATACCCTTTTGAAATTAGAATTTGAAGTTTTGAAAGGATTTGAAATTTTGAAAATTTTATAAGGAATGGTTTCATATAAAATAATTTATAACTGAAGGTTTTGAATCTGAATTTGAGTGATTGAACTCCGACATTTTTGAAACTGATTTTAAGATTTTGAAATAATAAATAATATGATTTGAAAGTATTTTCCGAATATGAAATGTTTCAAATGATTTTAATGAGTTTCAAATGATTTCGAAGAAATTTCAAAAGAAGTTGAGAAAATAGAAGTCCAGAACCCATTTATGTCGCTGGAAAATAATTTTGGTGATAAATGCATGCATCATCGACATTGATTTTCGAGTTTCAGAGTGAGGGAGAGGCCACTTCGGTAGCTTTGTTATGCGAGTGACTTGCGAAACCAATTTTGATTTCAAATTCCGAAGTGTGATGTGATATTCGAAAGATATATGTATATATATTTGAACAGTTTGAAATGAGCCGGTGTTCAGTCCTCGAGTTTCGGATTTGTTTTGGTATAACCTTGTCTATTGAAATTGATTTACTGATTTGTTGCTGATTTCCAACTTTTGAATTGGAAATTTGATTTCTCTGACTATTTTGAATGTTCGAACACTTCCAAATCAAGGTTTAAATTTTCAAAGCTAAGTAATTTCGAAAAGTATAAATCATTTGATATAGTATATAAGTTTATAAGTTTGGTATGTATGTTTAAAGTATGTAGTAATATGATTTAAATAAGCTGAAACTGTTGTTAAGTAAATGAATAGGGCTATTTTGCATTTTTCTAATATGAAATTTAGATTTGAAATGTTTTGAAAATTTGGGCCTTCAAAATATTTTGAATTTTTTTTTTAAAATTTTAAATGTTTTAACTTAGTATCATCTTTATGAAACTATATATTTAACAAGTTGGAATAGATACATAGGTTGTACGTATGCTGTTTTATTCGCATAATTAATTTGATCCAAGTTTGAGTACACAAGTTCGAGGTGAATTACACCATTTCGTGTTAGGATTTTTCATTTGATTCTTGATGGCGAATATTTGATATAGATTTTGGGCTTGATTCTAGAATTCTCTATCATAGTATATGGCTATGCAAGGAGACTGATGGTTTCTAGTCGAGAAACCATATCGAAATCCGCATTAGGGAAGTCGAATGGACAATACTAGTTCGAAAGCGAACTTGTGTGATCGAGCGAACGATCGAATGTGATGTTGCGAAATGATGACATATGTACATCTTATGTTCTAATATCATTGATATATTTTGACGCTGAAATTGGAAGTTGTTGGGTTGGATATCTTTGTAGTTTAATTGGAAAATTTTCTTTTACGCAAAACCACTATCAATTTAAAACCATTTTTTTAAACTATTTTCTTTTATTTTTCTTAAACAAACTATTTTATTCTATTTTAATTACAAAACTATTTTACAAAACTATTTTATATACAAAACTATTTTACAAACTATTTTATTTACAAAAACTATTTTACAAACTATTTTGTATACAAAACTATTCTAAATTCAAACCTTTTATAAAACAAAGATGTTCAATCCCATATGGCTCTTCATGCAGCGAAATTTATTTTTAAAATTTTGATTTTGATATAAGATGGACCTTATGTAAATATAAGATGATTTTGGAAACCACTGATTTTGGAAATGAATTGGTTGACTTAAATTATATTGATTTGTAAATTGGGATTTATTTTCTAAATTTATTATTTTGGGAACTTTGGAACTGAAGATATTTGATTTGGAAGAATAATTTGGTGAAAGCGTATATGATTTTGAAAATTTTATTGATAGTGAAACGAATTGAAATTTGAGAACCTTGTGTTACTAAATACTTGATTTGGGAGTTATCGAACTTATATAAAATTGATTTGTATAAGTATGATGTTGATTCGAAACTATGGATTTGAAAAGGTACTCAATTTGAAAAGTGAAATCTTATATAATTGAAGTCTATATAAGTATGATTTGATATACTTTTGATTTTGGAAAGGTATTTGATTTGAAAATAAAATCTTATATATAATGGACTTTATATAAGTATGATATTTGAAAGTGATTTGAAAGAGTACTATATGATACATATTTTCGAAGTAAAGATATGGAAAGTGCCTTCTGCTTGATATCCGCTTTATGGCCACATTGTGGATTCATTTTATCGATATTTCTCTGATTTTTGGTTTTTCGGATATGATACTCGAGTTTCCATCGAATTCCATGGCGTTACCCATGGTCTTACGAGCGCGGCTGCATAGCGTAATTCACAGGGGCTGCGAGAGCCTATGGTATGGATGTTTCCTGGGAGATCCAGCGTAACCATTATGTATCTGCGATCTATTGGGTCGCTTGGTAGCGTAATCAGCAGGGGCTGCGAGAGCCTAGGGTACGGATGTTTCCTGGGGGATCCAGACGTAACCATTGTGTATCTGCAGTACTACCAGTCTTCATGGCGTAATTGCAGGGTTGGGGGGGCCTACGGGTACGGATTGTTTCCTGAGGGATCCAGGCGTAACCATTGTGTATCCACGATCCATGATCGACATGTTTTGTTTTTTTTGTTTGAATTGTACTTTCCATATCTGTTTTTAAAAAAAAGTTTTCCGGTATTTTCACTGGATGTTGAAACAAGTCTACTAAGTACCTGTAGAATTCTAGCTTTGCGCCTGATCAACGCATGGCCAGAGTCTACAGGAACGAGGATAAACTTGTTAAGACATCGAGTTATAAAAGTATTTTGATAAAGTGTTATATAAAGGATATTTTGATCAGTTATTTTCCTTTCTAAAAGATTTTAAAGTGTTTAAATATTGTTTACCTCTTTAACCAACAATTTAAATTATGGCTCATCCTTGTCTTTCGACCTATTTTCACTCCTAGCTATCCTGACTCACCATTTTTCCTACTCGCTATTTCTATTTCTCTTATTTTTCTTGCTGGCTATTCCTATTCTCCTGTCTACTTCCATTTCAAGGACGAAAAGTTTTAAGTGAGGGAGAGTGTAACAACCCTGTATTTTGTAATTATTATTTTTATTGAATTTCCTGATTTAAAAACTTTATTTTATTTAATTTTTGTTACTTTAAATATAAATTTTGATTTGTATGTGAATTATAATTCCAAACATGAATAAATAGAATATTTTCCAGAAATGTGAATTTTGTCAATGTGGTCAAACTTTGACTTTTAATTTTAAAATTTTAAATTTTGAACTTTTGAAATTTATCTTTATTTTATGAAAGTAAATAAATTTTTAAGAATACTGCTTTTTGTTTCATTGAAATCTGATTTATATTGTGAAAGTTATGCTTTTTACACTATTGTATGTAAATTATTTATTTTAATTTACATAAATGATATTTTGTTTGTCATGTCATGTTTTAAATTATGATTACATGTGTAACATGACATGTTATGTATATATATATTTTATTTTGAAACATTTTAAAAGTGTAGTTGAAATTTTCCAATGTCAGTTGTATTTTGTTTACAATTTTAAATTCTAGTTTCAATTAAATAAAGTATTTTCTTTATTTATTTTCTATTTTTCCTAAAACTATTTATTTATTTATTTTTCATAATATCTATCTCTACCTGATCTTTCTATTTTATTTAATTAGACATTCATTTATAAATTGAATGGTTATGTGTTTAGATTCCTTATTTATTTCTTGTAAAGAAATTTCAAATAGATATACGTTATTGCCTTAAAGGCATATCTTTTAAAAATTTATTTATTAAATGTTTCTTGTATTTATTTGTTTAGTGAAGGCTTCTTCTGTATACATCTTTCTTTAATATATAGGAAGCAAATCAATTAAGATACGTTACTTGTTTTAAATATAGACATACGTTTCATTTTATTTCTTACCTTTATATTTTCCACCCTTTTGATTTCCTACCATAACTATTCAATATAATTGAGAACTGTTAATACAAAGGAAAGATGGATATTTGAATATATATTAATGTAATGAAAGATAAACGAATATTAACGAGGTTTGTAGAGTAGTATAAACTTAATAAATGGATTAGAATTGAATCAAATCAGTTTATTTGAAATTAATTATAACTTATGGGAATTCAATTCATAACAAATAGATTTATGGTAAGAGAATGAAATTAATTACTTTGCTAATTGAAATTTGGATGAATTGGGAAGTTATTAATGTATTAGTATCTAAACCAATGTTAATATGGATTTATTGAGAATTTAAACTTATACTTTTAAATTAGATAAAATACAGTGTTTACACGCAATGACTTATATTTTATTTTCTATTTCCCTATGTTTGTTTCTCTAATTTTTATTTGCTATCTTATTTGTATAAACTTTGAATATATTCATTTGATTTTTTGATTGATTTTACTTTTAATAATAGCTTAGGAATTTCAAGAGATATAAGATACCTGTTTTGTGTATTTGTTGCATTTTCAATGAGTGCAAACAAAGAAAAAATAGACAAGATTCCTTCTCCTTAAATTGTGCCTTTTTAATTTCCTAGCCATTCCTTTTTCTAGCCTTTACATCTCTAGCCATCCACTCTTCAGATCTTTAGCCGTTCATTGTTTGGGTAACCCTAGCCACCACTTTTATTATTATTTCACGTGAAAAGTTCTCACCTCACATATTTCATTTGCGTGAGAAAAAAAATTTAGGCAAGCTCTAATTCCATGGCTTCTTCCACTTTCTTCCTCTTCTTCCATCTTGTTTTGCTTTTGTTCTTCAGCCTATTGCTCGGCCTCCACCTCCACAACCTCATCACCTCCTCCACCTTATGGCCGTGACCACCTAGAGGCCATACATCACCAAAAGTTAATACCAACTCTAACCAAGCCATGTATTGATCACCTTACTTTGATTTATCAAGGTTATGTCATTTTATTTCCTATTTGTTTCAATCTAATTTTTGTTGAGTATATATTTATATTGCTTTATTTATCTTAATTACAAGATCTAAATCTGGTTGTTACCTCATCCCAAAATCTTGTCGTGCGTCTCAGTGTGTGGATCTTTTTGTTTTAATTGATCTCTAGCTTCAGAGAGGTGAGTTTTCACACATGACATTTATACTTATATAATTGTGAAGTGACAACAAGTGAATGTGTAAACTATTATATCATGTTATACCTGCCTGTGATGTAAATTTTATGATGTTAAACCCTGTTATTAACTTGTCACATCATCTGTTATATTTTATTTTATTATACTGTTTATTTATTTATGTTAATCACATTGCAAGTTCCATGTAGAATAGAATCACTATGGGTTGAAATGATACATACCCGAACGGACTTTAAAATAGGGAAAATCGTTATGGGCTGAAATAATAGGCCTGAGCGGTTTTATTTATTGTTATTAACTTGGGATTGCGGGTTTGAAATGATAAAAACCCGGATTTTTGTTTTGTAAATTTCGAATTGAAATGATATATTATCCGTATCACTTGTCTCAGGTTAGAAAATAGTATACAGACCCGTTGTTATTTTATATATTTCTCTGGATATTTTTAAGTATTTTAAAAATGTAAATCGTGACATTTTGATAAAATTTGAATTTAAAATGATTTAATAAAGGATTAGTGATTTTTCTATAAGTTAAAAGTGTTAAATAAATAAATGCTAAAAATGGGAATTTGGAATTTAACTTGACTTGGAATTGTGAGATTTGGTTTAAAAATGGAAGTTTAAGTAAAAGAAAATAAAATGAAAATTAAGTTTTATTTGTGAAATAATAAATTAAATTAAAGTGTTAAGTGAATGTAAAGAATAGGAAAAGTGTACACTTGAATTTAATAAGTGAAGTAATGAAAATTTGATAATTATTTATGGAATTTACTTTATAAAAATCATAAGTTAAAGGGTATTTAAATGACTATTTTAAAGTGGAAAAATATGATTTTTTATATAATTAAAATGGCTTAAATTGAAGTTTATTTGTTGCTGAAATTCTATTGTAAATCTGGAAATGTCTTTAGTTGCACTTCAAAAATGCTATCGTTTTTGAAAATTAACTAAAATCTGAACTAATAAGAATCTGCAGCACTTTGTAAGTGTTGTAGTTGTAGAAGTGAACTAAAGGGCTAAAATTTAACTGAGGGCTATCACAGCACTTTGCAAGTGCTGTCTTTTCTGAATTCAACTTGTTTTCAAATGAAACTGAACTACTACAGCAGTTTATAAATGCTGTCTTTGTTGAATTGAATTGTTTTCAAACATAACTTACCGCAGCACTTTCTAAATGCTGTGAAAGCTGAAATTTTAATGTTTTAATGTATTTAAATGAATAAATGAACTCAGAAAAGGCTAAATTCTTGGAAATTGAATATTTGATTTAAAGGTATAATGACTTTACTTTTAAATGGTTTAAATGAGGTATTTTAATTCGGAATTATAAACCATTTTGAAATGTTAACCACGGGAACACTTATCTGTATGCCATTTTATTTCCTTGTGATTTATTTGGATGCACACATTAATTTGAGAGTGTGGCTAGAGGTGGACGATTACTGCAGCTCTGCGCTACCCTAGTCACATTAACACTATTATTTGCATTGTTTACTTTAATATGGATATTTCTCTGATAGCGTTTATTTCTGCTTAATTGTTTAACGGATCCTTAAAGGATGAGCGATCCCAAGCATTCTTTAAGTTATTGTACATTGCTATTACAGTTCACTTGAGTTGGTTTACATTGTATAAGTATGTATGTCCTGACTCGAGTGTTTTGTGTTTTACTTTACGCTCGGGTCAGCCTGAGAATCATAGCTTTGGATTCACCTTCTAGAGCTAGAGTTTTGTTGGAGCTTATCTGTCTATCTATTCATCTACTTCTTCCAGTTAGTTCCTATTCTGTATTTGTCTCTGTATTATTGATTTATGTATCCTGACTTCTACTGTATCTATTTTACTATGAGAATTTTGTATATATTTTGAGTGTTTGTATATAGTAGCTTCATGAACTACTATGGTATTTTATTTCCGCTGCGAATTATTCTGATATTCCTATGTATGTGATTCTGTGAATGATTTTATTTGCTCCAAATTTTATTACAATCTGTTATTTTGAATTATTCAAGTCAGACATGTGTGGATTATTGTCGATTTGAATGGTCCAAAATAGTGGGTTGTTACAATCAATAATCAAGGAGTTAGCTTTAGACGAGTGCAATGAGTTATAGGATTTGTTGGAAATGTTTTTGTTTATGAAGTGAATTTATTAAAAAAACAAAAAACAGGTTAATGGTAATTTATTTATGAATCATTTTTATAATTATGCCGTTGCGAATTTAGAACGGTAATATATTTATGAATCATTATTATAATTGAGTCGTTGCAAGTTTATAACGGTAATATATTTATGAATCATTATTATAATTGAGTCGTTACACTTGCACAACGGTAATATATTTATGTAACATTATTATTGAGCTGTTACAAAAGCTAATGGTATTACATTATTGTTTTAAATGAGAATAAATTAAAATCCATTAACATTCTATCACTTTAGTAACGTATACAATTTCCATTTTGCCTATTTAAATGATAGACATAAAAGAAATGGTAAGAATAACAGACATTTTTCTTTTCCTTCTTCCTTCCATAAAATTAAACACCTTGAGCAGTATTTCAGAGTGCAAATCAGAATCGACTTTCTCAGTGCAAACAGGTTGATATTTTTTCAGATTAGAGAGGCTGTTTTATCCTAGAGGCGGCAGCGTTTATTTTTCAGAACTGCTTTGCACCTTTGAGCAGAACGCCGAAACGTCTTCAAGAAAGTGACAACGTACACGACTCAGCCGAAGTTCATTGTTCCCAACATGATTTACCCATGATTATCTCTTTAAGACGATCACTTTCGATGATTTACAATATGAAAGGTTGTTATAAGCGAACTGAGAAAGTTTTTTGTTTGTGTTAATGTATCCCAGCATAATTGAAGAATATTTAATTGTCCCTCAACAACAAATGGAAATGTCAGCACTTCAAGCAACATATGTAAAGGTGTACCTCTCTATCATGCAAAGATAAAAGTGAGTTCCTCCATAAAGAGATGAAAGTGAGTTCCTCCATATAGAGAGATGAAAATGAATTCCTCCATATAGAGAGATAAAATGTTCCTCCATGAGGAGAGATAAAGTGAGTTTCTCTATTAAAGATGGAGAGGAAAAAAGGAGTTCCTCTCAATTGTTACGAGAGAGGGGGTGCCTCTTGCATGCATTCAAGAGAGTGTTTCCATGGTTGTTTGATGAGATATTGTAATTGTATTCTCATTATTATCACATAATGGAGTTCGCCCGTGGTTTTTTTCCTTTATGGGTAATCCACGTTAAATTTGTTGTCTTGATTTTCTTCTTTATATCTCTGCTGCTTTATTCCTAACATATGGTATCATAGCTGATGGTGATGACTGTGTGAATGAAGGGATGAGAGACAAGAAGAAAAAAATCTTTGTAGAGAAGATGCATACAAATGAATGTGGGAAGTGACGACATGATGGATGAAAAAGCACGTCGGGCGTAATATCCACCACTTATGTTGGGAATGTGGGAATTGTTAATGTATCGCTCCATAAGTAAGGAATTATCAATCACTTCTCAACAAATGGAAACATATTTAATTATCTGACCATTTGAAATTCCTAGGTTCATGAACCTGAATGCATGGTCATTCAATTCTTAAGAATTTATGGCTAATATAAATTAATTGATTTCTAGATTCATTGAACCTAGTTGTTGTAACACCAAGTAAAATAAAAAGAAAATTAATAAGTAATTATTAAACCCAAAAATAGAAGTTTGTAAATGTCAGAATTTGGCTACGAAACTTATACCGTTGGGTTTTTGACGATTTTCTGATTAATTTTCATATATAAAGTTTTACAATCGAAGTTCGAACGAAAAAATTATTAACGTTTGAAGTTTTCAAATCGAAAACAATTCAGAACCAATAAAGGAAGTAAATATTAATAACTTAACATTAAAATGAGCATTAAGTATATATATTAACGTTAAATATAAATGTTAATCAATGGCGCTTAATCAAATTTAAGTTAATCAAGAAAGTGTGTAAGTAAATAAATTGAACGCGGAAGTAAATAAGTATCAATAACTTACGTTAATGTAAACATTAGGTGTAAATCTTATCATTTAAGTAATCGACTATGTTAAATTTAATCAAATCAGATATTAGAAGAAAATAAATAAATGAGAATTAATTAACATTGAAACAAACGTTAATAAATAAATAAAACGTTAATGTTCAAGGAAAGAAAATAAGGAAATAGGCAGTAATAAATTAACGTTAATTAACGCTAGCGGATACCTAACGTGTAAGCAAGATTAACGCCAATAGGATTAGAGCAAAAATGGTATGAAATAAATGTAATTGATTGACGTTAACTACACTTAACGTTTACTTAATGTGGAAAGAAAAAAGTTAATGTCAATCAATCAGGCGAAAATGGTATTAAGTGACGTATAAAAGGAATTAAATTAACGCATAACAAAAATGCATAACCGGTCGACCCCTTCGACCGGTCGACCGCTAGCAGGCGACCGATAGAGGGGTAGTGGTCAACCGCTTGTGCACTGGTGGCTATAGGTTGAACCTAGGCCCAACGACCTGGATTTAATAAATTAAAATCTAACGGATGGAATTGATTCGTACGTCTATAAATACAGGCACAACCCATCACTTTTCTTCTTATATTTTCTAAATCAAAAGGCAAAGCTCTATCATTTTCTTTTCTTTACAAATTCTAGGAAATATAGAAATTATAAATTAGTGTGTGTATGGAGAATAGCGGAAAAAAAAAAAAGAATAAGCGGTGAATCAATTTTGCGAAGAAAAGGTAAATCTAAATCCAAATCTAAATTTAATTCAAATCTCTTCACATATTTGAATTTCTAATGCGTATGTATATGCTTGGAATGCATATTCTGCTACGAAGATAAATGGAGTCAAACAAAAATAACGGGGTTTATTCCAGAGATTTGGAAAGCTTAAAGGTGAGTGGAAAATTATATATTTTTATATAATATTGGACTTGTATCGTTGTAAATCTGTTCATGTATGTCTAAATGTAAATTTGAAATTATAGGCCTAATTGTATACATATAATGGGTTATAAACTCTGCCTCCATATTCTATGATTGATAACTTAAATTTAATATTGCATGTACTTGAATCTGTAAAGTATTGGATAATAGTAGTCCCTAAATTTGATAAATTATATTGTAGTTCCAGATTTGTTGATCAAATGATTTATGCAAGTAAATGTAAATTAGAAGTTATCATAATAAGTTATTGGGGGTTTAAGTGGTATTTTTATCCATTGGAATGTAGGGTGATGCAATGTAAGTTTCAATAAATTATCAAGTTTAGATCTATGAATATAACAGGAAAATAGGCACAGGGAAGAAGTTGTAAAAAAATTTAGTTTCAGGAACAACAAGTTTGTTTTTTAGTTTGAAGGACATTTTATAGTGTAAACAGAAAATAATAGTTGCAACTATCATTCTGTGATTTACATTAAAAAGTGTCTTTCAGCCTAAAAAGAAAACTTCTTGTCCTTGAAACTAATTTTTTCTCCAACTTTTTCCCTAAGCCTAAAAACCCCGAATAAAAATGTATCGTTTGAAATAACAAAAAATATGCCTAAAAGAAAGATGTATAAATAGGGATATTTACCATATTTTGTACTGTCTATTTCAATAACTACAAAAGGATAATTCTTTATAATTCAAAACACTGCATAAATTCCCTTATCATATAAGTTATAGAAATTTACAGTGTTAACTTTTTTTTTTGGAAAAGATGTAATTCCAACGCATTAAATTGCAGAAATCCCTAAACATGAACTAAAAGATTATAATAGTGATAAGAATAACGGTTTAATTGTAAAACTAATGTACATGCAATAAAGACAAGTTAGAACTAAATAATAAGCGATGAAAGGTAGGTAAAATAATGAAATGAATAAAAAAAGTTTAGTAATCAAAAAAGGATAGCAAGAGTTAAAAAGAACAGTAATACAGATTTAATAATAGAAAAAGAAAATAAGTAGTAAAAGATATTTAAATATTTTAAGTTAAGTAATAAATGACATTAAATTGATATGAATGAAACAAGGGGTTAGTTCAATAAAAATAACCGAATATTAATAGTTGAACATTGAAGGCGTAGTAAATAAATAAGTATGAATATATACGTAGCCTTAAGTATGCGGTTATAACGAGTGTGAATTATTAAAGTTAGTTAATAACTTAGATTAAATAAGAATGACATAGTCATTAAAATGGGTTGGAATGCGAGGTCGGTAGTGTTACACAACAGAAGTCTGCTCACTGCAAGGGGCTACCAGCAGTTGGTATACATTATACTAATGTGATGCATATTCAACTGTACGACCCGTGGAATTATACGTTCGTGTATAGGTGAAGAAATACCCAAAGTGGAGAATGATTCAACTTTTCAGGGGTACATTTTAAGTCATTAAGTGGGTATTACCTTGATTGCATTATGCAATCTAAATGGGATGGTGAGCAAGACTCGACGCTATGACTGTGAGATTGATGCTATATACGGGAGTAGGAGCTATTTCATAGGTCGAGAACGGAACGGTCGATGGAAAGACGAGGGTTGTACCTAAACGGGCTACACCTCCTACTAGTGTAGATCACGTTTAGGTCATGCACCACCACAGTTGTTTGCTAATTTGTTTATTAGAAGGCAAAACTAGATAACCCTTAAGGGAGGTCTGTCAAACGATTGGGGTAGTCCGAGGAGTTGAATTCTCAATAGTTCGTGGAACCGAGTCCATAATTTGAAACATTTAGATAAATCTCCAAGACGAGATAAAATACGACTAAACAATTGTGACACCGTTATTAAGCACTATGAGAGTTCCTTAGTATGCACGGCGACAAGGACGTGATATTGCGTTGACGATGAATTCTGACGAGGTGTTGAGTTACGGATACTAACGGGGAAAGTATCTTGGTCCAAATGGGGGGATGTGGTGTTTGTGTGTATGTGTGTGTAATTATTGTCTACCTAGAGTAGATGAGACGTATTGTACACGCACGTGAAGTCAAGACGACTAAGCAAAACAAAAGACGTAACATGTAATGGAAGGCAATCGGCATAGACTAGTGTTATGTATAAAATGTATAATTTACCAATCAGGGGAACGTTGTTCTGACCTCCCTCTTTACAACTCACAGAATAGCTTTAGAGGGACATGTATTGGTACAAGGCGGGAAAGGTGAACGGAAAGATTTGTTTATGCATGCTTGATATTGACAAGGACACTGGAGTTCAAAGGTGTCAACTTTAATCAGTAATTATATGTTTATTATACTTTATTATTCCGCTATGAGTTTATATCGATAGCACTCCGATATACATTTATTATTTGCAGAATACAAAAACCAACGATCCATATTTTTGTGGACTTAGGTTTTCGATTTAGCGAAAATTCGGGCTCATTAAGGTACGGGTTGTTACAGTTGCATAAATCAAAGGGTAAAAAAGGAGATTATATTATAATTTCCATATTCATGGAATCTGGATGCATAAAAGAAAGGGTGAATATTGGTGGAAAAATAATTTTAGATTTTCTGGATTCTTCCATCATTTGCTATATATACTCGTGAATGATATGAGCATTCAAGTGAGTGAATAACACCATCACTTCAAGCAATAAATGTAAGGGTGTTCCCCTCTAACATACAAAGATGAAAGTGGGTTCCTCCATAGAGAAATGCAAGTGAGTTCCTTTGTAGGGAGAGATGAAAGTGACTTCCTCCACAAAAAGAGATAAAGCGAGTTGCTCCATAAGGAGAGATAAAGTGAGTTATTAGAGAAAAAGATGAAAAAAAAAGCTTCTCTCATTTGTTATGAGAAAAATGGAGTGCCTCTTGTATGCATTCAAGAGAGTTTCCACCATTGGTTGGTGAGATACTGTAATCGTATCATGTTATTATCACATAGTTGAATTTACCTGTGGTTTATCACTTTGCGGGTTTTCCACATTAAATTTGTTGTCTTAAGTTTATTCTTCTTCATATATCTGCTACTCTATTCCTAAAAGTTTGGAGGAAGCTTGTTGTGGTATAATGAATGGAGGCTCGTCGCACATGCATTAGGCATACATTATGTGACGAGGTCCTTTATACATGAGGATGATTACAGCGAGGATGGAGCTTGGTCAAGTGGAGTGTTCTGGGAAAAAAGCATTTTCATGGTTGTATACCAGGTCATTGCATTTACCTTGTGTGATTTTGCTAACTTTGTGTTCGCAAGAGCATGGACGAGCTCGTGTTAGGCATGACTCAGCTCATTCTCAGGTGGCGAGAATAGGTAGTCTATGCAAGCGTAAGTTACTGAATGCATGGAATAGCTCAAACCAGGATGTTTATCTTGACTTGTTTGTTTCATCTGATTGGACATTCCGATACTCTTTAATGAGTAGTACAAGGAGCTCCTGCAGATAAGCAATGCCAAGTGTGAAACAAACATAGAGGATAATTTAGAAGGCATCTGAAACTATGCATAAGGAATCCAAGCAATTGATCCTTGGAAAGAATTTTAATGTGGATAGTTTTCTAGTTTACTATACTACCTAGTATTTGATTTCTGGTGCGTAAAACTTATGTTTATATTTGATTTAACTATGTGATCACGAAAACTTGTGTTCTTTTTACTACCATGGAGCATGTACACATTTAAACTTTATGATAGTTTTTATTTGATGTATTCCTGTGTTTGGTCTAATATAATATATGTGTATATGGGTGTGTTTACATACATAAATACATTCGCGCGCGCGTGTGTAAACACACAACTAAATATTATATTTTACAACTATGCATGAAACATACTTGGATTGAAAGGATCGGTAGTAGCAGGCTCTCCCTCGCTAGGACTGAGTGTTAATTAGGGGTGGCTGTTACATGCATGCATTAGGTTTATCGGTGGATACATAGTCAACATAATTGGGAAAAAACCACAGCATCTAAAATTGCACTCTGGCGTAACACGTGCAGTGCAACTCTAGTGCCATAAATGGAAAGTTTGGCAGCCTTTAATGATTTATAGCAAACGAAGTAACATTAAAGTTGTAACTATTTTATTTAGCCAGCAAAGACAACTACCATTTGGATACTTTTCATATTACACAACACCTTATGTGTATGTTATAAGTTACATGTGATACTGACAATTCTAGTACGTTAGCATGAAAAAAAACAAAAAGAAAAAAAAACACTAGAAATAATAATAATAATATAGTATGTATGTAATATTGGTATATTGGAAATGAATTTGCAGCCAAGAATGAATAAGAAACAAAAACCAAAAAGCACAGTTTAGAGAAACAAATCGTCATAACAATTTGTTGGGTTTAGATAAAAAATGAGATGCAGAAAACTAGAAAAGGCGGTATGACAAATCGTTGGGTAAACCCACTTAGGTATTATAATTCAAATTATGTAGGTATATAACCTGTACTTGCATGTTTACAACTCAATAGATTTTTTATTTTTTTTGCATCTTAATGATGGAATTAATGAAGTGGAAAATATGTTTATACCCTTATTTTTTATTGTTTATTCACAAATCATCTCTTCTCTTATCATATTGTAAATCAGCCAACTACGAAGCAGCCCCATATTTTTTATGAATGCTTCCTTATTTGCACTTTTAGAATGCAACATACTTAAAAGTTTTAAATTTATTTTATTACATTAAAAAATTTGTATATGTTATTTGATGAAATGATTTAGTGATAATAAATGATGTAATTACTAAGTTTTGAAAGTCAATCTATTTTTTTGCAGATATGGACTTTTACACTGCAATCTACTTGAAACTTTTAATGTAATTTAAATAACACATTGTATGTAGAAAAATGTTATAAACTATACAAAGTCTTTTTTTGCAACTTTGATTGCTTTTATTGTAACTTGCACTTTTACAGAGCAAACCATTTGTTGATGTAAGGTAATTTAAATGATATATTGTATGTAGACAAATGTTATGAACTAATAAATGTTCATATCAACATCTTTTTGTGCAACTTTGGTTGCTTTTATTTGCTTTTATTGTATCTTGCATTTTTACAGCGCAAACCACTTGTTGATGTTTAGTTCCATTCATTATTCTAATGCAAGTTATGAAGAAAAAAAGATACATGTTTTTGCTAAAATAACTAACATCATATTTATAAAAATAATACACTTCATTCATCTAAATCTAAATGATATAGAATACTACATGTTCAAAATATTATCCAGTTGTGCGTGATTGTGTGCGTGATTGTTTGCATCATTGTACGCTGTATTTTAAAAATGCAAATAACTTGGATCATTGTTGTTGCACTTAATTTGAAGATTTTGGATTTGAATTAAGATTCAGATTACTAATATTGTATTGTGATGAATTTGTCTGTGACTATTATTGTCGAAACTAAAGGGTTAGATTTACAATATGGAACACGACAAGGAGATTTTACTTGTTATAATAAATAATATGCGGTAAAACATAAATCCTCATTGGTGAATGCGTGCTGACATTATGTGCATGCATATAGGGATATGGAAGCTACGTTATAGGACAGTGACAGCATATGCTTCTAGATAAAGGAAAACAGAATAGGTTGGAGTGTTTTAATAGGAGTATACTGTGCATAAGGATGAGAAAAATATATAAACAACAACAGCAGATGGGAAGTGAATAGATAAAACAGTAACATTTAAGAGTTATGTTGACCTGAAGTTTTCCATGGTCTGTCAATAAGTATTTTGAAGTAGGTATTATCAAATGCAACAGGATTTCCAAAACCTTTGCTTCCCAATGTATGTGCTCCAGATAATGCAACCAGTTCTTGTGTGCTGCCAACATCAATTAATTGTTCATACTTAAGAAGCTGAAAGAACAAACATTACATGCGCAAAAAATGAGACAGCATGAGAATATAGAGATTTGAGATCCTTTTAACTAACAATCAAGATCCAAATCCAGTGAAGCTAGTAAGATTGCCTAACTTTTCTTGATATGGTATTATAAACATAAATATGATAATAAAAACATGAACATCTAAACATGATTATTCGTATGGATATTGCTATCTTCTTTGCAAGAGAAGATAATTTTTTTAGAGAATATAAACTAATTAATATAAGTATTATGACTCCATTCTATTTCGCAGTGAAGGCCAACACGCTTTTTTTTTCTTTTCTTTTTTTCCTTTTTTTTAAAAAAAAAAACTTGGTACTTAATAGAAGGCGTTAACCTACCGACACCACGTGTCTTAGGTAGTATACACATACTACAACTCCAAATATGCCCAAGGTTTGAATCACGCAAAGCAAGATTCGAACTCATGACTTTAGAACCTATGTCTAAGCGTCTTACCATTGGGACGTGATCTTAGACCAAGGCCAACACGCTTTGTTTATGCAACACAAAACCTTCATAAGAATTACATAGTTATCAAAATCTCTTGATTGCAAATGCAACTAGAATCAGACTTACGTATGAATAAGAGATGTCAAACTGGGTTTATCAAATTTATGTCAAGGTTACATATTTGTGAAAGACATTTTGACGATGAATATTGTAAGCATCTTTCTACTTGTTGATGCTTAAATCACTTCTACATCTAAACTGATGCTGCAGAACATATTGCACTGTTGTTATCTCTTAACTATTACTGACCATGGTTTAAATATATTTTATATGCACATCTTATATGTTATCAGCCCTGATGCTTTGAAGCATGAAGACCGGTTGCCTTTGATTGATAAATTAGTAGCAGACTAGCTAGATGGAAGGGTCATGCTTTGTCAAAAGCTTGTAGATTGGTGTTGCTTATTTCGGTTCTTAGCTCTTTGCCACTGTATTTGATGGTATTATACCCATTTTTTGCCTTAATAATATTTCTTAGTGCAGAAACAAATGAACAAATCTATTAGACGGCCCAGAACGATAAAAGGATCAAGCAGGTCACTCTAACATCAAAAGGAAACTGTGCAAGTTCCGTGATTCAATAACTCAATACCGCACCTTCCCAAGAATGCACAAGTTACAGACTCGTACATGATGGTTAGCACCACAAAGATTCCAAGTAAACTGCGCCAACAATAGATCGGCACGATTTGGAATATGCAAAGTATAGCCACAAAATGGATTGCGCTATCGCCCTAAAAGACGAAAGGTGTCGTCCCATTAATGCAAACAGCGGTCCTCTACTAGTATAAATTGTACCCTCTACGTGAAGGCAGACTGCGCCGTCACTTCGAAGGCAGACTGCGCCGTCACTTCTTAAGCAAACCGCGTCATCCTCTTGAAGACAAACTGCGTCGTTGTCATTGATAAAATTACATCTGGTTCACAATGCCCTGCGTTGACTATGACGCTACATACAAACCACGCAGAAGCAACCAAACAAGCCAGTGCTGAAGTACATAAATCTAGCCCCAGGGCTCCACATACCAAAACTCAAAATTCCTGCCTGAAATCAAATTCAAAGTTCTCGCATATAGCCAAATCTTTCCATCCAAGGCAATTCCTCACGTCCATGTCCCTGTTAGCAATCCATACACAAATAATCAAATCCACATATGGATAACACGTGGAAAGATCCAATGGTAAAAAAGAAAGCGGAAGACACGATGTCAGCAATCCGGATGATGAAATGATGCTATAAGGAAGACACTGTAGCAGAAAGAGATGATGGATAATAGTTTTTTTGAATTTAATATTGAAAATACTTGTATCATCTGCCATTAAAAGTTTGTACCAAGAAGAATATAAGATAAAACATTGACCTGTAGACGTATGATTTTTTTAACATCCAAACCACATAGATCCGTGTCCTTTAATTTTTCTGCATTTATTTCCTCGTTTTTAGTACTAAATTTTGTTTGATTTTGTTGAATTGATAATTAAGTTGAAATTGTCATTTTAACAAATAGTAGGAGTGCACCAACCTAATTGTGTAAGCTTTAAGCAACATAATTACTTCATTTCAAAGCAAATTTGGTATCAATTAAATTTGTTGATTCGTAATTACAGAAACATATGGCATCATAATTACTTCATAATTAAGTTAGTGTTGTGAAACAAAAAATCTCATTAACAGATGTCATACTATAGACTTCCTAATTGGGTAATTAAGAGAACTGATGCAACGAGGAATACTTTTCTTTGCAAAGGTAATAGAAGGGGAAGCTTTATAAAACATCTGGTAGCATGAAATATAGTCTGCAAATCAAAAGAACAAGGGGGTCTTGAAGTTTCTGCTTTAGAGGATTTGAAGTGTTCACTCTTGTGTACAGTAGTTCATTATGGAAAGACTGAATTAAGGGGGAATACTATAATGGTAGCTTTGTAATTGGAAGCTCGATCTCTAATATGTGTACCACATTCTGGAAATCAGTCTTAAAACATCAACAGATTTTCGATATTGATTTAAAGTGGAATGCAGGCAATGTAGAGAATATTCTGTTCTGGCATCATTCGTGGTTATTAAATATTTCTTTGAAGAGCTGTTGTTCTAGTTATATCCAGTTTCCCTTAATCAGAATTCTTTGTTATGTGGAATTTATCTAGATAAAAAGAGTGATTTCAAGGGAAACCTCACATTTACAAGAATACTTGAAAGAGAAGTCTTATTACAATATATATGAAGCTGATACATATTCTGGAAAAGATCAATCTAAATTCTAATAAAGATGAGGCTTTATGGGCATTAGAAGGCAATAAAAGTTTACAATTCATTCTATTCACAAATTGTTGAACTTCGGTGAAACTAAAGTGAAATACTACAAAGCACTATAGAAGAATTTTGCTCCACTGAAAGTAAAACTTCATATGTGGTTGGCTGTGAATGAAAAATTAAATACCCTAGTGATGTTAAAACATAAATATGGAGGTGGCCGATTTAATGTGTTTTTATTGCCATTTGAATGAGGACGGTGATCATATTTACTTTAAAGTTTAAACGACCTTTCACTTACATCATTTGGTTGGAATGTCTTCAATTACTGAAAATTAACCCTCTTCCACAATTCACAAATCAGTTTTGGTATTGGGAAGAAGATAAAAAACTGATTCATGCTAAAAAGTGATAGGTTCTTAGTTGATATCATTAATATGAGCGTATCATGGATTGTTTGGTGTGAAAGAAATAATAGATGTTTTAAAAATAAAGTTAGCTCGATTGATGCACTTATAAGAGCTGTTGTTGCTCATGTTTGTATTGTTAGGTGTTTTTCCGTATGGCCGGGATTGGAGGAAGATTCTGTCCAAGTTAAAGAGAAGGGCGAAGGAGAGCATGAACTCAATTGGCAAAAGGGTAGCCAAGAGGAGGGGCAATGATGCTTGAAGTAATGTGGATGTTATTGCTAGCTATGTATTAGTGTATTTTTGGGGGGCTTTGTATAGGCAGTTTACAAACTCTGTTGCTGTTTGGGCTCAGTATGTAGTTGCTTTCATCTTGTGTTGGTTTGAGAGCTATTATGTAAACTGTATGTTGTTTCTATTTTGGTAGTATGACTAGTATGTACTTGAAGTGGTGATGATAATTTATAGGTTGGGAAGTTTTTGTTATGTCGGATTTCAATCGAGACCACTCAAATAAAAATCCCCAAACGCAGCGGAAAGCTAGATCGTGATAAATAGTACAAAACAACCAAACACCACTAGAATTCAATATATATCCAAACCAAAGCACGATCACAATAACACCACAAGCAATATATGATAAGAGGCAATAACGAAAACAAATAAATCACACACCGGTTTATAGTGGTTCCACTAACGTCGTGTTAGTGTACATCCACTTTGAGAGATATCTTTTATTATCACCAAATATGAAGAGTACAAGAGATTGATTACAATGATCTATTCTTTTGAGAATCAATGTTTGTGGAGATTAGAATTGAAGAAATAGAGTTTTGTCTAAAACCCTAATTAATGAAGGACTAAACCCTTGATTAGATAATTGCTTGATTGATCTCTCACCCTCTTTCAAATGAAGAGAGCATATATACTGGTGGAGAAAACCCTGACAAAAGACGAACTTGCCCCTGAACGAAATAACATAAAACCCAGTCCAGAAAACTGCAACTCGCCGGCTCAGACGTCTGGAACAGGGCTCCAGACGTCTGACCGAACATTCAGGAAACTGCACCCTGTAGGACCAGACGTCTGGCACATGCCTGCAGACGTCTGGCTGTTACATGCTGCCTGTAGCCAGCACCTGCTACCACTCCAGTTTGCTCCTCCGGATTCTGTTTCGCAACTCGTCTTCTCCGACACCAAACTACATCCATCCCCTTCAATTCACCTTCATATAATGTCATAAAATTTAACACTCCACCTTAACACTATATCCATCTCCAACACCAATGGTACCATATCATCAACAATCGATAGCTCCAACTACCAACACTTCTACCTTCAACCAAACATGAATGTTTCCCCAACGGGTTCAGGCAAAGCCACCCCCCATTGCACTCCATCAACGAGTTCAGGCACGAAGCCCCCACCCGCCAACGAAATGTTGAAAACATTCAAACACCGTCTCATCAAAGACAAGAGCACTAGGAGTGTAAACTAGCACTATACCAAGAAGATAGAACCACAATCTTGTATCAATACTCTTTCTCATCTACAACCAAGTATCTCTCTCAACCGTGTCATCCCATGGCACCTAGCACTTCTCCAAGCGAATTAAGTCCGAGCAATGCTCGAACTTCCCAACCGGCAATGCCTTAGTGAACATATCCGCCGCGTTTTCCTTTGTGTGCACCTTTCGAAGATATACTTGCTTATCCTCATCCATGGCTACCAAGAATGACTCCCTCACTTCTATATGCTTCGTCCGTGAGCTAAACGCCAAATTCTCCGCCAAGTGAATAGCACTTTGGCTATCACATTGAACATCGATGCTATCGTGTTCAATACCCAAGTCACACAACAATCGCTTCAAATAGAGTGCTTCCTTCGCCGCCTTTACCGCGGCTATCAACTCCGCCTCCGTAGTGGATAAAGCTACTACGATCTGCAATCTAGATCTCCAACTTATGGCTGTACCATCAAGTGTGAAGACATAACCGGAAGTTGACTTTCTCCTATCTCTATCACCGGCGCAGTCCGAATCACAATAACCAACCAAGTTGCAATTCATTTTCTCACTACCGCAAAAAACAAGACCATGAGATGACGTACCCCTAAGGTATCTTAATATAAGCTTCACAGCTTCCCAATGCGATTTTTCCGAATTAGACATAAAACGACTAACCACCCCGACGGCATTTGCTATATCAGGCCTTGTACACACCATAACATACATTAAACTTCCAACCGCACTTGCATATGGCACCTTTGCCATATAAACCTTGTCTTTCTCCAAGTTAGGTGATCCTTTACTCGAAAGCTTCACATGCAAAGGTAAATGTGTATTTGTCGCCTTTGCATTCTCCATGCTAAACCGGCAAAGCACTTTCTTAATGTACTCCTTTTGAGTCAATTTCAACTCAAAACGCTTTCGATCCCTTTCAATTTTCATGCCCAATATCCTCTTTGCTTCTCCAAGGTCCTTCATTTCGAATTCCGACTTTAATTGCAATTTCAACTTGTTAATTTCATTCTTGTCCTTCGAAGCAATGAGCATGTCGTCCACATACAAGAGTAAATACACCCAACAATCATTTCCCAACTTCTTGAAATACACACAAGCATCCTTGATGCTTCTATTGAAACCATTTTCAAGCATAAAATGATCAAATCTCTTGTACCATTGTCTAGATGATTGCTTCAACCCATATAGTGATTTCTTCAACTTGCACACCATATTTGACTTACCATTTACAACAAAACCTTGCGGTTGCTCCATGTAGATGTCTTCATCCAAGTCATCATGCAAGAAGGCGGTCTTCACATCAAGTTGCTCCAACTCCAAGTCGTGAATAGCAACTATGGCAAGTAATATCCGTATGGAAGTATGGCGCACTACCGGTGTGAATATCTCATCATACTCCATACCCTTTCTCTGTGCAAACCCCTTAGTCACTAACCTAGCCTTGTATCTTCCATCGTCCTTCACCTTGTAAATCTATTTGCACCCTATAGCACGGTTTCCTTCAGGAAGCGAAACCAAACAACAAGTTCGATTCTTCATCAATGATTGCATCTCTTCCTCCATGGCACAAATCCACTTCGAGCTATCACTCGAATTCATGACGTCATCAAGGTCGATTGGCTCATCTTGGACTACATGAAGCGCATAGTCCAACTTATCACAAAAGTTAAGATAGTTCCAATCACCATATCTTTCGGGTGGTCTTATGGGACGACGCCCAACCCGAGTAACAATATTTTCACCCAAACTCCTTTCGGCTCCACCTTGAACCGAAACTTCTCCAGGCTCGTGTACATCACCAACACTACTAGAGGCACCACGTGGACTTTGTGATGTAACATCAACCGCATTTTTCTCACAAGCATCTTCAACTACTCTACCACTGGGACGAAATGGTGGAATAATTTCCTTCTCCTTCGATTCATCACGAACCAAGACCGGAATATCCGATGAGCTCTCATTCTCCTTGAACAATGCCGACTCATCAAAAGTAACATGACGAGAGTTTGTCACCTTCTTCGTTTCCGGATTCCAAATCCGATAGCCTTTCACTCCATCCATATAGCCAAGCAAAACCCCCTTGAAAGCTCTTGATTCAAGCTTATCATTACCCGGATCATGCACATAAACCGGACTTCCAAAGACACGAAGATAGCTCAAGTCAATACTCTTTCCCTTCCACACTTCCTCCGGAATTTTGTTATCAATAGCCGAGCACGGAATTCGATTAATGATATGCACCGCGGTTAACAAAGCTTCGGCCCAAAATCCCTTAGACAAACCCAATGTCAATCTCAAGCATCGAGCTTTCTCTAGTAGAGTACGATTCATCCTCTCCGCAACTCCATTTGATTGCGGATCTTCCGGTGTAGTAAAATGTCTCTGAATCCCATGATGCTTGCAAAACTCTAAGAATTCTCCGGAAACATACTCCCCGCCATTGTCGGACCTAAGAACCTTCAAAGACTTACCACTCTCATTCTCAACAAGAGCCTTCCATGCTTTGAACTTTGCAAATGCCTCCGACTTGGCCTGCATTACATACACCCAAACTTTCCGAGAAAAGTCATCTATAAAGGAAATATAATAGCGAGCTCCACCTAACGAAGCTACAGGTGCCGGTCCCCAAACATCCGTGTGAACATACTCAAAAACCTTCTCGAATCATGCTTTCCTTCACCGAATGAAACTTTTGTTTGCTTCCCCATGACGCATTCTTCGCAAAACTCTAACTTGTTGAAACTTTCTCCATCGATCATCTTACACTTTCGAAGAATGTCCAAACTCCTCTCCGAGACATGACCTAACCTCAAATGCCACAACCTAGTCGCATCCAAGCCACAAGAACTATCAACTATTATACAAGTTTCGCCTTCCACAGTCACTCCTTGAAGCAAATAAATACCATGAGTCCTAGCACCCTTCATCACCACAAGCGCCCCCTTCGAAACCCGCAAGCTATCACTCTCAATAGTGATCTTACAACCTAAAGAATCCAGCTGCCCCAAAGAGATAAGCGACTTCCGAAGTCCCGGAACATAGCGTACATTAGTGAGAGTACGAACCACTCCGTCAAACATCCGAATTTGCACGGAACCAATGCCTTTCGACTTGCAAATAGCACCATTTCCCATAACAATTAAATTTCCTTCTTTGTCGATGTAAGAAGAAAAACAATTCTTATTTGGCGTCATATGATAAGACGCCCCCGAATCGAGCACCCAATTGCTACCCGAAACATCCGATGCTACCACCGACAGAACATCTACATCTCCCTCACCAACTCTACTTTCCACCGCTACAGATGAAGATGCTACTTCCTTCTTTGCCTTCTCCTTGTCCGGACACTCATTCTTCCAATGACCGGGCTTCTTGCAAATGTAGCACTTGCCTTTTCTTTCCTTCGACTTTCCTCTCCAACCGGGGTTCCTTGATTTAGAACGCCCCCGGTTCTCCTTCTTCACATACCTCTCATTCTCCACAAACAAACCATGACCATTACTAGCACCACTACCTCCATCACTTAACTCCTTCATTTGATCCCGCAACTTCTCGCTAAGAAGACCCGTCTTGACATCATCAAGAGTCAATGTATCTCGGCTATAGATCAAACTATTTGAGAAACCCGTATAACGGTCCGGCAACGAACACAACAATATCATCGCCTTTTGCTCTTCCTCAATCTTCAAATCTACCATCTTCATTAGCAAATCATCAAATATATTCAAGTGCGCCTTAAGCGAAGTACCTTCCTTCATCTTATAGGTGAAGCAAGGTTTTAAATCTCGGATTTCGGTCACGTCTCGTCTCGAAGAATTTAGAGAGCTTATCTCGTATCGGGTGAGATCTCGAACGAGATGAGTGCATATCGGTCGTCCATCTCAGATTTACATCTCGGTTTCTAAAATTCATTTTGGAGTTATCTCGGAGTATATGTCATGTCGAAAATTAGTTTTCATACACCTAAAATTATACTACTAGTCACTACCTTAAGGAAAACACTATGCACTTACCTTGAATATATCACACGCTTATCATTAGTAATTTAGTACAGAAAAATATCACTTGTATCATGTAAAATAAACAAATAACTAGATTTCATGAATAAGGTTCAATATAATATCATGAGATAAAGTAGGAAAGAAACAAACCATAACATATGCACCTTTACTTTGTTTGATCATTCACTTAACTTTCATACACAATATAATGTCTCATTTCTACCTTTTATGATATATAGTGCTGCAAGGAAAATCTTAATTTTATAACTTCAAATACAAAAATCTACAAGTAGAATTAAGATATTCTATGTCTGATTATAGTATTTAATTATTAGAAAACAAAATCTCATTAAGCAACTAATAGCATAGATATTTCAAACAAACGTAGAAAATAGCATACATAGTACAAACAATTTTCAAACATTTAGTAATATTATAAGAAAAGCAAAAAAATGATGTATGAATGAACATGTAATCATCAAATGAAATTAATAGATGAAAGAGAATTCCTTTATTGCTTAAAAATAAACCTTGAGGAAAAAAATTATAGCAGCAAAGACTAAATGAAATCAAATTGGGAATCCATTTGGAACATAAAGTTAAATAAGTGAAGCCCATAGCCGCAAAAAAATAGGATTAGGAAAAAAACTCAAGAAAGTGTCAAAAAAAGAAAAATAAAATCAGATGTAAATTAATTTGGATCAGAAACCTAAATGAAAATCATAAAGTGAATTACTTACCATAATCGATGTAGATTTTATCATCTTCTTACACTCGTCACTGCCGTAAAATAAGAGATGAAGATTAAATGAGATTTATATAAGAAATAAGGGTTAAAAAATGTACAATTAAGAAGGCTTAAATTAAGGTAAAAGATGAGCTAGCCCAATACGGAAAAAGAGTTGATTTTTTTCAAAATTCAACAACTCGGCCGATATCTCGCTGTTAAATCTCGTCTGAGATACCGAACGAGATATTGAAATATCGTTCGAGATTTGGGTCAGACGAGATTCAAACAAAATAGCCTGTTTCGAATCGCCTAGGCTTGAAAACGAGATCTCGGCCGAGATGAGCGAGATTTAAAACCTTGAGGTGAAGAACGTTCGCAGTAAGATTAAACGATTTTTCAGTGACTTCTTCATATATAACTCCTCCAACTTGTCCCAAATACCCTTAGCGGTTGTCTCACCACTAATTTCAAAGATAACATTCTCTCCCATAGCAAGTTGAAGTATAGTGAATGCCCACTCTTCCATCTCCTCTCTCTCAACATCCGAGATGTCTGCTGGCAACAAATGTGTGTCAAACACTACCCGATGCACCCGATTCCTCCTTAGAACCGCTTTCATCTTCCATTGCCATTTTTCAAAATCATTATCGTCATTCCACTTGTCTATTACCAATTGTGATCCTGAAGCTGCATACGATCCACGTACATAAAGCGCTACACCACTTAGATTACCCATTGAGGAACTACTTGAGGTATTATCTGATTCTGGCATTTCTACAACCACCTACCAACACCAATGCTCTGATACCAAATGTTATGTCGGATTTCAATCTAGACCACTCAAATAAAAACCTCCAAACGCAGCGGAAAAGCTAGATCGTGATAAATAGTGCAAAACAACCAAACACCACTAGAATTCAATATATATCCAAACCAAAGCACGATCACAATAACACCACAAGCAATATATGATAAGAGGCAATAACGAAAACAAATAAATCACACACCGATTTATAGTGGTTCCACTAACGTCGTGTTAGTGTACATCCACTTTGAGAGATATCTTTTATTATCACCAAATAAGAAAAGTACAAGAAATTGATTACAATGATCTATTCTTTTGAGAATCAATGTTTGTGGAGATTAGAATTGAAGAAATAGAGTTTTGCCTAAAACCCTAATTAATGGAGGACTAAACCTTTGATTAGATAATTGCTTGATTGATCTCTCACCCTCTTTCAAATGAAGAGAGCATATATACTGGTGGAGAAAACCCTGGCAAAAGACGAACTTGTCCCTGAACGAAACAACATAAAACCCAGCCTAGAAAACTGCAACTCGCCGGCTCAGACGTCTGGAACAGGGCTCCAGACGTCTGACCGAACATTTAGGAAACTGCACCCTGTAGGACCAGACGTCTGGCCCATGCCTACAGACGTCTGGCTGCTAGGCTGCCTGTAGCCAGCACCTGCTACCACTCCAGTTTGCTCCTCCGGACTCCGTTTCGCAACCCATCTTCTCCGACACCAAACTACATCCATCCCCTTCAATTCACATTCATATAGTGTCACAAAATTTAACAGTTTTCACACCCTTCCTCTCTAAAAAAAGAAGAAAAAATTGTTACGTAATTGCATACAAATTGTTTATTTCATCTCTACGATGCCTTCCTCTAAATGTATGTTTATTTTTTTCGATAATTAGACTTCTTGCTGATGTTGTTTGATAGTTATTAACATCTATGTTAATTATTTAGTGTCGCATTATAAAATTGGTATTGAATTACTTGTTACTATATTTGATGAAGTTCTAATAAATAGAAATTATAACATGTGATTCCTAAAAATATTAAGTTGCGTATGATGCTATAATAAATTAATGGAAAACTCACGAGAATCCTTTCTTTAGGAAACAACTCTTTAAATTAGAAGCATCTAGTGATTCTTCCGGAAGCTTCCCCTCAGGATCTGGTATCCTACAAAGCAACTGGTTGCTGTTAAGTAACTTGAGAAAAGTTGGAATCAGTTATCACTGTATTGCAGCTTGAAATATTGAAAGTTTGGACAATGAATTATAGTTTGTACTTGTGAAACACCAACAGCGACAAAAAAAGAAAGAGGGGGGGGGGGGGGGAGGATTTGTGACGAACATCAATCAAATTCATCAATTTACTTCAATCGCTTTTCTAACAGTTTTTATGTTCCAACTTCATCAATGACTCAGCACACAGTGATGACTTACAGCCCACTGTGTAATTAAATTGCAAATTAGCAAGTTGCCAAAGATTATTTTACAGAGACTGATAAAAGATACCATAGAAATTTTGCATACTCCTATAACCAAAGAGAATTAGTGGAAATAATTATAAATTAATATTTCAACACAGGAAAAATGATTCATGAGGTTTCCTATCAGTCAAAAGCTTGTCAGCTAAGCACTAGCACAAGAATAAAGTAATAGGTACAGTGAATGTAATAAATCAACCTTGCATCTATCCGACCCAATCGAACTGGAATTGCTGGACCTCCACACAATGCAACCGCTTCAGCTCCAGCAACCGCAATCAAATCCGCCCAGGACACTAATATTAGTAAGGATTAAATATTGAAATGTGTCATAAAATAATGCATTACAAATTCAAATGGGAGACATTTGATAAAGTATTTGTACCTTTCAGGCTTTGATCAATTTCTTTCTTTGCTTTTTCTAAAATCTGAGGAAAATGGTAAATTTAGAAAATATATATGAACATGCAACTAGCATGCATACAGTGGAACGTCTGCAACTGCAACCCATTCCAGCAGCTCTATGTTATGCAAGGCCTGTGGACTCTGAACATGTTTTCCAATAAAATGTGTCCAGGACTTGAAATTGCAGCTTGCTATCTAAGGCCACCCTAGTGTAATGCAATAGTTATATGGGATATTTTGACTTAAACCCTAGCACCAATAATAACCTTATTAGACAACATTCCTCTCTTCCATTAATTAGACCTTCCCCCTTCTGCAACATATAGCAGTTTAATTCTGTTCTATTTTTGTTTTTTCGCCAGAATATCCATTGTTGGATACACGTACCTTAATCAAGTCTCTTTCTATTTTTCACACAGTTTTCAAGTCTTAATTCAACTATTTGTCATGACATATTAAAATGAACTTTAATGTCAGTGTTGGTAATATAACAAATTGTGTGAAAGAGAGAAATGTAAGTGTATCTATCAATGGGTATTCTGAGGAAAAGAGAGAAAAAAAAAAAGAGATGCAGAAGGGGAAGGTCTAATGAATAGAAGAGAGGGTGATTATGTCTGATAAGCTTATTTTCCAAGGGGTTAAGTCAAAACATCCCTAATTATATCATAATTATTTAAGATGTGGAAAAAAGTGGACATCTATGGAGGAAAAAAAAACTTGCCAGTATTCATGCATGATTACCTTGAAGGGTATTAACATGGATTTAAAAAAAAAAAAAAACCTTGAAGGGTTTCTTCAGACCAGCATTTTCAGGTCTATCAAGTTCATAGATTATAGAACCATTCATACCACCTGCAAAAAAAAAAAAAAAAAAAAAAAAAAAACAGAAAGAACAAGTGTTTGCAGTTTTGTCAGATTTTACTAGGAAGGAGAAAATGAGAAACAAAAGGTGAGAGGTTCATGAAAGTTTTCTGTAAAAAAGTTCTAGACAGAATAACACTTTTTACTTTAACTATACATCTCACATTCACAGGCTTCAGAAAATAAATGGTTTAGAGTGATATTTTGTCAACAATAATTTATCAGAGGAATTTTGTTGAACTACAGTATATACCCCTGGAGATATATAAATCATGAAATTGTTTGATTTCATTATAGTACATAGAAATATGTGCCATGAATCCATGATAAGGCTGTTCAGAAATTGAAAGTATAAAGTGATCATATGATTACCTGAATTGTCGTCTATATCATAAGTTCCTGCATCATGAAAAACCATTCGAAGCACACCAGCAGCTTTTGCCTTAGACAATACATTTCTAACTTCACTTTGAATTAATGAAAATTCACCAGCATCTACCCTGAAAATAAACTATAACTGAGTGAAGAATGGCCTGAAATTGGAGATATGAAAAAAGTTGACTATAAGAATAATATGTTATTAGGGTAAAGACCAAATATACCAACCATGAATGCTGTGGTTGAAATCTTCTCCTTTTATTTTATTTTATTTTATTTTAGTTTGCCCCATAACACAAGCTCAAACCAGCATTAAGAAAACCGAGGATATATTCAGACTTGAATATGAGTTTATTAACTGACATATACCATGGTGCATAATCAACTTGCTGATTTTAAATTACATGCCTGCAGTTGACATGATTAGATTAGTTGAAAATGGAGTGAGCATGCTATGGTGGCATAGGGTTGACTTACAGCAAATACGAGTATGGTTGGAGCTGTTATGATAACACCTACCATTACCAACATAAGAAAATCATTATCATACCGATTATGCTGGTAAACTAAAAATGGGTACCGCTACTCTACCAATACCAATGGTAAAATGATCGCCGGTATACCGATAGATTGGTAAAACATAACTAGTAATGTTTACCAAGAGATAAAAGAATTATAATTTTATTGCAATTACTCTTTAATAACAATAAAAATAAGTTTGTTTTACTGGCACTAAATACACTTGTACACATATCATGATTCTTTGATTGATATAGATAACTGCCTTGACTCATCACAAATTATTTACAACTACATTTAACATATTGGTTCTATCTCATGAGTGCTCTGCTTAAAACTAAGTATCACTCATGTTATCAAAAAAATAGATTGGTTTTATCTCATAAACTAAAATTAGAAAAAACAAATCAAGAAGCATTATCATGAATAAGACGACAAACGTTGTCTTAAAATTCGATACATCCTCCAAAATACATGTTGTTAGGATTAGTAAAATAATAAAAACAAATTAATATCGTTATTAAATTTACCATTATCATTGGTTTTAACATTTCCTTACCGTTAACCTTTAACATACCAATAATACTAGTACACCGACAAAGCTCAATATTAGTTGCCAACTAACTGCTTGGTAATGGTATGACAATGATAAATTTATCATTAGCATAGCATCCCCAAGTGAAGCAAAAACGTTTCAAAATAAAAATTCCACAACTCAAATTGGTTGGTTGGATGTAAATAGCCCCTCGAATTTAGTTATCATTGAGCTGACAATAGTTTTCTTTAGTAATATTGATTCATTGCATATAAGGTATTATGTTTAATGTTGAAGGAGATGAGTATATATTTAGTTTATTTAGTTGCCATTCAATATTACGTTTTATGAAACTAATATTGTCATAACCTAATATTTTTCCAATGCTAATATTGAGACTTCAATTTTAGATAAAGGTCTTTTATCGAGATGGTCCTTAAAATTTGGTGAGGGGTTGAATTTTTGTTTATTCTGATTCAATTGTAAGGTTCCAAACCGGATTCAAATTGTAAATTGTAAAAATCAGGTTTCGAACCAAAATAGGATTGAAATCATAAATCGTATATTCAAAAGGTCCATACTTTTTAGGTTTGTACACACTTTGAAATTTATTATGACATTTGAACTTCTATGACTAAACTTTAAACTCAATTTTTTCTGTTGTTCCATTTTTATTTTGTTTAAAAAATTAGAATCGGAATCGTGAATCCAATAAACATATTAAAAGTATAAGTATGGACTGAATGGTTTTTTCCGGCTGCTGTGTTAACTGAATTTGAATCGAAATGTGAGTCGTATCGTAACGGGAAAGATCCGATCTGAAACGAGATTTAAATTGTATGATTTTAAGATTTCAGAAAACAACGTGAGGGACTATTGAGTTTTTGTGTCTTCATAGAAAATGAGTTTTCATGAACTGATACTAATATTATTCAACTTGGATGAAACTTGATTTAAAATCTAGATCATAGCTTGAAATATACTCATGATTTCTGGGAATGATTGGGCCAACAAACAGGTGACATTAATATATCTATTAAATAATAGTAAAGCAGAAAAATTTCAAGCTCTCTTATTGATTTTAGGTATTTTCTCTATTATTCTTAATTCTCTTTTGATATTTTAAATTAAAATCTTTAAACTTATCGATTTTACACTTATTTTACTAAACCTATGCCGTTGTTGCATCGGTTACCTCTTAATATTTTATATTCAAATCCATATAGTTATGTTAATTACATAATTAAACATTTAAACTCTTTTAATAAATGAAATTAACTAATATTTATCAATATTTCTAATAAATACAAAATGATGACAATTTCAATATGTGTACCACTATTGTACTAACCAAAATGGTAAAAGTATATTTTTTAATTCGATTATGATATATAAATCATATAAAACAATAATAACAACAACAACAACTAAGCCATTATTCTCAAACAAGTTGAGGTCGGCTAGAGATGGAACCCAAAACAATAATAACAAATTTAATTTGTAATTCAAATATCTCGATAAATTTATCATACATTGCATGGTAAAATTCTGCTTTTAACTTCAAATATCACATACATTAAATTATATACATAAACAATAATGGCAAAGTTAAATTATAAATCAATTATAATCATCTATCTCAAAAAGTTATCATACACTGAATTACAAAATTTCATTTTTTAGTTCAAATAACTCCGCATTAAGATTTCTATAATTATTTTACAAAATCTTTCTCAATTTCTTCCTACTATTTACCATTAAGTCGATATATTAACACTAATTACAAAATTTTAAATTTAACGTATTTAAAAAAAATCAACTAAATAATACTTGTTAATTCATTTAATAAATCATCAAAATATGTCAGTTTCAACATGTATCCCATATTCATACTAACAGAAATGATAAAAAAAAATTATTCAAATATAAAGGTATATACACAACATAATGTAAATTATGCATATACAATGATAACAATTTTAATTTATAGTTCACTTATTTTCTAAATTCATCATACGTTGCATAACAAAGTTCTAATTTTAACATGAAAAGTAAATGCTATATTTTACAATAGTACCATGTGCAACGTACGGGTTACAAACTAGTACAATTGAAATGATTATTACACACCTAAAAGACCTTAGACTAGTCTCCAATGTCATTATGACAAAGATAAGAATGATATCCTAAAACCTAGGTGGCTCTCATGAAACAATAGTTGAGATATGGTATAAGAAAATTAAGCAAGTCTTTGTTGAGAATAATTTTCGCAGTTGGACAATTAAAAAAGAGACTTGATATAGACTTGTGGGGTACTACACACGGAATGCTACTTTGTTATGAGACATATGAGGGAAGTACTCACTTGTACATGTTTAAGTGCAGCTAGCTGGAAATAATGCCCTATATGAAAGAGTATATAAAGATGATAAAGGTAGCTATTGAGTTGAGGACTATAGAAAGTGTAAGCTCTAAAAATTTACTTCAAGCTTGTCAAGTCATTGATGTTCCGCTTACAACAACTTATAATTCCATTTTAAAGGTTAACGATTCAGTTCTGTAGCAATATATCAATATTATGCCTTGAGTTACAACTCCATTATTCCAACATGTAGAGCTATTACTTCTTTTTTTTAAATTGAAGACATAAGAATGCAGCATGCAGTCTTTTCTGATAATCCTAGCAAAGAAAAGACTGCAAAATGTAACAAGATGCAACGTTCAACTGTTCAACTTAGGCCCTGGAACCTACCTTTCTGCTGACCAATATAAAGGAAGTACGACCGAGGTTGCTGTGAGAACTGCAAATTTTCTTCTTCCATACGAGGTTGAAGAAATGTCCCTACCTAAATGCAAGCAAGTGCAATTAAGGAATATACTCAACTTGCTAAATTGACATACAACTAATCAGAATAATTAAGTAACAATCTTTTCTGCCACAACACTCTCTTTGAAATTTAGTGAGTCTATGTCAATCAAGTTTACAAATGACTTCTTTTTGAACAAGAATCGGGATTTTTAAGACTTTTAAACAGGCAAGCATGTGAGAGAACTTGAAATCATAAATTTTTGATGCGATACATGTGCGACTTTTATCCTTCTTTTATCCATTGATTTTTCTATTTACCTTAAAACCAAAAACACGTGACCGAATAAAAAGAGAGAGAGAAAGAGGAAAAGCTCATTTTGGCCTTACACTGGCTTTGGATGACAAATCCACAGTTGATCGTCGACGAGTTACAGAAAACTAACGGTCTCCGTTGATTCCGAAAGTCAATAGCCGTCAAAATCGCCGCTGAAATTGAGCTAGCCATTTCTGTGTTCTGACGAGGAAGAGGAGTGGAAATGGAGTTTAACGGGAGCTTGTGTTTTGTCCTCGGTTTTAAATGACCACGGAGGAACTGATAAGAGCTCCTGGAATAATCAGGGCATCTTTTGTGTAAGCCGTATGTGACTATTGTAAAATTGTGTAAATGCGTGCGTATCTATGCAATAAAGCCCCGTTTTAACATTAACGCACTTTGGCAATTCAAAGCCTCACTATTTTTCTTGCTACGTCCGGTTTTCCGCAATCGCTCCAGCCATTTTGATAAGAAAAGGTTAATTTGATAAACAAATTTAGAGTATAGATTTATGTGTAAGATTTTGTGAAAGAATTTAAAAAATGATTGAAGCAATAAAGAAGAAAATGAAGTTGTATTGATCTTATTCAATAATTGATACAGCAACGAAGTTGTGTATTTATACAGGTTGAGGTATAATACTAATGGGCTGAGCAATATGTCCAGACCCGCTCTCTCTACTATTATACAACATCAATACTAATGGGCTGAGCAATATGGTCCAGACCCACTCTCTCTACTATTACACAACAGCAAACTATTATGCAATGTTTTGACGTATTACATTTCTTTCTTCATTACTCCCCCGCAAACCCTAAAGGGGCTAGGGTTTGAAGCGATGATAAAATCAGGCGATCTGAAAGATTGCTTCTGAAATCGAGAGAGAGACTTGAGGGAAAACAACTAGCATAGCTCTGGCATCATCTTCACACAACATAGGTCAGGAGTAATCAACATTTTTCGTTTAAGAGAGAAAAGCTAATTTCACGATGTGATGACTTCATCTGCCTTCTTCAGACTTGAATCGATCTCAGTAGTGGGTAAGTTAGGTATAAAGGTATGACCTTTATTTCTGCTGCTTTCATTCACTTTCAGTTGCTCTCTGAATCGAGTAAAATTCGATTTGGAGAGTGGTTTAGTGAGTATGTCGGCTATTTGATGTGTAGATGGTAGATGATTGATATTCAGTTTTCCACGGTTGACTTGATCACGAACAAAGTATAAATCCAATTCCATATGTTTGGTACGAGAGTGTAGAATAGGGTTTGCAGATAGATGCACTGTACTCAAGTTGTCACACCATACAGTTGGTTTGTTTTCTGATTTAACTTGTAGTTCAGATAACAGTGATTCAATCCACATAATTTCTGACACGGCATTAGCTACACTCATGTACTCAGCCTCACTACTAGATCTAGCAACAATAATTTGTTTCTTTGAACACCAGGAAACGGGGTTTTTTCTAAGGAATATACAGTAACCACTTGTAGATCTCCTGTCATCTGGGTCGTTAGCCCAATCTGAGTCAGCATAACTAGTTATGTTCAGTGTTTTACTTGCTTGCATATTTAATCCAAAGTCTATTGTACCCTTCAGATATCTCAGTATTCTTTTGACAAGTTTCCAATGGTCAGTAGTAGGCTTTTGCATGAATTGACTTGCCTTGTTAACACTGAATGTTATTTCTGGTCTTGTGATTGTTGCATATTGCAGTGAGCCAACTATACTTCTGTACTATTTTTCATTGAGTATTGCTTCTCCTTGATGTTTAGATATTTGAACATTGCTGATCATGGGAGTAGATATTGAGCTTGCTTTATCCATTTTAGCTCTGCATAGGATTTCAGTGATATATTTCTTTTGACTTAATTGAATGGAATTATCTAGGAGCCTTTTGACTTCTATGCCCAAAAAGTAGTTTAGATAGCCAAGGTCTTTGATAGAGAACTCTTGACCTAGTTCCTTGATCAACTTGTTGACTTCAGTCTCACTATTGCCTGTAACAATGAAATCATCAACATAAATCAGTACATATATTGTGATATTGTTATTGAATTTAGTAAATAGTGATATGTCAGATTTTGTTGAGTTGTATCCCAGTTTGACTAGTGTAGCCTTTAGCTTTTCAAACCACACTCTTGGTGCTTGTTTCAGGCCATATAGTGCTTTATTTAATCTGCACACAAGTCCTTTGTTTTCCTCTTTAACAAAACCATGTGGCTGTTCCATGAAGACTTCTTCCTGTAAAATGCCATTTAGAAAAGCATTAGTAACATCAAGTTGCTTGATGGTCCAATTCTTGCATAAGGCAGTAGTAATAACTACTCTAATAGTTGTAGGTTTCACAACAGGTGAGAATGTCTCTTTAAAATCAAATCCACCCTGTTGTGAATAGCCTTTTGCAACTAATCTTGCCTTATACTTAGATATTGTACCATATGCATTCTTTTTTAATCTAAAAGTCCATTTGCACCCAATAATATTTTTGTCTTTGGGTGCTGGAACTAATTTCCATGTATTATTCTTGATTAAAGCATCATATTCCTCTACCATGACAGATTTTCAGTTTTCATTTTCTAAGGCCTGAAGATAGTTGCATGGTTCTTCAGTATTTAGATTGGCACTGTAGACTTTTGGCTTGAAAATTCCACTTTTTGATCTTGTCACCATGTGGTGTCTTGTAGCAATATTGTCATGCTGTTGGTTCATATTTTCATCTTGCTGTTGGTTTTGACTTTCTGATCTTTGAGATGACTCATCAGATTGCATGCTAACTCTTTGCTGAGATGAATGATCAGGTATACAAACTGTGCCATCCTGTTCTTGACCTGGTCTGGTGCTGGACTGACTGGTGCCAGACATAGTGAGTTGGGGATCAGTGATGTCATTGTTGACTTGATCAGTGTTGGATTTGGCAGGTTGTTCTGGTATGACTGGCACAGCAGGTATAGAATCTCTTGGATTGTATATCTTTTCAGTTGTTTTGACTTCTGCTTCTTTGAATGGAAATATTTTTTCATTGAAAACAACATGCCTTGATATGAAAATTCTTCCATTATTGTCTAAGCATTTGTATCCCTTTTGATTTATAGTGTATCCCATAAATGTACATGGGGATGATCTATAATTCAATTTGTGCTTATTGTAAGGTCTAAGATAAGGAAAACATAAACAACCAAAAACTTTTAAATGTAGATAGTCTGGCTTGACATTGAATAGTGTTTCCAGAGGACTTTTCATCTTCAGTACTTTAGTGGGTAATCTATTTATTAGAAATACTGAAGTTGAAAAAGAATCTGGCCAAAATTTTTAAGGCATTGATGATTGGGCTAGTAAAGTCAAGCCAGTTTCTACAATTTGTCTATGCCTTCTTTCAATTATCCCATTTTGTTCTGAGGTGTGTGGACATGTGATTCTGTGTACTATCCCTTTATTTTTGAAGTAATTTTTTAGTGGTAGAAACTCGGTTCCACCATCAGACTGGAAAACTTTGACAGTGTGGTTTGTTTGCTTTTCAGCAGTATTTATAAATTGTATAACAGCATTATATGTTTCAGACTTGGCTTTTAAAAAGTATATTCACACATATTTAGAATAAGCATCAATAAAGGATATATAGTACTTGTCGCCATAGTCTGTACATATTGGTGTTGGTCCTCACAAGTCAGTGACAACCATTTCCAGTGGATTATTATATATAGTCTTAGAGTCTGAAACGGGTAGTTTGTGACTTTTACCCATTTGACAATATGTACAGATGTATGGTAACGTACAATTAACAGAAGAGATAGCATTATTATTCATCACATGTTTCACAATTTTTACATTGGATGGCCAAGCTTGCTATGCCATAGGTCAAACATATTAAAGTTTTCAGTCTTTCTGTTTTCAGCACTATTACACCACATTCTTTCATTTTCACAGTATCTTGACTTAGCCAAACAGAATTTGTATATGCCTTTATGATTTTTACCCTGCAGAAGATTTTCTTTGGTTAGAATATCTCTGACAACATAGTGTTCAGGATAAAATTCAAAATACACATTATTATCCTTAGCAAATTGTGACACACTTAGCAAATTTCTTTTAATTAAAGGGGCTCTAAATAGGTTGTTTATGTATAATTTTCTTTTTCCTGGTATAACAGATCTACCAGTGTGTGTAATAGCAATTGGGTTACCATTACCCATGTGAATAGAGTTCATACCTTTGTACTCTTTTCCACCAAGATTTAGATTATTCAGATTATTTGTGATGTGATTGGTTGCTCCTGAGTCTGGGTACCAACTGTCTTCACTTGCAGATTCAGTATTTGCTGATTCATTTCTGTTTATTGCTTGATTGTCTGAATCTTGTTAAACTTGAGCCATATTTGCACTTGAGTTTGAATTCCTCTGATTGCTAGAGCCTTGACCTGGCACATAGTTTAAGTTCAACCTGAAGTAACACTTAGCAGCAGTGTGACCAATTTTTTCACAAATTTGATACTTTGGTTTGTAGTTGTTGTTGAATCTTCCTCTGCCTCTTCCTCTGTTAGAGGTTCCACCCCTTTGTATGTTTTGACCACCTCTATTACTGCTTTGTCCTTTGCCTCTGTAATTAGCTGCATAGTTTGCAGTGATATCTAATTCTGGCGATTTCTTTATGTCTAATCTTGTTTCATGAGATAATAGAATAGAGTGAATGTCTTCAATGGATGGTAAATATTTTTGTGATGTGAGGACAGCAACCACAGCTTTATATTCTTCATTTAAACCATTAAGAATTGTCATAACATGCTCAGAGATAGACACCTTGTGGTTAGCTGCTTCCAAGCAGTTACATATTGACTTGATCTTGAATAGGTATTCTCTCATGTTCATGTTTTCCTTTTTTATCAAATGTAACTGCCTTTTATATGATAGAATCTTGGCAGCAGGTTGGGAATTGAAGACTCTTTCAACAGTTGACCAAATTTCAAATGCACTTTTACACCCTGTTATGTGAGATAATATCTTGGCAGTGATAGAGGATATTAACCATGAGCAAATTAGTCTATCTTGTCTGTGATATCTTGTATATTCATCATTACTTATGACTTTTCCTTCTTGATTTGTGATGCAAATAGGGGGAATTTGAATGGTGCCAAGAATATATCCTTCGAGGCCATACCCTTCTAATGCAGTTTCAACTTGAAGTTTCCATAGTAGATAGTTATCCTCAGCAAGGTGAATATTGACTAATTGACTTTGTGGGCTAATTCCAGATTGGAGGAGGTTTTCAGCAGCAGTAATGGCTTGCTGAGAGTTGATGACACTGGTGGCAGTGGCTGAAGTATCTTCTTCAGTCATAATGGCAAGAATGTAGAATGAATAGAGAGGGAAATCTCAAGAAAAGACTTCAAGAAATGAGAAACTTTACCAAGAATTTGATTTGCTGCACTTTTCAGGTAACATGCAACCAGAAATGCTTATATGATAAATTTTCTCTGATAAGCTTTCTTTGGATGGCATTTTCTTGAGATTTGATTGTGCATTTTTGAATTTCTTGATAAAATTTCGATGATTTAATGCTTTTCTTTGCTGCTCGAATATGAATCTGAGAAGTTGCAGCCGAACCGAAGTTCTTCGCAAGGCACTCTCGATTTGATTCAGGTATTATCCTTAAATGAGAAGAACTTTTGTTCTTGGATAAGGATTTAAACCCAAATGATGAAATTCCTCTGATGGGTTTACCTATTTTTCAAAAAATCTTTGCTATGAGGCAGTATAGCTTTTATACCATGTAAGATTTTGTGAAAGAATTTAAAAAATAATTGAAGCAGTAAAAAAGAAAATGAAGTTGTATTGATCTTATTCGATAATTGATACAGCAACGAAGTTGTGTATTTATACAGGTTGAGGTATAATACTAATGGGCTGAGCAATATGTCCAGACCCGCTCTCTCTACTATTATACAACAGCAATACTAATGGGCTGAGCAATATGGCCCAGACCCACTCTCTCTACTATTATACAACAGCAAACTATTATACAATGTTTTGCCATATTACATTTCTTTCTTCATTATTATGTTCAAATATCTTAAGTAGTCAACATAAATTAAAGTTTTATTCTATTACCAAGTTTGAACTGCATGAGTAGGGACTACTGCTCACACAGTCACATGCATGAGGAGATCAAATCCCTACAACAAGGAAATCCACAACTTCATATTAAAAACCCAAGATCAAGCGATAACTTTTACAAAAGCAAGCTAATAACATATTAATCATGTATTTGTTGGGGACAGGGGTGATTGTGGCAAGCTTCAACAAACTACAGACGGTCGTAATCTATATCAAACAAGAAAATTTCCCCGTAACCAATAATTCGAGAAAGTTAAAGCATGGAATCAAAACAATAATTCAAGAGATGAAGAAGAGATTCATTTATCTGATTTGGAGGAGTTCTACCGCTCTAATAAGCATCCACGAGATTGGAATCATACTGGACCCGAAATTGCAAATTTATGGCAACTTATCAATAATCACGAAGAGTATTACAGAAGTGTTTTAGAAAATAAAATCTATCACTTATCTGTATGACAAAGAGGAGAAAACAGTTATTCGCATCCAACTGCTCAAAAGTCAGATTGGAAGCTAAAGCGAACTACCGCTCTTGAGAAATCAGTTCGAATCTGAGATAAAGGAAAAGACGAAGATCGTTGGATCTGGAAACCCCCATGATTTAAATTATAATCTCAGATCGAAGCTTTAAAGAGCTCTCTCTTTAAAATTGCGGTCGTCATTTTTACATTAAAGGAAGATAGGGTTAGAATGGTTTGCGGCTAGAGTTGTATGAAATAAAGTGTTTGGATGTAGTAATCGGGTATACTCGGTTTTGTAAACTTTGTAGGCCTTGGGCCGTTCATTGTTATTCAAAAAAAAAAAGTTTGAACTGCATGTATCATGGTATTTTGTGGATTTGTTATAAAGAAACGAACAATTTTTTGCCTACACAAATAATGTGAAAATGAGAATAAATCAACTTTTTATTTTTGATTTTATCTTTAATAATTACATTTTCGTTATTTTCCGATATATCCATCTTTATCTTCGCTACAGATTTTTGCACCTCCACCGGTAAAAACCGTTAAGCGCTTTAACTGCACATGTATGCGTGTGTATTATTTTAAATATTGTATCAATTTTTGAAATTAAAAGAATTAGTGGACCTGAATGTAAATATTAAGAGAACTAATGAAAACTTGTTAATAAGCTTGCAGATTCCACCAAAAATGTGGATCCCACAGTATCATTTCTATCTTATAGATATATTTTACCAACTAATTTGTAATATGTTAGTAGGAGTAGCAAATGTAGATATTATTAGTTAAAAATATTTGAATGTAACCCCAAAGGGTAGCAAAGTGGATAGGGTTTCCATAGAGAAACTGCTTGACGCGAGTTCGCATCCCATCGGCATAATCCTCATTGTCGTAATTGAAGTATGTGTTGTAGGATCGGTGCATATTTCCTCAAAATATTATAGATGGTGAACCAAAATTGACATCTGGTTTATCTGAGTGTTCAAGATATTTAAATGTTAAACTACAAAAGAAAATCAAAGAGAAACGAGAAAAATCCTGAAATTAATGAGAAATGCACAAATTCCTTTATATTAATAGATCTGAGCATGAGAATAAATACACAGTGTTGAAAATAAATTAATTAATTAATTAACAGTTACTTTCACTTAACATACATAATTAATTAAGAGAAGACGAGGCTATAAATGTAGAGAGAAAGCTCTTTCGTTTCTCCGATTTTAATATTCTCTAATGCCCTTCTATTGGGCGCCAATGAATTGGCCTAACTCCGATCGATAACCGGTACTTAACTCCACCGCACCATCATTTAGTGGTTTCTCAATCAATCTTCCTCATCTCACCGTCAGCGATTATCCACCTTTTCCAAACATCCAGCGATTTGTTAGCTAGGCATGGAGAGGCCTTCTGTAAAGCTGTGAGTTCGTCTACTAATGTACGCAGTTATTCATTTTTCATATATTCGTAATCTGCAACTTTCTTTCAGCTTCGTAGGTGTGGTTATTGTGTTGCATTGATAATGTTTTAATTAATTATTATTTTTCCTAAATGAAAGATCTATACTACAGTACCGTGTTAATTCACAGATGATGATGGATCGAACTATTTTTCTTTGGAGTTAACATGGCTATCTAGATCTACCTATGTTAAGCCATTTGATGGCTTAAACGGTGTTGTCTTCCAATTTATTTCGGCGTGTAACCATAATGTGAATTTTCTCCATTGATATAGTCGTATGATTAATTTGTGTGTGTTTATTTTGCCAGTGGTTGAATCTGTGGAACAAAAGTACAAGGTTTACTTATTGTGAGTTGTTTTCACCAATTGAGTGCTTCTATGGTTTTGAAAGATGTACTTTTTATTACATTTGTGTTTTTAGCTTACTCTATGATATAAGCTTTGGTTATTCGAATGATACTGGATTATTGTCAACTATTTCAATTTAACTATTGTTTATTTACAGTATTAAAATCTTCATCTATTCTTACACAAATTTTATGCAAATATAAATATACTCACGCATCTGATTAATTTACTCAATGACTAATATCACTTATGCAATGACATCATATCGACTGTGGCATTACATGTAAGAAACATTATATAAATTAATATGCAAACTGAGGCGCTCTTCTTTACAATATGAATGTTTACTGTAAGAGAGGTAAAATTAATATGAAATCCCCTTGATTGACTGCTCCTTACATTCGGTAATTTTTTACAAATGGTTTATGTTGACATTTTAAAGTCCCTTTCGTTGTATTGGTCCTTTATTAATTTTATGAGAACAACATGTTCACTTCATCAGACAAATATATTACATAGTGATGGTACTTCTTTTCCGTTGTATTCTACATAGCCAAACGTTTCCAGTTCCATTACAGTATCTTTAGTTCATTTGGTATGATCTGAGGTAGCCTATAAGTGTCGGGTCCCTACCATCTATTTGTGCATTGAATTTGGGGAATATGTGCTTGATTTATTTAGATATTCCAAATATTTTGTTTTTTATTCTTTGATTATTAGACGATTCAATATGTTGCGTACAGATTTCAAGATAACAATAATTAAATTCATACAGGACATATATGACATTTTCTCTTGAAAAAAGGAGAATAGAAAACACACCGGCAATTAAGTTGTTAATAGGAGAGCATCAATCACTTAGTTTTTCTTACTTTTTAAAGTATTCATGTGAAGTTTTTTTATATGTTGGCAATGACTCTTATGTTCTTTCAAATTTATCTCATGTGATTGTCACAGTGAGTTTAGAATTCTTATTTTTTAATAACGGTCAGTCTCATTTTATGCTCATTAGTGCAGCTAAGTTGTCCTTTCAAGTGATGAATGTGGAGAAGAAAAAACCAGAACAACAAAAAAAGAATTAAAATAACACCAAAATATCAAAACCGCTGTAAGAATGAGAAATTTCTATATACTATTTTGTTTTTATAATATTACTTTAAAATTGATCTAAAATTATTTTAATACATTATGTTAGCTTGACATGGTTGTGTCAGCTTAGTACTATAAAAGGTGCATTTACATTCCATGTATATATGGGTTTAATATATTTAACAACTATTAATAATTTTATATGTCTAGAGTCGTCCAATGTTTGGCAGGCGAATAGCCACATTCATACACTAGATTGTGCTCCTCCTCCTGAACTTCTCAAAGGTGTTTTCTTTTTCACATTACATTTTAAATAATACTTGTTCTATGGTTTTAGACATATTTTCTACAATCTAGAGCCACATTTTAACAAATGAGATAAATTGGTTTAGGTATGTATTTTTATTAAGTTGGAGATTATTTTAAATTAATTCAAATATACTATGAATTTGGAATCTGAAACATGTTATGGTGCCAACAACTCCGTTAATTTAAAGGTTTAAGGTGTATCTGTTACATATGTGTTGCTATGTGCTCATAATGTAAGCATATCATTTATAATATGGTACTTGATATTCATGATTTATTTGTATATGTTTTCCGTGTAGCTTTTCATTTTTGGACTACACACGCTATCTTAAAGAAAAATGAATTTACAAGACATAATTGTCAATAGTTTAAAATATATATAAATTTTAAAAGAAGAAAACAAGTGCAATGCAAAGGCAAATTTTACATCTTTTTTCTTTAAGGACACTTTTAGCCATACATTTTGTGCAGAAAAAAATTCATAGAATATCTATTTAGATTTGAATTATCCAAATTAGTGTTAGGTGATAAAAAGAACACACACACATGTGCATGTGTGTAGTATGAAATTTATTTACTATGTAAACGTATTATTAATTCTATATGTGCACATACCATATTTATTGGATTTTAATAAGCAAACTTCAACGGAAGGCATTAGTAATAAACTTCGTGCTCAAGTCTGAACCTAAATTTGACTGTAATAGAGATAAATGAAGCTTATCATGGTGATGCGACTTGAAAGAAACTTGGTAGGAAAACCCCTTACATGTATACTTCATACAATAGTATTCAAATATACTATATATAGCATAAGTTAGGTATTTGTTTGTATTCAAATATATAATTTTGCATGGCCATGAAACTTACAGCATTTTATAAGCATATAATTCTTAATAATTTTGAAATTGTTTTTTGTGTTTGGAAGAAATAACTGAATTTCAACCAAATAGATGAACGAATTTTTCTTTTCAATATGCACATGTGTAATAGGAATACGTTGATTTGAAGTTTTTCAAATGGCTAAAACATCCGACTAAATCCCTATTGTAGGGTAAGGATACTTTGTTCCACTACAAAAAACGCTTCGTATAGCGTCGGATAGGGGCAACGGCTAGCGACGGCTAAAAAAGCGGCCGTCGCTAGCCGTCACTCGACCTGTATATCTGCCAAACCCGAGCTTTCTTCTTCCCCATTCTGCAAAACGAAAAAATAAAAATAAAAAACCCTACCCGTCGCCCTCCCGTCGCCCTCCCGTCGCCCCGCCGATTCGGTACTCAAAAATTCACTCCCTACCTCCCAAATTGATCTGGTATGTGTTCTAACCCTATTTTGTATTCAATTAGGGTTTAATTTGGGTTTATTTGCATGTTTATTGGGTTTAAAAATTGGTTGTTAATGGCATGTTTATGAGTTTGAGATTGGTAGTTATGTGGTATATGTATGGTGATAGTAGTATTGTAGGTTGATTTGAGAATAAAATCATTTTATTTCGAAGTTGAAAACGATGATTAACGCATACTATTATGATGTTGGTTATTGTAGAATTAATGATTGGTGATGTGATTTGGATTAAGATGGTGATAACATGTTTAAGATGCTTATTGATAAGTTTATGCAATGTTGGTTGTCGATTAGGTGAAAATTTAATTATTTAGCATGCGTTAGTTATAAGTGTAAGTACACTACAACTGTGTATTTTGTTCAAATATATCATTTATGCTCACTTGCAATGGCCATGCTAAAGTACTCATAGCCTAAAAGAATTACAATGATTCACTTTTGTCTCAGTGTGCAATTTCCAATTAAACGTATATAGTTTAAAATAAAAATAATTCAATTTATTATAAGTGCTAACTTCTAATTTGATTTAAAAAAATTCGTTATTTAAAATTTGACTTAGTTAGCCAAATTTTAAAGTACGTGTTAAAATGTGAAATTTACTTGATAAATATTTATTGAACGTATTATTAAAAAATTTATAGTTGTTAAAATATAAATTAGAAAATTTGTTTTATTTGTGTGAACCCCTTAGACAATTTTTGGCCCCGTCTGACAAATGTTGTATATGATCGTTATATGGATGTTCGTTTTTACACAGAACGGACATCTGTATTCATCTGATACAATATTTGTTGGATTTGTCCTAGTATTGGACAAGTTACAAACACCATAACGTAATCGCAGTTTATAAATCATTTCAGTTTAAACGGTTAACGAAATTTCGATGGCACTTCCTTTTTTTCCCTGTGTACATGCATTTGTGTACGATACAGGGAATAAAGGGAAGTGCTGCCGAAATTTTGTTGAATCGTTTAATCTGAAATGATTTATAAAATATGATTACGTTATTGTGTTTGTAATGGGAAGTAGGATGACCGATCGTTAAACAAGTATTAACAAGTGTTGTATATGATCTGTATTTTATAAAACAATCAAATAATTTATTAAGTGCAATTTACTAAAGTAATAAAATTTAAAAGTTAGTTTGAAACTAATAAATTTGTTCAGTCTAATTTATTAAAGTTTGTTTAAAATTTACTAAAGTTAGTTTAAAATTTACCAAATTAATAAAGTTAGTCTAGTTTACCAAATTAATAAATTTACTAAAGTTCAGTCTAATTTGTCAAATTAATAAAGTTACTAAATTAATAAAATTTACTAAAGTCCAGTCTAATTTGTTTCAGTGAAGTGTTTGTTTGAATTTTCTAATATAATTTTTGCAAATCAGGAGATATGTTCGATTATTTTCTCGATCGTAGTTGGATGTATGAATCCCGAAAAGGTATGAAAGGATCAATAAAGGAACATTTTGTTAATGGTGTACACGAGTTTATTAGATTTGCTAAATCTAATAATGGAAATAACGTAGACTGTAACGACCCAGAATTTTGAACAAATTAAATTGAGAATATTTAATTAATTTTAAATATTTGAACGATGATTTAATTTGAATCCCCAATATAACCTTGAATTTGGCGATTAAATTTTGAAATTTAATCTATATAGTGTTGAATAAAAATTCGAATCTTCAATTTTAAGTTGAAGAAAAATATTTCGAAAGCTTTTAAAATTTATATTGATGATACTGAAGATAATAGAAGCTTCAGAATCGAGTTTAAAAATGATTTGTTCAGTTTTGAAATTTAATCGTTCGAATCGATATTTAAAAATAGTCAATTTTCACACAGTCTCGGAATTCGACGAAACCAGTTCCATTGGATCCGTAATATTGTATTATTACCGGGTTTCAATTTTCGTATTTTTCGGTGCTTGTATGTGAGCACACGACAGGAAAACGCATTTGAATTTTTAACGAAATTCAAATTTAAATTTATATTTTTATTGGTCAACTATAGCACGTTCTTCCCTAAATCCACGCCGAGCATCACGAGACTATTGTGCAACCCATCTCTCTTTCCTTCCCATCCTCTCAAGTTCCAGTTTTAAAAAAATCAAACGAACGAAAACTTTTGGTTCGAAAAACGAAAATAAGAATGGCCGCTTGTTCCCTCTCTTCCCTTCAGAAATCAATCGAATTCATTCGATTCAAAATAATGGCTGAAGCCTCGTAAAAAAATAAATAAAATGGGTTGAGTTCGTTCAAACGAGATGCTCTCAATCTCGAGTTCGAGTAAAGATCATTCGAAGGGGATCCTCGGGTGAACGTTTCGCGAGGAAGTGGCAAGGAGACATGTTAATCGTCGTCGCTCGATTTGGGGGAGAGGCGAGGGTGTCGCGGTGTCATCTGGTTCTCGCGAGTTTGTTGTGCGAAGCCGAGGCTGTCGTAGGAATTGTGGGGGGTTCGAGCACAAGCGAGCTTGAAGGGGCACGTCGATTTCAGCAGTTGCAGGCGGCAGTGCTGGGGGTTCCGATCGTATAGAGGAGGGAGTCGAAGTCAATTACGACTTCGATCGTGAAGTTCACCGCGATTTGCAGAGGTATTTTTAGTTGTTCTTTTCAATATAAATCTGGTTTGGAAAAGAAAAATAAATAAAGATATTTTTCCAGTAAGTATATATATAGATAGTTCTGTTTTAGTTAATGGAAATATATGTACAGATAGTGGGAAATATATATATGTTAGAAAAAAAAAATTATAGTAAGATTATTCGTGAATAAACAGGCAGTGAAGTATTAATGTATTCAGTTTTGAATTGGTGAATGTATATATATATTTAGACAAGGTTTTTAAAAGAAAGAAAATATATAGAGGAATATATATATGATAAAGAATAGATTTGTTAATAAAATTCATTTAATGGTTTTAATTGCTAAAAATAATTACAAAAAGGAAATTTATTTAAAATCATTTGTTAAGTAAATCATTAAATTGAGGAATTTGTTATTCGATTAATTCGAATATTAATAAAAAAATTGTATAATTGTTTATACAAGGTCGAATACAACGAAGAAAAATAAATCTGGATTTGGAAATTGGATGGCAAAATAAAAAGGCTAAGGTGAGATCTTCTCACTCAAGATAAATTTTGTATTGCAGTTATTTATTGATTGATATGATTGCTATTTGGATGTGATATTAGATATAGTAGGATATATATCTATCTATATATAGCAATATATACATATTGGCATATGTATATATTGGATTGATTGATTTCCCGCCTCGTATAGCGGATGAGACCCTATTGCGCCGTTAGTAAGCGGATATTTTATAAAACCCATATACCGCGATATTCCACCTCGAAGTGGAATTGGTATTGTGCTAACGTCTGTGGATGCAGGGAAACAGGTTGGAGGGATCCAACTGGATTCCTCACAAATATTATTATTTGCAGATATTTGTTGTATATGCTGTTATCATATTGATATATGATATTGAATGTTATGATTGACTAATTGATGCTGTTGCATCATCGGATTCAGTTTTGAAGTTTAAAAATAACGACTTTTACTTTAAAAGGATTTTTTTTAAAGTGATTTTTGAAAATAGACGTTTTATTGAATTTTTGAATTGATTTATTTCAAATAAATAAGCGTCTAAAATTTTAAAGTTATAAAAGTTAAGATTTTTGGTGAAATTTAACCAAAGTGTGATGTTTGAAATAAATAGTTGATTTATTTATAAAATGGTTTAAGTTGGGATTTTTGAATAACTATAAACGATTTGTATAAAAAGATTTATAAAATTGATATTTTATAAATCAAAATATTGGACTTATAAAACGAATTTTTATAAGTGTTAAGAAGAAGTATAAATGGATTTCATAAGTGAATGAAATTAATAGATTTATATTGTGAAGTTAAAAATGAATGAAGTTGTAGAATAAAGGATTTATAAGTAATTTACTTATAAATTGGATTTTTGCCTTTAAATGAAATATTGATCGAATTTGTTCATAAATGATTCTTTTTAAAGTTGAAATCGTTATAAAGTACAAATGCGATTTATAAACGTTGTTTATAAATCCGAAATCACTTATTTTTATAAGTGAATTATAGAAGTTAATAAAATGAGATTTATAAACCGGAGTTGTTATAGAAAATAGAAAATGGAATTTATAAACGTTGTTTTATAAATTCGGAAATCAATCAAATTTGATGAATTTAGTATAGAAGGTTATTAAGGAAATTTTATCCACGATTTTGGATAGTGGATAATTCTTGAAATAAATGTGTAGAAAAGATTGAAATGTGGTTAGTGAAGTATATTCACGATTTTGGACAGTGAACATATTTTTAAGTAAAATGGATATGGTTTTGGGAAAGTGATATTTGAAATAAAGTTAATTGTTTTAAAGATGTTTTCAAATATATTGAATATCGAAACCATAGATTTCAACATTCATTGTTGAAATAGACGTTTTCAAGGAAGAAGGAAATGGTGGACTATAACACTGTTGTTATAGTAAATGATTTCCAAAAGGAAATGTTTTTATCTAGTATTGGGATTTATATATCTATCTTAATTCCGAATCCCTATACTAGTGATTTTGAGTCGTCGTAACGATGTTTTACGTAACATTCGTTTTGACTCAAATAAATGTTGTTATAGTAAATGGTTTCCTTAAATAACGAAATATTTACTTAATATTGATTTAAGTATATCGAATATTTTCCAAGTGTTGAAAATAAAAGATTTGTGAAATACTTATTATTAAATAAGTATGGAATTGCTTTTCCAATATGAAATGAACGTTTTGAGGTTTATCTCTGTAAAGATAAATTGAAAGTGAATATTGAAATCGATTGAAAATCGTATATCAGTAGATATTTGAAAAATATAAATTCACTATGGAATTTATAAAAAGAAATGGGAATTCATTTTAAAAATAAATATTGATTTATTTTTGAAGTGTGGAAATTTTTATATATCTAGTAAAGATATTTTGGAAAATAAATAATTTGGAAAAATTATTTGGAATCTGATGATGTTGCGCATCTTTATTGATAGTTAAATAACCGACTATCAATAATTACCTTGAATGGTATTTGTGTGATTGGATGAATTTGAATGCCACACTCATTTTTGAATAATCGCTCACTATTCGGGTTAGCCGGGAAAGGACCATGGGGTCGTATAACTCATTCCGAATATGTGATACGTCGTTATGAATTGCATTCGAAGACCGGTGTTGAAGACCGGATATTTTTGAAAACGGAAGGATTACCGTCGAGTTACTCTACATCGGCTGATCTCCGGTTTAGAGGTTTTATCACCCTTAGTGACGGGAAGTCCGGACGTGATTAGAAAATTATCCGGATGTGCAAGGGCTTCGTGAGAAGTGCCTTCGGTTCTGTTCGATCCCGGAACAGACTTGTATGGATTGTGTGTCTGACATTACAATTTGAGATATAAAGCTGATTTCTTTCAAATACATTTCTGTTGGTGGCGGAGAATTTATTCTTTTAGCTTAACACCCTTCTCTGAGACGTACGAGCTCAGAGGTTATGTAGTTGAAATTTATCAGCGATATATCCCAATTTGGTAACGTGGCATACTGAGTGTTGCTGTGAAATGATCAGTGTTTGATCATTTGCGATATGATCATTTGTTTGATCTTATATCTTTGTGATCATAGGTTGATCATTTTGTTTGACCCGAAGCATGGCTTTGTAGAAAGCGTAACTTTGTGGACGAGACTTCGTCGAGCCTCACACCCCGGAAATGGTCGAAACAGGAAGGATGCAGCAAGGTTCTAGGGAGTAGCGCCCCTTAGTGTATGTCATTCCTTCTGGATAAAGGTGGTATCATGGTATGGAGCCCAGATACTTAACCTATGTGGTTGCTGCATTTTTACTATGTGGTTTGTTGGAAATCGGGGATCCTCGGGAAGATCGGTTACGATCGGGGGATGGCATATGCGTGTCAGTAGTTACCTATTTTTGCAGAGGTAACCCGGCCTTGTGTTGGCAGAGATCCGGTTAGGTTCTCGGGTCGTCTATTCCAGGGACGTACCCATCGTGGATAGGAAGTTCCTTAGCCTGACCATTTGTTGGAAATCCAAAGAAACAATACGACACTTGTACGGTTTTAGTTGTAGAACCTATCATTCACTTATGGTGGCGCCCCACTGTTTGGATGGTAGCTATAGTAGGCATACGATACTGGTCGTATGTTGGCTAAGATTTATATTCTACTTTCGAAATGTTTTCTACACTATGCACTAATAATAATATCAAAAAGAATTTGATTTTGCGTAGTAAGCATCTTTGACTATCATAAGAAGAAATCTCCTCCAATTCTGCGTTTGCATTGTGTGTTTGGTGGGAGGTCTTATGGTAGTTTCATTTTCCAAAAGCATTGCGAATTTGTTTTATTTTCTTTGTGAAAAATAACTGTTTTACGATCTCACACCAGTCACCATGACTGACTCGGAGTTTATTGTTCCCTTCTAAACTCTGGGTGCCCACCAATTTCCACACGGGCAGCCTAGAGTTATGTTATCAGGATATTCTGGAGCTTTGGAGATAAGCTGGATGACGAGACGTAGTATTTGTATCTGATAGTATTTATTCCGCTGTGTATTCTGTATGAGGACAAGTTTATATAACTGTCCATTGTTGTATATTGACTCTGATTGATGTATGTATAAACTGATATAGTTCTTTGTTTTAAAAGACTAGTGTTTATCTATTATATATTGTTCCGCTGCGATATGTGAGATTCTGTTATTATTTCTGTTTCTGTTGTTGTTGTTGTGTTGTTCTTCTCTCTTTCTCTGCTTCTTCTTCTTCTTCTCTTTTTCTTCTATCTTCTTCTACTTCTTTTTCTTAAAACCCCTCAGGGTTCGTATTTCCGTGCATCTTGAGTTAATCAATGGAATTTAGGGTTTAATCAAGGGTACGGATTTGCGGGTCTTGACATAGACATTCGTTGTCCGTGTGCTAAGTGCAAACATCTGAAGCATCGGAAGGCAGATGTAATAGAAGTTCATTTGTATAAATTTGGTTTTGTACCGAATTATTATTTATGGGATCGTCACGGAGAGTTTGTTCAATATACACCTAATCCTGTAGTGGAAGAGGATGATAATACAGCGGCAAATCCAATAGAAAATATGGTGCAAGATGCAGCCTGATCAATGTTTCCATCCATTGATCAAGACGACATTGAAAACGAAAATGGTGAAGAACCGACTATGGAAGCTAATTTTTTTTATGATTTATTGGATTCCGCTAAGAGACCATTGTGGGATGGATGTGAAAGTGGAACCGAATTATCTATAATCGCTGAATACATCACGATGAAATCAAAATTCAATCTTACAGAAGCATCGTTTACAGCAATTGTACAAACTGCTAAACGACACATGCCATCCAATAATTTGATGTGCGATAGTCATTATAAAGTTAAAAAACTTATGTCTGCTTTTGGATTGCCATACCAGAAGATAGATACATGTGTTAAAGGTTGCATGTTATTTTGGAAAGACGACGCTCACCTTAGAAAATGCAAAATATGTAACGAGGAAAGATACAAACCAAGGAAAAAGAAAGGAAAAGAAGTCCCTTATAAAAGAATGCATTATTTACCCATCACTCCCAGACTTCAACGGCTATATGCTTCTTCTGCTACAGCATGTCATATGCGATGGCACAGCTTGAGAACACCAGTAGAAGGAACATTGATACATCCATCTGATGGAGAAGCATGGAAACATTTCGATAGGACGTATCCTGAATTTGCTCGAGAGAGCCGTAATGTTAGGCTCGGTTTATGTACAGATGGATTTTTGCCATTCTCTCAATTTGGTAGTAAATATTCATCATGGCCTATTATTGTCACTCCTTATAACTTACCTCCATGGATGTGTATGAAAACTCCATATATGTTTTTAACGATTGCCGTTCCCGGTCCTGATGATCCGACTCAAGGAATTGATGTTTATCTACAACCGTTGATCGAAGAATTGAAAACACTATGGCATGAATGAGTTGAAACATATGACATTTCGAGAAAAAGAAATTTTCGTATGTTCGCTTCTTTATTATGGACTATTAATGATTTTCCCGCATATGGCATGCTTTCAGGTTGGAGCACAGCTGGACGTCTAGCTTGTCCATATTGTATGGAAGAATCACGAGCATTTTCATTAAAGTACGACAAGAAAATTTCCTGGTTTGACTGTCATCGGTGTTTTCTACATATTAATCATAAATTCAGAATGGATAAAACGAACTTTAAAGCTAACAGAGTAGAGAATATGCTACCACCTAAAGTTTGGACAAGTGAAGAGATATATGAAATCGTGAAAGACTATCCTAAGATTCATGAAACTGGGAAACAGGTCGACATTCCGGGTAAATCGGACATTCATAACTGGTGCAAGCAAAGTATATTTTAGGAGTTACCTTATTGGAAAAATCTCTTACTACGACATAATATTGACGTCATGCACAATGAAAAAAATGTGTTTGATAACGTTTTTAATACAGTTTTGAATGTAAAGGGGAAAACCAAGGACGATGCGAATTCGAGACGTGATATATTACATTTCTGTAAGCGGCCCGAACTTCAGTTGTACGACGATAACAAAAAACCCAAAGCATGTTATGAGCTAGACAACAAGCAAGCAAAACTCGTGCTCAAATGGGTGGAAGGACTAAGATGTCCTGATGGGATTTCTTCTAACCTTCGCAGATGTGTTGACTTGAAAAACAATAAATTGAGTGGGATGAAAAGTCATGATTGCCATATCATGATGGAATATTTCTTACCTGTGATATTCAAAGAACTGTTGCCAACAAAAATATGGAGTGTTATAACAGAATTAAGTATGTTTTACAAACAGCTTTGTTCGACCACGTTAAAGGTAGATCATTTACGTAAACTTGAAGTAGAAATTCCTGTATTGCTCTGCAAACTCGAGAAAATATTTCCGCCCGGTTTTTTTATGTAATGGAGCATTTGCCTGTGCATCTGCCATCCGAAGCACTCCTTCGAGGTCCTGTGCAATATGGATGGATGTATCCATTTGAGAGGTGATTTTAAACTCCTCAATATTCTTGTTGATTAGTTGAGCATATAAAAGATTTTTATGGCGTCTTAACACAAATTTTAGAGTTGACTTATTATACACAACCGCTAGAGAAAGTTTTTTTATTCAAATGCAACTGGTTTAGCAACGTTCCCGATTCTGGAATTAACGTACATAAGGATTATAAGTTAATTGAAATAAAGCATACGTCACATTACTATAAATGTGATCCTTTCGTGTTAGCTAAGCAAGCATCACAAGTTTATTTTGCTCCGTATCCATCCTTAAAAAAAGATAAAGCAGACTGGTGGGCTGTTTTTAAAACAAAGGCAAGATTTACATTTGATGGAAATAATATTCCAGATGAAGCAGCGTATCAAGCAGATCTTGAGCCAAATACCGAAATAATAATAGCCGATGACATCGATGTAGGATCGTTGAATGATGAAGCGAATGTTTTAATAGATGCATTTGTTAGTAACGAAGAAAACGATATAGAGTACGAGACCGAGTCTGAATCAGAAGATGATGAAGAATGATCACAGATGGCATCGTTTGTTGTATTATGTGATGTACTATTCTGAGTTATGTCATGTGTTATATTGAGCTATGTATTCACTTATGCAATGTACTATTCTGAGCTATGTATTCACTTATGCAATGTACTATTCTGAGCTATGTTTCACTTATGCAATGTACTATTCTGAGCTATGTAATATTCTGAGCGATGTACTATTCTGAGCAATGTATTATTCTGATTTATGCGTTATCGTTTTATTGTGTGATTATGTGATGCTCATTTGATCATTATGCTTTTATATATAATATATGATTGTGGCAGATATGGCTGATAGAAGACGTAGGAGTACATCTCAGCCTTCTCCATCTCAGTCTCCTGGAGCTGCAGCGAGTCCTAGTAGCTTAGAGGCAAATACACGCCGAGTTGCAGAGATTATTCCGAAGAGTGTTGGGTAAATGTCAAATTTATTTCAATTATATTATTTAAAATATATAAACTATATAAAATATGCACGTTAACAATTACAGGGGGTTCGAGGTGGAACCATCATAGTTTATTTTAGATGTCTCGAAGAAATCATATAAGGGTCGGATGTCAGCAGCTTGGCCGCATTGGGATAACATTCCAGCTCATATTAAAAATGCAATATGGGCCGACTTGATGGTAATTACACTTTATATATTTCTATTGAAAATAATATGATGTATGTAATTCAAAATAAATTCAATATGCAGGCTGTTGTACGAGTGGAGCCGCATGATTTAGATGTTTTTAGCAATAATTGGAACCAAAAAATGCGGAAGAATTATAGAGAGACAATATCAAGGGCGAAGAGGGCTGGCAAAAAGCCAGGTTGGATGAGCGATGAAGTCTGGAACGGATTTCTCACATATTGGGAGTCAGAAGCAGCTAAAGTAAGCTATGATGAGAATGCTTACAATTATGTTAGTTGCATTATTTTAATCGTGTATCTAAATTAATAGGAAGTAGCAGCAAGAAACCAAGCCAATAGGAATAAGAATCCTGGTTTACATCGAGGTGGCTCTAAATCTTTCCAACAGCATAGGAGAGAATTGGTAAATATAAAATATATTTAGCATATGGTGATGCATATCTTCATGTATAACATTTATGCTTATTTTCAAAATATCTTATTCGTGTATATCTTCAGTTTGCAAAGTACGGAAGGGAGCCTACAATGGCTGAGGTTTTTAGAGCCACACACGCAGTTGAGTCTGTTGATGATGAGGGGAATGCGACCTATGATTGGACCGACAGCAAAGCTGAAGCAGCGATGGTAAATATGCTAACTCGTGATTCAAATTGTATATATGTAAATTGTATACCAATTGTTTCAAAATTATGTTTGTAATTGCAGGGGCGATATGAAGCAAAGGCATCGGCATTGACACAGGCGAGTGGAAGAGCAGAGCTTACAGTTGAGGAGTCCAACAGGATTTGGGATTCCATTATTGCACCGCCTACTCGAAATAGGCGTTATGGTTTCGGCAATCAGGAGGTAAACCATTTCACTAACTTCATATTAAAAGATCCACATTATTCTCACATCGATACAAATTTCCCTCCAATGTTGTGAAGTAATAGCTTATTTTAGCCCAATCAAGTACATTTATTTAAATATGATACAATTGCATATCTAGATCTCATATCGATCAATAAATTTATAATAATTATGATACAATTGCTCACATTCAACTTTATAGTCCAATTACACATACTTTGGCATAATAATTATTATTGTTATTGACACATACTTTATAGTCCAAATACACATAATAATTATTATTGTTATAATTTGACAACAGTCAAAGCATATAACTTCATATTAAAAGATCCACATTATTCTCACATCAAAAGAATTATTTATATACTATCCAATTCATTCAAAATTCATGTAAAATGCTATCGTATTAACTTCAGTTATTTCACAGGCTGTTAATTTTCAAAGAGCTTATAGCAAATCGATGGAGGAGGAGCGTATTGCTCAGATGCAGAGGCAGCTGGATGAGCTCAACGATTGGCGAAAGGGCCAATTGGCACAGCAGATAGATGAGCGCATTGCAGCATTTTATCAGGAGCATGGCTCTATGCCTGGGGAGCAGGGAGATGGATCTGATGATGCCGAGGATGATCCGAGGATGATGAGGAGGAAGCTGAAGATGAGGAGGATGATGATGCATAGTTTTACTATTCTTGTGGGTATGTATTTATGTACATATTTAGACTAGATTTGATACTTGGGCTTGGATACTTGGTATTTTGGATGATGTTTGGGTTTGGTTATATTTGGATTTGATCCTTGTACCTTGATGCTTGGTTTGGTTTTGTATACTATGTTGGTTTGGTTGGTTTTTGTGTTTTTTTGGTTATATTGTTGAATATTGATGTTGTGGGTATTGTTGAGATGTGTTATTGTTGATATTAGTGAGGTTTGAGATGAGGTTTGAGGTTTGGGATGAGGTTTGATGGAAGAATAGCTGTTGTGTGCACAGCAGGTTTTGCCCAGAAAAGCGACGGCTAGTAACGGCTTTCTGGACCAAACAAAGAGACGGCTAGTAACGGCCAGTAACAGACTTCAGGAAACAAACTAACTGCCACGTGGCGTTGACACGTGTACGTTACCGTCGCTTGCCGTCGCTTTTTTAGCGATGGAGCCGTCGCTGCTGCTGTTGCTTTTCCTGGTGGCAACGGACTGAATAGCGACGGCAATTAGCGACGGCTTCTGACGGCCGCCGACGCATTTTTGCCGTCGCTATACGCTGCCTTTGTTGTAGTGTTCATTTTGATTTCCCACTTTCATAGCAGTATAGACATATCTTCTAGGTTCTTCCGAAACCAAGCATGCATTACTATTGTAGTTTTAAAAAAAATTAGAAGTGATGGAGGAAGCAGAAGATTTAAAAAGTTCTTCCAAAAGTTTCTTGACATAGTTTGAAATTGACGCGTTTAAAAGAAAGCCAGTCGATAGTGGACCAAGGTGCTTTATGCAGGTATGTTTTTTCTTAGAGGACCCTCGGTATTCCTTTTTGATGAACTTAGGGCTTCAAACAAGTGTTATTTAATTGGGGCATGTGCGCTACATGAGAGATAACCCACATTTCCTATGGGGGATGCATCCTCTACGACTGGGAGGAAATGTCTTCACAGCTCGAGTTATATTAGGATTTTGATTATAGATTTGACTGTTTGCGGTATTTTTTCAAAGTGAAGGTTACCAGGGATTGGAGCTTTAACTTTTTGAATGATTTTCTATGAGTTTTATGTTATCTTTCTTAAGAGCTTTAGATCGTAATAATCCTAGGAAGAAATCTAAGAAATGAATCGGAGTACATATAGGGATTAATTCACTTGAAGGCGTTAATAATTATGACTGATGAGATCATTATGGACAGATCTTAATCAGATAATTGACCGCATCTATATGCAAATGGAAAGAATATTGCAAGTAACCATAGTTTGAGTTTGAGAAGTCCATTCTCTAGTGGTAGTATCAAGAAGAGAAGAGTGGGTTATTAGATAAATTTGAATAACATTAGTAAGAGGAAGGTAAAAGAGAAGTTTGCATTGGAAATGAATATTAGAAGCTTTAGGTTTTCTCCCTGTCTTATGTGTAATGGTTAAAGAAGACCGTGACATATGTAGTACTAGTTACTATTATTCACTTACAAGGAGAGTAGTTGGACTGAACTAAGCTAGGAATTTGGTACATATAGTACACATGCATTTTTTTACCTAAGATTTTTCAACAGCAATCACATATCATGTATTTTTCAGTAACTGTCTAATACTGCTGTACTAGATATTGAATTTGCCCTGCTCCAATAATTTGTACTGATGATTGAACAAGTGAAATCAAATAGTGAAATTCGCAAAACAAGCAACATTGAGCATAGACTTTTCATGTGCAGTAGGAAAAGCAAAATGCGACCTAATTGATTTCTTCATCATGTATTATGACAATGCCTACAAAAAAAAATCTTAAACACCCATTAGAAATTAGTCTAATTTTGTAGTATTTAGTCAGTAGTACCTTAGCTTATGGAATGATTTCTCTAGAGGAACCCAACAAATATGTAGCTCATGGTCATGAGACATTATAGTCCAATTACCAAAGGTATACCATGCATCATATTGTACTGTTCTTAGGTATATGTAAGCTTTTTCTAGGTAAATTAGTTGCAAGGAATTAAAGTTATTTTAAACAGGCAAAAAATATATATATTGAATATGTATGTTTTACTTCCAGTTGTGTGACATATTTTACAGTCTAAATAATGAGGATTAGCATCAAACTACAATGATCGTTGCACTTGAGTTGATTCTTTTAGTTTTACCCCCCTCTTTCTCTTCTTTTTAGGTATTTTTTAATGGTGATAATTGTCATCATACTATGTACATGAACTTATCCATGGTGGTTTGTTCTTTTATTTTCATTCATTCAAAATAAAGTTGGCTTCTAATAATAAGACTTTGTGTTGTTTTATAAACTAGATAATAATGTATCATGCATAATTAAACCATTACACTACGACCGTTAAATCAATGCAATCATCTAGTATAAAATATTAGTTCTTTTAAAATATCCATAAGATCAACCATCAAAGGTCCTTTTTATTCGAAAAAATTAAGGAATTCAAATGTTTGTCTTCACTAAAGTAGGTAATGTATCTGTTAATAATGATGAGCATTTATCTAAAAAGTAATCTTTTAAGACTTGAGATGAATTAGTATTATAAGTCAAAATTCATACCTTTGTGGAGAAAAATTTGTAAAAACTATATTTCATTAGAAATCAGCTTTCGTCCACTAAAATACACATATTCCAATGCATGAAGGTAATGAGAACAACTATCGCAAAGGCTTTTTGTGCAGGCTAAAATATAGCGAACTCGAATATTTTCTTAATACTATTATTGATCATCATGGGAATTATGTCTATTAGCTTCGCCATTTTGATACAAAGAAATCATTCACTAAATATACGCCTTTTCTATACAATAATTGCACGAAACATGAATTTTCTGATTTTGATGTAAACGGTAACTAATTTTGATGTTAATTGTAATTTTCTCAACTTTATCTATACACATGGCATAGTACTGGTGATAAATAATATATCTATAACAACCGGTTTTTGAAGTATAAAGTTTCGGGAATAAACCGATTATACAAAATGGCTTAAAATTCTTAAAAATATATTTGTGATATAACTCATCTCATACTCTGCTACAGATAGATCCCCTTACTTCAAGTCCATGAAGTTCTTGTACATCCTCGTCCTTTCTACCATCGGCAAGAATTGATCCTCAAAAACTTCTTTAAATCAGACCCACGAAAACTCTTCTTCTGGAATATTTGCAATAAGGGAGTCCCACCAAGCTGCTAAGAATCTATTCTGTTCATCGGATAAACCAAGACCTTTAAAAATCTTTTTGCAAGATCACAACCAAGCTTGCACTTCCATTATTGACTCAGTTCCTTTAAACGGTTTCCCTCCTAGGTTGGTGTATTCCCTGCATAAGGTTGCAAAATTAACTCTTGACTGATCTGGTGTTATCTCTTTGGCAATTTGAACTCCTCCACGGTTTGGAGTTCGACCATTTGTAGTCGTAATGCTACCTGCTCCCCTACCTCGTCCGCATCTGTTACTCATGTCTTACTACCTGGACATAGTAAGATAATTCTTAGAATACCTGGATGAGATAAATCTTGAAAGAAGGGTGCTAATCAAACCTATCAAGCTGATCTATCTATCATATATATATACATACATATACGAATAAAAATTACAAACACGCACTCTCGAAGTTGACCCTAACCCAAAGCCTGGGTGTTCACTTGACCTAAGCTCTGATACCAAAATTGTAACGACTGCCTTTCTTGCACCGAAAGATGAGCCATTAAAGAGTAAAAGAAAACGAAAGATAAAAAGAAACTACATAATCAAAGAATCTCACCACGAATCAGAACAACATATAATAGATAACATAGGATATTACATAGTCATTCCCATAATATTAATACATCAAAATCATTACATTACAACTTCAACCGGACAGTTATAACTACCTATCCATACAAAATACATAGATCATACATAAACACAACGGAATAAGATAATAATTAGCTAACGGTGAAGCCACCTGCTCCAACTCCTTTAAAATTATTCCGTAAGAAACCTGGATCATTTGGCTACTCATAAAAATTTGAGTACCCAAGAGTTTTAGGAAAGAAAATAAAACTCTGGGTCAGACATGGGTCTGGTGTGAGTGAACTCAAAACAACTAAATTTTTACTTTTATAAAACACTTTGAAAATCAAAGGCACCTCGTAAAACCATGCCACACATAATCACGAACGGGTTTTTACCTTACAATAACAAAAACACTTTATGTAAAAATCCAATGATATTATGATAATGTCTAGGGTGTTCAAATAAAATTGAACATAGCTGAAATGCTTACATCTCATATTCTAACATACTTGGGTATAACTAAATCTGTACGGCGCTTATTGGAGAATGGATTCCATCCAATGTCTGGGCTACTGGGGTACCACCCGTCATAGTACACTTCTAATTTGTGTACCAAGGTCGAACCTATCGACCCCTGCCAACACAAGACCGGCCTACCCTTTACTGGATAGTACCGAATAAGATCACCCCTCGGTTGGGATCAGCAACTGTACCGAATCATAAATAAGTTAATAATAGGGACTCTAGATAGGGATGACCTTACCCTCATTAGAGCGACCCACCTAGCCTTGCTGCATCTCCCATGTTTTATTCTTTCCCGATTGATGAGGCCTGAGGCTATGTTTACCTTTATTATACCATTGCCACTTGAAATGCTAACGTTGCCTTCCATATGTTGACACAATGTCAGAACTCATCCATACAAGTTGTTAGGAGATTGTAACGACCCGATATTTTCAACCATTCGCATCCATTATAAGTGTATAGGTAGACACTCATGCCGGAATTGAATTGCTCAAAATACCGCATTGTAAATAAAATTTGGCAAATCTCAGAATATACAGTAAATAAATATAATCACGGATCACAGACACAGAGTAAAATAATGCAACGGAAGTAAAAGAAATAGTAGTTCATGAAGCTACTATGTAAATATATCAGAGTTACATAAGATACAACAGGAGAAAATAAAGTACAACAGAAGTCTCAGGATGACAACCAAGTACAAGCTGGATAGAACAACAGAACTGGAATAGGTAAGACTAGATAAGCAGATAATCTACAGCGATTCCAATCTCCAGAAAGTGGAATCCAAATCTGTGAATAACTCAGGCTGACCCGAGCGTAAATAAAAATACAAACACTCGAGTCAGGACATACATACTTATACAATGTAAACCAACTCAAGTGAACTGTAGTAAAAGTACAAGTAACTTAAAGGATGCTTGGGACCACCCATCCTCTAAGGATCCGTTAAACTATTTACTATATAGTAATATACGCTATATACAGTAGTGTCTAATCAGTAAAGTATAATCATATAGAAAATAGCGTTAAGGGGATGGTGAACCTTAATGCGGTCGGATCTTTAAACCAAAATCGTAGTAAAGCTCGCTATGGTAGGTGACACGACACAACTAGGCAATGCCAAGGTAGATATACCAATTACGCATCCGGACTGGTGGTGACGCATAGCAGCCACTACCGCCCACCTCGAACAACACTCCCAAATCAAGGGTGCGCACCAAATCAATCACAAGTAATAGAATGGTATCGAAGAAGTGTGTCCGATCAGAGGTGCTACCTCATTGGTCCGTCAATCGCTCATGTTTTAGCCACCTTATGCCAACTCACGGGAGTTGGGTCCACGTATATACCTTAGGATCGTCGCCACCATCCTACTTCATTCTGGAAACTCCACCGTGTACACAGTTGTCAAAGTGGTTTTCAGTATCGACAGAGAGTATGTCCATATCTGATTCCGGTCTCTTTAACAACCAATCGTTATTATAACCCGTGGTTATAAATTTAAACAATTTATACTTAAAAATAGAATATCATTTCAAATCCAAATCTTTATCAAAATAAAGATTAAATCAATTCCAAACATTTCAATATATTTAAAGTAACATATCATTTCAAAACTTCATTTCAAATCATTTCAATATATCAAAATATCATATCTTTCCAAAACTTCATTTCAAATCATTTTAATATATCAAAATATCATATCCTTTCAAAACTTCATTTCAAATCATTTTAATATATCAAAATATCATATCCTTTCAAAACTTCATTTCAAATCATTTTAATATATCAAAATATCTTATCTTAAACACCCCTCTAAATTCAAAGATAACATTCATTCATTTTCGATTCAAACCACCTTTTAATTGATTCATATTTCAATTAAATTACTTCATTTAAACCCTTTAAAAGTATAATTATTATTCTCTCAATTCAAGTATTCAGTTTCCAAAGTTTCAAACCATCCTGAGTTCGTTTACTAAGTCAACAACCATAATTATTAAAATTTCAGCCTTTCACAGCATAAAAAAAACTGTTATAAGTTATACTTGAAAACATTTTTATTCAGCAAAGACAGCATTTAAAACTGCTGTTAAAACTCAGGTTTTAGTTAAATTATAGTTCAAAACAGAAAAGACAGCATTTCAGAAGTGTTGCGGTAACTCAGATTTCAAAACAAAGGTTTTATTTGATTTCAGTAAAGACTGCAGACCACTATAGCTTTTCTAGAGAATGCTATAATAGACCTGAGTTCAATATTAGCCCATAAGTTCAACCACAGCAACTACAGCATTTCAGAAATGCTGTAATAGCTCTTTTTACACAATTTTAGTTCAATTCAGAAACTATAGCATTTCTGAATGCTATTAAAGTTAATTCCATATTTTAGTGTATTTCCAGCAAATAATAAACTTTATTTTAAATCATTTAAACATTTCAAAATCATATTTTTAACATTAAAAATGTTCATTAACATATCATTTAACATATATATTTTTCACAATAAATTTCTTATAATTAAATCCAATTTTCAACAATTTACTTAATAAATTTAAGTGTAAAGTTTCCAATTTTTCACATTTCAACAAATAAACTCAACACTTCAAATTTAAATTTCCATTTCATAAATTTAACTAAATTTCCAATTTTATTTAATTAACTTAAACCTTTAATTAAAACCAAATTTCACATTTCCAAGTCAAGTTATATTTTAAAAGATCACTTTTAAACATTCATTTATTTAACCACTTAAATTCATAGAAAAATCAAAAATGCATTAATAAATTGCTTAAATTCAAATTTAATCAAATTATCATATTTACCAATTTCCAATATAATTAAATTTCCATTTTATTCATATAACTTAAATATCATTTTAAATCAAATTTCCAAACTTAAGTTAAATTTCAAAAATCCAGTTAAACCATTCATTAATTACATTTTTAACACATAGAAAAGTCATAATTTCTTTATTTTAAAACATTTCAAAATCTATTTAAATCAAATTTCATAAATTTATATTTTTAAAATACTTCAAAAAATCCAAAACACTTTATAAAATAACCACGGGCCTGTATATAGTTTTCTAACCTAGGTCAAGTGATACAGATATGTATCATTTCAATCCGCAGTTTAAAAAGAAAAATCCGGGTTCTATCATTTCAAACCCGCAATCCTAAGTCAAATAAAATAAATAAAAATCGTTCAAGCCTATCATTTCAGCCCATAACGATTTTTCCCTATTCTAAAGTCCGTTCGGGTATGTATCATTTCAACCCATAGTGAATCTAATCTACAAGGAACTTGCAGTGTGATAAACAGGTATAAATGAACAGTATACAATATATAACAGTAACAGATGATATGACAGGTAATTAAACAGGTTTAACATCATATAAATAAATCATCACAGGCAGTTATAACATCATATAAGATTCTACACATTCAATTGTTGTCGTTTCACAATTGCATAAGTATAAATGTCTAGTGAGATTTACTCACCTTTTGTGCTGGAGTTATCAATTCAAATGATACAAACGGATACCGGAAAGCATGATGGCACAACAATGGATTCAAGTGGAAGAGAACCAAGCTAAAGAACATGTGTTACAACCTAAAACAAAACCAAGATAAATCAAAATTCAATACAACATTGAATTTGAATAACTTTGAAATGAAAACAAATATGAATACAACGACTTTTGCCTTGCTTTCTCTATCCTTTTGCATGGCCTAGGGAATGTTTTGGTTCAGGTTTGGACATGGTTTGGGTCTGGTTTGGACCAAGGGATGCACGGCTACAAGCTAGAGATGATGGGGAAGTTACAACATAGGCATGTGAAGAGTTTTAAGCAATATGGTGGAGTTTTGGTTCATCTTTGGCTCGGTCTACAAGGTCCTAGGCTCGGCCATGACTTGCTATAGGTCTGGACAGAGGAGATGGTGATGTGTAGTGGTGGTAGCAAGGTGGTGGTGGCGGCTAGAGGTGGTGGCCAAGGTGGTGGGCGAAGGTATGTTGCAACTAGTGGTGGCTATGCATTGTTTTAAGGGATTTGTGCAAGGTTTTGTGTGGTTTTTAGTCAAGAGGAGTGCATGGCCTGTCATGGTTAGAGGAGGAGGGGGTTTGGTCATGGATGGTGTGGGGAAGGAAGTGGTGGTGGTCGGTGGAGGAGATGGTGGAGGTGTTAGGCCAAGCAAAGCAAGAGAAACATGGCAAAAATCATTGAAAATGAAGAGAAAAGTAGAAAAAAAGAGAGAAGAAACCATTATCACTTCCTTTGGCCGTGAAGATAAAATGAAAAAGAAGTTTTTCTCGTGAATTATGACTGAGAAACTCACGGCTAAAGATCAGGTAGTGTATGACCAAGCAAAGTATATGAAATGGCAAAGAAAATGAAAAGACCAGCAGCCGAAAAGTCACACGTTATAAAGCTTTTTAGTCCCTTCAAATTTCCATTTCTATTAAATCAAATAAAACAAATAAATTTCAGTAAATAAATTTTAAAACTGAAAACAAAGTAAAAGAAAGTAAAAATAAATAATTAAATTTAAAGAAAATAGAGAAAGAATAAAAGAAATAGCTTAAAAATTGGAAACAGGGTCCAAAAATTACAAATAAATTATCACTATCTTTTAGAAAATTTCTACTTCACTTAAAATGGTTTAAAATAAATCTTTGAGATACAAAATAAAGTGATAATGAAAAATAAAGTGAAAATAAATAAATAATTTTATGGAAAATAGAAAAAGAATTAAAGAAATAGTTCATTAATTTAAAACAAGGCTTAAAATTTACAAATAAAACATCACTAGTTTTATAAAAAATTTATTTCACTTTAAAACAAATAAAAGTCCAATAAATAAAATAAAATGAGAAACAGAATAAAGTGGGAATGAGAATAAATCAGTTCTTAAGAAAAATATAAAGATAAATAAAGAATTTCTTTTATTAAATGAAACTGGAAATTAGAAATTATAAACAGAATACAACTGACATTGGAAAATGTCAATTACATTTTGAAAAAATGAACAAGGCTTAAAATTTACAAATAAAACATCACTAGTTTTATAAAAAATTTATTTCACTTTAAAACAAATAAAAGTCCAATAAATAAAATAAAATGAGAAACAGAATAAAGTGGGAATGAGAATAAATAAGTTCTTAAGAAAAATATAAAGATAAATAAAGAATTTCTTTTATTAAATGAAACTGGAAATTAGAAATTATAAACAGAATACAACTGACATTGGAAAATGTCAATTACATTTTGAAAAAATGTTTTAAAACCAAAATATATACATAAAAAGTTAATTTGCCCATATTAGAACATTACATGACCAAATAAAATATTATTTATATAATTTAAAATAAACAATTTTGTTAAATACAGCAAATTACACACAATATTCAAAAGGGCATAACTTTCACATTATAAATCAGATTTCAACGAAACGAAAAGCGGTATTCTTGAAATTTTATTTACTTTTATAATAAAAGATAAAATTCAAAAATTTCAAACTTTTAAAATTTAAATTAAAAGTCAAAGTTTGACCATATTGACCAAAATTCACTGTTCTGGAAAAACTCTATTTATTCATGTTTGGAGTTATAATTCACATACAAATCATAATTAATATTTAAAATAACAACATTTTCCATTTAATAAATAAAATGAAGTTTTTAAATCAGGAAATTCAATTTAAAAATAATTGCAAAATACATGGTTGTTACTAACGTTGCCTTCTATATGTTGACACAATGTCAGAACTCATCCATACAAGTTGTTAGGAGATGAACGAACCGAAGGCTCTATCTCCACTACACCCGTTTGGAATCACCCTCAGGGTTAGTAGCAAATAGCCCTTGCACTTCAAAGTATTCATCTTGGACCTTGCCTTTACTACTTCCAATTCGAACGTTTACGTTGGTTCGAAGTGATTTTCTGATAACAACTAGTATCCAATCTGGGTCTCTCCAAACCAACATTCAATAATTTAAAAGGTCAAGTTGTTTATAGTGGACCATTCCACTATCAGGGTGTAAAGATTACATATCAACATACATTCCATATGCTTAGATTATCATGACCCGCTTATTAAAATTAAACCCCTTGTATTCATCACGTTCTCGAAGTATTGTATTTATGACAAGTACAAGTCGACTTACTTTCAATAAAATGTGTCATTGTTGTATTACAACCACTTTAATTCATTTGGCTATTTAATAGTATGGATAAGAGATCCTTGGTTTTAAATTTTTTTACTTAAACAAAAAGTTGGTTAAAAATAAATAATCGATAGAGTTTTGAAAGATACTTTAAAATAAATAAACCTTAACCAAATCATAAGTTTAAAACTTAATTAAACTTTAATTAACCTTAAATTAAATCAAAAATCATACTTTGAACTTTAATTAATTTAAAATTATTATAATTAAACCTAAACTTAAATAATATTCAATTAGGAAATTAAACCCTAATTAAGTGGATAATTAACCCTTAATTAAATAATAATTAATAAAATGATTAACTCTAATTTAATAATTAATTAAAGTAAATAAACTTGGTTAAATAACAATTAATTTTTTTATTTTAATTAATCATTATTTAAAACTTCCCTAATTAAAAATATTTAACTTGGTTAATAATTTCTTAAACTCTAATTACTTAACCTAATTACATAATTAATTAATTAAATATACCCTAATTAATAAATTAATTCATTAAATTATCAAAATAATTAAAACTTAAACTTTTTACTTACTTAATTAGTTTGAAATGAGTTTTTAAAAACAATCCAAAAGAAAATACATTAAAACTTGAAATCTTGAATTTTTCCAAACTGCATCCATAGCGACTATCGATATAAACGCAGTTCGCTAGAATTGATTTCTAGATGAAAAATATACCTTTAACTCTAGATACTACATGTTTAAAAACATAGATGGAAAGGTTTTGAAAACTTAAACAAAAGGTGAAAACTTGCAAAGACATTTCCAAAATCCAAAGCTAGAAAAAAGAGCTTTTGTTTTTCAAATCGAATCTCAAGTCCTTGTGAATTTTCAAAGTGCTAATTCACAACATTTACATCACATACACTTGGTTTTATTTCACAAACACACTACCATAATATCATAACCAACTAATCACATATCCATATCCAAACATATTATTAATAACCAAGTCACAAATCCAAGCTCAACCATAAACATATAATCATATACCATCAACACAACATGGTAATTCAACACAACAACCACTATATTTTCAAAACATATAGTTCATCAAAATCAAGTATTTTTATTTTCCAAAAACAAAAGTTTTACTTACCGAAAGCTTTTAAATTCAAGATGAACTTTTTGCCAAAACTTGAAAAAACACTTTAGAAACTTGCAAAATTTGAACTTTTAGTTGCTCGAATATTCAAAATGGGCTCGGCCAAGGGACTTTGGGCTCGGCCTAGGCCTTGTAGGGTATGGCCATGGGGTTGTAGGGTGGATGTTTCTTGCTACTTGGAAGAGGAGTGTAGTAGAAGATGCAAAAGTGATTTTGTGGATTAAAAAGAATATTTTTAGCAAAATGAAGTGGATTTTCTCACTTTGAAAATTATGAAGAGGAAGCCATGGATGTTTGCTTAAGCTTTTTAGGATTTTGAAATGAAGAATAGGTTGTAAAAATAAGAATATGGAGGTTAAGTGATATATATAGGCCTAGGGAAATTTTTAAAAAATTATATAAGTGTTTATATTTTAATATATATATGTATATATATATATATGTGTGTGTGTGTGTGTGTGTGTGTATGTATGTATGCATGTATGCATGCATCATTCCCCTACCCCTTCATTCCGTCCTTTTTAGTACCCCCCTCTCTTGAACTATTCAAGCCATATCATATGTAATTGTGTTGAAAAAGAGAGTTTTATGTGTGTGTAATTATAAAATATTATCTTTAATCCTTATATATACACACTTTAAATAGAGGCATATACATGCACATATACACATGTATTCATCATGTATAAATAGTCTGTAGTGTGTGCACAGGTGTTTAAAATAGTGTTATGACATTTTAATTAGCTTTTAACCAATGAAAAATCGATATTTCGGAAAATAATTTCCAGTCACATTTTCTATTTCTCTATAAACTATATATATATATATTAGTAAACAAATTTTGAAAACGATTTAATTAACATTAGTTATTATTTAAAAAAGTTTTATTTGTTAATAAAAATCCATTTAGTAATTATTTCAAAATATAATTAAATATTCATTTAAATAGCGATTAAATTCTAGGTCGTTACAATTTTCCAAATTTAGCTGGATGCTTTGGAGCTTTGAGAGATGAGCTAGATGCTTCCAAGACATAATCACGTACCTTTTATTTCTATTGTATTCTACTGTTTGTATTTATCAGCATTTGTTAGGAATGGTTGTTATCACTATCCAGACTGATGATAGGTTAGTACTATGGCTATGTCATGTATATAAATAATAAGTTTTTCTTTTGTAAAGATCATGTGTATACTATAAATTTTTCTTCACGAATGTGAGATTCTATTCTGTCTATTTTTTCTTTAATCCCAAATGACATGTCTTTCAGACACTTAAATGATTAGCACATGAATACCGATGATGTATTAAGTGTCATTCTTGGGTATAACAAAGGCAGATCGTTATACGTGGTATCAGAGCTTAGGTTAGGTGAACACCTAAGCCTTGGTGGGGTGAACTCATTATAGACAGGGTTAGTATTACCCTAGAACCAGTAACTCAATAGAGATAGGATTAGAAATATCCTAGAATGAGTTTGAGTGTAGTATATATATGAGCGTTTATTTGTTAGTGCTATAAAATGTTTTATATTCGGTTGGTTTATTTGTTGAGTGACTTATGAATTCTGGTCAATGTGCCGAATCAAGATTGTCGATAGGGATTCCTAAACACTTAAACAAGACAAACCGACGCAATATAGTTTTAAAATGGGTAAATGGAATTATTTTAACTAGGGTTATATTTCTTATATAAAGGAAATTTCCAAAATTTATATGGTTGTTTGGGTGTCGGTTGGAGGTATAAGTTTATTTAATATCATTTATAGACGATTTCTTTCCCAATATAAGTCTTGCCTGGAAGTGTATTATGAGGATATCTTATTATTATCAGGTAGTAAGAGACGAGCTCTAAAAGAAGACGAGGAAGGGGAAATGGCAGTACCTCGATCATCGAGGGTCGAGCCCCAACTGCTAGAAGTATAGGATTGTTAGAAGTAGTAGTACCTGTACAGCGCCATGTAGACTTTGCATCTTTGTGCAAAGATTTTTCTAATTTGGGAGGAAAGTCGTTTAAGGGCACGAAATCCATTGTAGAAGTCCAAGCTCGTCTTTGTTCTTACGAAAAGATTTTCAAGGGATTGGATGTCCCAGATGAGCAGAAGCGTTTCTTAGCGTCTTGGCGGTTACAAGATGGAGTGGTAGCATGGTGGGATTTTGTTACAACTAATATTCCGAAAGAAGATTTTACTTGGGCTAGATTTAAGGAAATGTTTGAATACCATTTCATGCCCGTTGTAGGAAATGCCCAATTATATAGGAGTTTCTTGGATCTTAAGCAATGAAATGGGCATGTATCGGAATATGAAACCAAGTTCAACAAATTGCCACGTTTTGAACCATAACTCATCGATACACCTTTAAAGAAGAATGAGATGTTTGTGATGGGAATAAGGGAGGAGTTTCAAGAGAAAATGACTGCACACCTAAATGGATCTTTTGTGGATTTTGTGGATATGGCTTTAAAGTATGAAGTTCTTATGAAGAGGGAGCCGACAACAGCGCCTAACAACAACCTGAATAAAAGGAAGTTCAATCAATATGGGAAGAAGAAACGAGGAAGAAAGTCTGGAGGAGGCACCCAAGGAAACCATCTCGGAGATGCTGGTTGTTTTATTTGTAAATAGAAGGATCACATTGCAAAATATTTTAAGAACTTTGAAGCTCAGAAGTAGCAGGCAGATACTATCTCTCCCATGGTTTAGAAGTCACTCTGCTTTAGTTGCTACCAGCCAGGGCATATGGTAAAGGATTGCTTGCTAATGAAAAAGGGTTAATAGGTCAAAGTTTATGCAATCAAGGACGGGCCCTTAATTTCTGGAGATATCGAAGAGAAGGGAGTTATGGAGGGTACTTTATTCGTAAATGGCTTTTTTGTTTGAGTTTTGTTTGATAATGGAGCCTCCCATAGTTTTATTTCTAAAGGATTAGTGGATAAATTAGGACTTACCCCATAATTTATAGAAACCCATATTTGTGTGACTAACCACGTAGGTTATACAATTAATTTATGCATGGTTTGTGAAGATGTATGGGTTTTATACCTTACCTACAGTTTTGACATGTTTGTCCTAGATTTTTGGGGGTTTGATGTTTTACTCGACATGGGTTGGCTAGCGGAGCATAGGGCAGTCCTTGACTGTGTTAGGAAGACGATAATGTTGATAAATAAAGGAGGAGCTTATATTGAGGTATCATGTGAAGAGCTTAAGGATTTAATGGGTAGTTTCTTATATGCCTTGATTTGTCCCAGGAAAATTTGGAGTTGGCTTTAATTGTTAGAGATTTCCCAGATGTTTTGGAAGAAGTGAATAGTCTACCCCCACATCATGAAATTAAGTTCAGAATAAACTTGACCCTTGGATGGGAACCTTTTATTCAGCCTAGGCGTAAGATGGCTCCGAGGGAAAGAAGGGAGTTAATAAATCAGATAGACGAATTGCTAAGTATGGGTCTGATTAGGCCAAGTCACTCGAATTGGGGAGCAATTGTGGGTTTTGTTGCTAAGTCGGATGGTTTACCAAGCCTTTGTGTAGACTACCATGAATTAAACAAGTAGGTGATTAGGAACAAGCATCCCTTACCCAGCATAGACGATATGTTCGAAAAACTACAAGATGCTAGGTTATTATCACAACTGGATTTAGACACGGGATTTCACCAACTAAGGATATCTGAAGATAGTATACCCCTGACAGCTTTTAGAAGATCAGATGGTTTCTTTAGGTGGTTGGTTGTGCCTTATGGGCTAACCAACTCACCTCTCATTTTGTAGTCATCATGGATCAAGTTTTTAGAGATATACTCAATAAATTTGCATTAGTCTTAATATATGGTATCCTTATTTATTCTAAGACCGTGAAGGAACATAAGCGCAGCTTAGAAACTGTATTGGAAACATTGAAAAGGCACGACTTGAAGGCTAAATTTTCTAAGTGCCATTTTTGGCAATCTGAAGTAAAACTCCTCGGATACATGGTGTCGGTAGATAGTCTAAAAGGGGCTTGCCCTCAATCGTTGATAGATGAGTAGACTATGGGTATTGTATTGTTAGTTTACAAATGACTAGTGATATAGTCACCTTGCTTGTATTATTTCCATGATTGCATCATTTATGATATTTAATATATGCTCTTCGGTGTCATTTTGAGTTATCTTCTTGTGTGCTAATTTCGTGATAAAATTCTTTTAAAGGGGGAGAGTATAACGACCCAAAATTTAATCACTTTAAATACGGTTATTTTAATATATTTTAAATAATTTATTTATAGATTTTATAACTTAGATAAAATCCTTTTAAATAATAATTAGTGATGGTGAAATATTTTTCAAAATTTGTTTACAAAATATTTAGTTCGAAGAAAAATCGAAAATGTGACCAAATTTTCGACTTTTCGTCGTTTAAAAGTTGGCAGAAACGTTGTGAACACTATTGTATACATATATACATATATTTGCAATAAATTAGTATATATATTATGGTATGCACATATGTATATATACTTAAGTATTTAAGACAAGAAGTAACAATATTTAAAATTTAAAAATATATAATTAAAATGGAAAAATATTAAGAAACATGAAATGGAACCTTATGAAAACATTAAATACATAGGATATTAAGGCATGTTGGATCAAAGAAAAGGAGAAAAATGCACTTGAGCGAGCTACATGGTGGGGGAGGGGGACAAGATGGACGATGAGGAACTAAATGAGGGAAGGGGCGTGTACTTAAGGGGTGTTTTGGTAATTCGCTAAATGCGCTTTATATAAAAAACAAATTCTTGTATATTTTTTTCATTCTCATTTTCATTTTGTTTCTTCTTTTCCAAAATCCATCTTCTTCCCTAACTCTCTAATGGCTTCCAAAACTTAAAAAAAAATTGCATTTTTGCTCTTTCAAATTCCCAAAAGCTTATGTAAAAACACTCTCTTCCATTTCTACACCTCCTCTTCCCCGAAACAAGCCCACACCACTTCCCTACATCCTTGGCCAAACTATACCACCCCTAGACGAAACCCCTTGTTCCCTTCGAACATCCAAAATTCCATTTTCCAAAAGAAAAGCAAAGGCCTAGGTCTTGTTGAAAATTTAGTACCGTTCCTAGTGTTTTGGATAGCTTTGGTGAGTAAAGCTTACACCCCTGAGAAATTTTTGAACATTATACCTTTGCTTAACGTGGTTGTACATTGGTTGGATGTTTGGATGAAAATTGATGTTAATTTGCATGATTTTATAAGTGCTTGAATGTGATGTTGTATTAGACTTGAAATTTAAGTCAAAATGTTATGAATGTTGGAAATATGAGATCTTGCTTATGATTTGTGATTGTAGTATGTAGGTTTATGCTTTGGTTATATATGTGATGTATGCTATGAAAGTTGCAATATAGACTTGTATAAGCGACAATGGAAATTCCTTATTTTTTTTAAATTTGTTTTACTTAAGTGTTCACTAAAAAGTTTTATAAAATTTGAAAAACTTTACTTTTTAGTTTCAGAAACTTTTTCTTAAGTTAAAAAGTGGGTTTAAGTAAAAAAGTAAGGTTTTAAAACTATTCAATTCATAAAAATAGATTTTTTTAAATTACCGGTCATATAGCGGTAATCGTTACGGGTGCAATTCGTGAAAAATGAACTCTTTTTGACATTTAAAAGTATTTTCACTTAAGTATATTTTAGAAAAGCATTTCAAACTTATTTTAAGTATGGAAAAGCAATTCTTATTTAATTAATTAATTATTTATCTAATGATTGATTAATTAATTGATTAAGTAAGGTAATTAGTACGTAATCATTAGTTAACAAAGGTAATTTGTACTGAAGTGTTAATCAAGTAAATTAATTATAGATTAATTATCATTTAATTATTAATTAAGCGTTAATTTTTATTCATTTATTTATTAAAGATTAATTATTATTTAATTATGTATTTATAAAAGGATTTAATTATAAATTAATTACTAATTAAGTTAAGATTTAATTAAGACTTAATTAAGATTTAATTATTATTAAATAACGGTTTAATTTATTTTTAATTAATTAATAACGTTTTTAATTTTTTTAAATCGCTTTATTTTCAAAGATTGGTTTTGTTAAAAACAGCTTTCTTTTGCAAAAGTATTTCAAATCAAGGAATTTCTTTGTCGATTACCCTTAAGTAACCTCAATGACTATGAAACCAAATGACATTTGTCTAGTATAACAAAACACCATTCTGATATTATAATAACTTGGACATGCGTTTAGCAGAACAAATCCCCATTTGCTATTATAATAACTTGGACATTTACCTATATGTTGATTGGTTTTTATTTTTTGATCCCGTTTACATTCTATTTGTTATGTAAATAACCATGACGTAACTTGGAAAGTTAAACTGAATTAAATAAAAACCAATATGATCGCTAAGCCTCTTTTGAATTTGGAAATTATTCCTTTAATCTTCTTCCTTTTTAAGTAAGGGTTTAAATAAAATTGTTATGGTTTAAAGTAAAGTAATTATTTAATCGAAATATTTAAGGTTTATCACCATTTCAATATGATATTTTAAAGATAGTTCATTAACTATTTTATTTAAAGTGTTGAAGGTAGTTTAATTGATAATAACTTATTATTTAAAAGTTGTTTTGAATAATTAATTATTTATTTAAAAAGGAACATGATCAAATAAGATCTATTAAAGAAGATTTGTTTTAAATAAAGGAAGTTTATAAAGGAGTTTTTTTATAAATTGAAAAGACATATGGGAATTTTTGAAAGGAATTTTATAAATGATTCTGGATATTTATAAAAGAGTTTAAAAATAAACTTGGAGATTTATGAAGAGTTTTATAAATGGATTTGGAGTTTTAGGAAAGGAGATTTTCATAAATGAAAGAGATTTATTAAAAGGATTTATTAAAAGGATTTATTAAAGAAAATTATAAAAGAAATCTGAGATCGGATTTCCCTTAACCGACCTTCTTAAATATCATGGTATGGAACATTCATTCCATATTTAACACCGAAGGAATAATGTTTGGGGTTATTCTTATCTCAATTTTAAAATTTTGTTTTTGATCCTTTTGATAACAGTTTGAAATAAGAAATCTTTTGCAATGTTTTATGAATACGCTTATGCGGTGAGATAAGTATAAGAATATTTTAACAAACATTTCGAAAAGAGATTTAATAAATGAATGATTTATTAAAATGAGGCTTAGTGGTTGCTAGGTGAAATTAAATCTATAGATTGTTGATTGTTTGATAGTTAAATAATTGATTATCAAATCTTAGCCAGTTTTTACTTAGGAAGTAAACAAGTGCTTCACGTGTTCATACAGTTTGAGATCCCTTGGGAGAACTCATTCTTGTGAAACGTCTCTAGCTTTAAGGGATATATTAGTGATCTCCTTGGGACTCTGATGTAGTCCGCTTACTTCTTAAAGAACCATAATTGAGTTAACTGGAAATTATTGATTGTTGGTTCGGAGAAATGGGGATCAGATATGTTATGCAAAAAACCACTTTGAACCAACATGAACATTCGAATGGAAGACATCTTAAAGTTGTTCGAAGACGGAGTTCATTGAAGTGCAAGGGCTACTTGCTACTTGTAACGACCCGAAAATTTATCATTTTGGTAAATTATATTTATTTTTAAATACTCAAAAATAAATTTTTTAAAAACAAAGAGTATGATGTTTTAAATAAGAATGATGGTAATCTTATTTTGAATAAGTATTTATGAGAATTTAAACTTTGAAAGAATATCGGTAAAATGGTCGAAAATCATTTTATCAATAAAAAGCTCTATAATTATCAAAAGTCCGGCACAGAGCTGGATACACACGCTTATTTATCCGTTTAAACAAGAATATGAAATAAAATTATTTATTTTATTTTTGGCAAATAAAATGTATTTACGACATCATCAATAATGGCATCATATTTAATAATTGATTTGTGAATTTAAATTGAGATTTAATAATTTAATAATTATTATAATTATTCAAATAATTGTTTTTAAAATGATAATTGTGAGGACCCGTTTCTTCGACCCTCGAAATCGACACTAATGCATCCTCGGTATTCACATGCCACAAATTCAAGTGCCGAAGAGGCGGTTCTTTAAGGGTAAGAAGAAAATAAAGACAGAACAGAATCTCACACGAATTAAATAACATATATTATTTCAACATATAATCTTTACAGTGGAAAATTTTAAATATATTTATCAAAATTAAATATGAACGGCTATAAATGTCTGCCCTTATAAATGCGGAATACAATAGTACACAAGTGCGGTGGAAATAAGGTAATAGCCTACTGAAGAATCTTCTAACTCCATACTTCAAGCTCCATCCAAATTTCTTCTACCTAAACCTGAACTACTTGGGTGCTTGGGAAAATTAGGGCACCCAGAGTTTAAGGGAAAAGGAAAATAAACTCCGGTTCAGTCATGTGGTGTGAGAAACTAAAAGGACATTTTGAAAAGAAAAGGTATCTCATACACCACGCCGCACATAAACACGAAATGATTTTTTTACCTGTAATAACCAAAAACATTTGCTATGTAAAATCATTTGATATTGTTTTTAATGACATTCTTTTGAAAACATTTGCAAGTAAACATATGAACCTTAGCCGAAATTGTTACCATTATTAAATCCCGGATATGTTAGGCTCTATAAACAAAACTCTTACAAGGCCCGTTCGGAGAATAGATTTCCATACAATGGAAGGTAAGGGGCTACCTTCCGTACAATACATCTCTAGAGGAATGTACCCAAGATACACAAACAATCCTCCGCGTCTGGCAAGGCCGATCTATCCCTATTTGGCACTCAGACATGACCTGGATAGATACCGGATATGACATCACCCTGGTTATTACCGACCTATCGGAGACGTCTCATAGCATACACCACATACTCGAAATATAGAGGGTTATCTAGAAAGGTGATAATCATACCCTAATAGTTGCGAACCACATAACCTTATGGTGTACCCTGTTTAAGCCATTATCGGGTGATGAGGCCTAAGGTAACGATTAGCTTTCACATAACACATTCCACTTTGAATGCCACATTGTCATTCCATGATCACACAACTGATTTCTACAAATGTATAACTCCTAAGCTCCTACATCTCAGGAAAGGATGTTAAGATAAGAGAAGTTGCCTTCTCCGCCACCAAAAAGATGATATGCTCATAGAGATCAATCAACGTGATTAGAAATGCAATGTCAAACATTCGTCCATACCAGTTGTCCAGGAACAGGAAAAACCAAAGGAACTCTCCTACCACATCCTATTGGGAATCATCCTTAAGATTCGCAGCGAGCAACCCTTGCATCAAAGATCAAATGAAGATACTACTACCACATATATATGATATGGGAAATTTACCCCGAGGGTCAGTAATAAGCAACCCTTCATTCCATGTCTTAACTTTCGATCGTATATTGGTTCGAAGTGGTTTTCGGATAAGAATCACTCAAATCCAACCCTGGTTCGTTCGAACCAATCATCAATAAAAAGATGTTAGGTAATAGGAAATCATTCTTTTATTGATTAATTTCTTTTTATCAAAATATCTTCTAGAGATATGTATCTTTAAAACGTTTCTTTTTGGTATATATGGAATCATTAAACCTCTTTAATCAAACCCTTTGATTACATAAAACCTTTTTAAGTTCTAAATCATTTCATTCTTTACTTAGGAAAATATTTCCAAATCATTTATTTAAATCTCAACAAAGATTTCCAAATCATAATCTTTAAAACTGGGTCAAAACTAATGATACTTAAGACATCATTTACTATAAACCCAAACCAATTAATTTTAGGTATAGGAATTAAATCAATTCCAGATCATTTTCATAAGTCATATTGGAAAAGGTTATTGAGTTAAAAAGGGTCGGTAGAAATTATACTAATTCTACTCAACATCAATTTCTGTATTCAACCTTTACTATCCGTCGAATATTAGTGAAATCACCTTTTAAATTCACACGGATAGTATGGGTTCCCTCCTCGGAATTTAATACCGAGTATAAGAAGATTATTCCCATGCAGTCCAAGTTGTTTAAATTTGGAAAATTATATCTTTTATATTTCGGGAAATTTTGATCCGAGTAAATATAATTTATTATTCCCCCCCATCGGGCCAGTCTGGGTAACTAGAAGGACAGGTAACTAGTTTCCCAAACCCAAGCCTAGAGACTGCCTCTCTGTCACCCATAAGGTGGTCAAGTTATTTGATCGACTCTAAATCCTTTTATTACCTTTTAGAGATGACTTTTATTTACTTAACACTATTCCAAATTTTGTTTTAAAATAATTTTCCTTTATCCAATTTAATTTAAACTCCTTTAAAACAATTTTCAAATCACTTTCAAAAATACTTAATTATTCATTTGAAAATATTCACAAAGATTTGAAAAAGAATAATTAAGTTAAATCATTGTTTGCAAAAGTTATTAAAAAGTGCTGCAAATAGTGTTTTAAAACCTTATTTGATTAAAACAACTTTTCGATTATTTAAAAATCCATTTTTATAACTCAAATATATTTTAAAGATTTATAGGATTCATTTTGTATTTTTAAAGAATTAAAAATATCCATTTTAAAACATTTACTACTTTAGCCTCCAAACTGCCAAAGCGCGACTTTATTTAAAACTTGATTTGCTCATATTTTAAAATCTACTAAACAAAATCTCAATCATTTTCTTTTGTTTGAAAACCATGAATATGAGGGTTCGGAAAATTCTTATTTCAAAGCAATCCGACTCTGAATTCATCGTATAAACAAATTTAACTTTTAAGACGTGAAATCGCGAACTACCGTTATGCGACATGCCTATTTTACAAAATTTCAACACTTATTTAAACTTTTCTAAAACACCTTTAAATGTTTATAGAACATTTCTAAATCATTTTTAAGAGGTTTAAACATTCCATATACACTATTTCATTAATTAAAGGAAAGTGATTTTCTTTGTGATTTTCGACGTGTATTAAACATGACTTGTTAATATGTTCAACAACCATATTAAACATCCATATTATTATATTCAAACATGAAGAATAAACCTCATTATCAATCATATCCAAACATATATATCATCCAATAATATATAACTATTGTTTAGGAGTTTTCTCACCTTCATGGAATATTAATCTTAGTAAAATTCGCTATAACTTCGCTACGATCGCTTTAAACTTTATGAAATCGAACTCCTATGCTTTGAAATGGTTCGACCAAGGCCTTGGGTTTTCTTGGTGGTGGGCTTGGCCTTATCTTTTGGGAGTGGTGGCCGTGGGTATTAGAGAGATAGGGGAGGAGTTTGATGATAGTTTTGAGGTCATTTTACTAATATATATATATATATATATAAATATATTGATTTTAATACTCTTTTGCCAAATATTTTGCCATTATTTTACCAAGTATTGAAGCCATTATAATAGCTTAAAAAAGAAGGAAGAAGATGAAGAAGAGGGTAGAATATTATGAAGGAATGTGTATTTATGGGAAAAACTTTGGAACAAATATCCTAAAGGGCAATTACCCATTTTCCCCTTGCACACACCCCTCCTCTCCTCCCAAGGTTTGGCCAAAATGACTTCCACATGGGTGCATCCCTCTGCTTGTCCATGTGTGTGTATTTGTGTGTCCTTGATTGTCTTTGAGTTTGCTTAAGGCTTAAGAAGTTAAGATATATCTTAGATATTTCTTTTATATATATATGTGCACGCGCGCGCATGCGTGTGCGCACGCGTGTGTGTGTATATATATATATGTTTTTGTGTAAGCTAAATTGTTTATATGTATGTTATATGTGTGTGCATGACATGTAAATAAGGTTGCAACAACCTTTGAATGACTTTTGTTTGTTAAACCGTTGAAAATCGGGAAACCGATTACTGGTCACATTCTCACTTATAAATAAATATACATAAATTTGTAAACAAAATTTGAAAATAAATTCCTAATCATTATTAATTAATTAAAATGACCAGATTTGAATTATAAAACCATATAAAACAATATTAACAATTATTTACAATAATTGTTATTATACCGATACATCGATATCGATTTTTCCTTATATTTTCAAATCAAATATATATATCTTTATAAAACTATTATAAATGGTTTATTAACACTTTATAACTATTTAAAATGAATTATCCTCATTTTAAAATAATTATTTGAATAATTATAATAATTATTAAATCATTAAATCTCAATTAAATTTAATAAATCAATTATTAAATATAAGGGCATCACTGATGATGTCATAAACACATTTTATTTTCAAAAATAAAATAATTGATTTTATTTCATATTCCTGTCCAATTGTAAAAATAAGTGCATCTATCCAGCTTCGTGCACGACGTTTGATGATTATAGAGCTGTTTATCGATAAAACGGTTTTGGGTTCCTTTTATCGATATTTTTCCAAAGCAAATATTTTTGTGAATATTTATCCAAAATAGGTTCTTTATTATCATTCCTTTCACAACACTTAATTATTTATTGAAAATAATCCATATTTGAATATTTGAAATAAATTAAATATCCCCAATTAAAGTGATCAAATTTTGGGTCACCAAATAGATGATACGTCCATAGAGATCAATCAATGTGATTAGAAATGCAACGTCAGACATTCGTCCATACAAGTTTCCAGGAACAGGACAAACCGAAGGAACTCTCATACCACATCCTATCGGGAATCATCCATAGGATTAGTAGTGAGTAGCCCTTGTATCAAAGATCAAATAAAGATACTACTACCATATATATATATGATATGGGAAATTTACCCCGAGGGTCGGCAACAAGCAGCCCTTCATTTACCATCATTCCATGTCTTCACTTTCGAACGTATATTGGTTCGAAGTGGTTTTCAGATAAGTATCACTCAAATCCGACCCTTCTTCAAACCAATCATCGATAAAAAGATGTTAGGTAATAGGAAATTATTCTTTGATTGATTAATTTCTTTTTATCAAAATATCTTCTGGAGATATATGTCTTTAAAACATTTCTTTTTGGTATATATTACTTAAAACCGTTTTAAATTCCAAATCATTTCATTCTTTACTTAGGAAAATATTTCCAAATCATTTATTTAAATCTCAATAAAGATTTCCAAATCATAATCTTTAAAACATGTCAAAACCAATATTATTTAAGACATCGTTTACTATAAACCAAAACAATTAATTTTAAGTATAGGAATTAAATAAATTCCAAATCATTTTCATAAGTCATATTGGAAAACATTATTGAGTTAAAAGGGTCAATAGAAATTATACTAATTCGACTCAACATCAATTTCTGTATTCAACCTTTACTATCTATTAAGTATCGGTGAAATCACTTTTTAAATTCACATAGATAGTATAGATTCCCTTCTTGGAATTTAATACCAAGTATAAGAAAATTATTCCTAAGCAATCCAAGTTGTTTAAATTTGGAAAATTATATCTTTTATACTTGGGAAATTTTGATCCGAGCAAATTAAATTTACTATCCCCTCTGTTAGATCAGTCCTGGTAGCTAAGAAGGGCAGGCAACTAGTTTTCCAAACCCAAGCCTAGAGACTACCTCTCTATCACTCATAAGGTGGTTAATTTATTTGATCGACTCTAAATCCTTTTATTATCTTTTAGAGATGATTTTTATTTATTTAACACTATTCCAAATTTTCTTTTAAAACAATTTTCCTTTAACCAATTTAATTTTATTATTTAGTTGAAAAGATTCACAAAAGATTCAGGAAAAAATAATTAAGTTAAATCAATGTTTGCAAAAGTTATTAAAAAGTGTTGCGAAAAGTGCTGCAAATAGTGTTTTAAATGCTTATTTGATTAAAACAACTTTTCGATTATTTAGAAATCTATTTTCATAACTCAAATCTCTTTTAAAACATTTTAAAATATTTTTATAATTTATTTTTTATTTTTAAAGAATTAAAAATATCCATTTTAAAACATTTACTACTTTGGCCTCCAAACTGCCAAAGCGCGATTTTATTTAAAACTTGATTTGCTCATATTTTAAAATCTACTAAACAAAATTTCAATCGTTTTCTTTTGTTTGAAAACCATGATTATAAGGGTTCAAAAATTCTTATTTCAAAGCAATCCAACTCTGAATCCATCATATAAATGGATTTAACTTTTAAGACACGAAATCGCGAACTGCCGTTACGCGACGTGCCTTTTTTGACTAAATTTTCGATACTTATTTAAACTTTTCCAAAACAATTTTAAATATTTATAAAACATTTCTAAACTATATTAAACCATTTTAAAGAGGTTTAAACATTTCATATGCTCTATTTCATTAATTAACGGAAAGTGATTTCCTTTGTGATTTTCGACGTGTATTAAATGTGACTTGTTAATATATTCAATAACCATATTAAACATCCATATTATCATATTCAAACATGAAAAACATCCATCATTAACAATCATATCCAAACATATATATATATATATATCATCCAATAATATATATAACTATTGTTTAGGAGTTTCCTCACCTTCATTGGATATTAACCTTAGGAAAATTCGCTATCGCTTTAAACTTTGCGAAATAAAAATCCTATGGCCTTCGGTGCTCACAGCCTTAGATTTGCTTGGTAGTGGGCTCGGCCTTGGCTTTGGGGAGTGGTGGTTGTGGGTATTAGAGAGGTAGGGGAGGAGTTTGATGATAGTTTTGAGGTGGTTTTACTAACACACACACACGTATTATATAATTTTAATACTCTTTTGCCAAATATTTTGCTAAGTATTGAAGCCATTAGAATAGCTTGAAGGAGGAAGACGATGAAGAAAGGGTAGAAAATTATGAAGGAATGGGTAGGTATTTATAGGAAAAACTCTAGAACAAATATCCCAAAGGGAAATTACCCTTTTGCTCTTTTCCCACACTCCTCCTCTCCTCCCTATGTTTGGTCGAAATGACTTCCACATCGGTGCATCCATGTGCTTGTCCATATGTGTGTACTTGTGTGTCCTTGGTTGACTTTGAATTTTCTTAAGGCTTAAGAAGTTAAGAAATATCTTAGATATTTCTTATATATATATATATGTGTGTGTGTGTATGTATATATATGTATACATGTTTATGTATAGTTTAAAGTGTTTATATGTATGTTATATATGTGTGCATGATATGTCAATAAGGTTGCAATAACCTTTGAATGACTTTTGTTTGTTAAACCGTTGAAAATCGGGAAACCGATTACCTTTCACATTCTCGTTTATAAATATATATAAATATATTTGTAAACAAAATTTAAAAGTAAATTTCTAATCATTATCAATTAATTAAAATGATCACATTTGAATTATAAAACCATATAAATCAATATTAATAATTATTTACAATAATTGTTATTATACCGATAAAGACATATCGATTTTTCCTTATATTTTCAAATCAAATATATATCTTTATAAAAATATTATAAATGATTTATTAACACTTTATAACTATTTAGAATGAATTATCCTCATTTTAAAATAATAATTTGAAAAATTATAATAATTATTAAATCATTAAATCTAAATTAAATTTAATAAATCAATTATTAAATATAAGGGCATCATTGATGATGTCATAAACACATTTTATTTTCAAAAATAAAATAATTGATTTTATTTCATATTCCTGTCCAATTGTAAAAATAAGTGCATCCATCCAGCTTCGTGCACGACGTTTGATGATTATAGAGCTGTTTATCGATAAAATGGTTTTGGGTTCCTTTTATCGATATTTTTCCAAAGCAAATATTTTTGTGAATATTTATCCAAAATAGGTTCTTTATTATCATTCCTTTCACAACACTTGATTATTTATTGAAAATAATCCATATTTGAATATTTGAAATAAATTAAATATCCCGAATTAAAGTGATCAAATTTTGGGTCGTTACAATAATAATTTATTTTAATTAGTTGTACAATGATAATAAATCAATTATAATAGTTTTATATTATATTTGTCTTAAAATTATAAGGAAAATTGATGTCGCTTTATCGATATAATAGCACTTTCTGTAAATAATTGTTTAATGTTAATTTATATAGTTTATAATTCAAACGAGATCGTTTTAACTAATTAATAATGATGGGAAATTAGTTTTCGAATTTTGTTTACATTTATATGTAAATTAATTTATAAGTGAAAATGTGATTGGGAATTGGCTTTTCAATTTTCAGCGATTTAACGAATGGAAGTTGGTCAAAGTTATTGCAACCTTGTTTATATGTCTTCTACACATATATAACATACACATGCACACCCTAATATATACATGAACATATATACATACATACAATCATACATATACACTTATATATATATATATATATTACAAAAATTATCTAAGATATTTTCACACTTAAAAGCATACTTAATTTCACTCTTACACACATCGACTCACACATATGAAACCACTAGGGGAGGGGAGGGGTAGGGGTGGGAGTGTTCGGCCTTGCATGGTGATGAAGGAGGAGGGTATGGTGGTGTGTGTGCACATAAATATCATAATATTTTAGTTCGCATTTTTTCCTATAAATACCACCATCCATGTTCACTTTATTTGTTTATAAATTCCTAAACTTCTTCACCTATTTATACTCCACTTTAATGGCTCCCTACCTTAGGAAAACTATGAAAAAAAATTAGTGAACAACCCAGAATTTTAGTCATCTGATTTTGAAATATTTAATTAATTTTTAATATTTAATTTTTAATTTATAAGTCAAATAGCTTAAATTTCAAAAATAGGGATTTATTTGAATATGTGAATCGTGAATTTTTGAATCTTAGATTTAATATGGATAAAAATGATCTTGGAGAACTTATTTAAATTCTATTTAAATAAGAATGATAATAGTAAACTTTTAAATTAGAATCAAAAGTGATTAAACTAGTTTCTGTAATAACTCATTTTAATTAAAAAGTGAAATTATCATCTTAGGACATTGTCTCGGATTTTAACGATACTGGTGCCATTGAATCCGTAATAATGAATTGTTGTATGCTGACTAGTTTTGTGGCGATCGAACGAACTGTTTGGTCGTCCAAGCTCGAAACTCCTAGAAATTTACTACCAAAATTAATATAATATAACTGGGTTTGAAAAGCTAACTTCTGCGTATGATCGAATTAGGTCTCGATATTAGTTCCATTGAGTTCGAAATAGGGATATTTGGTATAGAATGCCAGACGGCATGCCTCGATAGATGTTTGAGATTTTTTTTTCCGATGTCAAATGTGGATTTTATTGAATAAAATAATAATCTACTTACTCCATCACTACACCCCTACTATTCATGCACCATACTACCTATACCATAGCCCATACACAAACGTTCTCAACCCTATCTCATCACTTTTCACCGCAGCCCCCTCCCTTATATATATATTTCATTACATAACAAACTAGCTTCTTCTTTTGAATGCAAACATTTAAAAAAAATCAAACAACAGCCTCATCTAACGGCTTGTATCAATTGGGACCGCCCGAGGCCACATCGGGGGAAGTGCCAACTAGGAAGTTTTAGAGGAGGAGAAGCTCGACTTTTTGACGGTGGAGATGGGGTATCATCAGCGGTGGTGACGGCTAGCAGCAGATGAACGTCAAAGGGGATGGGTGGCCTCGACAGGCCGCTACAGGAGGCGAAGGAGGCCAACGTCGGTGTCATTGGGAAGGTGGCATCATGGGCATGCTTCGGTAGTGGTGCGGTGGTGTACGGTGGCGGTCATCGGTGGTGGCGAGCGTTTGAAAGGATGGGGTTTTGGGTTCGTGGTGTCGTTTTGGTCGGAGTTAGGCAATGAGACCATTAGCGTGGGGTCCACCATGATTTGGGGTGCTGACTAGTGTAGCGCGGTGGTCGGAGAAGGGCTACGGCGGTAGGGAACGACGAAGAGGCGGATGTGATGAACGCGGCTATAGGATTTAGCGTTTGGGTATAAATTAGTGCGGCCTTAATTATAAAACGATGACTAATTAAGTTAATGTTGTAATTAATTAAAATAATTATATTTTTTAAATTTTAAATCTTATTTATGCGATAACTTGTCTGTACTATGTCCAAATCGAGTGCAACGAGTTGCGTTGTACTCGTATCAACGAATACTGCATTATAGAATTGGACTGGTTTAGATTGGAGCTTGTAGGCATTTTTGCTAAATGGAATCCAGAACGCCTCGGCGACAGCTGAAGTTTCGGTGAGTTAAACTCACCTTTTTTGCTAATCAGTATGTTATATAGCTGATAAAAATTGTTGATTGGATGTTTGAATGATTTGCTGTTTTTATTAGTTAGTTTATATTTATTCCAACCCCTGGAGCGGATGACCTTTTTTATATACCCGCTTAGTAGTAGATGACCCATATCATATGCATAAATACTGTGTAACAACCCGCATATTTTACGATTGTATATTTAAATGTTTTATTTAAATATAGCATCGTTAATCGGATTAAAGTCCAAAATGTCACTTTTTGCAAACAGTTGAATTGGGACTCGAGACCACTTTCATTGAGTCCAAAATGGTGTTTGCGATATTTTTGAGTATAAACATCAATATGTTTGGAGTTGGGTGAATTTTTCTATTTTTCACTTAGGGCTTGGGTTTGGGTTTCAGCCCATTGACCCAACTCATCTTATATCCTAACTCCACCCCCTCTCCTCTTCATTCATTCTGTTATTTTCCTAACACTTCAAGCTTTAGTAAAAATGGGGGAAGAGATTGGAAACTAAAATCCTAAGCCCTAGTTCCTTTGCAAATTCAAGTTCTAGCTCCAAAATCAAAGAGAAGCTTAGGTAAGCATCCTCTTCATCTTCTCCATCTCTATCTCTCTTCAATCCTCAGAAATTCCTAACCCTAACTTAAGAAATATTTTCTTATTAGCTTAGATTGGAGCTTCTAGAGGTGTATTGAAGAGGAATTGGCCTTTCCTTTGTTTTAAAGCTTCTCATTCGTGTTTTTGGGTTTAAAGGTGAGTTCTTTAACTCACATCTACGTCTATAGCTATCATTGTTGTTAGGTATGAATTCCTAACGTTTGTGCATATTCATTTGCTTTTGATTTGAATTGATTTGGTGAATTTTCCAAATTTTGGTGTTTTGGTCCAATTTTATGAAAATCCTATTATGGATGTTTGGACATTGATATTCGGGGTGTATCGAAGAGCTTATAAAGCTGGGTTGTCGCTTGGCGTAAATCCCTAGTCGTCGTTGCTCACTCGATCGCTCCCGAATCGTGTTGGCCATTATGGCCTAGACAAATTGTTGACTATACCAGGTGTTCAGACGTCTGGATATCAATTCCAAACGTCTAGATAGGCCTTCTAGAGAAAATAATATACGGCAGAAAATAAAAATTGCAGAAAACAGAATCAGACATCTGAAACAACCTTTCAGACGTTTGAAATACCTTGTCAGACGTTTGATACCACCTTTCAGACGTCTGAAACAACCTATCAGACGTCTGAAGCCATCTTTCAGACGTTTGGATGGTTTTTGAATTTCCAGAACCTAAATCCAGACGTCTGGATTGACCCTCAGACGTCTGGAACCTTTCATTTTGCCTATTTTTGCTGTTTTTGAGTGGATTTCCAATTTTAATCGATTTTTGTTGATCCGGTTAGTTGTTATCACTTATTATCGACTTTGATGACTTCTTTCTTTGGATTTTTGGGAATATCCATTTTGATGGATTTGGTATCGATTTCTTTGGATTTAATTCACGTCTTCGTATGTGAATCTTTGGTGATTGATTGTTTCTACAATCATTTTTGTGATTTGTCACTTCTAAATACAAAGGTTTCTATACTAGTAGTAAATACTCAAACTCTTTCACAACCACAATTTCAACACTACTTTTAAATACAAAGCTCGTTTATAAAATCGTTTTCCAACTATTAGTATTATACAAATCTTACCTCATTCGTATGAGAAATCTAATTAAACGGCTTAGTAAAACAAGTGGTATGAAACGCTTGTGTTTACTTCGTCGGTTAATTCTTGGACTTGTTCGATTGAACTCTTATGACAATTTTCGAGTGGAATCTACAATTTGTTCGTAAATATTCAAGTTAAGCCAGTGGTTATGGGACATGAAGCTAAACTCTTATATTTCCTAGCTTAGTGTAATCGACACTTCTTATTAATCAATGGTGATCATTTTGTGGTTTAGACTAGCGATGTGCGATGTCTCTTTGTAATTAATATAAAAATAGTTTATGTTTATAGTGTGTTGTTTGAGTTGTTGATGTTGGTTTGGATTTTCGATCGATTCGTCTGATCAACGCTATCGATAGGATTTCCAAAACACTTGAACAGAGCAAACTGACACAATATAATTTTCAAATTTGATAAATGAAATAAATTTGTATGATTATATTTTAAATATATAAGAAAAATTTTCTAGAATTGAAAGTTAAATAATTTGGTTGTTGAAATGATAACATTTGATTTTCATTTTATTGTTTTGTAAGTCATTGACTATTGCAAAATGATAACTGTTTTGAATTTATTTGGAATTGAAATGAATTTAAATTGAGAATTTAAGAATTAAATTTCTGGTGATTTCAAACTTTTTTTTAAGTCTTAAAATGTATATTAGTTAAAGTATTTTCGAATAAAATGGTTTTCAAAGAATTTTAAAATGTTGAAATCTGTGCTCTTCTCTTTGTCGCTGGAAAATAATTTCGGTAATGGCGGCCGCATCATCGACATTCATTTTCGAGTTTCGAAGAGGAGAAACCATTCTGTAGCTTTGCTACGGTTTTGTTTTGAAAAAAAAAAACATATTCGATTTGAATTTCTTCAATATAATTTGATTTATATATATATAGGTATCTTATTTTAAAATTTAATTTGATTGATATAGATATATTATATATATCTCTAAAATTGTTTGAAGTAAATCGGAGATTTAAATTCTTAAATTTTAGATTAAAGATGATTTCAATTATAAACTAAAGTCAAAATTCTTGGATAAATAATTTAACTAGGAATAACTGAATTGTAAAATCTTATTTGTATAATACTCAATTACATCTCAACATAACTTACCTAAAATTTTCAGAAGTTAAAACTGTAATTGGATAATATACAATATAAAGAAATTTATAAGTAAAAATTGAGTGGTTATAATAACTGTTATATATTTAAATTTTATTATAAAGATGTTAATAGAGATAAGCAGAATAATAAGTTAATTAAATAATAGATGAGACAAATAAAGTGTTTTGAAGGAACTAATAAGTTAATTAAATAATAGATGAGACAAATAAAGTGTTTTGAAGGAACTAATAAATTGAAATTTGATTAAAGTATGGAAATACCTTGAATTTAAAATCAATTTTGAATATAAAGTAATTTAAATTGAAATTTTTATGATTTAAATTAATTTATATGGTTTAATATATGTGATAGGACATATTAAGTGGAATAAACTTTATAATAATTTGGAATAAAAGAATTTAATGTGTCGAATAAAACATGAGTATAATAAATGATGATACAAATTTGATGACTTAGAAATTGTTAATTGAGAATGACTAGATAATAAGATAATGAATATAGAATAGATAGATTGATTTAACTTAAGTGAACGAAGTGGATTAAAACCAAATTGTTAAATATTAATTAGTTTAATTTGAAATTATATGGTTTAAATAAATTGTCTTATCTTGTCTTTTAATCTATTTTTCTTTTGGTTGCTTCTATGCTCCTACCTTCTTCCTTTTCGGGGACGAAAAGTTTTGAGTAGGGGAGAGTGTAACGACCCGCAAATTTCAGTTGTTTTATTTATTTAATAAATTGAATTTTGTGAAATTTTAAACAGTAAAATTTTGAAATATAAATTTGATATTTGGAATGCATCTAATTTAACATAGCAACTGGTAAATTTTCATCCGAAAATATGAAAATTTATTTCGCGCGTAAATTTACTTCAATTTAATCAGTTAAAAATTGGTGATAATAAAATGTTTTCCAAACCTAAATATTTTTACATAGAAAATTTGTAAATCATCTTCTGAGTGAGACGTCATCTTTCGTTTCGTCAAATTTGGATGTCTATTACTCCGTTTATCTTAATTCTGGCTGAATAGCAGCATTTTCGGTACCGATTATCGACTTTTGATCGGATGATCGTACCACAAATATTTGTATACCGTTTTGATCGTCTTGTCGTACTGATCTCAGCGGTATATTTATTTCTTTATTTTGAGTCCGGTACGCGACGGAAATAATAAAACGTTCCATTGTAACGGTACAAAAATTTGTGACTTTCCACTTTCTTACCTTTTCAAATTCAAACGTGCTATCCGTATCCTTTTTATTTTAGTCTCTGACCTTTTCAAATTCAAACGTGCTATTCTTTTGGAAACTACTTCCTTTAATTTTGGTCCGTTGATTTTATGGGCTACTCTTCCGTTCAATTGAAATGAAATAAATATATCTACCTATTACCTAAACTCTACTCGCCTTCTCCTTGCTGTCATCCATTCCTTCCCTTGCCTCTGTCTTTTTCTTTTGTCCTTCTATAAAGTGGATACATATATCAAATTTTATATCAAGCAACTCTCTCCAATTCGCCACAGCCCACCACCACGTCACCAACCTACCCACGTTCCTCCACCGGACCCAACCCATTCGCCACCACCACGTACGCCCTACCCAGCGCCTCCGCCCAGGCAAACACCCAGGCAACTCCATGCTACCACCACCTAACCCATTCGGCACCACTACTACCCAGTCCCCACCGAGAACCCCTGAACCCATACTCCACCGTGACGAGAACCGCCACATCACCTCACGCATGCCTCCCAAAGCCTCAATATTTCCGTCTCTTGTCCCCTCTGCCACCAGCCTGCGAGCAACTCCAAACACCCCACCGACCTCGTCTCACCAGATCTCTTCATCTCCCCTCTCATCACCGCCAGCCAAGCTTCGCCTCACCTCCCTCGAGTGGCCTCCCTCTCTCTCTCTTCGCCCAACCGCAGCCTACCCATTTCCTTTCTCTTCCCATCCCCATCATCTCACCGCCTCCGACCATACTGCTCCGCCTCACTCTATTGGCAGCCGACTTCAACTTGCCACAAACCCAAGTGCAGCCACGCAAGCTCCTCCGCATGCTTGGCCACCCACCGATCTCTCTGCCTCGTGCTACCATCGACCGAGATCTCATCTTGTTATAGCAGCTACTCAAAAGAATTATATTAGAAGGTATATAATAGTTTGTTACAATTTAAAGTATATGTATCTGTTAGTATGTACAAGTGTAAGTGTATATAAATCTTTATTTACTGTTAGTCGTATCTATGTTAGTCTATATAGCCTATACTAGTTTATATATATACTATTTGGGTTTAAGGTACAAGTTTTGTTTACATATAAATTAGTACAACAGTTACATATATATGGGTAGTCAGTTAGCCCACATATATGAGTTGTCGAATCGGTTATATATAGGTTTTCTGGGAGTATATATGTTTTCTGGAAGTGCATATGTTTAGTTTGCAGTAAATTATATTTCAACAGTATATTGGTTTCAGAGTATATATATGTATATGTGGGTACTTCGGTTAGCGTTAACATTTAAAATGTATTGGAAGAATTTTGAAAGAAATATACGAAGAAATCAAATTGAATTTTTATATACAGATTTCGTTTGGACAATTGGTTTTAAATTACATAAGATCCAAGTTATTAATATATGGTGATATATCGAAACAGAAGCTATATAAATATTAAAACGTGTATGTTGTTATTCGAGGAATAAACCATAGTATATATATGGGTTAGGTTATATATGGCTTGGGTAAGATTATAAGATGCTGGTTATATATTAGTATACATATATTTAGATCTCACAGTATTTTACGTAAGAAAATCATGTGTATATTTTTTTTTATGTATTCCGAAACTTATTGACATAGTGTTTATATATGCCTTAATAAAACATTTATTTCAAAGTGAATAGTAGTTTATACGTGGACATTTAGTTTATATATATATTACTTTATAATAAAGTTGGATTTATGTACATTTTATTTTAAGAAACGTAAGTATTTTGCAAGTAGATGTCTTTATCTCAAAACATAATGTATATACATGTTTGATTTTTATGTGTGTTTTAATTTTAACATTTGGATTTTTAATACATACATATATATTTAATTTAATATCTGTTTGATTTTAGCATATAATTTATATATATATATATAAGTTCATTCTTACCATCTATCATCATCGATCCGGTCCTGATTGATTTCGTCAATTTCTATCTATCAGCTATGTCCGTCAAAATCCGCTTTCAGAGTACTTCACTTTGAGACTGTTGTTTGGTTTGTTCGATTTTCTAGATCGTGATCCAATTCGTAGCTGGTTGTGTTTCAAACTTCTCTCTAACCTCGAAAGGTGAGCAATCACTCACGATTAATATTCTTATATTTATTAAATTTTGATTTCAATTGAAATGTCAATTGAAATATGCTGCTGTTAGTTATTTACATTGTTATATATATGTCATTATCTGTATCTGTTCACCTGTGACATCTGACACCATTATCTGTTATTTATACTGATGTTATATGCCTGTTACTGTTGTTATATTATTGTCATATCTGTTATCACTCTGCAAGTTCCCTGTTAGTATAGAATCACTATGGGTTGAAATGATACATACCCGAACGATCTGTCGAATAGGAGAAAATCGTTATGGGTTGAAATGATAAACCCAAGCGATTTTCAATTGAATTGAATTTGGGATTTCGGGTTGAAAAGATATATACCCGAATATGTTTAAATTGCGGATTGAAATGATAAATATCTGTATCACTTGACCATAGGATAGAAAATTATATACAGGCACCGTTGGTCTATATATAAACGTTTTGAAAATGATTTCTATGGTTTTTGAAAAAGAAATATATGGTTTTGATTAATATTGATTTTTAAAGATTTATTAGAGTTGATTTAATAAAGTTGATAAATAATATGTTTAAGTATTAAATGTCTATATTTTTAAAAATATAGAATTTGTAATGATTTGAAATTGATTGAAATTGTATTTATTTAAGAATTATACTTAAATAAGTCTGATTTGAAATGTATTGAATTTGAAATTTAAAGAAGTGATTTACAACTTGAAATTTGAAAGGGTGACTTAAATGGATATTTCAAACGTATAAATATTTAAATGAGATCTTTTGTGTATTTAAATTGTAAATTGAAATTGTATTTAGATGTTATGAAAATGATTAAGTTAATATTTTAAAACTAAATAATTGTAAAGTGAATTTGATATGTATATAAATTTATCGAATTTAGTTTTGAAATGATGAATATTTAAAAGCTTTGAAATATATTCAAATTGAAATGGCTTATTTTATGGTTTAGATACGTATTTGAAATTGATAATTTGAAATGGTTTATTTAGAAGCTAAATCGAGTTGAAACGAATGATTTGAGATTTGATTAAACTAAATTTTTGGAATTTGAGTTAATTTGAATCGATTTGTGAAATTTGAGGAATTAATTCATTTTATAACGAAATTTTAATATCTAAACGGTTTAAAAAGGAAAGTGTATGATTTCCAAAATACTGTGATTTCCAGACTATGATTTCAAAGCATTATAACTTTGGAAAATAATATGATTTTAAAAATGGATATATTTGAAGTGAAATGATATCGTATTAAATTGGGTTTTGAAATGATAATGATCTTTTGGGTTTGAAGTATAAACTATTTTGAAATGACCACGGTGTTATAATAACGATTGGTTGGCAAAGAGACCGGGATCGGATATGGACATACTCTCTGTCGATACCGAAAACCACTTTGACAACTGTGTACGCGGTGGAGATTCCAGAATGAAGTAGGATGGTGGCGACATTCTTAAGGTATGTTACGTGGACCCAACTCCCGTGAGTTGGCATAAGGTGGCTAAAACAGGAGCGATCTCGGACCAGTGAGGTAGCACCTCTTCTCGAACGCATTTCTTCGATTTATACTCTTACTTGTGATCCGACTAGATGGCCATCCTCCGATTTGGGAATGTTGTTCGAGGTGGAACGGTAGTGGCTGCTATGCGTATCCATCAGTCCGTGTGCGTAATTGGTATATCTACCCTAGCATTGCCTAGTTGTGCCGTGTCACCTACCATACCGAGCTTTACTACGATTATGATTTTAAGATCCGACCGCGTTAAGGTTCTCCATCCCCTTAACGCTATTTTCCGATATGATTATACTTTACTTATTTAGACACTACTGTATATAGCGTATATTACTACATAGTAAATAGTTTAACGGACCCTTAGAGGATGGTTATCCCAAACATCCTTTAAGTTACTTGTATTTCAGTTGATATTTCACTTGAGTTGGATTTATTAATATAAGAATGTTAATCCTGACTCGAGTGTTTTGTGTTTGCTTTACGCTCGGGTCAGACTGAGTGATACAGCATAGGAGACTCACCTTTGGAGTTGGAGCTTCGCTTGGAGATCCAGCTATCTATCGATCCTGCTTTCAGTTATTCCGTCGATCCAATGATGTATTCAGATCTGGTATTTGATTATTGTATTGAGACATCTATTGTATTCGAGACCTCTGTTGTAACTTGTTTAACTCTGTTATATATATAGTAGCTTCATGAACTACTATCCTTTGTTTCCGCTGCAGTATTGTTATATTACTCTGTGTCTGTGATCTGTAATTATTTTATTTACTGTATATGATGAGTTTTGCCAAATTTTATTTACAACGTGGTATTTTGAGCAATTCAACTCCGGCATGAGTGTCTACCTATACACTTATAATGGATGCGAATGGTTGAAAATACGGGGTCGTTACAATTTCTATATTTGTTTCCGAAGGCCTCATAGCCACTGTGTGGTAGTTTTGAGTTTGTATTTGATATGTCGGATTTCCTCTTGAAATGAAATGTAAGTTATATTATCCGACATATCGGTACTCGCACAAAGCAATTACACAGATGGTCGCTCCTCAATAGCCTTATTCTTCGTGCTAGTCGACGGCATTACCCAGTAGTGTCCTTAGCTAGTGTGAGTATAGAGGTGGGGCGTCACATACTATTTATGTTGTAAGGAAACAGGTTAGAGGGATCCAATAGGATTCCTCACCAATATTGATTTTATTTACATATATATAGTTGCTGATATATATATATATATAAGCTATGATGTTGAAGAACAGGTTGGAGGGATCCAATAGTATTCCTCGCCATTGTTGATTTTAATTTCAATAATATTCCTGTCATATGAATTATTGGATATTAAACTTGATTGTTGGCTATATTTTTTATGACATTGTTATATGTCAACTTAAAACCCTGTAGTGTTAGAAAATCAATAATCGATATTGGTTAAACGTTAGGTAGCTATTGGCCTCAAATTAGTACTTTAATAATACTATAAATTGCCATTTTAGTTGAAATTGTTTTTCAGACAGGAAATGATTTTAGATCAGAAATTGGTTTCGAAAATATTTTGTTTTAAAAGATTTAACTTCCATTTTACTCCAACCTCTTTATCTGTCCTTTCTAACTTATTTATTATATTTAATATTGTTTTAAAGATTATTTATTTACATTTAATGTTGTTTAATATTATTATATTTAATATTGTTTTAAAGATTATTTATTTATATCTAATGTTATTTTAAAGTTATTTATCTATATTTTAATCTTTTGAAAAGTTAATTATTTAGATAATTAATATGATTTAAATTTTTAATAATGATTATTAATAATGTTTTAGAAATTAATTAGTATTATTTATAATAATGATGATGATTAATTATTATTTTTTATTAATAATGTTTTGAAATTATTAATTATTATTTTAAAGATGTTTTAAAGTTAATAATTTTTATTTATTTATAATGTTTATTATTAATAATAATTATTATATAATAATAATGTTTTGAAGCAAATGGTTATTATTTATTTATAAATATTTTCGATATTTATAAATAGAGTTTTATAACTAGATTTGGGTTTTATAAAAGGAGTTTTATAAAATAGTTTGGAAACTTAAAGGAAGATAGTTACAAGTAAAAAGGGTTTTATGAATGGTTTTAGATATTTATAAAAGAATTTTATAAATGGGTTTATAGATTTATAAAAAGAGTTTTATAAATAGTTTTATGGATTTATAAAGAGTTTCTAAATGATTTGAGAAATGATTTAGAAATGTTTATAAAAGTTTTTTTTAGATTTATAAAATAGTTTATAAGTAGTTTTATAGATTTATAAAGGGATTTATAAATGATTTTAGAATTGTATAAAAAGGAAAATCTTTCTAAGTTTTGTGAATATACTTTATAGTTGAGATAAGTATGTAAATACATTTTTTAAATTGTGAAAGTGTTATGTTTTGTGAATGTACTTATACCGCTGAATTATGTATATGGATATTTTCCAAGTATTGGAAGGAGTATAAAGGACTTAGGGACAATAAACCTGATTATCTACTGAACCTGATTATCTAAAAAACCCAACTCTAGACTGCTTGTGTGGAAAATTGTGAGCACCCAGAGTTTAGGAAAGGAACAATAAACTCCGAGTCAGTCGTGGGACTGGTGTGAGTAACAAAAACAGTTTATCTTTAAAACAACACAAAAGAACTTTAAACATTGAAATCCGCAATGCTTTTGGGAAAATGAAACTACCATAAGACCTCCCGCCACACACACAATACAAACGCAGAATTGGAGGAGATTTCTTCTTATGATAGTAAAACATGCTTACTACGCCAAATCATTGGATTATTATTATTAGTGCATAGTGCAGAAAACATTTCGAAAGTATAATATTAATGTTAGCCAGCATAGGCATTTCACGTTATGCCGACTATAGCTACTATGTTCAATAGCAGGTTACCGCCACATTCCATAGCAGGTTATACAACTAAAACCGTACAAGGTACGTATTGTTTCTTTGGATTTCCAACAAATGGTCAGGCTAAGGAACTCCCCATTGTCAATGGGTACGCCTCTGGCGGGACGTCCCGAGAACCTACCCGGCTCTCTGCCAACACAAGGCCGGGTTACCTCTGTAACTAGGTAACTACTACTGGAGTATGCCACCCCCGGTCCTTTGGAACCTTTATCCGAGGCCTCGGTAACCAACATCACACATAATAAATAAAGTGTGTCCACATGAGTAAGTATCTGGGCTCCATACCATGATACGTACCACCCTTTTCCAGAAGGAAATGACATACCCTAAAGGGCGCGACCCTCATAACCTTGCCGCATCATTCCTGTTTCGACCATTTCCGGTCTGTGAGGTTCGATGAGGCGTCGTCCACAAAGCTACGCTTTTTCACAAAGCTACGCTTTTTCACAAAGCCGTGCTTTGATCACAAACGATCAATAAATGATCAACACACAGCAACACTCAACATGCCACATTACCAAATTGGGAGTATATCGTTGATAAATTTCAACTACATAACCTCTTAGCTCGTACGTCTCAGAGAAGGATGTTAAGCTAAGAGAATAAATTCTCCGCCACCAACAGAAATGTATTTGAAAGAAATCTGCTTTATATCTCAAAATGTAATGTCAGACATGTAACCATACAAGTCTGTTCCGGGTTCAAACAGAACCGAAGGCACTTCCGAAGAAGCCATTGCAATCCGGGTATTCACAATCCCGATCGGACTCGCATCACTTAGGGAATCTCTATACCGTAGCTACTCGGTGCAGAGACAATCGATAGGTTATCCTATCGTTTTCGCAAATACCCGGTCTTCAACACCGGTCTTCAAATGCTATCCATATACGACGTATCACTTATTCGGAATGGGTTATGTGACACAAAGGTCCTCTCCCGGCTAAACCGAATAGTGAGCACAATATTTAAAAATATATGGATATTGGGATTTCAATTAAGTCACAACTTAAACCCAACTTTCTTTTCAAATGGTTTAAACAAATCACCATTTTCAAATCTTTAAACAAAAAGATTCATTTTAACAACCTTCAACAGTTTAAACAATTTCCATACTTTAATCTTTTAAACAAAAGATTCATTCACAGATTTTCCAAATCAATTTCCATTTCAATTGGATTAACTCATTAAATCTTTAAATCAAAGATTTAACTCATAGCTTTCAAAACAATTTTATTTCGAATGGTTTAAACAAATCATCATTTTAAATCTGTTAAAAATAAACAGATTTAATTCATAGCTTTCAAAAAGAATTCACTCATAACTTGAAAAACCATTTTTTCAATTCAAACTTGAAATTCCTTTACTTAAATTGGAATTTCATTTCTTATCTGAAAGCTTTTATTCTTTTAAAACAAACAGTTTCATTTTGGAAATCTGATTCATTTATACGAGTTAAGGTTCTTGGGTTAAATCCAAATCCTCAAAATTATACTTTTAAAATGGTTTAACTTCATATAAACACATTTATTACATCTTTAACCATAATTTCCAATCATGGAATTCAATTACAAAATTATTTGAATTCAAATTCAAATTGGATTATTTAAATTGGAAATTTTACCAAGTTATTCAAAATAGCTTTTATCTTAAAAACCCCATTTCAAAAGCTTTAACATTTAACCTAAATCCATTTCCAAAATCAATTGAAATTAAAATTTCAATTTAAAAAACATTAATTTTTAAATTATCTGTGACTTAACCGATTTCCACGTGAAATCCATATTTGTGTGTGTAAAAGTGTAGTCCAGGGGTTTCACACACAATAGTGCAACAACATTCAATCATCACAGATCAAATACAGAAATATAATTGATAAGCAGTATAAATTATAACGCTTATCGTTCATTCACAAATCACAGATAATTTACATCACAGATAATAAATTATATCACAGATAATTAATTACATTACAGATCACAACATAAATCAGGATATATCACAAAGCATCACAGATCAGGAAATATCAAAAATTCCATCATCCAATCAAATCCAAATATTCATAAGTAAGACTAGTTAATTATCTGATTAATTCAAATCAGATTTATTTCTTATGAATTATTAATCCTGGTTAATTAACATCAATAAATTACAAATCATTTTGATTAATTATTCTTTAATCATTTATTAATTAACCATTAATAATAAATTGATTAACCTTTAATTATAATTCTCAAATTAATTACCTTAATTAATTAATCACATTAATTAATTATCCTTTAAATTAATTAACCTTTAAACACTTGATTAATCAATCTTTAATCATTAATTATCTGTCCTTAATTACTTTTATTAAGTAATTATTTTTAATTAATCATCCATTAATTACTTGATTAATTAACTTGAATTATTTATTAATTTACCTTAATTACTATTAGTAAGTAATTAACTATAGGTAATTAATCTTCTTTAACAAATACGTTAACTTAAACTTTGAAAGTTAATTAACCATTTTAAAACATCCTTTATATAAATCAACTTCTTTAAATATTATTAAGTTTATTTAATATAAATTTTCAAAATAAAGTTGGGTATATCCTAAAACATTTAAAACTTGGTTAATTAAAATAATTTATTCAAAAACCTTCTTAACCAATTTTAAAAACTTAGATAACATCTAATATAAAAGAGAATTGGTTTAAACCAGATTTTTTTTTTAAACTTGATTTTCATTAAATTTTAAAAACTGCTTTTTAAATACATCAGATAACCCGAGCCAATCCCTGCTTTACCCGAGCTATTCCCCGGGCTAACCCATCTTTTCTTGCTTCGAGAAAATGGATCAGTTTCCTGTGCTTGGCTTCGAGCCTTCCACCTTCTTTCCCAAATACTCGAACCACTAATACGAAGAGTTGCACGTACACGTGCACAAGCACGTTGACCACCTGCGATCGACGTCGAGGCCACCGGAACATCACCCACGATCATCAGAGTCGAATCGAACAGCCCAAAACACGAAATCGCCGTTGAATCAAAATCGAGCCAAAATCCCAAACCTGGAAACATCACTGGCCCACCATCAAAACTGGAAACCACGTCGTTCTCAACATTCTGGCCACCAGAAAATTCGAAAGTTCGACCAACTACTCGTCGTCAACCCTTCCACCATCTCCCGAAAGCACATAGCACTCGATCGACCGTGGACGTCGAACGAATCAAATTCCTCAAACTCGTCAAAACCATAAGTTAAACCCTAAATTCGTCTCGTTCCATCATCTCTTACAATAGAAAAATTATTTAACAATTTTCCTGATACCATCGATCACCAAACTCGCTTCGTGCAAAATTTCAACATCCAATGTTTCTTTGATCACTGGAAATTGGTTATAAAGCATTTTCGGTTCGTTTATAAACGGCTCAAAGCATACTTAACTAAAAATTTCCATTTAAGGTTTAAAAATCCTATTTTGAAGAGTGGATTCAAGTTAGGTAATTGAATCGATGTTTTATAATATTTGAATTTTATCATATACTTAAGATTTATACTGTATTATCTTGATCCCAGTAAATTTCCAAACTTAAAATACTTAAACTTGTCATTTAAAACTATATGATGTTTACACTAAACTAACTTGTTTGGAAATCAAAGCTTCAAAGTGATTAGATAGGGAGTTTTGAATTTTTGTTCATCTTTAAATCTCTGAAATCTTGAAAAACAGAGAGGCACAGATAAACTGGACATGCCTACTCAAATACATTCATATACACAGAGGCACTACTTATATAAACATATGCATGCAGAGCATCGTCACAGAATTTCACAATCAACCATTATTTTCCTACCTAAACTTTTTAATTTAAAAGTTTACTCACTTGAAATAAAATTGAAACAAAGAGCTTCTAGGCTTGAGAAGAAACGGTTTTGATTTTCCTTGTTCCAATCTTTGAGTTTGTTGATGATGGTGTTGTATTTAATTCCAGGTTGTAGTTGTTTGTTTTGTTAAATGATCTTGAGTTTGAAATTGTAAGATGATGTTTTTTTTATTTCACATTTTTGTTTCTCAGTTTAAATGGAGGAACTGAGATATATGAATTGAGTTTATACTGGGTGATGATAGTTGTACAGGTTGATATATTATTTGTACAAAAACAGGACAGATATTTTTTGTTAGCTTTGGTGGCCGATATACGTGCAACGTGATGGCTTGCATTTATGAGTTTGTACCACATACATTTTATTTTCTTCGGCTGTACAGATATTTGAAATCGTGGTGGCTGGTATGATCTTGTTGTGGTGTCATATTAATTGCCTTCTACTTATTTTTGCAACTTGCATACTTATCTATATACTAACATCTTCCTTTGTAAGTTTTACTTATATTTGTATTTGTATCATTCTTTTTTTTCTAGTGCACATGAATGTATGTTTGGTTTGGTCTTATAATTTGTAATACAAGTAAACTTCTATTTTTAACTTTATTTTTCATATGTTGTTATAATTTATCTAAGGTATTCATTTTATTTTGTTTTAGAATTCATAATGAATTTCTATTTTTAATATAGATTGTTTAATTTATGTAATTTGTTTACTATACAAATTTCTATAAATTTATCTTATGTATTTTTATATTTATTTTGTATCTCAATTATTTCTAAATTTAATACTAATTATTTTTATATTCGATTGGTAATATAGGTGAATTTCTACTTTAGTTTATGTCATTAGATTTTATCCAATGTATTTACCTTAATATTTATTTTTATAGTTTATGTAATTCTAGAATTATTTAATATGTTCATTTCACATTTTATATAACTATGAATTTATTTGAAATATTTGTTTAACATCAACACTTATTTGAATTCGGGGAAACTCGCATCAATTTCCAATTAACTATACAATCTTAATTCAAAATTTTACTTTAATTATCAATTTAAATATATATAAAATTCGGGGTCGTTACAATTAATTAGCGTTGATAAATTTAAAATCTGGAATTTCTATAATTTGATTATGAAATTCAATCTAGTTTGAATAAATAATTTAAAATTTATACATTTCGATTTAATCGAAATATTATCTGAATCAATCCTTGGGTTTATAAATTTATAACTAAATTGGTTTGTGAAAATTTTACTTAACCTAGCTTAGTTGATTTAAGCAGTTAGGCTAATTAAATCTATTGGTTAAGCTAAGAAAAGAATTCTCTTACTTAAATCAATTGGGCCTTAAGTTTAAATCAAGCCCATTTGTACCATTAACCCAATTCTATTACTTAAGTAAACAAATACGTTTACTTCCTCTCTTCTCTGTTGTTTTCTTGTAAACAAATATTGCTCGATTCCCTTTGCTCTTCGTCTAAAAAAAATCAAATCCCTAAATTCCAATTAAATTCCTTTACCAATTCGAGTCGCGACGATAGACGGAGCTCGAGCAAGGCGAGGCAGGACGTGATGGCAAGGGAAGGCAACGCATGGGCTTCGAAGCAAGCGCGATCTGGTGGCGCGCTCTTGCTAGCGATTTTGGGGATCGACAGGGAGGCACGATAATGGACAAGGCGGTCATAAGGCGCGAAGACTGGAGCAGTGGTAGGGCGTGGAGGCATCGATGATGAGTTGGATTAGGCAGCGTTTTGGTGAGTAACCCTCACACTACTATTTTCTAAATCCAATTTTTTATGAGTGAATTAAGTTGAAGTCTCTGCAATTGTATCAGTTCTTGCTGTGTGTGATTTCCCATGCAAGCCTGGTCCTTCTTTGATTTCTTGTTGTGTGTTTAGAACATATTGCAGTGTATGATTATGGTATTTATAGTTATTAACTTATTAGTGATATTCATGAATAATTGTTTAGTATAACTATTTTTAAACCTGGTAAGTTTCCTTGTTTAGGAACTATATATATATATATATATATATATATATATATATATATATATATATATATATATATATATATATATATAAGTATGGTGGCACGTCCGTTGGACGTGTGCAACGAAGAAAGTGACGTATTTTGTCTTTGTTACAATTATAATATTGTGAGAGATTATAGTAATGTTTGTAAGATTTTTTAGATCTTACAAAATGAGTTTGGTATGTATTTAATCTTGCATTTTTTTTATGTGCGTACATGCACAAATCAATCATTGTAAAAAACATGAATGAGCTACGCTATTTTAGGAAACAACAATAACTAACACACTTTTGCGGAAACAAAACCCTATACTTACACAAATTCATATGTCTTAATGAAAATAGAAATCAATTGAAATATTACATATTGCACTGGATGCTTGCATATATAAAACGTCAATATATTGAAATCATACTCCTTACCTTATTGAAATTTTTTCGTTAAATTGCATACAATAAAATTATACAACTTGAACCTGAATCCTCAGTAATCTAACAGCATTACAAATCATTATAAATACTAAAATAATCTATACTGTTGCTTTGAATCAAATACAATTGAATCATACAATCCATTTGTTGCAAAATTATCTCATCGAGCACATTATCGGACTTTGTTGTTGAAAATTCAGAAGGGCTTTCTTCTTGACGTTGTTTCTAGTTTGCTTGGAGCTTGTGTGCGAACCGATGTTGCCATTGGGCTAATCATTATATGAATCTTGCGACATGTTCTGTTCCTTCCCCTCTGCCATAGGCTCATCAACATTGTGATTTGGTTCATTGGCAGCAAGACTGAGCTCATTCCTGGATCAGTTCCCACCTACTTTTGCTAATGCCTTCTGTATTTGTTTCAGTAATTATAATATAACTTAAACCGGGACTCTTGAGTATTTGTTTCAGTAATTATAATATAACTTAAACCGGGACTCTTGATTGCACTTGTATTGTTTTGTGATACCTTATATGATATGTTGTGTTGTGACTGAGTTAAATCGTACACCTTGAGATTTCGTACATATCTAACATTTTAAACCATTTTATTTTCTACAAATAAATGTACAACTGTAGACAGACATATCAATAAAAATAGTCATAAATATCGTAGTTTTAGCTACCCCAGTACCATGTCAATATCTTTGAAAAAGAATTATGGTAGAATTAGAAAACTATTAATCATTTATTTCTAGCAGCAGTGATGGCCATACATAAAGCTATTTACTTGTAATCTGCTAGACAGATGCATTTTCAAAAGAATATGAGGTTAAAATGATCAACTGGACCTAGTTATTCTGATATACCAACTTTATCTACACCCACTACATGCAATTTAAGAATGTACACCTTGCTAATGTCAAATTATGTGCTCAGCAGTTTATGTCAGGTATTTATTGACCATTAGATAAAAGCGTTAAATAAAAATATATAATGAAACCTAGCAATACAAATACATTTAAAATATAGTTAATTTCTATTTGAAATATATATAAACGACCAAATTATGAGGATTTGTAAAAATAAAATGCAAATCAGTTATATCAAAAAGTAAAGTTTGATGTGTACATATCATTGAATTCGGACATTGAGAGACATCTTGGATAAGCAAGTTAATATGCATCATAAACGCCCAGGTTATTTTTTCATGCATATCAAACAAAATTTGATTGTAATCCCATCATATTTTCCCACAAATTGAGCAATAAACCAAGTTTATTCAAATTGCATGGAAGCATAATCAATAATATAAAATTAACAGTGCCATAGTCGGCTAGCCAACCTTCTTTCACTTCAAGTGGATGAAATCTTCGGAAGTTCTATCTATTATATATATGTTTAATAGTTACTTAATAATAATTTACCAAATTTAAAGTCGAATCATTTGTATGGTTTGTAAACCTAAAATTTATTCCTACTCTCTATTTCTAATCCTTAATACGATCATTTTCCTAAGAGGATGGATGCGATAAAAAATAATTATGAGTTGATTACCTGTTTTTAAAATGATCACTCATAAGAACTCTCTCATTGTAGTTAAAACCTCTTCACTAAGAACACCTATTGACCAAAAGCTTAATAGACCACCACAATTGGTAAATGCATTAGTAATAATTTGCAACCTATAGTAAAAGCACTTAACTTGTTTAAATAATCAATTATTCATTAACTAAAATAGATACCATTAAAATGTCTAAATTCAATATAAATAAGTATATTTATCTAAAAAAATTATGAATCCTTGAAAATTTTATACACAGCATAAGAAGAAAATTAGGGGGAAAATGATAACCAATACATAAAGAAATCAACTTAATTCATTGTTTGATCAAATTAGTGAAATTTCGTTTGTAAAATTTGAATGTATTATTTGGTCATATCAGTTGATATGTAGTCACTTAAACTTGATTTTCATACATATTATGTACAAAAAATGGATAATCAAGTAAAAAACATGTTTAGAATACACAGATTACTAAATATAAGTAATTCTATTTACATCGTTGTACTAAACTACAATTTAGGGTGGACTGTGAAAATGGAAATAAAACAAAATGTTTAATGGCAAAGCAATCAGATAAAGAAACTTGAAAATTAATCTTATATTAATGGTAATTCAGTTTTCTCACTTAAACTATTATAATTTTAGAAACAAAATAAAATCAATACTACGTTTAATTAATATGTGATTAATGATATGTGTTTCCATTAATAATCTATTACTTACAGACGAATTCATCGCAAAAGAACTTTAGACAGGCGCATTTGTTGTAGATAAGTAAGATTCAGAGTTGAACAGATCTTTAAGAACCAATGGAAATGAAATCATATTCATTAGGCTAATGTTCAGTAATAAGAAGCTTGTAGGCAACACTGAAACTTTGTTAAACCTAAATAATCAGAATTGAGCTTTATACTTGTTCATTACCTGTGAGAACATTAAGAGATGGAAATAACAGTTCAGTGTAATGTCATATTTTTCGTAGGGAGACCAATAAGGTCAAAAATGAAATCATTGGTCCATAAATTTTAGATGCAAAAGTCAGCACAAACAGAAGAATATATATAATGAAAACAATGTGAAGCGTGCATTGTGTTAAAATATATATTGTATATAAGTACAATATGTCACACATAAAGTAAAGGACACAGTGATGAAGATGAAAAGTTATAATAAATCTTGATTACCAATGATTTTTTTTATCGACTTAAACATTGTAAGTATGCAAAAGTTATCAATCATGTTACAAATAAAATCCAAACAATAAACTACGATAGACAAAATCAAACATGAAAGAACAAACTAAAACATAACGTAACTTTCAAACATGAATTGGTCAAAAGGTAATAAAAAGACATCTAATCCACTTTCTAACCTGCAGATAAGATTGTGTAGATGAATGATAGATAAAGCATATGAGCAAGACCTAACAGCATGTCTTTTGCAGATTTTTTGGATGTTCGGAAGTTTGCGAATAAAATTCTCATATTTGTTCCCAATGTATGAGTTCCGCCATTCTGTGATTCGAATGAAACATATTGTTTAGAATTTACAACTAGCCAAATCAAAGACAAACTATAGGAAACATTATTTCAATATTTTATCATTTCTGGATAGAAAATCGTAGATGGAACGGTCATATAGCTTATCGTAAAAAAAGTGTGTTTCATATTAAAAGTAGAAAACTATTTGCAGAAAAATAACAAATCTCAATCGCAAGAGATGAGTCAATATACCTAAAGTTTGAAGATTGGAGTAAAAAAAAATTGCCTCTGCATCTTGCCTCGTTATTCACTTATTTTTCAACTTATTGTAATCTCTCCAATTTCAAGACCCATTGGGGTATCACAATATCATCCTTAATTCTGGATTTTAAGTCTACTTCAAGAAGATGTAACTTCTTTTTGGGTTGACCATTCCAATAGTTCTTGATTTCATTATCTGTTCTTCTAGGAAATTGTGAAGCTATTTTAGACCATCTGCAAAGCAATCGAAAAAATAGTTAACACCTAACAGTATTGCATATATGCTAAAACTGAGTCATAAATCAAATTCTAGTCCAAAAATAGTTTCTTTGAAACAGAAGTTGCAGTTATACCTGTAGCAATTAATATTTAATTATGATTAATATAAAATGGTTTGACTACACAAATAATATTTTATCTGTTCAAATCTCTTACTGTTATGCTTCATATCAAAATAGTTATTCAGTGTCTATTTTTTTAAAATAGTAGGGTGCAATGCTCACTCAAATAAAATATGACCTGAAAGAGCTATTAGTATAATGCATTGAAAATAAAAAAAACAGTTATTAAAGCTTACAGCTACATTGATCCATGAATAACTGGAAAATTCATGTTCTACAGGAAAAGTAAGTTAGAGATAGATAAATTGTATTAAAAGGAAGCTACAGACAAAAGTTGTTCTTTTATATATCAAAATAAAAGTAAAAAATATATAGATTTAGCGTACACAAATATATATAACATATTAGCTGAGTACATATACACATGTCAATCACTATTTAATCTGGAACACGTACATACCCATTTAGAAACAGAAGTAAATTTATTCAAGATAATATATGCACATAAAAAATTATTATAGAGCTCAATGCATCCAAAAATCAAGGTTTTAAATGACAACATACTCAAAATTTGATGGGCAAATGTATTATTTACTTACATGGTCAAAATAGTGGTAAATGCAGAAACTGAACAAACTTTCAATGACTAAATATTTCATGGCAAGACTTGAGTGCAAATTGAAAAATATGTTTGGTAGCTTAGCAGTGGGGCCGCACCATTTTTACCTATGAACGTATGATGGTCATGGTCATTCTCAAGAACCCGTAATATCTAATAAGTTAAAAAAAATTAAAGTGTAAAGTATAAAGAAAATTACAGCCAGAAGTTTTCCATCATAGATGCAAACAAATGCATAGATGACAGAATTACAGCTACCACATGAAACACAATTATCTGATCAGATCCTCCATTTACCCCAATTGAACGACGGATGAAAGCGATTCTTCTACTGTGTGATATCTGAGTCGAAGCAGAAAGAAAATAGCCAGCATATCAGAGGCAAGTTGCAGTAAAATTTATAGTCTGATGCCCGAGCGAAGCATGAAGCTTGTGTATAATTGCATTTACTTGCATTCCAAACATACTTAACTACATTTCATTGGTTTTTGCCACTTCAAACAGTCTTGGTAATTAATGTGTTACTCCAATCCCCTAATTACTAAACTGCTACATCTTTAAATTCTCAATCATTTGGATACCAACTTTTACCTACAAATTTATTTCATATTATAGAAAATTAAAAAACTACATTGTATCAGCAACAAATGCAAAGTGCAGGTAGAGTACATGTGTCCATCAAAGCTTCGGTCTATAATAAAACCTATCAACTAAATAGATAATGTTCATAAAAGTTATAACCAAATTTATGTCATTGAGTAGTGGCCTTATAAAACTAAATCAATGTCATTTAGTAAATATTTTAATTAGTGCTCAAGTTAAATCGTTACTTATCATAGTAGTTAACAGGGAAAAAAAATGAATTCTAAGTGTATAAATTGATATTGGTTTAAGATTATGTATAAAACAATTTAAATATTACCAAATTAAATAGTAATAAGTGACTTACCACCAATCATATATGTATAAATTCATATGCTACCAAATTGCACAAATTTTAATTATGCTCAAATTAAAACATCGTGAACAAAACCATCGGAATCATTAATTAGTGTTCTCCACCTAGTGAATGGTGAAAATTTGTATTTCTCAGTAACTAAATCGAAGCCAATAGGGAATCTAATTGCACTGTTATAGGCTTACCAAAACATGATTAAATAATGAACACATACATGAACTTCATCTAAAAATTGTGTTCATTAGTATACTAAAGCCAAATCAAACCCATAAACAACACAATAGTGGGAAGTTTAATAGATGGTTTGAGCATTAATCAAATCCAAAAAGTCACAAATCGATCAAATACTGTTGAGACATCAACTGAAAACATAGGCAAATTTTTCGAAGAAATGGAAACTATAGTGGATATAATTGAATTGCGTTGAAGACTATAGTGGGAAAAAATGAAGAGTGTACTAAAAATATTTGTATAATCAGTATAGAATAGTAAAATTATGTTATTAAGAACGCTCAGTATGTTTTTTTGTAACAAATTTTGTCTCATGAGTCACAAAGCAGGTGGAAAATCATCTTCACAAATCAGACCGAATAGAAGAAAAAATAAATATTAAGGATGTCCAAAGTTGTATTGATTTATAACATAGTTTATTTAATGACTCATAACAGAGTAGGAAAACTATATTCAACATTTATGAATTAGATCAATCAGAACAAAGAACAGGAGGCGACGTGTCGAAAGTGACGGTAATCAAAACATGTAAACTTCTCAGTCAAAATATATATAGTATATAGAATCATACCTTGCAGAAAAGCAAAAGGCAATAATATGCATGGGCTACCACTTGCAGTTCTTCTAGTCGCCTATTGTAGATGCTATATGTCTGATGATGCTGCCATTTTTGATTTGAAGTTAAGAGAATTCGAATTTCGGAAAGGTTGTTTTGTTTTTATGAATCAAATGAAGATGATGAACGGAACCGGGTTTTGAGGGTCTGGATCTAGGAATGGCGATGAATTCCGGGTTTAGGGTTTGCGAATTGTACTTAGTTTTTGGCCAAAGCGGGATGGAGAAGAAATGGATTTTGGGTTCTCTGTAAACCGTTTTTCTGATTTTGAGAAGGGTGGTAGAAGTGAAATGCTGAAAGGGTATTTTATGTAGGTTGACGTCCGTGCTGGGTATGGACGGAGTGGTCTGTTGATCGATGACCACGACTGGGAGGACGGGGAGTACTATCGGCTGTTGAAAGAGAGTTGCCATTTTTGTGAAGGAGATGTGAAATTGGAAGGGTAGGGGAAAAGAGGACAAAAAGGAGAAGATAAACGGAAGAGGTAGGTAAACATACGTGCAGACAGTGAAGGTGGGAAACGTGGGAGACGGTTGGAAAAAGACTGAATTGCCCTTCCATACCGATTTCTTTGTATTATGAACAATGGACAATATGGGGAGTGCCAAAAAGGCTTTACTTTGACCGGTTTGACCAAGGTTTTGCATTATAGTATAGATATAAAACTTACAAACTATAATTATGTTCTAGTAATCTAGTTAGTACAGCAGCACATCTAAGTCATATTTTGTTTAAAACTGGTAAGTTTGATAGGTATGCTTACATTTTGGATGATCAGGTTTTGTAATAAAATGCATGCATAAGTTTTGAAATTTTAATGCACTAGTTTATAGCCTGACACTTCCTGAAATCACATAGTACTATAAGTTGTTATTATCTGATAGCCTGACAGTGAATGCACTACATTTTATTATACTTGCAACTATCAAACTGTGAATATATATATATATATATATATATATATATATATAATTAGAATAGAATATAGTTATTTGTAGCTTTGCAATGGGATTTGTTTACTTTAGTTTTGTATGTCTTCTATGCCTTTGCTTGGGAAGTGGTTACGCATCACCCATGTATAATTGACCTTATTTGTTTGGATTTAAATGCAAATTCTTTCTAGGTGAATAGTAGCATGATGTTTTCCATACTTTTGTTTCGTCCATATGCTCTTTTGTATTGAATTTGCTCACGCAAATACTTTGTCATCATGCATTGTACACTTGGATTTTAAACTTAATTGTTGCCTTCATGTTATGATTTGAAAACATCTCTGTACATTCCATATTTCGTCTCTATTCATGTATTGGATTCAAGTTTTCACTAGAGATAAATATATATATTAGTAATGTAGCCTGGCACTATGCTCTGTACTTGTTTATTTAAGTAGCCTAGCATCTCTTTAATGCAAATAGGACGCATGCATGTTCATGTCTACTGTTCTATATTTAGGTAATTGTATAAATGGATGGCCTAGCACATTTTCTTTTGAAATAGTAGCCTTGCCTATGCATATTCATATGTATTTTAGAACCTGGTTAAACATATACAAATTCAAGCTCTAGGCCTAGGCATTAAATGATTTCGCCCCATATAGTTTAGTAGCTTTGAAAAGCGAACGCCTATTTATAGTTTACTATTTTAAGTTTGCAAAAACCCTGTAGCTTTATTTGTCTTCTTTGCTTATGCCTTATACCTTTGTCAATTCTTATGCATGGAAATAACTTAAACAATGTTCTGTTTTTATATAAAGATAGGTGTCATTTTACTAATATAATCATATAAAGAGTCAAGCAAATTTGTACATTTGGTACTATATGTTTTAAGAAGGTGTCAGGTTGTGATCTTAAAATAGGAAACATTTCGAAACTTTATATATATATATATATATATATATATATATATATATATAATAAAGTTATAAATATTAAACTTGTTTTATAAATTAGTCTAATCTCTTTTTAAATGGTTTTATCAAATAGTTATATTTATATTAAGTATTACTAATATAAATAGTTATGGATTTGGAAATATGTTTTGTGAAATATAAATTTAATTTATCTTTAAAGAAAATGGTTATGGGATTTAGAAACATGATTTTGAAGTATAAACTTAAGTTGTTTTATACTAGTGTATAAATACTAATTTGGACAATTTTAAGGGTAATAAATATGGTTTTAGAGAATAAGTGATTACTTATACACACACATATATATATATACATACATATATATATATATACACACACACACATACATATATATATATATACACATATATATATATATATGGTTTTAAAATACGATTCCTAAACAGTACAACTTTATGGAAATTTGACTATCAATATGGATTTGGAAAATGGAAAATATTAGTTCATAAAGTAAATACACTACAAGGGAGACAGCTCTTTCCAACGGCTTCAAGCCGTTGGCGGCCGTTGGTAAGCCGTTGGAAAGGCCATTGGAATACATTTCAACACCTTCCAACGGTTTCCAACGCCTCCAACGGCGTTATACCAACGTTTACCAACGGCTCATCTGGCCACGTGGCAAACTTCGTTGACCAACTTGCCGTTGGTTCGCCGTTGGAAAACGTTGGTTATGGCCGTTGGTAGCCGTTGGAAGCCGTTGCCTATAAATGACCAAATGGCCGTTGGTATCCGTTGGAAGCCGTTGGAAATCTGAAACTTTTTTTTTCCCAGCAGCTCCTACTCACCTCCGGCCACACACAATATCATAAATATCAAAACTGCTCCATTTTGAGCGTATATCCAATAACAATCACATATATATAACCAAACACAATATAATAATCAAATCATATACATAAACAACCAAACCATCAAAACAAACTAAATTCTACATCCATCAAATTAGTTTCTACATCAAAACCAAACGTCATCCAAACCAACCGTCATCATATATACAAACAAAACACATAAAAAGCCATCACCAATCGTCATCCAAACCATCACCAAATGTTTAAGACATCCAAACACATCACCAAATGCCTAACACATCCAAACCATCACCAAATGTCTAACACCATACAACAATATATACAAACCATCACCACTCCACACATAAGAAAACATCTCAAACATACCTCAACTCACTCGCCAGCAGAACCACCGGAGGAAGGAAACCGCCCGTATTGCTCCATGAACTCCGCCACTTTATTGTTTAGCTGCTCCATTTGTTCTTCACGGCGGCGATCGCGGTCTTGAAGCGTGGCGATCTGGGCTCGTAGCTGTGCGATCTCCTCCTTATCTTGAGCCCTCTGGTAGTTCTTCTGCACTACGTCAACCTGTAAATATTAGTAAATATGTATAAATATATGTGTAAATACGTTTAAATATTTACTCTAGCTAAGCTCACATCTAAAGTGTTTATATATATGATATCGAAATGAACATGCTTCATAAAAATTATTTTAAATTTAAATTAAATTACCGATTGGCTTCCAAATCCAAAGCGCCTTCCGTGGGTCGCTGGATCCATGACAGACTCAAATATTGCGTTCTCCTCATCAATGGTCAACTCTGCTCTTCCGGTGTCCTGGAGCATCAATGTCCGTGCGTCCTGAAACTTTTCCTAGTATGCAAAATACAATTGAATTTAGATAATGCTATTTTAATAGACTTAAAACTTTTAGTTCATTATCTTATACTTACATATGCGGTCCTTGCTTTGTCATTACTTTCCAGGTGTACGAATATGAGCCTGAATCGTCAATCTGAGTCACCGCATGCGTATGCGCAAATACATCCCAACGACTGACAGGACCACCGCGCTGTCTTTCCTGAAATATGCACATATAAATATATATATTAAATATTTTTATATAAATGTTTATCTTAATTAATAAATATACCAAGTCCTCGCGGTGATGCTGGAATGACTTAGAACCACCGCGATGTGTGACGGGGTTCTTGCTCCTGTTAGCAGAATTCCTAGTTGACTCTTTCTGCAAATTTAAGTTGAAAAAAAATTGTTTTATATTTTAATTTAAATATTATTTGCGTAGAACAATTTAAATTAAATATATGCTAAATTTACCTGAAATTCCTCTTTGGCCCACCAGCGGATAAACTGTTCCCACACAACAGCGCTCATCCAATTTGGCTTGCTTCCACTTGATTTCACAGCATTTAAAGTCTCCCTGTAGTTCTTTGCAATTTTACTCTGCCAATGACGCTGTACAACGAAAAGATCTGCATCCTGGATGTCCACATGGCCCTGCACGTTTGATTACATAAGAGTTATATAGTTTTTATGCGTAGTGTAAACATGATTAGATATTTAAACCTAACAAGTAATATCACTCATACCAAAAAGTCCTGCCAAATAGCTTCCTTCACGTTCTCTGGAATCAAGGACCATTTGGGCCAACATTCATTCATCCGACTCCGGTATGCACGCTTAGATAATGAAAGAACTATATTTGATGGCTCTAACGTAAAACCACTGTGTTTAACAGGAAAAAAAGCATTTACTATTTTATGACTACTATACTTATAATAGACTGTACGAGAATAAAATTTAATTTTGAAACTTAATACTTACCCAGATCCGTCGGCTTTTGGCTTTAGCCAAATTGCAGTGCGTGGCATCTCCTCTGATGGACCAGCGCGATCACGATCTGCAGGACGAATAGTCCCTCTCTGTGAAGAGGAGGGAGACCCAGAATGTGTAGACCCAGATCGTCTACGTGAAGACATATCTATAGAACATGTTACAGACAAACATTATATGAGAACATTAAATGACTATATGTAAAACATACATTATGGCATAACATAAGAAGAGTACGTGACACATATCATACATTAGCATAACATTTTTAATGACAACATTATAATGTTAAATATAATTACCTTCAAAATGTAGATTATTGATCAGTCCTCGTCAGTTTCGGTTTCAGACTCTGTTTCGTACTCTATATTTTGTTCCTCTGTACTCTCAAATGCTTCAATTAATGCATTTGAATCATCGTTTAGAGGTCCAAAATCTGTTTGATCATCTGTTATTATTATTCCTCTACTTTCCTCGATATCTGCTTGATAAGCTTGTTCATCGGGAATGTTCCGTCCATCAAATGTAAATTTTGCCTTTGTTTTAAAAACAGCCGACCAATTTACTTTATCTCTTCTTAGAGATGGATAAGAAGCATAATAAACTTGAAGAGCTTGTTTGGCAAGTACAAAAGGATCGTAGTTATGATAATGCGAAGTATGTTTTATTTCTATAAGATTATATTTTGGATGCACGTTTATTCCAGAACCTGGAACGTTGCTGAACCAGTTGCATTTAAACAAAAATACTTCTTCTGCAGGTCGTGTGAAATACGACAATTGCAAAACTTGGGTTAGCACGCCATAAAAATCATGTATATGATCATTCGGATCATCACTACCTTTAACAAATACACCAGTATTGTTAGTTAATTTTTCAGCACCGTATTCTTTGGTATTAAATTTATATCCATTCACAAAGAATATTGGATAGGTCTTGACTATCCTTTTTGGTCCCAAAGCTAAATGTTTCAATCCTTCGTCTACAACACCATTTGTCGTATCAAAAACGTACTTAGAAAACCATTTAGAGAATTCTTTGCTGATATCTCCGTTCGGATGTTGTGATTCGTAAATACTGCAATTATATAAGAAATGTTATATTTTGATTAAGATACATGTGTGCATATTTGTATATTTATTAATTAAGATACAAGAAATGTTACATATATAAGTATATTACCTAACAAATGGTGCAACTTCAGCACAGTTGAGAAGAATATATGTGTGTGCTACGTGATAATCTCTGTCATCCAACCATACTTCCACACATTTACCAGAAGGCCGACCATGCTTTTTAAAAATAGATATAGTCGATTGACAATCATCTTGATCAATGCCTTCATCATTACGCGGAGCACTTTCAAATGATATGTTCACATGGTCACTAAAATAATGAGAGAAAAAAAATGAAGCTTCTTCTTCAATGTATGATTTGCAAATCGAGCCTTCAACTCGAGCTTTCTGCCTCACTTTTTTCTTTAGATGATTTAAATATCTATTTCAAATTATTTTAAATCAATTTTTTTATACATATAATTAAACCAATATTTAATGAACTAAATATGAATATACCTTTCAAATGGATACATCCATCCATATTGCACAGGCCCTCGAAGACGTGCTTCAAATGGAAGATGAATAGGTAAATGCTCCATAACATTGAAAAAACCAGGAGGAAATATTTTTTCCAATTTGCATAGCAATATCGGGATTTCTTCCTCAAGTTTACGTAGACGATCAACTTTTAATGTAGTAGAACAAATCTTTTTATAAAACAGACTAAGTTCTGTTAGAACAGTCCAAACTTTTACGGGCACAATGTTTCTACTCCTTCGTACCACAATGTTTTTAATGCTTCAATCAAAGGTTGTAAATAAACATCGATTCCTTGTGTCGGATCATCAGGACCAGGAACAACAACTGTAAGAAACATGTATGGAGTTTTCATACACATCCAAGGAGGTAAATTATAAGGTGTGACAATTATAGGCCAGGACGAATATTTAGAACCAAATTGAGAAAATGGTGAAAATCCATCCGTACATAAACCAAGTCTAACATTACGACTCTCGGATGCAAAATCAGGATACTTTTGGTCAAAATGCTTCCATGCTTCCCCATCAGCTGGGTGTGTTAACGTACCTTCCTCTCGTATTCTCATACTGTGCCATCTCATATGTTGCGCAGTTACAGAAGATGCATATAACCTTTGAAGTCTAGGAGTAATTGGTAAATAATGCATACGCTTATACGGGACTTCCTTTCTCTTTTTCTTTCTTGGTTTGTACCTTTCCTGATTGCATATTTTACAATGTCTAAGATTGATATCTTCCTTCCAAAACAGCATGCAACCGTTTAGACATGTATCTATTTTTTGATATGGTAAACCAAAAGCCGACATTAGTTTTTTTACTTCATAATGATTTTCGCACATTAAATTATTGGGAGGCATATGCCGTTTCGCAGCTTGTACAACAGCTGTAAATCCAGATTCTGTGAGGTTGTATTTAGATTTCATTGCAATGTACTCAGCAGTCACTGACAATTGGGTTCCGCTTGTGCAACCTTCCCAAATGGGTTTCTTCGCCGCTTCTAACAAATCATATATTTTTTTTGCACCAATATTTGGTTCGTCTTCAGTATTACCATCGTCATCGGTTAATTGAGAAACATGGAACATTGAACGTGCAGCATCTTCAACCATATGTTCCACGAGATTTGTCGTATCAATTTCATTACTCAATACCTCCTCAGCTTCAACACGATTAGATGCTAACGGTTCTCCATGACGATCCCAAACCAAATAGTTCGACACGAAACCGAACTGACGCAAATGAACTCTTACCATTTCTGGTACCAAATGCTTTAACAATTTGCATTTAGTACATGGACAACGGATTTCTTTGTCGTTTCCGTTATTACTTAAAGCGAAATCAATAAATACGCGAACACCATTATTAAAATGTTCACTAATTGACATTTCACTTTCAACTCTTCGTTTTTTGTACATCCAGCTCCGATCAGTAAAATAATTGTCCATTAACCTACGTATATAGTTAAAAAGTACGATATTAATTTGCATTGACATATTATTAAAACAGTTTACAGGTGAATTTTATAATAACTGATCATTGACTCTATGGTGATGGGTCGTCCTACCTCCCATTACAAATACAATAACGTAATTAAATCGCGTAAATTATTTCAATTTAAATGATTCAACAAAATTTCGGCAGCGCTTCGCTTTAGTTCCCTGAACAGTACACATTTGCGTGTACACAGGGAACATAAACGAAGCGTTGTCGAAATTTTGTGAACCATTTAAAATGAAATAATTTACGCGATTTAATTACGTTATTGTATTCGTAACTTGTCCAATACAGGGACAAATCCAACAAATACTGTATAAGATGAATACAGATGTCCGTTCTGTTAAAAAAACGAATATCCACATAACGATCATATACAATACTTATCAGACGGGGCCGAAAAACATTCTAAGGGTTTTCGAATATATTACATATTCTGTAACATATTATATTTATAAAAAAAATTGACGTTCGATACTATACTTACTGTCATTTTCGATATTTTTTAACCGTACATTATAAAATTACTACACTATATTACTTATTAAAAAAAATCAAAGTAACCGTATACTATAAAATTAAATATCATTTTCGATATTTTATAATCTAATGTCATCATTCAACTTATCGCACTATATTTTCATACAAGCAGCATTCTACACTACGCTATATACACAATACACTATACACCATACATACAACATACTATAATATACAATTAACTTACAATACATAGGTTAATAATAAAAATTAAGCATCAATAAACTAAACTACACATACAATAGTCAATACAAACATATAAATTGCAAATCTAACGCTAAATTACCTAATTTAATAAAAAAGGGAATTAGGGTTTATACCTTGATTGGAGAAGATTAGGGGTTGGAGAGGGCTTCTAGATGCTACCGAGTGACGTTGGAGGCTGGAATAGAAGTGGATGGCGAATTGGGGAGGAGGATGGAGGGTTTTGGGAAAAAAATTGGTGAAAAACGAAATGGGGGAGAAGAAGCTGCTGCCGTTTATTTTGGTTCGGGTTTCCAACGGCTACCAACGGCCGCAAACGGCATTTTCCAACGGCGTCCAACGGCTATCTTTTTAATCTCTTGGTAATAATCCGAAAAATACTTGCCGTTGGAAGCCGTTGGTCAATGCCGTTGGCGGCCGTTGCCCCCCCCGTTGGAATAAACAGTAATCCTTGTAGTGATAAAATTGGAACAATTTGGAATAACGGAAAATTTTAATAAGTGACAAATTAAATAAATGTTTTGAGAACCTTAATTCTATAATTTGATGTCACGACCCACTTTTCCGTACAGTTCGAACTGACACTTTACCACACTTGCCCGGTCCAAATTGAACAGAAAGGCGGATAGTAAGAAAAAGAAAGTAGAAAGAAGATAGAAAGAAAACCAAACAACACAGAATCTCATAGCGGAAACGAATAATCTATAATATAGAACAAATCTTTATATAAAACAAAACTGTAATATTTACAGAACAAATAACAATTAGAGTACACCAACCTATTCAGCACGGACAATTATAACACCCTGTCCTTACAACTACTGATAACGCAACTATAATGCAATGGAAAAATAATCATCTACGTGAATACGTCTCTAGGCCTCCAGCTCCTTTCCCGAAGCTCCAATTCTTCCAGCTAAACCTAGAAATATGCTCGGTCTGACCCGATCATATTGAAAAAAGCACGCCCGGGTCAGTTTGGTAAAACTAGCATGAGAATTTAAATCACAAGGAATTTTATCATTTTAACTTTCAAAATCCTTTTAAAATCAAAGGTATCTTGTAAGACCATGCCATACATAAACACGACGAGTTTTTCCCTTACGATAACCAAAACACTTTTTATAGAAAATCCAGTGATATTATAATAATGTCTACGTACAAATACTTATTCAAATAGCCGAAATTGTTACATTATCAAAATCCAGCATACTAGGCTCTACAACCAAAACCGTAAAGGCACGTATTGGAGATTGGATTCCATACAAATGACTAGGCACTAGGGTACCACCTATCACAGTACATATCTAGAAAAATGTACCGAGGACCTCGCCGGGATCCCCTGCAACACAAGACCAGTCTACCCCTAACCTGGATAGAACCGAATATGCTATCACCCCGGGTGTTCCCACCCTTTCTGAGTTCCTTCGATGCACCGTAGTAATAATATCCGAGGGTATCTAGAAAGGTGATAAATATACCCTAATTGGATGCGATCCACTTAGCCTTGCTGCATCTTTCCTGATTTTCAGTCATTCCCGGTTGATGAGGCTTGAGGCTACGATTACCTTTTTAAGGAATTTATACTTGGAATGCTTATTGTCCTCCAATGATAATGTACTGATAGCATTCATCCATACAAGTCCGTTCTGGGTCTGAATAAAACCGAAGGCTCTATTCCTACTACTTCCGTTTTGGAATCATCCTCAGGATTAGTAGCGATTAGCCCTTGCACTTCAATGCTCCATCTTCGATTCCATGCTCTTGTCTTCATTTCGAAAACGTATTCGTTGGATCGAAGTGGTGTTCGGATAACTTATCCGGTCCCGGTCTCTTCGTAACAACTTTCGAAATTTTCAGTAAACTTAACCTCGGTTCTTTAGGAAATAAACAAACGAAAATAAGATCGGAGATCATCTCCTAACCGTTAGTGGACGGATTTCCTTATAATCGTCCTAGTAGAACGAAACAAGTTTATACGTTCAGTATAGCACCTTCGACGGTAACTTTACCATATAATCCCCATGTTTCTTCTAGATATTTCCAAAGTTATGTTTTGGGGTCCAGATTTGATAGTCGGTTATTTAACTATCAATAAACAATCATTCAACCAAAGATTCATTTTCCACTGAAATCACTAAGCCTTATTTATTTTAAAATTTAATTAAATTAAATCTCTTTATCAAAAGGTATATACTTATCTCACCGAAATAAGTATATTCACAAACCATTTTCTTTAATAATATTTGAAAACCTTTTTAAATAAATATGGAAAGTACTCTGCGGTATCAACCATGAATTCGCAGCTCAATGATTACGTCTTTATCCCAGAGAAATCCAAACTTAACTGTAGGCAATCTCTGCCTCTGATTACGCCATGAAAGTATACCATTACTTTTCGAAAACTTTATTTAATAATTATCTCAATATAATACTTATAAAGTTTCAATATAATTTTTCCAAGTTTAATTTAGGAAAAATACTCTTTTATAACAGTTTACTATATAATATATTACTTTTTAAACATAATTAATATTTAAACAAATTATCTTTGGAATACTAATAATATCTTAATATTAATTAATCCTTAAGTAATAATTAACCTTAATCAAATCATTATAAATAACTTTTATTAATAATTTATATACTTTTAAACAATTAGAATAATTAAATAGCTTTGAAACAATAATTAAATACTTTTTAAATAATTTTTAAAAATAATAAAATAATTAACTTTAAATCATTATCAAAATATTATTAATTAACTTTAAAATATCATTAATAAATAATAATCACCCTTAAACAATTTTGGTTCAAAAGTCAACCTCAAAATCGGAAAAGACTTATTAATTTCAATGGTACTTAATCAAATCACCGTTCGTTCCATAACAGTCCAGAATAACAGATACATATATTCACATCAATCTATTTTTAACAATCAATCCAACATCATATTGGCCAATATAATTATCAGGATAATAAATAGATGTTCGTACAAATATAATAGCAGAACAGGGTTTTATTTCTACTAGTAAATGTCCAAAAACAGATATATTCAGTAATAATGGCAAAATGGTGATTTATTCTGCCAACATGGGTCCAATTAAATACAATTAGCGGAACGGTGTTTTATTCCGCTAAACAGATGTCAAAACATCGTAACTAACTTAAATTATCTCATCGTTATTTTTATTTGGGCAAATAACTTCAATAGACATGTCATATAAATTTAAACGTTGATATTTGTTTAAAACGGGTAATTTAATTTCTGTCCATTTAAATATACCATAAATTTTCACTTATTCAAACTCGACAATAATTTGTATGACGACGCCGTGTTCGTCGATACGAACCCATCACAATGAATTTCACTTCAATCGGAATTCGTATGCATTAGTTATGACATTTTAAAATTTACAAAATTTATATATAATTTAACATTTTATATTTAAAACTCGACCATTTTTAAAATATCATAAATTATTGCTTAGTCAAATCTAACAACAAACTTTATGGCATCAAAATACTCGATGATACGAACACATCGCAAAAAGAATCGTTATAATCGGGTTTCGTACGGACGAGTTATAACATTTGTAATTTACAAAATAAATATATCTAGTTAAAATACTTTTTTTTAAAAACAACTTCCTTAATCATTTTGTTTGGGCCGAAGCCCAAACCCACGTGACCACGACCGATCCCCTCTTCTCCTTCTTCTTCCATTCCCCTTCTTTTCCACCTGAAACCAGAAACCAAAAAGAGGAAAAGAATGCCCAAAGCTCCGATCGACTCGCTCTCTTCTCCGATGAACCATCAGCCTGCATGACTACACAACCCAAACTCGACTCCGACAACCCATCATCCAAGACACGATCGTCCACTACCTGAGACGCCCTGTACACGCGTGATACGCCTGTACGTGCACAAGTCCATCTCGTCGTGGTTCAAGTTCAACCCACGAAACCCACCAACAAACTCGCCTCTCCACCCTCATCACGATGGAGCTGCGCTTCTCTTTTCCGACCCATTGAAACGAAGTTCGACTATCCCACCACAAAACTGAGGCTTCCAATTTCGACCATCACCACAAAACTCACCTCGCCTGCTCCCATCACCAAAACTCAAGCCACCACCTCCATTAGGAAGCCCATTCCCATCACCACCTTGCCAAAAGCTACGACCTCCGGTCGTCTCCTCCTCCCCCGGTTCGACCGTGTTTCAAAGCCTAACCCAAAACCATCCACACCCTAAATCCATCGCTGCTGCCACCACACGCCGCTAGAACACAAACCTCATGGTCGAAACGTCGCCTAGGCTTCCACGGCCACCCCGAAGCCAACGGTTCGCCGCCTCGTCCACCTCCGATCCAAAAATTTATTTTTTTGTGAAAAACAATCAACCCCCAAATTCTCTCAACCTAATAACCTAAAAACCATAATTTCTTCACTAAAATTCATGGTTTGATCATACAATCCCAATTGCCAACTTGATTCAATGTTTCGGAAACGTTGAAATTTGACAAAAACTGGGTTAGTCACTGTAAATTTGTAATTTTACACGGTATACAAGACGAGTAAGCTTCGAACTATTTTTAATGTAATCTATAGTCAAAAATAAACAATTTCCTAGTTTACAATGTTAGCAAATTCGAATTGTATTGAAAGGAAATGGTTTTTGATGTTGAGCATGTATGAATATTCTTGCCACTGTTAAACATAGCAGAACATTTAAACACTTCCAGGTTTCAAATCTTAAATCCTCACCTTCCAAATTGCTTGAATCTTTTGAAATCTTCTGTTTGAACTTGATTTTATGATCTGAAAACTTGGTTCTTTGCTTTGATTTAGAAGAGAATGCTTCTTCCTTCTTTTTTTTCTTGTCAGTGCTTTTATGATAACAGAGCTTTGTTTTTGTTACAGACTTTTTTTTTGTTTTACAGTGTTTTGCAATCTCAAGCTAACACACATACAAGCTAACACACACACACACATTTATACCAGTATGTGATGATGCATTTGTACAATGTTTTGGCTCAAGAGGATTTTGATTTGCTGTACAAATGTTTTGTTGTGATGGGTTGAAAAGGTGTTGAGTTGATATGTTGTTTGAGTTTGAAAAGAGGTTAAACAATTGTTTTGGTCTTTACTGTATTAGACCAGACACTATATATGTTTATTACTTTCCTTTTTTTACTTGTTTACTCCTTTTGTTTTACTTTTGTTATTTACTCTTTTCCTTTGATCAGGCAATTTGGTGTGTGTGTGTATTCACACAATGTAATATTTACATTTTTGACTTGTAACCTTGTTTTTACTTTCACTTGTAATTTTTGTTGTTTTACCTTTTACTTCTTCTAAATTTTTAAAACATGCTATCCATTTAATTTGAGAATAACTTGTATAGTGGTTTTGAAACACACAATTTAAGTCTTCATACCCATATCTATTTTTATATTTAAAATATATTACTCAAAGCGATGAAAATTTTGCTAATTTTATTTTATGCATAAAAATAATATTTTTGCTAAAATATTCCTTCTTAAAACGATTTAATAAATTTTCTCATTTCTATCGTCATCTATTTTCATATATATCTCTTTTTTCATTTTTCAATATATATAAATATATACTATTTTTAATAAACTATATTTATTTAGTTCATATATATATTTTACATTCTTCTTAACTAATGTGTATATATATAAGAAAAATCCAATTTTAAACTTTCTCTATTTATGATACATTATATTTTCCATAAGTTATATTATTTCTATTTACAATATATTCTTTCTTTTTATTTTCACTACATATATTATTTTTAATATACCATTTATATTTGTTTAAAAATATTACAGATATACTTTTACATTCTTCTCTCTTAAACTAACATGTATATACATAAGAAAATACAAATTTTAAACTCTTCTATTTATAATACACTATTTTGTCCATAAGCCAAAATCATTTCTATTTTTTATATATTCTTCTTATTCATCTACATTTATTTGCTATGAATTTGTTTCCAAATCATATATATAAATTCTGTTATTCTGAATATATATATATAAGAAATTTCTAATAAATCAATTTTCTATTTTATAAATAAAATTTGGAAATTTAAAATATTATCTTGGTTTTAAAAAACGATATATTATTACTAATTGTTATTTAACAGGGATTTATTCTGATTAAAATACTGTATTATTGAATATTAAAAATAAATATTCAAAACTTAAGACGATAAAATTCCGGATCATTACATTCCTCCCCCTTAAAAGAATTTTGTCCCCGAAATTTCCTTAACCAGGCTAGTAGACAAAACTAACCGAATTTTAATTTATTAACGAACTAATAAACAACCATATCACACAAGTTCAATCATATATATTTATCCCAAAATATCAGTCATACAGTATCAACTAAGATACTCTTACAACTACAGTCACCACATACATATACCCATATCCAGGAGATATTTATAACCACTATCCAGTTATACATACCTATATACCCATACCAAAACATCTACTAAGATACTTCATTACTTTACAACCCAAACGCACATCCATGACGTCCACTAATTTATACTAATATGGCCTAATAGGGTACACATCCTAGGAGAACTATCCCAAACCCAAGCTAACTCTCACAGTGGACTCTCTCCATCGGAGTCTTCCACTTCCGGTCCTTTCATCTCCCTAGATTCAACATCATTGTCTGGAATCCATGCAAACTCCGGGCTTGGTTCCCTCGGAAGGTTATCCCCATCTGCAAGTGGCTCACTAACAATCTCGCCCATTTCCCAGATGATAGCATCGTCATTCTCTAATTCGGGCTCCTCTTCTATCTCATATTCCTCTTCTTCATCCTCGAATTCCTCCTTATTTCCTACCACAAAATTTTCCTCTTCTTTTGGTTTGGATTCCTCCTCTACTTCTATCTCGGACTCGTCTTCATATAGCGATGGCTGCTCGATAGGTTCCAAAATTTCTTTGGCCACTTCTTTGCTGAAATACTGCCTAATCTTCATCTGCTCTCCTCGGATGACACTACGAGTCTTCTATAATCAATTAACACAACCGAAATGGGGATCTCATTCCTAGGTTTACAAGAGCTTCACATATGTTAAGGAGTACATATAGGTACATAGTCTATATAAATCCTCTTTTAAATTATTTAAAAACTTCACTTAAGTAATACCAAAATCATTTTCCCTCAAAAATTTGTTTAAAATAATTTTTCGAAATCACTGGAGTTTTTAATCCCCAAATATCTCTTTTTATAAATCAATTATTATAAAATTAGCTTTTAAATATAAAAAATCTTCCTTAAATATTTATCTTAAAATATTTTAAATCACTTTTAGTAAATAATATTTACCCAAAATTTCAAATTTTCCAAGGCATCTATCTACAAGTCTCAGGTCTCTAAGGAATATCCTGGTCAAACGGGCAGGTAATAGAGGATACTCAAAACTAGATGGCTATGACCAATCAAATCCTAGATGATAATGATAGAATATTATCATCACCCATCAAACAACATCTCAAAATACTATATATTTTGAAAATCATGGCCTTTTATATATAAAATATATCTTGGGTAAAATTATTTCATTTACCCACTTAAAACAATATTATGTCCGTTAGCTTTGTTCAAGTGTTTAGAGATCCTTATCAATAACGTTAGTTACTCGTATTGACCAGAATCCATATGCCACTCAACAGATCAATTAACACAATATAAAACATTTTATATCACTAACAAATACGCACTCTCGTATATATATACACTCAAACTCATTCTAGGGTACTACTGACCCTATCTCTAATGAGTAACCCCACCAAAGCCTAGGTATTCGCTCAACCTAAGCTTTGATACCACAATGTCATGACCCCTACACCCAGGAAAATAAAGTTTGGAACTAAAATATGAAATATGTGCATTTAGTGTTAAATAAGGAAAAAAATGAGAAAAATAAAGTTTGGAACTTTATTTTATTTATTTGGATTAATAATGATTGGAAAATGGGTTTTATTTAGAGAAAAAGCAATAATTGATTTAATTATTGCCAATTTCTTCTTTTAATAATTTTTAAAAGAAATATGTGATTATTAATAGGTGGTTGTTTAAATAAAATAAAACAGAGGAGATAAATTGGGTAAAAATTTGTTTATTTCAAATAAACAATGTGTTTGAGTATAAATCTTGGATTTAAAAATTGATTGTATGGAGATATAGTAAATAAATTGAAAATATTGGGATTTTATCTGATTTGAGTTAATAAATTAATCAAGTGATTTATTTCAACATTTAATAGTTGAAATAAATTTAAATTGATGGAAATAAAGTTTTAAAAACTTTATTTTGAGAATTTGAGTAGGAAATAATCAATTTGTAATTTTTATTTGAGTGATATTGAAATATTGGTAATTATTGCCAATATGAACTTTTTATTGAATTTAAAGGGAAAAATATGAAGTAAATATGTATTTTATTAAAATAAAAGATGAAATATTTTTTGAAAATAATATTTTGACGATTAAAAAGAGTTAGAATGTTTTATTGTAATTTATATGATAAGAAAATAGTTTTTATTGAGCTTGTTATGTTAAAAATAAGTGTTTTTACACTAAAATAGTGTAAATTGTGTAATATTGTCAAAAATAGGGTTTTATTTATAAAAATAACTTTTTATTGTTGAAATAAATTTTATTTTGTTATAATAACAATTTTGTTTCATTCACGAATAGATTTATACATTTAATTTGACCCTAAAATAATGAAATATGTGCATTTATTGTTAAATAAGGTTAAAAGATAAACATAACTCAATTTTCTCTAAGTAAAAATGGTTTTAGGCTTTTTGGGTTAGGTTTAAAACCCAAACTCCATTATCTGGATGTTTCTGGAGAGAAATAAACTACTGTACGTAGTTTCTTTTTCCTCCCCAAACAGAAGTACAGTAAAAGAAAACAAAAGAAGGTAATGGCCTCCTTCATCAAAAATTAAATTCCCACCAACTTGCTGCTAATTCGAGAAGAAAATCAACCAAAATAAGATTATACAGGGTAATCTAAACCAATATTAGAATTATTTCATCAAAAATCTTTCAGTTAGGTATGAATTGTCTGTAATTTGCTTTTGTTTGTTCTGCATGTCTGTTTTCAAGCTTCTACAGGTTATTAGAGCTCCATTTCTCCTCAAAAGCTTGCTTCTTGATATCAAAACCTTTGCTAAATCATCAGGTGAGCTTAGTGCTCACAAATGCTAGCTAGAAAGGTTGAATGCTGTGTAAATCGTTCATAGAATTGCTTACTGTAAATATAAAAGTCTCTGTTCTTTGTTATATAACTTCTTGTTTCTGGTTGCTACTTTGAGCACCAATAACTCTTTGATTTTCACTCAAATTGCTGCCAGATCTTTTCCAGATTGAATTTTAGTTGTTAAATTCTATGCATGTCAATTTGCACTGCATAATTCAATCGTTAGCTAGGTCAAAATCTTGCTCAAAGTTTGAATCGCACATGAGAAACGAACTGGAAAAGAGAGAGTGAAATCCCGTATACCAGGTCGACCTACTCTTCCCCAAGTCGACTGTACGGTCGACCTGATCCTCCTCCAGATCGACCTGAGGAAAAGTGTGGTCGACATTATGGTTGACCTGATGTTGGCCTTTATACTTTTGTTTTCGCAGCTTTGTTTCGTAGCTTTTAGACTTCAAATTGCTATGGATTTGTCACTTGTTTTGCTGCAAATTTTGAGATGATTTTGATGATGATTATGGGCTATGATATCCATCAATGGATTAGCCAAGTTTCTAAGGAATTTGGAATCTAAAAATTTGAATTTGAATTCGATTTGAATTTGAATATCGATTTAGAGTATTTTCTTCGTATTTCTTCGATTTCAAGCACTGTTTCTTTTAAAATAAATTTTGAGAAAATTTCTAAATAAATTGGTTTTTGAAATCATTATTATAAAATGTTTTCACATTATTTTTAAATTAATATTAAATTATTTCCAAGTATTTAAATATATTTATTTCCTATTATAAGGAGAATTTTCAATAAATTGATTTCAAAATGGTTTCAGGAAATTGTTTTAAAATCTTATTTTCTCAAGTAAATTATTTTATAAATATTATACACTATTTTACACTTTTCGAACGTATGAGGAAGAGAATTAAACGATTTAGTAAAACACGTGGTATGAGACACGTGAGTTTACTATATCGGTTAATTCCGGACTTGTACGATCGAAACTATTCGGGGTTATTGATTTCCGAGTTATTTAGCCAATTTATGGCGAGTTTTTGAGATTATAATTCCTATCTTTAGGAATTATCCGGGAAGGCTAATATTTGGCGAGTTGTGGTTCGAGATCACCTATTCTAGGAGTATGATCTATGAGAACCCGTTATAGTGTTTTACTTGCCGATGAGATGAGGCGAGTCCGAGTTTTTCGAGTTTTTAGATTTTATAATGATTTCTGTTTTCTAATGTGGCATTGATTAGCGGTTAGTAAACCATTAAGTGCAAACGTGTGGTATGGGACGCACGTCAACACTTTTCGGGTTCCAATCTGGGAGTTTGTGACACATTCTGGGATTACCAGTACTATAGACCTTCGGGCCATCTGGGATTTACGACTTCGGTCGTTTGGGATTTACGACTTCGGTCGTCTGGGATTATGACTTCGGTCGTCTGGGATTTACGACTTCGGTCGTTTGGGATAGGTCCCTAAATCATATATATAGTACTGGTCTGAGTTTGGCACGTGCAACATCGCTTCAGCATGCATCTGGGATTTGGCCAATCCGGGGATTTTTATGAGATTTTGATTTCACCAATTTGAGATGATGATTTTATTTATAGCCTTGAGTAGAGAAAGTCTTATATATATGTTTATGGTGATTTCGATATTGGGATTATGAGCTCTTATTTGAGTTTCATGAGATTTGATTTTGGAGATTTTGATGATTTCACTTATGGCTTGTGTGATTGCTTATGTTCACTCATATTGTCGAACCCTTGAGTGTGAAACATCTATGCTATGTTAAACCCATTCCTAAGTTAATTATGGACCTTTAAGACACTTCCACCCTTGGAAGTATAAGTTAAACTTTACTCATATCATTCCTTTATATTCAAAGGAATGCTTCACTTATATGCTTATATTTCTTCATCTCTTGCTAATATCAAGTTCTAGTTAGCCTGACCCGTGTATTCATTACTCGAGTCAGACCGAGTTGCAGGTTAGCTTTTGGATCTATGCTAGCTTTACCTTTTAGGCTTCTTCATCGACTTTGGATATGGCATAGTTTTTATGTTGTAGTCTTTTGTTTGGGAACCTTATGATGTATATATTGTTTTGTTGGGATGTATGTATATATATTGTGGTTGAATACCACTTGTTACATGTTGTATTACATTTGGTGTTTGTGTATATTTATATTATCTATGTTGCTATATTATGAGTTAAGATTGTTGTAGTTATTATATTTTGGTTTCTAAATTGATCCTGTAGCCACCATAGTAGTGTATTAGATATGAATTAAGTATGTCGAATACTTGAGACGAAATGAAAAAAAAGAGTACCAAATCGACATACTTAGCTCTTATCTAATGTAAGACTATGATGGTCGTCCTTAACCAGCCCTATTCTCCGCATTAGCACATAGAGTTACTAAGTAATTCTCTTTGTTAATGTGGGTCTCGAGGTGGGACGTCATAGGAAACTTCCACAACCAAGTCAATAATAGGAGGAATTTCAAGAGGAGCAACCTATATGGTGACATCAAAAGGAAGGGAAGGAATAACAGAGGCAGCTTTCCGAACCCACTTCCTAACAGGGGGCCTAGGAAGCGGGGACCTTGAAGACAAAGGAACAGCAAATGGTCGACGCGTACATGAATTAGTGGAATGCCCAAAAGATTGACAGATCGTACAAATATCCGGCTTCCAACTGTAACGAACAAGAATCTCAGCTTCATGACCATCAGGAAGACGAACCCGAAGAGAAGATGGTAAGGGTTTGGTAGGAGTTATCTCAATCAAGGCTTTAGCATAAACTAGTCGCTTCCTTGGCACCGTGTTCTCGTCATAACAAATTACCTTGCCAACAAGTCTGGCCAGCCAGTCAAGATCGATCAAAGGCCGTAGATCAGAAGGAATACGTGAAAAGTGGACCTATACCGGAATAGATAAAACTTGCTCGATAGCCCTATCCACGGAAGGATTCCAGGAAGTGATAATGAACGGCTTCCCAGCGATAAGAATCGGATTAGATTCTAGGATACGTTGCCTCTCATCAGAATGAGTGAACTTGAAGTAATACATAGCATTATCAAAGTGGACACTAAGACCTCCTCTGGGCTTCCAAACTTAATTGCATCTCGCTTTAACCAATTGATAGTCCGGTTTGGAATCCAAGAAAAAACCAACCAAGTAGTCCTTCCAATAGTCAATGCCAGCCTGAATCACCTCAGAAGGAGGAACCATAGCTCCTTCAAGCACAACATTATCAAACACTCTCGGTGAATGTACACCTGCATTACTTGGCAGCTTAGTGAATAGAGAAGACCAAGAAGACGACATCTTAGGAGTAGAATCCGAGGAAGTACGTATAGACCTGTCATTTGCAACAGCAGTCACACAGTCATTTCCACAAGCAAAGTTTGCGCAATCACCACATATCATTTTGTCAGCACCAACCGTAGAAACAACATGCGCAACTACATCAACATGCACAATTCCAACGGAGACAACATTGACTGATTCGGCATTCAAACAATGCAACAACCGTTCGTCACTTTTATCATTCAAACCAAAAGAAAAGGGAGAAGAAACAAACCATTGTTTAGGCACGCTCCTAGCAGCCGCACCAAGCAAGCGCGATAGGGGAGAAGATAAGACGAGAACGTTGATTCCAGACATAGGCAGAGTTGTCAACGACTCATTAAGAGAGCTCGAAAGGGGGACAATAGCTAAAGCAATATTCGAATTCAATTGGAGATCGCCGAGGAAGATGGAAGTATGTTGAGAGGTCGGAGAAGGCTGAGAACCATTTAAATTATATTAAACCTATTTTTAACTATTTTAAACCTCTAAACTATTTTAATATATTTTAATCTATTTTAAACTATTTAAACTATTTTAATCTAATTTAATCTATTTTAAACTATTTAAACTATTTTAATCTAATTTAAACTATTTTAATCTAATTTAATCTATTTTAAACTATTTAAACTATTTTAATCCATTGTAATCTATTTTAAACTATTTCAACTATTTTAAACTGCTTTAAACTGCTTTAAACTATTAAAACTATTTTTAAACTATTTATCACTATCTAAACTATTTTCTAAATTTCAAAAGGTCCAAGGTTGAACTGTTATATTTACATCTTTGATTTGAAAGCGAATATGGTTAAATGATGTTATAACCTAAGTTGGGATTTGAAATGATATTTTCTAGGGAAATGACATATTTTGAGTAAATATGATGATTTCTGAAATTAGAGTTTAACCTATTTGTGGATACGATTTCGAAAGTGAATATGATTTCGAAAGTGATATGATTTCGAAAGTGAATATGATATTTTGATATCAATTATGATCGATTTTGAAAATTTAAAAGAACCATCTAGTGTGAAATAAACGTTTGGTTGTTAAAGAGACCAGGATCGGATATTGTCATACTCTCTGCCAATACAGAAAACCACTTTAACAACTGTGTACGTGGTGGAGATTCCAGAACGAAGTATGATGGTTTGACGAACGATTCTGTATGAGGTATTAACGTAGCCCTGATTCCCTCGAGTCAGCTTGATATGGCTAAAACAGGAGCCATGCCGGGCCAAGTGAGGTCGCACCTCCGATCAGACACATTTCTTCGATACCATATTATAACTTTGTGATTGATTTGGTGGCCACTCCTTGATTTGATTTTGGGAGTGTTTCCAAGGTGGGCAATAGTAGCTACTATGCGTTACCACTAGTCCGGATCTATTAAACGGTAGTATCCTACCCTGGGCATTGCCTCGCGTGCCTTGTCACATGCCTTATCGCGCCTGTTACGAGTTTGGTTTGTGTCGTACCTATGGAGTGCTCCCTGATAGTCCACCGGTTTGGTGGAGTTTACAGTACTGTATAGACTACGACATTTATATAAAAATGTGTTAAAGGGGATATGGGTAACGCCTTAACGCTATTTTAATACTTTACTTTACTGTAGACACTATTATAACAACGTATTGTACTATCTATGTAGGTAGTTTAACGGATCTTTAGGAGATGGAATCCCGAACATCTCTTAAGTTATTGCACGCACGTTTGACACTGGATAGGAGATGTAAAATCCCATAAACATCTCTGAAGCCATTTCACTCATATTTATTTACTGTTGATTTAACTTACATAAGATCTTTTAGTTCTGACTCGAGTGTTTTGTCTTTTCATTATGCTCGGGTCAGTTTGAGCTTTTCAGTGTATTGGAGACTATTTTCTGGAGGACAAAGACGAAGATTTAGTATATTATTCTATTTATTATATTTACTTCACTAAATCATGCCGTTCCGCTCCATTATTTTTTTATTCCTACTGTATGTAACTCTGATCTTTATTGTAAAAGAATAATAAAATGTATTTGTAAAACAACTTCATGAACTGTTTATTTGATTATTATATTTTTTCATTCCGTTGTGAGATTCTGTGTTTTGTTTTCTTTCTTTTCTCTTCTTTTCTTATCTACCCCATAACAATCCTCCATTTTGAATGGTTTGGAATCGACATGTGTGGTTTATTGTCGATTTAAACTGTCCAAAATGGCGGGTCGTTACAGTTGGTATCAGAGCCAGGTTTAGCGATAACCTAAGCTTTGCGGGGTTTGACTCATTGGGGAAAGGGTAGTAATACCCTAGAATGAGTTGTTTGAGCAGATATATATATATATATATATATATATATATATGAGAGAGAGAGAGCGTACTTGTTAGTGTTATAAAATGTTTTATATCGTGTTAGTTTGTTCTGTTGGGTATTTATAAATTCTGGTCGGTACATAGGACGCTATGGCTTCGATAGGGATTTCTAAACACTTAATTGGGCAGACCGACACAATATTGTTTTGAAATATTGGTAAATGAAATAATTTTATTTGTTAGAAGGTGAAATTTTAAAAATAATGGTGGCAAAAACTGGATTATAAATAAAATGAATTCAATTGGAAATTTTAGAACTTAAGTTCGGGGGTTGAAATTTGTTTTCGAAAGATTTTGGAATATAATAATAATGATATTTGGAAGTATTTTTAGATATAAATATTTTCAAATGTGATTTGAATAGAATGTTTTTAAAGGAATTTTCAAGGAAATAAGTTTTGTACTCCCCTCTCTATCGTTGGAAAATAATTTCGGTGATGAGTGCACGCATCATTTATATTCATTTTCGAGTTTCAAAGTGGGAAGACCGCTGTAGTAGTTTTACCACACATTTGTTTTGATAAACGAATCTTAATTTTATTTTTTCTAAATATGATTGATATACATACATATATATATAAGATATAAGTATATATATTATTTTAAAATGATTTGGAAAGGAAACCCGGTATTTAGTTCTTAAGTTTCTGTAAATTAGTAGTTTCAATTATTGTAATGAATGAAATCTTAACCATTTAATAGTTAGAAACTTCTAAAAAGGAAAATAAAAAAGTAGATGCTAAGTGATTAATGAAATATACAAGATATTAGAAATTTGTAACTTATAAATCAGAAGAAATGAAATATTGAACGTTTTGTTAACTAAACAAATAAGATAAACTTGTGTAACATTCAATTGCATCCTAAAAGACATATATAACTTACCAAAAATATTTAAAATGTTGTAATGTTAAATAGGAATATGTAATAGGATATTATACAAGTAAAACTTAGGAAATGAAAGTGTTCAATGGAATTATGTTTATAAATGAAGAATTAAGATGTATACGAATATTATAAACTTAGGTTAATAATTTGAAGTGCTACTAATTAAATTTAATAAAAAAGTGAATACTGTAAGTAAATGATTATAAACTTAAGTTAATGTTTGAAGCTATTTATAATTAAAGTGAATAGCAAAAGTGAATAATATGTTTAGTAAATGATTATAACTTCAGAAAAGTTGAAATGGTTCAGAAAATAGATTTAAGGTTCAACGACACCATATAAGGAAGGGTGGATGTAAATTAAAAAGTTAAGGAACTTAAGTATGTATTGATTCGCTAATGAATATAAATCTTAACTGAAAATCAAGTTTTATAAGTAAATAATAACTGTTGATTAAATTCGCAAAGGAACTTACATATTATTTTAAGATTTGATTTTGGATAATCCAAATAATTGAATGGAAATAACTTATGTAAGTAAATGAATGAAAATTAATAGAAAATTGCATTGTACGAATGAATGGGAAATGAATTTCGTAAGTAATGAAGTTAAATTAATAAAATAATCATTGTATGAATAAATGAAAATAAATGAACAGTAAATGATATGAAAGGAAATTAATAAGAATGAACTTAAATAATACTTGAAATTCTTGGTTGTTTAGCTTATGGGATGTTTGGGAATGGATACTTCTAACTGTATAAGGATGTATAAATAATCTATTAAGTTATTATCTAAGGCTGTTGAGCGTAGGTATACTTGGTAGTTTATTTATCACCCTTATACGATTAAAGGTTTCTGAACCTGAACAAACCATTTGTTTTGTTGCTATGAATGTATGGTTGATTCCTTTATTGCATATGATGGTCGTGTTGTTTGTTTACTTGTGACTATTGTTATGTTGTGTTGATTGTTTTGTTATTAATTGTAACAACTTAAACATTTCTCTTTTTACACAATTATTAACTCTTTCGAATTATATAAGTGAAATACAGGTTTATGGAAGCAATAGCTACTGCTTTTGGTTTCATAAATAAAGCGTTATTTGCTCGACAAATAGGTACGTTTTCGGATTACGATTTTATAGCGATATTATATTGTTTTCCTGTGGTTTGAAATATTTTATTTTGAAATATGATATTTATATGGTTATTATTGATATTATTATTTCTCCCGGACCTCTCCGTACAAAGGAGACTTTGCCGAAATTTTTTGTGAAATTAAGACTTAGAATTTTTTTATGAAAGTGAGACATTTTCAAACTTTTGTTTATTTAAATATGAAGGATTTAATTGTTTGTAAATTGATATATTTTATTTAAATATACTTAATTTTGTAAATTAATTATTTATAAATTGAATACTTTGAATAAAATATATTAATTCCTTCTTTTCCCTATTCGAGGACGAAAAGTTTTGAGTGGGGGAGAGTGTAACGACCCGCATTTTTCGATAATTAAAATATTGAATTTAATATGATTTTATAATTTAATATTGGAAGAAAATAAAATTTATGATTTATGAATGAGAAAACTAACTAAAATGAAATTTAATAATGTTATTTTAAGGTAATTAATAACTATTTAATGTAATTTCAATTGATTGAAATGATTGTAAAGTTAATTTGGTTATAAATTATAAATAAGGAAATAAACCAAATGTTGTATATAATGGTGAAATTGTGTGTAACTAATTGAAATTGGTTAATATAGAAAAATTAATCAGTATGTGAATTTATTAGTTTTGTTTGTTAACAATAAAGATAGAAATGTGTTTGAAATTATAAGCTGTAATAATTGTTTAATTATCATTTCACTATTTAATCCGTTGAAATTAAATTGGAAGTTAATTGCAATTAATCTAATTAAATATTGCAATTAATATGAATTAAAATGATAACTGTAGAATATTAATGTAAATAGAATGTAAACCAATGTTAATTATATCCGTAAGATGATAGTTGATTGAGTAATAAGATATAAATCAAAATGAATGAATTTATTTGAATTTAAATTAATTAATGAATTTATTGCAATTAAAATTGAATGCTGTAATTAGGATATTTAACATTGAATTGGACATGGAAATTGGTTTTAAAAGAGTATAAATGTCTAGGTAATCAAAAATGATAAAAATTGTTAACTTTTAAATTTAAATTTGAAAGGTGATTTATTTAATTTAATAATAATTTATTTAATTAACGTTGAAATTAGCCATTTTGGCCACTGTCTCGGATTTCGACAAAACGAGTTTCATCGGTTCCATAACGGTGAATTATTGTAGAATTTCAAGTTTTGTAACGATCGGACTTGTCGTTTGATCGTATGAACTCGAAACACGTAGAAATCAATTTAATGAATTCGATTTAAAATAAGCTGATTTTAAAAGCTAACTTCTTCATACAATGGAATTTGGACTTGGAACCTGTTCCATTGAATTTAAAAATATCGAAAACATCTCTTTTGATATATGGGATGACTTACTTTCGTTCCAGAAACGGAACGGGATTTTTGGGTCGTTATTGTCGTTTCGAACCAATTCGATATATTCATTCTTTCTTATCGGGCCTTCTCTATATAAATAGATTTTGTTTCTCAAACCCTAGCATCCATTCAGTTATTCTGTACGTACAATTCTATCTTCCTATTCCTTTCTTCCAATGGCAGAAACCAAATTCCAATTGCAAAACCTTAAATCCAATTTCAAAATCAATTTAAAAATTCAGACTCTCCAAACCCTAGCAAATTATATATCGTTGGAAAGCTCTCAACGAGCATAATCTATTGCAGTGATTCGTTTTCTAATTGGATGCATCGTTTGACCAAAAATCGAGGATGAACCTCGGCCGTCCATATTAGGGTTCATCGTTTTAACGGTGGATCGTCATCCTGGTGACGATCAAAGGGTATGGGCTTGTAGATGTCGTCGAGCTGAGTGCATCCATGATATTCGTTCATGTCATAGAAGCCTCGAAATCACCAGAAAATTCAATTAGGGTTTGGAATAACGTGGTGGTCGGAGATGATTTGGGCAATTGCGCCCTAGGGGTTGAGGTCGGCCTGACCTGGTGATGGCAATGCAGTGCTCGGATTGGGGTGGAAGTGCTCCAAGCAGTAGCGTTTTGGTCGAGAAGATGGGCTGTACATTGGAGGTCGATCTCGTATCTAATGCGGCTAGGGTTTCCTCAAACGTGATGACGTGGCAACGTGCCTTTTTTATTATTATTTAATTTAAAGTTTAAAATTTCAATCATGTAACTTCTAATTTTAATATCGTTTTCATACGAGCTCAGATTCACACGCGGTTTATTTCGTCAGGATTGTATCAAAATTCTGAACATTATGGAACCGGTTTGGACGAATTTTGAGACCGTTCAAATTTGGGCCTTCGTTTGGATTTTAAATCGATTTGAAATTAAAGATGAGTGTTTTAACCCACCCACAACTACTAAATTATCTTATTTTAGTTAAATTGAATTTATGATGTGATTAGAATTTGATTGGTTGATGTTTGGTATATTTAAATTGTCATTCCAGTTAAATCTGACTTTTATTGAATTTAATCGCCATTTAATTTAATATTAAATTTTAAATTGCCAGTTAATACCTGTTATTGATAATCAGTCAATTGTTGTTATTTATTGGTTGGTTTGAATGATGATTTTGATGGATGGTTAATGGTTGATATTGGATGATTGGATGTTATATATATATATATTGCTATCACACTGCAAGTTCCCTTAGTTATTGCTAGGAAAATCACTATGGGTTGAAATGATACATACCCGAACGATCTATAGATTAAGGAAAAATTGTTATGGGTTGAAATGATAGACTCTAGTGATTTTATGGATTTTGAATTTTATTCGAGATTGCGGGTTGAAATGATATATACCCGTAAATTTTAAATTATTGCGGGTTGAAATTATATACATCCGTATCACTTGACCATAGGGTAGAGAATTATATACGGACACCGGATTGGTTAAATTAATTGATTTTAAAATCCTTAATTTTTGGAATTCAGTTAAGTGATATTTTGAAATAAAAATTTGATTTATATAAACTGAATTATTTTCGAAAATCCAAGCTTTTAATGTTGAAATTGGAATTGGTTTAAATGAATTGTTTAAAGAATTTAAATTGGAATTTTAAAGTTGAATTTGAAGTATAAATGAAATTTGTCGAAATTGAGTTATTGAAATGTTTGAATATTTAAACTTTGAAATCTATGAATTTGAAGTGCTTTAAAATTGTAGTTCAAATATGAATTTGAAAATCGATATAAATTGAAATGTTTTTTGTATTGAAAGAAAATTTAGTTTTGTTGAAATCTGGGTATGGTCTAGATTTGTTGAAATAGAAGAAATAGTTTAATTTGATATTAATTTCAAATTAATTATTTTAATGTAAACTGTTTAAAATTATATTATTTTAAATTTAGATTTATTTAGATTTTCAAACCATTTTCTATTAAACTATAATAAACCTATTTTTAACTATTTTAAACCATCTAAACTATTTTAATCTATTTTAAAATATTTAAACAATTTTAATCTAATTTAATATATTTTAAACTATTTAAACTATTTTAATCTAATTTTATCTATTTTAAACTATTTAAACTATTTTAATATAATTTAAACTATTTAAACTATTTTAATCTAATTTAATATATTTTAAACTATTTAAACTATTTTAAGCTATTGTAATCTATTTTAAACTATTTTAAACTGCTTTAAACTATTAAAAATATTTTTAAACTATTTATGACTATCTAAACTATTTTCTGAATTTCAAAAGGTACAAGGTTGAACTGTTATATTTAAATCTTTGATTTGAAAGCGAATATGGTTAAATGATGTTATAACCTAAGTTGGGATTTAAAATGATATTTTCTAGTGAAATGACATATTTTGAGTAAATAAGATGATTTTTGAAATTAGAGTTTACCCTATTTGTGGATACGATTTTGAAAGTGAATATGACTTCGAAAGTGATATGATTTCAAAAGTAAATATGATTTTGAAAGTGATATGATTTTGAAAGTGAATATGATTTCGAAAGCGATTTGATTTCGAAAGTGAATATGATATTTTGATATCAATTATGAATCGATTTTGGAAATGTAAAATAACCATCCAGTGTGAAATAAGCGTTTGGTTGTTAAAGAGACCGGGATCAGATATTGTCATACTCTCTGCCAATACCAAAAACCACTTTAACAACTGTGTACATGGTGGAGATTCTAGAACGAAGTAGGATGGTTTGACGAACGATTCTGTATGAGGTATTAACGTTGCCCTGACTCCCTCGAGTCAGCTTGATATGGCTAAAACAGGAGCCATGCCGGGCCAAGTGAGGTCGCACCTCCGATCAGTCACATTTCTTCGATACCATATTATGACTTTGTGATTGATTTGGTGGCCACCCCTCGATTTGATTTTGGGAGTGTTTCCAAGGTGGGCGGTAGTAGATACTATGTGTTACCACCAGTCCGGATCCATAAAACGGTAGTATCCTACCCTGGGCATTGCCTCGCGTGCCTTGTCACATGCCTTATCGTGCCCATTATGAGTTTGGTTTGTGTCGTACCTATGGAGTGCTCCCTGATAGCCCACCAGTTTGGTGGAGTTTACAGTACTGTATAGACTACGACATTTATATAAAAATGTGTTAAAGAGGATATGGGTAATGCCTTAACGCTATTTTAATACTTTACTTTACCGTAGACACTATTATAATAGCGTATTGTACTATGTATGTAGATAGTTTAACGGATCCTTAGGAGATGGAATATCGAACATCTCTTAAGTTATTGCACGCACGTTTGACACTGTATAGGAGATGTAAAACCCCATAAACATCTCTGAAGCCGTTTCACTCATATTTATTTATTGTTGATTTAACTTACATAATATCTTTTAGTTCTGACTAGAGTGTTTTGTCTTTTCATTACGCTCGGGTTAGTCTGAGCTTTTCAGTTGAAGACTATTTTTTGGAGGACGAAGATTTAGTATATTATTCTATTTATTATATTTACTTCACTACATCATGCTGTTCCGCTGCATTATTTGTTTATTCCTGCTGTATGTAACTTTGATCTGTATTATAAAAGAATAATCAAATGTATTTGTAAAACAGCTTCATGAACTGTTTATTTGATTATTATATTTTGTCATTCCGCTATGAGATTCTGTGTTTTATTTTCTTTCTTTTCTCTTCTTTTCTTATTTACCCCATAACAATCCTCCCTGTTAGATTTAAACTGTCGATTTAAACTGTCCAAAATGGCGGGTCATTACAATCCTGTTAGATCCCTCCAACCTGTCCCCTTGCATCAAATGCAATATACATACATACATACATACATATATATATATATATATATATATTTACAAAAATATAAATCAACCGCTTCGAGGCGGGATTCGTATAAAAGGGCCATCCGCTCTTACACGGGAACGTAATTGGGTCTCATCTACTCTAATAGGCTGGAATATATCCAAACCAACAATATAAACAAGTAATTCATCCAAACAGTCAATAACAATCAACAATAAAATATTCTCTTATCCAATAAATAAATTTCATTGATTATATAATATTATAGTTAACCAAAAAGGTGAGATTAACTCACATTGATTTTAATAGTCGCCAAATCGTTCCTTTTTTAATTAAAATTGAACGGACGTACAATTTTAACCCAAAATTCCCACAAGCTCCAAATCCATCCAATCTAATTTCATAGCATAGCCTTCGTCGATACGATCGCAACGCGACTTGTCGCGTTGAATTTCGACCTCATATGGGTGAGTTATGGATTTTTTAATTTTGAAAATAATTAAACAATAATTATATTTATAATTAATAAACTAATAACCTAATTAATTACTCAAATCCCTCGTTCAAAATCAAATCGCAATTCCAAGCACTCACGCGATCCAAACATCGCGACTTCGACCTTCACCATGCCGCTGTTGCCATCGTCCAGCCACGCCCTCACCTGCTGCACCATCACTCGTGCGCTTGCGCTGTGCCTCGTCGCTTTGCCTACCATCGTTCTCCACACACGCATGTTACGATTGCTAAAACCCCAAAAAGTCAAATGCGATAGCACCTGAACATGGCCCCTTGCCGTTGCCATGGCACGCCTGCCGCCTTGCCTCGCCCCCACGCGCGATTTCGTGGTGGCCGTTGGATGTCGAGTGCGTTTTCCATTTCTTTTTTTTTGAATTTTGGAGAACTGAATTTTTTTTCTCTGGTTTTCGAACGAGATTATAGAAGGGAAGGCGTATGGGCTAGGGCAGGGAAGTATGGGCAGAGACATGGTGATTGGAGAAAATATATATTACTATATTATTTAAGTTTAAAATATCGTGCTTTTAAATGTTCAAAAATCTCAAACCCCAAACGAGGCATGCCGCCTGACGTTGTACATGTTATACCCCTATTTTGAACACATTGGAACTAGTCTCGAGGCCTAATTTGATCGTATGCAGAAGACAACTTTTCAAACCCAATTATCATATAAATTTCAGAAATTAATTTCTACGCGTTTCGATCTCGCACGCCCAAACAATACGTCCAATCACTACAAAACTCAATGGCATATAATAATTGTAACGACCCACAAATATATCACTTAAATAAATTTATTTATTTAAATTAATTTGGGATTAAAATAATTATAATGATTATAATGATCTTGATTGTAACGACCTGAATTTTCAGTCATTGATTTTGAACATTTAATTTATTTTAAATGTTGAATTTGAAATGTAAATGGAATTTTAATATGAAGTTTATCAATCAAATAATTGGAATAAAATTTAAAATTCAAATATAGCGATTTATCGTAATACAGAAATAGTGAGTAATTGAAAATTGGCTGAATATGAATCAGAACAATTTCTAATGCTGATAAAAATTCTATTTAAATTAGAATTTAGTTAGTAAAATTTTAAAAACTGAGATTTCAAGTGATTTCATAAATTTTTGAAATCGACGATTTTATCGACGCGTTAAAATAGCGATCTGGGGCACAGTCTCGGAATTCAACGAAACTAGTTCCATTGGATCTATAATAGTGTATTATTATCGGATTTCAAATTCCATAGCGTTTGGATTTACCGTTTGGCCGTACGATCTGAAAATGCCTAGAAATAATTTAATTGAATTTAATTTAAATAGTCGATTTAAAAAGCTATCTTCCACATGCAATCGAATTGGGGCTCAAGACTTGTTCCTTTGGGTTCGAAATAGGGTTATAACATTAGGAACACCCGGCAGCACACCTCAATAGGGGTTCAGATTTTCGAGATATGAAAAGGATATATTTTGAATGAAAAAAAGATAGAAATTTCAAATCGCAGCCGACCTAGTTTCATACGCAGCCACCATATACTCGTACTCGAGCCACTTTGCCCAGTTTAACTCGCGTTCTTTTTCTCTTATCTTCATGAAAATGAAATCAAATTGAATTCGTTCGAAATTTAAAAAATAATAATCACGCGACCGAAATCGATCGCGATTGCCTAGTAGTCATGCGCGCGAGTATACGTGGAAGTTCGGAGGGGATTTAGGGGCCGCGATGGGTGGTGGCACTTCAGGATGGTGGGCGCGATGGAGATAGGCGATGCTGGGGAGGCGCCATGGTGAGGAGTGGAACGCGAGTCACGATAGGATGTAGCGCGCGAGGGGAAGTGATGCTGGGTTGACGAGGGCACGACTAGTTGCTACGTTCGACTATAAGCTAGTGTTAGTTGTTTGGGTAATTTGGTTCATCGATGGGCGAGTTTAGGGTCATCGCTGAGTTGTCGAAGGCTGCTATTGTTGGAAGAGTTGAGGAGGAAGCGGCGGCTAGGGGTGTTCGAGCACTGATGTTGGGTTGAGGTATTAGCAGGCCAGGCAGAGTACAGTAAGGTTATTTTAGTTTAAATTTATGATTAAATTAAGTTAATGATGGTTATTATTAATTTTTTTATCTAATCCAAAAACTTATATAATCAATTACACGCTCATACGAGGTTAAATCGAACGGAATCGGTCGTGTGGGTTTGGAGCCGCAGAATCTGAGCAAAAGAATTTAAATTGAAATGATTAGCAAATTAAAAATCAAGGTGAGCAAATCTAACTCAATTTGGTTGACTGATTAAATATATAGTGATTGAAGATTAGTTATTAGATGATTGGTAGAATTGATAAATTAATTATCAGTTGAATGTGATATTATATATATATATATATATATATATTAGTAGTTGGATATATTTCCCCCCAATTGGAGCGGATGAGACCCTATGTGCCCCGCATAATAGCGGATGACCCTATATTACCGCGATATCCCCCTCGAAGTGGGATTGATATTTTATATTGTATAACATCTGTGGATGCAGGGAAATAGGTTAGAGCAATCCAACTGGATTCCTCAAAATGTTCATTTTAATTTCATATATAGTGATATATGATTTGTGTAGAATAATCCGTATAGATTATTGTTGTGATTTGAATTATTGGATGCTATAGTAGCACCGACCCTAAATTTTGGTATGTTAAATACCATAAATATTATTTTTGAATTTGAAGGAAATTTAAGGAGATTTTGATTATACCAATAATTATATCGAATTTTGGATTATCTAAAAAGAAATTGATTGGATAAAACAATAATTTGATTTTTAGTTGTACTTAGCTATTCGTAAATTGTTTAAATAGAGATTTTTAAAATAATTATATAAGGGATTTATTTAAATGATACCCTGAATAGTATAAAAAGGTGTTGAAATCGATATTTAAATAGATCTGTAAAATAAATGAAATTTATAAAGAAATGGATTTATAAAAATGGAATTTTATAATTGAGATTATTTTTATAAATAAGTAAAACTCAAATGAGTTATAAAAATTTATAAACGATGTTTATAAATAAGGAAAATGATATCAGTTGGGAATATAAATTCATGGTGTGGATTTATATCGAGATATGGAAATCGGGTTTGGGGAAAATAGTGGATTCTATTTTTGAAATGTTAGAATGGTTAGGAAATCGAGATGAAATCTATGTGCTATGAATCGAGAGGGATTCATAAATTAAAATTGGGATATTGGATTTTTAAAATAAATCTTGTTAAGAAATTAAAATTTGTTTTAAAATGGGATTTCTATCTAATAAACTATATAGTTAAAGTTGTTTAGTATTGAAATATTTCAAAAAATGGATTATTCAAATATTTAATATTTACTGAAATGAATTCAAATTTTTATAATAGTTTTGTAAATCGATGTTTATTTAAAGTGCTTTAATATTTTAAATAATTTCTTAAACAGGTTTAAAAATAAAATATTATTATTTTAAAATACCTATCATAGTGTTTTGGAAGTAATTGTACTTAATTATAAATCCTCTCGAGATTTTTAAACGAAGTTTATTTAATGGATATGGTTTTTATAAGAGAAATCGTGTAAATGAATTTTGGAAACTCAAGTAAATTTTCAAAGTGTTTAAATACAGAATCTTCGGAAATGAATTAGGATTCATAAAAGAAATTAGAAATGGGTAGTTGGGATTATAGACAAGTATAATCGATTTTTGAAATTTTAAAGGAAATTAATTTATGAAATTCCTGTAACTTATAGAATCAGTTATAAAGGAGTTAGGGAATTTACGAATAAATTATAAAAGATTTTGAGAAATTAGAATAAACAAAATATTTTCTAAGTATTGGAAATAAATGATTTCAGGAAAATAGACTTATAAATATTTCCTAAATATTGAACTGGAAGGGTTCAGAATATTTTAACTACGAGATCACTATTATAGAAATATTTTCAAAATGTTGAATTATAAATGGAATTGGAAAAATATATCTAAGAATGGACATGATTCAAAAATATCTTGTTATGGATATAAGTATTTGAAATTGTTTTAAGTTATTCAATATACTAGAAGAGATTTGAATATATATCTTTGTAAAGATATTTTGAATAAATATTTTGGAATAATTTATAATGTGGGCCTAGTGACTGCTTATGGATGTTATTTGATAGTTAAATAACCGACTATCAAATTTGGCCAAGTTCGTTGATCGTTTCGAAGAGACCGGGACCAGATTTAATTATTCGAAAATCACTTCGATCCGGTTTGTGCATACGAATTGTAATATCTCAAAGATAAAAGAGATGGTGATTTGGAAGGAGATTCAGTTTGTTCAGACCCAGAACAACTTGAATGGATGAATGCTATCATTGCATTGCTTTCCTGGAAGGCAATGTTAGCATTCGAAGTATGAATGCTATTAAAAAGGTAAAACGTAGCCTCAAGCCTCATCAACCGGGAATGACTAAAACATGTGAGATGCAACAGAGCTAAGTGGGCCGCACCCAAGTAGGGTATGTTATCACTTTTCTAGATACCCTCGGATATATAAATTATAAATTATGGATATGGTTGTGCATGGAAAAGAGAGAGCTCGATAAGGGTGGGAACACCCGTAGTGATAACATATTCAGTACTATCCAGGTTAGGGGTAGGCCGGTCCTGTGTTGGTAGGGGATCCAGGCGAGGTCCTCGATACATTTTTCTAGAGGTGTACTGTGGTGGGCGGTACCCCAGTAGCCTAGTCATTGTATGGAATCCAATATCCACTACGAGCCTGTACGGTTTTGATTGTGCCCAACTTTGCTGAAACTTGAGATGCAAGCATTTCAGCTGTTTTCTCTTTTATTTTTTATAGACACTATTATAATATCAGATGATTTTGATATAAAATGTTTTGGTCATCGTAAGGTAAAAACCCGTCATATTTATTGGTGGCATGGTCTTACAAGATACCTTTGTTTTCAAAGGATTCTGATAACAGTAATAATTCAAATTGAGTGTGTTTTCTCATGCTAGTTTTCCAGACTGACCCGAGTGTTATTTTATTATAATGCTTAGGTCAGACCGAGTATCACAGATTCAGGTTAGGATGCTATGGAACTCAGGAGATGAGCTGGAGGATTCTCTGGCGTATATACGTACTTGGTTATTTCCGCTGTGTGAGTCATACTGTATATTCAGTATTTGTGAGGATAAGTTATTTTAACTGTCCAGATTGATTTGTTGATTGTTGTACTCTGATGATTGTATATATATTAACAGCTACAGATTCTTTTGTATAAAACATGTTATTGTATATTATATTTTGTTCCGCCGCGATTGTGAGATTCTGATGTTGTTGCTTCTTTTTCTTCTATCTTCTTCTTCTTCACCCCTAATGATTTGTATTTCCGTTCAATTTGAGTTGGACACGTGTGATTGATTGTCGACTCAAAGGGTACGGAGATACAGGCCGTTACAGTTGGTATCAGAGCTGAAGGTTAAGCGAGAACCTTGGCTTTGGTGGGGATTACTCATTAGAGATAGGGTCAGTAGAACCCTAGAATGAGTCTGAGTGTATTAATAGATATAACCGTGTATTTGTTAGTGAATATAAAATGTTTTATATTGTGTTGGCTTGTCTGTTGAGTGGCTTATAAAATTTCGGTCGAGTAGTGGGACGCCACGACATCGATAGGAGTTTCTAAACACTTAAACATGGTAAACCGACACAATATTGTTTGAGTTGGGTAAATGAAATAATTTTACCCAATTATATTTTGATATAAAAGAAACAATTTTCTGAAATTATTATAGTATTTTGATGTGTTTGGATGTTATTAATATAATCAAAACAAGATTATAAAAATTGAAATGATTTATATAACCAAATAAAAATTGTATAAATATGATTTATACAAATGAGTTAAAAACTAAAAAAAATAGATTCAAACCAGAATTTGGAAAATTTAAATCTCGGAGATTTTTGGAAATGTTTTCCAAAGTATTTTGAATTGAATAATAGTAATATTATTTGGAATATTTTTGAATAGAAATTGTTTTAAATGGATTTTGGAAGTGATAAAGCACTGAACTCACTGCAGTCGCTTGAAAATAATTCTGGTGATAACGGCCGCATCATCAGTGTTCATTTTTGAGTCTCTAAGTGATGAATTTGCTACCATAGTAATTTGAGATGGAGTTTTTTGTTGGAAAATAAGCGTTGTTTCAGAAATTCCGAAGGAATTTATTTTGGATAAACCAAGTTGATTTAAAAAAATTCTAAAGGAGATGGTTTGTTAAATCAAAGAGTTATATATATATTTTTTGTTTCAAAATGATTTGAAATAAAAACAGGCGTTTGTATTCTGAAATTTCCATTTAAATAAGAAGTGAAACCAAAAGAGAATAAGTTTTTGAAATAAAACTTGGGAAATGTGAATTTCAATATGAAATTTAAAATTTAACTTATGCAAGTTAAATAAAATAAATTTTAAAAGGGAAATTGTATAAATTGGATTAGAAATGATGTCGATTGAGATTGAGATATAAAATTAAATGGAATTCAACTTAAGTTAAGTGAATGAATTAAATTTTAGAAATTTAATTGATTGTGATTTGAATGGAATTAATGAAGTAAATTAATAAAATGGTGAGTTAACTTAAGCAAAGTTAAATGGAATAAATAAATGAAGGGATTGTGATAATGAAAATAATTAATGAATTAATTAAATAGATTGAAGGTGAATTAGTTGAATGAAACTAATTGAATATGGAGAATATAAATGAGATTAATAAAGGAATGGGTAAATGAATGTAAATGTGAAATAATGAATGTGAATTAATTAAATGAAAATTAATTTGGTGTGAATTCTAGAAAAATTCATTTGAATGATTGTGAAACCGGAAGGAATAAGTTTTGAACTTGTAATTAAAATAGTATGGAATGAGGTTTTCTTGAGATAGGAAAATTGAATTGTATGAATTTAAATTTAACTTAAGGTAAGTCAAATAAAAATTTAATTTAAATTGAGACAATTACAAATTGAATTAAAGTATAAAATTTGAGTTAGGAAATAGTTATATAACTATAAGTTATCGTTATTGAAATGAAACTTGAATTAAATAGAGTTGGATGTATAATTGAGATGACTAAATGAAATGAATATAGACTTGAATTATGGAAGTCACATGAATGGTGAATCAAATTGAATTTGATTAAAACAGGGTATAAACTCGAGTATAGAAATTGTGGAAATGTGAAATATAAGTTGTATAACTTGTAAATTGGAAAAAGGGAATAGTAAAACCAAAATAAAAATGGGTTGATATTTTGGTGAAGAAATGAAAATCCAAACTTGAATTATAAAATGAATTTGAAATTCAAGAAAATTAAATGGAGTGATTTTGATATAAAAATCTAATTGTGAAGCATAAAATGAAAGCAAACTAATTAGATGAATTATTAGTGAACTGGAAATTGGAATGAGACTTGAGTTAAATGGAATTGAATAAATTGAATAAGAATCAATTTAAAATGAAATGGAATTTGATTGCAATGAAAATGGAACTTAAGTTCTAAATGGAACTCAACTTATATATATATATTTCGAAATCTTATTGAATAAAATAGAAATGGAAAAGGAAACCAGATTGAATGGTTAATTGGTTGTTTAAAAGAAATGAAAATCTGAATTTGGATTTAATTGAAAATGAACTTAAGTTTGATGTGAAATAATATGAATGTTGAATAAAAGGTTATAATTAACCTTAGTGTTTATTTTATGAAACAATTCATTGATAAATTTACATGAAATGAATTAATAAACCAAATTTGTGAATGAGATTGGATTTGCTTGGAAATGAATTAAAGAAGTGGATATGAACTCGAATATGAAAAGAAAATCGCCTTAATCGTAAAATGAGTGGAAATGTGTTTTGAATATTGATTGGTAAGCATTGAAATATGGATTTAAAATGGAAATGTATGTAATGGATGTAAATATAACTTGGATGCAATTGTATTGTTGTAAATAAATTTAAAATTGAACAAATTGTATGCAAATCAATATGGAAGTGAATGATTAAATGTTGGATTATGCAAATGATGTGTTTAACTAGTTAAATAAATGAAATGTTATAAAAATTTCATATTTTTTGCACTTACGTGTTTAAATTAAGTAAGTACAGGTACAAGGAGGCTATTGGGCTAGATTTGGGTTGCGAAATTTGCATATAAATAAGCTCGCTCGCTTAATAACGCTAATATAAGGTACATTTTCGGATTAAATACAGTAATGAAATAAATATTAATATATATTGTGTTTTCCGACCGTGTGGGTCGATGTAAATATTTTTATCAGTTTTGTCATATTGCTAAAGGCTCTCTGCCAAATTTTTTTGGAAATTTAAGGTGTTTGAAAATTTTTGTTAACAAAATATTGATTTCGAATTGTAATTGAAATAAGGGGCTTTGATTTTGAAATGGAAACTAAATGTTTTGTACGGAACTAAATGAAGTGACCCACTTTTCTTCTACTATATTTTACTGATTTTTAGTTGAGTTTTTTTACAAGGGATCACTTCTTTTCTTGCCTCTTTCATTTCTTTTAATTAATTTCCCAAGATCCAGAATTTACTAATATAAAAATATCAGTATTTTAGTCAAGTCATATCATTTATATATGTGAAGATATATAAATGTTTCTTTGCCTATTAGAGTGTTAAAGTAGCAAAGAAGTTTAATCACACAACATTTTCCATAATTGAAAGGTTTTGTGTCACATAGCTATTCCTACACTTTAATCTTTTATTTGACTCAAGACTGACTAATACATGATTCAAGTGTTACTACCTTAAATTGACTCAGGATTAACTAATACATTTTCAGATATTTTCATCTTGGAATGACTCAAGATTGACTAATACATTTTTCAAGTATTAGCACCTATTATTCTCTTCTTCATTTTCCAGATTATTCTATAAACCAGATTGATTAATTTGTGGATTTATAACCCATGTAATAGATCTTTGGGATTCAGAAGTTCATACATGTTATTTTAGAGTGATAAAACATTTTAAAACCTGGTTTGATCTATGGATCACTAGTTTGTCTAGCCCAGATTCGGGATTCAAACATAAACATGCACAAACATGCACAAGCAATTCAAGTCAAGCAAAATGCACATATCCAGGTTCATGAAGCATGTAATGATCATGTGAGTAAAAGAGTAGTAAACTAATCTAAAGGTCATACAGATTTTTGATATTTAGATTGGAAATAGTGTTGAATATGATTTTAGAAAGATCTTTGCATATTTCTGGCTAAAAGCATATAGAGTGTGATGTTCTGGATTTTTATACACTTAACAAAATTACTCTACATTCTTGTTTGAGTCTATATTGTTTATCTCTATTTCTGACTTGCTATTTCAGTTTCATATTGAAGTCAGTTCCAGATTTTACCAATTCCAATTCCTAAATCCTTGTATACTTATGATTTTCAGGTTTTATGGTAACATAATCCTACTCTTGTTCTAGACATACCATAGGATTTTGTTGCATTTCGAATTAGCTTACACTATGGTCTTGTTTGCTTCAGGAATCTGAAGACTATGGCTTCAAGCTTCTGCATGTACTTGTATCAATTACAAGACATGTACAAGCCTTACTGGTTAGCCAAGACCATGTTCAACTCATCCACTCAATACTTTGGCACATATTTATTCAAAAACAACTTAAACTTTATAACTGAAATATAACAAACATGCCAAGGAGAATATAACCACATATCAGATTATATGGCATGTTCTCCTTTATTATAATCCTCTGGATTATTTCCAGAGTCTGCTACTTGAATCAACAACTCACAAGCACATATAATACTTAAGTTTTTTTCCTTTTACATGTTCTTTTCAAGAAAACAAAGCAAGCATCAATCCTGGAAATACACAAGACATAAGAGAGTTTGCCTAGATTATTTATTACAATCAAACTTCTACTTCTCTAAAGCATTTTAAAATCAGCAAGTTCTTCAAACATCCATACAAGCAAGCTACTCAAGCATCTTTCCCTGCAGCAACACTTTGAACCGCCTCAATGAAAATGAGACACCCCAAAGATTGCAAAGGCAACAAATAGGGTCAGAAAATATATTCTGGTGTGAGTGAAATCATAGTTTATAAATAACTTGTAATTACTAAACTCTGTGCAGAGACTCATATGTTTGATACTTATTTAGATTCATACTAAAATCTGAGTATATATATATATATATACATATCAGCTCATACTAACATACATGCACACAAGTATTCATTCATCAACACAATTCAGTTATATGTACATATACTCCTACGGATTGACTCCCTTAATTCCATAGCTCAATTTCTCAATCCCCATTTATCATTTATTTGGTATTAACTCTTGCCATTGAACACCATGTGTGCATTGCAAAGGGGCTCAATTCTGTTAACCCTTTACACAGAGGCCTACAGGACTTAAACAATTCATGCACATACCCATCATCCACCTAATGATGAATAGATCAAGGCACTACTCCTAGATTAGCTTTATAATCTAGAGACCATTCTCATTTTCTTTCAGGAGAATTTTATTAATTCTTGAAATGCTTCCTATTCTTTTCTTTCTTTCATAAATAAGAGAGTATTAAACTCACTCAGGGATTTCAGCCAGACATACAAAGTATTCATTTAAAACACCACATCCCATTTTAAGGTTATTTTTATTCAATCATATTTTCTAAGACTTGCATAAATTTATTTCCAGAAATATTCCCATTTCTTACATAAATCTGGTGAAGTGATCATATAAAACATTACATTTATTTTACTGTGAACATAGGGTAAGGTTTTTGAGAAAAACCCATAAAAACGTATTAACTTGTGATTTGAACAAATCAGCACATATATATATATAATATTGCATTGTTCATATCATTTTTAAAATGAACTAGACATAAGCATGAATCCCCTTATTCACACTGCCTACTTCATTCTTCATTAGTACCCTATTTCTCAGTAAAAATGTTTAACTCATTCCCATATAAAAACTGGATTATAAGTTACAGAGTCCATTTCTGTGATCAGGGTGTTTGTCTTTTCAAAGCGTTAATCAAAACAATCAAAGCAGATCAAAACATCAACCAAAGACTTAGCCAAAACACCAACCATGGTCAACATTTATTTATTCAGAGAATAAAATTAAACAAAACATGATATGGTTTTATAAAAGTAATATGGCTGCCCTTAACTTGGGTCTTAATGCCTTAAATCTCATAAGATGATTAATCACTCACCTTCCTTCTTCTTTCCCCGAGAATGCTCTAACTTGAAAACAGTGTGAGTTTGCTCTTCTTTTTCTAAAATATCTTTCTGTTTTCAAAAATAAACTGCTGCTTATCCTTTGATTTTTAAAACATTTAGCTAGGGTTTTAGTGGAGTGAAAAGCCCATTTTATCCCCACACAAATAAGAGAATTTTGTATATGTTTTTATGGCTAAATATGCCATTTTCTTTTTGATTCCATTTCGGGTATTTCAGTTGCTTTTCTTCTTTTTCTGTGTACATGCCATTTGCATGTTTCACCTACACACTATTTTCATGTGACTTATCTACATTATTTATTTTCTTAAGACAAATCTGAAATGTTCACATATATATCTTTTTATCAATTAATTCCTTGCTAATGTTTCAAGGCATTTGTTTTCTCTTGATTATAAAATGTATTTATACTTATATAATACTAATCCGATTTCATATATTTTAATCATCATAAGAGTTTATTTTATCACTCTATACTCCTCTGGCTACTTATATACAATATATATATATATAAGATATGTGAATATAAAACTCATTCATACTTAGTTATTTTCTTCTCATTATTATTTATTGAAGTTATTTTCTCCTCATTATTATTTACTGAAAACAACTATCCTCTTCCTTATTTATTTCACTCATTCTTGATATTTATTTTCAATTTATTTTATTCTTTGAATATTTTCCATTAACTGATTTTTATAAAATTATTTTCATCTCAATAATTTGGGTCTTCACATACTCTCCTCCTAAAAGGAATTGTGTCCCACAATTATTTTTCTCATACATTTCCATCCAAATGTATACAAAGCATAATTTTATTTTAGAAATTTCAGAAACTCATGCTTTCAAAACCAATCAAACATACATAAGTAATGTTTAAGTTTATCATAATTTTAGGCATACCTTTAAGCAGAAAATAGATTAGGATATTTATCTTTCATCCTATCTTCAGTCTCCCATGTACAACCACTCTCATCTAAACTCCACTAGATTTTAACCAATTTAATTATTTTATTTCTCAATTTCTTTTCTTCTCTAGCCACAATACCCACTGGTTCCTTCTTATAAACCAGATTTTCTTGAATTTCAACTTGTGTAGGTGATTTTAGAATGGTCTCCTTATCATGCACCCATCTTCTTAATTGAGATACATGAAATACATCATGTATATTACTCAATTCCTTTGGCAATTTCAACTTATAAGCCAAAGTTCCTACTCTTTGAATAATTTCATATGGCCCTATATATCTTGGTGACAATTTTCCTGCCTTGCCAAACCTCAATATTTTTCTCATCGGTGAAACTTTGAGAAATACATAATTTCCCACTTCAAATTCCACCGTCCTTCTCCCTTTATATGCATAGGCTTTTTGTCTCTCTTGTGTTGCTCTCATTCTCTGCCTTACAAGTTCAATCCTTGTAGAGGTCTCTTTCACATGTTCAGGTCCAAGCAACACTCTTTAACCTGCCTCCATCCAGCATGGAGGAGATACATAAGGCTTCCCATACAAAGCCTCAAATGGAGCCATACCTATAGTGGACTGATAGCTATTGTTATAAGCAAATTCAGCTAAATAGAGATGATCTTCCCAGTTGCCTCCAAAATCAAGTATACATGCTCTAAGCAAATCTTCTAAAATCTTGTTAACATTCTCAATGTAACGATCCCGAATTTTAATTAAGTTTAAATTGTTAATTTATTTCATTTTTGAATAAAAATTGTGAAGTAGTGAGTAATTAATATAAAATATTAGTTAAATTATGAATTAATTTGGATATTTGAAAATAAATAATAAAATGTTGGATAATTAAACTTTAAAAGGAATTCAAAATAAGTGTTGATGTTAAATAAATATTTCAAATAGATTTATAGTTATATAAAATGTGAAATGAACATATTAAATAATTCTAGAATTATATACACTATAAAAATGAATATTATAAAGTAAAGCAAAATTAAAATGGAAATTTATTATATTTTAAAGTGATATTGCAAAAGAAAAGAAAAGAAAAGAAAATTATATGGTTATGGCAACATAAGATAAATACATATCAATAACTATAATGATTTTAAATTAAGCACAAGGGTATAAAAATAAAACTAGACAAGGATGAAAGTATATTTGCTGTGAATGTTACTTGCGCAAGACAAAACAGCAAATACAAGAAAGGAAAAATATATACACGAGATGTACTTGCAAAAAAAAAAATGTGTAAACAAGGAAATATATAGGCTGTGACTAAGGAAGGGAAATATGCATTTAATGCCATTATCTTTAGTACACCATATAATATTCATCAGCCGAAAAGAGCAAGGTACATCAGCCACCAGGAGAAAAAAATCTCTGGTATATTGTACATACAAATTATATCACACTGTAAAAATCTTGTACCAGCCAAGAAATGCAAACCTATTCACTATCTTTTTATACATATACCAATCTTCCATCTCACTTTCGTTTACCAAAGGCTGAAGTAAAAAGTTATCAAAACTTAAACAAAAATTCAAACAACAATCAAGGGAGAGTTTAAAATTATTCAAAGCAAATCAAATAAGAAATTTAAAACTCAAGTTCAGATCAAAAATCTGGTTTCAAAACAAAATCACTGGTTCTCCGTTCTTCTTCTCTCAGGTGAGCAAACTCCCCTTATCCAAAACCTATATATCTTAAAATTTGAATAATTTGATTTAAATTGGAATTCAATATCTGAAATTGAATCCTATATTGGTATTTATGATTTAAAAAGAATTATACAAGTTATAAGGGTTTTAAACCATTTTTAAAGTGTTGTTTTTTTGGGAATTTGAACTAACCCAAAGATTCAACTTGTATAAATGAGATCGAATTTTTCCGAAACGAAAACTATTTATTTTCAAATAATAATAGCTTTCATTTTAAGAAAGGATTTCCAAATTGTGTTGAAAGGTTTCAAGGTTGAAATGGAATTGAAATGTTTTGGAAGCTATGAAATGAGTCTTTGATTCAAAGACCGGATGAGTTAATCCAACTTGAAATAGAATCGTTTTGAAAGGCTATGAATGAATCTTTGGAAACGAGTTTTGAAAGCTATAAGTTAAATCTTGATTTAAAGATTTAATGAGTAAACCTATTCAATTAAAATGGAAATTGTTTTGAAACCCATGAATGGATCTTTGTGAATGGGGTGAACTTTGTGAATTGAATCTTTTTGTTTAAAAGATTGGAAATGGTAATTTGTTTAAACCATTTGAAGAAAAGTTTTGGATAATAAGTCGTGACTTAATTGAAATCCCAATATCCATATGTTTTAAAATATTGCGCTCACTATTCGGTTTAGCCGGGAGAGGACCTTTGTGTCATATAACCCATTCCGAATAATGATACAACGTATATGGATAGCATTGAAGACAGATGGGGAAGACCGGGTATTTTCGAAAACGAAAGGATTACCTGTCGATTTTCTCTGCATCATGGCTCCGGTATAGAGATTCCCTAAGTGATGGGAAGTCCGATCGGGATTGTAAATACCCGGATTTGCAAGGGCTTCTTTGGAAGTGCCTTCGGTTCTGTTCGAACCCGAAACAGACTTGTATGGTTACATGTCTGACATTACATTTTGAGATATAAAGCTGATTTCTTTCAAATACATTTCTGTTGGTGGCGGAGAATTTATTCTCTTAGCTTAACACCCTTCTCTGAGACGTACGAGCTCAGAGGTTATGTAGTTGAAGGTTATCAGTGATATACTCCCAATTTGGTAGTGTGGCATGCTAAGTGTTGCTGTGTGTTGCTGATCATTTGTGATCAAAGCATGGCTTTGTGAAAAAGCGTAGCTTTGTGGATGAGACTTCGTCGAGCCTCACAACCCGGTAATGGTCGAAACAAGAATGTTGCGGCAAGGCTTTTAGGGGTCGCACCCCTAGGGTATGTCATTTCCTTCTGGATAAGAGGTGATATCATGGTATGGAGCCCAGATATTTTACCTATGTTGATGCTGCAAATTTATTATACTTTGTGGTTGTTGCTTTGTGGTTGAGGATCCTCGGATAAAGGTCGGTAACGACCGGGGGATGGCATACTTGTGTGTTAGTTACCTAGTTACAGCTGTACAACGTGAGGTAGCGTCAGTGTGTTAGTTACCTAGTTACAGCTGTACAGCGTGAGGTAGCGTCGACCTTGTGTTTGCAGAGATCCGATTAGGTTCTCGGGGCGTCTTTCCAAAGGCGTTTCCATTTCGGTGTAAGGAAGTTCCTTTGCCTGACCATTTGTTGGAAATCCAAAGAAACAATACGAACCTTGTACGGTTTTAGGTGTATTACCTGCTATGGAATGTGGCGGTAACCTGCTATTGAACATAGTAGCTATAGTAGGCATACAATAATGGTTGTATGTTGGCTAAGATTAATATTGTACTTTCGAAATGTTTTCCTACACTATGCACTAGTAATAATATCAAAAGAGTTTTGTTTGCGTAGTAAGCATGTTTGACTATCATAAGAAGAAATCTCCTCCAAGTCTACGATTGCATTGTGTGTATGGTGGGAGGTCTTATGGTAGTTTCATTTTCCAAAAGCATTGCGGATTTCAATGTTTAAAATTCTTTTGTTGTTGTTTAAAGATAAACTGTTTTTTTGTTTGCTCATACCAGTCCCATGACTGACTTGAAGTTTATTGTTCCCTTCCTAAACTCTGGGTGCCCACAATTTTCCACACGGGCAGTCTAGAGTTGGGTTTTTCAGATAGTCAAGTCTAGTAGATTAGTTGGAGCTAGTTCAGATTTTGGAGATCACGACTGACATTGCTTACCTTTGTGCATCGTGATGATGGTTCGAGCTTGATGTTGGAGTTGTTGGACTCATTCTCTTTTGAGGATCATTGGAGTCATCTCCTCTACTGATATTTTTCCGCTGTATCATTATTTATCTCTGATATTGTTGTATCATATTAATATCATTGTTGTATATCATTCGGGATATTGTATTCATTTGAGTTGTATATGATATTATTCATTTCTTTCTTCCGCTGTGTTGTTATACTTACTGTGTTATAAGCTCCGGTGACCCAGATTCGGCGTTTGAATCTGCGACATTTTGAGTACAAGTGAAGTACAGGTGCCGATTTTCGAAGGCCGAGATTTAGGGCCATTACATTTGGTATCAGAGCTAAGGTTGAACTTTAGCTCAGGAGTATAACACATTAAGTAGCTCATTAGAGATAGGTTGAAGTATACCCTAGAATGAGTATCTCTAAGATATCTGTCCGTATGCCTCAGTAAATTCTCTTACTATTCACTGATAGTAAGTATGAGTGCAAGAAGAGGATGAGATAAGGGACAGGGGAATACGACTATAAATGGTCAATACCCTGTAACAGCAAGGAAACAACCTTTTCTCTATCAATCTCTTTTGTTCAGCATCTCTTCTCAATTCTTCGATGGTTTCTGGTAGATCCAGGAAGGAGATTTGGTATATTAATATGGGACATAAACTCCAAATAGGTCAGAATTGTTTGTTTGGATGAATTGGTTGCATTGGTTGCTATGGTTGATAGGTATACTTTAGTTTCTAAACTGAAAGTTTTGAAATTGTATCCATATATCTATCTATTCTTTGGGTCCCAATATATTCTACGAATGGTTAATTATCCCTTTGAACTAACCGATGCCCTTGCATATTTCGTAGATCCGGATAACCCGAGTACCTTGTGAAGTGTTAAATAGATTCGTTCTCATATCTATTATTGATATTCTGATTTGGTAAGCCAAATGCAGAATAGACGTTCAGTTAATTTGATAAAACATTCTTCATCTATCTTTGTGTCTTCCTGGCAAATTTTAGGGACGAAATTTCTTAAGGGGGGAAGTCTGTAACGATCCCGAATTTTAATTAAGTTTAAATTGTTAATTTATTTCATTTTTGAATAAAAATTGTGAAGTAGTGAGTAATTAATATAAAATATTAGTTAAATTATGAATTAATTTGGATATTTGAAAATAAATAATAAAATGTTGGATAATTAAACTTTAAAAGGAATTCAAAATAAGTGTTGATGTTAAATAAATATTTCAAATAGATTTATAGTTATATAAAATGTGAAATGAACATATTAAATAATTCTATAATTATATACACTATAAAAATGAATATTATAAAGTAAAGCAAAATTAAAATGGAAATTTATTATATTTTAAAGTGATATTGCAAAAGAAAAGAAAAGAAAAGAAAATTATATGGTTATGGCAACATAAGATAAATACATATCAATAACTATAATGATTTTAAATTAAGCACAAGGGTATAAAAATAAAACTAGACAAGGATGAAAGTATATTTGCTGTGAATGTTACTTGCGCAAGACAAAACAGCAAATACAAGAAAGGAAAAATATATACACGAGATGTACTTGCAAAAAAAAATGTGTAAACAAGGAAATATATAGGCTGTGACTAAGGAAGGGAAATATGCATTTAATGCCATTATCTTTAGTACACCATATAATATTCATCAGCCGAAAAGAGCAAGGTACATCAGCCACCAGGAGAAAAAAATCTCTGGTATATTGTACATACAAATTATATCACACTGTAAAAATCTTGCACCAGCCAAGAAATGCAAACCTGTTCACTATCTTTTTATACATATATCAATCTTCCATCTCACTTTCGTTCACCAAAGGTTGAAGTAAAAAGTTATCAAAACTTAAACAAAAATTCAAACAGCAATCAAGGGAGAGTTTAAAAGTATTCAAAGCAAATCAAATAGCAAATTGAAACCTCAAGTTCAGATCAAAAATCTGGTTTCAAAACAAAATCACTGGTTCTCTGTTCTCCTTCTCTCAGGTGAGCAAACTCCCCTTATCCAAAATCTATATATCTTGAAATTTGAATAATTTGATTTAAATTGGAATTCAATATCTAAAATTGAATCCTATATTGGTATTTATGATTTAAAAAGAATTATACAAGTTATAAGGGTTTTAAACCATTTTTAAAGTGTTCTTTTTTTGGGAATTTGAACTAACCCAAAGATTCAACTTGTATAAATGAGATCGAATTTTTCCAAAACGAAAACTATTTATTTTCAAATAATAATAGCTTTCATTTTAAGAAAGGATTTCCAAATTGTGTTGAAAGGTTTCAAGGTTGAAATGGAATTGAAATGTTTTGGAAGCTATGAAATGAGTCTTTGATTCAAAGACCGGATGAGTTAATCCAACTTGAAATAGAATTGTTTTGAAAGGCTATGAATGAATCTTTGGAAACGAGTTTTGAAAGCTATAAGTTAAATCTTGATTTAAAGATTTAACGAGTAAACCTATTCAATTAAAATGGAAATTGTTTTGAAACCTATGAATGAATCTTTATGAATGGGGTGAACTTTGTGAATTGAATCTTTTTGTTTAAAAGATTGGAAATGGTAATTTGTTTAAACCATTTGAAGAAAAGTTTTGGATAATAAGTCGTGACTTAATTGAAATCCCAATATCCATATGTTTTAAAATATTGCGCTCACTATTCGGTTTAGCCGGGAGAGGACCTTTGTGTCATATAACCCATTCCGAATAATGATACAACGTATATGGATAGCATTGAAGACAGGTGGTGAAGACCGGGTATTTTCGAAAACGAAAGGATTACCTGTCGATTTTCTCTGCATCATGGCTCCGGTATAGAGATTCCCTAAGTGATGGGAAGTCCGATCGGGATTGTGAATACCCGGATTTGCAAGGGCTTCTTTGGAAGTGCCTTCGGTTCTGTTCGAACCCAGAACAGACTTGTATGGTTACATGTCTGACATTGCATTTTGAGATATAAAGCTGATTTCTTTCAAATACATTTCTGTTGGTGGAGGAGAATTTATTCTCTTAGCTTAACACCCTTCTCTGAGACGTACGAGCTCAGAGGTTATGTAGTTGAAGGTTATCAGTGATATACTCCCAATTTGGTAGTGTGGCATGATAAGTGTTGCTGTGTGTTGCTGATCATTTGTTGATCATTTGTGATCAAAGCATGGCTTTGTGAAAAAGCGTAGCTTTGTGGACGAGACTTCGTCGAGCCTCACAACCCGGTAATGGTCGAAACAGGAATGTTGCGGCAAGGTTTTTAGGGGTCGCGCCCCTAGGGTATGTCATTTCCTTCTGGATAAGATTTGATATCATGGTTTGGAGCCCATATATTTTACCTATGTTGATGCTGCAAATTTATTATACTTTGTGGTTGTTGCTTTGTGGTTGAGGATCCTCGGATAAAGGTCGGTATCGACCGGGGGATGGCATACTTGTGTGTTAGTTACCTAGTTACAGCTGTACAGCGTGAGGTAGCGTCAGTGTGTTAGTTACCTAGTTACAGCTGTACAACCTGAGGTAGCGTCGGCCTTGTGTTTGTAGAGATCCGGTTAGGTTCTCGAGGCGTCTTTCCAGAGGCATTTCCATTTCGGTGTAAGGAAGTCCTTTGCCTGACCATTTGTTGGAAATCCAAAGAAACAATACGAACCTTGTACGGTTTTAGTTGTATTACCTGCTATGGAATGTGGCAGTAACCTGCTATTGAACATAGTAGTTATAGTAGGCATACAATAATGGTTGTATGTTTGCTAAGATTAATATTGTACTTTAGAAATGTTTTCCTACACTATGCACTAGTAATAAAATCAAAAGAGTTTTGTTTGCGTAGTAAGCATGTTTGACTATCATAAGGAGAAATCTCCTCCAAGTCTGCGATTGCATTGTGTGCGTGGTGGGAGGTCTTACGGTAGTTTCAGTTTCCAAAAGCATTGCGGATTTCAATGTTTAAAATTCTTTTGTTGTTGTTTAAAGATAAACTGATTTTTTGTTTGCTCATACCAGTCCCATGACTGACCTGGAGTTTATTGTTCCCTTCCTAAACTCTGGTGCCCACAATTTTCCACACGGGCAGTCTAGAGTTGAGTTTTTCAGATAGTCAAGTCTAGTAGACTAGTTGGAGCTAGTTCAGATTTTGGAGATCACGACTGACATTTCTTACCATTGTGCATCGTGATGATGGTTCGAGCTTGATATTGGAGTTGTTGGACTCATTCTCTTTTGAGGATCATTGGAGTCATCTCCTCTACTGATATTTTTCCACTGTATCATTATTTATCTCTGATATTGTTGTATCATATTAAAATCATTGTTGTATATCATTCTGGATATTGTATTCATTTGAGTTGTATATGATATTATTCATTTCTTTCTTCCACTGTGTTGTTATACTTACTGTGTTATAAGCTCCGGTGACCCAGATTCGGCGTTTGAATCTGCGGCATTTTGAGTACAAGTGAAGTATGGGTGCCGATTTTCGAAGGCCGAGTTTCACGGCCATTACACTCAGTTTGCCCATCTGTTTGTCGGTGGTAAGCTATGCTCAAGCTTAATTCTGTCCCCATAGCCTCTTGAAAGCTACCCCATAACCTCGAGGTAAACAAGGTATCTCTATCACTAATGATAGTCTTGGGGATTCCATGTAATCTCACTATCTCCTTCACAAATAATTGAGCTAATTTGTGAGCATTTCTATTTGAATTCACTGGAATGAAGTGAGCTGTTTTTGTGAGTCTATCAACCATAACCCAAATACTATCATTGCCTCTTCTTGTTCTTGGCAAACCATCCACAAAATCCATTGAAATGCTTTCCCATTTCCAGGTAGGCACTTCCAGAGGTTGTAGTAAGCCTGAAGGTCTTTGATAATCTGCCTTGACTTGTTGACATGTTAAACACTTTGCCACATATCTTGCCACTGCCCCTTTCATTCCTGGCCACCAATAGTTTCTTTTAAGATCATGGTACTTTTTTGTACCACCTGGATGTATAGTGTACTTTGTCTTGTGATGCTCATCCATATCCTCTTGCTTCAGTTCTTCTATATTGGGTATGCAGAGTTTCCCTTTCTTTCTTAAGTAGCCTCTATCATCAACTTCATAATTTTCCACTAACATGCCTTGTGATATCATGTCCTTCTTTTCTTTTAAATTAGTGTCTTGATTTTGCATATTTCCTATTTTATCAACCAGGGTTGATCTTAAGGAGATGAGACTTAATTTTTCCATATTCAATCATGTCACTATGTACATTGTCTGATGCACCAATTTCTTCCTTCATTTCTACTTCACTAAGGATTGTTAAATCCTTGAATTCAGTCATCATTAAGCTTGCCAATCTTGCTTGATGTCTACTCAAAGCATCTGCTGCCTTGTTAGCTTTTCCAGGAGTATATTATATATCAAGATCATAGGCAGCTAAAAACTCTACCCACCTATGTTGTCTCATATTCAAGTCTTTTTGAGAAAACAAATACTTAAGTGATTTATGGTCTGTAAACAATTCAAATTTAGTACCTAACAAGTAGTGTCTCCATAGCTTCAATGCATAAACAATGGCAACAAGCTCTAGATCATGAGTGGCATATCTGGTTTCATTTGGCTTGAGTTGCCTTGATGCATATGCTATGACTCTTCCATGTTGCATGAGTACTGCCCCTAACCCAGACCCACTAGCATCAGTATAAACCACCAATCCCTCATTTCCCTCTGGAACTTGCAAGACTGGAGCTTCCATCAATGCCTTCTTCAATGATTCAAAAGCTTGTTCACATTTTTCTGTCCACACATATGGTTGCTCTTTTCTGGTTAGCTTGGTTAATGGAATGGCTATCCTTACAAAGTCTTTTATAAACCTTCTATAGTAGCCTGCCATTCCTAAGAATGACCTTACCTCAGTCATTGATTTGGGTCTACTGCATGATTGCACCGCCACGACTTTAATTGGGTCTACACAAATCCCTTGTTGAGATATAATATGTCCCAAAAATTTAACTTCATTCTGCCAAAATGTGCACTTAGTAAATTTTGCCTTTAAATCATGTGCTCTTAATCTTGACAAAACCAGATGCAAGTGCCTTGCATGCTCCTCTTCTGATTTTGAATACACCAATATATCATCAATGAAAACAACTACAAATTTATCTAGAAAATCTTTGAATGTCCTATTCATTAAATCTACAAAATAGGATGGTGCATTTGTCAATCCAAAAGGCATTACTAAAAATTCATATAGCCCATATCTTGTGTTGAATGCAGTGTATTTAATACTCTCCTCCTCAACCTTCATTTGATGGAATCCAGAGGCTAAGTCTAGCCTTGAAAAGATTCTTGCTCCATTTAATTGATCAAATAAATCATCAATTCTGGGGAGTGGATATTTATTCTTGATGGTAACTTTGTTTAATTCCATGTAATCAATACACATCCTCATTGTACCATCATGTTTCTTTACAAATACCACGGGAGAACCCAGTTTGAACTACTAGGCCTTATGAAGCCTTTCTGCTCCAATTCTTCCAATTGTTGTTTCAATTCCACTAATTCTTTAGGACCCATTCTGGTAGGCTTCTTGATGATAGGACTTGCTCCTGGGATTAATCTTATCTGAAATTCAACTTGCCTGTTTTCTGGAACTCCTATAACCTCTCCAAAGACATCTGGGTATTCATTTATTATTTTTATGTCTTCCAGAATTAATTCTTTTTCAGTCATGCTCCACATTTGATTAAGGCAATATGTTTTGGCTATTTCACTCATGACTATAATATTTTTACCATTTTCTATTTTCAAAGAAATAGTAAAATTTTCCAAGTTCAAAATTGCTCTAAATTTACTCAACCAATCTACTCCTAGAATAATTCCTATTCCAGGATATTTTAACACAAACAAATCAGATTTTAACATATTTCCTCCTATGTTTAATTTTACTCCCAAACATTTAATTCCTAGCATGCAAGAACTACCTAGGGGACTCTGAATAAACAAAGGTTTATCAACTAAATTGCATGTGAGAGCCAATTTATTTACTATGTCTTGTGATATTAAGGAATGTGTAGCCCCAGTGTCATATATAAATAAAATTGGATAATCTTTAATTAGGAGTATACCTTCCAATTGTCCAGAATTTCCCACTGCATTTGCTTTTTCTTTGCCTTCCAATGCTCCTACCTTTGCTCCTTTCTTGAACTCTGGGCAATTCCTTTTGATATGACCTTTTTTCCCACAATTATAGCAACTGAATGGGGTTTTCTTAGCTGCTTGACACCTATTACTCATGTGTCCTTCCTTGCCACAGTTGTAGCAAATAATTTTCTTCTTAACCTCCCCACTGGTTGCTCCTTCAACCTTCTTGTCTGAATTCTTCTTGTCATAAGGATGTGCTCTATTTTTTCCCTTCTTGTTGTTGTTATTAGCCCTCATGTTCCTGAATTTCTCCCTTGCATTATCATGTTGTTCAAAAGAAAGAGTGAGATCTATGACTTGATCAAATGTTTTGTCTTTGTATGGTAGCATTGCTCTACTTAAACCAGCATTAAATCCTTGAATAAATCTTGAATTCTTTGATTCCTCATTCCCTATGAGCATGGTTCCATACTTAGACAAGCTCTCAAACTTTTGAGTGTATTCAGTCACACTCATTGATCCTTGCCTCAATCTTATGAACTCCTCAAGCAATGTTGCCTTAGCTGTTGCTGGGACAAATCTAGCCTCAAGCATATCCTTGAACTGATCCCATGTTACCTCATTTTCTGGTCTTCCTGTGATGATTACCTCCCACCAATCCAGTGCTGCTCCTTTGAGCCTTCTGGAAGCTATTTGCCTCTTCCTTTGGTCATTGATTTGCATGTCTGCAAATATCCTTTCCAAAGTTCTTAGCCATGTTTGCACACCCATGACTCCTTCAGTGCCTTCAAAATCCTTGCCTTCTAAATTTGAGAATGTTTTCAGTAGCTTAGATAACTCCTCATGAGGATTTTCTTCCCTCTGCATTGCTCCTTCCCTAAATGCCTTCACTAAATCTTGCAAATTGACCAATGGTGTTGCACTAAAGGGTCCTGCTCTAGAGTTTGGTGGTCTTCCTACCATGATTTGCTATATAATTTACATAGCTAGTTAGTCTTGTTTTTGATTTAATTGTTTCAGTAATTTATTCCTACTGAAAATATTTTTATGTGGTTTGTTCCTTAGGATTTTATCCATATGAGAAAATTAGATTTTTTTTGCTATGTTTTTGGTAACATAGCTCTGATACCAACTGAAGTGACCCACTTTTCTTCTATTATATTTTACTGATTTTTAGTTGAGTTTTTTTTTACAAGGGATCACTTCTTTTCTTGCCTCTTTCATTTCTTGTAATTTATCTCCCAAGATCTAGAATTTACTAATATAAAAATATCAGTATTTTAATCAAGTCATATCATTTATATATGTGAAGATATATAAATGTTTCTTTGCCTATCAGAGTGTTAAAGTAGCAAAGAAGTTTAATCACACAACATTTTCCATAATTGAAAGGTTTTGTGTCACATAGCTATTCCTATACTTTGATCTTTTATTTGACTCAAGACTGACTATTACATGATTCAAGTGTTACTACCTTAAATTGACTCAGGATTAACTAATACATTTTCAGATATTTTCATCTTGGAATGACTCAAGATTGACCAATAAAATTTTCAAGTATTAGCACCTATTATTCTCTTCTTCATTTTCCAGATTATTCTATAAACCAGATTGATTAATTTGTGGATTTATAACCCATGTAATAGATCTTTGGGATTCAGAAGTTCATACATGTTATTTTAGAGTGATAAAACATTTTAAAACCTGGTTTGATCTATGGATCACTGGTTTGTCTAGCCCAGGTTCAGGATTCAAACACAAACATGCACAAACATGCACAAGCAATTCAGGTCAAGCAAAATGCACATATCCAGGTTCATGAAGCATGTAATGATCATGTGAGTAAAAGAGTAGTAAACTAATCTAAAGGTCATACAGATTTTTGATATTTAGATTAGAAATAGTGTTGAATATGATTTTAGAAAGATCTTTGCATATTTCTGGCTAACAGCATATAGAGTGTGATGTTCTGGATTTTTATACACTTAACAAAATTACCCTACATTCTTGTTTGAGTCTATATTGTTTATCTCTATTTCTGACTTGCTATTTCAGTTTCATATTGAAGTCAGTTCCAGATTTTACCAATTCCAATTCCTAAATCCTTGTATACTTATGATTTTCAGGTTTATGGTAACATAATCCTACTCTTGTTCTAGACATACCATAGGATTTAGTTGCATTTCGAATTAGCTTACACTATGCTCTTGTTTGCTTCAGGAATCTGAAGACTATGGCTTCAAGCTTCTGCATGTACTTGTATCAATTACAAGACATGTACAAGCCTTACTGGTTAGCCAAGACCATGTTCAACTCATCCACTCAATACTTTGGCACATATTTATTCAAAAACAACTTAAACTTTATAACTGAAATATAACAAACATGCCTAGGAGAATATATCCACATATCAGATTATATGGCATGTTCTCCTTTATTATAATCCTCTGGATTATTTCCAGAGTCTGCTACTTGAATCAACAACTCACAAGCACATATAATACTTAAGTTTTTTTCCTTTTACATGTTCTTTTCAAGAAAACAAAGCAAGTATCAATCCTGGAAATACACAAGACATAAGAGAGTTTGCCTAGATTATTTATTACAATCAAACTTCTACTTCTCTAAAGCATTTTAAAATCAGCAAGTTCTTCAAACATCCATACAAGCAAGCTACTCAAGCATCTTTCCCTGCAGCAACACTTTGAACCGCCTCAATGAAAATGAGACACCCCAAAGATTGCAAAGGCAACAAATAGGGTTAGAAAATATATTCTGGTGTGAGTGAAATCATAGTTTATAAATAACTTGTAATTACTAAACTCTGTGCAGAGACTCATATGTTTGATACTTATTTAGATTCATACTAAAATCTGAGTATATATATATATACATATAAGCTCATACTAACATACATGCACACAAGTATTCATTCATCAACACAATTCAGTTATATGTACATATACTCCTACGGATTGACTCCCTTAATTCCATAGCTCAATTTCTCAATCCCCATTTATCATTTATTTGGTATTAACTCTTGCCATTGAACACCATGTGTGCATTGCAAAGGGGCTCAATTCTGTTAACCCTTTACACAGAGGCCTACAGGACTTAAACAAGTCATGCACATACCAATCATCCACCTAATGTTGAATAGATCAAGGCACTACTCCTAGATTAGCTTTATAATCTAGAGACCATTCTCATTTTCTTTCAGGAGAATTTTATTAATTCTTGAAATGCTTCCTATTCTTTTCTTCCTTTCATAAATAAGAGAGTATTAAACTCACTCAGGGATTTCAGCCAGACATACAAAGTATTCATGTAAAACACCACATCCCATTTTAAGGTTATTTTTATTCAATCATATTTTCTAAGACTTGCATAAATTTATTTCCAGAAATATTCCCATTTCTTACATAAATCTGGTGAAGTGATCATATAAAACATTACATTTATTTTACTGTGAACATAGGGTAAGGTTTTTGAGAAAAATCCATAAAAACGTATTAACTTGTGATTTGAACAAATCAGCACATATATATATATATAGTATTGCATTGTTCATATCATTTTTAAAATGAACTAGACATAAGCATGAATCCCCTTAGTCACACTGCCTACTTCATTCTTCATTAGTACCCTATTTCTCAGTAAAATGTTTAACTCATTCCCATATAAAAACTGGATTATAAGTTACAGAGTCCATTTTTGTGATCAGGGTGTTTGTCTTTTCAAAGCATTAATCAAAACAATCAAAGCAGATCAAAACATCAACCAAAGACTCAGCCAAAACACCAGCCATGGTCAACATTTATTTATTCAGAGAATAAAATTAAACAAAACATGATATGGTTTTATAAAAGTAATATGGCTGCCCTTACCTTGGGTCTTAATGCCTTAAATCTCATAAGATGATTAATCACTCACCTTCCTTCTTCTTTCCTCGAGAATGCCCTAACTTGAAAACAGTGTGAGTTTGCTCTTCTTTTTCTAAAAATCTTTCTGTTTTCAAAAATAAACTGCTGCTTATCCTTTGATTTTTAAAACATTTAGCTAGGGTTTTAGTGGAGTGAAAAACCCATTTTATCCCCACACAAATAAGATATGGCTAAATATGCCATTTTCTTTTTGCTTCCATTTCGGGTATTTTAGTTGCTTTTCTTCTTTTTCTGTGTATATGCCATTTGCATGTTTCACCTACACACTATTTTCATGTGACTTATCTACATTATTTATTTTCTTAAGACAAATCTGAAATGTTCACATATATATCTTTTATCAATTAATTCCTTGCTAATGTTTCAAGCCATTTGTTTTCTCTTGATTATAAAATGTATTTATACCTATATAATACTAATCTGATTTCATATATTTTAATCATCATAAGAGTTTATTATATCACTCTATACTCCTTGGCTACTTATATACAATATATATAAGATATGTGAATATAAAACTCATTCATACTTAGTTATTTTCTTCTCATTATTATTTATTATAGTTATTTTCTCCTCATTATTATTTACTGAAAACAACTATCCTTTTCCTTATTTATTTCACTCATCCTTGATATTTATTTTCAATTTATTTTATTCTTTGAATATTTTCCATTAACTGATTTTTATAAAATTATTTTCATCTCAATAATTTAGGTCTTCACACTTAAGGATTTTGGAAAGTGAAGTATCGAGTGGGTTTTGATAAGTTAATGGGTTTGGAGTATTTCTCCTACCTTAGCAATTTCGGGGACGAAATTCTTTTAAGGGGGAAGGAATGTAACGATCCGAATTTCCAGTCATTGATTTTGAACATTTAATTTATTTTAAATGTTGAATTTGAAATGTAAATGGAATTTTAATATGAAGTTTATCGATCAAATAAGTGGAATAAAATTTAAATTTCAAATATAACGATTTATCATAATATGGAAATAGTGAGTAATTGAAAATTGGGTTGAATATGAATCGGAACGATTTCTAATGTTGATAAAAATTCTATTTAAATTAGAATTTAGTTAGTAAAATTTTAAAAAATGAGATTTCAAGTGATTTCGTAAATTTTTGAAATCGACGATTTTATCGACACATTAAAATAGCGATATGTGGCACATTCTCGAAATTCGATGAAACTAGTTCCATTGGATTCGTAATAGTGTATTATTATCAGATTTCAAATTTCGTAGCGTTTGGATTTATCGTTTGGTCGTACGATCTGAAAACGCCTAGAAATAATTTAATTTAAATAGTCGATTTAAAAAGCTATCTTCCATGCACGATCGAATTGGGGCTCGAGACTAGTTACTTTGGGTTCGAAATAGGGTATAACATTAGGAATGCCTAGCGGCACGCCTCAATAGGGGTTCGGGTTTTCGAGATATGAAAAGGAGATATTTTGAATAAGAAAAAGATAGAAATTTCAAATCGTAACCGACCTAGTTTCAGACACAGCTGCCCTATACTCGTACTTGAGCCACTTTGCCTAGTTTAAATTGCGTTCATTTTCTCTTATCTTTCTGGAAACGAAACCAAATCGAATTCGTTCGATTTTTTTTTAAATATCACGCGATTGAAATCGATCACGATTGCCTGGTATTCGCATGTGCGCGTATACGTGGAAGCGCGGAGGTGATTTAGGGGTCGCGATGGGTGGTGGCGCTTCAGGATGGAGGGCGCGATGAAGATAGGCGATGCTGGGGAGGCGCCGCGGTGAGGAGTGGAACGCGAGTCGCGATAGGAGGTAGCGCACGAGGGGGAGTGACGCTGGGTTGACGAGGGCACGACGAGTTGTTGCATTCAACTGTAAGCTAGGGTTAGATGTTTGGGTAACTTGGTTCATCGATGGGCGAGTGTAGGGTCATCACCGAGTTGTTGAAGGCTGCTGTAGTTGGAAGATGTTGAGGAGAAGGCGGCGACTAGGGGTGTTCGGGCATTGATGTTGGGTTGAGGTATTAGCAGGCCATGCAGAGTATAGTAAGGTTATTTTAGTTTAAATTTATGATTAAATTAAGTTAAGGATGGTTATTATTAATTTTTTATATAATCCAAAAACTTATAAAATCAATTACACTCACATACGAGGTTAAATCGAATGGAATCAGTCGGATGGGTACGGAGCTGTAGAATCCGAGCAAAAGAATTTAAATTGGAACGGTTAGCAAATTAAAAATCAAGGTGAGTAAATCTCACTCAATTTGTTTGGCTAATTTAATTTATAGAGATTGAAAATTAATTAATAGATGATTGGTTGAATTAATAAATTAATTATCAGTTGAATGTGATGTTATATATATATATATATTAGTATATATTAGTAGTTGGATATATTTCCTACCGATCGGAGTGGATGAGACCCTATGTGCCCCGCATAATAGTGGATGACCCTATGTTACCACGATATCCCCCTCGAAGTAGGATTGTTATTTTATGTTGTATAACATCTGTGGATGCAGAGAAATAGGTTGGAGGAATCCAATTGTATTCCTCAAAATGTTCATTTTAATTTCATATATAGTGATATATGATTTGTGTAGAATAATCCGTATAGATTATTGTTGTGATTTGAATTATTGGATGCTATAGTAGCACTGGTCCTAAATTTTGGTATTTTAAATACCATAAATATTATTTGTGAATTTGAAGGAAATTTAAGGATATTTTGAATATACAAATAATTATATCCAAATTTGGAGTATTTAAAAAGAAATTGATTGGATAAAACAATAACTTGATTTTTAGTTGTACTTAGCTATTCGTAAATTGTTTAAATGGAGATTTTTAAAATAATTTATATGAGGGATTTTTTTAAATGATACCCTAAAAAATATAAAAAGGTGTTGAAATCGATATTTAAATAGATCTATAAAATAAATGAAATTTATAAAGAAATGGATTTATAAAAATGGAATTTTATAAATGAGATTATATTTATAAATAAGTAAAACCCAAATGAGTTATAAAAATTTATAAATGTTTTTTATAAATAAGGGAAATGATATAAGTTGACAAATTGGGAATATAAATTCATGGTGTGGATTTATATCGAGATATGGAAATCGGGTTTGGGGAAAAATAGTGGATTCTATTTTTGAAATGTTAGAATGGTTAGGAAATCGAAATGAAATCGATGTGCTATGAATCGAGAGGGATTCATAAATTGAAATTGGAATATTGGATTTTTAAAATAAATCTTGTCGAGAAATTAAAATTTGTTTTATAATGGGATTTCTATTTGATAAACTATATAGCTAAAGCTGTTTAGTATTGAAATATTTCGGAAAATGGATTATTCAAATATTTAATATTTACTGAAATGAATTCAAATTTTATAATAGTTTTGTAAATCAATGTTTATTTAAAGTGTTTTAATATTTTAAATAATTACTTAAACATGTTTAAAAATACCTATATAGAGTTTTGGAAGTAATTGTATTTAATTATAAATCCTCTCGAGATTTGTAAATGGAGTTTATTTAACGGATATGGTTTTTATAAGGGAAATCGTGTAAATGAATTCTGGAAACTCAAGTAAATTTCCAAAGTGTTTAAATACAGAAACTTCGGAAATGAATTAGAATTCATAAAAGAAATTAGAAATGTGTAGTTGGGATTATAGACAAGTATAATCGACTTTTTGAAATTTTAAAGGAAATTAATTTATGAAATTCCAGGAACTTATAGAATCAGTTATAAATGAGTTAGGGAATTTACGAATAAATTATAAAGGATTTTGAGAAATCAGAATAAACAGAATATTTTCTAAGTATTGGAAATAAATGATTTTAGGAAAATAGACTTATAAATATTTCCTAAATATTGAACTGGAAGGGTTTGGAATATTTTAACTACGAGATTACTATTATAGAAATATTTTCAAAGTGTTGAATATAAATGGAATTGGAAAAATATTTCTAGGAATGGATATGATTCGAAAATATCCTGTTATGGATATAAGTATTTGAAATTGTTTTAAGTTATTGAATATACTAGAAGAGATTTGAATATATATATCTTTGTAAAGATATTTTGAATTTTGGAAAAATTTATAATATGGGCCTAATGACTGCTTATGGATGTTATTTGATAGTTAAATAACCGACTATCAAATTTGGCCAAGTTCGTTGATCGTTTCGAAGAGACCGGGATCAGATTTAATTATCCGAAAACCACTTCGATCCAGTTTGTGCGTACGAATTATAATATCTCGAAGATAATAGAGATGGTGATTTGGAAGGAGATTTGGTTTGTTCAGACCCATAACAACTTGTATGAATGAATGCTATCATTGCATTGCTTGCCTGGAAGGCAATGTTAGCATTCCAATTATGAATGCTATTAAAAAGGTAAAACGTAGCCTTAAACCTTATCAACCAGGAATGACTAAAACATGGGAGATGCAGCAGGGCTATGTGGGTCGCACCCAAGTAGGGTATGTTATCACTTTTCTAGATACCCTGGGATATATAAATTATAAATTATGGATATGGTTGTGCATGGAAAAGAGAGCGCTCAATAAGGGTGGGAACCTCCGAAGTGATAACATATTCGGTACTATCTAGGTCAGGGGTAGGCCGGTCCTGTGTTGGCAGTAGATCCAGGCGATGTCCTCGGTACATTTTTCTAGAGGTGTACTACGGCGGGCGGTACCCCAGTAGCCCAATCATTGTATGGAATCCAATATCCACTACGTGCATGTACGGTTTTGATTGTGCCTATCTATGCTGAAACGCGAGATGCAAGCATTTCAGCTATTTTCTAATTTATTTTCTATAGACACTATTATAATATCAGATGACTTTGATATAAAATGTTTTGGTTATCGTATGGTAAAAACCCGTCATATTTATGGGTGGCGTGGTCTTACGGGATACCTTTGTTTTCAAAAGATTTTGATAACAGTAATAATTCAAATTGAGTGTGTTTTCTCACGCTGGTTTTCCAGACCGACTCGAATGTTATTTTATTATAATGCTCGGGTCAGACCGAGTATCACAGATTCATGTTTGGATGCTATGGAGCTTAGGAGATGAGCTGGAGGATTCTCTGGCGTATATATATACTTGGTTATTTCCACTGTGTGAGTCATACTGTATATTCAGTATTTGTGAGGACAAGTTATTATAACTGTCCAGATTGATTTGTTGATTGTTGTACTCTGACGATTGTATATATATTAATAGCTATGATTCTTTTGTATAAAAATCTATTATTGTATATTATATTTTGTTCCATTGCGATTGTGAGATTCTGATGTTGTTGCTTCTTTTTCTTCTATCTTCTTCTTCTTCACCCCTAATGATTCGTATTTCCATTCAATTTGAGTTGGACATGTGTGATTTATTATCGACTCAAAGGGTACGGAGATACGGGCTGTTACATTGATAAATCATTTTAAACAGTTATAGAGTAATAATTTATCATTAATTTTATAAACATATATACTCGATTTAAAATCATAAGAAAAATTCATATCGCTTTATCAGTATAATAACAATTTTGTAAATAAATTATTTATATTAATTTATATGATTCTATAAATGAAATTAGATCATTTTAATTTGTTAAAAATAATAAGAAATTTATTTTCAGACTTTGTTTACAAAGATATGCATGTTAACAAAAAAGTGAAAATATGATCGGAAATTGATCAAGATTCATCACGATACAACGCATAGAATTTGTACAACGTTATAGTGATACTTGTGCACATATACATGTGCATACATGAAGAAATGTACCCATGTACATGATCATTCATATATGCACACATATACATAAAAATACAAAAACATATATGTATAAAATATTCAAGATATTTCTCCTTTCCTTACTTCATAAGCTAACCAAATGTCCACCATGGTACAAACATCATTAGCATGCACATGGTGGGGGGAGGGGATTACTTGCGGCCGAAACTATGTAGGTAGGGGGGAGTAGGTGGTGATGCATGTAATACAGAATTGCATAAAATATCCATGATATTTTACTTCACTTTCATCCCTATAAATACCACCCCTTCTCCTCTTCATTTTCATATACTTTCTCATTTATTTTCTAAGCTTTCATTCTATTTTTTAATGGCTTCCACACTAAAAGAAATTATGGCAAATTTATTCCGAAAAGAAATTAAAATATATAGTATAAATGTGTGTATATATAGTTAAACCGCCTCAAACTCTTCACTAAACACCTTCTTTTCCCCTCATTTACCACGGAAACACCTCACATCACCAAAAGGCCAAGCCTTCCTCTTCACCTACCCTAGGCCATGAGCCCCTAGCCAAGGCCGAATCTTCCAAAGGTAAGAGCCTGAGTGATCGTAAGCCAAAAACCTAAGTTAGCAAAGCTATAGCCGATTTTTAGTTAATCGTTTAAACCCAATGTGAGAAACTCTTACTTATATTATATTTTTGGATGATGGTATGATGTTTGCAATGGATGTTTAATATGCTTTGATCATCAAGCTTGATTGTTAAATATAAACGTTGATTATATATGCAAGTCACGGAAATACACGTCGATAAGCATAAAAGAAATCACTTTCCTTTATTTAATAAATTGGTGTATATGGGATGTTAAACCTCTTTAAAAATGTTTAAAAACGAATTTGAAATGTTTTATAAACATATGAAAATGTTTTGGTGAAGTTTGAAAGTTAACTGAAAATTTAGTCAAAATTAGGCGCGTCGCGTAAGGGCAGTTCGCGATTTCGCACCATAAAAATCAAATGATTATATATAATGGAATATAGCTGGGAATTCTTTGAGATGAGAATTTTCTGAACTATTATATCCATGGTTTTCAAAAAAGAAAGAAAATCGAGATTTCGATGAGTAGATATTGAAATATGAGTAATACAAGTTTTTAGAAAAATCATGGTTTTGCATTTCGAAATCCATAACAGGATTTCTTTGAAAATGATATTTTTAATTGTTTAAAAATATGAAATAAATTCTAAAAATCTTCTAAAATGTTTCAAAATGATTTGAGTTATAAAAATGAATTTTCAAATGATAAAAAAGTTTTTCGATCAACATAGCTTAAAAAGCTCTTTCTACAGCACTTTTACAACACTTTTCTATTACTTTTGAAATATAGTTTTAAATGCTACCATTCTTTTCCAAATCTTTTATAAATGATTTCAAATGATTTATAAAGTATTTTAAAGATGATTTGAAGGATTTATAGAATGACTAAATGTTAAATGATTTAGAGTTGATCAAATTACTTGTCCGCCTTATGGGTGTCAAAGAGATAATGTCTAGGCTTGAGTTTGGAAAACCAGTCTCTTGCTCTCCCTGGCTATCCGGACTGGCCCGACGGATGGGATAGTGAATTTGGTTTACTCGGATCAATATTTTCCTAAGTGAAAAATGAAATGATTTCGAATTTGTTCCTAGTTTTGTTATCCCGCCTTTTGGCAAGGCCGTGACACCAAGAACTTGACTAGAAACCAGTGACGGTTCGTCTTAGAGATCGGTTATATGCAGGCCCACTATGGATATCGATGAATTTTGTCCGAGTCTGAATTAAACTACAATCGACAAGACACGACGAGCGAAGCAATGGAAGTCAACGGTCCAAATTTCAAGACAATTCGAGTTCGTATGCTCAAGTTACGATCGATGCAAGTAGGAGGGAATGCCCTTAGTTTCATATCCATCAGTAGGCTGCACTTCGTATCGATCGACTTCGTATCCATCACCAGGGTTTACTTCGTATCGATCGACTTCATATCCATCAAGAGATAGTGCACTTCGAATCGATCGACCAATGTCTACCTCGTATCCATCAGCTGGAGAGCCATGTTCGAATCCATCAGTTTACTCTAGTTCGTATCCATCATGACCATAGGTCGTATCCATAAACCATTCAGGATTCGTATCCATCGAGCCAAGCAGCTTCGCCATCTACTCGAATCCATTATCATTGTTCGAATCCATCAGAAGAGCCACTGTTCGTATCCATCGAATTGGAGCGCTTTTATCAACACGAACAAGCCAACTTTCATCGATACAAACAAGCCAACTTCCATTGATGCAAACTACGCCACTTCCATCGATACGAACAAGCCAACTTCCATCGATGAGAACTACGCCACTTCCATCGATGCAAACTGGACCATCCCCATCGATTCGAACTACACTACTTTCATCGATACGAACAAGGTGAAGTTCAAGGACGACTCGGTCAACTCGGCGAAGAAGGTGGATCGATCCGAAGAATGCGCGCCACGTCACCACCTAATCACACGCAACCATCGATTCGAACGAAACAACCTGCCAAGTAACTCCAATTTGAATCGATCATAACTCGAGATCCACCAGTCCAAATGCAACGAAATTTTCACAGAAGCTTACGTACATGCTAAAGAAGGTTCACACCAAGTTTCGACTCCATTGGACGAAATCTTGATCGATATGAAATTCGTTCGTATCGATCACGGATCGAGCCGAAACTTCACGGGCTTGGTCGCGTGGGCCCACTCACATGCCAGAAGAAGTCTCCCGAGATCTGAGCGAAATATCAGCCTCCTACACCTATAAATAGACCCCCAGAGCTTACATAAAAGGGATCTGGGAATTCTCGAACGCCCAGACTCTGCCAGATTCAGTTCCATACTCCATTACTGCTGCTGCAAATGAATTTTACTACTGTAATTCATTGTTATCTGCTGTAACCCGCTGCAATCAATTGTAATCATCAAAGAAACATCAATAAAGCGACCAATTTCTTAGTGGACGTAGGCAATACGCCGAACCACTCTAAATTCCTGTGTTTCTGTGCATTTTTATCATTCTCATATCTGTTTTTTGGATTTTTTGTTAGATAATCCTCATTTTCCATTTAGTTTTTTCATTTTATCTCTTCAAAAACTTCCGAAGAGTGTTGTGCCCAATTTTGGTACAAACACTTTGGTGCTTTCACTGGGAAAAAACCCAGTTTTTTCTCTTGCTCTTTGGATCTCCTATCGATATCAGATTGCAAAAATCCAAGAAGAAGATCCAGATCTCAAGCCTTGAAGCTCTTCCATTCTATTCAGATTTGCATCAGATCTAGGAAAGGACTTCATCAATTCATCATGGTAAGCACACGAACTGCTTCTACAGCTGTTGATCAAGAAGGACGGGATAGACAGAATCCCGTGCAATTGCCTCCATCCAACCAAGATGCCGCCGGACCTTCAGATCCATCAGGCCCGGTCACCAGACAAGAATTCCATATGTTGCTCCAAGAGTTGACCCAGAGTCGGCAACAACTTACTGAACAACTGCGCGCCAACACAAAGTTGACCAACCAGCTGAATCGCCAAAGGCGCAGAAGATCCAGAAGAGATCAAGCTTCTTATTCTTCCACGGAGAGTTCAGCCTCATCTAACGATCATCACCGATTCACATGCCCACGACTGGATGTAAGCTACACCTAGGCCACGGGACACCAACTTGCCTTGAATCTTGGACAACCCAGAACTGGACCATCTACCAGTCATCATACCGGACCTTCATCCCGAGGGGGTGCCGCTCCTTACCATGTCACAGGCAACCTCGCTACCACCACCACTACCGAACAAGGAGTTGATGCTAGAAATCAAGCTGATCCGCATCGTAACCAACAAGAACACACTCCAGAACCTTATGTCCCTGAAAATGTTGAACCAAGGAGGTGAGGCACGGACCGTCGACCGCGTCCGGTCCAGGCTCACACTGTGGAACCCGACCACACCTTGGCATAGCATGATCCAAATATCCGGATGCCGGATATACCGACGATGATTCGTCAGATGATCCGTGAAAGTCAGGGTCTCACTAATGACGACCGGGGAATCTCCCGGAGTCATACCCCTTTCACTGATGACATATTCTATGCTGAACCACCTTGGCGCTTCAGGATGCCAACTTTGCCAGTCTATAAAGGAAATTCTGATCCAAATCAACACATCCTGAAGTATGAATGGCTAATGAATGCTGTGAGAGCTGATGATGCAGTTAAATGCCGTAGTTTCCCTATTACCCTAGGGGCATTGCAACTATGTGGTTTACTCGTTTTCCACCACAATCCATCTCTAATTTCGACCAAATGGCCACCAAATTTGTTGATCAATTCCGTATGCACGTAGCAAGACCTAAAGATGTCAATACTTTGTCTAGTGTCACTCAAGCTCCCGGAGAAACACTCAGACGTTACTTGGAGCGATTTCATGCTGCGTGCGCAGAAATAAGCGATCCCAATGACAACTCTATCCTGATGGCATTGACTAAGGGGATTGATCCTGATTCCGAGTTTAGAAATTGGTTAGCTGGGAAGCCGCCTGCGTCATTAGACCATTTCTATTCCAAGGCAACCCAATTCTTGAGAAGGGAAGATGTGAAACAGTCTAGGAAGCAGGATGATGTAGGGCCCAGCATGGAAGGAATTCAAAGTAACATCACAGTTAAAAAATCCGGGGAGAGTTCCGGAAAAGTTCAGTTGAATGTACAAAATAAACACAATCAACAGAGGGACAGTGGAAATCAAAATAAAAAACGAGATCAAAATCGTGGCCCACAGCACAGAGCTCCCATGTTCGACAATTATACTCCATTGAATACGTCATTGGAAATGTGTATTTACAGACTTGTAATACCATGCAATATAAGAAACCTTCCCTGAAGCCGTCAATGGAACAACATGTCCAAACTGGGAAGTTCTGCAGATTCCATGAGAGTTATGGTCATAACACAAATGAGTGTCGTCATTTACAAGACCTCATTGAAAAGTTGATCCACGAGAGGAAGTTAGATCAGTATGTGCAGGCGCCGCAGTCAAGGGGCGCGGGTCCATCAAATCAAAATCGTGCGCCAGACCAGGCAAGACAGGAGGAACCAGCTCGTACTGGCGGGAGGTTGGTGATAAACGCAGTTAGTGGTGGTCCTCATCCAGCAAACCAAAGCTGGAGGGAAATGGAGTCGTATGCCGGTCCTATTAGGCATGCAGATCCCGAGTGTTGTATCAATTTGGGAGATAGAGCGCCGACCAAGCGACAAAAGACGATGACTGACGATATCGTGTTTCGAAATAGAGATGCTGACAGGGTCGGAGCCCTAACCACTGATCCACTGGTCATATCAGCTCAAGTAGGTCATGCTTGGATGAAAAAGATTCTGGTCGACAGTGGAAGTTATGTGAATATAATATTTAAGCAAGCCTATGACCAGATGAAGAGGGAGGCTGAAGATTTGAAGCCTTGTCAATTCCGTATTTATGGCTTTAACGGGAGTGAGACCATACCCACCGGTATGGTGGAAATGCCAGTGGAGCTGGGAACTGGAGAACACTGGAGAGTCCGGACATTGCAATTTGTTGTATTGAACATAGATTCGCCATACAACACCTTCTTGGGCCAACCGACCCTTGCTGAATTTAGGGCTGTTATTGCCCCGTGGTGTTTAACTTTAAAACTCCCTACTGCAAATGGAGTTGGAGTCGTTCAAGGGGATCTAGCTGATTCGAGAGCGGCCGTGTACCAAAATCAAGTTCCCCGAATGCACAGTGTCAAAGTCCGACTCCAAACTTTCGGACTCGGCGATTTTGTTCACAAGAGAATCTTCTCAATGCCTCCGCACGTGAAACCAACGTGGGAAGGGCCATATGTGATCAAGCAAAAGCTCAAAAATGACACATTTAAGTTAGCGACCATTGGCGGACCTGCTCTGCCAAGAGCCTGGAACAGCGAGAGTCTTCGTCGCTACTACACATAACATGCTATGTTTATTCATTTAGTTTATTTTCCATTTGAAATTTGTTTCTGCATTTTGAAATTAGAATTTGTAATAAGGCAACTGACTTTGCCATATTTTCTTATTTCAGCAATAAAATGCAATCTCTACAAGCCAGAGCTGTGACTTACTTGAAATGCTTCATATGATCATCACTATGCACGGAGAGCTAAGTTCCATCATATGGTGGGGCTTATTCAGATAGGGAGTGACTGTGATGCAACCGGTCACTCGCTAAGTGAAACCCGAGCTCGGGAACAAGCCATCACACCAAAGTAAAAAAGGGATTGATACACGACAATCCTTCACTTAACTCCAGATTCCCAGAGTGCGAACTGGAGTATAAAATACGTCTACGAAGAGGGTAGATCCGTCCGCCTAACAACTTCGTCCGTATCTGAACCAAGTTTGAGGAGGGTAGACCCGTCCATCTAACGACCTCACTTGTTGACTCAGGGTGGATGTGATCCGACCATCCACGATCCTGATACACCTTTCGTTCCCAGAGTGCGAGAGAAATCCAAAAACATGTAGTAGATGTGACTGACCATCTGTTTATCAACTCCGGACTCCCAGAGTGCGAAACAGAGTATAAACATCAACTCCGGACTCCCAGAGTGCGAGTCGGAGTATAAACATCAACTCCAAACTCCCAGAGTGCGAGTCGGAGTATAAACGCCAACTCTGGATTCTCAGAGTGCGAAACGGAGTATAAACATCAACTTCGGACTCCCAGAGTGCGAGTCGGAGTATAAATATCAACTCCAAACTCCCAGAGTGCGAGTCGGAGTATAAATGCCAACTTCGGATTCCCAGAGTGCGAAACAGAGTATAAACATCAACTCCGGATTCCCAGAGTGCGAAACGGAGTATAAACATCAACTCCAAATTCCCAGAGCGCGAATTAGAGTATAAACACCAACTCCGAACTCCCAGAGTGCGAGTTAGAGTATAAATGTCGACTCAAAGTCCCCAGAGTGCGGACATACAACTAAAGCTTAAACCGGCGTAACCGACCGCTGGTGAACAAATGAAAATCCCCGTAGTGCGGATATGATCGCCGATAATTAAACGAATGGAGTTGAACCACTCAATCTCCAGTTATCCCAAACATCCGTTCAGCGGCACTAGACTCAACGTGTTGTAAGTGAAATGCAATCGTTGGCTGATGTTCAACAACTCATCCCCGAGACTGGGGGGCAGGACTTAAGCATCAACCGTTGACTGAAGCGGTGCGACGTCAAAATTCAACTCACTTCCCGGTCGTAAACCATGTCCACAGTTTCCGGACCTGGCAAACAAAAACAAACTTGACTCGAAAGCTGAAGCTTCACAAATGCACTTCAGATACCGAAACACTTAGGCAAATACACGATAACTGAGAAGAAGCCGAAAAAAGAAGAGTTTCATTTCTACTTTCTGTGAAAGAATTTCATATACAAGTTTACTCCAAAAAATCCTACTAGCAAGGGCCGAACCCGCATCTATACACGGCCAACAAAATGAAAAACAAAGTAAACCAAGGAAGCATGTCTACTCTTTCTTCTTCCTTGGCTTCCTTTTCGGTGTAGACCTGCTGGAGCCGCCACTACCTTTCCTCTTCAAGCCTTTACTTTTCGGTGGTCGGTCTCCAGGCGGGGGCATGATCTCGACATCCTCCTCCGAGCTCGAATGAATAGGGATGCTTCCTGTGGGCGGAGTCGGAGGAACATGATCAAGTGTAGAAGGTGGAATGGGGACACTAGTGTCGAAAACCGTACCACCAGGAGATATTATTCTGAGCGGAGCTGGACCAGGTGCCGCCATCCCACCTCCAAAACTGCCACCATGAGCCGCTGCTTCCATCTCATCGTCGATTTCAGCCAATATCTCCTCTTCAGTAACTGCTCGGGCCTCGCTGGGAGCATCAGTAGTTGGCATCGAAGAGCCTGAAGCAGGAGCGCATCCACCCATAACAAATGGCAGGTCAGCAAAAGGATCACTATGACGGCCAAGGAGTTCCTCCATTATTTGCTCGTCAAAAACAAGTGTGCTTCCCTACATTTCGTCGAGTGAGGCAGTTGTAGTTACAGTGGTCGCTTCGGTAACGATAGCCTCCTGCGTGTGATGTGATCCTTGAATAACAGGAGGCGCGACCGGTGCAGCATCGATCACTGGACAAAAAATAAGAGAACCGTTAGAACTTAATTCGAGTGATGATTCCGACCTAAGACAGACATATAGAATGTTTAGAATACCTTCCTCAGTTTGGCTTGTAGAAGGCTGAACAGCTTCAGCAACTTGCTTTGTAGCCGGAGACATTTGCGGCTGATCCGGATTGTAGGCAGGAACGGCTTGAGGATCAACCGCAGGCACGGGTTCAGGCTGGGTTGACACGGGAATTTCAAGACTTGCGCCGTGGTGTTCAACCCCAGAGCTTTCTCCTATTTCCAGGTGCTGGGTGCCGAGTCTCTCCTTCTCATAAGAAATCATTGACTCGTGGAGAATCTTCCTTTCATCCTCATTCAACAGGCGATTCTCGAGCTCAAACTCATCAATAGAGTCACCCAGATGCACCGCTTTCTCCTCCTCGACCAATCGGCCCCAGGCATTATATAGATGTGCCGGGTAATCATCGAGCCAGGCTAGACCCCTGTGCCTCAACATGTTGGCGTTGTAAACAACAAGAAGATCTTCAATGTCGGCTTCTAGCCTGGACTCAGCCGATTTCACCTTCTCCTCGACCTCAGTCTCCACCTCACGAACCTTAGCTACGGCCGCATCCCATTCACTCCGGAGCAAGACAGCCTGTTCGCACGCCTCCTGGGCTGCGTTGTTTGCATCATCCTTTTCCTTGGCCATGTCGGAGAATTTGGCCTTAAGCTCGTTGAGCTCCTTGACCGCCGCATCCCGTTCGGCGGTGACTGTAGTATTTTGGTGGCCCATCTCCTCCACCAAGGCAACATGTGTATGCCTCAACCTATCCATCTCCACAGTCGCTTCATCAGCTTTTTTGGTGGCCTCAATTTCAGATTTCCGAGAAAACTCGGCCTCGGTATTGAGCACTTGTATGATTCGATCCTTTTGAGCGAGTTCAGACTCCATCTTTTCAATCGCTTTGGCCCGCTCAAAGGCCACCTTTGAAGCTTTCTCTACAGCCTTCACCCACTCTCTGTACTGGGTGTAGATGTCATGAATATAATCATGCATCGTGTTTTCCACCCCTGACGGAATTCTCTTTAAATGAGTTGGGAAGACGTGGCCATCGAAGCATATGTCGGGAACTCCTTTCTCAGCTGAGCAATTTTAATAGCCCCTTCCCCCGTGGGCTCAGTTGGGACCTGCTCTACAATTATGGGGGCCATAGGTTTGAATCTCTGGAGATGAGTTTCGGGCCTGGAAGTATGGGAAGACGGTCGGTGTCGCGGAGGCTCCGGTGGGTATGAAACATGAACAGGAGGCGGAGATGGAATTCTAAGAGGTGGCGAACGGGACCTAGATCGGTGTCTATATTCTCTGTCCCTGTCCCGCTCATACCTCTCTTGATTAGAGTACCCGCGATCGCGGTCTCTATCCGAGTCTCTCCTACGGGAATCATAATAATAAGAAGAAGATTTTCGAGCCGAGCGAAGGCTCCCAAGCATTGATCCTCTCCCAGACATCGTACCTGTGAATGTGAAACGAAAGAAAAGTTAGTGATCTCTTGAATTGGACGATTTACGATTATGAGTCATGTAGTGCAGTGAAGTGTATGTATGTGCAACCCCCCGACCAACTGGAAATGTCGTCCACGCTCATAGCAAGCGACTCGCTCAGATCAAGAGCACTGTCAAGCTCCTCCATCCCGGTGTCGTGTTGAAATGACACATAATCCGTAATCGGAATATCAGCAAGCCCTTCAAAAGGATTCTCTACTTTCTGGGGAGGGGACTCTGAAATTCTAATTCCAGGCACATGCAAAGTTACAATCACGGATTTCAATCTCGTGGATTTAGAATGCTTATGAGCAACTGCATTGCCTTTTCTCCTTCCTCCTGAATCTTGGAAACTGCCAGAAGGCCCAGCTATAAGTTCATCGTCAGTGGGTGTTCTCTCCGGATCAACCCCTTCGGTTATCACAACGCCGGGCGCTTTGCATTTCACTCGCTTCTTTGAGACCGTTCTAAGTGTCCCTTCCAGCCTTATGCTTTGCTTCCGTTATATCAGCCCGATAATTCTTAAGTTTCTGTCGGTTAGAACCCACTCAATGTTCCTCTCTTCACCCGGAACTGCTTGGAGGATCTGAACTAACTCCCTGAAATATCCAACGTCAGGTCGTGAGATTGCGGCTGTAAAAGAAGTGAAGTATGTCAGTTTTGAAAACGATTATTATTATCTCGATAATTCATGAGAAAGACTGCAACGCTTACGTCTATCCAACCATCGCCTAGCGAATCCAGCGGGGCATCGAACGTAGAACCATTCTGTCTTAAAGTAACTCAGCCTTCCCCAGGACCCCATTACTATTTGACAGTTCCTAACCGCTTCCAAGAATGTGAAAGAAGGGCTGTCTCCACGGCTCTTAATGTTGAAGAGATATCTAATCTCGATCTGCTTGGGTGGTCGAAAGAGAATTTCCATAAAAATAATGAAAGTGCAGTTCAACAAGGCATATCCATTGGGGTGTAGCTGGGATGGAGCGATTCCAAGGAATGACAGCATTTCCCTTATGTACTGATTAAATGGAGGAAGTGTCCCCGCTGTGCAAGCATGACGGTTGAAAGCAGTAAACCCCTCCGGGGGATCATGTGGTCTATCATTTGGCCATGGCAGTAATACGTCGTCAAGCGACAAGCTATGTCTTAAACAAATCCGTCCCAGCATATCTTCAGAGATGCCGGACAGCACAGAGTCTTATGGATTGCAAATGAACCGGGCGCTTGGAAACTCGTCCGGAGCTGGATCTATGACTTCGGCCTCGATGGCCGGTACCTCGATTATTGGAGGGATTGAACCTTGAACTTCCTGCTGTTGTGAACTTGAAGGTTCCATGACTAACTAGCTTATGAAAAATCATCGTCAAACAGATAATAAACCCGTGCATCCCGCAGTGTGAAGTGTGTTGTGCAGTGCAGTGCTGTATATTACTTGGAAAAAGTTCTACAAATTTAGAGAAAGCATGTGAACGATAAGACTTCGAAATTCAGTCGGAATGACCGTCGTCGCTGACCGTCACAACCGTGCCATCCAGATATTAGCAATCGCCCCAAGTTAAAGTTCGTTATAATTTTGTTAGGTTACAGTTCCATCGGCGAGCTTCGGAGGGCAGTCGAATATGCAGTTTAACAGTCAAGTCCAGATATGCAGGAATGAAGCTCACCGGAGTCATATGTTTAGTAATTTCGTATCGATGACCTGAGGAAACAAGTTCGAATTGATCGCCTTAAAGCCAGATCATTTCAATTCGACTCCCTCAGTTCGTATCGATCGCGGCCTGTGTTCTCGTATCGCTCGGAAGGACCAACGCTTCGAATCGATCGGAGCTCAATAGTTTCGTATCGATAAGAAAACATCTACCTCGTATCGATCAGAAAACATCTACATCGTATCGATCAGAAAACGTCTACTTCGTATCGATCAGATAATGTCTACTTCGTATCGATCATTCAACTCCAATTTCGTATCGATCAGTATCGTTTCAGAGTAGCCGATGCTCAGTAATTGTTCCATGATCGATACGAAGCCCAAGGCGAGTTAACGGTACAAGATTCCCCATCAGGATCGATACAAGGCAAGACATTTTCTTCCTCAATCGATACGAGGTTAAGGCCAAAAAATTACCCACTAACTATTTCGTATCCATCCTCACTTCTTCTTCCCCAAATGGCATAAACGCCATGGCCTTCCTTAACTTCACTTCGACCCAACTCCGGCATCGCCGACACCGGAACTGGCGACGACCGTGGGCAGAACGGCGTTTGGACTCGAGTCTAATCGTCTTGGGAATCTTTTATTACCTAGTTAAAAGCAATCAGTTCAAAGCATCAATTTACTCTAGTTCGTATCCATCAGGTGACCATAGTTCGTATCCATAAACCATTCAGGATTCATATCCATCAAGCCAAGCAGCTTCGCCATCTATTCGAATCCATTATCACTGTTTGAATCCATCAGAAGAGCCACTGTTCGTATCCATCGAATTGGAGCGCTTTTATCGACACGAACATGCCAACTTTCATCGATACGAACAAGCCAACTTCCATCGATTCGAACTACGCCACTTCCATCGATACGAACAAGCCAACTTCCATCGATGCGAACTATGCCACTTCCATTGATGCGAACAGGACCATCCCCATCGATTCGAACTACACTACTTTCATCGATACGAACGAGGCAAAGTTCAAGGACGACTCGGTCAACTCGGCGAAGAAGGTGGATCGATCTGAAGAATGCGCGCCACGTCACCACCTGATCACACGCAACCATCGATTCGAAATGATCGAGTCGAAATTATCCATTCGAACGAAACAGCCTACCGAGTAACTCCAATTCGAATCGATCATAACTCGAGATCCACCAGTCCAAATGCAACGAAATTTTCACAGAAGCTTACGTACATGCTAAAGGAGGTTCAGACCAAGTTTTGACTCCATTGGACGAAATCTTGATCGATACGAAATTCGTTCGTACCGATCACGGATCGAGACGAAATTTCACGGGCTTGGTCGCGTGGGCCCACTCACGTGCCAAAAGAAGTCTCCCGAGATCTGAGCGAAATATCAGCCTCCTACACCTATAAATAGACCCCCAGGGCTTACAGAAAACGGATCTGGGAATTCACGAACGCCCAGACTCTGCCGGATTCAGTTCCATACTCCATTACTACTGCTGCAAACGAATTTTACTACTGTAATTCACTGTTATCTGCTGTAACCTGCTGCAATCAATTGTAATCATCAAAGAAACATCAATAAAGCGACCAATTTCATAGTGGACGTAGGCAATACGCCGAACCACTCTAAATTCCTGTGTTTCTGTGCATTTTTATCATTCTCATATCTGTTTTTTGGAGTTTTTGTTAGATAATCTTCCTTTTCCATTTAGTTTCTTCATTTTATCTCTTCAAAAACTTCCGAAGAGTGTTGTGCCCAATTTTGGTACAAACAAGTTTAAAAAAAGTAATCAAAGGATTTGATAAGAGAGGATTAATGATTTCATATATACCGGAATGATTGTTTTAGATATATATATATATATATATATCTCCAAAAGAGATTTTGACAAAAAGAACTTAATCAATTAAAGAATAATTCCCTATTTATAGAACATTTTTTTATTGATGATTAGATCGAAGGGACCGGGGTCGAATTTGGGTAATTCCTATCCGAAAACCACTTCGAACCAATTTACATATTCGAAGTAAAGACATGGATATGAATTGGAATATGGAATGTAGGGCTGCTTGTCACTACTCCTCCGGGGAAATTTCCCATTTCATATTATGTGGCAGTAGTTCTTCATTTAAGATCTTCGATGCAAGTGCTTCTCGCTACTAATCCTAGGGGTAACTCCCAACAGGATATGGTAGAAGTGTGCCTTCAGTTTGTCCTATTCCTGGGCAACCTGTTCCTAGGCAACTCTTATGGACGAATGTCTAATGTTGCATTTATAGTTACATAAATTGATCTCTATGAACGTATCATCTGTTTGGTGGTGGAGAAGGAAACTTCTCTTAGCTTAACACCATTTCCTGAGACGTATGAGCTCAGGAGTTATACGTTTGTAGAAATCAGTTGTGTGACTATGGGATGGCAATGTGGCACTCAAAGTGGAATGTGCTATGTGAAAGGTAATCGTTACCTCGGGCCTCATCACCCGGTAATGGCTTAAACATGGTACGCCGCAAGGCTATGTGGTTCGCAGCCATTAGGATATGGTCGTCAACTTTCCAAATTACTCTCTATATGTCGAGTATGTGGTGTATGCTATGAGATCCCGGATAGGTCGGTTACGACCGGGGTGATGTCATATTCGGTTCTATCTAGGCTATGTATTAGTGCCAAATAGGGATAGGCTGGTCTTGCCAGATACGCAGGATTATTTGTGTATCCTCAGTACATTCCTCTAGAGATGTACTATACGGAAGGTAGTCCCTTACCTACCATTGTAAGGAAATCCATTCCCCGAACGAGCTTGTAATAGTTTTGTTTGTAGAGTCTAACATATCCGGAATTTAATAATGATAACAATTTTTGCTAAGATTAATAAGTTTACTTGCAAATGTTTTCAAAGGAATGTCAATTAAAATAATATCAAATAATTTTTGCATAGCAAATGTTTTGGTTATCATAAGGTAAAAACCAATTCAATGTTTATGTGCGGCATGGTCTTATGAGATACCTTTTCTTTTTCAAACGCGTATTTTGAGTTTCTCAAACCAGTCCCATGATTGACCCGAAGTTTATTTTCCTTTTTCCTTAAACTCTGGGTGCTCTAATTTTCCCTGGGTAGCCGAGTAGTGAGCTGATCAGGAGCATTTTGGAGTAATTGGAGCATATGGAGCAGGAAGCCTGGAGCATGAAGCAATTTGGATCTTTTTGTTATTTCCACCACTTTCCTCTATGTTTTTATTATGTGTATGTTTCGACCAACACCTGTAGGGATAGGCTGTTATAACTATCCTGGCTGGGTTAGTACTTATCATGACTCTGATATCTCTTTTTGGGTGATTATATGTACTACCACTTGTTAAACACGATGTGAGATTTCGTTTTTGTTCTATCTTCTATCTTTATTTTCTTTTACTCCATGATAATTTTCCTCTCTGGCGCTTGGATTTGCGGCACGTGAATACCGAGGAAGTATTAGTGTTGATTTCTAAGGGTTGAGGAGTCACAATAATTCACTATTACAGATCCAAAGAAATTGGTTTCGTCGAAATTCGAGACAGTGCCCCAAAAGGCTATTTAAATACGTTAATTAAAATGAATTTATTTCAAAAATTGAACTAATCACTTTTAATTCTAAATTAAAGGTTTACTATCTTCCTCCTTATTCAAATAGATTTGAAATCAACTTTCGAAATCATTTTCATTCATATTAAATTCAAGATTCAACTATTTAAACAATTCCAAATATTAAATTCAATAATTTTAAATTATCAAAAAAATTGCTACATTTGGAATCCAAGTCATTTAACTTATAAGATTAACGTTTCAATATTTAAAATCCATTAAATATTACAAATTCAAATGACTAAATTTCTGGGTCGTTACATTCTTCCCCCTTAAAAGAATTTTGTCCTCGAAATTGCCAAGGTGAGGAAAAAATGCCACAATCTCATCACCTTTCCAAACCAATTAGTTGAAATAGATTCCCAAACTCTTTTATGTCTTTAACTTCATTCACCGATTCCATCTAATACCATCCATTCCTTCATTCCAAGTTATAACTCAAAATCAAATTTTAGCCATCAAAATCTTTTTTCCAAAAATTCTCAAATTTTTTCTAACGCCTTAAATTTTTTGGAAAATTTCGCCAACGTCTCCTTTGCACGGCTCGATTGTAAAAATTTACAATGTATATATAATCATAAATATACATCTCATCTTCAAGGATGAGGCATCTCGTAGGAAAAAAATATAAAAATACGGTATGTAATCTGAGGTGTGTACTTTATTTTAGCATTAACAAGCATATACAATCAACAAAATGCGAAAGCGAGCTCCAATGTGAAGCATATTCCATCCACACCTACTAATCGCTCAATAACCAATGAGAATATGTATATAGAAAGCAATATCAATAGATAACATATAGAGCATAAAATAACTATATGCAAATGTAGCAAGAGAACCATCAACACATAATATCCACCCAATTCATTTATCATCATATCAATTTGCTTTTTCAAATGTCAACATTTTATTTATACACTTTCATTTCTTCTTAACATTCAATTGATTCACTTACAATTTATTCAACTTTTATTTTTCTAACATTCAATTAATAAACATTCAATCCATTTGCATTCAATTAATTTGCATTCAATTTAAATCAAATTCAATTATTCACATTAATTTTACGTACACTCATTTATTCACCTTTGATTCTCATTCAATCATTAACATTCTTATTTACATCCTGTTTGTTAATATTCATTTTATTCTCATTTATTTTACTTACATTCACTTTAATTTCAATTTAAGGTTAACAACAATTCATTTGCATACCTACTCGTTTAGAGACCATTCCCATAAAACAATTACTTAAGTTTATTCCAACATTTTATACAACACTCTTTATGTTTATGTTCACTTCAAAACTTATGTTCATATTCAATTCTTTTTAGTACTTAAACTGCATTCCATTTTATACCTCGGATTCATCTTCATTCCATTATCCATTCCATTAATTTATTTATTTCATTTAACTTTTCTTAAGTTGAACTTCATTTCATTTAATTCATTACTCAATTTATTTAACTTTACTTAACTTAAAATTTTAATAATTTCGTACCTCAATTCCAAATTTTCCTTTCTTACCTACACCATTTCCAAATTATAAGTTTAGAACTTATTATCTTATGTTTTCTCAAAACATTTAGACAAAAAATTTCAGAATCTTAAACACCCTGTTTTATTTCAAATCATTTTGAAATCATATATATACATACTCCTTTATATATCAAATTTCACTTCTGGAATCTAAAATAAATTTATTTTACCAAAACAAAATTATGATGTTAGCAATCCCTCACTTGGAAACTCAAAAATAAACACCGATGATGCGGCCGTCATCATCTGAATTATTTTTCCACGACTGAAGTGAGTTTAGTATCTTTTAAATCCTATTTCAAAATATTTCTAACAAAAATATCTTTGAAATAATACTATTATTATTTTTCCAAACCTTTGAAAAAACAATTTCCAAATCAATGGAATTTAAATTCTTAAATTCCTTGTTTTAAAACCATTCCATGTACAAAATCATATCAATAAATATATTTATGAAATTTTCATTTCCTTTCCACTTATAAATCACATTTATAAATCATATTTATAAGATCTCACTTCTTATGTAATCTTATTTTACAAATGTTGATTATTTTAAGCATAATCAATATTCTATAATTCATACTTGTACATTTGCTTTTTAATTTAACTCATTTCACCAATGATCATCCTTGTTTAGATTATAATAATAACAACTTTTATTAGAACAACCAAATAACAAATGATAATAATTAAATATTATCATTCACTAACAACCAAACACATTACAGATAGCTATAATAATTTCTAAAAAATTATTTTTTTATACATAAAAAATATAATTTTGGTAAAATTATTTCATTTACCAATTCTCAAAACAATACTGTGTCGCTTTGCCTTGTTTATACGTTTAGAAACCCCTATCGATATCGTGGCGTCCCACGTATTGACCAGAATTCATAAGCCGCTCAACTGATAAATAAACATAATATAAAACATTTTTATAATCACTAACGGATACGCTCTCATATATATAATACATTCAAACTCATAATAAGGCATCCCATTACCATTTCTTTTAATGAGTTGCCCCACCAAAGCCAAGGTTCTCGCTTAACCTTGCTCTGATACCAAGTGTAACAACCGCTAATCCGTACTATTCAAGTCGACAATAAGCCACACATGTCCAACCCAAATCGAATGGAAAGACTGATAGGTTAGGGAAAGAAAGAAGAAATAATAAGCGAAGAGAAGAAGAAGAGAAAAGAAACTAAAACAACACAGAATCTCACATTCGCAGCGGAACAATATATGATATAATATCAATGATCTTTACAAAAAGAAACTGTTATATACATACATCCATCAGAGTAAAACAAACCAATATCCTCAGCCTGGACAGTTATAACAACCTATCCTCACAATTGTTGATGATTTCAATAACAAAGCAGTGGAAGATAAACATATATGTAAATACGACTTGAAGACCTCCAACTCGTCTCCCGAGCTCCAATGCATCTAAAGCAATCTATAAATATGCTCGGTCTGACTTGATCATTATAATAAAATAACATCCAAGAAAGTTTGGAAAACTAGCATGAGAAAACACACCCAACTGGATTTAAAAGTTATAGAAAACTTTTGAAATCAAAAGTACCTCGTAGGACCACTCTGCATATAAACATGGACGGGTTTTACCATACGATAACCAAACCATTTTTGTAGAAAATCCTCTGATATTATAATAATGTCTAGAATACAATTACTTACTAATCATAGCCGAAATTGTTATATTATTAAATTCCAACATACTAGGGTCTACAATCAAAACCGTAAAGGCGCTTATTGAAGATTGGATTCCATACCATAACAAGGTAAGGAACTACCTTCCGAAGGTACATCTATAGATAAATGCACCGGGGTCTGACAAGAACATCTTGTACCCCTGCCACACAGGACTGTCCTACCACTTCACTGGTAGTCCCAAATATGATCACCCCGCTTTGGGCCCCAAGCATACATGAATAGATAGTAACCGATCTAAATTTGGAATGACCATACCCTGATGGGAGCGACCCACTTGGTCCTACTGCATGCTCGATTTTTTTCATTTCTCGGTTGATGAGGTTCGAGGCTATGTTTTACCTTTTTATAACACTTCCCACTTAGAATGCTAACACTGCTCTCCAAGCAACAATGCAATACCAGCATTCATCCATACAAGTCCGTTCTAGGACTGAACGAAACACTTGAGAACTCCGTCTTCAATTCCATCATCTCCAAGATGTCTTCACTTCGAAACACTTAAGTTGGATCGAAGTGGTTTTCGAATAACATATCTGATCCCGGTCTCTTTGAAAATAACCTTTGATAATTTTCGATATATTCAACCTCGGTTCTTTAGAAAATAAACAGTCAAAGATAAGAGCAGACATCACCTCCTAACCATTAGTGGATGGATTTTCTTATCATTGTCCTAAGAGAATGAAATGAGATTATACGCACGGTACATCATCATCGGTGATGAATGTTCCATATAACTCACGTGTTTCTTCTAGATATTTCCAAAGTTACATTGGGTCCAAATTCGACAGTCAGTTATTTAACTATCGAATAACAAATATTCAAATCAAAGACTTAATTCCGTAGGAAAAACCAACATTGGTTAAGCACCAAGCAACACGAAGCCTCTTTTAACAAATCCTTTAATTAAGTCAAATCACTTTGTAAATATTTGTACCAAAAATACTTTTACAAAGATATACATATATACCTACAAATCCCCATTTCTCAATACATGGAAAAATATCCATATACCTATATCATGGTATAAGTATATTCACCAACATTTGGGAGGATTCCCCTTTTAATTCAATTCTAAAATCATTTATAAACTCCATTATACATCCACAAAACCGTTTATAAAATTCCTTTTATAAATCCATAAACCCATTTCTAAAATTATTTTATAAATATTTCAAACAATTTATAAAATGCTTTTACCCTTTTTAAGCAATATTCCTTTACATTTTTCCAAAACATGTTATAAGATTCCTCTTATAAAAACTCCATCTGTTTATAAAACCCTATTTATAAATCTCGAAAACATTTAAAATATAAATTCTAATCATTTACTTAAACACTATTATTATATAATAGTAAACATTATAAATAAATAAATATTAACTTTAAAACATTTTAAAATAATAATTAATAAATTCCAAACATCCTAAATAAAACAGTAATAATTTATCTTTAACATTCTTATAAACATTAATAATTACTTCCAAAACTTTATTGATAAATAATTAAAATCAATTTCAAACTATATTAATAAGTTAAATAATTAACCCTTCAAAATATTTAAAATATTAATAAACAACTTTTAGACTATATTAATATAAATAAACAACTTTTAAAACATAATTATAATTCCTTGATAAAAATCCATACCTAACTTCTCGCATAATTATCTCCATATTTATAAAGCTATATTTACAATTATCTTCTATTTTACGAAACTCCCTTTCATAAAATCCCTTTATTTATGAATCCCATTTATAATTCTATTCCTTTATAAATCTCACTTATTCATAAGGTCCTATTCAAAACATAAGTTTAAACCGTTTTTAACCTTGCTCCCATAGGTATAAATTTCCTTTATAATCTGCCTTCAATTTATAAAATATCATTTAACAATCCTAATTTTACCCTCATCTTCAATTTCCAAAATAGAATCAACTATTTCTAAAATACCATTCCACAACTTATAATAAATCCACCGTTTGATTTAATTTACCCAATCTATCCCATGATAATAGTTTCCTTTTATTTATAAACATCGTTTTTAAATCTATACTTTTACAAACAAAAATACGATTTTGCAAATCTCCACTTCTTCTGTAAAATATCACTTTTATAACTTATCACATTTATAAATTCCATTTTAATATATATACCCATATAAATATATAGTACTTTACATAAGATGGTTAATAAATACTTATATAAAAATATTTCTATTTTCTTTCTAAAACCATATTCTTTATTATAAAAGACAGACTTATCTTAAGATTTTAAAAATTTTTATTGTAAAGTTCAAAAATCTCTATTTAAAATACTTTATAAAACTATTAAATTATAATATCCAAAATATCACACCTTTGATTTTAAAATAAATTACTTAGAACATATAAAATTTTCAAAATCACATGAAATCCCCTTTTAAAACCAATCACTATTTTATGGTATTTTAAAATACCAAAATATAAGGCCCAGTGCTACTAATGCACTAAATAAGAAAAATCGTGTCCATATCATCAATTATAACATCCAACATATCATATATCAATTTATATGAAAATAAATCAATAGTGTGAGGAATTCTGTTGGATCCCTCCAACCTGTCCTCCGGTATCACATACAATATATATATTCAGAAAAATATAAATTAACTGCTTCAGGGTGGGATTCGTATATAAAGGGTCATCTGCTCTTACACGGGAACATAATAGGGTCTCATCTTCTTCAATAGGCGGGAATATATCCAAACCAACAATATAAACTAGTAATTCATCCAAACAGTCAATAACAACGAACTATAAAATATTCTCGCATCCAATAAATAAATTTCATTAACTATATAGTATTCTAGTTAACCAAAAAGGTGAGATTAACTCACATTGATTTTAATAGTCACCAAATCGTTCTGTTTTTTGATTAAAATTGAACAGACGTTCAATTTTAACCCAAAATTCCCACTAGCTCTGAATCCATCTAATCCAATTCCATAGTGTAACCTTCGTCCATACGATCGCTATGCGACTTGTCGCTTTGAATTTCTACTTCGTATGAGTGAGTTATGGATTTATTAACTTTGGAAACAATTAACAACAATTAACTTTATAATTAATAAACTACTAACCTAATTAATTACCCAAATCCCTCGTTCAAAATCAAACCTCGATTCCACACACACGACCCAAACATTGCGCCTTCGACCTTCACCATGTCGTTGTTGCCGTCATCCAGCCACACCCTCGCCTGCCGTGCTAGCACACGCACTCCTGTGCTATGCCTCGCCGCCTCGCCTGCCGTGCTACCACATGCACTCCTGTGCTATGCCTCGCCGCCTCGCCTGTCACCGTGCGCTACATGCATGTCGCGATCGCCGAAACCCCAAAAAGTTGAACACTACAGCACCTGAACACGGCCCCCTACCGCTGCTATAGCGCGTACCTACCGCCTTGCCTCGCCTTCACGCGCGATTTCGTTGTAGCCGTTGGATGTCAAGCGCGATTTCCCTTTTTTGTTTTGAATTTTGGCGAACTGAATTTCTTTTTCTCTGGTTTTCGAACGGGATTATAGAAGGGAAGGGGTATGGATTAAGGCATGGGAAGTATGGGCAGAGACATGGTGATTGAAGAAAATATACATTACTATATTATTTAAGTTTAAAATATCATACTTTTAAATGTTCAAAAATCTCGAACTCCAAACGAGATGTGCCACCTGGCGTTCTATATGTTATACCCGTATTCCGAACACACTGGAACTAGTCTCGAGGCCTAATTCGATCGTATGTAGAATATAGCTTTTCAAACCTAATTATCATATAAATTTCAAAAATTAATTTTTACGCGTTTCGATCTTACACGCCCAAACGATATGTCCAATCGCCATGAAATTCGACGGCATATAATAATTCACTATCAGGGATCCAACGAAATTGGTTTGTCGAAATCTGAGATAGTGCCCTAGAAGGTTATTTTTATACGTTAATTAAAACGAATTTATTTCAAAAACCGAATTAATCACTTTTAATTCTAAATTAAAGGTTTACTATCTTCCTCCTTATTCAAATAGATTTGAAATCAACCTTCGAAATCATTTTCATTCATATTAAATTCAAGATTCAACTATTTAAACCATTCCAAATATTAAATTCAACAAATTTAAATTATCAAATAAATTGTTATATTTGGAATCCAACTCATTTAACTTATACGATTAACTTTTCAATATTTAAAATCCATTAAATATTCGAAATTGTAATAACTAAATCTCTAGGTCGTTACAGTGATATTCAAATATCAACTTAAATGTCAGTTTAGATATTGATTTTAAAAATCAAATTTGAATGTTAATTTAACTATCAATTTAAATGTCAAATTAACTATATAATTTATAAGTCGATTTAACTATCTAATTTAAATGTCGATTTAAATCTAATCAATTCAAATTCAATCATTTTAATCAATTAAATTTCCAAACAGCAATCAATATAATTTTATCACTTCGTGAATTGGTTTAACTTGTAGTAGAAAATTTAGTACATCGTGAGTGGGTTAAATCACTCACCTTATTACAATGTTTTCCAAATCAACGAACATGGATGGAAGACCATAAAGCTACACAACACATAAAGCGAACATGGATCGATGTACATGAACAAGCAACTTGATCTAGACGGGTTGCTACAAACACGGATGCGATAATTGACTTCGGTATGACAATGGAGATGGATGGCAGTGCGCAGATGGCAGAAGGTCTGGACGGCTCAACGGCTGTTGGAAGACAACAACATGGCAGCTTGCAAGATGTTAGCACCAAAATTGGTCACTAACCTCGTAGAAGAAGATTGTGAAGAGATATAAGTGATGAAATCAAATTAAACAGAGAAGACAGTGCTAATCTAAATACAGAAAGTAAGAACACCAAATTTATAGTGGTTCAGCGTAATTGCCTACGTCCACTTTGAGGTTAAACTTTATTGATCTTCTTTATAGTTGATTACAAATACAATTCGTGAATCAAATGCTTGAATGAAGTTGTTTAAGTAGAGAAGATGAGTCTCGAAAATGGCAGAGTCTCCCCAGTGTTCTCTCTCCAAAAAAGGATCCATTCCACTGTGACCCTGCCCCTCTATTTATAGACAAAGATGGGCTGGACTTCCCAAGTGGGCTGATGGCCGAACACTCCAGCCCAAGTACAGTGGTCGCTGTATGCCGAGCAAGGTTTGCCGAACGCCGCTACGCCGAACCATTCCTTCTATGACGAACGGTGTGTTGGTGTCGTGGGAAGTGTAGGATGGTTGTCTGTTGAGGCCGAACGTGCCTCCATCTCAAGCTCTTGAACGAATGGTGTATGCAGGCCGAACGATACCGTTATCTTGAGTAGTTGTGCATACTGAATGTCTTCTGGATGTCGAGTACTACGCCGAACACCATGGGATGCCGAGTACTCCTGTTGCCGAGTACTACGCCGAGTACCTTGGGATGCCGAGTACTCCTGTTGCCGAGTACTACGCCGAGTACCTTGGGATGCCGAGCGCTCCTGTCGCCGAGTGCTATACCGAGTACCTTGGGATGCCGAGCGCTCCTGTCGCCGAGTGCTACACCGAGTACCTTGGGATGCCGAGCGCTCTTGATGACGAGTTCTCCTATCACCGAGTTCTAATGATGCCGAACGCTAGCGCTGAGCATTGGTTGTCGCCGAGTGCCAGTTGACGCCGAACACTGCTGGATGCCGGACACTATGGATGCTGTGTACTTCGCCGAACACTGCTGGATGCCGGACACTATGGATGCTGTGTACTTCGCCGAACACTCCTAGATGCCAAGTGCGTCGCCGAACACTGCTGGATGCCGGACAGTCTGAGATGCCGAGCACTAGTTGCCTGGTCAAATCTCCAGGAAACACTTGCCCCCCAAAGTGTATCGCGTGGCCGAACGTGATGCGCTTTGAATCTGGTCCAATTTTCCTTGATGATGTTTTCTTGAGGAGGCCTGTGACGGAGGTGCGTGACGAACGTGGTTTTGACACCGAACGGTACGTTCGAAGCCGGACAATGCTCATGTGCCGAATGGTACTTCGTTTCGATGCCGATCACTCTGGTATTGACCAGTTCTACCGGGTATAGCCTTTTCAACTTCTACCTCCCTCTATATAACCAAGTCCTTCCCGTCCCTTCTCCTTTACCTTTTCGTTTCTGTCATTCTTCCAAGATTTCTAACCTTCTCTAGTCGAACAGATTTACAACTTGAACATTCCTTCCTAAGCTCCTAACCGCAATCTAGGTACCGCTCCTCGTATAACTTGAATAAGTTTCAAATGAGTCAAGTGTGTCCTGTAGGAAGTTTTCGAGTAGGTTGCCCTCATTGCCGAACGATAATGCGAGGCGAGGAGGAAGGATTCGAGGAGTTTGCACATGTGGCTATTGTACTTAGCTCCATCGCGTCGAACCAAAGTCAAAAATGAAGGAAAAGGAAAACGTTGGAGGTTGTAAGGGTGTTGGATGGCATAGCTATGGTTCGGCGTATGTTGTCATGTGCCGAACGATAGAGGCTGCCAAATAGTATTTCGTCTGAATGTGGCCGAACACTCGCTAGAACGCCGAACAAAAACTTAGCCGAACGAACTAAAACCGAACACTTACTAAAATGCCGAACAATAACTTAGCCGATCAAAACCCAAGCCGAACATTCTTAGATGCCGAACAGTATCTTGGCCGAACGATACGATTTCCGAACAGAACTTAGACCGAACAATTTCAATGCCGAACAACATTCAAATGCCGAACAAACACATACATGCCGAACAGAACTTAGGTCGAACAATTTCAATGCCGAACAACATTCAAATGCCGAACAAACACATACATGCCGAACAGAACTTAGGTCGAACAATTTCAATGCCGAACAACATTCAAATGCCGAACAGTATAAATGTCAGACTACACTTAGGCCGGTCACTTTATAAATCATATGTTTCCTGCATCTGGAACTGTACTCACCTCAAGGCGAGCTTTTTGAGACGGTCAGCGATGACGGTCTTCGAAGGCGACGATTCGAAGCTAATTTTTATATCTTTAAATCTTTATATTCTTATCGCTTGTACACAATTGCTTGCACTAGTTCACACACCACATGGGGGGAAAACTCGTGTTGCTAATTCTAACGTTCAACGTTTTTTAAGTATAGTTTTCTCAAGCACTTAGCCAGGTTCGTTATTTATTGGGGATATCGAGAAAATCTAGCTCTGCCACCATATCCGACAGGCCTGGGCCGTCATCAAGGCAAGGAGCCGCTGATACTTCTAATCCGTCGACTTCTCCTGCTCGTAACTTGGCACCTGATGCTCTGGAGGCAACAATCTTACTAGAAAATCCGATCGATTCACAAGCCTCGAAGATCAACGAAGCTGCTCTGCGACGGATATGCTCCATTCACGGGATTCCTTCTGCCGACGTGTTAGTTCCTTCGAGACACGATCGCCCTCATTTGCCCCCAGTCGGGTACACTACCTGCAACAAGTTCATGTGTTGGATGGGCAGCGTGCCTCCATTCAATTTATTTCTCCGGGATGTACTGCAGTATATAGACATAGCTCCGTCGCAGCTGCACCCGAATGGCTATGCATTTCTATATGGAACTTACTTACTTTTCATGGCTGTCTTCTCCAGACCTCCAACCGCCGGTGATATCAGATACATTTATATGTTCAAGAGACGAAAAGACAGTCCTTCCTTTATGTTCCTCGAGCCATACCACAAATGCCAGATCTTGACAGGGGCATGTAGTAAATTCGCCCTGTACAAACAGGAATGGTTCTATGTGCGCTGCCCTTCTGGTTTCGCTAGGAGATGGGTTGAAGGCAGTAAGTCTCTCTGCTGAGTCACTATTCATATTTGATCGGAGTCATGCTTTTCCTAACTCTTCATTTCATCTTTTCAGGTATCAACCCGCGTCCGGAAGGCCGAGGATATTCTGAGGTTGTTGAAGCCATTAGAGCTCTTCCTGCTGAGGATCGAGACATCCGGACTATCATTTCAAATGAATCACTGTCGGGGTTTGGCTTGCTAGCCCCTGGTCGTCGGATCAGCCTTCCAGAGGGTGTCACCATTCCCAAACATCCGTTTGGTAAAGGGAAAAAACAGGCTGGGTCGTCGTCGCGCCGCACTCCCGATACGCACGGAGAAGGCGAGCGCAAAGAAGACGAAGCTCCTGAGACTCAGGGCGAGAACGTGGGTCCCGCTTGGAATCCGGCAATCGAAGTTTAGGATATTGAGACATCATCCTCCCCTTCGAAGGGAAAGAAGAAGTTGAAATATACAGTTCAAAAGGAGAAAGTTGGTGGCACTTCAAAAGTTACGCCTACCCCGCCTGAGAAAGAGGCTTCTTCGCAGCATCTGGAAAGTTCCTTGAGGGGTCTATCGAACCTTTCTATTCCCGAAGACATACTTAATTACGGGTTTGATGATCCTGAAGCCCTCAAATTCTCTTTACCCGTGAAAGGCAATGCAGGAGTTCAACTCCCGGCCCAAGGAGATACCACTCCGATTAGCAAAGATAAACGAACGGGTCCGTCGGGGGGAACACTAGGACACACACGCACATGCGCATTCCATAATATACTTCAATTCTTTTTTCCTATCTCGTGAATTTCCCTTAACTCGTTGTTATCTCCATTCTTTGCAGGTGATATGGGGCGTTCTCACGGACTCGATCGCCTTCAGGGCTCTTCTATATTTCATCACTCTGGACGAGATTCTGGTTCAGACAGACGTAGGGACAGAGGCGACTATGAAGGTAGGGACAATTGCCCCCGCGAGTCGTCTCACCGCAAGAAGGCACACTCTCAATCTTCCCAGTCCCGTGATCTTCCTCCTCCAACTGAGCCGGATAGGGAGAAGTCTTTACAGAAGGGTTATCAATCTGATGCTCCTCGAGAACAACATTCCAGTTCATCGAGTACAAGGCAAGTCCGAGAGCAACGGAAAAGAGCGGAATTCTCAAAGCCTCCTCCTCCTACTCCTGCGGTGGACCCAACTGTTGCGGAAAAGATGGTCGATCTTAAGGCCAAGTTTCCAAAAATTTGCTTCGATGGTCTGAAGTTCCTCCCGGCCATTCATCATATTCCCGGGCATGTGAAATAGAGTGCCATTGCCTGCAATAACGACGTCTATGTTCAACATGACGCGTTTGTGCACTTGGTGGAGAAGATCTCGGAAGTATCCGTTGAGCGTCAACACGAGATTGATCGTCTGAATCTGGAGGCCGACAGCGATAAGAAAATCATCAAACTCCAAGATGAAGAGCTCGCTTCGTATAAGTCGAAGCTGGAAGCCGCTGAACAAAGCGCAAAAGATACTGCAAAGGCAGTTACTTGTTTAGAGGCGGCTCATAAAAAAGAGCTTGACGAAGCAGTCCAGCGCAGCGGTGCCCTCGCCCTAGAAAAAGACTCTGTCCAAAAAGAAAGGGACGCGCTCGCCACCCAAGTCAAAGAGCTAAAAGAATTACTCTCCAAGGAGAAGGAGGATAAGGTAGCTGCTCAAGAAGAATCACAACGATACTGTGATGAGATCGTTGCTACCCGACTCCTGAAAATAAAGCTCGATGACGAATTCGCTGGGGTTGAGAAAATGAAGGATGAGGCCCGTGAGGAGGGCAAAAGAGAGGCTGCGGAGGAGATTGATTCTCGCCTCGAGGCGGCCGCGGAAGCCGGCAGGGAAGAGGTCAAAAACATGTTCGACCCGTTGATTGCTGAATATGGAGCCCGCGTCCTTATGCATCGTGACTTAACATTCTTGGGCGACGGCTACCTTGAGTCCCTAGCCGAGGCCTGGGAAACCTTGATAAGGATCAGAAAGATCGAGTCGGGTTCCGAAGAGGTTGATGAGGAGGCCTTGGTGAAAGAGTTCCTTAGGGGGAATGAGCCATCGGATTTATCCGCAGCATTGGCACTTTACAGCAAAGGCTCTCCCCTTCCAAAAGGGAAAGATGATGAAGCTGGCCCGTCTGGGGTTAATATTACTGCTCTTCATACTGCTGCTCAATCTGCTGCCCAATCGGCCAGTCGGCCGACACTTGATCCATTTGAGCAGCATGTTGGTTATGACCCCGAAGACCCCGGGCTCAGTGCTCATGTGCTATCATCTATCCTAGAGGGTGAAACCCCACGCGCCACCGATAGCCAACCGGGACCTGGTAGGAAATTCTTCTTTCTCTAGAAGTTGAAAGATCCCGTCATTTTTCTGCAATGGTTATTCGTTCTAACGCCAATTCTTTATATTTTCATGTAGGTTGTTCTGACGCCGAACCAACTCCGAGGAGCGATGACGCCAAGGAGGAAGCAGAGAAAACAAGTGATGTTGCTCATGCGGGAGTAACTCCCGGTCCAGACGCTCAAGTGATCGGGGTGCTAGACGATGATAAGCTTGATACTTCGTCTCCTGCCGAAGGAAGCGATGGAATTGAAATCACTGGCGCCTCTGAGCATACTTCAGAGATGAGCATGAAGGACCGTCTCGCCGACGAGGAGAAGAAAAAAGTCAAAGTCAAAGTCGAGTCTGAAATACTGGAACTCACTGACCCGCGGAACAGACCTTTGAAAATCATTCTCCCGGGCAGGTCCAAACCACTAGATGTTCCGTCTCCTACTCCCGACTCCGTTTCTCTAGCAAGCAAAAAGTCCAAGAAAAAGCATGAGGGAGAGGAGTCGTCAGAAACAACGAAGGAAGACAAGAAGAAGAAGTCGAAGAAATAATCGATACACTCGTTCAACGAGTTTTTTTGCTTAAGTCTTGTAATTGCTTTTATCTCCCACAACTTGTAGTTTGTATAGAGAGGTCTGAATTTTGTAGGAGTGATCATGTATCCCCATTTTGGACTTATTGAATAAAGTTTTTAGCTTCTTTTTCGCTTGAGTGATTCTCTTGTCTTTCCTTAGTTTGCTGACTAATTGTAGCCATAACTCAAGTTCTTATGAGTTTCATTATCTCCCGGTCCATTCTTGTGCTGTTTAAACATTTTTTGGACATGGCGTACCACTAGTCCCACATCTTTCGAGTACTTGGACTTCTTGCTGACTCTGTGCTCCGGGGACTTAGAGGCTTGAAACAGTTTATACTCTAGTCCGCGCTCCGGGGAATTAGAGTACTCCGCTCCGCACTTCGGGGATTCGGAGATTTGAAATCGTTTATACTCTAGTCCGCGCTCCGGGGACTTAGAGTACTCCGATCTGCGCTCTGGGGATTCAGAGATTTGGAATCGTTTATACTCTAGTCCGCGCTCTGGGGACTTAGAGTACTCCGATCCGCGCTCTGGGGATTCGGAGATTTAGAATCGTTTATACTCTAGTCCGCGCTCTGGGGACTTAGAGTACTCCGATCCGTGCTCTGGGGATTCGGAGATTTGGAATCGTTTATACTCTAGTCCGCGCTCTGGGGACTTAGAGTACTCCGATCCGCGCTCTGGGGATTCGGAGATTTGGAATCGTTTATACTCTAGTCCGCGCTCTGGGAACTTAGAGTACTCCGATCCGCGCTCTGGGGATTCAGAGATTTGGAATCGTTTATACTCTAGTCCGCGCTCTGGGGACTTAGAGTACTCCGATCCGCGCTCTGGGGATTCGGAGATTTGGAATCGTTTATACTCTAGTCCGCGCTCTGGGGACTTAGAGTACTGCGATCCGCGCTCTGGGGATTCGAAGATTTGGAATCGTTTATACTCTAGTCCGCGCTCTGGGGACTTAGAGTACTCCGATCCACGCTCTGCGGATTCGGAGATTTGGAATCGTTTATACTCTAGTCCGCGCTCTGGGGACTTAGAGTACTCCGATCCGCGCTCTGCGGATTCGGAGATTTGGAATCGTTTATACTCTAGTCCGCGCTCTGGGGACTTAGAGTACTCCGATCCGCGCTCTGGGGATTCGGAGATTTGGAATCGTTTATACTCTAGTCCATGCTCCGGGGACTTAGAGTACTCCGATCCGCGCTCTGGGGATTCGGAGATTTGGAATCGTTTATACTCTAGTCCGCGCTCCGGGGACTTAGAGTACTCCGATCCGCGCTCTGGGGATTCGGAGATTTGGAATCGTTTATACTCTAGTCCGCGCTCTGGGGACTTAGAGTACTCCGATCCACGCTCTGGGGATTCGGAGATTTGGAATCGTTCGTACGAGTCTGTATGTCGTGCAGGATAATGTAATTTATCATCCAATTAAGAGATATAGAAACTTCATAGAAAATACGGCTTCAAGCCTTTATTAATGAAAATCAACTAAATTGCTTGATTACAACTTTGAAAAGAAACTAAGTCATTATTGAATGGAAACATGCAGGAAATAACAGTGCCTACAATAAGAAAGGAAAACATGCTAAATGTAATAGTGCCGCAAATGTTCACTGTTCCATGCTCGGGGGAGTGTCGCGCCATCAACGGTCGCTAGCTTGAATGTTCCTTCTCCAAGCTTCCGTTCAATGGCGTATGGACCTTCCCAGCTGGGATTCATGCGTGATGGTGCCGGGAAGACTCGTTTCAGAATGAGATCACCCACATCAAAGATTCTTGGGCGGACTCTGCCGTCGTAGTAACGCTTGACTCGATGTCTGTGCGCTGCCACCCTTAATTCAGCTTCTTCACGCTTTTCGTCGATGCAGTCCAGTGATTCCAGCAAGAGGTTTTGGTTCATCTTGGGATCATAGTATGTCACTCGGTGCGATGGAACTTCAAGTTCCACGGGTATAACGGCTTCAGAGCCGTATGCCAAGGCGAACGGAGTGTGGCCGGTCGCGGACTTGTGGGTAGTTTTATACGCCCATAATGCTGTCGGGAGTTCATCTACCCACTTGCCTCCAACCTTCTCCAGATGCTTCTTCAGTATGGACTTGATTATTTTGTTAACGGCCTCGACTTGTCCGTTATCTTTTGGGTGTGCAACGGCGGAGAACTTTTTCTCGATGCCATACTTTAAACAGAACTCTTTGAACTCTCTACTTTCAAATTGCGTTCCGTTGTCTGTAATGATGGTGCGTGGAAGGCCAAAGCGGCATATAATATTTCGTACAACGAAGTTAATGACCTTCTTAGAGGTGATAGTGGCCAAAGGTTCTGCCTCAGCCCATTTCGTGAAATAGTCGACTGCAACTATTGCGTATTTCGCACCACCTTTGGATAGAGGTAAAGAGCCGATTATGTCGATTCCCCAGACCGCAAATGGCCAGGGACTGATCATTTGTGTGAGTTCCGTTGATGGAGCCCTCGGGATTTTCGCATATCTTTGACACTTGTCGCATTTTCTTGCGTAGTCCGAGGCATCCCGGTTTACGGTGGGCCAGTAATATCCATAGCGGAGGATCTTCTTTGCTAGCGTTTGCCCCCCAGTATGGTCGCCACATTCCCCTTCGTGAACCTCTCTCAAGACTCGCTTTGTTTCATCATGAGCGATGCATCGTAATAACGGGACTGAGAATCCTTTTCGATACATTGATCCATCCTGCATTATGTATCGCGCGGCCTTTCGAAGGACCTGTCGTCTTTCGCTTCTTTTTCCTAGTAAAGCCCCGGTCGTCAGGTATAGTTTGAATGGGGTTATCCACGATTCCTTCTCGATTTCTGTTTCCAACACGCGATCGACTTTCATTTCGTCTATGCTCGGGGCATGCAAAACTTCGACGGGATATAATCCCATTTGTTGCGCATCGTCGGTACTTGCAAATTTAGCCAACAAGTCCGCTTCTTTGTTCTGTTCGCGCGGGATATATGAAATGTCATAACGCTCAAGGTTTGATAGTAGTTCTTGGACTTGAACGAGGTACGGAGCAAGATTTCGTCCCTTTGCTTGGTAATCTCCCCGTACTTGGTAAACCACCAACTGTGAGTCACAAAAGATTTCGACTGATTCGATCCCGAATTCTTTGATGAGCTTCAAGCCAGCGATCAGTGCTTCATATTCAGCTTCGTTATTCGTAGCCGGGAAATCGAGCTTCAGGGCATAACAGATCGATCGGTTTTCTAGAGTTATAAGAACTACGCCCGCGCCAGAGCAACGGTCGTTTGATGCACCTGTTAAGATCTCGGTTTCGATGTCTATTATGTATTTTGACAAACGACAACTATATACATTATTTACTAACATATTTTTTGCAGGAATAGCCACAAGACTGGATTCATATAATCTTCATGCTGCATATATGTTGTTTTGGGTCATTGTTTAGAATTAAAATATTGTGAAAATCTCTCCTTTAGATATATATAAATACACACCAGTGCCAAAGAACAAAACTCAATTTTAGGCTAAATTCAGACGTCTGAAATAACCTATTCAGACGTCTGAATCTGAAGTTAAAATTCAATTTTTCAACAATATTCAGACGTCTGGCTCTGTTATTTCAGACGTCTGAATATAGATAAAAATAGCCTATTTACTCTCTGTTTTGCACGCTTCAAATTTCAGAAGTCTGAAATTTATTTTCAGATGGTTGAATATCTACAACTGCTATTTTTGTGAAAAGACACTTCTCTTCACCAAAGAGAAACTCTTTCAAAATCAATGGTTACAACTGTTCTTTTCAATATAACTTTTCATCTATAGTTGCAACTCTTTATACACTATAAATAGATTACAGAATTCAACAAATAATCTACCGAATCTAATTTTAATATTCTTGAATTCCTATTTATTCTATATTTTCAAACTGCACTCAAACTGCTTACATTCTCTGATCGTTGATCACTCTATCTTCCACTATTCTCAAAGCACATCACAATATATATATTATAAAGGAGAAGATTATAGGAAGGTTGTACTATCAAGAGACAAATCCGTGTTATTGAGAACACACAGTGTCAAATACCTTTTGTATAAGTTGAAGTCCTGTTCTGCTGTTCAGGCGTGTGAAGTCCTCTTCGGCTGTTGAGGCAAAATCCTGTTCTGTTGCTCAGGTCCTTTGTTCGGCTGTTCAAGGGTTGTTGTAAACCTGTTCCTCCGGGTTAAGTGAGGATTGTTGTTAGTGAAATTCCAGAAGGAGTCTGGGACTGGACGTAGAACGGGAAGTTCGAACCAGTATAAAAATTCCTGGTGTGCTTGTTTTATATTATTCATATTACTATATTATCTTAGTTTTTTTCCGCATTAGTATAATTCCATATAGCACGATCCCTACCGTACTTTCATTTGGTATCAGAGCCAGAATCTAATAACCGTTACACAGTTATTTGATAATCTGCTCATATGGCCAACATGGATAACAACGCTATTCCAAATCCTGTCACTAACTCTGGCATCGTAGAAGGACAAGCCACTGGACGACCTCCTTTCTTCAATGGATTAAATTATAACTATTGGGCGACACGAATGCGTATTTATATGCAGGCTAATGGTTTTGATGCTTGGAATATCACACAAGCCGAATACACTGCACCAACCACTGAATATACTACTTGGTCGACAGCCCAAAAAGCAGAAGCTACCTTAAATGCTAAGGCTATGAACATGTTGTTTTGTGCTCTAGATAGAAATGAATTCAATCGTGTTAGCATATGCACCACTGCATATCAAATATGGCAAACATTAAAAACAACTCATGAAGGAACAAGCAAAGTCAAGCAAAGCAAGATATCTATGCTCAAAAATCAGTTCCAAAATTTCAGAATGAAGCAAGACGAGTCCATAAATGATATTGACTCTAGATTTCAAGATATCCATCATGCCTTGATCGGACTTGGTGTAACATATTCAGATGCAGATGTTGTCTCAAAAATCCTAAACTCTCTAACTGACGAATGGGAAAGAAAAGTTTTGGCAATTGAAGAAGCTAACGATATTTCAGAAATGAAGCCAGAAGAATTAATAGGAAATCTAATGTCATATGAAGTCAATCTGTAGGCAAAACGAGTTCAAACTCAAGACAGGAAGAATATAGCCTTCCATGCTGAAAAAGATGAATCAGAATCAGATGATGAAGATTTAGCATTTATTGCTAAAAATTTCAAAAAGTTTCTCAAACACAAAAAGGGAAATAGAAACAATGGAAAAAGGAACTTTAATAAACTTTCTTCATCTGTTCTAGAATGCTTCAACTGTCACAAGAAAGGACACATGCAAAAAGATTGTCCAGACCAGAAGAAATCGAATTACAACAAGTTTAAGAAGGACAAGATCAAGAAGAAAGCATTCTCTGTCACTTGGGATGATTCAGACTCTTCGTCTTCTGATAGTAGCAGTGAAAGCGAAAATGAACAAGCTAATATATGCTTCATGGCTACTGAAAATGAGGTATCAAATTTTACCTTCGATGATATGGTTGAAATTAATACTGAATTAATTAGTACTATGAAAAATCTCAAGAAAAAGTATAAAGAAGCTGTTGAACAAAAGAACAAAGCAGAATTCGAAAGAGATATGCTTAAAGACGAGAAGAAAATATTAGAAGAGGAATTAGAGAAAATTCAACTTTCATCTTCTAATAATGATTCTCAATTAACCTTCTTGAGTCAAGAAATTGAAACTCAAAAAGGAAAGAACGATGCTTTGTCTTCTGAAAATCATGAGCTAAAATCTAAAGTCAAACTGATTGAGTTGGAAAATACTGGATTAAAGGCTAAATTAGAAGATATTTCTAAAAATATCTCTAATTTTAATAAGGGGAGAGAAAATTTATCTAAGATAATTGAAAACTCTCAGCCTTCTACCAGTAAAAAGGGACTAGGATATATTAAGAAACAAATAGCTCCTCAAAATAATTGGAGACAGTTTGTTAAATCAAAATCCACATCAGTTCAATCTAAAAGAAATCAAGAACTGAAAGCTTCTATACATAAACCAAAAAGGATACAGATATCTAAAACCATAAAAATATGGGTTCCTAAAACAAACAATAGTTTGATTAGGAATACATATATAAAATCCTTTTTGGAAACTGTTCATAAAAGTCAGAATTATATTTACAAAGGGAATACCGGACCCGAATGGGTTTGGTTTCCTAAGATCTAACTCTTAGGACCCTATAAAAAGGTGGGTACCAATGGTCTTAATTCTATTTTTTGCAGGTCCCACTTAAAAAGAGAGGAAAGTGGATTCTAGATAGTGGTTGCTCTAAACATATGACTGGAGACAAAAGTATGCTGACAAATATTACCTACACAAATGAAGGCTCAGTCACATTTGGAGATAATTCCAAAGGTTATATCATCGGCAAAGGCGATGTGAGCAACTTCGGTAACTCTAATACTCCTCTTATCTCTAATGTTTTACTTGTTAAAAACCTGAAGCACAATTTGTTGAGTATCAGCCAATTGTGTGACAAAGGATTCAAAATCTCTTTTTCCGAAGATAAGTGTAGCATTTTTCTCATATTTGAAGGTAATAGAAACAGAAATATATATGTTCTGAATATGAAAGTCAATCATAATTCAGATATGTGCTTAATAGCTAATGAAAATGATCCTTGGTTATGGCACAAACGTTTCTGTCATATTAACTTCAAATCCATTAATAAGTTATCTAAAAATAACTTAGTAAAGGGGTTACCAAAAATGAACTTTAAAGTAGATCATATTTGTGATGCCTGTCAATTAGGTAAATTAACAAAATCATCATTTAAATCTAAAAAGGTCATTTCGACATTACAACCACTGGAGTTACTTCATATGGATCTATTTGGACCAACACAAGTGCAATCCATAAATCATAACAAATATGTGTTTGTAATTGTCGATGATTTTTCTAGATATACTTGGACAATTTTTATGAAAAATAAAAGTGATACTTTTGATCACTTTAAAATTTTCGTCAAGAGAATCCAAAACTTGAAGGAATTAAAAATTAAGAATATTCGGAGTGATCATGGAGGAGAGTTCGAAAATGAAGCTTTTGAACAATTCTGTAAAAAGAAAGGAATTTCTCATAATTTCTCGTTTCCTAGAACTCCACAACAAAATGGAGTTGTAGAACGAAAGAATAGAACTTTACAGGAATGTGCAAGAACTTTGTTAAATGGAAGCACACTTCCAAAACATTTTTGGGCAGAAGCTGTAGCAACTGCCTGTTATGTTTTAAACAGGGTTTCCATTCGACCTCTCACTAAGAATACTCCGTATGAACTCTTTAATAGCAGAAAACCAAACATATCCTATTTCAAAGTTTTTGGTTCAAAATGTTTTATATTAAACACTAAAGATCAGCTTGGCAAATTTGATGCGAAATCTGACGAAGGTTTCGTCCTAGGATATTCGGATCGAAGCAAGGCCTATCGAGTGTTTAATAAAAGAACAAATACTGTTGAGGAAACTCTACATGTATCGTTTGATGAAAATTTTCAACAAATAACAAGTATAAATAATGATGATGATGATAACATCATAAATACAGAATCTGAAAATGTTAAAATAAATGAAAACGAAATTGATAATCCTAATGAGAACAATAATATTCAAAATGAATTAAAATCTCCACCACATATCTTACGGGATCATCCTGTTCAAAACATTATTGGAGAAATTAATTCAAACGTTCGAACTAGGAATCAATTAAATCAAATGGGCCACGTAGCATTCATATCTACTATCGAGCCAAAGAACCCAAAGGAAGCTTCTACCGACGAATACTGGATCATTGCAATGCAAGAAGAACTAAATCAGTTTGAGCGCAATGAAGTTTGGGAATTAGTTCCTAGACCAAGTAATCAAACTGTTATTGGAACAAAATGGGTTTACAAAAACAAGGCGGACGAACAAGGAAATATCACTAGAAATAAAGCAAGATTGGTGGCTCAAGGATACAATCAGGAAGAAGGTATCGACTATGAAGAGACATTCGCTCCTGTAGCAAGACTAGAAGCAATTCGAATACTACTGGCCTATGCGTGTTTTCATAATTTTAAACTTTATCAGATGGACGTTAAAAGTGCCTTTCTGAATGGATATATTAAAGAAAATGTGTATGTTGAACAACCTCCCTTATTTGCTCATGAAAAATATCCCAATCATGTATATAGACTTAAGAAGGCTCTATATGGTTTAAAACAAGCACCACGTGCTTGGTACGAACGACTTAAGAGCTATCTAATCTCTTCGGGATTTCAAATTGGAAAGGTTGATCAAACATTATTCAATAAAAATTCAAAAAGGGATATTTTAATAGTTCAAATCTACGTTGATGATATCATATTTGGTTCCACCAACGAAAAATTATGTCAGGATTTTTGGATATTATGACTAAGGAATTTGAAATGTCCCATATGGGAGAATTATCATACTTTCTTGGTCTACAGATTAAGCAATTACCGAATGGTATATTTTTTTAATCAAGAAAAATATTGTAATAATCTAATCAAACGCTTCGGAATGGAAAATACTTCTGCCAAACCAACTCCTATGAGTACAACAACACATCTTGAAAAAGATGAAAATGGCAAAAGTGTTGATCAGAAACAATACCGAAGTATGATTGGATCATTACTATATTTAACTGCAAGTCGTCCTGACATAATGATGAGTGTCTGTTTGTGTGCTAGATTCCAAGCCAATCCAAAAGAATCACATTTAAGAGCAGTGAAACGTATTCTACGTTATCTAACAAACACAAAGGATTTTGGTCTATTCTATCCTAAAGAATGTCCATTTGAATTAGTTTCATATAGTGATGCTGATTTCGGTGGTTCTCGAACAGACCGAAAAAGTACAAGTGGTACGTGCCATTTTATTGGAAAATCACTTGTATCTTGGTTTAGTAAGAAACAAAATTGTGTTTCTCTTTCTACATGTGAAGCAGAATATATTTCTGCTGCTTTGGCTTGTACTCAAGTAATCTATATGCAACAAACACTCAAAGATTTAAATATAAATTTATCAAATTCAACTATATATTGTGACAACTCTAGTGCTATTAACTTATCTAAAAATCCTATTAATCATTCACGAACAAAACATATTGACATTCGTCATCATTTTCTTCGTGATAATGTTGAAAAAGGGACAATTATTTTAGATTTTGTTTCTTCTGAAAATCAGTTAGCTGATATTTTCACAAAACCTCTTTTAGAAAATATTTTTGTAAAACTAAGGCGAGAACTTGGTATTGTGTCTCTTCAAAATTTATGATTTTTTTTAAAAATTTTATACTATTTAAATTTTTTTTTCTGTGGCTAATATCCTTTTTACTATTTTTACCTTTTGTTTTAACAGACGGATATTACTAATAAATGAGTTTCAGCCATTCCTTTTATACTATATATGAACTTTCTATCTTATTATAAATTGTTCAATTCTAATCTTCTTTTTCATCAAAGTCATTTCTATTTTCTGTTTTCTAATAGAAAATTCCCTCTACAATGAAAATCAACTTGTTCATATTACTTCTCTCCATGGCTTCTGAATCCGATGATTCTCCATCATCTTATTCTACATCATCTCTTGAAATTTTAGTAACTCCAACACCTCATGAGAAAAATAGACCTTGTCCTTCTCGTGAACGTTCTAGCTATACTCCTGAAAAAAAGAAATCTCGCCGGTTTCTTTTCTTTGGCTCTCCATCAACCAAAGAGAAAATATCAAAGATGCATCATTACCAAAGAGAACAGTTGGATTTACAACGAGAGATGTATTACGAACAAAAAGTTAATTCCAAACGACTTAGTTTTATTGAACAAGTGGCTTTGAAATTCTGTGGTACATCTCCTAAGAAAGATGTAGTTCAACCTTCAACATCTCAACAAATAACTTCATCTGGATGGAATTCATGGGAGCCGAGTCCACAAACTCCTTCGGTTCCACAAAACTCTTGGGAACGTCAACCATATTGGTCTCCCTTGCGACCATACACAGAGATAACCAAGATCGAACCAGAAGAATGTAAAACTCCAAGTGACTCAGATAAATAATTTCTTATAGATTCTTTTTATATTTTGTGTATCTCTATTTTTTGTAAAAAGTAAAATTTCAGACGTCTGAACTCTTTATTACAGACGTCTGAACAGTGTAAGAGAATAATGTTTTAACAGTTTCAGACGTCTAAAACTATGATTTCAGACGTCTTAAAATAGGCTTTTTTGCACTGTTTTCTTTCTGTTTCAATTTTCTTATATTCAGCCGTCTGAAAGTATTTTTCAGACGTCTGAAAACTGGAATTTTTTTTTCAAATTAATATTACACGAATTTCAAGACACCAAACCCTTTTATTCCACCCGTCCTTTGCTTTTTTGCTCTTCTTCATCTTCTTCTTTCGGTTATTACTTCTCCATTGTTATTACTTCTTTCTCAAAAAAAACTCAAATGGCACCTAAATCAAAAAGATCAAGACCATCATCCTCTTCATCTACACCAAACATTGATCAGTGGCTATGGAACGACCAAGCAAGGCAACGATTTGCTCAAATGAATAGATCCAATTTTTTCCCTGGAGCCTTCATCAAATTCGAAGAATTCAGCGCTTATCGTATTCATCAATTTGTAAGAGCAAATGGGTTAGAGTCTCTAGTCTCTTTTGATGCCAACAATATCAAAATTAATCATCTTTTAGTAAAATTATTTTTTGCAAACATGAATCTAGACCATCATACTCCTCACAATCGCAATGATTGTATTTGGACTTTGGTTTGTGGAGTTAAAATATATCTGCCAATTTCAAGGCTTGGTGAAATTCTACGTTGTCCATCAACCGGAATTGATTTAGATGAGATTGATGTGTCTTTAGATTTAACTAATAGAGATGAAGTTTCACATCAATTCTTGAATGATGATATTAATCGACTCACTTCTATTCAACTTCGTCCTCAAGCTCGCATTCTTCATAGAGCATTAATTCGTTCTGTTATTCCAAGGACAGGAAGTTATGAGATAGTTAATAAAAGAAATTTTCAAGCCCTATATGCTGTATACTCTGGTCAACCTATAAATTGGGCTCAAATAATTTTGGAAGAATTCATGGATGTCAATCATAGGAGACGATATAAGACCTTCCACTATGGTGCTTATATTATGAAAATACTTCAAAATTTTAACATTCCTTTTCCTGAGTCCGAATTCTCTTCGATCAAAGAACTTGGGTCTAAAACATTAGGTCTTATGGGATTGCCAAAACGCCCGGAAAGTTTAGCATATATCTCTTTCCAAGAATGGGTTGCCAACCGTGATCAAAACCAGCCACAACCTCGTCGGCACGATTCTCATACTCAATCATCTATCCCTCCATCGGAAGAAGAAGATGATAATGATATTGTGATTCTTTCTCCCGACTCTAGCTCAAGGAATGCCTTGGTAACACTTTCCCAAAATCAAGCAAAACTTCAAAACCGAATGAAATCAATAGAACGAAAATCTGAAAAACGTTTTAATTCCATTCGAGGCTTTCTTAACAAAATTTGGGAACGTATTGGTTGTTCAACCTCTTCATCTACCGATGTTTTCAACCCCACTCCTTTTCAATGGTCATCAAGTTCAGAGAATAGAATTAGTGGTGATGATGATGATGAAGTTGGAAGTGACTCCAGTCCTAGATTCTGATCTTTTTTGCTCTTTTATGTTATTTGTTATGTGTCTTTTATGTTGTTTGTTATGTATCTTAAACTATCTTTTGCAACTTCTTTAATTTATGTCTACTTTGATCTATCTTGTAAAATTACTGATTACCTTTTTGCAATGACAAAGGGGGAGAATATGGTGTTAATTCTTTTTAACAGGGGGAGTTTTAGTATATAGTTGATAAAATGGTGTTAATTCTTTTTGACAGGGGGAGTTTTAGTATATAGTTGTCATCGTCAAAAAGGGGGAGAATGTTAAGACCTCGGTTTCGATGTCTAATATGTATTTTGACAAACGACAACTATATACATTATTTACTAACATATTTTTTGCAGGAATAGCCACAAGACTGGATTCATATAATCTTCATGCTGCATATATGTTGTTTTGGGTCATTGTTTAGAATTAAAATATTGTGAAAATCTCTCCTTTAGATATATATAAATACACACCAGTGCCAAAGAACAAAACTCAATTTTAGGCTAAATTCAGACGTCTGAAATAACCTATTCAGACGTCTGAATCTGAAGTTAAAATTCAATTTTTCAACAATATTCAGACGTCTGGCTCTGTTATTTCAGACGTCTGAATATAGATAAAAATAGCCTATTTACTCTCTGTTTTGCACGCTTCAAATTTCAGAAGTCTGAAATTTATTTTCAGATGGCTGAATATCTACAACTGCTATTTTTGTGAAAAGACACTTCTCTTCACCAAAGAGAAACTCTTTCAAAATCAATGGTTACAACTGTTCTTTTCAATATAACTTTTCATCTATAGTTGCAACTCTTTATACACTATAAATAGATTACAGAATTCAACAAATAATCTACCGAATCTAATTTTAATATTCTTGAATTCCTATTTATTCTATATTTTCAAACTGCACTCAAACTGCTTACATTCTCTGATCGTTGATCACTCTATCTTCCACTATTCTCAAAGCACATCACAATATATATATTATAAAGGAGAAGATTATAGGAAGGTTGTACTATCAAGAGACAAATCCGTGTTATTGAGAACACACAGTGTCAAATACCTTTTGTATAAGTTGAAGTCCTGTTCTGCTGTTCAGGCGTGTGAAGTCCTCTTCGGCTGTTGAGGCAAAATCCTGTTCTGTTGCTCAGGTCCTTTGTTCGGCTGTTCAAGGGTTGTTGTAAACCTGTTCCTCCGGGTTAAGTGAGGATTGTTGTTAGTGAAATTCCAGAAGGAGTCTGGGACTGGACGTAGAACGGGAAGTTCGAACCAGTATAAAAATTCCTGGTGTGCTTGTTTTATATTATTCATATTACTATATTATCTTAGTTTTTTTCCGCATTAGTATAATTCCATATAGCACGATCCCTACCGTACTTTCAGCACCGTCAGTGTATAATTTCCATCGAACATGGGGAATGATGTCGTGATCATCCGGTTTGATGGGTATAGTAAACTCAGGGATGAAATCTGCTAACGCTTGCCCTCGGATGGCTCTCCGTGGTAAGTACGCGATATCGAATTGGCTCAACTCGATGTTCCATCTTAGCAATCTTCCAGAAGTCTCTGGCCGTTGGAGTACCTGCCTCAGGGGTTGATCGGTATAAACACCGATTGAGTGTGCTTGAAAGTATGGGCGAAGCTTTCGTGATGCAATCACTAAGCAATAAGCCAATTTCTCGATTTTAGGGTAATTCCTCTCTGCCCCTGTTAAACGCTTGCTAACATAATACACCGGCTTTTGGACTCGATCCTCCTCACGAAGCAAAGCAGCACTTATCGCATGCGGGGATACAGCCAAGTATACGTACAACATCTCGTGGTCAACCGGTTTTGCTAGCATTGGTGGACTCTCCAGATGCCTCACCAGGTTCCGGAATGCTTCCTCATAACTAGACGTCCATTCAAAATTTCTCTTCCCTTTCTTTATGATATCGAAGAATGGGATGCACTTGTCAGTTGCCCTAGATATAAATCGACTTAGCGCAGCCACTTTTCCGTTCAAGCTTTGTACTTGCTTTATAGTCCTGGGCGCTTGCACATCTCGAATAGCTTGGATTTTTTCTGGGTTGGCTTCGATTCCCCTAACATTGACGATGAATCCCAAAAACTTCCCTGATGCAACGCCGAATGAACACTTCAGAGGGTTAATCTTCATCCCGTAAAACCTGAGTATGTCGAACATCTCAGCCAAGTCTCGAATGTGGTCGTTTGACCGTCGTGACTTCACGAGCATGTCATCCACATAGACTTCCATCGTTCTACCCAGCTAGTCCTTGAACATTCGATTCACTAAACGCTGGTAAGTTGCGCCTGCATTCTTCAATCCAAAGGGCATCACTACATAGCAATACAGTCCGACATTTGTAACGAAGCTGGTGTGTTCTTGGTCTGGAATATGCATCGGGATTTGGTTGTACCCTGAGTACGCATCCATGAATGACAGCAGCTCATGTCCTACGGTGGAGTCGACCAACTGATCGATCCTAGGCAACGGGAAACTATCCTTAGGGCATGCTTTGTTCAAGTCGGAATAATCTACGCAAGTCCTCCATTTCCCATTCGCCTTCTTTACTAGCACGGGGTTGGATACCCATTCAGGGTAGAGGGCGTCGCGGACGAACCCATTTGCTTTGAGTTTGTCCACCTCCTCTCCAAGAGCGGCGGATCTCTCCGGATCCATTCCTCTCCTTTTTTGCTTGACTGGGACGTATTTCGGGTCTATGTTCAACATATGACTCGTGATGGCGAGAGAAATCTCACACATATCAGAATGCGTCCAGGCGAAAACATCAAGATTCGCCCGGAGGAAGTCGCTAAGGTCTTCAGTCATTGCGGGGCCTAGCTGTGATCCGATCTTCAGTATTCGCGAAGGGTCGTCACGGCTAACTGAAATGTCAATTGTTAATTCAGCCGGTGTCGCCTTCTCTTCCCTGGGTTTCTCATCGTCGTCTCTCGGATCTATATCTTCGTAGATCCGAGAACTACGCCCGAGCCAGGGCTCGGGCACTACTTGTCAATTATCCGCATTGAGGATGCGGATGGGATTGTCCGCAACCTTTCCCTTCTCCCTCCGGTGGGCCTCTCGGAGCTCGGCCACATAACAGGAACGACCAACTGCTTGGTCGCCGTGAACAATGCCTACTCCTTTGTCAGTCGGGAACTTCAAAGTTAAACACCACGGGGCTAACGCTGCCCTAAACTCTGCCAGGGCCGGCCGACCCAAGAAAACGTTATACAGAGAGTCCACATCCAAAACTACAAAGGGTAGAATTCGTACTCTCCGACGCTCGCCTTGTCCCAGTTCAACTGGTAACTCGACATATCCCACTGCATCAGTTGCAGCGCCGTTAAAGCCGTGAATACGAGCTTTGGATGGTTTCAAGTCTTTTGTTTCTAGCTTCATTTGATCGTAGGCCTTCTTGAAGATGATGTTGACTGAACTTCCAGAATCAATCAGAATTCTTTTTACATATGCTGGTCCGATCGTTGCAGATATGACCATGGGGTCGATGGTCGGAGCCTCTACCTGATCAGCGTCTCTGCTTCTGAACACAATATCGTCTGTCATTACGCGCTGCTGCTTAGCAGGGGCTCCGTCCTCCACGTTCGAACAACACTCAAAATCTGCATGCTTCAAGGAACTTGCATATCGCTCCATCTCCTGCCAATTCTTATCCGCGGGGTGAGGCCCGCCGATAATTATATTTATGACCAGTCTACCAACGGTCCGGGCAGGCTCCTCAGGATGACGCGGAGCTGGTGCGCGACCTGGGTTGGACGTTCCCTGCCCTCCTTCCTGTGGATCCTTTACAAATTCTTGCAACTTCTTCTGTCTGATCAACTTCTCGATAGCGTCATGCAGGTGTCTGCACTCTTCCGTGTTGTGCCCATAAGTTTCATGGAAGCGGCAATATTTCCCGGTCCGCTTCTGTTCCTCGGTTGATTCTTTCGGACGTGGCTTTCGATATTGAAAAGTATTGTAGGTGGATAGGTAGATGTTTTCAAGTGGGGTGTTTAGCGGAGTGTACTCGCTGTAGCTTGGAATTCTCGACTTCCATTTTCCCGCTTCTTTCCTATTCCCTTGACTTCTTCCTCCGGACTCTTTGGGCTGCCCAGGCTTATTCTGGACATTGACTTGGACCATTCCTGAACTACCTCCAGACTGCTTCACAGCAATGTTGCTCTTTATTGACTCTTGGACAGGCCCTGGTGCCTTATCTCGTCGTACCCACCTAGCTTCCTCTCTTCTTATGAACTGGTGTGCCTTTGAGTAGAAACACTCTAGCGTAGCCGGGGGTTTTCCTGCCAGCCAGTCCCCGAACTCAGAGTCAGGATCCACACCTCTCATTACAGCCATCAGAATTGCATGGTCGTTGGGATTACTGACTTCAGTTGCCGCCACGTGGAATCTTTGCAAATATTCCTTCAATGACTCCCCGGGATTTTGGATTACACTTGACAGAGACATCACGTCCTTTGGGCGTGTAGTGTGTATCCTGAACTGCTCAATAAACTTCTTTGCCAACTCCTCGAAATTTGATACGGATCGCGGAGGAAGTCGGGTGAACCACATAGTAGCGATCCCAGATAGAGTAATCGGAAAGCACCTACACTTGGTGGCATCATTCGCTCTGGCTGAATCCATCATCCATTCGTACCTCATGACATGTTGTCTAGGGTCAGTCTTCCCTTCATACGCAGGGATAGTAGGCATGCTAAACTTCCTAGGGTACGTCGCTTGCAACACAACATCTGTGAACGGAGTATGACTTCTTGACACTCCCCAATCATCATTCGATAACCCCTGATTTTCCTTCATCAACTGCCTGATCATGGCTGTCAGATCTGGTGTCTATATGGAAGGCGGGAGGTTAGTGTCTGTTCTACGTGCCTGTCCATGCTGATGCCTCCTCTCCTGGCGGTCTGCCAATCGTGCGTCTTGAGGTTCGACATCGTTAGCATTTTGATGATCCGGGCCTCTGTCCTCCATCTGTACCCCGGTCCTGAAGTTTCCAGCTCTTGCTTGGTCACGGTCTCTAGTTGTTTGAACAGCAGCTTCTGCTCGTGCAGCGTCAGTCTTGCGGCGTCTGCGCTTGGGAGGTTCATCGGAGGAAGTTGAACTGTCAGATGAAGAGTAAGGAGCGGGATTGCCCCCAGCATTCTGTTGCTGCTGTTGAGTGAGTTGTGCCATCAGGTTGGCGTTAGCTTGCATCTGCTCTCCTAGTTGTCTCCTGCTTTCCTTGAGTTCTCTCATCAAGTCATTGAACTCTATTCTGGTGACAACTGGAGTCTGTTCTTGAGCGGCAATTCCTGCACTCGGAATCGCTGGTTGATCGCTAGGTCCTGCTTGTTGCACACTAGCTGTTTCGTGGGCATCCGCATTATGAGAAGCTGACCTAGTACGTGGTCTTGCCATTGTAGAGTTATCGGTATGAACTCTGAGTAGAATCAACGGATGTCCTATCAGTGAGTCGGATCTTCTTTGGGGGATTTGTTCAATCCAGTAGCTTCAAAGCAGATCCTTGAGGTCTGAGAATTCAATTCTCAGTGAAAGCACCAAAGTGTTAGCACCAAAATTGGTCACTAACCTCGTAGAAGAAGATTGTGAAGAGATATAAGTGATGAAATCAAATTAAACAGAGAAGACAGTGCTAATCTAAATACAGAAAGTAAGAACACCAAATTTATAGTGGTTCAGCGTAATTGCCTACGTCCACTTTGAGGTTAAACTTTATTGATCTTCTTTATAGTTGATTACAAATACAATTCGTGAATCAAATGCTTGAATGAAGTTGTTTAAGTAGAGAAGATGAGTCTCGAAAATGGCAGAGTCTCCCCAGTGTTCTCTCTCCAAAAAAGGATCCATTCCACTGTGACCCTGCCCCTCTATTTATAGACAAAGATGGGCTGGACTTCCCAAGTGGGCTGATGGCCGAACACTCCAGCCCGAGTACAGTGGTCGCTGTATGCCGAGCAAGGTTTGCCGAACGCCGCTACGCCGAACCATTCCTTCTATGACGAACGGTGTGTTGGTGTCGTGGGAAGTGTAGGATGGTTGTCTGTTGAGGCCGAACGTGCCTCCATCTCAAGCTCTTGAACGAACGGTGTATGCAGGCCGAACGATACTGTTATCTTGAGTAGTTATGCATACTGAATGTCTTCTGGATGTCGAGTACTACGCCGAACACCATGGGATGCCGAGTACTCCTGTTGCCGAGTACTACGCCGAGTACCTTGGGATGCCGAGTACTCCTGTTGCCGAGTCCTACGCCGAGTACCTTGGGATGCCGAGCGCTCCTGTCGCCGAGTGCTACACCGAGTACCTTGGGATGCCGAGCGCTCCTGTCGCCGAGTGCTACACCGAGTACCTTGGGATGCCGAGCGCTCTTGATGCCGAGTTCTCCTATCACCGAGTTCTAATGATGCCGAACGCTAGCGCTGAGCATTGGTTGTCGCCGAGTGCCAGTTGATGCCGAACACTGTTGGATGCCGGACACTATGGATGCTGTGTACTTCGCCGAACACTGCTGGATGCCGGACACTATGGATGCTGTGTACTTCGCCGAACACTCCTAGATGCCAAGTGCGTCGCCGAACACTGCTGGATGCCGGACAGTCTGAGATGCCGAGCACTAGTTGCCTGGTCAAATCTCCAGGAAACACAAGAGATAAACAAATGGATGATGCGCTGCGGAGGCGGCACACGTCAGAGAAAGTGGAGAGGGAAGAGTGGTGCAGCAATGTAACGACCTGTAAATTAATCGCTTTGTATTTAAATATTTAAATAATTTTTAAATATTTAAATAATGGATTTTAATAACCAAATAAACTTATTTTAAATATTGATTAATGATATTAAAATCATTTTCAAATTTTGTTTACCAAAATATTTAGTTCAAATAAAAATAGAAAATGTGACCAAAAAACGTTTCCCAAAATTTCGACTTTTTGGCATCGTAAAGTTGTCGAAAACATTGTGCACATTTTTGTATCACTTATATACACATACGCACATACACACATATGTCATGTGATAAGATAATCAATGTGTTAAAGTTAATAATCAAGCTTAGTTTAAATATAAAACTTGATTTGACATAAAATGCACAAAATATATTAAATAACCTTAGAAAATTAATTAAATAACCTAACCATAATCTAAACTATTACACAAGGCATGGTGTAGGTGGACCTGGGGGGGGGGGAATGTGTGTGCCTAGGGTAGCGAGAGGCATGACTTCCATGTTGCATGATAACATTTATATTATTTAAATGTTTAAGTTAATTTAAATTAATACTCCATTACTTTGCCTATAAATACCCACCATCTCCACACATTTTCCACTTTACATATTCGCCTCTATCTTCATTTCTTATCTCTTCATATACATGAACACTTCCGTGGCTTCTAAAATTATTTTCAAAGTAAAAAACTAGTGAATACACTACTAAAAATCAAGGTAAACTCCTTACTTCACTTCCTAAAATATTCTCTACTAAACAAAACCCTATACCCCCACATATCCACCATGGCCAAGCCCCATATGGTCTAGACAGAGCTCAAAATCTCCACCAAGATCCACTAAATTGATCCATTTGCATAGTAGAGCTTAGATCTTGTCGCAATTGTGAAGTTAGTGAAAGTTCGGTTAAGTTAGTAAGCACTTTGGTGAGTAAAATTCCGACCTTTCAAAATCCAAGTTTGTAACTTTAAATATAGTTCATTTATATTGTTGGTGAATGCTTGTTGGATATATGTTGTGTTATGGTGGTTGTTGGCTTGACTTATATATCGAAAAGTTAACACTTTGGAAGTTAGTTAGTGACTTGACAAGTTAGCGACCTAAAGTTGAAATTTTGCAAGTGTTGTTTTCTAATTGTGTAAATATACATACCATGTTCATATGCTTACTCATATGTTGTGCGATGACTGGATGGAAAAAAATGACATGAACTAGTTTGCCGAACTGCTTGTATAGCGATAGTCGATATGTCGGCACTTTCGAAAATTTCACATTTTATCGAAACCTTTGGTTTCAAAATCATGCTTTGGTTTGCTTTGCAAGTTAAATGAGGTTTTTAAATAATAATGATTTCAAATTTGATTAATTATTTTATTAATGATTTTTAAATTTAATTAATTATTTAATCAATAAGGATTAAGGTTAACTAATAAACTTATTAATGATGTATTTTAAATTTAACTAATCACTTGGTTAATGATGTTTTGAAATTAATTAATAATTTTATTTAATTATGTTTAAAGTTAATTAATCTTTAATAATGGTGGATTAAAGTTAAATAATCAATTTACTAATGATATTTCTAAAATTAATTAATCCTTTTAATTAATGACTTTAAAAGTTAATAAATCTATTTAACCTTAATTAACCTTTCCTTAAATAAAGTTTTAAATTAATAAATCACTTTTAAATAATTTTATTTAATTATTTAATTTATTTATTTAATTATATTATTAATTAATTGAATTAATGATGTTATAAAGGAGATTTACCCTTATTGAAGTTAATTAATTAACTTAGTAAACAAAATTTTAAAGTTAATTAATCAATGTAATAAGGATGTTTTAAGTTGTTAAATTTAAAAAGATATTTTAAAGTTAGTAAACTCTTTTAACAAAGTGTTTTAAAGCTAATACTTGTAATGTGAAGCCAAGTATGACTTTGGAATTTTAATATAAAAGTTTGAATTGTTTATGGAATTGAATTAATTTCCGTAAAGTGATTCACTTGTATGGAAATGATTTATTTGTATAATTAGCACTAAATATCGAAGAAGTAGACTTATCGCTATTTCGAAAGTTAAGAATAATCGTGAGACATGACTTTGAGGTAACACTACCTTGACTTGTTTGGTATTATTGTTAACCAAGAAATAGTACAATTTTGAATTCGATGAGTGGTGATAAGTATACAAGACTTAATTTCCATATACGATCGTTTTATATCCTCAATAGTTGGTTTCTCAGCTATCAGTTACTTCAGCTTCTTTATTATCATCATTCTAAGATGATGTGTTGCTCCGTTGAGCATTGATATCCTTTGTTAAAAATGACTAAATCCAAAGTGCGAGAGGAAGCCAAGCTATGTGGAGTTGCTTCCATTAGGGTACTTTCATATCTCATCTAGATTGGATTCGGTAGCGCTATTAGATGTGAAATATTCGGATACTCGGTAAGGTTTGGCAGGGTCCGTCTTGGTATTGTCCGAGAAGTGTCATGGAGTATATGAGCTTCTCAGAAGTATATTACTAAAGGTATACTTCAAGGGTGGTGCACCTTCCTAGTTATTTGTTGGAGATTTACCTTTTCTTATTTCATTCGAACCTTCAAATTTATTCCCTTATTTGCATTGGGAAGAGTCAACCACTCTTCATGGTGTTTAATTATTTATCCATTCTTTACGTTTAGATGTTGATTTATATGAGAGTAAGCCCATTCCGTGTTCAGCGGTGTGGTCTCACATGTTTGCATTTAATTTCACACCCATTGTTTTAAAAGTTTTACTCATACCAGACATATCGTCTGACCAGAGATGTTTGTTTTCCCAAAATTCTCTGTTACTTATTTTATTTGAGTAGTCCGAGAGTAGCAGGTCTTTTTTGGGCTCTTTTGAAGACGGCGTCTGAGCAGGAGGCTTTTGTCTACTTAGCTATCTATTCCATCGTTTATCTAGTTTGTGAAAGCGTATTTTGTTTTAGCATTTGTAAAGGCGGGATGGTATAACTTCCTAAGCCGATTTGTAGTACTTTTGTGTAACTCTGATAACTCCTAGTTAAGGGTAACCTGATGTACTATCGACTGTTATATTTTATTTAGCAGTTTCATTGTGAGGTTTTCTATTCTGTTCTTTATTTCACCCCATGACGATTCATCTTTCCGATGCTTGGGCAATGCCTCACGAACACCGAGGATGTGTTTAGTATAGTTCCTAGGGGTCAGAAAGATTGGTCGTCACAGTTGGTATCAAAATGTCAGTTGAGCAAACACCTTAGCCTGATTGGGGTACAACTCATTAAAGATAGGGTGCGTAGAGCCATAGAATAAGTTAATCTTGAGAGAGCGTTTCATTTTCTCCCTAAAAGTCTGTTTTTGGATCCTTTATTCCATTTTTCCTTTTATCATCTTCGACCTATCATTTTACTCAAATGATACCTGTCACTTATCCGGGTTATTGATAATGAGTACAAGAGGAAGAAGAGGAAGGGGATATGGAACCAACATGGCTACAGATGGTAGAGCTCCTAGAAATGAGCCAATTGCAGAGCCAGTAGTGGAAGTAGTGATGCAAGTTTAGCCTCCTCAAAACGTTGTGACCTTGTGCAAGAATTACACTGTGGTTAACCCCTAAAATGGATCAACACCCTGGGTTGAGTGTGAAAGCACCAGCCCTATTGATCAAGGCAAATAAAATAAAAACAAGAGATAGTAACTTGCAAATAAAGTAAAGAGACATGGGATTTTATAGTGGTTCGGCTGTTAACGAAGCCTATGTCCACTTTATATCTTTTATTATTAACTGACTGCAATTACAAGTTGAATCTGATTACAATGCGATTGAATCTTGTAAGTTAGATAAAGTTACCAGTGTTAGAGTTCACTAGAGAATCACAGTGAACCCTTTAGATGACTGTTGTGTAGGAGGAGGAGAGTGAATGGTAGTTTCTGTAGAGTTCTAGCAGCCAGTCCAGAAGATCCTCTTTATGTTGCAGGTAGGATTGTATTTATAGAGGTTGAAGAACTATTGGGCTAGGTCACTTTAGCCAGAAGCCTCCACATAATGCCATGAAGAAGTTTAAAGAGTTTCATGATGACCCGAGCTAAACTGATGGATCGCTAGCGATCCATAGTTAGCGATCCATAGGTTCTGGATTGCTAACAATCCAATTACTTTGGATACTTCTCCGTCATCCTTCCCGAAAATTTCATAGCAAACTAACATGATCCTATGGATCGCTGGCAATCCATAGGGTATGGATCGCTGGCGATCCATATACTTAGGGGTTATTTGACTTCTTCTTTTGAGATGCACTCCTTGTCTTATGTAGGTGATCTCTATGCAATTTCATAGCTAGTCGCCTTGTTTTGATGATGATTCATAAACTAGTTGCATTGAATTACTGATTGAATTAGAAGAATGCTCACTTCTTGATCTAACTAGCTTGGAACTCCATCAATCTTAGCAATCATTCCTAGAATACCTATTGGATCATGGTGTAAGAGGATTGGAGGATCTACGGGCGGTCCTTATGGATCGCAAGCAATCCATAGGAGATGGATCACTGGCGATCCATCACCTTAGCGTATTTTTGCCTTCTTTTCCATTAACTTTTCTTGGTTGATTCTTCTTGCCCTTTTGGTTGGTTCTTTAGTTGCTCTGACTTGACGTAGATGTTATGACTTCCTTTGAATTTTGTTGGGTCTAAAATCCGGATAACATTTGTCCCCTAAAGTATGCCTTTGTTGGAAACAAGGCATGCTCTGGAAGTTACTGCTTTTCAATTCCTGCTTGGTGAAGTTCGAGTGTTCACGTTGAGGCCATTATGCGAATTTGGTTCTGGTCATTCAACCTTCTATTGAATTTTGGCGAGAATCGTCATTGCTGCTAATAATGAATCAATTTCAATCCGACAACTTTCAAGTGGCTTGCAAAAGACACTTAGATCAAGCTTGGCGAATTGGGAAAAATTTGCTCGCAATTGGATGGATCGCTAACGATCCATGGTCCTAGCGATCCATGGATTTAGCACATTTTTCTTTCTGTAATGTCCTACTTAATCTATTTGAGCCGACCTTATCCCATTCGAGCTTTCATTCGCAATTCGACTCTTCTGCCGAGCGACCCGATCCAAAAATTGCAAAACCTAACTCCTCCTATGCCGTCATCGCCGCCATGCTTCGCCATCGGGGCTCCTTGCCTCCGACCATCCTTGACTTTGCCACCGCCTTGACCTAGCCACGCATTCTTGCTACTCTGCCTTTCTGAATCGCCAACGACCTTCCCTCTTGGCTAGCCGCCAACCCTTCTTACCATAAGCTGCCAACATTCCAAGTTCATCCGCGTACTCTTTTTGATTCTTGATTATAGGTGGGTAATGTAGATTTTAGCGTTCGTTTAGCAACTCGGCGACGGGGTTGTATTGGTGATCATCGTTGCGAAGAATTCGAATTGATTGCAATTTTATGGAAGAAGATGGTAAATCGAGTCTTGAGTTCTTCACGGAACGATACTCGGGCTTTACCCTGGTGCTTGTCATATTTTGCTATCTTCATCCACAGAGTCAGAATTGATTTGCACTAAATTACATTGTTGATACAACATGACGTCTCACAAATTGGTTTTAGTCCTTCTGGAGGGGAATAACAGCTTAGGGTAGCGTCTCACATGAAGCTTACATTTTTATCACCTTCCAAAGAGTTCAGATTGGTCCCGTTATTGCACACTCGATGTACCTGAAATGGGAAGAGCTTCTCGTGTCCCTTCAGACAATAGATCCATTATCGATCGTTGGTCGATAACGGGTAAGTGTAGGAGAAATAATTTCAATAAATGATATGAGAAGCCTTTTTCATTCTTCACTGCGAGTGAACTATCTACATGGGATAGAGTGTTTGTAATGTTCAGGACATCGAGCTTACCCAACATAGATAACACACTGCACTTTCCCTAGCTTATACTTGAAATTCGATATTGGTGTAAACCGACATTCCTTCGGAATTCAAGTATTGTAGGGGAATTTTTAGTTAAAGGTAGAATTACCTGACCACGTTAGATGCAAGTTCTATTGTATAGATGAAGCATCCATCTTCTTGCTGTAAGTCCAGTGAATCGTTATCCGTTGCGCCTTCCTCTTTAGTTCGGCGAGCTGAATATGGTCAAGTGGTTTCGGATGGCCTGGTTGTAGATTGGACTCCTCCGAATTTCAAAGTTCTACTTAATCCCCCTGAGAGAGCTTCCTCCGTAATCTCCACTAAGGTTCTACATAAAATTTGCTTGCAACACGACATTCCGTAGGACGATGTGCGCCTTCCGGAGAAGAATGAGTTTGCCCATATGCCGCCTTTGGGATACACCGCTTGCCATCGGTATATGTGCTTAAATTGAGCAGTACCCTCCTTCAATAACTTCTTGAAAGAAACTCCTTTGAACTTGGGAATTGCTCCATTCCAAATTCATCCTACTGGATATGCAATCTTGACTTGCCTTCACGTTCTATTAATGCGGACATTTAATTGTGCCCCAAGTTTCGATGAGTTGAGATATTTACTCACGTTTAAGAAGAGAGACGAGTGCCCATTCCTTATCATCATTGAGACCCAAAGAAACCGCAAGATCATGCTATAGCTTCAAAGCAATCTATCTCAATTCTAGACTCGGTATTTCTTTGTTAGCTTTCCCGAAGGATTTAACCGCCTTTGGACAACGGGGGGTAAGTTCTCTCTTTTACTTATTGAGTTTTGATACGTCACTATGAGATTTCATATAGATCAAATACTTCTTGCAGTTATTCCAAGACCAAATAAAGACCCATCACTCGATCAGATTTTCTATACTCTAAAGGCCGTAGACGCCAAGGAGAGATTGGTTAAATTTATGCTAACGGATGAGAATTTGCTCCGATATGGGCTATTACATCCTGGGAGATCCACTATGGCCATTGAAGTCCCATCTCCTTCCCGTTCCAGAATACGAACATGCTCCAGTTATTCATCACATGGCTCTGAAGAAGGTGGTTTCCCAAAAAAAGAAGGCTCGTTTGTTGAGTCAACCAAAAAAAATTCATGAAGGAAGGGATGTCACGATTGAAGACAGCTGTCCGTTTGGATTGCCCCCGATTTCAGAGGAAAGGGAAGAAGAATTAAAGCAGCAAGAGGGCAAGGCTGCAATGGCAATAGAAAAGGAGGAGGGTAAAGTTGAGGGTAGTAGTAGTTATGATTCCTCCTTTGATGATGATGATTTCGATGCAGGCTCCGGCAACAGAGACTTCGAATCGTGTGATGAGACTCCATGAATGAGTCCCATTCTCTGGATTTGCCTCCCCGAGAAATTCGCAATAAAGATGCCCCTAACAGCCGAACGATGTTAGGGTTCCCCGATTATAGACTCCGGTGTGGACTTTGGGAATTTGAGCAATGTTTACGTGGATATCGATGAACTTATGGGGGAAGATTTCAAATTCGAGGAAATGTCTTCTCTTCTTGGTCATATTATATCTTGAGTCAGCCCAATTTCTACCACGGTGGCTTCCCGATCTGGTTTGTGACGTCCTTTTAGGCTACCTAAGACATATTACACATTTCACTAGGGTCACATTCACTTACACATGCATTATTTAGGCCTATTTCTCGTTGCTAAAGCTCTTTATTTATTCTTCATATCAGGTACCATGATAGGCCATGGACTTTACGACAATCTTAAACAATTCACTGATTCACAATGTTGGTCAAGACGATCTTCAAGCTACCACCAGCCCCGTGAGAACGAGGAAGAGTGGAGAAGGCGGAAAGACTTAGAAGTCGAAGTTCGTCACCGGGATGACAAAGAATGGGGTCAGACATATAAGAGTGGTTACGAGAAGGGGAAAACCCCTAACAACCGAAAGGAACCATCCAAGAAGCCGAAGGTTAATCACGGTTCTCATCCCTCTGAGCATCAGGCTTTCGCCCCGGCCCCAATTTCTATCGGTCTTGAAGTTCCGGTTTCTTCTGTTCAGACTCCATTTTCATCTCATGCCCTATCGACTCACGTGGTGCCAGCTTCTGGTTCCTCGCGTCCTAACAAGAGGCCGGCTTACATTCTTTCGTCCGGTCCCTATGGACTCGAAGTTGTGCTCCTCGGGTGGTTTATAAAGGGAGTTAAGTTTAACCGCGACCTTCGCCCAGTCCCCAAAGATTCCGACATGCCCCACCTTCAGGGGATTCAAAGTGATTTAGATCTAGCTGAGGGATGGGAAAAGCTATGCAAGCAGTTGGCTGACATAAATTGCAATAATTATCATGAGATCATCTCCTTTGAATTGGAGAAAGACGATTTCTAGAGGGCGTTAGCGGAACGTGATGCTGGAATTGAGCGACTAGTACAAGAGAGGGACGCTGCACTCTGAGAGAGTAAAAACTGCGCCAGCTTGCTGAAGGAGCTGAAAGAGGCCCATGCAAAAATAGAGATTGTATTTCAAGACGAAATCAAGAAGGCCCATGTGGACGAAGTTAAGCCGAAAGAGGAGCTCAAAGCCGTGACATGATCATTGAAGCTCAAAAGAAGGTTATTGCTGATCATGACAAAGTTGTTGAAGTACATAACAAGACAATTTCTGATTACGTGGGAATTGTGTAACCCGTGACAAGACCATTTCCGATCAAGCCTATATGATTGCATCGCTCCAAGAAAGAGTTTCGCAGCTTAGCACTGAGATAACTCGAGTTGAAGTTGAGAAGGCCGCCATGATAGCGGATTACTTAGAGTTGTAGGACACTTTTGAAAAGAAGATGGAGAAGATGGATGATACCATCTTAAATTTCTATGTTAATTCCTTGCTGCATTAGGGAGCCTTAGTTATTTGGGCCCCAAATTTCCGCATACTCTTGCTGTGGTTTGGAATGAAATCCTTGCCTGTTTCCAGGAAAATGGGGATGTATAAACTGAGCGAGAGTTGGAGGATGTCTACCTCAATGAGGAATCAGAGAAAGAACTGATAAAGGATCAAGAGGTCCTTCAAACTAAGAAGGAACAGGAGGCTGCCAATGTTCCTATGATCGCAACTACCAAAACGTTGCTGCAGCCTTTCATTTCTAGGTCTGGCGGATCATTAAGACAGCCTCACGATCAGTTGGTGAGTTCTTCCGGTGCTGCTTTGTCGTCTGTTCCTCCGGCAGCTATCTCCGAAACTTCAGGTGGCCTCGGAACTTCTCCGAAGATTGTGCAACCATCAAAAGAAGGAGAAGGCGGGGAATACGAGATTGAAATTCTCGGCCATTCCTCTGATGTAGGTAACCTTCTTGTTTCCTGGGCTTGCCGCTATTTCAACCGCCTCGACGCTTGTCTCCGTAGCCACTCCGATTGTTGTGCCTGTGTCTGGCTCGCAGCTAGGGCCAGAATCCGAAAAGGTTGCTACATTGTATGGTCTAGATGACCCTTCTGTATCGTTGGAGGGCGACTTCACGGTAGCTGAAGCTCGAGAGCAAGAGGACCAGACTGGTCAGTTGCATAAATCTTAACAACAAATGGTTGCCGTTAAGAAAGAAATGGTTGAGGAGATAAAATCTTCAAGGAGCTCCCGCAAATCCCGAAAGCGCAAGGACAAAAGGGAGTCTTTCAAGAAAGTCGAAGAGCAGGGAGGAGATGTCGGTGCCTAGGAGATAATAGATGTTTCAGGTAGCGACACTACTTCTGGCGGGGATTCTGAGAGGAAGAAGAAACTCCCAACTAAAGGTCGGAAGGGGAGTGGTGGAAAGAGGCATTGATATGCTCAAGCAACGGTGGAGTCATATTTTTTATATGTAATTTTGTTCATGTGCAGAGTCTGCACTTACTGCTTTGATCATTGTAGCATCTGTATTTTTCTTTTTGTTGGCGTATATTATGTGGGAATGGCCTCCACCTTTCCGACTTTGTACAGAAAATGCTGTAAGTAATACAACATTGACATTTTGATTGTAACTTTATCTGTCTACTTATCTGTGTTTCACGCTCTTACACCAAACTTATTTACTGCTATTTTATTTTATCAAGTCCTATAATTACCGCCAAAATTCTTTGTTTGGAGTAACAGAAATGTGAAGTACTTGGTTTTTTAGCTTTGAGTACTTTTGTGTGTGCGCCCCTAGTTCATAGTGCTGGTTACTCCAAACACTTGACGGATGACTGGTTGATCCGAGTGACTTTTTTGGATGTTTATAATCGGGCTTGTTTTGCGGTTCCTACTTTTGGAAACTTGTGATTTGGATGCCCTGATTCTAAAAATATTATTGGTCAACAATCAGAATTTTTTGCCAATTCATAGCCATTTGACATTACCAGATTTATACCCATTACTCCTGATAGTGGGAGTGGATTGATTTTTGTTAGTCCTGTAATAGATGAATTTCCCGGCATTATTGGGACAATATCGGTACTTAAGAATGTGTGCGGCTTATGAAGTGCACGACTTTGGGAGTGTGGGCGGCTTATGGGATGCGCAGCTTTTGGGATCGAAACGACCCATCGATCCGGAACGGTTTGGAACTCCTCGACGTTACCAATCTTCGGGCAACTTAAGGAGTTCATGCTTCTAGAGCGTGATTCCACGGCTAAAAAATTAATGCGCAGCTTATGGAATTCGCAACTTTTAAGGTTATGCTTGCCTGGATGTGACTCCATAATCCAAGACGTGATGCGCGGCTTACGAAATGTGCTGCTTTGATTTAGGCCTTCCTGGCATTGCTGGAGCAACATCGGTTCTTTGAAGATGGGGATCAGGTTCCGTCGATCCAATGGTTTAAGTCGATTTTCTTCCGTCGATCCGGTGGGTAAGTGGGCCATATTTGAGCGTGGTTCCACTATTTCAAGAAGCGATTGGACTGTTTTGAGCCGATTTAACCCCGTCGACTCAGCAGGTTACTTTTATGAACATATTTTTATTGGTTCAGAAAGCAAAGCAATTTTATTAAGAAAAGTTGAGCAAGTTCTGCCTATTTGCAATGCCCCAGTACTCCAGGATAACTTATTTGCTGAAAATAAGAAGTACATAAGATAGTTTCAGATAAAGTAACGATGCAGCGATTCGCTGTTCCATGCTTGGGGAATTTAGATTCCATCAACGGTTATCATTTTGAATGTTCCATCGCCTAGCTTTTGACCGATCACCTACGGCTCTTTCCAGTTTGGTATAAAGGTTCCTAGTACATGATAAACTCGTTTGAGGACGAGGTCTCCCACTTCAAAGGTTCGGTTGTGAACTTTGGAGTTAAAGTACCGTGCAACCCTTTTTTGGTGAGCAACGATCCTTAACTCGGCTTCTTCCATCTTCTTGTCGATCATATCGAGCAACTCGAGTAGTTGCTGCTCGTTCGATGAGAGGGGACTTCTAATTCGACAGGGATCATTGCTTCTGAACCATATGCCAAGGCGAATGGGGTATGCCTGGTTACTGCTTTATGTGTTATTCTGTAAGCCCATAGTGCGAATGGAAGTTCATCAACCCAATTCCCTTTAGCTTTAGTTAGCTGCTTTTTGATGGTGGACTTAATGATCTTGTTTACTTCTTCCACTTGCCCATTTGCTTGCGGATGAGCAAACGCGGAAAAGCTCTTCTTGATTCGGAATCATTTGCAAAAGTATTTGAACTTGGCGCTTTCGAATTAGGTCCCATTATCAGTGATGATTTTCTATGGCACACCAAACCTGCAAATAATGTTTTTAGTAACAAAGTTAATGACTTTCTTTGTGGTAATGGTGGCCGCGGTTCTGCTTTGGCCCATTTGAATAGTCAACGGCAACTATAGCATATTTAGCCCCTCCTTTAGCTATCGGCAATACGCCAATCATATCAATTCACTATATTGTGAATGGCCATGGGCTTACCATCTGCGTTAGCTCTGTTGAGGGAGTTCTTTTGATCTTGCTGAATCTTTAGCATCGGTCGCACCATCTTGCGTAATCTGCTACATCGCAGTTTACTAGTGGCCAGAAATACCCATATCGGAGGATTTTCTTTGTAATGGTTTGCCCCTGGTATGGTCTCCGTAGTCACCTTCGTGAACATCTCTCGGGATCCTTTGAGCTTTGTTGTAACGACCCGCAAATATTCGATAATTAAAAATATAAATTTAATAAGACGTTGGTGTTTAATATTGGAAGAAATTAAAATTTGTGATTTATTAATGTGACAATAACTAGAATGAAACTTAATAATGTTAATTTAAGGTAATTGATAACTATTTAATGTAATTCCAATTAATTGAAATGATTGTAAAATATAATTGGTTATAAATTATAAATAGGGAAATAAATTAAATGTTATATTAAATGGTGAGATAATATGTAATTAATTGTAATTGGATAAAACCAGTGCTGCATAAGTAGTTATAACATTTGTTTGTAGATAATAAACTTATAAATGTGATTAAATTAAGTAAAAGGTAACAATTGTTATTTACCACCTATTTAATTAATCTGTTGAAATTAAATTCGAAATCAATTGGAATTAATCTACTTAAATGTTGCAGTTAATATGAATTAAGATGGTAATTGTAGAAGATTGAGGTAATGAAATGGTAAACCAATGTTAAGTATATCCATAAGATGATAATTGATTGAATAATAAGATGAAAATCAAAATAAATGAATATATTGGAATTTAAATTAATCAATGAATTTATTGCTGCTAATTTGATTTGGAATCTTTCAAGAAAAGGGAAAGAGAATTTAATTGAAATTAATGGCGTTTAATGAAAGAAATGTACGTTTGTTAGGATTCGTTTTAAAGTGTAATTTTGAAATTAATTGCAATTATGCCGATTCGGAATCTTTCAATTTAAAAGAGTAAAAAAAACATTAATTTTAATTAATGGATTTAATGAAAGAAACATACATTATTGTTAAAATAAAAAGAATGTTTTAATGAAAATAAAACGAACATTTTCATTTTGAAGGTAAAAATAATTTTAAAAAAAGAAGAAAATATTGAATTTTAAAACAATAGTTTACAGTCATTAAATATCAATTTGAGGCTGTATATAAGTGATTTTAACACTAACCTTGAAGTTTAAATTAAATTAACTTTTTAGGTTTAGTGATTGCGCTCTGAGAAAAACTTTATTTTGAAAAAAACTTGAATTTGAGTTCCGGATCATCTTTTATTTTGTGTAACGTTACATTGGTTGTTGTATTCAAATTTATTTATTGTATGTTAATTATGCTTAAACGGGTGTAAGAAAAAGTATATTTGGTGTTAATATATTTAATTGAGTGGAACATGCAATTAATTAGATCCTAAGTGGTCCCTTCATTTCCTTGTTGTTCAATACACCTGCCACTATTTCCACATTTTGGTTTTATTGCGATTCTCTGATGTAGTTGAAACGTGATTTCACATCCTTTCTCATTCTTCTGTTTTGTTTATTTTATTACCCAAAGCATTTATTTAGATCATATAGCTTCATTTTATTTGTCCCTTCCATACCTATTTCATTTGTTACTTCCCTTTCTTCTTTTGTTTCATATCATATCTCATTCTTTCCCCTAGAACTTCATTATTTTTCAAACATCAGGGCCTCTATTTTTTTCCCCAAAGTCTCAATGTCAACATAGCTTTATACCTCCACTTAGTTACTGCCAATTCATTTTTACCGAAGCTATGTTCAAAAAAAGAAAAAAGGTGTGAGCATCTATTTCTGCCTCAACCACATCCGCACCTTTCCTCATCAACTTGCCTTCTTTTGCAAGAAGCCTTCAAAAAAAATGAACAATGAGAATTAGCTTTCATGGCTTTGGCTTTCTATTTCTTGCCTTTTTTTGGGCACATCAAATTTGAAAACGTGAGTTATTCAAGTTTCTTATTTTAATAATTAAATGTGTACGTATTTTTTATAATATATCCTTATAACCTGAATATCTTCCACATACGAGCTCCGATACATGCGTAGTTTCTTCCGTTGGACTCGTATTGGAATTCCTGACGACAAGAGATAGGTTTGGTTGAGTTTGGAGACTGTTGGAAAAGGCATCTTTGTTTGGATTTTTGCATTCTAAATATCAAAGGTGAGTGTCTTGACCCACTCACGAATACTAAATTATCTTATGTTAGTTAAATTAATTTTATGATGTGATTAGAAATTTATTGATTGCCGTTTGGTATTTTTAAATTGTCATTTAAGTTAAATTTGAATTTACATTGAATTGAATTGCCATTTAATTAATATTGAATATAAATTGCTAGTTAAACACCCGATAATGATAATCAATTGATTGTTGTGATTTATTGGCTGATTTGGATGTTGGATTGTGATGGATGTTATTGGTTGACATTTTGGATGATTGGATGTTTATTTATGTATATATCTCTATTATCACTATAGATTGAAATGATAACCCAAGCGGTTTCCATTGATTTGGAAATTTTGATTTTGGATACTGGTTGAAATGACATATACCCATATAATTTCTTGAATTTGGATTATTTATTGGAATTGAATTATTTGAAAGGTTTAAGTTTTAAATTTAAACTTTGGATTTATTTTAATTAAAATGATTAAGATTGGTATTTCGAATTATTTGAAATCTTTTAAATAATTATATCCACGTTGTACACTTGATAGGAGATGAGAATCCCGTAACATCTCTGAAGCCATTACAGTAATATTTCTATTATACTTATTTTGATTTGACTTACATAAGATCTTTTAGTCCTGACTCGAGTGTTTGGTCTTTTCATTAAGCTCAGGTCAGTCTGAGCTTTTCAGTGTATTGAATACCATTTTATTTTGGAGGATGAAGACAAAGATAAGTATACTATTTATTATTAATTATTCCACTACATCATGTGTTCCGCTGCATTATTTATTTATTTCTACTGTATGTATAACTCTGATTTGTATTGTAAAAGTGTAATCAAATGTCATTTGTAAAACAGCTTCATGAACTGTTTATTTGATTATTATATTTTGTCATTCCGCTGCGAGATTCTGTGTTTTGTTTTTCCTTCTTTTCTATTATTTTCTTATTTACCCCATTAACAATCCTCCCTTTTGAATGGTTTGAGTTGACATGTATGGTTTATTGTCGATTTAAACTGTCCAAAAAGGTGGGTCGTTACATTTGTCACCGGTCACACATCTGAGTAAGAGGGTGGAGAACCCCCTTCGGTAGAGTATTCCATCCTGTATTATGAATCGCGGTGCCTTTCGGAGAAGCGTTTTCCACTGGTTCCTATCTGCGGGAAGAGTTCTTGTAAGCATGTAGTCTTTGATTGGCGTCATCCACGTTTCTAGTTTAATGGTGGTCTCAAAAATCCAGTTGACATCCATTTCGCTTATCCTTGGAGTGGTCAGGGTTTCAACCTGGACTAGTCCCAACGATTGAGCTTCTCCGGAACTGGCCAGTTTAGCTAAGTAGTCAGCCTTCGTGTTATGCTCCCTTCGGATGTGAGTTATGGTGTAATGATCGATGTCATTCAGCAACTCTTGCATTTTAGATAGATATGGGGCAAGGTTCTCCCCTCGAGCCTGTATTAACCTTTCACCTGACAAACGACTAACTGAGAGTCTCTATAGATGTGTATGGATTTTCTCCAGCTCTTTCACAATTTTTAGCCTAGCTATCAATGCCTCATATTCTGCTTTGTTATTTATCACTGGGAATTCTAATCATAAGGCGTAGAAAACGGCTCATTCTTCGGGAGCCTCGAGCACTACCCTTGCCCCTTAGCAGAAGTTATTTAATGCACCATCGACGAAGAGCTTCCATCATGTTTCCATTTCCAGAGTATTTTTTTCTTCATTATCCCGTACGGTAAATTCGGCGATGAAATCTGCCAACACTTGCCTGTTGATTGCCCTTCTAGGATGGTAAGTGATTTCATATCGACTCAATTCGATATTCCATTTGATGAGCCGTTTGGAAGTCTCAGGGCGGTACAATACTTGCTTTAAGGGTTGGTCGGTCAATACTTTGATCAGGTGTGTTTGGAAATATGGTCATAACTTCTTAGATGCGATCAAGAGACAATATGCTAGCTTTTCCAATTTCAGATAATTTTTCTCCACTCCAGTGAACCGTTTACTAATGTAGTATACAGGTTGCTGGATGCTAGCTTCTTTACATACAAGAGAAACACTTAATGCGTGAGGTGAGACTGCTAAGTAGATGAGCAAGTCCTCTCCGCCAACTGGCTTTGATAAGACTGGCAGGGTTTCCATATGTTGCAACAACTCTTCAAACGCGGTTTGACAAGCCTCATTCCATTCGAAGTTCTTTCCTTTCTTTAGTGCATTAAAGAACGATATACATTTGTCGGTGGGTTTTGAGATGAACCAGCTTAGCGCTGCGACTTTCCATTTAGGCTTTGTAACTCCTTGTTCTTTGGGGCTTCGACTTTCCATAGGGCAGTAATTTGCTTTGGATTTCCTTCGATTCCTTCGGCACTCACTGTGAATCTCAAGAACTTTCTGGAGGCTACCTCAAAGTTACATTTGAGTGGATTGAGCTTCATCCTATATTTCTGGAGTATTTCAAACATTTCAGCAAGATTATCTAAGTGATTGGCAGCTATTCGCGATTTAACCGACATATTATCTACATAGACTTCCATGGTTTTCTGATCTGACGCTTGAACATGGCATTTTCTAATCTTTGGTAGGTTGCCCCAACATTCTTTAAACCAAATGGCATTACCCTATAGTAGTATAATCCTAGGTCGATGATGAAGCTGGTGTTTTCCTGATCAGGTTTGTACATCAGGATTTGGTTGTATCCCGAGTATACGTCCATAAATGATGGCAGTTCATGTCCAGCCGTCCCATCCATAAGCTGGTCAACTCTAGGCAGATGAAAGCTATATTTCGAGCATGCTTTGTTTAAGTCCGAGTAGTCGATATAAGTTTGCCATTTCCTATTGGACTTCTTGACCAAAACCGAGTTAGATACCCATTCGGGGTAGGTCGCATCATGGATAAAACCATTAGCCATCAGCTTGTCTACTTCTTCTCTCGACGCCTTGGACTGTTCGGGGCCCAGGTTGCGCCTTGTAACGCCCCACCTCTATACCCACGCTAGCCAAGGACACTACGGGGTAATGCCGTTGACTAGCGCGGAGAATAAGGCTGTTGAGGAGCGACCCTCCGTGTAATTTCTTTGTGCGAGCACCGGTATGTCCGATAGTATAACATGCATTTCATCTCAAGAGGAAATCCGACATACCGATACAAACTCAAAGCTACTACACAGTGGCTATATAATCTTCGGAAACAAATATAGAAATAAACATAACACAAATCTATCACAGACAATTCATATCACAAAGGCGGAAATAGATATGAATATAACACATGAAAGTGTACATCAAAATAGTGGTCATATAAGATCCACTACATCACAATGAATAGATACAAGTGCGAGACAAAAGAGAAATTATACATCATGGAGTCTATAGCTCAAATGTATAATAACAAAAACTACTAATCTAAAGTAGTTAGCCAAAAGTCAGGAGAAGGAACCTGATAAGAAGTCAAGCAGGAGCACCTGAAATATCTCGGTCTGACCTGAGTATTATTTAATAAGAAAATAATAAACGGATCAGTCTAGCTATAATTATCAGATAAAATGAGATATAAGAAGAGATATAATAAAAATGTATGATAACCAATATGATGTCATACTATGAAAAGTATACATTTAACAATGACAAAATCATACAATACCTCAAGAATCTCAAAGCACCCAAAAGAATCACATTCTTTAATTTATTCACCAAACACAAAAATTGATAGAGCTTACCAATAAAAATCACAAAATTGGTGAAAACACAAATTCTAGAAATCGTCAATTAGAAATCCAGAAAAATCACAAAAAGGGAAAGAGGCCTATCACTAAAACGGGAGCATTAAAGCTCACCAACACGTGTATCACAAGATGAGACGCTATCTCATGGTCGCTAACCATTAATTTTGAACCGAAGCTCCACAAAAACGGCCCGAAGACCATGAGCCGAAGCTCCACAAAAACGGCCCGAAGACCATGAGTCGCTACCCCACAAAAATTGAGCCGAAGCTCCACAAAAAGGATCTTCGCAGACCCACAAGTGTAAATTTTACTAAGCTAATAAATATATGAGTTTAGCTTCATGTCCCATAACCACTAGCTTAACTTAAATATTTACGAACGAATTGTAGATTTCCACTAGAAAATTGTCACAGAGTTTCAATCGAACAAGTCTATAAATTAACCGACGAAGTAAACGCAAGCGTTTCATACCACTTGTTTTGCTAAGCCGTTTAATTAGATTTTATCATACGAATGAGGTAAAGGTTTGTATATACTAATAGATTAGAAAACGGTTTTATAAACGAGCTTTGTATTAAAAATAGAGTTGAAATCATCTTTGCAAAAGAGTTCGAATATTTACTACTAGTATAGAAAACCTTTATAATTTTAAAGTGACAAATCACAAAAACGATTGTAGAAACAATCAACCATCCAAAAATTCACATACGAAGACGTGAATCAAATCCAGAGAAATCGATGCTGAATCCATCAAAATGGATATCCACAAAAATCCTGAAAAAGAAGTCATAAGGTAGATAATAAAAATAACAACAAATCGGATAACCTTGAATTGATAAAGGCTGGAAATCAAAACAAAATAACTACGTAGGTTGAGATGATCAGGTCGGTCGACTGGACCAGGTGGTCAGTCGACCGATATAGACCCAGGCAATTTCCTGGGTCTGGTTCAGTCGACTGAACCTCTGGTTCGATCGACCGAACCTGCTTCCGAGACATTCTGTTTCTGGTTCGGTCGGCTGAACCCCTAGTTCGGTCGACCGAACCTGCTCCAGAAGCATTTTCAGTCTAGCCCCCTTGTGGGGCGAACATCCAATAATCGCGATCGGACGAGCAACGGGCGCTAAGGGTTTACACCAATCGGCAACCCAGCCCTATAGGCTCTTCGATGCTTCACCAAAAACACGTTCAAACATCCATAAAAGGATTTTCCCCAAAATTGGACTTTAAAAACCAAAAATTGGAATATTCACAAAACCAATCCAAATCAAGGGCAAATGCACATGAAGAAGTATTAGAAATTCATACCCAACAACCAAAGATAATTATATTCATAGATGTGAGATAAAAATCTCACCTTTTCACAAAACCAATGAAGAAGAAGCTATAAAGCAATGGCAAGGACAATCACTCTTCAATTCCAACCCAACAAGCTTGAATCTAAGCTTAAAAGAGAAACATTTCCTAAGTTAGGTTTAGGAATTTCTGAAATTGATAAGAGAATGAGTTGGAGAAGAAGAAGAGAAGGCTTACCAATGGCTTCACTATGAATTTAGAGCTAGAACTTGATTTGCAAATGGAAACTAGGGCTTAGGATTTCCTAATTCTTTTTCTCTTCCCCCATTTTTGATGAAGCTTGAATGTATTAGAAAATTATGAAGGAATGAAGAGGGTTGGAACTAGGTTGATAAGTGGGGTTAATGGGCTGAAACCCAACCCAAAGCCCTAAGTGAAAAGTAGCAAAATTATACTAACTCCAAACATATCGAAGCTTATACTCAAAAAGGTCGCAAACGACATTTTGAACTCAATGGAAGTGATGTGCACGTAAATGTGCATATTTTTACCACCATATTTAATCTAATTAATTCAAATAAATGATCATATGGGGTATTTTTACTTGTTTTAATCAAAATCCATATTAATTCCAAATTGTCACATATTCATCTTCATCCAAGGGCAAAATAGTCATTCTTTGTGCATAATTTAACTTGAGAAAATTTAATTAGAAATTTCCATACTATTTTGTAGGAATTTGATTTCCATTACAAGTGGTTTCATGAAGAAGATATGCATGCACAAAAAGAACACAAAGGAATGAAGATGGAAATAATTCAATGTGAAGATCATGGAGGACCCCACCTACCCACCTACCTTAATGTACACATTAGAGGCTAATGCACATGCTTATTGAATTAATGGCTTCATGTACACTTAAATGATGATTAATGGATGCTAATGGTTACTTGGCCACCACACTTCCTAAGGGGTAGTTTGGGCATTCCCCAAATTATGGATTAGGGTTTCATGCTTGTATAAATAACCCATTATGTTCATGTAGCTTCTCTCCCTTAGTCTCTCTTTTAGGCTCTCTTCTCTTAGGAAAATAAAATGAAAGCTCTCTTTCTTTTCATGGCTACTTAGCCATTTCTTCTTTTATGTAATTCTTTTTTATGCAATTTAATACATGTTCTTTTCATTTTCTTGTTTATTTCCTTTCATGTTGTAGTGTAGATCTCTTTTATTTTATGCAAGTAGAATAGTAGTTTTCTTTCATTTTGCTTTCTTTTTGCTTTCATGTTGCAAGCTACATTTGTTAATCAAATGACAAATATGAGAGGCTAAACCCCTTCAATTTAGGGGTAATGAAGCTCTCTAATTATGTAGCTTCAACTATTTGTTAATTCATGCTCTCTTTTTGTGCTTAATGAAGAATGATTGAAGTGGTTTAATTGTTGTTTTTGCCTTGAATTTGATAGGCTATATTGTTGACACCAAATAGGCTATGCTTAAACAATCACTAACACTAATTGCCTCTTCATCAAAATATGATTATGGCAAAAGAAAGTGATTTGAAATTAAAATTTGATGGTCTATATTTCTAATCAATAGTTAATAGGCTATACTTAAAATAGATTTCATTTTCATTTTCATTGTCAAGTTTCATGAAAGTTAGTAAGTGATTTAAGGGGTGTGTCAAAGTTTGATGGCTTATGTTGGCTAACTAATAGCACAAATATGCCATACTTATAATAGGCACATCAATTAAAGCACTAATGACCATAAAAGAGAGATCATGATTTCATATATGTTGAACTACATGATCTAGAGAGTGGATTTATTCTCTAAATTGTCATTTAACTCTTATATTTGCATTTCTTTTCTTTTAGTTAGTTAGTTAATTCTCTAATTCTCTAGCTTAACTTTCACTCGATTTTGGTTTAATTTGATTGAATAGATTTTTTAAAAATCATCAATTCACTGTGGATCGACCCGTATTCGCCACGTACTACAAGTGTACGCCGTGCACTTGCGGTTATTTTTAATATAATTTTGTTCGACGGGTTTCTAAACCGATAGAATTTCCGTCGACGAACAGGAAGTGGTCTTGAGTCCTAATTCGACTGTTTGCAAAAAGTAGCTTTTCGGACTATAATCCGACGAACGATGTTATATTTAAATAAAATATTTAAATATAAAATCGATAAATATGCGGGTTGTTACAGACTCCCCTCCTTAAAGAAATTGCGTCCTCGCAATCATAAGAAATAACTAAAAAGTAACAACCATAAAAGCATATCATCACAAAAGAAAGTTTGAAATAAGAAGTTCACCATAAAGAGCACAAAAGAGTAAGTCCGAATGTGTTTGCTCGATGAATTCTCTGGATTCCCAAGAGAAATCCCTATGATTCGAGAACCATTGAACTCTCACAAGAAGAACATCTTTATTTCGAAGGCGCTCAACCTCCGAAGCAATGATGCGAATAGGATGTTGCTCATAAGTCAAATCTAGTGAAGCTTCAATTCTCCCAATAACACCAGACTCAAGAATAAAAGTGGAATCCCTAAGGCATTTCCGTAAATAAGAGACGTGGAAAACATCATAAATAACAAAAGATTGAGTCGGTAATAAAAAGGCGATAAGCCACGGAACAAATACGTTCGGTGATGGGAAATGGACTAAAATATCGTGGTGCTAACTTTCCCGATCAACTGAAACGCACAACGCCTATCATAGGTGAAACATGAATGAACACCAATAAGATATGGACCTGAAACCAGCTTCTCACCGGCTTCAAGCCAACACAAAGAGAATCGGCATGGCCTTCCGTAGAGTGGCTCGAAAGGTGCCATACCAATACAAGGTTGGAAGTTATTATTGGAAGAAAACTCAACAAGAGAAATATAATTTTCCCAACTTCCACAAAAATCAAGAACACATGAACGAAAGAGATCTTCAAGAGTTGATTCACACGCTCTATTTGTCCATCGGATTGAGGACGATAAGCGGTGCTAAGAATTAAGCTTTGTTCCCAAAGCTTTTTGAAGACTCTTCCAAAATTCACTAATAAACAATGGATCACGATCACTAACAATAGAAGTAGAAATTCCATGCAATTTAACAATTTCTTTAATAAAGAGTTTGGCCAAAAGAGGAACGGTCCGATTAGACCGAACGGGAATAAAATGGGCGGATTTAGTAAGTCTATCAACTATCACCCACAAGCTATCATGACCCGAACGAGAACGGGGAAGGCCGTCAATTAATCCATGGAAATTTGATCCCACTTCCACATTGGGATGTCTAAAGGTTGCAATAACCCACCGGGCCTTTGATGCTCGGCCTTAATGAGTTGGCAAGTCATGCAACGCTTAACAAAGTTAGCAATATCAAATTTCATTCCCTCCCAATAATAAAGTCGCTTCATATCCACGTACATTTTACTACTACCAGGATGAATGGTGAATTTAGAACGATGGGAATCTTCTAATATGTCTTTGCGAAGATCACTAATATTTGGAACGAAAAGTCTACCAAATTTTTGAATACCGCCATGAGAATCAATATCAAAGTCTTTCATACCTTCAATATCAATTTTATCCCTAAAATTTCGGCTAAGAAGAGCCAATTCGGGATCTAGCTTTTGAGCTTCAAGGATGCGGTCAAAAGAGAAGGATGAGCCTCAAGGCTACATAAAACAAGAGATGAACATGAATTGGAATTCACGATCTCGAATCTCACAAGTGGAGGAAATCTCGAGATCATTCCATTCGGATATCATCAAAGAAATAACCGCTTGTTGCTTAAGACTAAGGGCATCGACAACACGATTCTCCCATCCGGGAGTAAATAAAGAATATCAAGATCATAAGATGCAAGGAACTCGAGCCAACATTGTTGACACCAATTAAGTTCCTTATGAGAAAATAAATATTCCAAAGATTTATGATCAAGGTGGAGAACAAATTTCTCCCCCAAAAATGATGATGCCAAACTCTAAAAGCAAAAATAATAGCCGCGAGCACTAGATCATGAGTGGCATACCTAGTCTCGATCGGCTTTAATGATTTAGAAGCAAAAATGATAGCACGTTCTCTTTTGCAAGAGAACGGCATCCAAACCAATACTATTAGCATTGGTACAAAAGATAAAGTCTTGGTTCCCCTCGGGAATCACAAGAATAGAAGTATCGGAAAAAAGCTCTTTTAGATAATCTTCTTTCCCGAAAAGCTAAAACTTTAAAAATTAAATTATCTTTATGAAATTATCTTTTCAGAAAAATTTACATTTTATAAGTCAATTTAATGTGTCTGATTGTCTCATCAAAGCGTTTAGGAAATTCCTATCGATAACGTTGATCAAGCGCACCGACCAGAATTCTTAAAGCACTTAACGGGCAATACAATCACAAAATCATCTTCTTTATGATAAAAATGTCTCTAAAAAAATCTTTTAAGAATATTCTTTGTTCGTTTTAAGAACAAAAAATCCAATTATACTTATAAATAAATCTTATGAAAAAGATTTGCAAAATTTTAAATTGCTATTTTCATCCAAAATCAATAAATACAAAAATGGAGTCATCGAGATATTAGTAGAATACTCGATTCATAAAATGGATGAAATAAGCCGGACAACTGAATGACATAATAAGTCATTCATAAGAACCATAACGAGTGCAGAATGCGGAAAGTGGAATGCTAACTTCTGCAACTCGTAGCTAATGGAAACCGGTGGCAAGGTCGAGCTAAAAAGACCTTAACACCACTCGAAAGATTGCTTAGGTGATAATCCTAAGACAAGCTCAAAAATATCGGAAAATTTCACAACTATTTAGATAAGAGAAATAACACTTTCCTCATCATGAGGGCTTAAAGAATAAAAATGATGCCACCAAAAATTTGAAATCGAAATCACAAAGAAAAAAAATAGAAATCTGCTTAACAGATTGAGAATGTCGAAGATGAATAGTCCACTCGGGAAATAGGATATGAGCTTCATAATAAGCCAATCCTCGCACAAAAATAAATTCCAAAGCCCAAGTAACGCATAACATGCAAATTGGCTCGGAAAAAGAAAAAAATCACATAAAATAATTTCGACATCTTTTGAAAGAAATAGACTGAGTGTTGCGGATCCATCAACCGGATTCGCAATTCTTAAAGAAGTCATCAAGCCTAAAATATTTAAAGAAAAAGAATCAACAAGTTCTTTTGATATAAAATAATGAGATGAAACCCATATCAAAAAGAACTCGAATAAGATAATCACGAAATAAATGTCATCAAGGATTGAATGAAAAATACCTTGACCAAGAGAAGAGTTGCTAGGGGCTTGCACAACATTTAGCTTTCCCTCTCTCTTGTTTGGAAGCTTGGAACACGAAGATAAAAGATGACCCGGACTTTTGCAATAACGACAAAAGAAAGGTTTCAGACATCTATTAGCATAATGGTCCATAGAACCACAATTGTAGCATTGTCCACGATTAGGGATTGGAGTCTTTGCTACCGAAATTATTTGCTTCCCTTTCTTACCTTGAAGTTTGGGACAAGAAGATAAAAGATGATCCAAACCTTTGCAATAGCGAAAAGTAAGGGGTTTCGGACACTCATTTGCATAGTGGTCCGTAGAATTACAATTGTAGCATCCTCCACGATTAGGAATTGGAGTCTTTGCTACCGAAGTTGCCAATCTCCCTTTCTTGTAGGGATTTGGACTTTTGAATTTAATATGCCTCTTCTTGTTGTTATTGAGGCTCTTTTTGGAACCTCCAACATCACTATCACTTCCTTTATCGGCCTCTTCAAGTCGAAGAGTGATATCCACAAGCTGATTGAAAGGAACTTCAAGTTTTAGAGGTAAAACCATTTCAGGGTTCTTACAAAAAGCACAGATAAACCTTTGATTCTTTACAAGATCCAAAAGTTGTTGGGCAGACATGAATACGCCATCCAGTGAAGGACTACTAGATTGACCAGCGCTAGGACTGCCAGATCCAACCATTTCTTCTTCTTTAAGAAAAAAAGAAAGAAGAAGAAAAAGTTATTCACAGAATGAATTTCAATCAAACATGATTGATAAAACAAGGAATCATAAAAGAAAATAGGATAGAACGGGTCCAATTGACTCGACTAAAATCCTAAGGCACGACTCCTAAGAAAGACTTAGGACAATGATCCTTGTTAGATTATTCTACATTGTTCTGAAGTTTGGCTTTGATACCAAGCTATGACGCCCCACCTCTATACCCACGCTAGCCAAGGACACTACAGGGTAATGCCGTCAACTAGCGTGGAGAATAAGGCTGTTGAGGAGCGACCCTCCGTGTAATTTCTTTGTGCGAGCACCGGTATGTCCGATAGTATAACATGCATTTCATCTCGAGAGGAAATCCGACATACCGATACAAACTCAATGCTACTACACATTGGCTATATAATCTTCGGAAACAAATATAGAAATAAACAGAACACAAATCTGTCACAGACAATTCATATCACAAAGGCGGAAATAGATATGAATATAACACATGAAAGTGTACATCAAAATAGTGGTCATATAAGATCCACTACATCACAAGAATAGATACAAGTGCGAGACAAAAGAATAATTGTACATCATGGAGTCTATAGCTCAAATGTATAATAACAAAAACTACTAATCTAAAGTAGTTAGCCAAAAGTCAGGAGAAGGACCCTGATAAGAAGTCAAGCAGGAGCACCTGAAATATCTCGGTCTGACCCGAGTATTATTTAATAAGAAAATAATAAACGGATCAGTTTAGCTATAATTATCAGATAAAATGAGATATAAGAAGAGATATAATAAAAATGTAAGATGACCAATATGATGTCATACTATGAAAAGTATACATTTAACAATGACAAAATCATACAATACCTCAAGAATCTCAAAGCACCCAAAAGAATCACATTCTTTAATTTATTCACCAAACACAAAAATTGATAGAGCTTACCAATAAAAATCACAAAATTGGTGAAAACACAAATTCTAGAAATCGTCAATTAGAAATCCAGAAAAATCACAAAAAGGGAAAGAGGCCTATCACTAAAATGGGAGCATTAAAGCTCACCAACACGTGTATCACAAGATGAGACGCTATCTCATGGTCGCTAACCATCAATTTTGAACCGAAGCTCCACAAAAACAGCCCGAAGACCATGAGCCGAAGCTCCACAAAAACGGCCCGAAGACCATGATCCGAAGCTCCACAAAAACGGTCTGAAGACCATGAGCCGAAGCTCCACAAAAACGGCCCGAAGACCATGAGTCGCTACCCCACAAAAATTGAGCCGAAGCTCCACAAAAAGGATCTTCGCAGACCCACAATTGTAAATTTCACTAAGCTTGTAAATATATGAGTTTAGCTTCATGTCCCATAACCACTAGCTTAACTTAAATATTTACGAACGAATTGTAGATTTCCACTAGAAAATTGTCACAGAGTTTCAATCGAACAAGTCCATAAATTAACCGATGAAGTAAACGCAAGCGTTTCATACCACTTGTTTTGCTAAGCCGTTTAATTAGATTTTCTCATACGAATGAGGTAAAGGTTTGTATATACTAATAGATTAGAAAACGGTTTTATAAATGAGCTTTGTATTAAAAATAGAGTTGAAATCATCTTTGCAAAAGAGTTCGAATATTTACTACTAGTATAGAAAACCTTTATAATTTTAAAGTGACAAATCACAAAAACGATTGTAGAAACAATCAACCATCCAAAAATTCACATACGAAGACGTGAATCAAATCCAGAGAAATCGATGCTGAATCCATCAAAATGGATATCCACAAAAATCTCGAAAAAGAAGTCATCAAGGTAGATAATAAAAGATAACAACAAATCAGATAACCTTGAATTGATAAAGGCTGGAAATCAAAACAAAATAACTACGTAGGTTGAGATGATCAGGTCGGTCGACTGGACCAGGTGGTCATTCGAACGATACAGACCCAGGCAATTTCCTGGGTCTGGTTCGGTCGACCGAACCTGCTTCCGAGACATTCTATTTCTGGTTCGGTCGGCTGAACCCCTGATTCGGTCGACCGAACCTGCTCCAGAAGCATTTTCAGTCTAGCCCCCTTGTGGGGGCGAACATCCAACAATCGCGATCGGACGAGCAACGGGCGCTAAGGGTTTACACCAATCGGCAACCCAGCCCTATAGGCTCTTCGATGCTTCACCAAAAACACGTTCAAACATCCATAAAAGGATTTTCCCCAAAATTGGACTTTAAAAACCAAAAATTGGAATATTCACAAAACCAATCCAAATCAAGGGCAAATGCACATGAAGAAGTATTAGGAATTCATACCCAACAACCAAAGATAATTATAGTCATAGATGTGAGATAAAAATCTCACCTTTTCACAAAATCAATGAAGAAGAAGCTATAAAGCAATGGCAAAGACAATCACTCTTCAATTCCAACCCAACAAGCTTGACTCTAAGCTTAAAAGAGAAACATTTCCTAAGTTAGGTTTAGGAATTTTTGAAATTGATAAGAGAATGAGTTGGAGAAGAAGAAGAGAAGGCTTACCAATGGCTTCACTATGAATTTGGAGCTAGAACTTGATTTGCAAATGGAAACTAGGGCTTAGGATTTCCTAATTCTTTTTCTCTTCCCCCATTTTTGATGAAGCTTGACTGTATTAGGAAATTATGAAGGAATGAAGAGAAGAGGGTTGGAACTAGGTTGATAAGTGGGGTTAATGGGCTGAAACCCAACCCAAAGCCCTAAGTGAAAAGTAGCAAAATTCTACTAACTCCAAACATATCGAAGCTTATACTCAAAAAGGTCACAAACAGCATTTTGAACTCAATGGAAGTGGTCTCGAGTCCTAATTCGACTGTTTGCAAAAGTAGCTTTTCGGACTATAATCCGACGAACGATGTTATATTTAAATATAAAATCGATAAATATGCAGGTTGTTACACGCCTCTTCTGTTTTACCGATGTATACTTGGGATCAATGTTGAGTGCGTGGCATGCAATTTCCGGTGATACCCCACACATATCGGAATGTGTCCAAGCAAACACTTCCAAGTTGGCACGAAGAAATTTAGCGAGTTCCCATCGCATCTTGTTTCCAACGTGTGATCCAATTTTCAAGACCCACGTTGGGTCATCCATGTGGACTAGGACAAACACCGTCAATTCTGCTGGTGCTGCTCGATCCTCCTCTGAACTCTTCTTTCTTGGGTTCCAAAGTTTTGTCATATCGGCTATGGTCCCCAAGCCAGGAGCAACTCTATAGTTGATATTCGGCAGGTTCGCAAACATGGAGAGTAGTCCCCATTCTTTCCCTTTTCCTTTCTTTTAGATTCACGCAGTTCTATGATATAACATTCTATAGTGACACTTTGGTCTTCTTTGATCACCCCAACTCCGTTCTCCATTGGGAATTTCATGGTAAGGCACCATTGGGCTAAAACAATTTTGAAATTCGCCAGTGCGAGCCATCATAAGAAGGCATTGTATGCGGAAATTTCGTCTACGATCAGGAAAGTTTGGATGAGGGTGACTCTTCGGTTGCCTTTCCCAAGTTCTACAGGTAAGTCAATCGTACCACGGGTTGTTTGGGTTCACCGGTGAATCCTTGAATTTTGGTTTGGCAGGCAGATACATCTTTCATGCTGATCTTCATCTGATCAAAGCTGTATTTTAAAAGGATATTCACAGATCTACCACTGTCTACCAATACTCATCGGACCACGGCGGGTTCGATTCCTACTGTCATGACCATGGGATCGAGAGTTGGAGCTTCTACTCCCTCAGTGTCTCGATTTTTGAATATTATATCGTCGTTCAAAGTTCTCTGCTACTTAGCGGGGGTTCCATCTTCGATTGCAAGGCATGCATCTTTCGGCGCGTGCCTCAATAAGCTCGCATAGCGCTGCATTTCTCCCTAACTCTTTTGTGCAGGATGAGGTCCTCTGGATATTGTTCCAATGACGAGTCTTCGGTTAGTTCGTCTAAATCTATCTTCACTGGTTCCAGCTTGGTTTTTTTCGATCTATAGGAGCTTGGGGAGCTACAGGTTGGTCGGGATTTTGCGATTTTCTCACGTATTGCTGAAGCTTGTTTTCCCGAATCAGCTCCTCCAAGTTCTTCAGGTGACGACACTCATTCGTTTTGTTGCCATGCATTTCGTGGAAGCGATGGTACTTTCCAGAACGCTTTTGTTGTTTAGTTGCTTCCTTTTTAGGAGGTTTCTTGTACTCCTCTTTCCCCTATGTTGTGTGATAGATGTTTTTCGGAGTATCATTGAGTGGGGTGTAATCTTCGGGCCTAAAGCCTTTAAGCCGCTTATTACTTCTGTTATGCTTGTTGGAATTTTGATTTTTCCTTTTCTGAATTCCATCTTTTCCCACGTTTCCTTCAGTGGACCCAGAGGTATTTATATCTTAGTTCGCTGCCACACCACTTGGTCGAACGATGGGAGATTATCAATTAGCAGATTCCCTTTCTAGTTCTTGTGCCTCTTCCAGTCTCAAGTATTGGTTCATCTTTCCGTTGAAATCCTTCCTAGTGGGGGGTTGTTTAATTTTAATCCACTTTTCGAATTTAGTGTGGGGATGGATAGCGTTGACTAGAGCCATGAAAACCATATCTTCATTTGGATTACTTACAACGGTCACCACAGTGTTGTATCAGTTCATGAAAGATTTCAGGGATTCGTTCTGCCCCTGGAATAGACCAGATAAGGACATCACATCTTTTGGTTGTACTATGTGAAGTATGAATTGATCAATGAATCTTGTTGCTAGTTAATCGAAAGTGGAGATGGATCTCGGCGGAAGCCTATTGAACCACATGGAAGCAATTCCCTCCAGAAAAATTGAGAAACATCTACATCTAACAGCATCCGAAGCATTCACTCCGTCCATGTACCAACTATACTTATATAAGTGGGGTTTCGAGTCTCTCGCTCCGTCATAAGACAAAATTATTGGCATAGTGAACTTTTCGTGATACCGCTCATTCAAAATATCATCAGTGAATGGAGTTCGACTTGGAGTGGATTCCCATTCATCATTCCTTCTATTCTTACTCTCATCCATCAGTCGCTTGACTATGTCTGCAATATACGCCTCAGATGTCCGGTAATTCGGGGGTTGGTTGTTAGTAACTACACCGAGTGTTTAGCTTTGCAAATGATCTCGGTGAGTGGGCTGAAGCCTTTGCTCTCCTATCTTCAGGAGAGCCACTCCCTCAAGATTCCATTGGCTTATGGTTGGCTTGATTGTTTGGATTCCCCTGGCATTATCGAATGCATTGGTATTTCCTTCCAACCTGTCATCGTCAAGTTGATTACCATCTTCTGAATCGGAGAGGTCCATGACTATATCCTTATATAGGGTCTTCGTCCCTAGATTTGAGTTCGTAACTGGTTGCCTTGTGGTTGGTGGAGTGCTTGTGTTTCCTTCTATCATGGTTCTGTCTATCACTCCTTTCTGCCAGTACTTCTCGTTCCTTCTATTTAGGCTGGAAACGGAAGAATTTTCTTATTCTACGACAGCCGCGGGTTCTGCCATTGTTCTTGGAGTAGGATGTGATTGTGAGGTCAAGAGTGCATTAAGTTTGTCCATAAGAGCTCTCTAACTGCTTTCCATCTTCTGATTAATCTCATCAACCATCTTATTCAATTCATCTCTAGTAACAACTTCACAGTTATTAGAGGATCCTAACACCTGATCTCCTTTGTTGGCGTTGCTGACTTTGATTTGCTAATGATTCATCTCTTCTCCAGAAATTACCGCCCCTATGGATCTTCTAAAAGAAATTCTTTTTCTTCATGGAGCCATTTATTCTTAGCAGCAGATCTTTCGAACAGAGATTAAGAATCTAATTTCTAAACCAATCTGATCCAAAGTAGACAACTAGATCTTAGCCTGAGTTGGACTCTCAATGAAAGTAACAAAATGTTAATCCAAAAAATGGATCAACACCCTGGGTTGAGTGTGAAAGCACCAGCCATGTTGATCAAGGCAAATAAAATAGAAATAAGAGATAGTTTCATGCAAATAACGTAAAGAGACAAGGGATTTTTATAACGGTTCGGCGGTTGACGAAGCCTACGTCCACTTTATAATTTTTATTATTGACTGACTATAATTACAAGTTGAATATGATTACAATGCGATTGAATCTTGTAAGTTAAATCAAGTCACCAGTTTTAGAGTTCACTGGAGAATCACAATGAACCCTATAGATGACTGTTGTATGGGAGGAGAAGAGTAGTTTCTGCAGAGTTTCAGCAACCAGTCTAGAAGATCATGTTTATGTTACAGGTAGGATTGTATTTATAGGGGTTAAAGAACTATTGGGCTAGGTTGCTTTTTCCAGAAGCCTCCACATGATGCCACAAAGAAGTTCAGAGAGTTTCATGACGACCCGAGCTAACTTGATGGATCGCTAGTGATCCATAGTTGATGGGTCGTTAGCGATCCATAGGTTCTGGATTTCTAATGATCTAATTACTTTGGATACTTCTCCTTCATCCTTTCCGAAAATTTCATAGCAAACTAACATGATCCTATGGATCGCTAGCGATTCATAGGGTATGGATCGTTGGCGATCCGTATACTTAGGGGTTTTTTAACTGCTTCTTTTGGGTTGCACTCCTTGTCTTATGTAGGTGATCTCTATGCAATTTCATAGCTAGTCGCCTTGTTTTTTTGATGATTCATACAATGGTTGCATTGAATTTCTGATTGAATTAGACGAATGCTCACTTCTTAATCTAACTAGCTTGGAATTCCATCAAACTTAGCAATCATTCCTAGAATACCTATTGGATCATGGTGCAAGTGGATTGGAGGATCTACGGACGATCCTTATGGATTGCAAGCGATCTATAGAAGATGGATTACTAGCGATCCATCACTTAGTGTATTTTTGCCTTCTTTTCCTTTAACCTTTCTTGGTTGATTCTTCTAGCCCTTTTGGTTGGTTCTTGAGTTGCTCTGACCCGACATAGATGTTCTGACTTCCTTTGAATTCTGTTATGTCGAAAACCCGGATAAAAACTGCTTTAGGTGGTAAGCCTTTTTATGGAACTAAAGATATTTTGGGAGTTCAAACATGGATCCGCTCTTGTGAAAGGATATTTGGGGATCTTCATTTGGGAGATGCTAGAAAGAGATCGTTGGCGTCGCGTCAGCTTCAGAAAGTAGCAATGGATTAGTGGAATTCAGTCACCATGAATACACCTGAAGAAGATTTTTCTTGGGCCCAGTTTAAGGAGGTTTTTAAAGCCTTGTTTATCCCAGAGCAGGAAGGACTTAGTTGTTTAGAAGTTTCATGGATTTAAAATAGGGTGAGATGATAGTGGCACAATATAGGTATAGGTTCAATGCATTATCCCACTTTGGACCAAGATCAATTGATACACCATTCAAAAAGAGCAAAATGTTAGTGAAAGGAATGTGACCAGAATTTCATCAAAAATGACCAATCATTTCAACTGTACCTACCAATCTAATAAGTATGGCTTTGAGGCTCTTAATATTAAGCAAGGAGTTCAGAAGGGGGTAGTGCAATCAGTCAATGCCTAACCTTTATCAGTGATACCCATTGCTAAGCCATTTTTCAAGTGCAAAGGAAAGAAGAAGTGGTCAAGGAAGAAGCCTGGAGGTGGAGCTCCAGTAGAGAACAAGCAGTTAGACTTGACCAAGATCCTTTGTTATAAGTGCAACCAAATGGACCACTTAGCAAATCAGTGCCCGAACCTGGCTAGTGGACCACTCTGCTATAATTGCAACAAACATGGACATATGAAGAACCAGTGTCCTTTTTCAAAGAAGGGATCACAGGGACAAGCTTTTGCTATTAAGGAAATACTATCTACTTCTACGGACCCAAAAGGAAAGTAGATGTTGCAAGGTATACTATCAATTTCTGATATTCCTGTTAGAGTGTTATTTGACATCGGTGCATCCCATAGTTTTATCTCATATGACCTAATGAACCAGTTGAATCTTAAATATAATATTCTCCATAATTCTCTTTATGTGTCAAACCCAATCGGGGGTCCGACCAATCTTGACACCATATGTATGAATGTGCTTATTTCTTATCGAGATCTGCCTTTCTTTTCTGACTTGTTTATTCTTGGATTCATGGGTTTTGGGGTAATATTAGGGATGGATTGGTTATCTAAGTTTAAAGATGTCTTGGACTGTGTTAAAAGGGTGATCATAGTAAAAGATGTTATAGGTATAAGCATTGATATATGTTTTAGAGAGCCTAGGGGGTTGATGAGCAGTTTTCTGTATTCCCTCGAAGTACCCAAAGAGGAGATAAGGAATAAACCAATTGTTCGGGATTTCAAGGATATTTTTGAAGAAGTGCAAGGTTTACCTCTTCATCGCGAAGTGGAATTCCATACTGATTTGATTCCAGGGACTAGACTGATTGCACAACCTCCTCGAAGGTTGGTTCCAAAAAAGAGAAGAGAATTGGAGAAGCAAACGATTGATTTATTAAATAAAGGTTTGATCAGACGCAACACATCAAGTTGAGGATCGCTAGTGCTGTTCGTTACCAAGGCCAATGGTTTTCTTAGATTATGTATGGACTACCGAGAATTAAATAAGAGGACTATCAAGAATAAGTATCCTTTGCCTTGGATTGACAACATGTTTGATCAGCTTTATGGAGCTTGGATATTTTCTCAGTTGGACCTTGCCACCGGTTTTCACCAATTAAGGGTAGTAGAAGAGAATGTACCCTTAACAGCTTTTCAAACCCCTGATAGTTTTTCGAGTGGTTAGTCATGTCATTTGAATTGATTAACGCACCCGCATATTTCGTGGATTTGATGACTAGAGTGTTTCAAGATTTTCTTAACAAGTTTGTCCTAGTCTTCATTAATGACATCCTTGTTTATTATAAAACGGGGGAAGAATAGAAGTATCATCTTTATGTTTTTCTAAGTACTTTAAGAATTAATGTTTTAAAGGAAAAGTTTTCTAAGTTCCATTTCTAGAAATCCGAAGTTAGATTTCTAAGGCATGTAGTTTCGGGAGAAAGCATACCAGTGGACCCAGCTAAAGTAGTTGCGGTTCAAGACTGGAAGAAACCCGAAAGTGCGACTGAAGTTAGGAGTTTCTTGGGATTGGCAGGTTTCTATAGAAGGTTCATTAAAGATTTCTCGATGATTTCTTCTCATCTAATAAAGTTAACGAAGAAGGATGCTAAGTTTGTTTGGATACCCAAATGCGATTAAGCATTCAATAAGTTAAAGGAGAAATTGATAAGTGCTCCCGTTTTAACTATTCCAGATGGGAGTGAAGGATTAACGATTTACATAGATGTTTGTAGGAGTGGATTGGGAGCAGTTTTGATGTAGAATGGCAAAGTAATAACATATGCAAGTCAACAGTTGAAACCTCATGAGAAAAATTACGCTACGCACGATCTAGAGCTTTTGGCAGTTGTCTTCGCATTGAAGGTGTGGAGGCACTATCTTTTGGAGGCATTAAAGTACCTTTTTACCCAAAAGGACTTGAACTTGAGGCAATAAAGATGAATGGACTATCTTGCGTCTTATGACCTAGAGATTCTTTATACCCTAGGAAAAGCAAACGACGTTGCAGATGATTGAGTAGGAATGTGATGACGATTGCAAATTTGGAAGTTAAGCCAACACTAACGAAGAGAATTCCATATTTCCAGGAAAAAGACCCAATTTTAGCTTGGCTTAAGAAGGATGTTGAAGATGGAACTTTCTCTAGTTTTCAAATAGACTCTCGAGGCATTTTAAAAATGAATGGATGGATTTATGTGCCAGATGTTAATGGAATTAGACAAGACGTGCTGAGAGAGTGCCATCGGTCAAGGTTATCTATCCACCTAGGAGTAACTAAAATGTTTCAGAATATCAAGAAGAACTTTTGGTGGAAAAAATACGAAGAGAGATATTTTGATTTTCGTAAGCCGGTGTGCAAATTAGCAACAGGTCAAGAGTGACTAGCAGAAGACTGCTGGGTTACTCCAACCATTAGAGATAACGAATTGGAGGTGGGAGCAAGTATCCATGGGCTTTATCGATGGGTCACCCAGAACAAGAAGAGGTAATGAAGGCATTTGGGTAATTATAGATTGATTAACAAAGAGCGCCCATATTATTCCGATGAAGTCAACAAGAACTGCAGCTTCTTTGCCAAGGATTCATTTGAGGGAGATCGTTCGACTGCATAGAATTCCTGTAAGTATAGTTAGCGATTGAGATCCCATCTTTACCAGTCGATTTTAGGGAGCATTGTAAGCTGCTTTAAGGATGGAGTTGAATTTGAGCATGGCTTATCGCCTGTAGAAAGATGAACAAACCGAAAGGGTGAACATGATTTTGGAGGATCTCCTGAGAGCATGTATTTTTGATTTTGGAGGTTCTTGGGAAGATCATCTAGATTTTTAGAGTTCTCTTATAACAATAGTAACCAAGTTAGCATTGGCATGGCACCCAACGAGGATTTTTATGGACGGCCATGTAAATCACCTTCATGTTGGGTAGTGATTGGAGCCGTTTAGTTCTTGGACCAGAGATAATTCGAGAAACATCAAAGAAAGTAATTATGATCAAGGAAAGGATGAAAGAAGCCTAGGATCGACAAAAAAGTTATGCTGATCAATGAAGAAGGGACTTAGAGTTTGCGGTAGGGGATTTGGTATTTGTGAGTTTCCCCGATAAAAGGAGTTGAAAGATTCAGAAGGGTAGGAAAGCTAGCACCCAGATTCATTGGACCATTTAAATTCCTTGAGAGAATTAGATCATTGGCCTATAGAGCAGAATTGCTTGAAAGATTGTCAAAAGTTCATAATGTCTTTCATGTATCTCACCAGAGAAAGCATGTTCATGATCCGTCTTTAATTATTGAGATGTCTGTTCAAGAAACTTAGAGATAGAACCAAATTTGACGGGAGTCCGACACCCAGTTCATGTTGTAGATCGAGATGAAAGAAGATTGAGGAATAAGGTGGTTAAGTTTGTGAAGGTTCAGTGGAGTGATGATCCCTATGATTGTACTTGGGGGACTGAGGATTATATTAGGGAAACTTACCCTGATGTAATATCAAGGAAAGAGCCATTGTCCTACAGTTGAAAATACGTTATGGAGTTGGACTGGAAGAGCCTTTGGGATTACAGCTGGAGGTATTCTTGGTAGGATATAGTTTAGGATGCATAAGACATATTGCTTATCTAAGTGATATTATCTAAATATTATTATGTTAAGACTTGATATTTTCATTCATCAAATATTGTTGTTCCGACCCCCTCTTTATTACAAATCATAGGTTAAGGGAATGAAGTCGATTTATAAGATGAAGGTGGAAGCAATGTTTTGTGGCAGTTTATCTATCTATTTATGTTTTTTTTATATTCTGATGTACCCAGTTTTAGACATGTATTTTTTGGGATGTTGTATTTTGGATATTTGAGATTATACGTTGCATTACTGAGATTTGAATTTTTATGAAATGGATACTTATTTCTTATATTATATGTTATGCTTTCCGCTATGAGATTTTGATAGCATAGATAAATAGCTTTTTATATTGTTCGTTGTATCGATTTTACCAATCAACAGCCCGCTTTGGAGTGGGCAAGGGTTAAATGGGCTTTTATTGGGTCAAAAATTAGGCCTGTTTCGAGTTGGGTTGTTACACCGATTGCCGATGTATACGGTATCCTCTTTATATGCTCTTTATCCTCATTAGTTTGAGGAGTGTCCTTCTTAGAAAGAACTTTTCTAGATTGCGTCGGAACATATTTCATGCTTGGAATTCTCCATACTGAACCTTTTCGATATGGTATCTATGTATAGAGATTGGGACAATCCTAGCAGCCTCTTTGACCTATCTCTGTGGATATGAATATCTAGTATATATGTTGCTTCTCCCAAATCCTTCATGGAGAAATTTTGGGATAACCATGCTTTTACTAATTATAATAATGCAATGTCCTTTCTAATTAGCAACAAGTTATCAACATATAACTAAGAACACTATAGCATTTCGTTGTTCTTTTCGATAAATGCACTCTTCCTTTGTATTTTGGTAAAGACCAAATTGTATGATTACCTTATCAAAACACTTATTCCAAATCATTGAGGCTTGTTTAAGACCATAAAGGGATCTTAACGACTTGCAAGTTTTGCCCTCACTCCTACTGATTTGAAACCCTTGGGTTGCGACATGTGAATAGTATCTTCTAATTTTCCATTTAGAAACACCATTTTGACATCCATTTGCCTATTTTGTAGTCATAGAATGCAGCAATAGCTAGCATTATCCAAATGGAATTAAACATTGCGATGAGCGAAAATGTTTCATCATAACCAACACACTGAATTTGACTAAATCCTTTCACAACTAGCCTTGGTTTGCAAGTCACCATTTATCCAACCGCATTTAGCTTTTTCTTAAAACTTCATTAACAGTCGATGAGTTTTATCCCTTTAGGTATGCAAGCCAAAGACAATACTTTGTTTTCATACATGGAATTCATTTTGGATCCATAGCCCCAAGCCAAAGTGTAGAATCTTTATTTGTAGTGCTTGTTGGAATGAGAGAGAAATGTCATTTGCTAAGGCGTGGTCCTCTTATCGTTATCCATGAGAAAATTGAAGTATCTCTCGGGTGTAAGAGATTCCCTATTTGACCTTCTAATAGGTTGTGTGTTCTTACTTACTGGTAAATTTGGTTCTCCCATTGGTTTACCCTTCGTGTTAATTTCTCGGATCTCAGCCAAGTCTATGACTTCACTGTTAATTTCTTTTGATAGAAATTCCATTTCTAAAAGCACAGCATGTGTAGAAACAATATCCTTTTGTTCCTGTGTTGTAGAAAATATATCCTCTAGAGTTCTTGGGATATCCTATAAACTTACATAAGGCTGATCTTGCCTCAAGTTTGTTGGGGCCAATGTTCTTAACGTAGGTTGGACGACCCCACACCTTCGAATAATCAAGGCGGGGTTTCTTTCTATACCACATATCATATAGCATCTTAGGCACATATTATGTGTATCAAATTCAATATATGTGCCGTAGTTTCTAGTGCATATCCCCAATAGGAAAGAGGTAACTCAACTTCACTCATCATAGAACAAACCATATCTAATAGGGTATGATACCTCCTCTCCGAAACACAATTATGTTGTAGAGTATAGGATGGAGTAATATGAGAGATAATCCCATCATCTTTTAAATATTATTGGATATCCTGTCCAACATACTTACCTCCTTGATCTGACTAAAGTATTTATATCTTATGGTTCATTTGATTTTCGACCTCATTCTTATACTCTATAAATTTCTTATAGACATTGGATTTCTTCTTCATAAGATACACATATCCTAGTTTCAGGAAATCATCAGTAAAAGTTACAGAATAAGAAGTATTATCTTTGGTGACTATAGGTATTAGGCCATATGCATTAGTATGTACGAGATCCAAGCGTTCATTAACTCTTCCATTGCTCCCACCAAAGGGGTGCTTGGTCATTTTTCCTTTAAGACACAACTCACATATATCAAACAATTTAGAATCAAGTGATAAGTTTTAGTTTTCAGTTTGTGTAGTCATTTCTCACTTATATGACCTAGTTTACAACGCCATATATAATTATTATTAACTTCAACATCAGAAAAATTGTTCACAGCACAAACATAATTAAAATTAATAACATAAATGCCATAATCCAAAACAACATCGCATATTTTATTTCCATTCAACATAGTGTTCATAACATTATCAACATAATGAAAAATATATTTATTCTTAGAAAATTTGGATACTAAAATTATTCTACAAATAAATTTTTCGATATAATAGAAATTATTCAAAATTAAAACTGATCCATTAAGCAAAGCCAAATGATACTCTTTAACTGCAGTTGCATCTACTAAAAGTCCATCAACGACTTGAAGTATCGTCTCACCCTTTGGCACATAATAGTTATTCCTAATTCACTGTAATATATTGTAAACATGAGTTCCAGATCTAGTATTCAAAGCCTAAGATAATTTATTGATTGTAAAATAATTTTAAATCATAAATATACCTGTAGGAACAACAAAACTATTCTGTTTCTTCTCTTTGATAATCTTTAGGTAATCAGGACAGCTCTGTTTCTAGTGACCCTTCAAGTGACAGTGATGATACTTGCTATTGTGATAAGGAGCAGTCTTCTTATTCCTTTTGTTAAATCGTTTCCTCATCATCGAACCATTTGAAGATGATGCCTTTAATTTACAGTGAGCACCATGCCTTTATCCTTGGATGTAGACTCGAATGCTCTCAATATATTGAGTAGTTCTACGAGTGTGAGGACCCAACTCCTCGACCCTTCGAAATCTGCACTAATACATCCTTGGTATTCACGTGCCGTAAATCCAAGTGCCAGAGAGGTAGATTATTATGGAGTAAAAGAAAATAAAGATAGAAGATAAAACAAAATAGAATCTCATATAGTATTCAACATTTAATTATACATATAAGTAGTACATGCAATTACTCCAAATTGCTCCATAAGAGTACTAGTAAGTACTAATCTAGCCAGGATAGTTATAACTACATATCCTCACAAGTGCCGGTAGATACTTTGTAACGACCCGTAATTTTCGATAATTAAAATATTAAATTTAAGAAGATTTTGAGTTTAATATTGGAAGAAATTAAAATTTATGATTTATTAATAAGAAAAATAACTAGAATGTAATTTAATAATGTTGATTTAATTTAATTGATAACTATTTTAATGTAATTTCAATCAATTAAAAATAATTGTAAAGTTAATTTGGTTAGAAATTATAATAATGGAATAAATTCAATGTTGTGTTAAAAAGAGAAATTATAATTCATTGAAATTGGTTAATATAGAATAAATAATCAGTATGTGAATTTATTAGCTTTGGTTGTAAACAATAAACATAGAAATGTGTTTGAATTATTAATGTGTAGTGATTGTTTAATTATCATTTCATTATTTAATTCGTTGAACTAAATTGTAAATCAATTGAAATTAATCTAATTAAATATTGCAATTGATATGGTAAAAGATGATAACTGTTAATTATATCCATAAGATGATAGTTGATTGAATAATAAGATGTAAATAAAAATAAATGGATTTATTGAAATTTAAAATTGTAATTAAAGAATTTATTGCAATTGAAACTGAACGCTGTAATTTGTGTAATATTTAATATTGAATTTGACATGAAATTTTTGTTTTAAAGGATTTTTAAATTTCTAGGTAATCAAAAATGATAAAAATTGTTAGTTATAAAATTTGAATTTGGAAAGTGATTAAATCAATTTAATAACAATTTATTTAATTAACGTGAAAATAGCCATTTTGGCCACTGTCTCAGATTTTTGACGAAACTAGTTTCATCGGATCTTTAATAGTGAATTATTTTAGGATTTCAAGTTTCGTAGCGATCGGACTTGTCGTTTGATCGTGCGGGCTCGAAACGCGTAGAAATCTATTTAATGAATTCAATTTAAATTTAGCTAATTTTAAAAGCTAACTTCTGTATACAATGGAATTAGGACTTGAAACCTGTTCCATTGAATTTAAAAATATCAAAAATATTTATTTTGATATATGGGATGACTTACTTTCATTTCGGAAGCGGAACGGGCTTTTCGGGTCGTTATCGTCATTTCGAACCAATTCGATATGTTATTCATCCTTATCGGGCTTTGTCTATATAAATAGATTTTTTTTCTAAACCCTAGCAGCCTTTTTTATTCTTATCTCTGTACGTATCTATCTATTCAATCATCAGTTTCTTCCTTCTTCTAATGGCTATAGATCCAAAACCCTAATTCAATTTCAAAATTCAAATCGAAAATCATACTCCTCAAAACTATGTCATATTATATATCGTTGGAAAGCTCTCGATGAGCGTAATCCACTGCTGCAATTCGTTTGTCGATTTGGTGCATCATTTGATTAGGAATCGAGGATGAACCTCAGCCGTCAAAATTAGGTTTTCGTGATCCAATGGTGGATTTTCATCCGATCGACGATCGAGAAGCGGTGTTGGGAAGAGAAAGTCGAGCAGGTCCTTAGGGTGGTGTTCGTTCGAGCTGGAAGTCGAGGGGTTTTCCAGATAATGGAATTGAATGTGGATGGTGGCATGGGCCCTAGGGATGGCCGGAGATGGCCGCTTGGCCAGGGGAAGGTCGCTCGGCGATGGTGGTTCGTATGGTGATGGCTGATCGAGTTGTAGGCTTGTGTGGTGGCGGCAAAATCAAGGTGAAGGCATCGGCCAAGCTACAGTTCATGAACGAGGTTTGTGTCAGGGCTTCGCTTCTGATTCGTGCACGTGTCTGAGTAGGTGAACGTTGTATTATTTTATTTATTCTATTTATTTTATAATTTAAATCGTGAAACTTCTAATCTTAATAACTTTTGCATACGAGCTCGGATTCATGCGCGGTCTTCTCCGTTGCGATCGTATCAAAATTTCGGACGACATGGAACTAGTTTGGTTAAATTCTAAGACAGTTGAAATTTGGGCCTTAATTTGGATTTTAAATCGATTGAAAATCAGAAGTGAGTGTTTTAACCCACTCACAACTACTAAATTATCTTATGTTATTTAAATTAAATTTATGATGCGATTATAAGTTGATTGATTTCTGTTTGGTATGTTTAAACTGCCATTCTAGTTAAATCTGACTTTTATTGAATTTAATCACCATTTAATTTAATATTTAATTTTAAATTACCAGTTAAATATCTGTTAATGATAACCAGTTAATTTTTGTTGTTTATTGGCTGATTTAAATGATGAGTTTGATGGATGTCTAATTGTTGATATTGGATGACTGGATGTATGTTTAAATTACATATTGTTATCAAACTGCAAGTTCCCTTAGTTATTGTTAGGAAAATCACTATGGGTTGAAATGATACATACCCGAACGATCTATAAATCAGGGAAAAATCGTTATGGGTTGAAATGATAGACTCGAGCAATTTTATGGATTTTAAATTTTAACTCGGGATTGCACGTTGAAATGATATATACCCGTAAATTTAAATTATTGGGGGTTGAAATGATAAATATCCGTATCACTTGACCATAGGGTAGAAAATTATATACGGATATCGGATTGGTCAAATTAAATGATTTTAAATCCTTAATTTTTGAATCCAGTTAAATGATAGTTTGAAATAAAATTTGATTTATATAAACTGAATTACTTTCGGAAATCCAAGCTTTAAATGTTGAAATTGAAATTGGTTCAAATGAATTGTTTTAAAGAATTTAAATTTAAATTTCAAAGTTGAATTTTGAAATATAAATGAAATTTATCAAAATTGAGTTATTGAAAATGTTTGAATATTTAAACTTTGAAATCTATTGAATTTGAAGTAGTTTAAATTTATAGTTCAAACATGGATTTGAAATCGATATAGATTTAAATGGTTTTGTTGAGAATCTGAATTAAAAGTTTAAAATTGAGTTTTGTTGATTTGAAAGCTGGATATGGTCTAGATTTGTTGAAATAGAAGAAATAGTTTAATTCGATATTAATTTCAAATTAATTATTTTAATATAAACCGTTTAAAGATATATTATTTTAAATTCAGATTTATTTAGATTTTCAAACTATTTACTATATAAACCATTCCAATAATCAAACCATTTTATATTAAACTATTAAAACTACATTAAATCTATTTTAATCTATTTTAAACCATTTAACAATATTAATCTATTTCAATCTAATTTAAAACTATTTAAAACCATTTTAACTATTTTAAAGATTTTTAAACTATTTTAACCATTTAACTATTTTAAAGTATCTTTAAACTATTTTAAACTATTTAAACTATTTTGGACTATCTAAACTATTTTTCAAAATTTCAAACGGTGCACGTTTGAACTGTTATATTTAAAATCCTTGATTTAAAAAGCGAATATGGTTAAATGAATGTTATAACTTATACTGGAATTTGAAATGATATTTTCTAGTGAAATGACATATTTTGAGTAAATGTGATGATTTTAAAATGAGGGTTTGAGTTATTTTGTGAATATGATTTCGAAGGTGATAATGACTTCGAAAGTGAATATGATTTCGAAGTAATATGATTTTAAGTGAATATGATATTTTGATATCAATTTTGAATTGATTTTGGAAATGTAAAAGAACCATCCGATGTGAAATAAGCATTTGGTTGTTAAAGAGACCGGGATCAGATATTGTCATACTCTCTGCCAATACCGAAAACCCTTGAACAACTGTGCACATGGTGGAGATTCCAGAATGAAGTAGGATGGTTTGGCGAACGATTCTGTATGAGGTATTAACGTAACCCTGACTCCCGCGAGTCAGCTTGATGTGGCTAAAACAGGAGCTATACCGGGCCAAGTGAGGTCGCTCTCCTATCAGGCACATTTTTTCGATACCATATTATGACTTTGTGATTGCCCTCGAATTGATTATGGGAGTGTGTTCCGAGGTAGGCGGTAGTTGCTGATATGCGTTACCACCAGTCCGGGAGTGTAAACGGTAGAATCCTACCCTGGCATTGCCTTGCGTGCCTTGTCACATGCTTTATCGTACCCACTATGAGTTTGGTTTGTACCGTACCTATGGATTGCTCACTGAGTAAACCATCGGTTTGGTGGAGCTTACAGTATCTGTATAGACTACGGTAATATATAAAAATGTGTTAAGGGGGATATGGGTAACGCCTTAATGCTATTTTAATACTTTACTTTACTGATAGACATATTATAATAGCGTATATTACTACATAGTTAATAGTTTAACGGATCCTTAGGAGATGTTAATCCCAAACATCTGTTAAGTTATTGCACGCACGTTAGATACTGGATAGGAGACGTAAAACCCCGTAACATCTCTGAAGCCGTTACACTCATATTTATTTATTGTTGATTTAACTTACATAAGATCTTTTAGTTCTGACTCGAGTGTTTTGTCTTTTCATTACGCTCGGGTCAGTCTGAGCTTTTCAGTGTATTGAAGACCATTTTATTTGGAGGATGAAGATGGATATTAGTCTACTATTCATTTTATTTATTCCACTGCATCATGTTGTTCCGCTGTATTATTTATTTATTCTTACTGAATGTATAACTTTGATCTGTATTGTAAAAGTATAATCAAATAGAAAACAGCTTCATGAACTGTTTATTTGATTATTATATTTTGTCATTCCGCTGTGAGATTTTGTGTTTTGTTTTTCTTTCTTTTCTCTTCATTTTCTTATTTATCCTATAACAATCCTCCCTTTTGAATGGTTTGAGTCCGACATGTGCAGTTTAATGTCGATTTAAACCGTCCAAAAAGGTGGGTCGTTACATATGTAATACAAAATACACCAGAATTAGAAATAGATGACTACCTACATAGGACCCTCCATCTTCATGCTTATGTAACGACCTGACATTTTGTGCCATTCGCATCCGCACATGTCGAACTTGAATTGCTCAAAATATCATATTGTTAATTTATATTTGGCAAAACTCAGCATATACAGTAAATAAATCAATCACAGAATCACAGATACAGAGTATCACAATAATAAGCAGCGAAAATAGATAAATAGTAGTTCATGAAGCTACTATATAAAACAACGGAGTTTGAAATAAAATACAACAGAATATCTCAAATATAATGGAGTCTCGAATATAAACTGTTGATAAGTCTGAACAAATCAACTGGATAACTGAAAGCTGAATAGATATAGATGGATCTCCAAGCGAAGCTCCAAACTCCAAAGGTGAGTCTCAAATGCTGTGACACTCGGTCTGACCTGAGCGTAAAGCAAAAACACAAAACACTCGAGTAAGGATTAACATTCTTATATCAATAAATCTAACTCAAGTGAAATATCAACTGAAATACAAGTAACTCAAAGGATGTTTGGGATAACCATCCTCTAAGGATCCGTGGAACTATCTACTATGTAGTAATTTACGCTATTATAATATGTCTATAGTAAAGTAAAAGTATTAAAATAGCGTTAAGGCGTTACCCATATCCCCTTAACACATTTTATATATTCTCGTAGTTTATACAATGCCGTATGCTCCACCAAACCGGTGGTTTACACAAAGGACACCACATAGGTACGGTACAAAACAAACTCGTAGAAGGCGCGATAGGGCATGCGACAAGGCACTCGAGGCAATGCCAGAGTAGATATACTGTTTGCGGATCTGGACTGGTGGTAATGCATAGCAGTTACTACCGCCCACCTCGTGACAGACTCCCAAATCAAAGGGTGGACCCAATCAAATCACAAAAGCAATAGAATGGTATCGAAGAAATGTGTTCGATAGGAGGAATGACCTCACTTGGCCCGACATGGCTCCTGTTTTAGCCGCATCAAGCTGACTCACGGGAGTCAGGGCTATGTAAATACCATATAGAATCATCACCAAACCATCCTACTTCATTCTGGAATCTCCACCACGTACACAGTTGTTAAAGTGGTTTTCGGTATTGGTAGAGAGTATGACAATATCCGATCCCGGTCTCTTTAACAACCAATCGTTATTATAACACCGTGGTCATTTCATTTCAAATCATATTTCAAAACCAAAATATCATATTTAATTCAAACCCATATTAATACAATATCATTATTCACTTAAAATAATATTCATTTCCAAAATCATAACACTTTCCAAAATTATAACACTTCTGAAATTATAACATTTTTGAAACCATAACACTTAGGAAATCATAACACTTGGAAATCATAACACTTTGAAATCATAATACTTTCCACTCAACAGTTTAGATATAGAAAATAGTATATGTAATAGAATAGATTATAAAATAAAAATAGTTTATATAATAAAATAGTTGTTTATTAAAATAGTTTTATATTAAAAATAGTTTATATTAAAAATAATTCGTAAAGTAAAATATCTTTATATATTAAAATACTTTATATAAAATAATAATAGTTTCCTCAAATTTCACAAATCGATTCAGATCAATTCGAATTCCAAAATTTCAATTTATTTGATCTCAATTCACCAATTTCAATTCAGTTCAAAACCATTTAAAATTTATATCGATTTCAAATACATATATATACTATAATTTAAACCATTTCAATTTCAATAGATTTCAAAGCTTAAATTCATTTATATTTCAAATTCAACTTTACCATTATTTAATATTGAAAAATTCACTTAGTCAATCCAATACCATTTAAATAAAACATTAAATCACAAGTTATATAAACTAAATATTCCCTTAAATTTATTTATTTGAAATATTCATTTAATCACTTTAAATCAAAATCAAGTTATAAATCGTATCTTTAAAATCTCAAATTTAATAAGTTTCAAATCGGTTTTATTTAAGTAAAATTCAAATAAAATTCAAATTAATTTCTATTTCTCTTTCCAACTTAATTTGTTAAAATTATTATAAAATCTATATTAAAAATATAATATCTTAAAATCAATATTTATTAAAACCACATATATTTCTTTTCAAAACCTTGGAAATCATTTTCAATATATATATAGACCAACGGTGTCTGTATATAATTTTCTATTCTATGGTCAAGTGATACGGATATTTATCATTTCAATCTGCAATTTAAATATCTACGGGTATATATCTTTTCAACCCGCAATCCCAAATTCGATTCAATGAAAATCGCTTGGGTTTACCATTTCAACCCATAACGATTTTCTAATATTCTACAAGATTGTTCGGGTATGTATCATTTCAACCCATAGGGAATTCTATACTAACAGGGAACTTGTAGTGTGATAACAGATATGATAATAATATAACAGGCATATATCATCAATATAAATAACAGATAATGGTGTCAGATGTCACAGATGAACAGATACAGATAATAACATATTTATAGCAATGTAAATAACTAACCGTAGCATATTTCAATTGTCGTTTCAATTGAAATCAAATTTAATAAATATAAGAATGTTAATCGTGAGTGATTGCTCACCTTTCGAGGTTAGAGACGAACAGGAATGAGATGAGTTACGAATCCAAACACGAATTCCAAAGAAATGTTCGATTGGCACGAATTTGACGAACAGGGCTGATAACAAGGAATCGATGAGATCATTAGAATCAGCTTGATAGAGACAGAAAATATATGTATTATTATTATTGTTATTATTATTATTAAAAAAACAATATTAAATTTTAAACATTATTTAAAATCTATGTTATTCTCCTTTAAACAATACTTAAAACCAATATACTAGTTACCCAAATCCTATCAACTATATGCATATATACCTGCTACGCCAAATACATATACAGACCATATATATGTTAACAATATGTATAAATGCAGACACTACATCATGTATGCAGGCAAAATATATGCGAACAACTTAATATGTATAAACAGATATGCAGACTTAGCTTTAAATCTACGAACATCACATGTATATCTCTTTTAAATATATCCATTTTTTTTAAATACATGTATATACCGTATATATACAAGAAGGACTAGAGCTGCTTACTTTCAAACTTATGCAGACATACCATATCTATATAACTTTATATGCTTTTTTTCTGATACAAACATAAATCCATATAATAAAACTTTAAAAGCAAGTGCGGTGGAGAGAAAAATGAGCATGTAAACGAATAGCACGCACCATAACTAAACTTATATATATACTCTATTATATATGCTGTAAACATAATATATATATATATATACCTCATAGTAAAACATGCTTGGTCAAAGTATGCAAAGCATAAGGAAAAAAAATGTAGATGGGAAATAAACTGACGTAACTCTATATATGAAAAATATATATGTACATACAAAGTGCATCTACATCTTCCGACATTTTAAACTTAGATTCACAACGTACTTTATTATAACCTATGACTAGCATATGATCAACTCATATAACAGACCTTCATATAATCATCACTAACCAAAACTATATATAACCTTTATATATCAACTAATATATAAACTGTTAAAAATTCATGTATATAATACTATATTGTATACTTATTTAATAAATATGTTAATATAAACATACATTTATTAATATACCAGACATATGTAAATATATATACTATATAATCAACCAACAACCAAAAGTTAAAACTGATAAATATAAACACTATACATAACTAATTATATAGGATAATATATATATGCTGACTCTATTAATGTATACAGCAATATATATATATATTAATAATATTTTCAAAAATCTGTTCAAATATACAAATGTATACATAATATATAACAGGGAAGCAACATAATATGAAAGTCAGAGAAAGAGCAAGCTTACCTCATAAAGTTTATATTTTCAAAGCCTTGCGCTATGCTCGGCTAGAGGTCAAGGGAGGAGCCGAAGGCTAAGGCGGCTGAGGCAAACAAACGGGGGGTGGGCCAGAGGGAGGGAAGCAACGTGGCCGGCTGTGCTCGGCAACCATGGTGGCAGCATGGTGAAGGTGGGGTGGTCGAGTTATGGTGGAAGATGGAGAGTACTGCTCGGTCCCGATGCTTTGAAATTGAAATGAAGGTGATGAACGTTTCACACTTTCACTTACCAGATCTATAAGCAGTCGTATCAATTTAAAAAAAAGGAGTGGATATGGATCGGCCATGAAGGATGAGTGAAATAAGAAGGTGAGCAGGCCATTGAACGTATGGCACAAGGAGAGGAAGCAGTTCTCAATGCAAATATATATAATATCATATTATATTTGTATTTTCAAACAAAATAAACTTAATGAGCAAGTAAACGAAAGCAACAATCGAAAAGAAACGTCAAATATATTGCAACATAAGGAATAGCAAAATTAGATATATAATAAAAGCCGGTAGCTGTCAGTATTCAAGAGGTAGGTAATGAATGGACCAAAGAAACCAAACGGTCTCAAATACAGATTCGATACGATGAACCGTTTCATAGATTTCAACGCGTACCGTACTTCAAAACACTGAATTGAATATACCGTAGAGATCAGCATGACGAGATGATCAAAATGGTATACAGATATCTATGGTACGATTATCCTATCAAAAGTCGATAATCGGTATCGAAAATGCTGCAAATCTACCAGAAATAAGATAAACGGGGCAATAGCGGTCCAAATTTGATGAAACGGAAGATGACGTCTCACTCAGAAGATGATTTACAAATTTATTATATAAAAATATTCAGGTTTGGAAATTATTATATTATCATCTAATATTAACTGATTTAAATTTAAATAAAATTACACAAGAAAATAAACTTCCATATTATCAAAGGAAAATTTACCATTTGCTATGTTTAAGTAGACGTATTCCAAATATTAAATTTTTATTTCAAAATTCAATTATTTAAAATTTCACCAAAAATCAGTTAATTACGTTAATAAAAACCGTTAAAATTTACGGGTCGTTACAGCTTGGCCGAGTATCCCTCCCCTATGTGAGTGTACCCATGTACTTGTACTTTGGGTAAAAGAGGTTGACTTTGATTTGCTTAAGTGTTAAATTTTTAGGAAAATAACTTGATATTTTGTAATGTATATATAATTAAATGTGTAAGTATATTTGTATGTAAATATGTGTTCATGTCTATGTGAATGTGTTTGTGTATATGTACATGTATGTGTGCATATGTATATCTCAAATGATTCACAACGTTGCACAACTTCTCTACGTTGAATCATTACAGATTTCGATTTCGATTTCCAGTCACATTTTCACTTCTTATTTAATATGTATATATTTGTAAACAAAGTTTGATAATAATATTTCTATAATTATATAATAATTAAAAGGGCTTATTTAATAATTATTAAATCATTTAAACTCAATTTAAATTCAAAAATAATTTAATTCAAAGTAGTGATATCATCGATGATGTCGTAAAGAATTTTTTTTTCAAAATAATAATTATTTTATTACATACTCTCACTCATATATGTAAATGCATGTATTTATTCAACTCCCTGCACGATGTTAGATGGTCTAAGAGCTATTTGTTGATAAAATGGTTCTCGATCATTTTGTCAATATATCTTCCAAAGTATATATTTTTGTAAATATTTATTCAAAATAAGATTACCATTATTATTTATTATTCAAAACATTATCATTTATGTTAAAAAAAATCTTATATTTGAATATTTAAAAAAGTTTCTGAAGTGATGAATTTGTTGGTTGTTACGTACTCCCCCCTTAAAAGAATTTCATCCTCGAAATTAAGGATAAGAAGAATATTGACTCGAAAAGGAATATATATTCGACAAGGGGACATATATGCAAGATATGATAACTAACCATACCACAAGTAGTGAGTACACTATCTCGATACCACATGCAACTATACATCAATCCTAAACTCAGGATAAGCTTTCCTTATTCTATCTTATGTTTTTCATGTGCAGTCTTCGGCATCACCACTCCATTGAACTTTAACCAACCTTACCACCTTCCTTCTCAATCACTTCTCATCGTGATCCAGGACTCGAATTGGTCGTTTGATAACTGCCAAATTTGGTTCTACTTTTAAATCTTCCTGGACAACTGTTTCTATAATATATTTTGGATCATGCACATATTTCTGTAGATGGGATACATGAAAGATTTTATGCACACTAGATAACCTTTCGGGCAATTCCACACGATAAGTGTAATGACCCTAATTTTTAGTAACATTATTTAGAATATTTAATTAGCTAAATTAAATAAAATAATGCGATGATTATGGGATTGAGATTTATGATTAAACTAATAGGTAGCCGAGCCATGTCAACAATGAACTAAAGATGAGTTAAATTGAAATAGAGAAGGGGTAAATAGAGAAAAGAGTATTCTTATACCCTAAACCGTTAGGAATTCATTTACACGTTCATTTAAAAAAAAAAGACAAAGTAGAGGGCGGCTACTATTAACAAGAACAAGAGGAAGAAAACCTAAAGGAAGAAGATTAATCAATTCAAATCCATTCAAATCTCAAACTCCTTAATCTCAAAGCTAAGTTGAATAATTACTACATCTCTTGTTTTCTTAATTGTTTTTGCTTTTAAGGATAATCCGAATTTATTTGCAATGTTATGCCATGATTTGGAAGGATATACGTTTATATATGTTTGTTGATGATTTATGCTCATTCATATAGGTTTTATGATATGTTTTAATGTAAAAACCCTATTTAATGACATCCAAATGCCTTGCAATTTTAGATTTAGATCAGAAATGATATTTTAGAGATGGGTTTCAATTTTCATAATTTTCTGAAATAATGTGGATTTTATATTAATTTTCTAGTGAGGAAAATGATTATTTGAGTTTAAAATTATTTACGGTCAAATAATATATGTTTTGGGTCTGATATTATTATATTTTAGAAAGCATATTAAAAATGATTTTTGGGAATTTTTGTAGAATTTCCTTAAGTGTTTTAATATATATATAAAATTATTTAAGGTATGAGGCTTAAATGTTTTATATGTTTATAAAGGAGAAGAGGTATTTTGTAAATGATTTAAATTGTTTAATTCTGAAATTTATGCAACACTTTTAGAAAAGAAAATTTGCAACCAATAATATTTTAACAAACAAGGCATGTTAGTTGAAAATAATAACTTTTTAACGTTAAAATCAGTTTTTACATGCTTTTAGCATATTTCGCCACTTACGGCACCTAGGTTCCGACTTAGTAGTTCCACCACCATCACCATCGAAACTAATGTGCATGGCATCAAAGACTTGATGCGCAGCGAATTGGGCTTAGGCGGAAGGTACTGGGTTGAAGCTCTGAGTTCCAAAGGAGTCAAAGCGTGTCTTTGCTTTAAATGAAAACGCGCCTGCTTTACTTTCGAAGGATATGCTTTTGACCTGGTTTGCTTCCGATTGGTTCAAATTGATTTAAGGAATGGTTTCGAATGGGTTACGCCTTTTGTTTTAAGTAAATGCTTTCGAATGGGGTCAAAACCCCTAGCTGCCGCTTTTCCACCTTTCGAAGTAAATGTTTTCGGAAGGTATGCTTTGTTTTAAAATCCAAGCCACTTCTCCAATGCTTTCGAAGGGTTGGTTTCGACACCATTACTTCTTTACTTAGGAAATGCTTACGAAAGAGTGCTTTCAACCCAAATGTTTTATGACCCTTTTACTCTGTTAAAGGTAAAACCCAAAGGTTTCGAATGGTTTAGTTTTAAAAGGTTTCGAAAGTTTATTCCCCATGTTTTACTTGAACCCAAAGGCTTTTGAAAGGTTTGATGTTTTGATGCTTTCGAAAGGTTTAAATGAAGGTTTTGAAGGGGTGGTTCCCCAATGGTTTCGAAAGGTTTAAAAGGAAAGGTTTTCCAATGTTTTCGAAAGGCAATGTTTAAGTGTTTTAAAGATAGGATGTTTTAGGATTTATAGCTTTCAAAGGGAAGGTTTTTCAATGGTTTCAAAAGGTTTATATGAATGATTTAGAAAGGAATGTTTTGGCCTTTCGGCCTAGGTGAAAGAAAGGGGTTTACTTGGTTTCGAAAAGGGTACTTTCAATGGATTCGAAAGGGGTACTTTCAAAGGTTTAAATGTTTTCATCAATAAAGATTTGGGTAAAGTATATATATCATGGCAAGGTGATTTTGAGTAAAGCATAGAGTATATATTTTCCTTTTTAAGTTTGATTTAAAGTTTTTTAATCAATTTGAGATGAAAAGGTTTTCAAGGAAAATTTAAGGGAAGATTACCCTAAGTAAAATGACTCAAATATTTGTATACCATATGGGACTGGTATAGGGTCGCGCCATATACATTAGCATTAGCCCCCATCTAATTTGTATACCATATGGGACTGGTAAGACTAAAATGATGTTACACACAGAAGGGAATATATTTGTACAGATGTAGGTTATTGGTGAGCCTGCAAAACCATTAGAATAAGGTGACCCTAGGAGAAGATAAGTTAGGGACAGACCATCCAGAAAAGGAGTGTCTAATAAGTGTTAGATTATTTGTTTATATTGTCTAGTAGGCCCGAGTCAGCCAAAGGTTAGTAGTTAGCCAAACAAAACTATAGTGTTTAGACAGATAGTTCATTTATTACCTGACATGTATGTTTACATGATATTGCTTTACAGTTTTAACCAGTTTTGGTTGCAGGATTATGATTTGCAAAAGATATGTTTTAAAAGGATATTAGTGAGGGGAAACCCATTCCGCTAAGCAGGGTGGTCTCACTTAATATCAAATAACCGAGTTGTATAGTATTATTCACACCAGGCTTTATGTCTGACTCGAAGTTTATGTTTTTCCCCTTAAACTCTCGGGTGCTCAAAATTGATTTAATTAGGCTGAGGGTTGAGGTTTACAGGTTTTTAGCCGGTTGGTGAATAAAGCTTCCACCAAGGGGTAGGTGGCTGGCAGATAGCTATTTAGGAGTTGCTATTTTATTTTGTTTTATTCTGCTGGTTGTATTATGTTAGTTATGACAATATAATACTCTGATCAACCAAGGGGCATCATGAAATGTCGCTCTTGGCGTATTTTGCAATAATTATATTTGATCTTTACCTGGGAAATGATTATGGGATTATGTAATGGAATACAAAACATGTTTTGTGAAATATAATTAGAAAAATTGTTTTTTTGAAATCTGTGATTTTGTTTCATATTAATGTGCTTCTGATATTATGGATACCATTAACGTATTTGGTTACCAAAAGTTAATACTATTGATGACTACAACATCTATAGCGCTTAGCTTTGGCCCTCCAGATAGGGGATGTTACAAGTTTGAATAAGAGCATAGGTTTATGAAAAACTTTAAACTAGAATGATTTTTGAAAACATAATCCTAAGGGAATTAAAGATAAGATCGGGGTTGGGGATAACTCTATAGTAATGTACTTGTATTTTCTATATATAAGGATATGCTATATCTTTAGTTCCTATCTCTCTTAGGTTATTATTTCGTATCTCACGAGGCATGAATACAGATATGGACGCTAGAAGTGGAAGAGTGAATCTTGAAGGAAGCACCACCACAAATGGAAATGCCTAACCGAATACGAGAAGAAACCAAGGTCAGACACAAGCTGGGAATGTTGTTGTTGGAGTCCCACAAGTGGATATGGGAGCTATGTATCAGTTTTTCGTGAACATGATGCAAGTTAGAATTACTGCTCGAGTGGTTGGAGGAAATGTTGGAGTAGGAGTTCAGGAAGCTCTGGTGGTCAACAATTATGCTATCTTGAGCAGAGATTATGTTAGGCTTGGGGGGAAGCCACTTATCGGAATCGAAGATGCTATTGAGGTGGAGAGCTCGTTATTGCATTATGAGAGAATCTTTGCTGACTTGGGGCTCAATGATGAGCAGAAGAGAAGGTTGCTTCGAGAAAACTTCAAGGAGCAGCATTATTCTAGTGGAATAGTGTGAAGCTGGATTGCATGAAGAGATGATGACACATGCTGAATTTAGGAGAAGGTTCCAGGAGAGGTTCATGTCTGTGATGGCGCAATTTGCTTTGCTCAGAAAGTTTGCTGAGTTGGAGCAGGGGGAGATGTCCGTGTTGGAATATTCTAGAAGGTCAAGGAGTTGGCAAGGTATAAGTATGCTACTGTGGATACCGTGATGAAAAGGAATGAGAAGTTCATCTGGGGTTTGAAGCTTGAGTTGGCCAAGGCTACATTACCTCATATTAGGGATCCTTGTGATGTTATGGTGGAGATGGCTTTAAGACACAAGGAGATGCTTTCTTCTCTCGAGAGGAATAAGGTAAAGGAGGTTCATTAGGGTAGAGTCAGAAGAGGAAGTTCTTTCATAAGAAGGGTGGAGACGCAAAGAAAGGGAAGTCGGAGGTCGTTTGCTTCAAGTGCGATAAGAAGAGGCATTTCGCCAATGAGTGCCATACTAGAAAGGCAAAGGAAGTGATCAAATATAATATGCTTCAACTGTGATAAGATTGGTCATTATAAGAATCAATGCAAAGAGCCTGCTAAGGATGGAAGGGGCAAAGTATTTGCATTGGAGCCTGCTACATTAGGACCAACAACGCCGGAGAAAGGGAAGGTAGTGTTAGAAGGTACGCTTTAGATTCATGGTATGCCCGTTAGCATTCTGTTTGGTACTGGTGCATCGCATTCTTTTATATCTCATTATTTGGTAGATAAGCTTAACCTAGAATCCTCATATTTAGTTACTTCCTTAAGGGTTGCAAATCCGATAGGAGGGTAAGCGATACTTGGGATGAAGTGTGACCACTTAGAGTTCGACTTGTTAAGTCATACCTTTGTTTGTAGTTTGCATGTGTTTGACTTTGTAGGGTTCAGAATTATTTTGGGTATGGATTGGTGAAGTAAGTATGATGCTAGAATATTTTGCCATGATAGGAAAATATCACTTAGACACTTTGACTGTGGTGATCAGATTGTATATACCGTAGAAAGCTCTAGTTGTGAGGTGAATGCTTTGTTTAGTGTTGTGGAGTTGGAAGATGAGTTGAATCGCATTTTCATGGTTAGAGAATTCGCGGATATCTTTGAGCCGGTAGTGGGATTGTCACCGAAACGAGCCATTGAGTTTCAGATAGATTTGGTGCCTGGAGTAGAACCAGTGAGTAGGCCGGCAAGCAGGTGACACCAACCGAGATGAGAGAGTTGAAGGTGCAGTTGGTGGATTTGGAAGGCAAGAATTTTATTAGGCCAAGTAGTTCACCTTGGGGAGCAGCCGCAGTGTTTGCTAAGAAGAAGGATGGATCGTTGAGGTTATACATCGATTATCATAAGTTGAATGAGAAGATGATAAAGAATCGATATACGTTGCCTAGAATTGATGATTTGTTCGATCAGTTGAGTGGGGCTAAGGTATTTTCTTAGTTGGATTTAGCAATAGGTTTCCACCAGCTTAGAGTAGTAGAGGATAGTATTCCTTTGACGACGTTTAGAACTAGATATGGATCGTACGAATGGTTAATTATGCCATTCGGACTAACTAATGCACCGACATTCTTTGTGGACTTGATGAACCAAATTTTCCAAGAGCACTTGGATAGGTTTGTGTTGGTCTTCATAGATGATATCTTGATATATTCTAAGGATGAAAGGGAGCATGAAGTTCATCGTAGAGTTGTGCTTGAGACGCTGAGGCAGAATCAGCTGAAGGCGAAGTTTTCGAAGTGTCATTTATGGAAGAAGGAAGTGAAGTTTCTTGGTCATGTAATCTCAGAGGAAGGGTTGTTTGTAGATCCAACTAAGATTGAAGCAGTAAATAATTGGAAGAGACCCGAGGCAGTGACGGAGATAAAGAGTTTTCTTGGATTGGCTAGGATTATAGGAGGTTCATTAAGGATTTTTCACTTACCATTAGGATAAGGTGACCCTGGGAGAAGATAAGTTAGGGACAGATCATCCAGAAGAGGAGTGTTTAACGGGTGTTAGATTATTTGTTTATATTATCTGGTAGGCCCGAGTCAGCCAAAGGTTAGTAGTTAGCTAAACAAAACTATAGTGTTCAGACAGTAGTTCATTTGTTATCTGACATGTATGTTTACATGATATTGCTTTACAGTTTTAACTAGTTTTGGTTGTAGGATAATGATTTGCAAAAGATATGTTTTAAAAGGATATTAGTGAGGGGAAATCCATTCCGCTAAGCGGCATGGTCTCACTTAATATCAAATAACCGAGATGTATAGTATTATTCACACCAGGCTTTATGTCTGACTCGAAGTTTATGTTTTTCCCCTTAAACTCTCGGGTGCTCAAAATTGATTTGAGTGGGCTGAGGGTTGAGGTTTAAAGGTTTTTAGTAGGTTAGCAAATAAAGCTTCTGGAGACGAGCAGATGGTTGACAGATAGCTATTTAGGAGTTGCTTTTTTATTCTGTTTTAATCCGTTGTGTTTTATTATGTCAGTTATGACAATATAGTACTCTGGTCAACCAAGGGGGCATCATCATATGTCACTCTTGGCGTATTTTATAATTATTATATTTTATCTTTACCTGTGAAATGATTATGAGATTATGTAATGGAATATGAAACATGTTTTGTGAAATATAATCAGAAAAGTTGTTTTTGTGAAATCTGTGATTTTGTTTCATATTCATGTGGTTCTGATATTATGGATACTATTAACATTACCGTATTTGGTCACCAAAAGTTAATTCTATAGATGATTGCAGCTCTGTAGCGCTTAGCTTTGGACCTCCAGATAGGGGATGTTACAATAAGTTAATGGGCCAATCTGCTTAAGAATGGGAAAAGGTCCAATAAATCGAGGTACTAACTTCCCTGCCCGACCAAATCTTGCCACTCCTCTCATCGGAGAGACTTTTAAGAATACAAAATATCCAACCGAGAACTCTAAATTTCGATGTCGTTGATCGACATAACTCTTATGCCTGCTCTGGGCTTCTTTCATCTTCTTGCTGATCAAGTCTACCTTTTTTGTGACTTTTCGAAACATATCAGGACCCAGTACTAACTGATATCCGGTTTCGATCCAACGTGCTAAGGATCTACATGGACGACCATATAAAGCTTCATACGATGTCGTGGAATTACTTGTTTCATAGTTGTTATTGTAGGAGAATTCCACAAGATGAAGGCAGTTTTCCCATGAACCTCCAAAATCTAAGATACAAGCTCTCAAAAGAACTTCCAACACTCGATTTACCTTTCAGTTTTCCCGTCGATATGCGGTGCTTATACTCAGATTTGTTCCCAAAGCTATTTCTAATGCCTCCCAGAACTTACTGGTAAAGATTGGGTCTCTATCACTGACTATACTGCTTGGGACACCATGCAATCGAACTGTTTCCTTCATGTATTTTTCTACAAGACTTGCAGCTGTTCTCTTTGGCTTTACTGGGATAAAGTGTGCGCTTTTGGTCAATCGATCTACGATAACCCAAATGCCTTCATTTTCCTTTCTTAATCGAGATAAGCTGTCAATGAAATCCATCGATATTTGGTCCATTTCCAAGTCAGAATTTCAAGAGGTTAGAGTAATCCAGCAGTCTTTTGCTAATCGCTTTTGATCTGTTGACAATTTGTGCATCTACTAACATGGATAGAGATGTTCCTCTTCATGCTTTCCCACTAAAATGTTCGTTTTATGTCTTTGTACATTTTGTTAACCCCATGGTGGTTATTAAGCTTGAATTGATGGCACTCAGTCAAACTTCTTGTCTTAAATTGTCAATATTGGGAACACAAATTCTTCCATGTAACCGTAATATCCCATGGTCATCTACTTCAAAGCTTGAATTCTGCCCTTTGCTTATATCCTCAATAGTTTTCCTTAGACGTCGATCTTCTCTTTATTTGTGGCCTCTCTAGAAGAATCGGAGTCACTATCAACTAAGCTATAACAACATGCTTTCTGCTTAATGCATTTGCTATCACATTGGCTTTCTCGAGCGTATATAAGATATCTAAATTATATGATGTGAGAAATTCAAGCCAAACCTGCTGTTTCATATTTAAGTCCTTCTGAGTGAACAATACTTCAAAGATTTGTGATCTGTGAAGAGTTTGAACTTCTCACCTATTTAAAGAAGGAATATTATTTACCAAGGTCAAACAAAGTTTATCAAAATAAACTATGAAAAAATCTTACCCAATAAATAATGTCTCCAAATCTTTAGTGCAAATACAATGGCTAATAGTTCTAAGTCGTGTGTTGCATAATTTCATTCATGAGTCTTTAACTACCTATTAGCATATGCGATAACCTTTTCATGTTGCCTCAGTACCGCACCCATTCCTTCACCACAAGCATTAGTATAAATAGTTAAACCGCCGCTTTCATCAAGAATAGTCAGGACTAGAGCGGTAGTTAGCCTTTTCTAAAGTTCCTGGAATGCTTCTTCACATTTTGGCATCAATTTAAATTTAACATCCTTCATAGTTAACTTCGTTAAGTGATGAGAAATCTTGGAGAAGTCCTGAATAAATCTCCGACAGTCCTATCAATCCTAAGAAAATGTGAATGTCCTTCGGAGTTTGTTGTAATTTCCAATCTAGAATGGCTGTAATTTTTCTGGGATCAACTGAGATTCCTTCCTTTGACATAACATGTCCAAGGAACCTTACCTTTTCTTCCCAAAAGTGGCATTTTGAAAACTTAGCTTTGAGCACATTCCTCCTCAATGATTCTAGTACAATCTCTAAATTCCTTTGGTGTTCTTCTTCGATCTTTGAATATATAAGAATATCATCAATAAAAACCCACATGAAATTTTAGAGCACATCTTTGAATACTCTATTCATAAGGTCCACAAAATAAGCGGGCGCATTGGTTAGCCCAAAAGGCATAACTAACAACTCGTAGAAATCATATGGTCCTCTGAATGTAGTTAAACGAATGCAATCTTTTTCTATCCTTAAATGATGGAATCCTATAGCTAGGCCCATTTTGGAGAATATTCGAGCACCACAAAGTCGATCAAACAAGTCATCAATACGGGATAGAAGATACTTGTTCTTGATCGTTTGCTTATTTAGGTCTTGATAGTCTACACAAAGTCTTAGGGAGTCGTCTGATTTTGCAACTAAAACTACTGCTGAGCTTTAACTTGAGCGACTTGGTCTGATTAGTCCTTTTTTTATACAATTCATCTGTTTGATTCCTTAATTCATATACTTCCTTGGAGGCCATTCTTCGAGAAGAATGAAAAACAGACCTTGCAGCGGAAATCAAGTCGATTTGAAACTCAATTTCCCTATACGGGGTAAACTTTTAACCTCCTCAAAAACATCCAAAAATTCCTTAACAATTGGTATTTCTTCTAGACGTTTTTGAAATGAATTTAGGGCATACATAAAACTATCCATTACTGGACCTAATTCTTCACATGTTACTTTAAAAGGTTCACTTCTTTTATTTTCCAAATGCACCATCCTTTTAACACAATCAAGAATAGCCTTATATTCAGATAACCAATCAATACCGAGTATAATCTCAAATTCAATAAAATCGAGGATGATTAGGTCACATGAAATTTTTTAGGATAGGTAGGCAGCTTGTACTTTTTCACAAACTATACCGAGATTAGTTTTACCACCTATGGGGTTAGAAACATAGATAGGGGTATCTAATATCATTGTGGTAAGTTTCAATTTATCAACTAATTCTTTAGAAATAAAACCGTGGGAAGCCCCAATATCAAATAATACCGTAACAAGATTTTCATTAATGTTGATATTACTTTCAAGACGTCTCTTGCCTTTGGAATATATAGATTCTAATTCACTGCCTATATATGATTTCGACAATGGAGTGTGTGTATTAATGCATATCAAAGAGGTACCATTAGAAGGAGTAGGATCCTTCCGACTGAATTAAAACCCATCATATCCCTTTAGGTCACAACCTTAGATTACCTCAACCTATTCGAAAGGTGGCTTCGAAGGAACTTTAGCTTACTTCAAACAATTTGAAAGGTGTTTTTGAAGGGGTCTTAGATTACTTTCAACTGATTCGAAAGGTGGTATCGAAGTGGTCAATCTCACCTTTAGTTTCACTTTGGGTGTTGACAAGATTTCTTGTTAACATTTTTGGCGCTAGAAGGAGGGCTCGAACCTTCGAGTTTATTGAATTCCCAATCTTGCTTTCCACTATCCCAATTCCATTCCAAGTTAACCTTAGACCCTACAGCAGAATACTTACCAAAATCAAAAATTCCGAGCAAGGATCTTCAGAATGACACTTGGTTGGATTCTCTCATGAAACTATTAAAGATTCTAATCTATATGAAGAAAAAATATTAAGATTGGAGACTTTAAGAATCATGAAAAAGAAGAAGGCTGAATCTTACGATCTAGACAATTGGAGCTTAAACCCATTTTACATTGGCCCTACAACCATCTTTTCTTTAAGAGGAGTAAAAAGTTGGGGTGATAACTTGTTTGATCAAATGAGGAAGACTATTCAATTCTATACTAAAGGCACTATCTTTGAAGAAGGAATGATGGCTGATTATTACACCTTTGCTCAAATATGGCATCAAACAATAAGCGGATCATTACCCACATATGAGCTTCGAAAAGTATTAAAAAGGAAATTGGTCATTGAGGGTGAAGCTCCAGGATCAAGCAGCAAAAGATACAGAAATCAACTTCAAAAGACATAGAAATTAACTTCAAAAGACAAACTTCAAATCAAGACTCCCTAAAGAATGCAACTTGACTACATCTATTGAGAACATCTACATACTAATAAGGAAAGAACTTAATTATTGGCTAGCAAAAATAAAGAGCCCAAGTATGAAAGAAATTTAGGAGGACTTTACTTCGCTATCATATGATGAATAGGCACGAAGCAAATCAATGTAGAGCCCTTGAAGGAATGGTCATCAACTTTTTCAGATAGGGAAAGGTCAACAGATTTGTAAAGCAATCCTAGAGAAATTCAATAAAGTGCCTTTTAAAAAAATCTACATGGTCGGGAGTAAAATTCTCCTTAAACTTGAAAACTACCTTAAACGGTTATAAGCCTTTGTCTACCCTAAGATGGCTAGAGCGCCTATTGGAGGGTGGTTAGAGTAAACCTTTATCCACGCCATGCTATGGCCAGGTTAAAGTATCTACAAGCCTTTGATCGCGCCACGCTATAGCCAAATCAAGGCACCCGCTGAAAGGGTGATGGAGTAAGCCCTTGAATGTGCCACGCTATGGCCAGTTCAAGGCACGGACCGGCCTTCAGTCCCTTCTATAAGGCCTGGCTGGAGCACCTCCTTGAGGGAGGATAGAGTAAGCCCTTGATCTCACCACACTATGGCCTGGTCAAAGCACCGAACAAGCCTGTAACATCCCCTATCTGAAGGCCCGAAGCTAAGTGCTACAGATACTGTAGTCATCCACAGTATTAATTTTCGATGACCAAATACGGTAATGTTAATGGTATCCATAATAACAGAAGCACTTGAATAAGAAATAAAAATCATCTTATATTAAAACACTTTTCTGACTACATTTTGAAACATCATATCATATCCAAGTTACAAAATCCCAAACGTTTCCCAGATTCAGATCAAATATAATTATTAAAAAATATGCCAAGCGCGAAATATGAAGAAGCCCCCTTGGATGACCAGAGTACTAAATAGTCATAACTGACTTAATACAACACAGCGGAATAAAACAAATAAAACAACTCCGAAATAACTAACTTCAGCCTCCTACTCATCTTCGGAAGCTTTATTCATCCACCTACTAAAACCTGAAAATCCTCAACCCTTAGCCTACTCCAATCAATTTTGAGCACCCAAGAGTTTAAGGGGAAAAACATAAACTTCGAGTCAGACATAAAGCCTGCTATGAATAATACTATACATCTCGGTTATTTGATATTAAGTGAAACCACACCGCTTAGCAGAACGGGTTTCCTCTCACTAATATCCTTTTAAAACATATCATTTGCAAATTTTAATTCTGCAACCAAAACTGGTTAAAACAACAATATCAATATCTTGAAAGCATATAAATCAGGTAACAAATGGACCATCTATCCGAACAATGTAGTTTTGTTTGGCTAACTACTAACTTTTGGCTGACTCGAGCCTACCAGATAAAATAAACATATAATCTAACTTCTGTTAGATACTCTTCTTCTGGATGATCTTTCCAAACTTACTTCTCCAGGGTCAACTAATCCTAATGGTTTTGCTGGCTCACCAATAACTTTTCTCTGTACATATATATTCCTTTCTGTGTGTAACATCATTTTAGTCTTACCTGTGACAAAGCCCTACATACTGGAATTTTAGATTAAATTAGCTAGGGGCTAATAGCTAATGTATATGGCGTGACCCTATACCAGTCCCACCTTGTATTCTAATATTTGAGTCATTTTACTTAGGGTTAACTACCCATATTTTCCTTGAAAACCATTTCTTTCAAATTGATTTAAACCTTCAAATAATTCTTTAAACAAGGAAAATATATTCTATGCTTTACTCAAATCACCTTGCCATGTTATATATACTTTACACAAAACTTTGTCGATGAAAACATTTAAACCTTTGAAAGTATCCCTTTCGAGACAAATGAAACCTTAGACTAAAAGGCCAAAATACCTTTAGAAACCATTCATAATCAACCTTTCGAAATCATTGAAAAATATCAGCTTCGAAAGCTTTAAAACCTTAGACATTCTTAAAAACACTTAACATTGCCTTTCGAAAACATTAGAAACCTTCCTTTTAATCCTTTCGAAACTATTGGGGAACTATCCCTTAGAAACCTTCATTTAAACCTTTTGAAAGCATTAAAATCATTTGGAACATCAAACCTTTCAAAAGAATTTGGTTTCAAGTCAAAATGTGGAAAACTTTCGAAACCATTCAAGACTATGTTATTCAAAACCTTTGGGTTTATCTTCAAAAATCTCAAAAAGGTCATAAAAGAACAGGGTCGAAAGTAACACTTTCGAAAGCTATTTCCTAAGTAAAAGGAGTGATGGTTTTGAATCCATTCCCTTCGAAAGCAATGGAGAAGTGGCTTGGATTTTGAAACAAAGGGATCTTTTGAACGCACCACATCGAATGGAAAAAGGCGGCAGCAAGAGATTTCGACCCAGGCGAAAGCAATTTCTTAAAACAAAGGTGCAACCATTTCTTTAAAACAATTTGGTCTAGTCGAAAGCTAACCATGTTGAAAGCTAATTAAGTTGAAAGCAAAGCAGGTGCATTCTCTTTTATAAACGAAGACACGCTTTGACCCCTTCAGAATCCTATACTTTAACTTCATACCTTATGCCTTAGTTCAATTCGTTATGTACCAAGTACTGATACCAAGCGCATTGGTTTGGACTGAGAAGGAGGTGGAAGTACTGGGTCGAAAGCCAAGTGCTGAAAGTGGAGAAACATGTAAAGAGCATGTTTAAACTGATTTTTAACCTTTTTAAGTAATTCTTTTCAACTAACCTGCCTTGTTTGTCGAAACATAATTGGTTGCTAATTTCTTTTCCAAAAGTTCTACTAAAACAAAACAACAAATTAAATTATTCACAAGCACCCCTTCTCCTTTTATAAATATATAAAACATTTAAGTCCCATACCTTAAATAATTTTATATATTCATTAAAACACTTAGGAAAATTCTACAAAAATTCCTGTAAATCATTTTTAATATGTTTTCCAACATATATAAATTTCAGACTCAAAACATATATAATTTAGCCTTAAAATATTTTAAACCCATATAATCATTTTCTTCACTAGAAAATTAATATTAAATCCAAATTAATTCAAAAAATTATAAAAATTGAATCCCATCTCTAAAATATCATTTTTGATCTAAATTTAAATTTGCAAGGCATTTGGATGTCATTTAATCGGGTTTTCACATTAAAACATATCATAAAATCTATATGAAATATCATAAATGATCAACAAGCATACATATTTAATTCTAATAATCAAAACATGGCAAAACCTTGCAAAATAATTCGGATTTAACCTACAACCGAAAGCAATTAGAAAACATGAGATGTAGTCATTATTCACCTAGCTTTGAGATTAAGGATTTGAGATTTGATCTTTGATTTTGTTGCTTAAGCTTTCCTCTTGATCCTAGCTTTATCTTCTCTTGTTTTCCCTTAATGGTGGTCGGCCTCAAGTTTATACTTTGTTTTGTGAATATGAAATAGACATATAGAATATGGCTTAAGGGGTTTAGGGTATAAGAATAATACTAATTCCTATATTTCCCTTGTCTATTTCCTAACATTGTATTTCATTTCAATTTACTTAGTTCATTTGGATACAGGGCACGGCTACCCCTTAGTTACACAAATCTCAATCCCCTAATCATTACATTTAACTAATTAAATCTCCTAAATAATGTTACTAAAAATTAGGGTCATTACAAACTCCCCTCCTTAAAGAATTTCGTCCTCGAAATTCGGATAAGTTACTCAACAAATCAATCAAAAAGATAAAACATACCATCAAACAAATCAGGATAAACGTCTCTTATCCTGCTCTCAGCCTCCCAAGTACAGTCTCTCTCATCGTCGCTCCATTAGACTTTAACCAATCTGACTGTCTTGTTCCTTAGCCTCTTCTCCTCTCTCGTGGCTATACAAACTGGCTTTCTAACTATAGTCAAATTCAGCTCTACTACTAAGTCCTCTAACACAGTCGGTGCTATAGTAGTCTCCTGGTCTTTAACACACTTCCTTAGATGAGAAATATGGAAAACATCGTGGATTCCTGCCAAACTGTTCGGTAACTCTACTCTATATGCGAGTTTCTCGATCCTCTCTATAATAGGAAATGGTCCTATGAATCTTGGTGCCAACTTTCCTGATTTTCCAAATCGAATTACGCCTTTCATCGGTGACACCTTAATAGAAACATGATCTCCAACAAAGAACTCTAAGTCTTCCCGTCTTCTATCTGCATAACTCTTCTGCCTAGACCGAGCTTCCTTCATCCTATCCTGAATTAACTAAATCTTCTCTGTAGCTTCTCTAACTAAATACGAACCAAGAACCAACCTATCCCCGGTCTCTAACCAACAAACCGGAGATTTGCATAGCCTTCCATACAAAGCTTCAAACGGTGCCATCCCTATACTAGCCTGATAACTGTTGTTATATGGAAACTTAATTAAGTGTAGATGGTCTTCCCATGATCCTTCAAAATCTAACACACAAGCTCGTAACAATCCTCCAAGACTTTGTTAACTCTTTTAGTTTTCCCATCGGAATTTGGATGGTAAGTAGTACTCATCTTGAGCTAGGTTCGTAAATTTTCCTATAGACTCTTCCAGATTTCACTAGTGAATAAAGAATCTCTATCACTTACTATACTACTAGGAATTCCATGAAGTCTAACTATATTCTTCATAAATTACTTTGCTAAAACAGGCGTCGTCCTAGTTGAATTAACTGGAATGAAATGGTTACTCTTGGTTAATCTTTCTACTATGACCCAAATACTTTCATTTCCTCTATTAGATCTTGGCAACCCATATATAAAATTCATATATAGAAATAGAATCCCACTTCCATACTGGAATATCTAACGGTTGAAGCAATCCACTTGGCTTTTAATGTTCGACTTTTACCTATTGACAGTTCAAACACTGCTTTTCCTATATGCCTGCATCCTTCTTCTTACCTTCCCGGAAGAAACTCCTCTTCATGTCCTGATACATCTTAGTTACTGTCGGATGAATAGTGAACTACGAACGATGGCATTCCTCCAAAATCTCTTTCCTTATGTCCCTCACATTCGGAAAACACAACCTTCCTTTCTCTCTCAACCACCCATTCTGGTGAAGACTAAAATCCTTCAAGTCATCGCTCTCCATTCCATCCCTTAACTTCCTGATTCGTTCAACTAATACTGGATCCTCCATCTTTTTAGAAGAAATCCTTTCAATCATAACTGGTCGAACTTCTAAACATGACAACATAGTAGTTTCCTTACTATATCTAGCTTCAGATCTCCACTGCACTTTGCATATCATCAAACGCTTCTAAATCTTTCCGCTCAGCCATCATCGCCAATACTGCATTCTGATGTTTCCTACTAAGAGCATCTGCTACCTCATTTCCTTTCCCAAGTGTATACTCTATACCAAAATTATAAACAACCAAAAACTCCAGCCACCTCTGTCGTCTCATATTCAACTCCTTCTAAGAGAATAAATACCTTAAAGACTTATGATCTGTGTATAACTCAAATCTCTTCCATAAGAGATAATGTCTCCAAATCTTCAACATGAATATCACTGCAGCCAACTCCAAATCATGAGTGAGATATCTCCCTTCATGCGGTCTAAGCTGTCGTAAAGTGTAGGCAATCACTTTACCTTTCTGCATCAACACAGCTCCCTGTCTAGTCCCACATGCATCAGTATACACCACCAACCCTTGATTTCCGTTTGGAATACTAACACAGGTGCATTGGTTAACAAATGCTTTAACTTAAGGAACGCTTCCTCACATTTTTCAAACCAAACAAATTTCACCTCCTTCCTAGTTAGCATAGTCAAAGGCGCTACTATCCGCGAGAAATCCTTGATGAATCTCCAGTAATAGCCAGCAAGTCCAAGAAAACTTCTAATCTCAGTCACCGTCTCTGGTCTCTTCCAATTATTAAAAGGTTCAATCTTATCTGGATAGATTGACAACCCTTTCTCTGAAACCACGTGACCAAGAAACTTAACCTCTTTCTTCCAAAAATGACACTTGGAAAACTTCACTTTTAGCTGATGCTGCCTTAGTGTCTCAAGCACCACTCTAAGATGAACTTCATGCTCTCTTTCATCCTTAGAGTATACTAAAATGTCATCTATAAACACCAAAACAAACCTATCCAAGTACTCTTGGAAAACTCGGTTCGTCAAATCCACTAAGAAAGCAGGTGCATTCGTTAACCCGAATGGCATTACTAACCACTCGTACGAACCATACCTTGTTCGAAATGCTGTCAAAGGAATACTGTTCCCTGCCATTCTTATCCGATGAAAACCTTTTGCTAAATCCAACTGCGAAAATACCTTGACTCCACTTAACTGATCGAACAAATCGTCAATTCTAGGCAATGTATATCGATTCTTTATTATCTTCTCATTCAACTTACGATAATCGATACATAACCTCAACAATCCGTCCGGCTTCTTGGCAAACACTGTGTCTGCTCCCTAAGGTGAGCTACTACGTCTAATAAAATTCTTGCCTTCCAAATCCACCAACTTCACCTTTAACTTCCTCATCTCGGTACGTGTCATCCTGCTTGGCGGTCTACTCGCCAGTTCTACTCCAGGCACCAGATCTATCCGAACTCAATGGCTCATTTCGGTGGTAGTCCTGCTACATGTTCAAAAACATCCGCGAATTCTCTAACCACGAAAACCCGATTTAATTCGTCTTCTACCTCCACACCACCCAATAAAGCATTCACCTCACAACTAGGGTTTTCTACGGTATATACAATCCGATTACTATAGTCAGGATGTCTAAGCGATATTTTCCTATCATGGAAAAATATCCTAACATCGTATTTACTTAACCAATCCATACCCAAATAATTCTGAAACCTACAAAATCAAACACAAGCAAGCTACAAACAAAGGTATGACCTAGCAAATCAAACTCTAGGTGGTCACGCTTCATCCCAAGCGTTGCATACCCTCTTATTGGATTTGCAACCCTTAAGGAAGTAACTAAATATGCGGGTTCTAGGTTAAGCTTATCTACCAAATAATGGGATATAAAAGAATGCGATGCACCAGTATCAAACAGAACGCTTACTGACATACCATGAATTTGAAGCGTACCTCCCAGCACAGCTTTTCCTTTTTCCTCTGCCGTTGGCCTCGAGGTAGCTGGCTCCAGTGCATATACTTTACCCTTCCCATCCTTAGTAGGCTCCTTGCGTTGGTTCTTGTAATGACCAATTTGATCGTAGTTGAAACACCTCGCCTCTTTCTTCTCCGCAACTTTCTTTCCTTTACCTGTTCGGCACTCATGGGAATAGTGTCCCTTCTTGTCATACTTGCAATAGACCACTTTTGCCTTTCCCTTCTTAGCGGCTCCACCCTTCTGAGCTCCTTAAAGGAAAAACTTTATTTTCTGACTTTACCCCAGCTTGACTTCCTTTGCCTTATTTTTCTCCAGAAAAGAAAGCATCTCCTTATTCCTTAGAGCCATTTCCACTACAACATCACAAGGGTTTTTGATATGCGGTAATGTAGCCTTTGCCAACTCAGGCTTCAACCCCCTAATGAACTTCTCATTTCTCTTAATATTAGTATCAACCGTAGCATAGCCTTATCTTGCTAGCTCCTTAAAAATCCTTGGATACTCAAGCACAGTCATGTCTCTCTGCTCCAATTCAGCAAACTTCGCGAGCAGTGCAGACTTAGTAATCTTCGACATAAACCTTTCCTCAAAATCTCCTTTTGAACTTGGCCCATGTCACAGTCTCCTCATTAACTCCAACTGTCACATTATTCCACCAATATAAAGCTGCTCCTTGAAGCTATCTCAAGGCAAACCTTCTCTTCTGCTCGTCATTGAGCCCCAAATTTGCAAACATCCTCTCACAATGCAGCATCCGGATTTATACTTTAATAACTTCCTCAATTCTAATGAATGGCTTTCCTCCCAGCCTAGCATAGTCTCTACTTAAAATAGAATAATTGTTGACCATTGGTGAAACACCCCATACCCCTTAGTATAACCAAAAGGACACACTAAAGGATATGATGCGTTATAGGTATAGCTAAAGCATCACAAAGACTAAGATTCACAAGACAAATAAATAATAACAGTGGAAACATTTAAAATACTTCATAAAATAAGTCTAAAAAACATCACATATCTCAAATACCAAATACACATGTCTTATGAAAAATAGATCTCAATCTCATAAAATCAGAGTACAATAAAAATAATCATCCCTTTCATAAGTACCAGTACATCAAAAGCCAAATGGAAAGAAAACTGAAAAGAAGAAGAATACATAAAGAAAAACTCCGCAACTGAATCTCCAAGAAATCTGAATCTAGTGTTCTTGCCTCTTCGGGCCTATATGGGAAAAAGGGAAATAAAAGAGTGGGTCAGACTATAAGTTTGGTGAGTGGAAGTAATTACTAGCATTTTTAAGCAAGATAAAGATAATAGACATAGCAACGGTTCTAGTATGAAAATAAATACTGAAAAGATAAAACTAGGATAAAACACTGATTCTGTTTGACTGATTGCTTTGATTGTAATTGTTTGCACTTCTCTTAGATTACTGCTTTGATTAGGCTGAAACCCTAATCCAATTTTAATAAGGCTGAAATCCTAATTCTACCCATTGATCGGCCTTCTATCTCTGTTGTGCCACCATGAGCTAGTCCCATCCTGTGGGTCACAAAACAAAAGACACATGTTTAGCTCTTGGAACGCAATAGCGACTTATCTACCCTAATCAATGTCGCACCACGATCATCGCTGGTACACGCTAATTGTAACGACCCAGAATTTTCATCATTAGAAATTCAGATATTTAATTAATTTTAAATATTGACAAGTAAGATTTGTAAGTCGAATAAATTTAATTTCGAATATAGTGATTTAATTGGATAATTAAATCGACAATTTAATATTGAAATTGCAGAAATAATTGAAAATTGAATTTAATGTGTATAAAAATGATTTATAAAGTTATATTAAATCATATTGGAGTTAGAATGATGTTTGTAAACTTTTAAAATTGAATTAAAAGTTAAATTGTGAAAATTGAATATTTTAATATTTAATCGACTAGTAGAAATAGTAATTTTTCAAATAGTCTCGGATTTCGATGAAACCAGTTTCATCGGATCTGTAATGTTAAATTATTGTAAGGTTTCAAATTTCGTGTCAATCGGATTTACGGTTCGTCCGGGGCAAGCCAAAACGCATAGAAATCATTTTAAATCGATTTGATTTAAATTTGATCATTTATTTCCTTAACTTGCACATACGATCGAATTAGCTCCCGAAACATGTTCCATTGTGTTCGAAACGCGGGTAAAACCTTAGAAACGCCAGTCGGCACGTTTGATTTCGAGTTCGAAAATTTTCGATGAATAGTGTTTTGAGCAATTTTCTATAAAAGGATGTTATTCTTTCTATTTGCAAACCAAAATCAACCCTAGGGTTTCCAGCCGCCATTAACATTTCTATGGCCAGAAATTCATTCCTTTCCACCTCCATTATCTCTCCATCCGTCAACCGATTCGAAAAATGTTCAACTACAAAGAGGTAGAGGACGACGAGATCTTCGATCTCAACGGCTATGATCGGAAACAGAGCAACGGATCGATGACAAACTGCATTCAAACGCGCACGTTCATTCACATTTTTCGAGGCATCAGGGGGGCCGAGTTCGACCGGGTTCCAGGCGTGGGTAGAGCTCGGCGTTGGCTTCGAAATGGAGGTGATTGATCGATCTGAAGTGGACGATGGTGGCCACGACAATTAGGGCAAAAGGGGCGGCAATGGGTTCTATCGTTCAAAACGTAGCCTGGGAGTTTTCACGCGTGTAATTGGGAAGAAGGGATGACGTGCGACCGAGATTTGATAAAAGAAAATGCACGGCCAGATTTTAAGCTAGGTTAAAAATAAAAGTTTTGTAAATAATTTATATTATTTAGATTCGTTTAAACTTTAAATTGCCATATCTTTGTCATACGATATCAGGTTTCGATGAATTTGGAAGCGCCGAGATTGCAGCGACGCGATCTACACTACAGCGCAGGTCTGGAGTCAGTTTGAGCAAACTAAAATTTTGGATTAAATCGAACGATTCGATTTAATTTAAAATTTCAAACGCTCGACAAAACTCAAGGTGAGAACTTCTCACTCAATCGAAATTGTTTCGATTTAAATTTTAAATAGTTGTATATAAAATTGCTTGATTGTGATGATTGGATGATGGTTTTTATCTATTATGCTGTAATAGACCCTATACGCCGTATATTAAGCGGAGGTTATTTATTAAAAACATATACCGCGATAATTCCACCGTGAAGTGGAATTGGTATTATATATGTATTTGGAGTTGATTTACCGCATTATATAGCGGATGAGACCCTATTGCACCGCATAATAGCGGATAATATTTATAAATCCCATATACCGTGATATTCCACCTCGAAGTGGAATTGGTATTGTGCTAACATCTGTGGATGCAGGGAAACAGGTTGGAGGGATCCAACTGGATTCCTCAAACATTTGAATTTATTTCATATGTTTTGTGTTGTTTATTTATAATCGCCGTGTGATTATATTTGTGGATTGGAATTGTTGAAGGTTATAATTTAGCCGAATATATTTTTGGTATCGTTGGATACCAGAAATAAATAAAATTGGATTTTTGAAATTCAAGTTGAAAATTTATTATGAAAATTTATTTTTGAGAATTGGATAAATTTAAAAGGAGTTTTAAAAAGATAAAAGTTTATTTTTGGACTATATTGAATTAAATTCCAAATTTTGGGAAAAAGCCTTAATAAATGGATTTCGGGTAATATTATCATAAGCTGAAGAATTTATTTAAAATTTGGATTTTTTAATAGATTTGAAGAGATAAAGAAATTTATTTTAAAAAGGAAATAACTTTGGAAATTTATTTGATTTAAATTAATCAGATGATTAGATTAATCCTACTTATGGATGTTTGGATTATATTGGATGTTGAATTGTTTGACATCTCAAATATGTGATGTTTTGTGATATATCCTGATTTGTGTTGTGATCTATAATTTGTTTATCTTTGATATATATATATATCTGTGATCTGTGAATGAAAAATAAGCGTTATAGTTATACCGCTTATCAAATTATATTGTTACATTTGATCTGTGATGGTTGAATGTTGTTGCACTATTGTGTTAAACCGTGGACTACACAATACACACACAAATGTGGATTTTACGTGGAAATCTGTTAAGTCACAGATTTTTATCAATTTTGAAAAATTGAATTTTTGAATCCAAAATAGTTTTGGAATTGGAATTAAAAGTTTTCGAAAATGAGATTCAGAAATAAAAGTTATTTTAAATAACTTAATAAAAATTGGAATTTAAATCATTTGATTTAAATTTTGAATTCAATACTTAAAATTGAATTCGATGATTTGGGAATTTTGGTTTAAAAGATTTTACAAGTGTGAAAGGTGTTATATGGGTTTCTAACCATTTAAAATATGGTTTTGGAAATTTAAATTTATATTCAAGTTTTATACTTGGATGGCTTTAAACTGTGTAATTGTAACAAGTTTTTCCCAAAACGAAAACTATCTGTTTTCAAATAATAATAGCTTTCATTAAGTGAAAAGATTTCCAATTTGTATCGAAACATTTCAAGTTGAAATGAAATTATGAATAGTTTAGAAAAACTATGAATTAACCTTTGTGAAGATGATTAAGCTTTATCTTGAAATCAAAGAAGATTTTAAAAGGTGTATCTTTTATATTATAAAAGACTTGAATTGTGAATAGTTTTGAAAGCTATAAATTAAATCTTAATTTAAAGATTTAATGGGTTAATCCAATTGAAATGGAAATTGATTTGGAAATCTGTGAATGAATCTTTGTGAAATTGGGTAAACTTTGTGAACTAAATCTTTTTGTTTAAAGATTTAAAATGGTAATTTGTTTAAACCATTTAAAGGAAAGGATTTGGGTAATAAGTTGTGACTTAATTGAAATCCTATATCCATATGTTTTAAATATTGTGCTCACTATTCGGGGTAGCCGGGAAAAGACCTTTGTGTCATATAACCCATTCCGAATTAGGGATACGACGATATGGATCGTATTGAAGACCGGTGTGAAGACCAGGTATTTTCGAAAATGAAAGGACAACCTGTCAAATGTCTCTGCACCGAGTTGCTCCGGTATAGAGATTTATATCACTCTTCTTGTGATGGGAAGTCCGGACGTGATTAGTGAATATCCGGATTGCAAGGGCTTCTTCGGAAGTGCCTTCGGTTCCGTTCGATCCCGGAATGGACTTGTATGGATGTGTGTCTGACATTACACTTTGAGATGTAAAGCTGGTTTCTATCAAATACATTTCTGCTGGTGGCGGAGAATTTATTCTCTTAGCTTAACACCCTTCTCTGAGACGTACGAGCTCAGAGGTTATGTAGTTGATGGTTACTAGTGATACATTCCCAATTTGGTAATGTGGCATACGAAGTGTTGTTGATCATTTGTTGATCAAAGCGTGGCTTTGTGAAAAAGCGTGGCTTTGTGAAAAACGTAGCTTTGTGGATGAAACTTTGTTGAGCCTCACAACCCGGTAATGGTCGAAACAGGAATGTTGCGGCAAGGTTTTTAGGGGTCGTGCCCCTAGGGTATGTCATTTCCTTCTGGATAAAAGGTGATATCATGGTATGGAGCCCAGATATTTTACCTATGTTGATGCTGCAAATTTATTATACTTTGTGGTTGTTGCTTTATGGTTGAGGATCCTCGGATAAAGGTCGGTAATGACCGGGGGATGGCATAGCTCGTGTGTTTGCTACCTTGTTACAGCTGTACAGCGTGAGGTAGCGTCGGCCTTGTGTTTGCAGAGAGCGGGTTGACTCTCGGGGCATCTTTCCAGAGGCGTTTCCATTTCGGTGTAAGGAAGTTCCTTTGCCTGACCATTTGTTGGAAATCCAAAGAAACAATACGAACCTTGTATGGTTTTAGTTGTATAACCTGCTATGGAATGTGGCGGTAACCTGCTATTGAACATAGTAGCTATAGTAGGCATACAATAATGGTTGTATGTTGGCTAAGATTAATATTATACTTTCGAAATGTTTTCCACACTATGCACTAGTAATAATATCAAAAGAGTTTTCTTTTGCATAGTAAGCATGTTTGACTATCATAAGAAGAAATCTCCTCCAATTCTGCATTTGCATTGTGTGTGTGGCAGGAGGTCTTATGGTAGTTTCATTTTCCAAAAGCATTGCGAATGTCTTTTACTACTTTTGTTGTTGTTGTTGTTTTAAAAGATAAATAACTGTTTTAGTTCTCACACCAGTCACCATGACTGACCTGGAGTTTATTGTTTCCTTTCTAAACTCTGGATGCCCACCAATTTCCACACGGGCAGTCTAGAGTCAGGTTATCAGGTCATTCTGGATTCAGGAGATGCTTTGGAGCTCAAGTGGCGAGCTGGATGACTAGACGTATCACTTGTATATGATATTATTTATTCCGCTATGTATTCTGTATGAGGACAAGTTTGTATAACTGTCCATTGATATATTGTGTTGTATATTAACTCTGATGATGATGTAATGTATAAACTGATATAGTTCTTTGATTTAAAGATTATTCATTTATCTATTAAATGTTGTTCCGCTGCGAATTTTAGATTCTGATATTGTTTCTGTTTCTGTGTTTTCTGTTCTCTTTTTCTTCGGTCTTCTTCTACCTCTTCTTTTTCTCCATAACAATTCGGTTTTCCAGCATTCGATTGCTCGGTAGTTGATACAGTGGACGTATTAATGTCGACTTTCGAGCGTCGAAAAGTCGAAACGTTACATGTGGTATCAGAGCATATGGTTAAGTGATAACTTTGGCTCTGTTGGGTGTTACTCATTAGAGATAGAGTCAGTAGTACTCTAGAATGAGTGTGAGTGTAATAATAGATACGAGTGCATATTTGTTAGTGAATATGAAATTGTTTTATATTGTGTTTGCTTATCCGTTGAGCTGTTTATGAATTCTGGTCGGTATGTGGGACGCCATTTTATCGATAGGGGTTTCTAAACACTTAAACGAGGCAAGTCGACATAGTATTATTTTAAATTGGGTAAATGAAATAATTTTACCTTGGTATTATTTTACATATAAAAGAAATAATTTTTCAGAAATTATTAAAGTGTATATAAATTGATTGTTTGGTTTTTGAAAATGTAAGAATATATATAAGTTAATTAAAAGTTGTTTGAATAATCTAAATAAAACAACAATTGTAAAAGAATGAAGTATATAAGCAAATGAATTATTAAGTATGGAATTATAATTAAGATGATTTACAATTGTGAAATAATCTTGTATAAGTAAAGTGGAATGGTGAAATTATATGAGAAAAAGATTTATAAATGTGGTTTATAAATAAAGGAAATATTGAAAGAATATTAAGCACTGGATTCACTACTGTTGCTGGGAAATAATAAGGGTGATGACTGCAGCATCATCAGTATCATTTTCAAGTTTCTGTGTGATGGATTTGCTACCATAGTAAATTGAAAATTGAAGTTTTGTTGTGATAAACAAAATTTAAATTAAAATCCAAATTGAAATTGATGAATATAAGTAGAAATGAGTTTTGAACTTATAATATGAGATAATAAATTTGACTTCGGTAAAAGTTAAATAGAATTTATTTTAGAATTGGAATCTGAATTGGATTTATAAGTGGAAATTTAAGTAAGTTAAACAAATGATGTTTAATTGGAATATAACTTAAGTGATGTTGAATGAAGTTGATTCTGGTATCGAAGTAAAATAATAAAGTGAATTTATTAAATGGATGTGAATTTGAGTTATATAAATGAAATTCAACTTTATTTGTAAAATGAATTAGGAATTGAATTGAACTAAATGGATTGAATGTTAATCAATCTAATGTAAATAAATTGATATGGAATAATGAATGTAAGTGTTAATTCATTAAACCAAATTGAAGGTAAACAAAGTGAATAAATTTGGTTGTGTTGAATATACATTGGTTGTTATATGATTCTTGGTTGATTGTATAAAATTCATTAAGTGTTAATGAAATTGAATTGAAAGCTATGTAATTGGATTTAAATTGAAAGTGAACCAACTTGAATTTAAATTAGTGAATGTAAACTAACTGAGAACGAAGAATTGAATGTCGTTGTATGTGAATTGGTTGTAAACAATTACAAGTAATGTCAAAATCATCTAAGTTGCTTATAAACCTTGTTTAGTATGCATTTCTTTTAATATGCATGTATTGTAGTTGTTTAAAAGAGTAAAATGTTAATAACTTTATATATATGTCACTTACATATTTAAAATGAGTAAGTACAGGTCCGGGGCTACCGTTTGGCTGGTTGGGTTGCGCTAAAATGCTTTATTAATAACTGCTTTGCTTAAAAATGTTAAAAAGGTACGCCTACGCAATAAAAATAGGAAATATGAACTGTTTTTCTGCTTTTCCGACCGTGTGGGTCGATGTATATATATTTATGTCTATTGTGATCCTACTACGATCGAACCGCGCAAAGGAGGCTATGGCGAATTTTTCTGAAAATTTAAGGCGTTAGAAAATTTTCGGGAAATTTTGGGAAATTTGTGAAAACTAAATTTTGGATTTGGAGTTAAAAGTTAAACGATATAGTTCGTTTTGAAAGGTATAACTATATATGGATTTGAAAACTTAGTAAAGTTTTAGAAAGAGTTTAACTATTGGATTTTGGGGAAGTTGTACACTCAGGTGATTTTGAAATCTAATTTGAACGAATTGTTCGAGAAGTTAATGGATTTGAGGCATTTTTCTTACTTGGCAATTTCGAGGACGAAATTCTTTTAAGGGGGGAAGATTGTAACGACCCAGAATTTCCATCATTTGAAATTCAGATATTTAATTAATTTTAAATATTGACAGGTAAGATTTGTAAGTCGAATAAATTTAATTTCGAATATAGTGATTTAATTGGATAATTAAATCGACAATTTAATATTGAAATTGCAGAAATAATTGGGAATTGAATTTAATGTGTATAAACATGATTTATAAAGTTATATTAAATCATATTGGAGTTAGAATGATGTTTGTAAACTTTTAAAATTGAATTAAAAGTTAAATTGTGAAAATTGAATATTTTAATATTTAATCGACTAGTGGAAATAGTCATTTTTCCAAACAGTCTCGGATTTTGACAAAACCAGTTTCATCGGATCCGTAATGTTAAATTATTGTAAGGTTTCAAATTTCGTGTCAATTGGATTTACGGTTCGTCCGGGGCAAGCCAAAACGCATAGAAATCATTTTAAATCAATTTGATTTAAATTTGATCGTTTATTTCCGTAACTAGCACATACGATCAAATTAGCTCCTGAAACACGTTCCATTGTGTTCGGAACGCAGGTAAAACCTTAGAAACGCCAGTCGGCACGTTTGATTTCGAGTTCGAAAATTTTCGATGAATAGTGTTTTGAGCAATTTTCTATAAAAGGACGTTATTCTTTCTATTTGCAAACCAAAATTAACCCTAGGGTTTCCAGCCGCCATTAACATTTCTATGGCCAGAAATTCGTTCCTTTCCTCCTCCATTATCTTTCCATCCGTCAACCGATTCGAAAAATGTTCAACTACAAAGAGGTAGAGGACGACGAGATCTTCGATCTCAACGGCTGTGATCGGAAACGGAGCAACGGATCGACGACAAACTGCATTCAAACGCGCACGTTCGTTCACGTTTTTCGAGGCATCAGGGGGCCGAGTTCGACCGGGTTCCAGGCGTGGGTAGAGCTCGGCGTTGGCTTCGAAATGGAGGTGATTGATCGATTTGAAGTGGACGATGGTGGCCACGACAATTAGGGCAAAAGGGGAGGCAATGGGTTCTATCGTTCAAAACGTAGCCTGGGAGTTTTCACGCGTGAAATTAGGAAGAAGGGATGACGTGCGACCAAGATTTGATAAAAGAAAATGCACGGCCAGATTTTAAGCAAGGTTAAAAATAAAAGTTCTGTAAATAATTTGTATTATTTAGATTCGTTTAAACTTTAAATTGCCATATCTTTGTCATACGATATCAGATTTCGACGAATTTGAAAGCGTCGGGATCGCAGCGACGCGATCTACGCTACAGCGCAGGTCTGGAGTCAGTTTGAGAAAGCTAAAATTTTGGATTAAATCGAATGATTCGATTTAATTTAAAATTTCAAACGCTCGACAAAACTCAAGGTGAGAACTTCTCACTCAATCGAAATTGTTTCGATTTAAATTTTAAATAGTTGTATTTAAAATTTCTTGATTGTGATGATTGGATGATGGTTGTTATCTATTGTGCTGTAATAGACCCTATACGCCGTATATTAAGCGGAGGTTATTTATTAAAAACATATACCGCGATAATTCCACCGTGAAGTGGAATTGGTATTATATATGTATTTGGAGTTGATTTCCTGCATTATATAGCGGATGAGACCCTATTGCACCGCATAATAGCGGATAATATTTATAAATCCCATATATCGCGATATTCCACCTTGAAGTGGAATTGGTATTGTGCTAACATCTGTGGATGCAGGGAAACAGGTTGGAGGGATCCAACTGGATTCCTCAAACATTTGAATTTATTTCATATGTTGTGTGTTGTTTATTTATAATCGCCGTGTGATTATATTTTTGGATTGGAATTGTTGAAGGCTATAATTTAGCCGAATATATTTTTGGTATCGTTGGATACCGGAAATAAATAAAATTGGATTTTTGAAATTCAAGTTGAAAATTTATTGTGAAAATTTATTTTTAAGAATTGGATAAATTTAAAAGGTGTTTTAAAAAGATAAAAGTTTATTTTTGGACTATATTGAATTAAATTCCAAATATTGGGAAAAAGCCTTAATAAATGGATTTCGGGTAATATTATCATAAGCTGAAGAATTTATTTAAAATTTGGGTTTTTAAATAAATTTGAAGAGATAAAGAAATTTATTTTAAAAAGGAAATAACTTTGGAAATTTATTTGATTTAAATTAATCAGATGATTAGATTAATCCTACTTATGGATGTTTGGATTATATTGGATGTTGAATTGTTTGACATCTCAAATATGTGATGTTTTGTGATATATCCTGATTTGTGTTGTGATCTGTAATTTGTTTATCTCTGATATATATATATATATATAAATCTGTGATCTATGAATGAAAGATAAGTGTTATAGTTATACCACTTATCAAATTATATTGTTATATTTGATCTGTGATGGTTGAATGTTGTTGCATTATTGTGTTAAACCGTGGACTACACAATACACACACAAATGTGGATTTCACGTGAAAATCTGTTAAGTCACAGATTTTTATCAATTTTGAAAAATTGAATTTTTGAATCCAAAATAGTTTTGGAAATGGAATTAAAAGTTTTCGAAAATGAGATTAAGAAATAAAAGTTATTTTAAATAACTTAATAAAAATTGGAATTTAAATCATTTGATTTAAATTTTAAATTCAATACTTAAAATTGAATTCGATGATTTGGGAATTTTGGTTTAAAAGATTTTACAAGTGTGAAAGGTGTTTTATGGGTTTCTAACCATTTAAAATATGGCTTTGGAAATTTAAATTTATATTCAAGTTTTATACTTGGATGGCTTTAAACTGTGTAATTGTAACAAGTTTTTCCCAAAACGAAAACTATCTGTTTTCAAATAATAATAGCTTTCATTAAGTGAAAAGATTTCCAATTTGTATCGAAACATTTCAAGTTGAAATGAAATTGTGAATAGTTTAGAAAAACTATGAATTAACCTTTGTGGAGATGATTAAGCTTTATCTTGAAATCAAAGAAGATTTTAAAAGGTGTATCTTTTATATTATAAAAGACTTGAATTTTGAATAGTTTTGAAAGCTATAAATTAAATCTTAATTTAAAGATTTAATGGGTTAATCCAATTGAAATGGAAATTGATTTGGAAATCTGTGAATGAATCTTTGTGAAACTGGGTAAACTTTGTGAGTAAATCTTTTTGTTTAAAGATTTAAAATGGTAATTTGTTTAAACCATTTAAAGGAAAGGATTTGGGTAATAAGTTGTGACTTAATTGAAATCCTATATCCATATTTTTTAAATATTGTGCTCACTATTCGGGGTAGCCGGTAAAAGACCTTTGTGTCATATAACCCATTCCAAATTAGTGTTACGATGATATGGATCGTATTGAAGACCGGTGTGAAGACCGGGTATTTTCGAAAATGAAAGGACAACCTGTCGAATGTCTCTGCACCGAGGTTCTCCGGTATAGAGATTTATATCACTCTTCTTGTGATGGGAAGTCCGGACGTGATTAGTGAATATCCAGATTGCAAGGGCTTCTTTGGAAGTTCTTTCGGTTCCGTTCGATCCTGGAACGGACTTGTATGGATGTGTGTCTGACATTACACTTTGAGATGTAAAGCTGGTTTCTATCAAATACATTTCTGTTGGTGGCGGAGAATTTATTCTCTTAGCTTAACACCCTTCTCTGAGACGTACGAGCTCAGAGGTTATGTAGTTGATGGTTACTAGTGATACATTCCCAATTTGGTAATGTGGTGTAACGACCCTAGATTTTAATTTTATTTAAATTAATAATTTAATGAATTTTTGAATTAAAATTGTATAATTTATTATCAATGAAAGCGAGTTTCCCCGATACAAAATAAATTTGATATAAATCATTTAAATTTAAATATATTGTAAATATTGTATATATGTGAATATATATGTATTTGAGCATATATGAAGAAATTTGAGATTTATAAATAAATTGATTTAAAAATTTAGAAATGATGGTAATTTGAATTTAAATAATATTTATGAAAATAAAATAATTAGTATTAGAGTTAAATAATAATAGAAGTAAAATAAAATACAAAGTAAATACATTAAGTAAAATCTAACGATAAATTAAAATAGAAGTAAAATAAAAGAATACAAAGAAAAAAATATATGCATAAGCTTTTGAAAACAAGACATCAAATGATATTTAAAAAGTTAAAACAAATATATACATAAGTAAGTGTAGGCTTGAGAAAGAAGACACCCAGCATGTACAACTGAAACAAGCAAGGCAAGTGATATCAACATAAAATATCTATATACCAACTAACATCCTTTCAGCCGAAAGCAAAGAAAAAAAAATGAATTTGTACAAACTCATAAATGCAAGTATCTCTAACCCATAACAACATCATCTCAGCCATACCCAATAGTATATACAAACATAAATATAATATTACCTTGTACAAATTCCTATATACCAACTCCTCAACATCAGTTCGTTCAAAACAAATAAGGCCTGAGAGAAAAAAAAATGAAGTGAATGTCATTTGTAAACAAACTCAAACAAACTCAACATCAAAACAAATCAGCAGCAAAATTTAAACAAGGAGCAACTCAACATTCCAGAGTTCAAAAGCAAAGATCAACTCAGTATACAAGCAACTAAATCAAATATCAAGCAATGATTCAAAGTTTTCAGATTTAAAAACAAAAAGGCACTGTCTCTGTTCTTTCTTTTTAAACGGTGAGCAAACCACTTGACCGCGATATTTCTTTTGATGCTGGGATTTATATTTTAGTGATGCGTTTGTATAATTTTGTGAATGTGCCTGTGTGTGTATATATATACATGTGAAAATAGGTATGCAGGTCTGTGTACAGGGGAGTTTGCTCTGTTCTAAATCTTACAGGCATAAGCTAATTTCAAAACTCAAAACCGTGTTCCTCAATTTCTGTTAGAGTTTGATTTTTGAACATAATAGGATTTAAATATCAAGATTTAAATATTAAAAATACTTTTAAGTATTAAGGACAAAGGGATTTACTGTAAACCTTAAAACAACACAGTGAAACTTAAATTTGGTCAAAGATCAACTGCTTCAAATTTTGAATTGAATTACATGCATAAAATCGTGATGAAAAATCATGAATTTAGATATGAAATTCATAAATTTTAGTTGGGTATTTCGAGAGCAAATTGACGACAATCGAAATTGGCATTTTGGCCAATTTTCGGTGACGTGTTGGACTGGGGGAGTCGGGGTTACTCGTGGTGATAGAGGAGGCTTTGGTGGAGATGGGAAAAATGCAGTTTAATTTTTCCAATGTCTCAATCGTTCGAATTAGATCGAAGTAGGGTTTAAGTTGATTTTTGGAGGGGTTCGACTGTCGTGACCATCGCGACTTGGCCGTTGGACCGGAGGTGTTAGGATTTGGGGAGGACGAAGCTTGTGGGCATGGTGATCGATGGTGAGGTTGGCGGAGTTAAATGGCGACGAGATGGTCGGCGGCGATGGAGTTTATGGGTTCGAGTTGCTGCTGTTTGGCTCAGTTGGGTCGAATTTTGATTCGAGCGAGTATTTTTCAATCCGGGTTCATATTTTTGCTCACGTATGATCGAGAGATCATCGGCGATGGTTGCGATGACCAACGGCGGCAGGAGGCAGTGGGACACGTGCACAAGTGCGTGTGTGTGTGCACTGGAATGTGGAGCTGGGAAGGACGAGTTGAATACTCGAAGGAATACTCGCGTTTCATCGCGATTTACTCGAAGTTGAGGAGCTGGAGGTTTGCTCTGGAAGTTCTCGCGTTGGTCTCAGGTGACTCGAAAATTTGGAGGGGAATCTCGGGGGATAACTCGAGTAGTACTGGAATTTTACTCGGGTCATTTTGTTTTCAAGTTTACACAGAACCCAGTTTTTTAACAGTTTTAAATTGTTAGGTTTTAAATTAAAACCAATGTTAAGCTGAGGCTAATTCAAGTGTTTAAATTCCAGTTTTTGAAATGGAAGAAAGTTTAAAAATTTAAATACTTTAAATAAATAAATATTTTGAAAACTTTAGTGGATTTGGTCTAAAATCCCTTGATAGCTAAGATTTTCTTTAAACTTGTAACTTAAGATTTTTTAAAGTTAATTTATAAATTGATTTTGGAATATGAATTAAGCAAGTGTTTGAAATAAGTAATCAGTAAAGATAAATTTAGGTCTTAATTTAAGGACCATTATTGATTCAAAATGATAATTACTTAAGGTAACTAATGAAGGATGGATTTTTATTTAAAGGTTAATTAATTTAAAATGATTAAGAAATCATTATTAATTAAGGGATTATTTATTAATGATTAAATTAATTTATAATTAAGGGTAATTAATTAAATGATAATAAATTAAGGGTTAAATTATTAATTAAAGATAATTAATTAAATGGTGGATTAAATAATTAAAAGTAAATTATTTAAAAATTAAAGGTTAATTAATTTATTATTAATGGTCAATTAATAAATGATTAAAGAATAATTAATCAAGATAATTTGTAATTGATTAATAATTGATTAACCAGGATTAGAAATTTATTCACAAGAGTTAATTTGATTTGAATAAATCAGATAGTTAACTGACCTTACCTATGAATGTTTGAATTCTATTGAATGTTGAATTGGTTGATATCCCTTATTGTGATGCTTTGTGATATACCCTGATTTATGTTGTGATCTGTAATTTACTTATCTCTGATATATATCTGTGATCTGTACGATAAGCGTTATAGTTTATATCGCTTATCAACTATATTTCTGTATTTTGATCTGTGATGATTGAATAATATTGCACTTGTGTGTAAAACCCCTGGACTACACTTTTACACACACAAATATGGATTTCACGTGGAAATCGGTTAAATCACAGATGATTTAAAATTAATGTTTGTGAAATTGAAATTTTAATTTCAATTGATTTTGAAATTAGAAACTTGGGTTTAAAGTGAAAAGCTTTTGAAATGGAATTTCAAAGATAAAAGTTATTTCGAATAACTTAATCGAGTTTTGAAAATTTAAATAATTTGATTTAAATTTGAATTCAAGTTTGAAATTGAATTCTGTGATTTGAAACTAGGGATTAAAGATGTTGTACAAGTTATATATGGGTTAAAACCATTTTAAAGGTATTGATTTGGGAATTTGAATTTAATTCAAGGGTTTTAACTCGTGTAAATATAACTGGATTTTCTGAAACGGAACTATTTGTTTTCAAATAGTAAACGCTTTCACATAAGTAATGGATTTCCAAATTGTGTTGAACGGTTTCAAGTTTGAAATAGAATTGAAATGTTTTGAAAGTTATGAAATGAGTCTTTGATTCAAAGACCGGACTAGTTAATCTAACTTGAAATGGAATTGATTTTGAAAGACTATGAATGAATCTTTGGAAACGAGTTTTGAAAGCTATAAGTTAAATCTTGATTTAAAGATTTAACGAGTAAACCTACTAAAATGGAAATTGTTTTGAAATCCATAAATGGATCTTTGTGAACGGGGTAAACTTTGTGAATTGGATCTTTTTGTTTAAAAGATTAAAAGTGTGGAAATTGTTTAAACCATTGAAGGTTTTTGAAATGAATCTTTTTGTTTAAAAGATTGGAAATGGTAATTTGTTTTAACCATTCGAATGAAAAGTTTTGGGCTTTAAGCTATGATTTAACTGAGACCCCAGTATCCATATGATTTTTAATTGCGCTCGTTATTCGGTTTAGCCGGGAGAGGACCTTTGTGTCATATAACCCTTTCCGAATAGTGATACGACGTATATGGATAGCATTTGAAGACCGGTGGTGAAGACCGGATATTTTCGAAAACGAAAGGACAACTCGTCGAATGTCTCTGCATCCACTGGCCCCGATATAGAGATTTTAGCACCCTTTGTGATGGGAAGTCCGGACGTGATTAGAAATTATCCGGATTTGCAAGGGCTTCTTCGGAAGTGCCTTCGGTTCTGTTCGAACCCGGAACAGACTTGTATGGATGTGTGTCTGACGTTACACTTTGAGATGTAAAGCTGGTTTCTATCAAATACATTTCTGTTGGTGGCGGAGAATTTATTCTCTTAGCTTAACACCCTTCTCTGAGACGTATGAGCTCAGAGGTTATGTAGTTGATGGTTACTAGTGATACATTCCCAATTTGGTAATGTGGCATACGAAGTGCTGACGATCATTTGTTGATCAAAGCGTGGCTTTGTGAAAAAGCGTGGCTTTGTGGAAAAGTGTTGCTTTGTGGAAAAGCGTGGCTTTGTGAAAAAGCGTTGCTATGTGGACGAGACTTCGTCGAGCCTCACAACCCGGTAATGGTCGAAACAGGAATGTTGCGACAAAGGTTTGTAGGGGTAGCGCCCCTAGGGTATGTCATTTCCTTCTGGATAAAAGGTGATATCATGGTATGGAGCCCAGATATTTTACCTATGTGGATGCTGCACAGTTATTATACTTTGTGGTTGTTGCTTTATGATCGAGGTACCTCGGATAAAGGTCGGTGACGACCGGGGGATGACATGACTCGTGTGTTAGTTACCTAGTTACAGCTTGGTTAAAGCGTGAGGTAACGTCGGCCTTGTGTTTGCAGAGATCCGGTTAGGTTCTCGGGGCGTCTTTCCAGAGGTGTTTCTATTTCGGTAAGGAAGTTCCTTAGCCTGACCATTTGTTGGAAATCCAAAGAAACAATACGAACCCAGTACGGTTTTAGTTGTATTACCTGCTATGGAATGTGGCGGTAACCTGCTATTGAACATGGTAGCTATAGTAGGCATACGATGAAATGTTGTATGCTGGCTAAGATTTATATTATATTTTCGAAATGTTTTTCTACACTATGCACTAGAAATAATATCAAAAGAGTTTTGATTTTGCGTAGTAAGCATGTTTGACTATCATAAGAAGAAATCTCCTCCAATTCTGCGATTGCATTGTGTGTGTGGCGGGAGGCCTTATGGTAGTTTCATTTTAGAAAAGCATTGCGGGTTTCAATGTTAAAAGTCTTTTGTGTTTGTTTAAAGATAAATTGTTTTTGTTGCTCACACCAGTCCCATGACTGATCCGGAGTTTATTGTTCCCTTCCTAAACTCTGGGTGCCCACAATTTTCCACACGGGCAGTCTAGAGTTGGGTTTTCTCAGATATTCAGGTTTAGTAGATTATCTGGAGCTGGTTCAGTTCTTGGAGTTCATGGACTGATGTTACTTATCTTGGAGCATTCTATTGGGGACATTCTATCCGCTGATGATGTTATCTTTTCTTTTCCGCTGCTATTTCTTGTATCATATCTCTGATTTATATAGATATTTATTGTATCAGATGTTGTATATCTATATTCTTTTTCTTTTCCGCTGTGTTGTTTACTTAATGTTGTTATAAGTTCCGGCGACTCGGATTTGAACGGTCGAATCTACGGCATTCGAGTACGATGTAAAGTATGGATGTCGATTTTCGAACGCGAAAAATCCGCAGCCGTTACATGTGGCATACGAAGTGTTGTTGATTATTTGTTGATCAAAGCGTGGCTTTGTGAAAAAGCGTGGCTTTGTGGACGAGACTTCGTCGAGCCTCACAACCCGGTAATGGTCAAAACAGGAATGGTGTGGCAAGGTTTCTAGGGGTCGCACCCCTAGGGTATGTCATTTCCTTCTGGATAAAAGGTGATATCATGGTATGGAGCCCAGATATTTTACCTATGTTGATGCTGCAAATTTATTATACTTTGTGGTTGTTGCTTTGTGGTTGAGGATCCTCGGATAAAGGTCGGTAACGACCGGGGGATGGCATAGCTCGTGTGTTAGCTACCTAGTTACAGCTTTACAGCGTGAGGTAGCGTCAGCCTTGTGTTTGCAGAGAGCAGGTTGAATCTCGGGGCGTCTTTCCAGAGGCGTTTCCATTTCGGTGTAAGGAAGTTCCTTTGCCTGACCATTTGTTGGAAATCCAAAGAAACAATACGAACCTTGTACGATTTAGTTGTATAACCTGCTATGGAATGTGGCGGTAACCTGCTATTGAACATAGTAGCTATAGTAGGCATACAATAATGGTTGTATGTTGGCTAAGATTAATATTATACTTTCGAAATGTTTTCCACACTATGCACTAGTAATAATATCAAAAGAGTTTTCTTTTGCGTAGTAAGCATGTTCGACTATCATAAGAAGAAATCTTCTCCAATTTTGCGTTTGCATTGTGTGTGTGGCAGGAGGTCCTATGGTAGTTTCATTTTCCAAAAGCATTGCGAATGTCTTTTACTTCTTTTGTTGTTGTTGTTTTAAAAGATAAATAACTGTTTTAGTTCTCACACCAGTCACCATGACTGACCTGGAGTTTATTGTTTCCTTTCTAAACTCTGGGTGCCCACCAATTTCCACACGGGCAGTCTAGAGTCAGGTTATCAGGTCATTCTGGATTCAGGAGATGCTTTGGAGCTCAAGTGGCGAGCTGGATGGCTAGACGTATCACTTGTATATGATATTATTTATTCCGCTGTGTATTCTGTACGAGGACAAGTTTGTATAACTGTCCATTGATATATTGTGTTGTATATTAACTCTGATGATGATGTAATGTATAAACTGATATAGTTCTTTGATTTAAAGATTATTCATTTATCTATTATATGTTGCTCCGCTGCGAATGTGAGATTCTGATATTGTTTCTGTTTCTGTGTTTTCTGTTCTCCTTTTCTTCTGTCTTCTTCTACCTCTTCTTTTTCTCCATAACAATTCGGTTTTCCGGCATTTGATTGCTCGGCAGTTGATACATGGGACGTATTAATGTCGACTTTCGAGCGTCGAAAAGTCGGAACGTTACACTAATTGTCGCCTCCTCTTGTAACCTCTTACTTATCCTAATTATAATAAGCGTGCCCAACCTCACCTAATCTATTGTGAGACCATCAGCCCTAGTCTAAAAGGGTCCTGCCCAGCCTCACCTAAGTGTTTTGTGAGACCATCAGTCCTAGTCTGAAAGGGAATGTTGCCGGTACGGGTCCTAACAAACAAAATCTAGTTGCGACCCTTGCCCAAATCCCTCGATTTGAGCTTCTATCTATTGGCCACTTATTTACCCTGTGTCCTAACCTCACCTAATTATTGTAAGACCATCAGTCCTAGTCTGAAAGGGTCCTGCCCAGCCTCACCTAATCTGTTGTGAGACCATCAGTCTTAGTCTGAAAGGGAATGCTATTGGTACGAGCCCTATTTCTATCTTTGCTTATTAACTTAGTGTAAGTTTTAAAATAAGCCTCTTCTGTTATTTCTGCTCTATTTGCTTATTAACTTAATCTAAGTCTTAAAATAAGCCTTTTCTGTTATTTGCTATATTTGCTTATTAACTTAATTATAAGTTTTAAAATAAGCCTTTACTGTTCTTTTTGCTTAATCATAACCTAAGTTATAATTGTTACTCTTCTATTCCATCTTTTTAGTTATAACCACTAGTTATAAACATGCTTGCAAATGTCTCAAATTTGCCTATTTCGGTCTATCTTCTTTTTATTACAGTTTTTATTTTACATTTGATTTTTGTAATTTAACGTTTTCTATTTTAATCCATATTTGCAAATTATTCTCTTTTTTAATATTCTTATATTTTATTCGCAAAAAAGGAATAAAAAGAAACTAAAATTTACAGGCTAAATTCTAACGTAAAACAGATGTAAATAAATGCAAATAATTGTAAATAACTGTAAATAACTGAATAAAATAGCTGAATAAAAATAACTGAATAAAATAGACTAAAAAGATCTTTAAAAACTAGCCGTAAATAACTTATATAGAAATTGTCTCCAAATTGCAGAAAAACTACAACTATTGAGAACCCTATTATTTTAAATTACTTAAAAATCTAAAATAATTACTAAACATTCACTTGTGGTCCTTAGCTCTAGTCCTTGGTCTTCCTTGATCCACTTCTAGAGCGTAGAATATTTTTATCAAAAAGATTTCCTCCTTAGAAATATTTTCTATTTCGGGTCCAACCTCTGGCAATGAACCCAAATAGGAAAAAATCTGAATGAGAAAAATAGCTAGGCCTAGGATCTTATTTATAGTGTAGTCTAGGGATCTCAGACCGTTGGATTTGAAGATTAAATCAGATGCAACCATGTCATAGGCTCACTGGGAACCGTCGGATGGAAGCACGAACGCACAGGATTGAAGAAAAGTGGAAAAACACGTCACGCTTGGATCTGGACAAAACAATGACCAAATACAAGGGTGGATCGACCTTCATGTCGATCTGTATATGCTGGGGGTCGACCTATAGGTCGACCTGTGCATATTACGGGTCGTCCCTAAGGTCGACCTGACCTTATATATATATATATATTTCGTTTTCTTCGTTTCTTGTTTATTTCGTAACTTCTTCGTTTTAGCTCGGATATTGACAAACTATATATCGAAATTGACCAAAAATTTACCACGGACACAATGGTGCAACTTCCGTGGCTCAATTCTGACAATTTCACAAACTTATTTTATTATTTAATTAATTCGTTAATTAATTATTATAGCTTGAATTTCGGGTTGTTACATTCTCCTCTCCTTAAAGGATTTCATCCCCAAAATCTCTAAGGAAAGAAGAATGAAATAAATATTTTCATCCAATTTCTACAACCATATACTCAACCACCATCCATTACATCCATTGTCCTTTAGTTTTCTAATGCAATTTATGATATATATATACGCAAATAGTGTAGTGTCAATGTCCATAGCTAATGCAAAAGATTAGGCGGTCTATTGATTCAATCGACCTCCTTTTTATGCAATCATGTCTGTGCCATGTATCCAAATGAATGCAAATTCCCTAATGACAACTGATAGTTCTATATGCATGCTACAATCATCATCCAAATGCAACAATCATATGTTAATTATCCATTTATAGCAACCATGGAAATAAAATGAAAATGAAAATGAGCACACATCCATATGCATATGCTTTAGTGACCTGGTTAGGCCGATCCCTAAGAGATAATAGTGTCTAGTGTATATATATGCATCCACTAGCATCCACTAGCAAACACTTTTAACCACTAGCGTCCATTATACACAACATGTTCTAGTAACATCTTTACATTCAGTCATACCATCCATAGGTTAAATCCGAAGACTACCCTCCCAAAGGATGCTAAAGGAAAGAACCTATTCAACATTAAAGATGGAAATAGGAAATTCAAAACGTACCATTGAAATGAAATGGATAAGAGGTACGTATTTTCTCCTCAGCCTCCCACGTAGCGTCTTCAATACTATCTCCCCACCACACCTTAACCAAAGGGACTTCCTTATTCCTAAGCTTCTTGATATCATGTCCAAAGATCTTGGTAGGAATGCGATGAACCGATGCCTCTCTCTCCACTTCAAATTCCTCGAGTTGACTAGGTTCCACTACCTCTGCTGAATCATGTAAGCTCCTTCTCAAGTGCGAAACATGGAAAATATCATGAACTCCTGCGAGCCTCTCTGGTAGCTTTATCCGATACGCCATCTTCCCTACTCTTTCCACAATGGGGAACGGTCCTACGAATCTGGGAGCAAGTTTCCACTTGATCCAAATCTCACTACCTTTCTTAGCGGGGATACATTAATGAAAACCAAGTCTCCTACTTCAAACTCAATGTCCCTTCTCCACTTGTCTGCATAGAATTTCTGCCTATCTTGGGCTGTCTTCATTCTTCTTCTAGTTAAATAATTCTTTTCCGCCGTCTCTCTAATCATGTCGGGACCAAGTAGCAATCTTTATGTAGACTCCAACCAACATGAAGGCGACTTGCACGGTCTTCCATAGAGAGCTTCAAAAGGTGCCATCCCAATGCTAGTCTGGAAACTATTATTATATGCGAACTCCACTAAAGGAAGATGCTCCTCCCAAGTTCCTCCAAAATCAAGAATGCACATCCTCAAAAAATCCTCAAGAACTCTATTAACTCTCTCTGTTTGGTCATCCGTCTGAGGGTGATAGGTCATACTCAATCTAAGCTGTGTTCCTAAAGCCTCTTGCAATCTTCTCTAAAAATCGCTAGTAAAGATAGGGTCTCTATCGCTCACTATGCGAGAGGGAACTCCATGTAGTCGGACTATCTCACGAGCATATAAGGATGCCAAATAAGGTGCTGTCCTCTTACTCTTAACCGAAATGAAGTGGGCGCTCTTAGTCAAACGATCTACAATCACCCAAATACCGATATTCCCCTTCCTAGATCAGGGTAAACCATCTATGAAGTCCATCGAAACACTATCCCACTTCCATTCGGGTACATCTAATGGTTGAAGCAATCCGCCGAGCTTCTGCTGCTCTGCCTTAACTCTTTGGCATACAAGACACTTAGCTACAAACTCTGCTACATCCTTCTTCATGCCGCTCCAATAAAAAACTCTCTTCATGTCCTTAGACATCTTATCACCACCCGGATGAATAGTCATTCGGGAATGGTGTGCTTCTTGTAGAACGGCTCTCATCAAATCACTAGTGTGGGGGACACAAAGTCTTCCATCTCTCCTTAGCCACCCTTTACTTTCTATGGAATAGCATTGGAGATGCCTAGAGACCTCTCCTCTGTTAATCCTCTCTAGAATATCCATAAGCTTTGAATCACCTCGCTGCCTTGAGCCAATTTGATCTATGAGGGTAGGCTTAACCTCAAGTGCTACTAACAATCTAGGAGAAATGTCCGCAGACGGCTTAAAATCAAAGGTGGAAATAAACTTTAGGCTTTTCCATTCTACAAACATTGGGCTAAGGGTTGCTCTCTTTCTACTTAATGCATCTGTAACCACGTTTCCTTTGCCAGGGGTGTAGGCTATCTCAAAGTCATATGATGCCGAAAACTCCATCCAATGCTGCTGCCTCATGTTTAAATCCTTTTGGAGAAAAGGTACTTCAATGATTTATGGTCAGTGAAAAGCTCGAACCTCTCTCCTAGCAAGTAATGTCTCCAAGACTTGAGTGCGAAAACAATAGCAGCTAACTCTAAATCATGGGTGGAGTAGTTCTTCTCATGCGTTCTCAACTGTCTACTTCCATAGCATACTACCCTCCCCTCCTGCATCAATACTGCCCCAAGATCTGTCACATATGCATCGGTGTATACTGTAAAAGGCTTAGCTCCGTCGGGTAAAACTAACACTGGTGCGCTAGTAAGGGCCTTCTTTAGCATCGTGAAGGAATCCTCATAATCTACGTCCCACACGTGCCGTATTCTTCTTAGTGAGGCGAGCAAGCGGTGCTGAAATCTTAGCGAAATCTCTGATAAACTTCTTATAATAGCCAGCCAAACCTAGGAAGCTTCTAACTTTGGTAGCGTTCTTGGGGGCCTTCAAATCTTGCACTGCTACTACCTTAGCGGGATCAACAGCTAAACCCTCTCTTGAGACTACATGCCCTAAGAAACGCACCTCCTTACGCCAAAAGTGACACTTCGAGAACTTTGCTTTCAACTGATGAACACGAAGCGTACGAAGAACCTCCTCAAGTTGAATAGCATGCTCTTCCATACTCTTGGAAAACACCAAAATGTCATCCAAAAATACTACAACGAACTTATTTAAGACATCTCGAAAAACACGGCTCATCAAATCTACAAAATAGGCTAGGGGCATTGGTCAGCCAAAACGGCATAACCAACCACTCAAAGAATCCATCGGGTGTCCTAAATGCGGTCTTATCAATGCTATCGTCAGCGACCCTAAGATAATGAAATCCAGTAGCCAAATCAAGCCGAGAAAATACTAAAGAGCTAACCAACTGATCGAAAAGATCGTCTACCCTAGGAACTGGGTAACGGTTCTTCTTCGTGAGCTTATTCAACTCTCTTTAGTCTATGCAAATTTGAAGGGAACCATCGGCCTTTGTAGCGAAGACGACTGGCGCTCCCCACTCAGATATGCTCCGTCTGATGAAGCCTTTCTCCAATAGCTCACTGATCTGCTTGCTTAACTCTTTCCTCTCTCTTGGAGCTATATGTCTCATGGGCAATGCCACTAGCTTAGCATTGTCATTCAGGTAGATCCTAAAGTCGATCTCTCTCTTAGGGGGTAGTCCCCTAACCTCCTCGAAAATGTCTGGGAAATCTCTAACGACTAGAACAGAATCGAACTCTCCTAGTGATGAATCAAGGGAATAAAGGAAGATAAACATGATTAACCTCTATGGGTCACAAGATACCTCAAGAGTCCTACCGCTGCATGTCTCTAGTCTGACGACTCTCCTCTCGTAGTCCAATATCGTTTCATAAGTGGAGAGCCAATCCATCCCAAAATCATCCCATATCCCAAAAATCCCGATACATAGGCGTCACAATCAAACTCTATGCCTAGTATAAAAATTTTCAAACCCCTTCAAATCATGGATAAATGTGTCGATCCTCCTAAGGGGTTTGAAACAACTATAGGGTCTACTACTAGAGAAATATCTAAGTGCAAACAATCAACCAAGGAAATAGAAATGAAAAAATGTGATGCTCCAGAATAAAAAAGAGTCCAAATAGGAAAATCCAAAATAGAGATCAAACCTTCTACAGAGACTTTCCTACCTCGATCCGGTCCACTACTAGAAGGTGCTACATCCAAAGCCTGTACTTGCACTGTAAGTGCGCCTGCTCTCTGCCCCGTCTTCTGAGGACAAACTCTACTAAGGTGACCAAGCTGCCCACATAACACCTCCCCTTCATCGATCCCTTCTTACAGTTCATTGCGTAATGTCCAACCTATCCACAACTATGACACTTCTTGCCTTTCTTGATCTGCTTTTGAGGTCCTCCTCCTTTCCTCTTGTCCTTATCCTTTTTATTCTTCCACCATTGCTTCTTAGATTTTTCTGATTTAGGAAACTCCTTAACTTCTCCTTCCTTAACAGCATCTGACATGAGAGTCGTCTCCACAAGTGACTCATACGTCGCTCCCATAGGTACATGTGTCAATGCCAATCCTTGGAGGGGCTGGTTCAAACCCTTAGCAAACTTGATGCATTCTTATGTGGTGTATTAACATGCTCCATCCCGAACCTCGATAACTCATTGAACTGATTTATATACTCTTTCACCGAAAGACTCCCTTGCTTCAAAATAATGAACTTCTCCAACTACATGCTTTCCTCGGCTTACGACAAGAACTTTCTCTCAAACCTTTCCTGAAATCCAAACCAACCAATGTCTCTACCTTCCATCTCTACAATTTCCCACCAATAAGAAGCCTCTCCCTTCAGCTGCCAAGATGCAAGCTGAACTCTTTGTCAGTCCTCCAATCCTAACAGCCCAAATATTTGCTCCGTATTCCTCAACCAAGTTCGTGCCTCCATGAAATCCTCCATGCCGAAAAACGTCTTGCCTCCTAGATTAGCGAAGTCCTTGCATAGCTTAGAAAAATTGGCTACTCCAGGTGGATTAACGGGACCTCCACCCACCGGTGCTGCATTGGGCGCTTGCCCTTGCACCTCTGGTGCCGTAGCTTGGAGGTATCTATGGAACCAGCTAGGGACTTTAATACTCTCTAGAAGATTTGGGGCGTCCGCCATTCTATGCAAAGAAAAGAAAATTTAGGCTCGAAAGAATCAAAAGAAGGTTGAACTGGACTTTGAGGGGATTTTTATAAAAACTCTCTTATACTTGAAAACCATTCCTATAATAAGAGTTCCTTTCTGAAAAATACTTTTAAAACATGTTATCTTTGAAAAATACTTTACTTTAAAGCAAGTTTTTAGGAATCCTGTAACTTAGGCTCTGATACCAAGTGAAACACCCCACACCCCTTAGTATACCCAAAAAGGACACGCTAAAGGATATTGTAACAACTCGGGTTTTGGGTACCCAGGGTAAATAGATTATAACATGTTTTGTAATTTTAAATTTGAGAAAGATAAATACGAGTTCAAAGGGAGAACTCGTATAATCATCTAAGTTGTATAAATAAAGGATTTGGGGCTTTTGGTGAGTAGTTGAGTTGAATTGAAAATAAGTTGAATTCAAGTATTGGGATAAGAAGATTAATTCAACATGTGTTTGTTGAATAAATTTAAATATGTAGAAAATGAAAGTGGAAATCTCATAATATGTGTTATTTCATCAAATATAATAATTTAGTAAATTATCGCTAAACAACAATTTAGTTATTAAAGTGAATATTAAAAATATGAAATATTGATTGGAAATCAATATTTAAATATAAACATATTTTTAATATGATTTGTAAGTTGTTTAATATGAAACAATAAATGCTTGGGCAATTTTGTCGATCAACAATGTAAAACTTTAAGTAATTAAATGTGAGATGAAAAGTTGTGTTATAATTCAAAACCATGTTTGAAAATGGTTAAATTAATTTATTGAATGATTGGTTGTACCAAGATATAATAATTTTGTAAGTTATTATTAGAACAGAGAATTTTTGATAATAAAAACTGTGTTTATAAATTCATTCGAGTTGCTATTAAAAATAAAAGTTAATATGGGAAATAAATGTGTAAATCTTGATAAAATAGGAAGTTTATAAGATTTCATTATAGTATATTGCAATAAATTGCAATATATATAGGTACATAATGATTCTTAATGAGAAATTGTGTTTTCCAAATATAATCGAGTTGTAAAAAAAATGTAAACGTTGATGAAAAATCAATATTCGTGTGTTAAAATGATTTTAATATGATTATACAATTTGTTTGTGTCAAAATATTGTGTTTTGTACAAATTTAGTATCAAGTTTGTAGGTTTTGTACATAAAAGTGTAAAACGTACAATTTGTTTGGAAAATGTAAATTTTATGTCAATATGTTCAAATTTATGTGTTAAAATAATTCTTAGCATGTTTGTAAATTTATTTGTGTCAAGCAAAGCAATTTAAATAATTTTAGTATTAAGAATTGCAAGTTTTTTTAACAAAGTAAGTAAAAAAATTAACGTTTGTTGGAAAAATGTAAATTTTAAGTTTAAACATGTTAAAATAGAGATAAAAAGGTTTTAAAGTATTTTAAAACATGTTGTATAATTTTTTTTAAAGGTTACATAGTGTAAAAATAGCAAATCCTAAGCTTAAATAATGCAAATTAGTGAAAATTGGCTTTAAACCATGTTAATTGTATTACTAAAGCTAACATAAGCCTAAACTAATCTCTAAATGGCTTAATTAGGCTTAATTAAGCCCAATAACAAAAAGGGTTAGGAAGAGAAGTATCTGGAATAACAATTCCAGTACGTACTCTTCTTCTCAACACACTTCTTCCTCTTTTCAAAAATTACAGCAAAAGAAAATAGCCAAACCTCTTGACAACTTCAATCCCTAACTCCAAATTCTCAACCAAAGTTGAAAATAAGTTGTGAAATTAAACAATAAGCTGGTAATCCCCTCAAAACCAAAAATTTATTCCATTTTTGTTTCAGATCTGAGAATTAGTTACTGTATGTTGAGAATTTCTCTTGCACGTGTCTATAAACTTCTCCATGTGTCTAAGCTTCTTTCAAGACCAAAAAGCTTCAAATTTGAGCAAAACCTTCGCTGTAATTGCTAGAAATTCGACAACCTGGTGAGTATCCTCACTCATTCTAGCTAGAATATGAATTGTGTCAAGATATTGATGTTTTAGCTGAGTTTTAGTTACTGTAAAACTCAATTTTCATCTCTGTAAATTTTCAGTTCAAAATAGCTCTCAGTCCAACTTTGAGCTGATGTATCTTGCTCATTTCCTGTCGAAATCATGCAAAATATTTTTTGAATGATAGTACAGTTACTGGAGTATATTCATTTCAATTTTAATGTTTTAATTCGACCTGGAACTGATAGAAATCTGTGCTCAAAGTTGCAAGCGGAGCATGTTTTGCTCCAGATTTTCATAGTGAAATCATTGCCTGGGTACAACTTTGAGACATCGTAACTTTATCATACCTTATCCAAATTACGTGATTCCTTTTCCAATTTAAATTATAATTGTTGAACTTTATGCATGTTATAGTTCAGGTCATTCGGACCTATGTAGCTTATAGAAATCTGTTGCCGAACTTTGATTCGGAGCATGTTTTGCTCCAGATTTTCACAGTGAAATCGTTGGTTGGGTACAACTTTGAGACATCATAACTTTCTCATACCTTGTCCAAATTGCGGTATTCTTTTTACAGTTTAAAATATAATTGTTGAACTTTATGCATGTCAAAGTTTAGGTCATTTCGACCTCTGTAGCTTATAGAAACATGCTGTCAAACTTCCATTCGAAGCATGTTTTTCTCCAGCTGTTGACAGTGAAATCTGGCTGTGAGTACAATTTGAAAGCTTGTATCTCTCTCGTTTCTTGTCGGATTGTATCCATTCTTCTTTTGTTTGATAGTATTGTTGTTGAACTCTATGCGTGTCAAATTTCAGGTCATTCTGACCTGTGTAGCTTATAGAAACTTGCTGTCAAACTTTAAATCGGAGCATGTTTTGCTTCAGCTGAAAATTTGAGTTGTTTTTACATGGGTTTCCGAAACAAATTTTGATGTTGATTTCTAAAGGCTTTGATCCTATATGGACAAGCCAATATTATACTAAATCCATACATTAGATTAGTAAGGTTATGTGTGTATTTTGAATGTTGATTTCATGAAGAATTTTGAGCATTTGCTGACACCGTGCACATTTTATAAAATAATTTCTATAAGAGACTTTTGTATATATAAATTTATATCGCTTTGGGACAAACGCTTTTTCTGGATTTGTTTTAAAAATGAAATCGCCTCAAAACTATATAATATACTATATTTTCAATATATAGATTTTTTCGAAGAAAATATTTAAAGGATTTCAAAAAAATTATTTATAAACTCGTTTTCTCAAACAAATTATTTTCTATATAAAATACACGTTTTTACACTCTTCGAGCGTATGAGAAAGAGAATTAAATGGTTTAGTAAAACATGTGGTTTGGGATACATGCGTTTACTTTTTCAGTTAATTCCTGACTTGTTCGTTTGAAGCTATTGACCTTTGGGTCATATTTGCCAATGAGATGTGGCAATTGTTGTGATTTAGATGATTTATTTTCTAGTGTGGCATTGACTAGCGGTTAGTAAACTGTTAAGTGAGAACGTGTGGTATAGGATGCACTGTTACCACTTTTCAGGTTCCTATCCGAGAGTTTGTGACACATTCACGAGTTATTGCTAGTGCTTAGGCTGTTGGGCCATTTATTAGACTGTTGGGTCCTATTTAAAGCTGTTGGGATAATCATGGACTGTTGGGTCCTATTTGAGACGGTTGGGTCTCTTATATATATTTATAGCACTTGGCAGGCTGTTGGGCCACTTAATGGACAGTTGGGTCCTATTTACATAGCTGTTGGGCTAATATTCGGACTGTTGGGTCCTATTATTTTCATTGCTGTTTTCTAGGTTTCATTATGCTGATTTCTGGAGTTTAATAATTTTTGAATGTTTTCACCAGTATTGATGATGTTTATTTCTGTATATATAGTCTGAGTGCTATCGTTGTTAATTATTTATGGCGATTTCATTCATGTTGGTTCGAACTCTTGAACGGGTTCTAAATATTGTTGTTGCAATGTTTTTCTTCTTATTATGTGACATAAAACTATACACCTTTTTCCTAGCCTGAGAGCTTGGTAACTCATGATCAATATAAACCCTTGTGCCTTATGTTATAAATCAAATCTTGCTCACCTAATTTACGACATCGAGTATTCATGTCATAACTTCTCCCTTTTGAGATGATGTACTTTATAAGATATTACCTTACACTATTATATCCTAATCATATTGTTTCAGCTAGACTAACCCGCGTATTTTATACTCGGGTCAGACCGAGTTTTTACAGGTAGCACTTGATGTAGATAGTATCTATCCAGCTTCTGCTTTGGACTACTTAGATCTTTTTGGATCGCTTTGGCGAATTTTAGAATACGCTAGTCGCCTAGTTATTTTATAACGCACTCTGATTATTGTACATATTCTTTCATGGGGATGGATGTTATGTATATTGTGGATTGTATATCCACTTATGTATATTACTTTGTGTTGTACTTGATGTATGTATATATATGTGTGGCTGTGTTTGCTATTCTGTGTACTGTGATATTTATTACTGTTATGTTTTGTTCTGGATTGATCCTGTAGCCACCATAGTATTGTATTAGATAAGGATTAAGTATGTCGGTTAACTTGGAAAAAAATGAATGAGGACTTTATCGACGTACTTGACACCTATTTAATACAAGATTACGGATGGTCGCTCCTAACCAGCCCTATTCTCTGTACTAACAGACAACATTACTCGTTAATGCTCTTTGTTAATATGGGTTTCGGGGTGGGGCGTCACAGATATGGTGCGTTATAGGTATAGCTAAAGCATCACAAAGACTAAGATTCACAAGACAAATAAATAATAACAGCGGAAACATTTAAAATACTTCATAAAATAAGTTTGAAAAACATCACATGTCTCAAATACCAAATAGACATGTCTTATGAAAAATAGATCTTAGTATCATAAAATCAGAGTATAATAAAAATAATCATCCCTCTCATAAGTACCAGTACATCAAAAGCCAAATGAAAATAAAACTGAAAAGAAGAACAATACATAAAGAAAAACACCGCAACTGAATCTCCAAGAAATCTGAATCTACTGTCCTTGCCTCTGCTGGCCTATGGGGGAAAAAGGAAAATAGAGGAGTGGGTCAAACTATAAGTCTTGTGAGTGGAAGTAATTACTAGCATTTTTAAGCAAGATAAAGGTAATATACTTAGCAATAGTTCTAGTATGAAAAGAAATAATGAAAAGATAAAACTAGGATAAAACACTGATTCTGTTTGACTGATTGCTTTGATTGTGATTGTTTGCACTTGTCTTAGATTACTGCTTTGATTAGGCTGAATCCCTAATCCTATTTTAATTAGGCTGAAATCCTAATTCTACCCGTTGATCGGACTTCTATCTCTGTTATGCCACTGTGGGCTAGTCCCATCCTGTGGGTCCCACAGCAAAAGACACCTGCTTAGCGCTTGGAATGCAGTAGCGACTTATCTACCCTAATCAATGCCGCACGCACGGTCATCGCCGATACAAACTAACTGTGGCCCTTTATTGTGACCTCTTACTTACCCTAATCAGCACAAGCGTGCCCAGCCTCACCTAATCTGTTGTGAGACCATCAGCCCTAGTCTGAAAGGGTCCTGCCTAGCCTCACCTAAGTGTTTTATGAGACCATCAGTCCTAGTTGAAAGGAAATGATGCCGGTACAGGTCCTAACAAACAAAATCTAGTTACGCCCCTTGCCCAAATCCCCCGATTTGAGGTTCTATCTATTGGCCACTTATTTACCCTCTGTCCCAGCCTCACCTAACTATTGTGAGACCATCAGTCCTAATCTAAAAGGGTCCTGCCCAGCCTCACCAAATCTGTTGTGGGACCATCAGTCCTAGTCTGAAAAAGAATGATGTTGGTATGTGCCCTATTTCTATCTTTGCTTATTAACTTAATGTAAGTTTTAAAATAAGCCTCTTCTGTAATTTCTGCTCTATTTGCTTATTAACTTAATCTAAGTCTTGAAATAAGTCTTTTCTGTTATCTCTGCTATATTTGCTTATTAACTTAATTATAAGTTTTAAAATAAGCCTTTACTGTTCTTTCTGCTTAATCATAACCTACGTTATAATTGTTCTTCTGTTCCATCTTTTTAGTTATAATCACTAGTTATAAATATGCTTGCAAATGTCTCAAATTTGCCTATTTCAGTCTATCTTCTTTTTATTACATTTTTTATTTTACATCCGATTTCTGTAAATTTAACGTTTTCTATTTTAATCTATATTTGCGAATTATTCTCTTTTTTAATATTCTTATATTTTATTCGTGCAAAAAGGAATAAAAAGAAACTAAAATTTACAGGCTAAATTCTAACGTAAAACAGATGTAAATAAATGCAAATAACAGTAAATAACTGTAAATAACTGAATAAAATTGCTGAATAAAAATAACTAAATAAAATAAACTGGAAAGAACTTTAAAAACTAGGTGTAAATAACTTCTATAGAAATTGTCTCCAAATTGCAGAAAAACTACAACTATTGAGAACCCTATTATTTTAAATTACTTAAAAATCTAAAATAATTACTAAACACTCACATGTGGTTCTTAGCTCCAGTCCTTGGTCTTCCTTGATCCACTTCTAGAGCATAGAATATTTTAATCAAAAAGATTTCCTCCTTAAAAATATTTTCTATTTGGGGTCCAACCTCAGGCAATGAACCCAAATAGGAGAAAATCTAAATGAGAAAAATTGCTAGGCTTAGGGTCTTATTTATAGTGTAGTCTAGGGATCTCAGACCATTGGATTTGAAGATTAAATCTGGTGCAACCACATTATAGGTTCACTGGGAACCATTGGATGGAAGCACGAACGCACAGGATTGAAGAAAAGTGGAAAAACACGTCACGCTTGGATCTGGACAAAACAACGACCAAATACAGGGGCATGTCGACCTTCATGTCGACCTGTATATGCTGGGGGTCGACCTATAGGTCGACCCTAAGGTCGACCTGACCTTATATATATATATATATATATATATATTTGTTTTCTTCGTTTCTTGTTTATTTCGTAACTTCCTCGTTTTAGCTCAGATTTTGACAAACTATATATGGAAATTGACCAAAAAATTACCACGAACACAATGGTGTAACTTCCGTGGCTCAATTCTAACAATTTCACAAACTTATTTTATTAAATTAATTCGTTAATTAATTATTATAGCTTGAATTTCAGGTTGTTACAACTGGAGCTTCCTGATTCCCTACTCCAGCATTTCTTCCAACCACTCCAGCAGCAACACCTGCCTGCATGATGTTGATAAAGAACTAATACATTGCTCCCATGTCAACTTGCGGGACTCCAGCACCCATGTTTCCAGCTTGTGCCTGACTTGGGTTTCTCCTGGTATTCGGTTCGGCATTTCCATGTGGTGCTTCCCCCTCTAAGGTGAACTCTTCCACTTCTAGCATCCATATCTGTATTCAAGCCTCGTGAGATACAGAAGAATAATCTAAGAGATATAGTAGAATAGAGATATAGGGGTATATTTACATATAGCAAATACAAGTACGTTACTATAGCGGTATCTCATACCCCAATCTTTTCTCTAATTCCTAGGATTACGTTTTTTCAAAAATCATTCTTGTTTAAAGTTTTTCATGAACCTAATCTCTGATACCAAGTTGTAACATCCCCTATCTGGAGGCACAAAGCTAAGCGCTACAGATGCTGCAGTCATCCATAGTATCCACTTCCGGTGACCAAATATGGTAATGTTAATGGTATCCATAATACCAAAAGCACTTGAATATGAAATAAAAATCATCTTAGATTAAAACACTTTTCTGATTACATTTCAAAACATCATATCATATCCAAGTTACATAATCCCAAACATTTCCCAAGTTTAGATCATATATAATCATTACAAAATACGCCAAGAGCGACATATGAAGATGTCCCCTTGGATGACCAGAGTACTAAATAGTCATAACTGGCTTAATACAACAAGCAGAATAAAACAAACAAAACAACTCCTAAATAACTGACTTCGGCCTCCTGCTCATCTTCAGAAGCTTTATTCGTCCACCTACTAAAACCTGAAAAATCCTCAACCCTCAGCCTACTCAAATCAATTTTGAGAATCCAAGAGTTTAAGGGGAAAACATAAAATTCAAGTTAGACATAAAGCCTGGTGTGAATAATACTATACATCTCGGTTATTTGATATTAAGTGAGACCACGCCACTTAGCGGAACGAGTTTCCCTTTAATATCCTTTAAAACCATATCTTTTGCAAATTTTAATCCTGCAATTAAAACTGGTTAAAACAATAATATCAGTATCTTGAAAGCATATAAATCAGGTAGCAAACGGACCGTCTGTCCGAATAGTGTAGTTTTGTTTGGCTAACTACTAACCTTTGGCTGACTCGGGCCTACCAGACAAAATAAACAAATAATCTAACTTCTGTTAGATACTCTTCTTTTGGACAGTCTGTCCCTAACTTACTTCTCCAAGGTCAACTGATCCTAATGGTTTTGCGGGCTCACCAATAACCTATCTCCGTACATATATATTCCTTTCTATGTGTAACATCATTTTAGTCTTACCTGTGACAAAGCCCCACACTGGAATTTTGGATTAAATTAGCTAGGGGATAATAGCTAATGTATAGGGCGCCACCCTATACCAGTCCCATCTGGTATTCTAATATCTGAGTCATTTTACTTAGGGTTAACTACCTATAAACTTTCCTTGAAAACCATTTCTTTCAAATTGATTTAAACCTTTAGATCATTCTTTAAACAAGGAAAATATACTCTATGCTTTACTCAAATCACCTTTCCATGTTATATATACTTTACACAACACTTTGTTAATGAAAACATTTAAACTTTTGAAAGTACCCCTTTCGATACAAGTGAAACCTTAGACCGAAAGACCAAATTATACCTTTCAAAACCATTCATAATCAACCTTTCGAAACCATTGAAAAATATCACCTTCGAAAACTTTAAAACCTTAGACATCCTATCTTAAAAACACTTAACATTGCCTTTCAAAAACATTAGAAACCTTCCTTTTAAATCTTTTGAAACTATTGGTGAACTACCCCTTCGAAACCTTCATTTAGACCTTTCGAAAGCATTAAAATCCTTTGCAAACATCAAACCTTTCCAAAGCATTTGGGTTCAAGTAAAACATGTTGAAACCTTTCGAAACCATTCAAAACAATGTTATTCGAAACCTTTGGGTTTATCTTTAAAAATCTCAAAAAGGTCATAAAAGAACATGGTCGAAAGCAACACTTTCAAAAGCAACACTTTCGAAAGCTATTTCCTAAGTAAAAGATGTGATGGTGTCAAATCCATTCCCTTTGAAAGCAATGGAGAAGCGACTTGGATTTTAATACAATGGGACCTTTCGAATGCAGTGCATCGAAAGGAAAAAGGCGGTAGCAAGGGGTTTCGACCTAGGCGAAAGCAATTTCTTAGAACCAAGGCGCAACATTTCTTTTAAATAATTTGGCCCAATCGAAAGCTAACCAAGTCGAAAGCTAGTTAAGTCGAAAGCAAAGCAGGCACATTATCTTTTAAAAACGAAGGCACGCTTCGACCCCATCAGAACCCCATACTTCAACTTCATACTTTCCACCTTAGTCTAATTCGCTACATACCAAGTATTGATACCAGGCGCATTGGTTTCGACTGAGAAGGAGGTGGAAGTACTAGGTCGAAAGTTAATTGCCAAAAGTGGTGAAACATGTAAAAAACATGTTTAAACCGATTTTTAACCTTTTTAAATAATTCTTTTCAGCAAAACTGCCTTGTTTGTCAAAACATAATTGGTCGCTAATTTCTTTTCTAAAAGTTTTCCGAAATTTTAAAATAACAAATTAAATTATTTACAAAATACCCCTTCTCCTTTTATAAATATATAAAACATTTAAGTCCCATATCTTACATAATTTTATATATTCATTAAAACACTTAGGAAATTCTACAAAAATTCCTATAAATCATTTTTAATATATTTTCCAACATATATAAATTTCAGACCCAAAACATATATAATTTAGCCGTAAAGTATTTTAAACCCAAATAATCATTTTCTTCACTGGAAAATTAATATTAAATCCACATTAATTCAGAAAATTATGAAATTTGAAACCCATCTCTAAAATATCATTTCTGATTGACATTTAAAATTGCAAGGTATTTGGATGTCATTTAATAGGGTTTTTACATTAAAACATATCATAAAATCTATATGAAATATCGTAAATCATTAACAAGCATATATATTTATTTCTGACAATGAAAACATGGCAAAACCTTGCAAAATAATTCGGATTTAACCTATAACTGAAAGCAATTAGAAAACATGAGATGTAGTCATTACTCACCTTAGCTTTAAGATTAAGGATTTGAGATTTGAGATTTGATCTTTGGTTTTGTTGCTTAAGCTTTCCTCTTGATCATAGCTTTATCTTCTCTTGTTTTCTCTTAATGGTGGCCGACCTCAAGTTTATATTTTGTTTTGTGAATATGAAATGATCGTATAGAATATGGCTTAAGGGGTTTATGGTATAAGAATAATACTAATTCCTATATTGCCCTTTTTTATTTCCTAACATTGTGTTTCATTTCAATTTACTTAGCTCATTTGGATACATGGCACGGCTGCCCCTTAGTTACAAAAATCTCAATCCTCTAATCATTACATTATTTTATTTAATTTAACTAATCAAATCTCCTTAATAATGTTTCTAAAAATTAGGGTCATTACAAAGCCTTCAGTCCTGCCTATAAGGCGTGGCTGGAGCGCCTCATGGAGGGAGGTCAGGTTAGTCCTTGGGTCCTGCTTGTGGATAAGCTAACCAAGCGCACCGGACAATAATGGACTAAGACGTCCATGCCCAAGAAGTGTCATGCAAAGCGTTAATAATATACAAAGTTTAAAGGATGACATATATCAAAAGAGTCAAGTACATGGAATCAGAGAAGTGGCACAAAGCAAAAGAAGGAAACAACTAAAGCCCCAAAGAGTGGTGCAGAAAAGAGGCTCAGATAAGAATTTCTGAATCTTCATTCAAATAATATTTTCTAAACTTTCCTTCTTATTGTTAGGAGCGGAGTTCTAGTCTTTTATTATTTGTGGACGATAATTCCCATACTACTTTCATTATATATGGTCTTCGACTAATTTTTGGAGGATGGTTCCTGGACTTCTCTTATCAATACCCGAATTTGGGTTTCAGGTCACCTATTATAAACTTGTGGTCTTCCACTATATCTAAAAGATGACTTCTGGTTCTCTATTACTAATACTCGAATTTGGAACTCTGGTCTTCTACTATTAATTTCTAGATTACACTTAACAATACTCAAATCTCGGTTGCGGGTTTTCTATTATTTCCAGATAATGATCTCTAGGCTTTCATTAATTATTCTCGGTCTTCTATCAGTTATTTCTAGAAGAGGATTTCTATTAATAAAGCCAGACTTGAATTTTTGGTCATTTATTACTAATTCTATTTCTGGTCTTCTCTCATTACCAAAATTAGATTTCAAGACTTCTATCATTGTCAGATGAGAATTTCTAGTCTGTAATCGTCCTAATTATGGACTTCTCAGCACTTACTATCTTCGAATGACGATCTGTTGACTCCCATTACTCCCAGATTTAGATTTCTGGAATTCTATTATCAGGCATTCTAATACTATCGCCAATAATATGGATGAATTACTGAACATATTCTTACCCAGATTTTAGATTAACTATAAGAAATATTGTCTACCTTGTGCTTTGCAAAAGAACAAGATTAATAAGGAAAACCAAATGGTTTAACAAATTCAAGAAACTGTAGCCAACGTTATCAAAAAGCAAATTCAAAAACAACTTTAAAAGTACAGAGAAGGGCAACAAACAAGGTGATATTTACATAATTTACATACTTTACAAAATTATTTACAAGTCATATTATACAATATAAGTGTGTGCCTTAAAGATCTTATACAGCCCTGTCTAAATTCTCAGTAATTAAAGGATCAATAATGTGGCGAATCGCAATACAAAGAATCTCTTTAAGTTTCTTTTCCTTCTTTTTAAATTCATCGGCGTTATTTATAGACTCAATATGGGTCTTCAAAGCATGATTGAAAGCATTGTTTATGCCTTTAAGAGTCTAGTTTTGTCTTTCAAAATCGGCAATATGCTTTTGAAGAAGATATTTTTCATGTTCAAGCTTTTGAATTTTAACTGTATACATGTTGATATGTTGTGATATCTAAGAAAGCAATATCTAGCCAACCTTGAGGATTTCAAGAGCGAGGCCTTCTCTAAATAATCTCTTCTTAATTTGACATATTTTCCTAAATAATCCCTAGTAACAAGGCTGTTTGAGAGATATTTACTCTACAATAACGTAATAAAATAAAACTATGTATAAAGAAACTAATACAGAAGATCCATAAATCAATATAATTACATGATTACAAATTTCATCTGGTTCGTACAAGATTGATTTTTTAAATAACTCGGAAATAAACTTATCCTTATAATATTTAAGTTTTTCTGGAGGTAATATACGAGGAATTGAGTTGACTCTTCATAAATGCCAACAAGCCCTCAGGTAAGGATCAGACCCGAATTCGTCTAAGTACCTCTTATGTAAGTATTTAAGTAGGCCCCCACTAAAATCACCCAAGTATGAAAAATCTACAGTCGGATGTCTGCAATAAGTTTTATATAGAAAGTCTACCAGGATGCCTCTATCCTCAATCAACATCTAAAAAAGTGTCATCAATTCTGTATTCTCTTCCAAGAGCTTGTCATAACAAAGACATGCCCTTTTCAGTCGAGGGGCCGCTTCTTGATCTTTAAAAGACGCTAATACTGCAGTGCTTTTAGTAAGCCTATAATACATGTCAGATAGTACATTATGTTCTTTTAATTGTTTATCTAACTCCCTATACAGACTGTTTATTTCCGCCTGTTTTCTTTCAAGCTTTGTTTTATAAGGGTGAATGGATTTCTTCCTTATATAAATAGAACGATATTAGCTAGTGTTATCTTGGAAGTGAGAGCCATTTTGACAAGGAATTCCATACCTGAGAAACTGGAATTGAAGTTTGTAAGGTCTGCTTCTTCCCCTTTTGCTTTCCAACATCAATATCGGCGCCTTTTCTTTGGGGATCTGAGGAATCAGGGACTTCAGTCTGGCCTTCCTCGTGGGTGGTAGGATCAGGGTTGGCATCCCTAGAATTGTCTCTGTCATCCCCTTCATAAGAATTATCATGATCACTCTCATTATCTCCAGCCCCCTGACCTTAGTCACCATCATCAGGATTATCGTCATCATTATCATCGTCGTTGTCGGTTTGATCAACAACAACTTCGTCGCTCTCTTCGTCTTCCTCCTCGTCTAAATGAGAATCTTCTTCTACAGGAAGGACTTCAAAAGATAGTATCCTGGTTGCATCAATTTCTTCTCTATTAGGGACCTCAATCCCTTGCTCTATTTCCTTAACCTTGGCCATAAATCTTTTGACCAGTACAGGGTCGAGAGAGGGAAAGCTTAAATCTGAGCACTTCTCTATATTATCGGAATAAGCCAACATGAGTGCATCTTCATAAGAATTTACAATGATATCATTTAGAGAAGTGCTCAGAAATTGAGGCACCTTTTGTTTTGCCTCAGAAATGGTTTTGATGGCCTTGAATAAAGAATCCTTTTTCTTCTCCAACTTCTTTTTAAACGAAGTACACTTCTTCTTGAAAGAAACATGTTTAGCGCTAACCTTCGCCTTTTCGTCCTTAGACTCTTTCAGAGTCATTTTCAAAGCCAAGACTTCGTCGACTAAGATCTTTCTAGCCTTTTTCTCCTTAGAAATTGATGATTCTTCTTAAGCAAGAGAAGCACTCAATCTTTCTTGTTCCCTCACTGTGTTCTCTCTGGCAGTAGTTAGGGAAGTGATCTAGCTATTTAGGTTTGAGACTTCTTCTTTGACCTTTGACATCTCGGTAGAGGACTTAGAAACATTTTCTTGAAGAGAGTACCAACTTTAGAGATTTGAAAGGAAAAGTAAAACATGAGTCATGATTCAGTATAAAAATAACAATAAGAAAATCAAGCAGTATGGAACATACCAGAAGTTATTGTTCAATGAGAGATCAACAACGACTTGTTGGATCAAGTACAGAGGTAGGTGACTGAATAGCAGAAAATAATGGAGAGCTCACAATTGATCATACAACATTCTCAAAATCATTAGGAGGCACTAGTGTTGAGGGTCTAGAAGGATTCAACTCCTGGAAAGGAGTAAAAGTGCTTAAATCCTTCTGCATTTGCCCGATAACGCTTGGAGAATCAGAAACAAATATATGGGACATAAAGTCACCTTTTGAAGGAATCATCTAGGATGGATCAACAGTTGTAGAAGGTAAATCGTCCAAAGGAAAAGTAGGATCAAGAGTGGGACCCTCTAAAGCTTTGCCTGCACTAACAAATTCATCCTTTTAGGGGGGGAGAGAAGATTGAACATCAGTAATTTTGGCCTTCTTGGGAATAGAGCTCGCAGCAGTCACTTTGCTTAATTTTCTTTTAGCAATCATTCTTGACCTAGCAATGGCTTGGGTCAAAGCTAGAGCGTCAGATTCTAAAGATGGAGGGAGTGGATCCCTTGTAGTTAATTCAGTCTGAGGAGTAGCTGTTAAAAAAAAAGAAAAATGAATAGATTAGTGTTATTCGAGTTTTTAACCCAACAGAATTCAAAGGAAGTCGGAACAGCTTCGTCGCGTTAGAGCAACTTAAGAGCCAACCAAAAGAATTAGAAGAACCAACTAAGAAAAATTAAAGAAAAAGAAAGCAAAAACATGCTAAGGTGATGGATTGCTAGCGATCTATCTCCTATGGATCGATAGCGATCAATAAGGTTCGCTCGTAGTTCCACCAATACTCTTGCCCCATGATCCAATAGGAATTCTAGGAATGATTGCTAAGTTTGATGGAGTACCAAACTAGTTAGATCAAGAAGTGATCATTCGTCTAATTAAATCAGCAGTCCAATGCAACCAGTGTATGGATCACCAATGTAACGACCTGATATTTCGAACCATTCAAATCAACAATCATCCACTCATGTTAGACTTGAATTAAAAAACAACAGATTGTTAATTTATATTTGGAAAAACTTAGCATATACAGTAATAAATCAATCAAAGAATCACAGACACAGAGTTATATAACAATAAGCAGCGGAATAGATAAATAGTAGTTCATGGAGCTACTACAACATCAGAGTCTAAAACAAGATACAACAGAAATCCAAAATACAAAGTAATCTCAAATACAATAGCAACAGACAAGTCTGAACATAAAACTGCGAATAACTGAAAGCTGAATAGATATAAGACAAATCTTCAAGCAAAGCTCCAAGCTCCAAAGGTGAGTCTCAAATGCTGTGACACTCAGTCTGACCCGAGCATAAAGCAAAACACAAAACACTCGAGTCAGGATTAACATTCTTATACCAATAAATCAACTTAAGTGAAATGTCAAGTGAAATACAAAATAACTTAAAGGATGTTTGGGATTCCCATCCTCTAAGGATCCGTTAAACTATCTACATATATAGTATAATATGCTGCATATATAATGTCTATAGTAAAGTAAACTATTAAAATAGCGTTAAAGCGTTACCCATATCCCCCTTAACACATTCTTATATATTCCGTAGTCTATACAATACCGTAATTCCTCCGTAAACTGGAAGGCTATTAGAGGGCACTCCATAGGTACGGTACAAACCAAACTCGTACAAGGCACGATAAGGCATGTGACAAGGCACGCGAGGCAATGCCAGGATAGAATTCTACCATTTGCACTCCCGGACTGGTGGTAACACATAGCAGCTACTACCGCCCACCTCGAGACACACTCCCAAATCAAAGGTGCACCTAATCAAATCACAAAGTAAAAGAATGGTATCGAAGAAGCATGATCGATTGGAGGTGCGACCTCACTTGGCTCGGTATAGATCCTGTTTTAGCCACATCAAGCTGATTCATGGGAGTCAGGGCTGCATTAATACCTCATACAGAATCGTCGCCAAACCATCTCACTTCGTTCTGGAATCTCCACCACGTGCACAATTGTTAAAGTGGTTTTCGATATTGGCAGAGAGTATGACAATATCTGATCCTAGACTCTTTATCAACCAAACGCTTATTTCACACCGTGGTCATTTTATATTTCAAACATTTCATAATTCATATCGAAATATCATATACATTTCAAAGTCATCACTTTCAAAATCATATTACTTACAAAATCATATCACTTTTGACATCATTATTTACTTTCGAAATCATAACAACATATAGTTTAAACCATCATATTAAAATGCTCGCATTTAAATCCATTAAATCTAAATTATAACAGTTCCAACTTAAACAGTTTAAATATTGAAAGTAGTTTATATATTGAAATAGTTATACATTAAAATAGTTTATGTTTAAAAATAGGTTATAGATTAAAATAGTTTATATTTAAAATAGTTTATTGATCAAAATAGTTTATATATTAAAATAGTTTATATAATAAAAATAGTTTATATATTAAAAATAGTTTATATTGAAAAATAGTTCCAAAGTAGATCCCAAATCAATTCAAATCAACTCTAATTCCAAAATTCGACTTAAATCAAGTCTCAGTTCAACAAATTCAATTAAAAAGGTTAAAGGTTCAATACAAATTCTCATTAAAACCATTTTATATCGATTTTAAATCCAAGTTTGAACTACAAATTTAAATCACTTCCAATTCAATAAGTTTCAATATTCAAACAATTTACAATAACTAAATTTGATAAATTTCATTTATATTTTAAAAACCAACTTTAATTTTATCTAAATTTTAAATATTCACTTAATCATTTTTAATAACATTTGAATAAAATCTCAAATCACAAATTTAAATAAAATCAATAATTGTATATCTCTTCAACTATATTTAATTCTAAAATATTCACCTAATCACTTTTTATAAGCATTTAAATAAAATTTCTAATTTCTAATTTAAATCAAAATTAAATATTCAATTTTATATAAATTTGAAAATATTCATTTAATCACTTTTAATTAAATCAAGTTATAAAATCATACCTTTTTATATCTCAAAATCAATAAGTTTCCAATTAATTCTTATTTCTGTTTAATTCTCAAACAATTAAATTACAAATTAACTTATATCTTCCCAACCTTTATTTTATTAAAATTATTACGAAATCTATTTCAAAATATTATTATAAATTGTAAATAAATATTTAAAACATATTATACATATTAGTTAACTTTAAATTCTCATTAAATTTTTATTATATTAATTATTATTAAATTAAATCTTATTTTACTAAATATATTGTATAAAATCTTATTTATATATTTAAAAATAATAAAATTATAAGTAAAATCTAAAATTTACATTTTCCAAAACTTAACTTATAAATTTAAATTCCAAATATATAATTTAATATTTTAATTTTTTACACATATATTAAAAGAAAAATCTTTCTATTATATTTAAAAATCAATATTTAATAAAACCCGTATATTTCCTTTCAAACTTTGGAAATCATTTTCAAAATATAGACCAACGGTGTCCGTATATAATTTTCTATCCTACGGTCAAGTGATACAGATATTTATCATTTCAATTCATAATTAAAATTTAATATTTACGGGTATATATCATTTCAACCCGCAATCCCAAAATTTCAAAATCGCTTGGGTTTATCATTTCAACCCATAAGGATTTTTCTTTGTTCTAAAATATCGTTCGGGTACTTATCATTTCAACCCATAGGGAGAACAAAAAAATAACAACATAAAATAACATAGCGTATTAATGGCAATTATGATTAAAATTGTCAAATTTAATATGATATACACATACTAACAGGTTATTGGTGTCAATAATGTCAATTATAATAGGTGAACAATTGCAAATAATATCATATCATATTTAAACGATTTAATTACTAACAAATTCAATTTTAACAACATATCTCAATCGTCATTTCATGTGAATTGAATTTACTAAATATAAGAATGCTAATCGTGATGATCTCTCACCTTTCGAGGCTAGAGAATAACAAGAACAAGATGCGACAATCTAAGCACAAATTCCAAAGCATGGCACGATGAACATGAATTCGACGAGCAAAGTTGACAGCTTGGAATCGATAAAAACAAATAAAAATCAGCTTGATATAAACTGAAACGATATCTGTATTATATAATTCTTTTCTTAAAATCAATATTCAATTTAAAAACACATATTTAAAATAAAATCTTTATATTATATACATTTTTTTCAAATCAATATTTATTTAAAACCCAAATTTTTTCAAAATTCTTCAATTAAATATAACATAACATATATATATATATATATATATTAAAGTTATTACAAAATCTATATTAAAATATTAACATAAGTTCGAAAATACTTTAAACATATGTTATATATGTATATACGTTCAATGAAAATAAGCAAACCTTATATATATATACTTCGAATGAACGAACACATGAACGAGCATGAGAAGAAGGGCGGAGTGATGGGCGTTGGAAGCGAACTGCTGTGCTCGGGTCTTGTGAAGTGATGGAGTAGTGGGCGGTGGCGAGTGGTGTCATGTCAAGGGGAATTGGGGCTGGCTGTCGAGTGGAAGCGGTGGAAGGATGGTCGGGTGAAGGTCAGAGGTGGGGTCGTGTGACATCGTTGAGGAGGCGGCGGACCGGAGACATGAACTGGCGTTTGACTGCCAGGTGAGGGGACTGGTCTACAAGGGGCAGGCGTAGGGTGGTGGGAGGGGAAGCAAGGCGCGATCAGGAAAAGTGGTTTGGTTGATGGATGGCTCAGGCAACTACAAGGCTGACGGGTCAGAGGATGGTAGTGGGAAGAGACGTGATGGGTTTGCTTAAAGAAGGGGACGGTTGTGGGTTGCTTTGGAGTTTGAACGGTTGGAGTTGGGTTGCTATCTGGAATGTGGCGGTTTCTGGAAGGGTGGGAAGGAGCAAGGAACGGGCGGCCGCTGTGGTGCTTTGGCGTGGCTGAGCTGGTCGTGAGGCGGAGGGGTGGAAGTGGCGCTGGAATGGAGTTACGTGGCGAGGCTAGGATGGCTGCTATGGCGAGGCCAGAGAGAGAAAAGGAATAGGCGGTGGTCGAGTATGGGTTCAGTGATGGGATGCATGGCGGAGGAAGGGAACAGAGCAAGTAAGTGGAATATGGTGGCAACTGGTTGCTTGTGGGTCTGGAAGGCAAGGGTTTGAGCGCGGCCAAAATGAGTATGAATGGGTTTGGGAAGAAGGACCGGAAGGCTACAGGAAATCAAATATATGCTTTAGTTATAAAATATATATTATTTTCTTTTTTGAGAATAACATAATCAAAAGAATAGAGGAAGCAAATAAAAGCGAATAAACGAACAGATATATAGAAATAGGGAATAGCGAATGCCAATGCGTTGAATCCAAGGAATATTTATGGTTAGTGGCTATTGGTTTTACCAAAGACAAACGAAAGGACCCAGAACACTAAAAAGCTAAAACGAGTACCGATACGGCTAACCGTTTCGCAGATTTCGCCGTTTACCGGACGCCGAAATGTAAAATGAATATACTACGGAGATCAGCACAACGAGACAAACAGAATGGTATACAGTATGGGTGACACGACCCACCTATCAAAACTCAATATTCGCTACCCAAACTGCTGCTAAAACGCCGAAAATAATATAAAACGGAGCTAGAGCAGTCCAAATTTGGCAAAACAAAATATGACATCACACTCAGAAAGTGATTTAAAATTTTATTATAAAAAAATATTTATATTTTGAAAACATTTTATTTTCATCAAATTGACTGATTTTAAATTGAAATTGAAAATTACACAACAAAACTAACTTTCATATTTTCCAACGAAATCTGAATCTTGCTATGTTTAAATAGACGCATACCAAATATCAAATTTTCATTGTTAAATTTTATTTTTAATTTCTAGAAAAATTTAGTTAATTACGTTATTTAAATCGTTCAAAATTACCGGGTTGTTACACTCTCCCCCACTCAAAACTTTTCGTCCCCAAAAAGGAATGAGATAGGAGAATAGAAGTAACAGAAAGGTAAGATAGATTCAAAATACATAGTACCAGCTATAATAATTAATTCAAACCAAAAATTTCATTAGTTTTTAAATCGATTAATGTTCAACAAATTTGGGTTCAATCCATTTTAATTAGCTCATTTTTAATTAATTTACATTCGTATCCCATTTATTTACATTCACCCTATTTTCTCAAATAGTATTATTGTTTAATTTATTTCACTTAACCTATCTTGCAACATAGATTAAGTGTATAAACATTTATTAACCATTCAATTTTATATATAAATTTCCTTAACAAAAACTCATTTTTGGACATCCTGTTACCTACATTTATATTGTATACTATTCGATTACATATTCTTATTACATTTTAACCTTTTAAATATTTCAATTATGTTATATAAATGTTTTAGAATGCAATCGAGTATTATACAAATAAATTTTATCCTTGTTTAACTGTTTCTAGTTGTTTCAATTCCATTTCTTATTTTAAACACTCCAATTATTCAAAATATTTACTTCATTTCAATAATTGAAAACCATCACTTAACACAAAATTTAAGAATTAAATTGTCGGTTTCACTTCAAACAATTTTGAAATAAATATATACATATATATATTTTGTACATCAAATCATACTCAAGAAATTCAAATCAAATCCATTTTCCAAAACAAAAGTGTAGCAAAGCTACTAAGTGGTCTCTCCACTTTGAGACTCGAAAATGAATGTCGATGATGCTTCTGTCATCACCGAAATTATTTTCCAACAATAAAAGAGGAGAGTACTGACTTATTTCCTTTAAAATTCTTTGGAAACAATTTCCATTCAAAAATGCTTTCAAATAATATATTTTTCTCAAAACTTTGAAAACCAAATTTTTGAAAAGCACCGAAAATTTAAACCCTCAAATCCTTAATTTTAAATTCAATTCATTTGCAAATCAAATTTATAAACAATCAAATTTATAAACCTTGTTTACAAAATTTCATCTCCTTATAACATACAACAATAGTTAACGGTTTAGGGTTGTTGATAAAACAATAAATGATAATCTAATACTATCATTTCTAACAACCAATTCATTTAATTATCTAATTTCAGAAAATAATACTTTTATATATAAAATATAATTATACATAAAATTACTTCATTTACCAATTTCTAAAACAATATTGTGTTAGTTTTCTCTATTCAAGTGTTTTGGAATTCCTATCGATAGCGTTGGCCAGACGAATCGATCGAAACCCAACATTCAAACTTAACAACTCAAATAACATAATATAAAACATTTTATATCAATTACAAATATGTTCTCTCATAGGATAAATCAAGAATGGATTATAGAACAAGAACAGAGATTTAAGTTTAGAGGAATCCTAGGCAAAGAGAATTTCAACAACGAAGATAGCTCAAAACGAAGATAAGATAGTTAATTACAAAAGAGGAAGGATGGATAGACTTATATTAATCGCGGCGATCTCAACCGGGTCAATAGAGACTTAGAAAAGATGGGAACATCATCAACGAAAATGGGGACAAACTTGTTGGGATCATCGCGGAAACGCGATTCATGAGATCGATGAAGAAGGCAGGAGCATTGGTTAATCCAATAGGCATGACTAACCATTCATAGAAACCATTCTCCGGTCGGAAAGGTGTCTTGGAGATGCTCGCCTCAGCTACACGAAGCTGGTGAAAATCGGTAGCAAGATCGAGCTCCAGGAATGAGATCGATGCAGAGTTAAATTCCCTGCTTGGGAGGGAGAGAAGCGACTTCTCCAAAACATCAGGGTAATCCCTGACTATCTAGGTGGTGTCGAGATCATTAGACTAAGAATCAAGCGAAAAGATGAAATTTCCTACAAAATCTTATGGCAATCGATATTCGATTGCACGAGAATTACCCGGATCGTCTACTAGAGAAACGGTTCGAGCTTTGCAAGGAATAACAACATCAAAACCAAGGACATATAAATCTCCAGTGAATTGACGCCTGTTGTAAAGGAGTTTCACCCCTTTACAATCATATTAAGGTTGGAGGGACCGCCGATGGGATTAGTCACAAATAAGGATGAAGTTGCCAATTGAGGTGGCAGGATGTGCTCAAATTTATTACTGGGATCAACAAAAATGGAGCTATGGGATGCTCCAGAATCAAGAAGGACACAAATAGGACGAGAAAAGAATGAATTTCAGAACAAAGGGGAAGTTCCAAAATTAAAAAGAAATCCTAACGAAGAGTTTCAAGCTCGAACGAAGATGATTCTATAATTGATTCTACTCATTCTAGGGTATCACTACCCTATCTCTAATGAGTTTTACTCCATATGCTAAGTTTTTCTTAAACCAAAGTCTGATACCAACTGTAACGACCTGCTATTTCGAACCATTCAAATTGACAATCATCCACTCATGTCAGACTTGAATTGCTCAAAATAACATATTGTTAATTTATATTTGGCAAAACTTAGCATATACAGTAAATAAATCAACCACAGAATCACAGACATAGAGTTATATAACAATAAGCAGCGAAATAGATAAGTAGTTCATTAAGCTACTACAACATCAGAGTCTAAAACAAGAGATAACGGAAATCCCAAATACAAAGTAATCTCAAATACAACAGCAACTGACAAGTCTGAACATAAAACTGGGAATAACTAAAAGCTGAATAGATATAAGACAGATCTTCAAGCAAAGCTCCAAGTTCCAACGGTGAGTGTCACAGATGTTGTGACACTCAGTCTGACCCGAGCATAAAGCAAAACACTCGAGTCAGGATTAACATTCTTATACCAGTAAATCAACTCAAGTGAAATGTCAAGTGAAATGCAAAATAACTTAAAGGATGTTTAGGATTCCCATCCTCTAAGGATCCGTTAAACTATCTACATACATAGTACAGTACGCTACATATATAATGTCTATAGTAAAGAAAACTATTAAAATAGCGTTAAGGCGTTACCTATATCCCCTTTAACATATTTTTATATATTCTCGTAGTCTATACAGTACCGTAATTCCTCCGTAAACTGGAGGGCTATCAGAGGGCACTCCATAGGTACGGTACAAACCAAACTCATAGAAGGCATGATAAGGCATGTGACAAGGCACGCGAGACAATGCCAAGGTAGGATTCTACAGTTTGCACTCCTGGACTGGTGGTAACGCATAGCAGCTACTACCGCCCACCTCGAGACACACTCCAAAATCAAAAGTGCACCCAATCAAATCACAAATTAATAGAATGATATCGAATAAGCATGCTCGATCGGAGGTGCGACCTAACTTGGCCCGGTATTGCTCCTGTTTTAGCCACATCAAGCTGACTCACGGGAGTCAGGGCTGCATTAATACCTCATACAGAATCGTCGCCAAACCATCCTACTTCATTCTGGAATCTCCACTACATGCACAGTTGTTAAAGTGGTTTTTGGAATTGGTAGAGAGTATGACAATATCCGATCCCGGTCTCTTTAACATCCAAACGCTTATTTCACACTGTAGTCATTTTATATTTCAAACATTTCATAATTCATATCAAAATATCATATACATTTCAAAGTCATATAACTTTCAAAATCATATTACTTTCAAAATCATATCACTTTCGAAATTATCATTTACTTTCGAAATCATAACCACATATAGTTTAAACCATCATATCAAAATGTTCGCATTTAAATTCATTAAATCTAAATTATAACAGTTCCAACTTAAATAGTTTAAATATTGAAAGTAGTTTATATATTGAAATAGTTATACATTAAAATAGTTTATATTTAAAAATAGGTTATAGGTTAAAATAGTTTATAGATCAAAATAGTTCATATATTAAAATAGTTTATATATTAAAAATAGTTTATATATTAAAAATAATTTATATTGAAAAATAGTTCCAAATTAGAATTGTTTCTTTCAATTTCCCAAATCAACTCAAATCAACTCCAATTCCAAAATTCGACTTAAATTAAGTCTTAGTTCAACAACTTCAATTAAAAAGGTTAAAGGTTCAATTCAAATTCTTATTAAAACCATTTTATATCGATTTCAAATCCAGGTTTGAAATACAAATTTAAATCACTTCTAATTCAATAAGTTTCAATATTCAAACAATTTACAATAATTAAATTTGAATTTCATTTATATTTCAAAAATCCAACTTTAATTTTATCTAAATTTGAAATATTCACTTAATCATTTTTAATAACATTTGAATAAAATCTCAAATCACAAATTTAAATAAAATCAATAATTGAATATCTCTTCAACTATATTTAATTCTAAAATATTCACCTAATCACTTTTTATAAGCATTTAAATAAAATTTCAAATTTCAAATTTAAATCAAAATTAAATATTCAATTTTATTTAAATCTGAAAATATTCATTTAATCACTTTTAATTAAATCAAGTTATAAAATCATACCTTTCAATATCTCAAAATCAATAAGTTTCCAATTAATTCTTATTTCTGTTTAATTCTCAAACAAATTAAATTACAAATTAACTTATATCTTCCCAACCTTTATTTTATTAAAGTTATTACGAAATCTATTTCAAAATATTAATATAAATTGTAAATAAATATTTAAAACATATTATACATATTAGTTAACTTTAAATTCTCATTAAATTTTTATTATATTAATTATTATTAAATTAAATCTTATTTTACTAAGTATAAAATCTTATTTATATATTTAAAATAATAAAATTATAAGTAAATCTAAAATTTACATTTTCCAAAACTTAACTTATAAATTTAAATTCCAAATATATAATTTAAAATTCTAAATTTTTACACATATATTAAAATAAAAATCTTTCTATTATATTTAAAAATCAATATTTAATAAAACCCGTATATTTCCTTTCAAACTTTGGAAATCATTTTCAAAATATAGACCAACGGTGTCCGTATACAATTTTCTATCCTATGGTCAAGTGATACAGATATTTATCATTTCAATCCGCAATTTAAATTTAATATTTACGGGTGTATATAATTTCAACCCGCAATCCCAAAATTTCAAAATCAATAAAAATTGCTTGGGTTTATCATTTCAACCCATAACGATTTTTTCCCTATTCTAAAATATCGTTCGGGTATGTATCATTTCAACCCATAGGGAGAACAAAAAAATAACAGTATAAACTAACATAGAATATTAATGGCAATTATGATCAAAATTGTCAAATTAAATATGATATACACATACTAACAGGTTATTGGTGTCAATAATGTCAATTATACTAGGTGAACAAATGCAAATAATATCATATCATATTTAAACGATTTAATTACTAACAAATTCAATTTTAACAACATATCTCAATCGTCATTTCATGTGAATTGAATTTACTAAATATAAGAATGCTAATCGTGAGTGATCGCTCACCTTTCGAGGCTAGAGAATAACAAGAACAAGATGCGACAATTTAAGCACAAATTCCAAAGCACGGCACGATGAACACGAATTCGACAAGCAAAGTTGACAGCTTGGAATTGATGAAAACAAATAAAATTCAGCTTGATATAAAATGAAACGATATCTGTATTATATAATTTTTTTCTTAAAATCAATATTCAATTTAAAAACACATATTTAAAATAAAATCTTTATATTTTTTTTTTCAAATCAATATTGATTTAAAACCTATTTTTTTTCAAAATTCTTCAATTAAACATAACATAACATATATATATTAAAATTATTACAAAATCTATATTAAAATATTAACATAAGTTCGAAAATACTTTAAACATATATTATATATGTATTTACGTTCAATGAAAATAAGCAAACCTTATATATATACTTCGAATGAACGAACACATGAACGAGCATGAGAAGAAGGGCAGAGTGATGGGCGTTGGAAGCGAACTGCTGTGCTCGGGTCTTGTGAAGTGATGGAGTAGTGGACGGTGGCGAGTGGTGTCAGGTCGAGGGGAATTGGGGCTGGCTGTCGAGTGGAAGCGGTGGAAGGATGGTCGGGTGAAGGTCAGAGGTGGGGTTGTGTGACATCGGTGAGGAGGTGGAGGACCAGAGACATGAACTGGCGTTCGGTTCCTAGGTGAGGGGACTGGTCTACAAGAGGGCAGGCGTAGGGTGGTAGGAGGGGAAGCAAGGCGCGGATCAGGAAAAGTGGGTTGGTTGATGGATGGCTCGGGCGACTGCAAGGCTGACGGGTCAGAGGATGGTAGTGGGAAGAGACGTGATGGGTTTGCTTAAAGAAGAGGACGACTGTGGGTTGCTTTAAAGTTTGAGCGGCTAGAGTTGGGTTGCTATCTGGAAGGTGGCAGTTTCTGGAAGGGTGGGAAGGAGAAAGGAATGGGCGGCTGCTGTGGTGCTTTGGTGTGGCTGAGCTGGTCGTGAGGCGGAGGGGTGGAAGTGGCGCTAGAATAGAGTTGCGTGGGGAGGCCAGGATGGCTGCTATGGCGAGGTCAGAGAGAGAAAAGGGACAGGCGGTGGTCGATTATGGGTTCGATGATGGGACGCATATCGGAGGAAGGGAACAGAGCAAGTAAGTGGAAGATGGCGGCGAGTGGTTGCTTGTGGGTCTGGCAGGCAAGGGTTTGAGTGCGGCCAAAATATATATTATTTTCTTTTCAGAATATCATAATCAAAAGAGGAGAGGAAGCAAATAAAAGTGAATAAACGAACAGATATATGGAAATAGGGAATAGCAAAAGCCAGTGCGTTGAATCTAAGGAATATTTATGGTTAGTGGCTATTGGTTTTACTAGAGACAAACGGAAGGACCCAGAACACTAAAAGGCTAAAACGGGCACCGATACGGCTAACCGTTTCGCAGATTTCGCCGTGTACCGGATGTCGAAATGCACAAATGAATATACTGTGGAGATCAGCACGACGAGACAAACAGAATGGTATACAGATATGGATGACATGACCCACCTATCAAAACTCGATATTCGCTGCTAAAACTGCTGCTAAAACGCCGAAAATAATATAAACGGAGCTAGAGCAGTTCAAATTTGGCGAAACGAAATATGACGTCTCACTCGGAAAATGATTTAAAATTTTATTATAAAAAAAATTTAGATTTCGAAAACATTTTATTTTCATCACATTAACTGATTTTAAATTGAAATTGAAAATTACACAACAAAACTAACTTTTATATTTTCCAACGAAAATCTGATACTTGTATGTAAATGCATACCAAATATCAAATTTTCATTGTTAAAATTTTACTGTTTAATTTCAAGAAAAAATTAGTTAATTACGTTATTTAAATCGTTAAAAATTACCGGGTTGTTACAATCATCAAAACAAGGCAACAAGCTTCGAATTTACATGGAGAATACCAACACGAGATAACAAATGCAATTCAAAAGACGGAGTCCAAAAATCCACTAATTATATGGATTGCTAGCGATCCATGTACTATGGATCGCTAGTAGTCCATATGATTGTGCTAAATTTCCGTAAAGTTAAAGGAAGGGATGAAGGACAGCATCCCGAGCAGTTGAATCGTTAGCGATCCAAAAACTATGGCTCACTAGCGATCCATCGCTTATGGATCGCTAGCGATCCATCAAATTGACTCGGTTGGCTATGAAACTCTCAATGCACCTTTGTATTTCCAACGGCAAGCTTCTAGCGTGGCGACCTATCCAAGTGGCTCTCAAATCCCTATAAATACAATCCTACCTGCAATATAAACAGGATCTTCTAGACTGGCTGCTGGAACTCTGCAGAGATTATTCTTCACTTTTCTCCCCCCACACAATAGTCATATAGGGGTTCACTGTGATTCCCCAGTGGACTCTTGTACTTGTGACTTGATCTAACTTAGAATATTCAATCATATTTTAATCTGATTCAACCTGTAACAGCGGTCGGTTAATAAAAAGTTATAAAGTGAATGTAGGCTTCATTAACAGCCGAAACACTATAAAAATCTTCTTGTCTTTTTACTATTTCTACTCTTTTTACATTTATTCTCTATATTATTTCTCTGTAAGAATAGGGCCGGTACTTTCACACTCAGTCTAGGGTATTGATCCATTTTTTGAGTTAACATTTTGATGTTTTCACCGAGGTCCCAACTCAAGCTTAGATCTAGCTATTTACTTTGGATCAGATAGGTTTAGTAGTTAGATCCTCAATCTCTACTTAGAAAGTTTGCAGTTGAGAATCAACGGCACCAAGAAGAAAGAGAAATACCTTCGAAAGATCCGTAGAAGCTACCATTGCTGGAGAAGAAACAAACTCTCAACAAACTGAAGTCAACAACCCCAACAACCTGCTGTTAGGCGCTAACTCTGGAGATCAGGTGGCAGGATCCTCCACATAGCATGAAGTTGGGACTAAGGGAGAATTGAACAAGGTGGTTGATGAAATTAACCGTAAAATAGCAAACGGATAAAAGGCTCTTATGGAAAAGATAGATGCTCTTTTAGCATTCCAATCATTAACTACACCCAAAACGGTGCCTGAAACCGTGACTGCTACGGAGCAAGAGCATTCTCATGTTTCTTGCTTGATCAGAAGAAACAGAAGGCAAAAGCAAAAGGAAGCATGATGCGCATGTAAATGTGTATATTTTTACTTCCATATTTAATCTAATTAAATTAAATAAATGATCGTATATGGTATTTTAACATGCTTAAACCAATAGCCAAATTATTTTCAAATCATCATATATTCATCTTCATACAGGGACAAAACGGTCATTTTGTGCATGTATTAATTTTAGAATATTTATTTGCGCATTTTATTTTTATTTGTAGGAATTTGAATTAAAATTACAAGGGGCTTCATAAAGAAATATGCATGCACAAGAGGAAACAAAGCAAATGAAGATGGAAATAATTCATTTCATAAATCATGGAGGACCCCACCTACCCACTTACCTTAATCTACAATTAGAAGATAATGCACAAGTTAGTGGAGCTAAAAGTTTCATGCACATTTAAATGGAGGATTATCTCATGCTAATGATAACTTGTTGGCCACACTTCCTCAAGGATATTCTGGGTAGCCTCCAAAAATATACATTAGGGTTTTAGGCTTGTATAAATACCCCATATGTTCATGTAATTAGCATCCTTAGCCTCCATTTTAGTTAGTTTAGTTTGAGGCTCAAAAATAAACAAAAAAAAAATTCACTTTTCATTTTCATGGCTACTTAGCCATTTTCTTTCATGTAATTTTCTTTAATGCAATTTTGATTCATGCACTCTTCTTTTATGTTCTTTTCTTGTTTATTTCATTTCATGTTAGTAGCTTAGTTTATTTTTATGTAAGTGGATTAGCTCTCATTTTATTTTAATTTTCTTTCTATTTTCCTTTTGTTTTTATTTCATGTTGAATGCTACATTTCTTGAAATGACAACAAATATGAGAGGCTAAACCCCTTCAATTTAGGGGTAATGAAGCTCCCTTAATAATGTAGATTCAACATTTTGATAATTATTGACCTCGTTTTGTGCTTAACGGAAATATTTGAATGGGTTAAACTTTGTTGTTTTAGCTTTGAATTTGATAGCCTATGTTGTTGGCACCAAATATGCTATGCTTTATCAAACAAAAACACAAATTACCTCTTCATCTACATATGATTATGATAATGAAGTGAATGTTAAAATCAAAAATTGATGGTCTATATTTCTAATCAATAGTTGATAGATCATGCTTAGAATAGATTTTATTTTCAAGTTCATTGTTATTTTCATGAGAGTTAAAAAGTGGTTTAGTGGGTATGTTAAAGTTTGATGATTTATATTGGGCTAACTAATAGCACAAATATTCCATAGTTATTGATAAACATATCAACTAAATTCACTAATGACAAAAGAGAGATCATAATTTCATATATGTTGATTTATGTGATTTTGAGAAGGACATTGCCTCTAAATTGCCTTCAAACTCTCATAGTTTTATCCATTTTAGCTTTTGTTAGTTTTTACATTTTTATAGCTTAACACAACTTCAAATGTTGGTTTAATTTGATTGAATAGAATTTTAAATCTAAACAATTCGCCACGGATCGACCTGTACTCGCCACGTACTAAAATTGTACGCCGTGCACTTGTGGTTATTTTAATTTAAATTTGATTAGCTATTTTCAAATTCGATAGGAAATTGACCGTCAAACAAGATTTTGGCGCCGTTGCCGAGGAATTTATTTGATTTTAATTTTCTATTCTTCGAATTATTTGTTGTTTGATTTTATTGTGTGTTAATTGTGTGTGTTGTGTGCATTTAAAAAAAATTGTGTGTTTGTGTGTGATTTTTGTTTGTGTGCTTGTTGTTTTTGTAGTTGCATTTGCATTTCTATTAAAAAAACAAAAAACGACATACAATTTAAAAAAAAAATCATTTTCATATTACAATTTACAATGCATTACAAAACTGCTGATTTCAGTACTGCCTTACATTTGCATATCACTACCATTTACAAACTTCACTGTTCCTATTACTGTGCACATACTATGCACATCTTTTGGGCAGTTATACTACTATTTACAAGTTTCTGTGCACTACAATCTCACATCTACAACACAAACTTCCCAATACCTGTCTCTGCTCACAAGCTTCCACTACAAACATAATCTTCATTGTCACTTATTTCTCTACATATCAGTGCACAACACAGTGCATGCCACTGTCACAAACTGTTACATCAACACATCCAACTTATGTGCTCACTTCAGTGCAGACTTCCTCAATTTGCCAATACACTTCAACATCAACCTACAATAAAACTTCATCATCAATTGCACTTCATATCACAACATCACTGTTACCACTCAAAATTATTGGACTGACATTCTTTATAACATCACCACACCACTCCTCTATCCCCTGTTAACTGCAACAACCCATAATACATACTGCAGCCCCTTCCAGTTTTCTGAGCAAACACAACCCTGCCACACTTCTTCCTACAAATCACAACATACCATCCACACTTTGTCACTACAGTTCAACTTATCCTTAAACAACTACTGCCATCTCATTGTTTTAGACTCCAGTTCAACAACCTTCCCATTTCATTCCAATTTCACCCCTTTTCCAACTCAACAACTACATACCATAACTACAACACAGCATCAAACTGTTGCACCCTGATTGCTCCACTTCCACTTCAAAAGCCATCATCTAACATCAACCCCCCTTCCCTCATTTATACATCCTCAACAACCAGTTAACAACATTCTTCATCAGCTATCATAACACAACCACTACATCACTTCAGCCTCATCAAACTTCCATTGCATCCACTTCCTTCAGCAACCCAAACTGTTGCTGCCTCGTGTCATGACCATCTTCCTTCATAACATCCAAACTCTAGCATTCTTCTCACCTGAACTTGCATATCATCCTTCACTGCATATCAACCTTGCATATCCACATTTCGACCATCTGACTGCTACTATCCCCCTTCACTAATACAACTGCCGTGCACCTCACCATCACATTCTCCTCTATCACCCACTACAACCACAAATCCCGAGCATTACTACTGAATCAACAATTCCCTGTTTCATTGCATAAACCACTGCTGCTCTCACATAATCCACTGCCCTTGTCGCCAGTTCAACTTGCCTCAAACTAACATCACAGTCCAGTTGAGCACACTGCCTCACCATAACACCTCACTCCTATCACATATCATATCACAAAACACTACATCGGAACATCAACAAAATTGTCCACCACCAGTTCTCCAGACTTGCATTGCACCATCAACTACTTCTTCTATCCCCTGCCCTTTGTCTGAAACGATACAACCATCAATCATTCAACCACAGACCATAACAACTCATTGCAACATAACCAATCCTCAATTCCTTGATAGCTAATCCTTGGCGATTTCATTCTAGAACCCAAAAGTCCTATCTCTCTTAATTCGACCTCAACCAATCGACACGAAATCGCCTACCTCCACAAACCCGCGAACCCAATTCCAGACCTCCGTAATTGCCGAACCATGAACACGAGCCAAAAATAGGAACTTGGGAATTATGAACTTGGAAATTGTTTCTGAATTTGAAAATCGATTTTGGGAGTTGATCGGGGAATTAACGAAGTAAGAAGAAATGCCTTTTTTGTGTAAGATAAAAACATGGTTTTCTTATTTGGCCGGGTTAAAAGAAATATAGTGGATTTGTTTCAAAATTTTTTAGTTGTCTTTTTGTTTCTTTAGTTTAAGTTTTTTTTTTAATTCTTCTTTGGTTAAAAAAAGAGTTTGTTTTTAATTCTTAAAAAAACAAGTTGTTTTGTATTGTGTCTCTTAAAAAAATAGTTTGTTTTCTTTTTATTTTGTTTAGTTTATCCTTAAAAAAATTAATTTTAAAATTGGTTTTGTTGTGTTTTAATTTGTTTTGAGTTCTCTTCCAAAAAAACATACAAGTTTTTGGTTTCATCTATTTTGTTTTTTTTTCTCTGATTTTTCTTTCATTTGTTTTGTTTGGTTTCATTTGATTTCATTTGTTTTGATTTTCATTTGTTTTAGTTTCTTCTTTGATATATATATATATATATATATATATATATTTAAAAAAACTGTATATATATCTTGTTCTTAGTTTCAGGTTGCAAAAGTAGAAGAAAAGGGCTTAGCTTGCTAAAATAATTGCTCTGTTTATAAAAAAATTAAAAAAAATTGCTGCTTTAAAATAATTGCTAATAATTCTGCACGCTCTGTGATCGTGCCCTTATCTCTTGTTTTTATTTGTCTTGCATTGTTGGTTGCTTGCATTTAAAAAAAATTCAAAAACAAAAACAAAAACAAATTTCATTTTTAGTTGCATCGTTAATACACGTTTAATTTTAGTTTTGCATTTCATCTTAGAATTTGGATTAATAATAACGGTTAGACATCGAACTTAAGGGTGTCACGAGGTCACTTAGGGCTTAATTGTATATTGACAAGTTGTCCTCTTTCGACAATTTAATTTCTTGGTGTATAGGCTACGGCAGAACAATAATCAGTTATAAATATTACAGTGATTCGTAAATATTATACTGATTATTTCTCTGAAGATACTTAAACCTTCGGCTGCATTGCTATGGTGATTCGAGTGCACCGATAAACATGTATGTTACTGGCTGAGAACTATCTTATTGAATTAAGACAAAGTGTGATTTACAATTTTGGGTTAGGAGCTACTTAGGCAGAAAATTTATAATTAAATCATTACATTCATTTAGTTGCATTAGTTCATGCATATTTAAAAAAAAATTCTAAAAAAATTGTAAATATTTCTCAACTTAGTTTTTAAATCCTTTCTTTTTAAATTTTTCAATCAAAAATCTAAAATCTAAAAAAATTTTGAGTTAGTTTTTTTGTAGAAAAGCAAAAATCCAAAAAAATATAAAACCTTTTCAAGAAAAATCGAAAAAAAAAATCAAATTTTCCTTTTGAAAAATAAATTCTTTTTGGTAAATATTTTACCTTTATAAAAAAAATTCTTGAAAATGTCCGAGTTTCCCTACTCACATGAATTTTACGATAGTTGTGAAAATCAATATAATCCATATAATTTCACTCAAAATTCTTATGGATATTTTAATAACAACTATTGTGTAAACAATTCAAATTTTGAACCATAAAGTTTTCAAAATGATGGCCAACCCTCAAATCTTGAAAATAACATTGAAATGATTTCGTCTGTACTTGAACTCTCTAAACAACAAAATCAGAGGATAAATGATTTGTGTAATTCATCTTTGTGCAATGATTCAAGTCAAAATTTTCAAAATAATAAAAATTGGAATTCACCTCAAAATTCAAATAACTTCGAGTATAACCAATGCCAATTCAATTTCGAACTCCAAAATGAATTTCAAAATCGAAACGAAAATGGAAACAATTGTTTAAATGATTTTGGCAATGGGAGTTGTTTCAATGATGGTGAAAATTTTTGTTCTCAACAATTTCAAATTGAAAATCCTCAAGTTAATAATTATAAATTGGATTTTGTTGAGAAAATGGATGAAATTTACAATGATCACATGAATTTGTTGTTTGAAACATATATGAAATAATGTGAGCAACAAAACCAAATCCGAACATGTGACGAGTCAAATAATAATCCACCTTTTAGCCAAATTGACGAATTTCAAATAACAACTTTTGAAATTGAAAATAACAATCTTAATGAAGTTGTTGAAAATACGGTAATTGAGTTGGATTTAAATTCTTTTGAGGGTGAGAAACTCAATTTAAAATTCGATCTTCCTTTTTCTGATTTCGAAAAATCGAATACAACAACTTTGGATTTTGAACTTGATATATGTAATGAAGTTGTGAATAATTCAACAAAGGAAGATGAATTTTGTGAACACGATTTCTTTGGACATTTCGAAGATGAGTTGTTAAATTCTGAAGGGGAAGATTTAAATCACCATTTTGATTTTGAAATCGATAATTTGAAGAAGTTTTCAATGATAAACTTGAATTTCAATTTGGTGAGAATAAACATGAACTTCAACAAATTATTCTATCAACCCCAAAAATCATTGAAAATAAAACAACTCATACGATTTGTAATAAAACGACATTCGTTTTTCCAAATCAACATTCAAATTTAAAATCTTTTATGGTTTGGTTTTCTGTGCTTAAGTTGTGTCTCTCATACTTGACGAGACAAATGAATTGGTCTTTGGAAGACCGTTTCATTTACTCTTTGACTATATATTTTCTGATCTCATATAGATAATAGTCGTTTCATTTTCATGTAAATATGGGTCAATTTTTTTTAAATTTTTTTTTCTCCTTTCACTTGGGTTGACTGTGGGGAAACAGTCAAAATCAAGTGTGGGCGAGTCTCATCTTCATTTTCGATTTTTCATGGTTTATTTTTTTGCATTTTCCATCCAAAAAACTAAAAAAAAATTGTTTTTATCAAAAAATACCAAAATTTCAAAACAAAATTTTGTTTTACCATTTTGATTTTTTTTATAGAAACACTATAGGATAAGTATAGGATTTTGGTTATTAAATTTAAATTTTGGAAAATTTATTTGTCTCAACAAAAATAAAAATAAAGTTTGATTACAAATAACGATGGTTTAACTAGTATAAAGGAAGGTTCATACGTGTTAATTATGAAGTATATCCTAATTGAAAATCTTTGTTTAAAAAAGTGGTGGATTTAAAGAAAAGGATATAATATTTTTTATCCTCTAAGTTAAATGGTGCTAAGATGATTTTGCAAAACTCTCTCTATTCAATATATATATATATATATAACAAAAAAACAAACAAAAGAAAAAGAAAAAAAATATTTGTATATATTTATATATTTTAACACCTAGAGTCATGTGTTCACAAAGAAGTGTGTCCACTCGCCATGCTCTGTACCCTTCTCACGTGTGACGACCGACCTTTTTGGACGGTTTAAATCGACAATAAAACACACATGTCTAACTCAAACCATTTAAAAGGGAGGATTTTCAATGAGATTTAATAAGAAAAAAAGAGAAAGAAGGGAAAACAAAATACAGAATCTTACAGCAGAATGATAAATATAATAATTAAATAAACAATTCATGAAGCTGTTTTACAATATATATTTGATTACACAATTTTTACAACATAATCAGAGTACAAACAATAACATAATGATGCAATAGAATAATACTAATAATATAATATATCAAACTCCGTCTTCGTTGTAACGACCTGGTATTTTGAACCGTTCGCATCCGCACATGTCGGACTTGAATTGCTCAAAATACCAGATTGTTAATTTATATTTGGAAAAACTCAGCATATACAGTAAATAATCAATCACAGACACAGAGTATTACAACAATAAGCAGAAGAATAGATAAATAGTAGTTCCTGAAGCTACTATAAAACATCAGAGTCTGAAACAAAATAAAACAGAATCTCAAATACAATGAATATCTAATACATAATCAACTGACGAGTCTGAACATAAGTGACTGGAATAAACCAAAATAACTGAAAGCTGGATAGATAGATCTTCAAACGAAGCTCCAATCTCCAATGGTGAGTCTCAAAAGCTGCGACACTCAGTCTGACCCGAGCATAAAGCAAAACACAAAACACTCAAATCAGGATTAACATTCTTACATCAGTAAATTCAACTCAAGTGAAATGTCAACTGAAATACAAGTAACGTAAAGGATGTTTGGGATTTCCATCCTCTAAGGATCCGTGGAATTATCTACTATGTAGTAATATACGCTATTATAATATGTCTATAGTAAAGCAAACTATTAAAATAGCGTAAAGGCGTTACCCATATCCCCCTTAACACATTTTTATAATGTCGTAGTCTATACAGATACTGTAAACTCCACCCGCAGGTGGGCTATCAGGGAGCACTCCATAGGTACGACACAAAACAAACTCGTAGAAGGCGCGATAGGGCATGTTACAAGGCACGCGAGGCAATGCCAGGGTAGATATACCGTTTGCGGATCCGGACTGGTGGTAACGCATAGCAGCTACTACCGCCCACCTTGTGACGCACTCCCAAATCAAAGGTGCACCCAATCAAATCACAAAAGCAATAGAATGGTATCAAAGAAATGTGTCCGATAGGAGGAATGACCTCACTTGGCCCGGCATGGCTCCTGTTTTAGCCACATCAAGCTGACTCACGGGAGTCAGAGCTACGTAAATGCCATATAGAATCGTCGCCAAACCGTCCTACTTCATTCTGGAATCTCCACCACGTACACAGTTGTTAAAGTGGTTTTCGGTATTGGCAGAGAGTATGACAATATCCGATCCCGTCTCTTTAACAACCAAACCCGTGGTCATTTTTTTATTTAAATAGTTTATACTTCATATAAAAATATCATATTCGTTTCAAAAACCATATCAATCAGATATCATTATTCACTTTAAATACTATTCAAATCCAGAATCGTAACACTTCCAAAATTATAACACTTTCGAAATCATAACACTTTCGAAATCATAACACTTTTGAAATCATAGCACTTTCGTAATCATAACAGTTCCAACCTAAATAGTCTAGATATTGAAAATAGTATATATATATTAAAATAGTTAAAAATTAAAATAGTATATATATTAAAATAGTTATAAATTAAAATAGTATAAATATTAAAATAGTTGTAAATTAAAAATAGTTTATATATATTAAAAATACTTTATATAATAAAATAATTTTCTCAAATTCGACAAATCGATTCAATCCAGGTTTGAACTATCATTTCAATTCCAATAAGATTCAAGGTTTAAATATTCAAACAATTTCGATATAAGTTTCATTTATTTTTCAACATTTAATTTTAATTTTATTCAAATTGGAAAATACCCACATAATCATTTTAATAACAATTAAATAAAATCTTAATTTATAAATTTAAATCAATATTAAATATTCAGTCTCAATTTTATTTAAAGTTGAGAACATTCATTTAATCACCTTTTATCAAATCAAGTTATAAATCATATCTTTCAAAACCTCAAAATCAATAAGTTTAAATCCATTCTTATTTAAATTCAATTATAAACCAATTTAAATTCAAAGTCAACATTAATTTATCTTTCCAACCTTTATTACATTAAGTTATTAAAAATTTATTTTTAAAATATTAATATAAATTTAAATAAATACTTAAACATATTAAAAACCAATCAAATTAAATTTTATTAAATTAAATCTTATTATCAAATGTATTTTGTATTAAATCTTATTTTATCTATTTTAAAAAAAAAATATAAGAAAAATCTTAAAAATTATATTTTCAAAACTAACTTATAAATTAAAAAATTCAAAACATATAATTTTAAAAAATCTAAAATTTAGAGATATATAAAAATTATCACTTATATACATTATGTTTTAAAAATCGCTATTTATTAAAAACCATATATTTCCTTTCAAAACTTTGGAAATCATTTTCAAATTATAGACCAACGGTGTCCGTATATAATTTTCTATCCTATGGTCAAGTGATACAGATATTTATCATTTCAATTCACAATTTAAATATCTACGGGTATATATCATTTCAACCCGCAATCCCAAAATTCAAAATTAATGAAAATCGCTTGGGTTTATCATTTCAACCGATAACGATTTTCCCCTATTCTACAAGATCGTTCGGGTATGTATCATTTCAACCCATAGGGATTTCTAAATTAACTGGGACTTGCAGAGTGAGAACAAATGTGATATAATATAACATATCAATAACAGGCATATATCATTAGTGATAAATAAAATAAAATATATACAACAGGATATGGTGTCATATATCACATATGAACAAATGCAGATAATGACATATCATATTTAACAATTAAATAACTAGAAATTCAAATTCACCAGCATGTTTCAATTGTTGTTTCAAGTGAAATCAAATCTACTAACTATAAGAATGTTAATCGTGAGTGATTTCTCACCTTTCGAGGCTAGAGAAACAAGAAGATTACACGGACACGCACACGGATATGGACACAGACACGAATTAGCGGGATAGCAATAAGCTAGGAATTACTGTGACAAATTCGATATTGAGAAAGTAAGCTGAGATGGACTAGAGATCGATGAAACAAAATATATATTGAAAATCAATATTAAATCTAAACATATATAGATATGTCAAAAAATCAAAATCTATATATATATATATATATATTTCAAGATCGGTATTAATTTTAACACATATATTCTAATATATATATATTATATTATATTACATACACAGTATATGAAATCATTTCCAAAGGTAATATGTTACTGGTATACTAATATATAACTGTTACAAGTAAAAACATTTCAGGAAATCAATACTTATATATACAAGCAACACACAACTATCTTATATAAACTTATATATGTAGACAGCAAACCACATACAACTTACATAAATTCGTACATATATATATATACAAGCAACATTATATACCACTTATATAACTTATATATTATAAACAACTTATATAACAACTTATATAAACATATTTTATACCTTATAAATAACCGCATATATTAATACACATTTTATATACATACTGATAAACAAACCTATATATTGAATATAATACAAAACAGGTAAAATAAACATATGTGTATAACTAACCTACATATACTTTATATTCAAAACAACATATATATATATAACTTGCATAAACGTACGTGTAGATATAACTAACATATATAAATAACTTCTTTTATACTATATGATATTATAAATATATATATTGTTTACGTATACTAATATTACATGAGATATAAATTATATATATACTAAATGAAATCAATATTTCAAATCAATATATACCTCAATATATATATATAAGAAAATTTTGCAAATAAACATATATATATCAAAATATATATATACTTACGTCCAAACATATGCAGGCTCGGGGAAAACTGGGCAAAATAAAATATGTATAACCTTCCCCAAAATCATGCAAAACAAGTAAATTTAAATATATATATCATTATATAAGTAACTTTCATTTAATATAGTATATAACTAACAAAGAAAAGCGAATTTAACTTCAGGAGTCAAAATATGTATAACATTTATATATATGGAATATATAGATACATTTCTTTTTTCTTTTCTTCATATATGTATAATATATAACAAATCTCGAATAAGAGATATATATATACATACATATATATATATATATATGATCAAATAACGGATCTATACCATGCTCGGTTGGCAAGTGACCGGAAAAACGAGCTTCAGATAGTCTGCTTCCATATCTCCTCGTTCATATAAGCAATATATATAAGCTTTATATATACACACACACACACATAATCTACAATTGAGAGGAAGGAAAGCTAGAATAGCAGGCCTCGGCCAAAATATTTGAAGAGCAGGATCAAGACAGTGGGTGGGTCCGGGTTAGTCGCGAAGTACATGCAGTGGTTGTCGGCCATGGCGGGGATGGGTTAGTCGAGGTAGGGCTGCGTGATGGAAGGTGGAAAGGAAGATGAAGATGATGTTCGAAGTGGTGGCTATGGGTGGAGAGGTGCCGCAGTGGAAGGGCGATGAGGTGGAAGATCAGAAGGGCCGAGCTTGGTGATTGGCTGTGGTCTGCTACACGGCGGAGGAAGGGAGAGAGGTTGCTATCGGTTATGGGTGAGCGGTGTGAAGGGAAGGCAATAGGAGAATGGGTTTGTGGCTGAGGGGAGGGGTGTTGTGGTCAAGAAAAGACGCGGTGGAGAGTGGTGCGGCCACTGGTGGAGGCTGTGCGCGGGAATGCATGCAGTCATGATGGGTGAAGGTAGAAGTGAGATCGAGCAGGGAGAGGAAATGAAGACAGACTGGAAGAAGAAGCAATATAACGAAATATATTTATCATTATTATTTTAAGTAGAATGATAGAAAGAAATAGGAAGGGGAAAGAGAAATAAGAGGCTTGGGTGAGGAAGAAGAATGAGTTGGCTTCTCTTATAAACAACTTTTATATAACTTTGTATATAATAATTAAATTTTGTTTTAAGTTAACGGACGAAAATCAAACTAAAAGTAAGATAAATGGACAGCGAATGAACCGGCGTAATTGAATATAGTGAGAATATCAAAACCATATACGTTTGGATTTCAGAAAGTAATAATTGCTAATGGCTGTTGGTTTTATACGGTGGAAAGTTGAATGGTCATAGGAAACAAATAGACTCGAATGAGTACCGATACGGTTGACCGCTTTACTGATTTCGCTGCGTACCAAACTTTGAAATACACAAATGAATATACTACGGAGATCGGCACGACGAGACGATCAAAATGGGACACAGATATGAACGATATGATCATCCTATAAAAAGTCGATGTTCGATGCTAAACTGTTGCTAATTCGCCGAAAATAAAACAAATGGGGCTATAACAGTCCAAATTTGGCAAAACGAAATATGACATCTCATTCAAAAAATAATTTACATTTTTATTATATAAAAATATTTAGATTTCGAAAATATTTTTTTTCATCAAATTTAACTGATTTAAATTGAAATTGAGAATTACATAACAGAACTGATTTTCATATTTGAAATGAAAATTTTCCATTTGCTATGTTTGAACAGACGCATACCAAATATCAAATTTTCATTGCTAAATTTTATTGTTTAATCTCAAGCAAAATTTTCAGTTAATTACGTTATAAAATCATTAAAATATCTGGGTCATTACACTCTCCCCCACTCAAAACTTTTTGTCCCTAAAAAGGAATGAGACAGGAGAATAGAAACAACTAGGAAAAAATATGATAGATTTGACATATAAAATACCAGATACCACAACAAATTCAAAACCATATAATTTCATTAGTTTTTAAATTGGTTTATATTCAACTAATTTAGTTTCAATCCATTTTATATAATCAATAATATTCATTTATATTCATATTTTGTTGATTTTTAATTCAAGCTATTTCATTCAATTTGGTTTGTTTCAATTTATTAATATTTGTTACAAAATTTCTTTCAAAACAAAATTTATTTGTGTTTAACTTATTTATTTACTCCATGTACCTTCAATTAAGTTGATTCCCCTTAAAATTCAATTATAACTATTCTTCGGTTCATATTTATTTATTAAATAACATTCACCCCCCTTTTTTTCTTAAACATTTATTATAATCACCCAAAATTATAACTATTCTTTAATTCATAATAGTGTATCACCCAAAAAAATTTATTTATCAATTCCCTTAACAAAATATCATTTTGGACATCTTATTTCTTACATTTATTTCATATTATTCAATCACATAGATATTTTGGACATCTTATTTCTTACATTTATTTCATATTATTCAATCACATATTCTTATTACATCCAAACTTTCTCAGGTAAGTTTTATTAATGTCTCATATGTAGTTGAGCACTATACCAATATACCTGTTATTTATAATATTTTTATTAAGTAAAATTTAATTTGAACCAATTTATTACCTAAGTTTTCTCTTATGTAACCTCAATTACATATTCACCCTAACATTTAACTATTATATATATTAGAAAGCAATTAAGTATTATACAAATAATTGTTTTTTACCCTATTTCAACTGTTTCAAGCTATTTTAAATTCCAATTTAATTTTTAAACACTTCAAATATTTAAAAAATTTATTTATTTCAATAATTGAAAACCATCACTAAACAAAAGCTTAAGAGCTAAATTTTCGGTTTCATTTCAAACCTATTTTGAAATAAATATATATATATATATCTATATATTTTATACATCAAATCATACCCATAGAATTTCAAATCAAATCCATTTCCAAAACAAAAATGTAGCAAAGCTACTGAGTGGTCTCCCCACTTTGAGACTTGAAAATGAATGTCGATGATGCTGCAGTCATCATCGAAATTATTTTCCAACGACAAATGAAGGGAGTACAGACTTAATTCTTTTAAAATTATCCTTTTGAAACAATTTCCATTCGAAAATACTTTCAAATAATATATTCCAAAACTTAAAAAATCAAATTTTTGGAAAGCACCGGAAATTAATTTCTCAAACTCTTAATTTAAATTTATTTCATTTGCAAATCAGATTTATAAACCATATTTATAAAATTTTCAATTCCTTATAATTTACAATAAAAGTTAATAGTTTAAGGAATGTTGAACAAAACAACAAATAATAATCTAGTATTATCATTACTAACAACCAATTCATTTAACTATTTAATTTCAGAAAATTTATACCTTTATATATAATATAATCATACACAAAATTATCTCATTTACAAATTTTGAAAACAATATTGTGTCAGTTTTCTTTGTTAAAGTGTTTTGGAATTCTTACCGATAGCGTTGGCCAGACGAATCGATCGAAACCCAAAATTCAAACTTAACAATTCAAACAACGCACTATATATAAAACATTTTTATATTAATTACAAATACACTCCCTCACAAGATGATTCAAGAATGGATTCTGAAACAAAGATAGAGATTCAAGTTTAGATGAACCCTAGTCAAGAGAATTCTAACTACGAAGATAGACTCGAAAAGAATATAAGATAATTAAATTACAAAAGAAGAAATAGATAGACCTATTTTTATCGCGGCGACCTTAACCGGGTCATCCGAGATTCCAGGAATAAGATCGATGCGGAAATTCAATTTCCCGCATAGGAGGAGTGACTTCACCAAAACATCAGGATAATCCCTGATTATCGGGTAGGAGTCAAGATCCCTAAGCTGAGAATCAAGTGAGAAGATAAAACTGCTTGAAAAATCTGAGGCAATCGACATTGGATCACAAGAGAATTTTCTGGATCGTCCACTATAGGAACAATTCAAGCTATTCAAGAAATAACAGCATCCAAGACCAAGGACATAGAAATTTCAGTGAATCGGTGCTTGTTGTAAAGGAGTTTCACCCCCTTTATAGATTATATTGAGGTTGGTGGGAACGCCAATGGGATCAGTCACATAAGGATGAATCGATAGTTGAGGTTGGAGCTATGGGATGCTCCAGTATCAAAAGAACACGAACAGGAAAGAACAAGAATGGATTTCAGAATAAGGTAGGGTTCCAAAGTTCGAAAGAAATCTGAATCAAAGAGGAAGAAATTCAAGCTCGAACGAAGGTGATTCTGAAATTAATTTTTACTCCATATGCTAAGTTTTGCCTAAACCAGAGCTCTGATACCACTTGTAACGACCTGGTATTTTGAGCAATTCAAGTCCGACATGTGCGGATGCGAACGGTTCAAAATACTAGGTCGTTACATTCATCCTTCGAAAATAATATCTTTAAATACTTAAAAGCTCAGGCTGACCCGAGCAAAATGAAAAGACAAAACACTCGAGTCAGAATTAAAAGTTCTTATGTAAGTTAAATCAACAACAAGTAAATCTGAGTGTGATAGCTTCAGAGATGTTTACGGGATTTTATATTACCTTTTCAGTGTATAACGTGCGTGCAATAACTTAAGAGATGTTACGGGATTTTCCACCATCGATAATGTAAAGTATTAAAATAGCGTTAAGACTTTACATTGATCCCCCTTAACATATTGTTAAGCATCATCCAACAGTTTGTCTTAATAGCACAACCGGTAAAGTCGGTAGCCAGGGAGGCACCGTGATAAGACAACACTAAAACAAAATCATAGTGGGTACGAATAAGGATAAAAATTATGACAAGGCACGTGAGGCAATGCCCAAGGTAGGATACTACTAGTTCGAGTCGCAGGGCTGGTGGTAACGCATCGTAGCCACGACCGCCCACCGTGTCCAACATCCCTGAAATCAAATCAAGGTGCACCGATCAATCCAACATCAATATAGTAATACAAAGAGGTGTGTCCGCTAGGGGTAGCTAGAACACTTGGCCCTAACAAGCCGTCCTGTTTTAGCCATTTCAAATAGGCACAAGTGCCAGGGTCATCCATCATCGTTCTCTTTCTTCAAATCCATCTAACCTTCACCAATCCAACCACTTCATTCTGGATCATCCACCACGTACACAATTGTTAAAGTGGTTCCAATATTGACAGAGAGTATGCCAATAAGAGGCCCTAGTCTCTTTAACAAATAAACGTCATTTTTCACACCGGTTGGTTCTTTTACATTTCAAAACCGATTCATATTTGATATCAAAATATCATATTCAATTCAAAATATCCTTCATTTCAAATACCATATATCCTCAAAATATGTCATTTCCACTCGAAAATATCAAATTGCAACTTAGGTTATAACCTCATTTAACCACATTCGAATTTAAATCAACAATTTAAATATAAACATTCCAATTTTGCACAGTTTGAAACTTATAGAAATAGTTTGAATTGGTTTTGTAACAACCCTGTATTTTTCAAATATTTTTAAATTGATTTTTCCAGATTCAAAAGCTTTATTTATGAAAAAGAATAAATTTTGTTATTTTAAGTATAAACTTTGATTTTGATGTGGATTAGAATTCCAAATATGACTAAATTTAATATTTCCAGAAAATGTGAATTTTGGTCAAATAGTCAAACTTTGACTTTTAAATTTACATTTTAAATATTTGAAATTATAAATTTTATCTTTTATTATGACAATAGATTTAATAACTTGAATACTGCTTTTCTTTTCGTTGGAAACGGAGTTAAAATGTAAAAGTTATGTACATTTCAATTTTTAGTATAATTTGTTTTATTGTGCAATTTTGCCTATTTTAAATTTTATAAATCATATTTATTTCTTATATTTTTTTAAATATGTGTCAATATGTTAATTTATGTATATTTTCATCTCTAAATATTTCAAAAGTAATAATAGAATTTTTCCAAAATTTACTATGATGATTTCCTATTTTTAAAGGCTGTTTTCCTATTTTCTGCTATTTCTTCATTAAAAATTATATGTAAATTTAATTTTAAATATTTATTTTGTGAATATATTTTTATTTTATGTTATTATTTATGTTTAAAAATATATTACAAGCTCATATGAATTTTTCTAAAATTTATTCTATTCAATTTCAAATTTCTAGACTAGTTTACTATTTTAGCTATTTTCTTAATTTAACTTTATATTATTGATAAATATTTATATAAATTATTATATTTTGTTCAAATTTCGAAATTTTATCTGGGATTGTTATATTTTTCCAGAAATATAAAGTTATAAAGATAAAATAAAGTAATATGAAAGGCCCTAAACCTTCTATCTTCCTATGGGCTTTTATAGTCCACCTTTTTTACGTTTTAACCTAACTTATCATCAATTAGACATTACTATTCCTCATTCTTTTTGTTTCAGCCAACTTCCCCATATCTTTCACGAATTTCAAAGCTTCTTAACCCTAAAAAAAAGTCATGGCCTCCATCTTGAAAAAAATTAGGTAAATCCCTCTCTTCTTTCTACATTTTCTTACTTTTTCTATGCAATTTTGCCTTGCCTTCTCCCTTGATTAAGATCGACCTCTCCCCCTATTTCCACAGCCACCACCTCCTTACATCTCTTCCTGACCATCACCACCATCTACCCCACCAGATCTGACCATGGCCGAACCCCTTTTGATGGTCAAACCCCTCAAACTACAACCTAGATGCCTAGATCCATGCTTATTTGACCTCTACATGCTCATCCACTTCAACCACCACCCAAACCACCACCATAGCCGCCACCACTCCTCTGACCTGACCACGACACACCCCTCCCCACCTCTGTCCAGTCATGGTGCACCACAGGTCGAGCCCAATCCCCATGGCCAATCCCTTGTTTTGACCAAAAACCACCTAGTTGCCTCCAAAACCACATCACCTCCTCATGTACAAACTCCACCTTGTCTTGCCTTGAACCCGAGCTATGTTAGCCCAAACCTGACCCAAAACTCGACCACATCTGAACCACATCAGACCCCAAAGCCATATCAAACAATAGAGAAGGCAAAGCAAAAGACTGCGTAGTCGTATCTCCTTTTATTTCAATGTTATTGCATTTTAAAGTCGTATTGAATTTTGCTGTTTTGATTGGTTGTTTTGGGTTGTACACAAGAGTTGTAGATTGGATTCGCTCTCCACTCAAGTCCGTAGTCTTGTCATCGTGCTTTTGTTTCCATTATGTCATTGGTTTTGATATCTCCAGCACAAACAGGTGAGTTATTCTCACCAGACAATATGTACCAATATAACTAGTAAATTGACACCCTGTGAATCTGTAGAAATATATTATCATGTTATACTTGACTATGTTATGATCATATGATGTTTATACACCTGTTATATCATCCGTTACTGTTATATAATGTATTCTGTTCATTTATATCTGTTTATCACACTGCAAGTTCCCTGTAGACTAGAATCACTATGGGTTGAAATGATACATACCCGAACGGACTTTAGAATAGGGAAAAATCATTATGGGCTGAAATGATAGGCCTGAATGGTTTTTATTTATTTTATTTAACTTGAGATTGCGGGTTTGAAATGATAGAACCTGGATTTTTCTTTTTAAACTGCGGATTGAAATGATACATATCCATATCACTTGACTTAGGTTAGAAAACTATATACAGGCCCGTGGTTATTTTATAAAGTGTTTTGGATATTTTTAAGTATTTTAAAAATATAAATTTATGAAATTTGATTTAAATAGATTTTGATTTTTTTTTAAATAAAGAAATTATGATTTTTCTATGAGTTAAAATGTAATTAATGAATGGTTTTATTGGATTATTGAAATATAACTTAAGTTTGGAATTTGGAATTTTGGTTAAAATGATATTTTAAGTTATATGAATAAAAATTGAAATTTAATTATATTTGGAAAATGGTAAATATGATAATTTGATTTAAATTTTAATTTAAGTGATTTATTAAAGTATTATTGATTTTTCTATGAATTTAAGTGGTTAAATAAATGAATGCTTAAATTGTAATTTTAAAATATAGCTTGACTAGGAAATGTAAATTTGGTTTTAATTAAAGGTTTAAATTAATTAAATAAAATTGGAAATTTAGTTAAATTTGTGAAATGGTAATTTAAATTTGAAGTGTTAAGTTTATTTGTTGAAAGTGAAGAAAAGGAAATTATACACTTGAACTAATAAGTGGAATTTTTGAAATTTGGATTTATTTATAAGAAATTGGTTTAATAAAAATCAAAATGTTTAATGATATGTTAATGAACATTTTTAATGTTAAATTATGATTTTTAAAATGTTTATGTGTTTTAAATTGAAGTTATTTAGTTGTTGGAAATACACTAAAATCTGGAATTAACTTTTAATAGCATTCAGAAATGCTATAGTTTCTGAATTGAACTAAAATTGTGTAAAAAGAGCTATTACAGCATTTCTGAAATGCTGTAGTTGCTGTAATTGAACTTATAGGCTAATATTGAACTCAGGTCTATTATAGCATTCTCTGGAAAAGCTATAGTGGTCTGCAGTCTTTGCTGAAATCAAATAAAACCTTTGTTTTGAAATCTGAGTTACCGCAGCACTTCTGAAATGCTGTCTTTTCTGTTTTGAACTATAATTTAACTAAAAACTGAGTTTTAACAGCAGTTTTAAATGTTGTCTTTGCTGAATAAAAATGTTTCAAGTATAACTTATAACAGCTTTTTCTAAATGCTGCGAAAGGCTGAAATTTTAATAATTATGGTTTTTGACTTAGTAAACGAACTCAGAATGGTTTGAAACTTTGGAAATTGAATACTTGATTTGAAAATATAATAATTACACTTTTAAAAGGTTTAAATGAATTATTTTGATTGGAATATAAACTATTTAAAGGTGATTTGAAATGATAGTAAATGCACGATATCTTTGAATTTAAAAGGTATTTAAGGTTGAATATTTGGATTTGAACTGATAGGATATTTTATTATATTAAAATGATTTGAAATGAAGTTTTGTAAGGATATGATATTTTATTATATTAAAATGATTTGAAATGAAGTTTTGTAAGGATATGATATTTTATTATATTAAAATGATTTGAAATGAAGATTTGGAAAGATTGATATTTGATATATTAAAATGATTTGAAATGAAGTTTTGGAAAGATATGATATTTTGATATATTGAATGATTTGTAATGAAGTTTTGAAATGATATGATGTTTTAAATATATGGAAATGGTTTGGAATTGATTTAATCTTTATTTTGATAAATATATGGTTTTGAAATGATATTTTATTTTGAAGTAAAGTATTGTTTTAAAAGTTATAACCACGGGTTATAATAACGATTGGTTGTTAAAGAGACCGGGATCGGATATGGACATACTCTCTGTCGATACCAAAAACCACTTTGACAACTGTGTACGCGGTGGAGTTTCCAGAATGAAGTAGGATGGTGGCGACGATCCTAAGGTATATACGTGGACCCAACTCCCGTGAGTTGGCATAAGGTGGCTAAAACAGGAGCGATTGACGGACCAAGGAGGTAGCACCTCTTATCGGACACACTTCTTCGATACCATTCTATTACTTGTGATTGATTTGGTGGCCACCCTTGATTTGGGAGTGTTGTTCGAGGTGGGCGGTAGTGGCTGCTATGCGTCACCACTAGTCCAGATGCGTAATTGGTATATCTACCCTGGCATTGCCTAGTTGTGCCGTGTCACCTACCATATCGAGCTTTACTACGATTATGATTTTAAGATCCGACCGCGTTAAGGTTCTCCATCCCCTTAACGCTATTTTCTATATGATTATACTTTACTCATTAGACATTATTATAATAGCGAATATTACTACATAGTAGATATTTTAACGGATCCTTAGAGGATGGGAGGTCCCAAGCATCTTCTAAGTTACTTGTACCTTATTACAGTTCACTTAAGTTGGTTTACATTATAAAAGTATATATTGTCCTGACTCGAGTGTTTTGTGTTTTGCTTTACGCTTGGGTCAGCCTGAGTATTCACAGATTTGGATTTCCACCTTTGGAGATTTGAATCGCTGGAGATTATCTGCTAGTCTTGTTATATCAACTTCGGTTCCGTTGTTCTATTCAGCCTGTACTTGGTTATTGTATTGAGACTTCTGATGTACTTTATTTCTTATGTTGTATCTTATGTAACTCTGATATATTTACATAGTAGCTTCATGAACTACTATTTCTTTTACTTCCGCTGCATTATTTTACTCTGTGTCTGTAATCCGTGATTTTATTTATTTACTGTATATTCTGAGATTTGCCAAATTTTATTTACAATGCGGTATTTTGAGCAATTCAATTCCGGCATGAGTGTCTACCTATACACTTATAATGGATGCGAATGGTTGAAAATACCGGGTCGTTACAGTTGGTATCAGAGCCAGGTTTTGAGGCAAAACTCAGTATATGGAGTAGATTTATTTACAGAATCACTTTCGTTCGAGTTTGAATCTTTTCCTCTTGATTCGAATTTCCTTTGAATTTTTGGAACGTTCCCTGCGGTTCCAAAATTCATTCTTGTCCCTCACTATTCATCTTCTTTTGATTTTGGAGTATCACATAACTCCACTTCGAATGATCTTTATAGTGAAGTGGTTGTCTCGCCAATATTCTAATTTTATGGTAAAGGGGGAAACTCCTTTACAAATTTGCATCGATTCACCAGAGATTTATATCTATCCTTGGTTTAGATGCTAATATCTTTTGTTATTCCAAACTCTATCTCTTGAGATCGGATGTAGATTTACCCCAGAAAAAAATACACATTTGATCTTATTCTTTAAGTCACGGTTGACCCGGTTAAGGTTGCCCGCGATTTATCTAAGCTTATCCATCTTCATATTTTGTTAATTAATCATCTTGTCTTTGTTTCTAAACTATCTCCAACATTTTGAATTGTACTTTTAAATCTATATTTTATTATATATTGTGTTGTTTGAGTTGTTGATGTTGATTTGGGTTTCCGATCGATTCGTCTGATCAACGCTATCGATAGGATTTCTAAAACACTTTGACAGAACAAACTGATACAATATTATTTTAAAATTTGGTTAATGAAATAAATTTTGATATATAAGTAAATTTATGGAACTTAATAAATTGATTTAAATTGATTATTTAAAATGATAATACTTGATTTATCATTTATTGTTCTATGAATGAATTTATAAATAGTTGTTCATAAATTGATTTGGGAACTGAAATGAATTTAAATCAAGAATTTGAGAATTTAATTTCTGATGGTTTCAAACTTTGTGTTTAAAGCTTTAAAAGGATATATTATTTAAAGTATTTTGAATAGAAATTTGTTTCCAAAGAATTTTAAAGTTTAAAATTTTGTGCTCTTCTCTTTGTCGCTGGAAAATAATTTCGGTGATGACTGCAGCATCATCGACTTTCATTTTTGAGTTTCGAAGGGAAGAAACCATCCTGTAGTCTTGCTACAGCTTTGTTTTGGGAAAAATTTAATTGATTTGAATTTCTAAAAATATGATTTGATTTATTATATATATAGATATATGACTTAAATTTGATTTGACAAATTATGTACATACATTTAATTATCTCTAAATGGTTTGAAAGGAATCGGAAATTTTATTCTTAAATTATATCTTAAATAATAACTTCAAGTAAAAAAAAAATCATAAATTTGGATAAATGACTCAAACTTGAGATGATTAAATTGGGAAGTTTTATTTGTATAACACACAATTTCATTCCAATATAACTTACCTAAATTACACAGAAGTTGAATATGAAATTGGATAATATACAATATAGAAAGGATTTTATAAATAAAATTTGAGTGGTTATAATAAATGTTATACACTTAAATTTTAGTTATAAAAGATTAACAGAGGTAAATAGTGAAAAAGGAATTTAAAGAGATTTTATTTAAATAACTTAATAATCAAATTTGATTTACTATGGAACCTTAAGTCTAACCTAGGAATTTTAATAAAGGTTATTTCCTGAAATGAATATGTTGTATAATAAATAATGTATCTTTGAATAGATAAAATAAAATACATTTGAATTGGACTTTTGGTAATAAAGTTTATTTAACTTGAATTCATAGTTTAATTGATGTCTAAATGAATAAATGTGTAAAGAAATTTGATTGTTATATTTTCTATGATAAATATTTTATTTATGAAATTGATATGTCTTGAAAAATGAATAATTATGATTTAAATAGTTAAAATGTATTTTAACATCACTAAAACTTGATAATTGAGAATTTGGTTTTCAAATGGAAATTTTAAGTGTAACTTATTAAAGGAATATCTATTTATGAAATGGGTATTTTAAATAAAGTGTTAGGTTATGTGTTAAATTAAGAGCTAACTAAAATAGGGAGCTTTTAACTTAATAAACGAAGTATAGTTTAATTTGGATATTCCATTCATAAAAGTTTGTTTTAATAAGTCATAAGTTAAATGATATCCAAATAAATATTTCTGGAATTAAACTGATTTGAAATATTAATATATCTATTGTAGCATTTTATAAGTGCTGCTGTTTTGAAAATACAATGTTTTGGAAATTTTTAAAATTGAATGAACTTAGAAATGTTACAACTTTAAAATGAATATTGTTTGATCTTGGATTAAAATGGTTTAAATGAAGATTATTTTTAAAAGGTGTTATGATTTTCTAAGTATTGTGTTTTTTTTTAAAAAAATAACATTTCCAAAGTGTTATGATTTTAGTAGTATGATTTCCAAATGATAAACATCCCTAAATTGTTATGATTTCAAAGCATTATGGTTTCAAATTTATTATCTTATTTTGTTTTTTTCCAAACTATCTTTTGGTTGTCCTTATTTCCCTTATCTTGTTACAGAATGGGAAGGCTATTGCTTATACCAGTCTATTTAGAAATCTTTCTGTAATCTTTGATAATCTTTGTTACTCATCTGGATCTGAACACTGTTTTTCCATTCATAGACCGTCGGTCGAATGAAAAGGGAGATTCAGACTCTAGAGGATCTTTTTCGTGCTTATATTCTTGATTGGATCACCTCCATCTTGTTAAACTTACCTATAACAATAGTTATCAGGTGTAATTCCAATCTTCTTATCATCTTATTTTAATCTTATTTCACTCTACCTTTTCTATGCTTTCTCGTACCTCATTCCTTTTCGAGGACAAAAAGCTTTGAGTGGGGGAGAGTGTAACAACCCTGTATTTTTCAAATATTTTTAAATTGATTTTTCCAAAAATAAAAGCTTTATTTATGAAAAAGAATAAATTTTGTTATTTTAAGTATAAACTTTGATTTTGATGTGGATTAGAATTCCAAATATGACTAAATTTAATATTTCCAGAAAATGTGAATTTTGGTCAAATAGTCAAACTTTGACTTTTAAATTTACATTTTAAATATTTGAAATTATAAATTTTATCTTTTATGAAAATAGATTTAATAACTTGAATACTGCTTTTCGTTTCGTTGGAAACGGAGTTAAAATGTAAAAGTTATGTACATTTCAATTTTTAGTATAATTTGTTTTATTGTGCAATTTTGCCTATTTTAAATTTTATAAATCATATTTTCTTTCTTATATTTTTTTTAATATGTGTCAATATGTTAATTTATGTATATTTTCATCTCTAAATATTTCAAAAGTAATAATAGAATTTTTCCAAAATTTACTATGATGATTTCCTATTTTTAAAGGCTGTTTTCCTATTTTCTACTATTTCTTCATTAAAAATTATATGTAAATTTAATTTTAAATATTTCTTTTGTGAATATATTTTTATTTTATGTTATTATTTATGTTTAAAAATATATTACAAGCTCATATGAATTTTTCTAAAATTTATTCTATTCAATTTCAAATTTCTAGACTACTTTACTATTTTAGCTATTTTCTTAATTTAACTTTATATTATTGATAAATATTTATATAAATTATTATATTTTGTTCAAATTTCGAAATTTTATCTGGGATTATTATATTTTTCCATAAATATAAAGTTATAAAGATAAAATAAAGTAATATGAAAGGCCCTAAACATTCTATCTTCCTATGGGCTTTTATAGTCCACCTTTTTTACGTTTTAACCTAACTTATCATCAATTAGACATTACTATTCCTCATTATTTTTGTTTCAGCCGACTTCCCCATATCTTTCACGAATTTCAAAGCTTCTTAACCCTAAAAAAAAGTCATGGCCTCCATCTAGAAAAAAATTAGGTAAATCCCTCTCTTCTTTCTACTTTTTCTTACTTTTTCTATGCAATTTTGCCTTGCCTTCTCCCTTGATTAAGATCGACCTCTCCCCCTATTTCCACAGCCACCACCTCCTTCCATCTCTTCCCGACCATCACCACCATCTACCCCACCAGATCTGACCATGGCCGAACCCCTTTTGATGGTCAAACCCCTCAAACTACAACCTAGATGCCTAGATCCATGCTTATTTGACCTCTACATGCTCATCCACTTCAACCACCACCATAGCCGCCACCACTCCTCTGACCTGACCACAACACACCCCTCCCCACCTCTGTCCAGTCATGGTGCACCATAGGTCGAGCCCAATCCCCATGGCCGAGCTCTTGTTTTGACCAAAAACCACCTAGTTGCCTCCAAAACCACATCACCTCCTCATGTACAAACTCCACCTTATCTTGCCTTGAACCCGAACTATGTTAGCCCAAACCTGACCCAAAACTCGACCACATCTGAACCACATCAGACCCCAAAGCCATACCAAACAATAGAGAAGGCAAAGCAAAAGACTGCGTAGTCGTATCTCCTTTTATTTCAATGTTATTGCATTTTAAAGTCGTATTGAATTTTGCTGTTTTGATTGGTTGTTTTGGGATGTACACAAGAGTTGTAGATTGGATTCGCTCTCCACTCAAGTCCGTAGTCTTGTCATCGTGCTTTTGTTTCCATTATGTTATTGGTTTTGATATCTCCAGCACAAACATGTGAGTTATTCTCACCAGACAATATGTACCAATATAACTAGTAAATTGACACCCTGTGAATCTGTAGAAATATATTATCATGTTATACTTGACTATGTTATGATCATATGATGTTTATACACCTGTTATATCATCCGTTATTGTTATATAATGTATTCTGTTCATTTATATCTGTTTATCACACTGCAAGTTCCCTGTAGACTAGAATCATTATGGGTTGAAATGATACATACCCGAACGGACTTTAGAATAGGGAAAAATCATTATGGGCTGAAATGATAGGCCTGAATGGATTTTATTTATTTTATTTAACTTGGGATTGCGGGTTTGAAATGATAGAACCCGGATTTTTCTTTTTAAACTGCAGATTGAAATGATACATATCCGTATCACTTGACCTAGGTTAGAAAACTATATACAGGCCTGTGGTTATTTTATAAAGTGTTTTGGATATTTTTAAGTATTTTAAAAATATAAATTTATGAAATTTGATTTAAATAGATTTTGAAATGTTTTAAAATAAAGAAATTATGATTTTTCTATGAGTTAAAATGTAATTAATGAATGGTTTTATTGGATTATTGAAATATAACTTAAGTTTGGAATTTGGAATTTTGGTTAAAATGATATTTTAAGTTATATGAATAAAAATGGAAATTTAATTATATTTGGAAAATGGTAAATATGATAATTTGATTTAAATTTTAATTTAAGTGATTTATTAAAGTATTATTGATTTTTCTATGAATTTAAGTGGTTAAATAAATGAATGCTTAAATTGTAATTTTAAAATATAGCTTGACTAGGAAATGTAAATTTGGTTTTAATTAAAGGTTTAAATTAATTAAATAAAATTGGAAATTTAGTTAAATTTGTGAAATGGTAAATTAAATTTGAAGTGTTAAGTTTATTTGTTGAAAGTGAAGAAAAGGAAATTATACACTTGAACTAATAAGTGGAATTTTTGAAATTTGGATTTATTTATAAGAAATTGGTTTAATAAAAATCAAAATGTTTAATGATATGTTAATGAACATTTTTAATGTTAAATTATGATTTTTAAAATGTTTATGTGTTTTAAATTGAAGTTATTTAGTTGTTGGAAATACACTAAAATCTGGAATTAACTTTTAATAGCATTCAGAAATGCTATAGTTTTTGAATTGAACTAAAATTTTGTAAAAAGAGCTATTACAGCATTTCTGAAATGCTGTAGTTACTGTAATTGAACTTATAAGCTAATATTGAACTCAGGTCTGTTATAGCATTCTCTGGAAAAGCTATAGTGGTCTGTAGTCTTTGCTGAAATCAAATAAAACCTTTGTTTTGAAATCTGAGTTACCGCAGCACTTCTGAAATGCTGTCTTTTCTATTTTGAACTATAATTTAACTAAAAACTGAGTTTTAACAGCAGTTTTAAATGCTATCTTTGCTGAATAAAAATGTTTCAATTATAACTTATAACAGTTTTTTCTAAATGCTGCGAAAGGCTGAAATTTTAATAATTATGGTTTTTGACTTAGTAAACGAACTCAGAATGGTTTGAAACTTTGGAAATTGAATACTTGATTTGAAAATATAATAATTACACTTTTAAAAGGTTTAAATGAATTATTTTGATTGGAATATAAACTATTTAAAGGTGATTTGAAATGATAGTAAATGAACGATATCTTTGAATTTAAAAGGTATTTAAGGTTGAATATTTGGATTTGAACTGATAGGATATTTTATTATAATAAAATGATTTGAATGAAGTTTTATAAGGATATGATATTTTATTATATTAAAATGATTTGAAATGAATTTTTGTAAGGATATGATATTTTATTATATTAAAATGATTTGAAATGAAGATTTGGAAAGATTGATATTTGATATATTAAAATGATTTGAAATGAAGTTTTGGAAAGATATGATATTTTGATATATTGAATGATTTGAAATGAAGTTTTGAAATGATATGATATTTTAAATATATGGAAATGGTTTGGAATTGATTTAATCTTTATTTTGATAAATATATGGTTTTGAAATGATATTTTATTTTGAAGTAAAGTATTGTTTTAAAAGTTATAACCACGGGTTATAATAATGATTGGTTGTTAAAGAGACCGGGATCGGATATGGACATACTCTATGTCGATACCGAAAACCACTTTGACAACTGTGTACGCGGTGGAGTTTCCAGAATGAAGTAGGATGGTGGCGACGATCCTAAGGTATATACGTGGACCCAACTCCCGTGAGTTGGCATAAGGTGGCTAAAATAGGAGCGATTGACGGACCAAGGAGGTAGCACCTCTTATCGGACACACTTCTTCGATACCATTCTATTACTTGTGATTGATTTGGTGGCCACCCTTGATTTGGGAGTATTGTTCGAGGTGGGCGGTAGTGGCTGCTATGCGTCACCACTAGTCCGGATGCGTAATTGGTATATCTACCCTGGCATTGCCTAGTTGTGCCGTGTCACCTACCATATCGAGCTTTACTACGATTATGATTTTAAGATCCGACCGCGTTAAGGTTCTCCATCCCCTTAACGCTATTTTCTATATGATTATACTTTACTTATTAGACATTATTATAATAGCGAATATTACTACATAGTAGATATTTTAACGGATCCTTAGAGGATGGGAGGTTCCAAGCATCTTCTAAGTTACTTGTACCTTATTACAGTTCACTTGAGTTGGTTTACATTATATAAGTATATATTGTCCTGACTCGAGTGTTTTGTGTTTTGCTTTACGCTCGGGTCAGCCTGAGTATTCATAGATTTGGATTTCCACCTTCTGGAGATTTGAATCGCTGAAGATTATCTGCTAGTCTTGTTCTATCAACTTCGGTTCCGTTGTTCTATTCAGCCTGTACTTGGTTATTGTATTGAGACTTCTACTGTACTTTATTTCTTATGTTGTATCTTATGTAACTCTGATATATTTACATAATAGCTTCATGAACTACTATTTCTTTTACTTCCGCTGCATTATTTTACTCTGTGTCTGTGATCTGTGATTTTATTTATTTACTATATATTCTGAGATTTGCCAAATTTTATTTACAACGCGGTATTTTGAGCAATTCAATTCCGGCATGAGTGTCTACCTATACACTTATAATGGATGCGAATGGTTGAAAATACCGGGTCGTTACAGGTTTAAATAGTTTACACTATTTTAAATTGTTTAAATAGTGTAAAGTTTTAAAATAGTTTAGTACAAACTGATTTGAGTATTGAAAATGGTTTATATAGTAAAATAGTTTGGAAAATCTAAATAATTTGAATATTAAAAAGGATAGAATTTAACAGTTTATATTAAAATATTTTATTTTGAAAATAGTACCAAATCAAACTGTTTCTTTCCATTTCAACATAATTAGACCCATGTCCAAATTTCAAATCAAATAACTCAATTTCCAATTTTCAATTCAATTGAATCTATTTCAATTTAGCTTCAAATCAACTTGATTTCAATTTCCGAAACATTCATTTTTAACTTCAAATTCGATTCAAATTTTTAATTCAATGATTTAAATTCCAATTTAATTCTTATTTTAAACCATTTCAATTTATATTAATTTCAAGTCCGATTTCAATTTACAGATTTGAAGCACTAAAATCAATTTAAACCTCATTGTTCAATTTTAAGACCCAAATCTTTAAAATAATTAAATTTTCTGAATTAAATTCAAATATCAATTATAACTTCACATTTCCAATTCAATTCTTTAAACAATTTCCTTTTAACCAATTCCAGTTTCCACATTTCAAAGCTTGAATTATAAAATAATTTAATTCATATAAATCAACAATTTATTTCCTCTAAAACAATATCATTTAATCAAAAATCCAAATTTAAGATTTTAAAACCATGTAATTGAACCAATACGGTGTCCGTATATAATTTTCTGCCCTATGGCCAAGTGATCATTTATTTCAATTTTAATTATAGGGATGGAAATATATAATTTCAATCCAAATCAAAGTGTTATAGGTATATATCATTTCAACCTATTTCTTAATTTATTCGAAATAATTTAAATAATAGTTTATATGCTTTTAGTTAATATACAGGGTGATAACAGGGATATATATAAATAAATAAATGTTCAGTCATCAAAAATGTCCACAAATAAACATCCATTATAGTAATACGAAGAGGTGTGTCCGCTAGGGGTAGCTAGAACACTTGGCCCTAACAAGCCGTCCTGTTTTTGCCATTTCAAATTGGCACAAGTGCCAGGGTCATCCATCATCGTTCTCTTTCTTCAAATCCATCTGACCTTCACCAATCCAACCACTTCATTCTGGATCATCCACCACATACACAATCGTTAAAGTGGTTCCAATATTGACAGAGAGTACGCCAATAAGAGGCCCTAGTCTCTTTAACAAATAAATGTCATTTTTCACACCGGTTGGTTTTTTTACATTTCAAAACCGATTCATATTTGATATCAAAATATCATATTCAATTCAAAATATCCTTCATTTCAAATACCATATTTCCTCAAAATATGTCATTTCCACTCGAAAATATCAAATTCCAACTTAGGTTATAACCTCATTTAACCACATTCGAATTTAAATCAACAATTTAAATATAAACATTCCAACTTTGCACAGTTTGAAACTTATAGAAATAGTTTGAATTGGTTTAAATAGTTTACAATATTTTAAATAGTTTAAATAGTGTAAAGTTTTAAAATAGTTTAGTACAAACTGATTTGAGTATTGAAAATGGTTTATATAGTAAAATAGTTTGGAAAATCTAAATAATTTGAATATTAAAAAGGATAGAATTTAACAGTTTATATTAAAATATTTTATTTTGAAAATAGTACCAAATCAAACTGTTTCTTTCCATTTCAACATAATTGGACCCATGTCCAAATTTCAAATCAACAAACTCAATTTCCAATTTTCAATTCAATTGAATCTATTTCAATTTAGCTTCAAATCAACTTGATTTCAATTTCCGAAACATTCATTTTTAACTTCAATTTTGATTCAAATTTTTAATTCAATGATTTAAATTCCAATTTAATTCTTATTTTAAACCATTTCAATTTATATTAATTTCAAGTCCAATTTCAATTTACAGATTTGAAGCACTAAAATCAATTTAAACCTTGTTCAATTTTAAGATGCAAATCTTTGAAATAATTCAATTTTCTGAATTAAATTCAAATATCAATTATAACTTCACATTTCCAATTCAATTCTTTAAACAATTTCCTTTTAACCAATTCCAGTTTCCACATTTCAAAGCTTGAATTAGAAAATAATTTAATTCATATAAATCAATAATTTATTTCCTCTAAAACAATATCATTTAATCAAAAATCCAAATTTAAGATTTTAAAACCATTTAATTGAACCAATACGGTATCCATATATAATTTTCTGCCTTATGGCCAAGTGATCATTTATTTCAATTTTAATTATAGGGATGGAAATATATAATTTCAATCCAAATCAAAGTGTTATAGGTATATATCATTTCAACCTATTTCTTAATTTATTCGAAATAATTTAAATAATAGTTTATATGCTTTTAGTTAATATACAGGGTGATAACAGGGATATATATAAATAAATAAATGTTCAGTCATCAAAAATGTCCACAAATAAACATCCATTATAATCAACATCCAAATTAGCCAATAATTCACAATAATTTATTGGTTATCAATATCAGGTATTTAACTAGCAATTCGATCTAATATTAACTTAAATATCAATTTAATTCAATATAAATTCAATTACAATTAAAATTTCAATTTAAACTACCAAATAGCAATTAATAAAATTCTTATCATATCATAAATTTAATTCAACTAACACAAGAAGGTTTAGTATTGCGTGAGTGAGTTAAATCACTCACCTTTGATTTATAGCCGATTTAAAAATCCAATAAAAGCCCAAAAATCCAACAGTCTTCAAATTCAATCAAACCAGTTTTGTTGTATGGAATTTCAATAGGAACCCAATGGAAGAAACTGCGTCCAAATCCGAGTTCGTATGCAAAAGCTATGCGTGTTAGAACGTTGGAAATTTAAATTTAAATAAAATAAACAATAGGGGCAGTAATGTAATTTACCTTACCACTCAACCCTAACAACGCACTATAGTTCAAACAAACCCTCACGGCCGTCACCCTCTCAACCACTGCAGCAAGCAACTCCAAGCCTCTACTGCCAGATCGGGCCTTGCCATCGTCTTCCCCCAGCCACGCCGCGCCTGGCCATGGTTGCGCGGTCGCTCCACCTCGCAAGAGGGGCTTCGCCATTGCTCACGCTCTTTGCCAATATCTGGCGATCTCATGCACCTTTGACGTGACTAGAGATGATGGATCACCTCTGCTCGTCCTCCTCTACTCAGTGGTCACCTCAGATTATCCTATCGATGAAGGTCCACCGTTGAAAACAAAACCCTAATATGGACGGCCGAAACTTCTTTGCCAAATTCTAACCAAACCGAGACTTAATTGCAAAAATGAACTGCAGATGGAGATTACGTTCATTGAGAGCTTCGCAACAATATATTATACGATAGGGTTTGAGGAGTTAGGATTTTCGATTTGATTTGGAATTGGGAATTAGGGTTTTGAAATGTCTGTCATTGAGAAGGAACAAATAATTGAATAGATAGATAGAAATTGTACATACAGAAATGAAAATAAGAAGCTGCTAGGGTTTATAACAGCCTATATATATAGAGAGATGGATAAGAATGGATGGAACAGATCGAATTGGGTCAAAACGATAACAACGACTCGAAAAGCCCGTTTTGTTCCCAAAACAAAAATAGGTCATCCAATATAACAAAATATATGTTTTCGATATTTTTAAACTCAATGGAACTAGTTTCAAACCCTAATTCTATAGTATATAGAAGTTAGCTTTTAAAATCAATTTATAATCATTTAAATTCCTTTAATTGATTTCTACGTGTTTCAAGCTCGCACGATCAAACGATAAATCCGATCGCTACAAAACTTGAAATCCTACAATAATTCACTATTATGGATCCGATGAAACTGGTTTCATCGAAATCCGAGACAATTGCCAAAAAGACTAATTTTTCATGTTAATTAAATAATTTATTATTAAAAATCAATTTAATCACTTTTAAATTTAAATTTAAAAGTTAATCATTTTCATCATTCCTGATTACACGGAAATTAATAATCTATTACAATACAGTTTCCCATGTTAAATCCAATATTTTAATATTACATTAATTTTAACGTTTAATTACAGCTGTAATAAAATCCTAATTTATTATAATTTAAATTCCAACAATTTCTTTTATTTTGATTTAAGTTCTTATTATTAAATCATCCAATACCTTGTGAATATATTTAACATAAGTTTCCATCTTATTATTCTCGTAATTCTACAGTTAACGTCTTTCTTATATTAACTGCAATATTTCAATTATATTAAATTTTATTAATTTTCAAATTACTTTCAACTGATTTAATTAATGAGATGATAATAAATCAATTGTTACAACTTAGTAATTCATATATTAATTCATTGTTTACAAACAAAGATTATAAATTATTTACCTTTATTATTGCAATTGATTGAAATTACATTAAAATGGTTGTCAATAACATTCAAATTAAAAATAATAAAATATTATATTAAACTTACTATTTTTCATTAATAAATCATAAATTTCAATTTCTGACAATATTAAATTCCAAAAAATCTTATTAAATTTAAATTTTTAATTGTCAAAAATATGGGTCGTTACAATCTCCCCACTCAATACTTTTCGTCCCCGAAAAGGAACAAGAGGGAATCAAGAAGTTTGATATATTTTATTCAAAATAATCAATTTATAAACAATTAACATACATTTAAGTTTAACAAAATTTTGAAAATAACTCAACTTTCCCAAAAATTTCTAAGTTATAAATTTACGAAAATTTCGGTAGTCTCCTTTGAGTAGTTAGATCCGGAAAAATAATAATATCAATAATTACAATATATATATATATATATCATATTTCAATAATAAACATCCCAAAGCATGGGAAAAACAATAAAATATCGTTCCAAGAACCGTAATCCGAAAACGTACCTATTTGTCGGGCAAACAAACTTTATTTATTAAACCAAAAGCATCAGCTATTACTTCTATAAACCTATATTTCACTTATATAATCCAGAAGAGTTAAAATTATGTAAAAGAGTAATATATTAGTTGTTTCAGTAAATAGCACAAGAAACACAACAATATGTAATAATCATATGCAACCAAAAGTAGTACAACCATTATATAAAATAAAAGAATCAATCATACACCCAAAGCTACCAAAACTAATGGTTTGTTCAGGTTTAGAAACTTTCTATCATACAAGGATGATAAATAAACTACCAAGTATACCTTACGCTCAATAGCCTTGGATGATTACTTAATAGATTATTCATACAACCTTAAAAAAAAATTAAAGTATCATTTCCCAAACATCCCATAAGCCAAACAACATAGAATTTAAATATTATTTAAATTTGCACGATGTACATAAATCCTTTATACATAATATCAATTCTAATTGTTTGCTTGAATACACACATTTCACTTTCGAACTAGTATTGTTAACTCGATCACTCTAATGCGGACTTTGATCTAATTCCTTGATTAGAAATCTCCGTTTTCCTTGCATAGCTACAAACTATGATAAAAAACTTCAAAATCATATCAAATATTTGTATCAAATGTCCACCGTCAAGAATTGAGCGAAAAATCCTAATTCGGACTGGTGTGAATCTCCACAAATCATGTATTCAAATCTGGATCAAAACTGTTATGCGAATAAAATGGTCTACGTCCAACTTACAAATTTTATTCTATTGGTTTCATTTTCCATCATTTACTTTTCATCTATTTCCATTCCCATTCATTCATAAAAGATCATCTTTTATTATTCACATTTATTTACTTACATAAATTATTTTCCATTCAATATTTAGAACATCAATGAATCAATTTTTAAGGTAATACATAAGTTTCTTGCAGTTTAGTTCACATTTATTATTATATATAACTTGATTTCCAATTTAAATATTAATATTCATTAATAATTCACTTCACACTTAAGTTTTTCGAATTTTTAATTCACATTTATTTCTTCATATATAATATCATTTAATATTAAATCTACTTATGAATCATTTCAACATTTCTTAAGTTTATAATAATTTACTTAAATGGTATTCTCCTTTTATTGTTCAATTTAACTATACATCACTTCAAAATATTAACTTAATTTTATAATATTCTTGTAATATCTTAATTCTTTTACTTATAAACATATGTTCATTTTGAAGCATTTTTGTTATTAAGCTTTTCCTTGTATAACATTCTATTACCTGTTCATATTAACATTTCAACTTTTAAACATATCTGGTAAGTTTTATATATGTTTTTAGAATGTAATTGATTGTTATACAAATTTATCTTATTCATTTTAGTTAATAAAAACGTTAAATAGTTTTACATCTTCTTAATTTTTATTATCTTTTAATTTGTAGGTTACAAAACTTCAATTTCTTATATTTTCATTAAACAATCACTTTTTTAATTCAGATTTCAATTTGAATGTTTCCAACTTATAAAATTTCACTTTATTTGCTTTGCTAAAATTTCACTTTATTTCTATAATTGAAAACCATTAATTAACAGGAACTTAAGAATTCAAATACCAGGTTCATTTCAAATCATTTTGAAATAATATATATACTCTTATCTTTTATATATATCAAATCATATTTAGAAATTTTAAATCAAAATCTATTTATCGAACCAAATGCATAGCAAAGCTACTACAGCGGGCTTCCTACTTTGAGACTCGAAAATGAAAGTCGATGATGCTGTGCAGTCATCGCCGAAATTATTTTCCAACGATGGAAGAGGGGAGTACAAAACTTATTTCCTTTTAAAATTCTTTTAAAAGCATTCCTTTCAAGTACCCTTTGAAAACATTTTGAAACATTTCTATTTACAAATACTTCCAAATAATACTAATATTATTTTTTTTCCAAATTTTTGAAACAAATTTCAAAACACTGGAATTTAAGTTCTCAAATTTTCAATTTATATTCATTTTGCTTGTAAATCATATTTACCAACCATATTTATTAAATTACATTTTCTTATAAAATACAATAGTCAATAGTTTTTAAAAACTTTGACTAGCCAACAATAAATGACAATAATGGAATATTATCGTTTCCTAACAATCAACACACCAAAATAACAAAAATCAATTTATGAAAAATTATTCCTTTACATACAAAAGATAATACTAGGTAAAATTATTATATTTATCAATTTCAAAAAAAAATTGTGTCAATTTAACATGTTCAAGTGTTTAGAAATCCCTATCGATGCCATAGTGTCCTATGTACTGATCAGAATTCATAAATACTAAACAGAACAAATTAACACAATAGAAAACATTTTTTTATAGCACTAACAATTACGCTCTCTCATATATACTCTCAGACTCATTCTAGGGTATTGATAACCCTATCTCCAATTAGTTTACCCCCAAACAGGCTAAGGTATCTCTAAACCAAAGCTCTGATACCAACTCTGACGACCCACCTTTTTGGACAGTTTAAATTGAAAATAAACCACACATGTCTAACTCAAACCATTCAAAAGGGAGGATTGTTAATGGGATTTAATAAGAAAAACAAAAATGAGAAAGAAGGGAAAACAAAATACAGAATCTCACAACGGAATGACAAAATATAATAATCAAATAAACAATTCATGAAGCTGTTTTACAGTACATATTCGATTACACAATTTTTACATCATAATCAGAGGACAGACAATAATATAATGATGCAGCGGAATAATACTAATAATATAATATACCAAACTCCGTCTTCATCCTCTAGAAATAATATCTTCAAATACTAAAAAGCTCAGGCTGACCCGAGCGAAATGAAAAGAAAAAACACTCAAGTCAGAACTAAAAGTTCTTATGTAAGTTAAATCAACAACAAGTAAATATGAGTGTGATAGCTTGAGAGATGTTTACGGGATTTTACATCTTGTATCCAGTGTATAACATGCGTGCAATAACTTAAGGGATGCTACGAGATTTTCCATCTCCTAAGGATCCGTTAAATTATCTGTATGTAGTAAAATGCGCTATATATGTAGTGTCTATCAGTAGTGTAAAGTATTAAAATAGCGTTAAGGCCTTACATTGATCCCTTTTAACACATTTTGAAGCATTATCCTACAGTTTGCCTTAGTATCATAACCAGTAACGTCGATAGCCAGGGAGGCGCCGTGATAAGACAACACTAAAATAAAATCATAGTGGTCATGAATAAGGATAAAAAGTATGACAAGGCATGTAAGGCAATGCCCAAGGTAGGACACTACCAGTTCGGATCGCAGGGCTTGTGGTAACGCATCGTAACCACGACCGCCCACTACGTCCAACACCCCTAAAATCAAATCAAGGTGCACCGATCAAGCCAACATCAATATAGTAATACGAAAAGGTGTGTCTGCTAGGGGTAGCTAGCACACTTGGCCCTGACAAGCCGTCCTGTTTTAGTCATTTCAAATTGGCACAAGTGCCGGGGTCATCCATCATTGTTCTCTTTCTTCAAATCCAGCAAACGTTCACCAAATCCAACTACTTCATTCTGGATCATCCACTAAATACACAGTTGTTAAAGTGGTTCCAATATTGATATAGAGTATGCCAATAAAAGGCCCCGGTCTCTTTAACAACCAAACGTCATTTTTCACACCGGTTGGTTCTTTACATTTCAAAATCGATTCATATTTGATATCAAAATGTCATATTCAATTCAAAATATCCTTTATTTCAAATACCATATTTACTCAAAATATGTCATTTCCACTCGAAAATATCGTTTCAAATTCCAACTTAGGTTATAACCTCATTTAACCACATTCGAATTTAAATCAACGATTTAAATATAAACATTCCAACTTTGCACAGTTTGAAACTTATAGAAATAGTTTGAATTGGTTTAAATAGTTTACAATAGTTTAAATAGTTTAAAGTTTTAAAATAGTTTACAATAGTTTAAATAGTTTAAAGTTTTAAAATAGTTTACAATAGTTTAAATAGTTTAAAGTTTTAAAATAGTTTAATATAAATTTATTTGAGTATTGAAAATGGTTTATATAGTAAAATAGTTTGGAAAATCTAAATAATTTGAATATTAAAAGGGATAGAATTTAACAGTTTATATTAAAATAATTTATTTTGAAAATAGTATCAAATCAAACTGTTTCTTTCCATTTCAACATATCTGAACCCATGTCCAAATTTCAAATCAACAAACTCAATTTCCAAACTTTCAATTCAATTGACTCAATTTCAATTTAGCTTCAAATCAACTTGATTTTAATTTCAATTCAAAATAACTTCAATTTCCAAAACATTCATTTTTAACTTCAAATCCGATTCAACAATTTAATTCAATGATTTAAATACCAATTTAACTTATTTAAACCATTTCAATTTATATTAATTTCAAGTTCAATTTCAATTCACTGATTTGAAGCACTTAAATCAATTTAAACCTCATTGTTCAATTTTAAGATCCAAATCTTTAAAATAATTCAATTTTCCGAATTAAAGTCAAATATCAATTATAACTTCACATTTCCAATTCAATTCTTTAAACAATTTCCTTTTAACCAATTTCAGTTTCCATATTTCAAAGCTTGAATTAGAAAATAATTTAATTCATATATATCCACAATTTATTTCCTCTAAAACAATATCATTTAATCAAAAAACCAAATTTAAGATTTAAAAACCATTTAATTTAACCAATCCGGTGTCCGTATATAATTTTCTACCCTATGGCCAAGTGATCATTTATTTCAATTTTTATTATATGGATGGATATATATCATTTCAATCCAAATCAAAGTGTTATAAGTCTGTATCATTTCAACCTATTTCTTAATTTATTCGAAATAATTTAAATAACAGTTTATATGCTTTCAATTAATATACAGGGTGATAATAGAGATATATATAAATAAATAAACATACAATCATCCAAAATGTCCACAAATAAACATCCATTATAATCAACATCCAAATCAGCCAATAATTCACAATAATTTATTAGTTATCAATATTAGGTATTTAACTAGCAATTAAATATAATATTAACTTAATATCAATTTAATTAAATATAAAATTCAATTACAATTAAAATGTCAATTTAAACTTCTAAATAGCAATCAATAAAATTCTTATCACATCATAAATTTAATTAAACTAACATAAGAAAGTTTAGTATTGCGTGAGTGGGTTAAATCACTCACCTTTGATTTATAGCCGATTTAAAAATCCAATAAAAGCCCAAAAATCCAACAGTATTCAAATTCAACCAAACAAGTTTCGTTGTCTGGAATTTCGATACAAACCCAGTGGAAGAAACCGCGTCAAAATCCGAGCTCGCACGCAAAAGTTATGCGTGTTAGAACGTCAAAAATTTAAATTTAAATAAAATAAACAATAGGGGCACTAATATAATTTACCTCACCACTCAACCATAACAACGCGCTGCAATTCGAATAAACCCGTACGGCCGCCTCCCTCTCAACCAATGCCGCACGCGACTCCAGGCCTCCACCTCCAGATCAGGCCTTGCCATTGTTTTCCCCAAGCCACGCCGTGACTGGTAGATCAGCGGTCATCTGATCCAAAAAGCCCTTCACGAACGTGAAGATCTTTCATGAACTAAAGCGTCGTGAAGGCGAACCGGTAGATCAACGATCATCTAATCCAAAAAAACTCTTCGTGAACATGAAGGTCTTTCATAAACTAAAGCATCATGAAGGTAAACCAGTAGATCAGCGGTCATTTGATCCAAAAACCCTTCACGGATGAGAAGGTCTTTCACGAACTAAAGCATCGTGAAGGCGAACTGTAGATTAGCGAAATTTATGTAAGACAGATATCCGTGAAGGTGAACTAAAAGATCAGTAGTCATCTGATCCAGAGCCCCCTGAAATCAATGAAGTCATGCTCCGGGGGAATAAATCGACAGTCATATCAGTCACTCCGCATAATTAACGGAATCACTTCCAATGACCGATGAAACAAACAGTGCTGAACTTCAGAGCTTCAAAGTTGCTCAAAGGAACTAAGCCAAAACTGAACCGACCTTATGGTTAATTAGAGGCTAACTCAACTCAAGCCAAGACTTAGAACTCAGGAGAACCGCACCGACTGGACTGGGGGCACCCAAATGAGTTATCGAGAGACCCTGGGTATAGTTCAAGTGCACCAACAGACCTGTGGCATGGTGGGCACCGCACACATTTGAATAGCCACAAGGAAAACAGAGACTAATCATACCACAGTTCTGTTATTCCTGATCAAAAAATTTGGCGTTCTGATAACTATAAACTTAATGACCAAGCTAGCGCAACAAACAAAATAGAAGCATAATACCTGCTTACTTCTTTAGACTGTTGTCAGTTGAAGACTAATTCTCTAAAGGCGGTTTGGACTAAAACTAAGAGTCTTGCCCCAAACTCCCATAAGCTCTTTCTTCATAATCATCTCCATGCGGTCGGTTGTAGATCCTTCCACCATGACAACCTTATCTGTTTGGCCATGCACATCTTCTTGAAATACAGGAGGATCGTCCAAGCCATGGTTACCCGATCCAAAAACCAATTACCTCTTAAAACTGAAGAAATCGCGTTCTAGTAAAGTCAAATCGCCGGATTGATGGGAAAACTCAATTCTTACCTTCTAAGAACTGGTATCGCTCCTCCAGCACCGAGAAGGCCGAAACCATTGTGCACATTTCATAAGCCACGCACTCTCAAAAGTCGCGCATACTCTTAAGTTCCAGTATTGCTCCGGCGATACCAAGAAACTCGTCGATTGCAGGAATAACAAGAATCAACCCACTCCCACTATCATGATCAACGGGTATAAATCCAACAATGTCAGACTACTATGAGTCAGTTGAAAGTACCAATTATTGACTAATAATAAATCTGAAATCAAGCCATATAAATCATAATTTCTCGAAGATAGGAACCACAAAACAGGTCCGATTACAGACCCAAAAAAACATTCGGATCAGCTGGTCATTTGTCAAGTATTCGAAATAACCAACCCCGTGAACTGGGGGCACACACCGATACTCAGGTAAGAAAATATATATATATATATATATATATATACACTTAAAGAAAAAATCCAACTACTTCACAGTTCTGTTACTCCAAACAAAGAATTTTGGTGGTAATTACAGGACTAGATAAAATAGCAGTAAATAAAATTAATATAAGTGCATGAAACGGCAGATAGGTAAAGTTACAATCAAAATGTCAACATTGTATTACTTATAACGTTTTCTATATAAAGTCAGAATGTGGGGGGCATACACACATAATATCTGTTAATAAAAAGAAAAAATATAGATGCTACAACAATCAAAGTAGTAAGTGCAGACTCTACACTTGAACAAAACACGTATCAAACAAAACAAAATGTCCTAAAAACTGGCTCTACTACTATTTGGATCTCTTAATGCCTCTTTTCACCACTCCCCTTCCCACCTTTAGTTGGAAGTTTCACAACTATCTCCTTGGCGCCAAAATCTCCTCCCTGCACACTGACCTTCTTGGAAGACTCCCCTTTGGCCTTGCGCTTTGGGGATATGTGGGAGCTCCTCGAAGATTTTATCGCTTCAACCTTTTCCTTCTTAACGAAAACCAGTTGCTGTTCAGATTTACGCAGGTAAACAGTCTAGTCCTTCTGCTCTCGAACTTCAGTTGCCATGAAGTCATCCTCTAAAGATATGCAAGTGTCGTCTAGACCATACAATGCAATAATCTTCTTAGATTCCGTCCCCGGCTGCAAACCAGACACAGCAGCAATCGGAGTAGCTATGGAGACAAGCATTGAGGCGGTTGAAAGAGCGGCAGGCCCAGGCATTGAGGAAATCGGTGGATCTGTTGGTAAAGAAGATGGACCTTTAAGATCAAAACTAAAAGCATTAAGTTCATCTTGTTCTTGCGACGTGAGCTAGAAATTCTCAACCATGGGAGAAACAAGAGGGTTACCTGCATCAGAAGAATGGTCGAGGATGTCAATCTCATATTCCCCGCCTTCTCTTTCTTTTGATGGCTGCATGATCTTACGAGAAGTTTTAGGGCCACTTGAAGTTTCAGAGACAGCGCCGAAGGAGCAAACGACAAAGCAGCATTGGCAGAACTCGCCAACTGATCGCGAGGCTGTCTTGATGATTTGCCGGGCCCAAAAATGAGGGACCCCGGTAACGTTTTGGCAGTAAAGTCATAGCCACATCGATAGCCTCCTGTTTCTTCTCAATTCGTAGGACCTCTCGACCCTCTATCGGTGCTTTCTTCGATTCAACATTAAGGTAGGCATCCTCCAACTCTTGCTCAGTATAAACGTACCCATTCTCCTGGAAACGGGCCAGGATTTCTTCCCAAACCATGACAAAATTAGGTAGAAATTTGGAGCCCAAATAACTGAGATTCCCCTGATGCAATAAGGAGTTGACATAGAAATTTAAGTTGATATCGTCCATCATCTCCATCTTATTTTCGAAGGCGTCCTCCAACTCCAAGTAATCTGCTGTTATGGTGGCCTTCTCAACTTCAACTCGAGTTTTCTCAGCGCTGAGCTATGAAACTCTTTCTTGGAGTGAATTAATCGTCTAAGCTTAATCAGAAATGGTCTTGTCACAAGATTCCACGATTCCTGCGTATTCAACAATTATCTTGTTGCACCTTCAACAATTTTGTCATGATTAGTAATAGTCTTCTTTTGAGCTTTAATAATCATGTCATGAGCTTCGAGCTCCTCTTTCAGCTTAACTTCATCCGCATGAGCCTTCTTAATTTCATCTCGAAATATAATCTCTGTTTTGGCATGGGCCTCCTTTTGTTCCTTAAGTGAAGCTGGTGCTGTTCTTACTCTCCCGGTGTGTCGCATCCCTCTTTTGTATCAATCGCTCAATTCTAGCATCACGTTCCACTAACGCCCTCTCGAAGTCGTCTTTCTCCGATTCAAAAGAGATGATATCCTGATAATTATTGCTATTCGTGTTAGCCAACTACTTGCATAACTTTTCCCATCCCTCAGCTTGCTCTAAATCACTTTGAATCGCCTGAAGTTGGGGCATATAAGAATATTTACGGACTGGACAAATGTCACGGTCAAACTTAACTCCCTTTTAAAATCACCTGGGCAGCACAGCTTCGAGTCTAGGGGAATCGGATGAAAGAATGTAAGTCGGCCTCCTGTGAGGACGCAAGGAACTAGAAGTGGGAACCACGTGAGTTGATGGGGCTAGAGATGAAAACGGAGCCTGAGTGGAAGAAACCGGAACTTCAGGACCAACAAAAATTTGGGCTGGGGCAGAAGCCTGAAGCTCAGAAGGATGAGAACCATGATCAACCTTTGACTTCTTGAATGATTCCTCTCGGTTGTCAGGGGTTTTTCTCTTCTCATAGCCACTTTTCTACGTTCGACCCCGTTCTCTGTCATCACTGCGACGAGCTTCGGCCTTTGAGTCTTTCTACCTTCTCCATTCCTCCTTGATTTCACGGGCTGGCGGCGGCTTGTAGACCGTCTTTACCAACGTTGTGAATCAGTGAATTGCTCGAGATCGTTATAAAATCCACGGCCTCTCAGGGTACCTAATATGAAAATAAATAAAGAGCTTTAGCAACGAAAAATGGGCCTAAATAATGCATGTTTGAGTGAATGTGACCCTAGTGAAATGTGTAACATGTCTTAGGTGGCCTAAAAGGACATCGCAGACCGGATCGAGAAGCCACCGTGGTAAAAATCGAGCCGACTCCGGACACAATATGACCCGGGCGAGGAGACGTCCCTTCGAATTCGAAGTCTTCCCTCATAAGTTCGTCGATATCCACGTAAATGTTGCTCAAATCCCCAAAGTCCGCATCGGTATCTTTAATCGGGGAACCCTGACATCACTCGGTAGCTAGGGGAGCATCTTTGTTACGAATCCCTCGGGGAGGTGAATCCGGGAGAATGAGACTCATTCTCGAAGTCTCATTACACGATTTAAAGTCTCCATCACCGGAGCTTGCATCGAAATCATCATCACTAGAGAAGGAATCATAATTGCTACTGCCCTTAACTTCACCCTCTTCTTTTTATATTGCCACAGCGGCCTTGCCTTCACGCTGCTTGAACTCTTCTTCCCATTCCTCCGGAATCGGAGACATTCTGGCCTGACAGCTGGCTACAGTCGTAGCACTCCTTCCTTCATAAGTTTCTTCATTTGACTCACCAGACAAGCCTTCCTGTTTTGGAAAGACACCCTCTTCAGATCCATGTGATGAAGAAGTGGAGCATGTTCGTACTCTGTAATGGGAGAGAGGCGGGACTTCAACCACTACCGCGGATCTTCTAGGGTGCAATAGTCCATACCAGAGCAAATTTTTGTCCATTAGCAAAAATTTAACCGATCTATCCCTGGCATCTACGACCTTTAGGGTATGGAAAACCTGGTCAAGTGATGGGTTTTTGTTCGGTATTGAAATAACTGCTAGGGGAATTCGATCTATTAGAAATCCCATAGTGATGTATCGAAACTCAATAAGGAAAAGTGAAAACTTACCCCCTGTCGTCCAGAGGAGGTTAAACCCTTCGGGACATCTAACAAAGAAATACTGAGTCTTGAAATGAGATAGATTACTTTGGAGCTGCAGTACGATCTTGCGGTTCCTTCGGGCCTCGATGATGACAAGCGTGGGCACTCATCTCTCTTCTTAAACAAGAGAAAATATCTCAACTCATCCAAAATCGGGGTATGATTAACTGTCCGCATAAATAGGACATGAAGGCAGGTCAAAATTGCATATCCATTAGGGTGAATTTAGAATGGAGCAATTCCCAAGTTCGTTAGAGTCTCTTTCAAGAAGTTATTGAAGGGGAGCACTACTCTATTTAAGCATGTATACCGATGGCAAGCGGGGTATCCTGAAGGCGGAGTACAGGAAAACTCATTCTTCTCTGGAAGAAGCATATCGTCCTCTGAAATGTCATGTTGTGTGTAAATGTTATGTAAAACCTTAGCAGAGATTACGGAGGAAGCTCTCTCCGATGGATTATGTAGAACTTTGAAATCCGGAGGGTTTCGGTCTATAACCAGCCAACCGGAACTAGTTAACCGTACTCTGCATGCAGTACAGAAGAGGAAGGGGCGATGGATGATGATTCAGCTTCTGAAAGTGCTGGACTTCCTCCACTGTACTTATGGTGAGAAGACGAATACTCCATTCAATACAACATAACTTGCATCCAACACGGTCAGGTAATTCTATCTTTAACTAAAAATTCCCTTACAACACTTGAATTCCGAAGGAATATTGATTTACACCGACACATCGGATTTCAAATATACTGGGGCAAGTGCTGTGTGTCATCTACGCAGGGTGAGCTTGATCTTCTGAACACTACAAACTCTTTATCTCGTGTAGATAGTTCGCTCGTAGTGAAGAATGAAAAGGTCTTTTCATATCATTTATTGATGTTATTTCTCCTACACTTACCCATTACCGATCAACAATCAATAACAGATTCGTTGTTTGAAACAACGCGGGAAGCTCTTCTCATTTCAGGTACACCAAATGTGCAATAATGGGACCAATCCAAACTTTTCGGAAGGCGATAACAACATAAGATGCATGCAAGATGCTACCCTAAGCTGTTATCCCCTCCGAACGGATGAAAACCACTAAAACAAATTTGCGATACATCGTGTTGTATCAACAATGTAACTTAGTACAAGTCAATTTTGATTTTATGGACGAAGACAACAAAATATGTCAAGCACTAGGGTAAAGCCCAAGCGTCGTCCCGTGAAGAACTCAAGATCGATTTACTATCTTCTTCCACAAAATCACAATCAACTCGAATCCTTTGCAACGATCACCACCAATACAACCACATCATCGAATTATTAAACGAATGAAAAAACCTACATTACCCACTTATAATCAAGAATCAAGAGGAGGACGTGAATAAACTTGAAGTGTTGGCAGCATATGGAAAGGAGGATCGATGGCGACCTAAAAGAGAAGGTTCAGCGGCGATTCAAAGAAGAAGGGCCGGTGGCGATTCGGAAAGGCAGAACAACAAAGTTGCATGGCTAAGTCAAGGCGGTGGTAAAGTCAGGGGTGGTCGAAAGCGAGGAGCTCCGGTGGCGATAAACGGCAGCGGCGATGGCTGTAACAACCCAGGGTTTTGCACCATTTTATAATCGTCGTTAAACGGTTAATCCAATACCTAATTGCTGTTGGGATTTAAATCTAGTTGAAATTCTTTTGAAAATTCGTTAAAGAATTATACGGGCTTTTCTCTATTAATTCAGCCCGTTTCAATTTGTCGAGATTATGGTTGTACTCATTCCCTTTGATATTCGTTCACAACCCGATCCCTTTCATTCATTTTTCCAACCCTAGAAAGAAAGCAACCTAACGAAAGAAAAATGGCGGCGAGTACGACTGCTTCGTTCTTTTCTCGTCCCTTTTGTTCGATCGAGATTATGGCTTCAAACATAGAAGCGCTGCTTTGGCTAATTGAAGGCGAGGATACTTCAATTCCTTTCTTTGTTCACCACGACCTCGATTCTGTAATTTAGGCGGTGGATCCGAGTTCTTCAAATTTAAGGTGAGTGACACTCCACTCACATCTTAATTCAAACTTAGCGTATGCTTTACGATCGATTTGGTTTCGTCGTTGGTAATTTTGTGATAGTATTTGACTTCGGTCTCTTCTTGCTTTGCAAATTCGAATTGGGTTTTACTGATGAGTGAATTTTGATTTCACCCACATCTACTTCAAAGTGCTGTTTATAGATATATCGCGAGGCCTCGACTTTGTTTATACCAGTTCGCTCTCCTTTAATTGAGTTGTATCTGTATGTTTGAATCAGTCAACTGTTTTGCTCGGCAGTTTGAATTGTTGGACATTGGTGGTTTCTTTGATTATATGCATTTCGTATATCCTGATGCTTGTTACTCACGGACTTGATTTTATCTTGGTTCGATTTTCAAAAGTGTGATCAGCCGAGAGCTGCTTGCCTTCGTCTCGGCCATTCGAGTATATTTTGATAATGATGTTTTATCTTAGCCAATCGATTTTTGTTTATTGCTATGACTTTGTTTTCTAGTCATCATGGTTTTGAGAATTTGTTGATTGATTGTGTGACGTTTGAATTTGTTCAATTCTTCGCTTTGAAACTGTTGCGACTCTTTCCTTGTTTTCTACCTGATGCATCATGTGTGGCCATTTACATGAACTCTTTGTTGGTTCATGCCTTGTCATTGTTTATTTAACCGGTTGCAGTTGTTCATGTTTGCAATTGTAGTTTCGTTGGAATTTTGGTAATTGTTCGATTATCAAATAATGTTTGGTTGCCATGTCTTTGATATTCTCGGCTTCATCTCCGGTAATACTGCTATTGATTTGACTTGTTTACCTCGACTTTGACTTGGTTATGATGTTGGCCACTGGTCAAGTTCATTTGTTTCAATATCATTGTGGTCCTTGCATCATGTTTCACTATTGTTGGTCTACATATCCAAAGAGTTCACTGACTTGAGTCATGTTGCATTGATTCGTTTGCTTGCATCATATCCTCAAAGTTTAAACCTATATATTTGAGTTCCCTGTGTACATGATCATTTGAGTTTGTTTTGAGTTACACTGCATTGCATATTTATCACTGTCTTCATAGTAGGTTGAGCTGGTATATTTGTCACGGTGACATTGATGTACTTGAGTTTTGTAGTCATGTGGTTGGACATGTATCAGTGCATTACATATTTGTAGCATTGGGTCTGTTGTAGTTGAACACTTGTAGCTTCACTTCTACATGGTTGTCAGATAACTGGTCATTTATGTTGTAGGCTTGGAGCTGGTAGTACTTGAACCTTCATTTGTTATTTGCCTTCATATATGTGCATTCATACAATCATCGTTAAGCCTGGGCAGTTGGGTCATTGGGTATGCTGTTGCATTGCATCATGTCGTCGTGGTACCTGAGTATGATTACATCTGCGGTTTCATTGTGGAAATTGCTCTGTATTTATTTGTCTGATCCATTGCTTAACTTGAAGTTTGATTATTCATAGTTGCATTCATGTATTTCTGTGCTGTTGACATGCACATGTTGCCCAGTTTTACAGTGCTTTGCATTGATGCAGTTGAATTTGTTTTTCTAACCATACCTGAGTTGAATCTAGTCTCAAAGACTTGGTTTCGACCTTGTACTCGGATGTAAACTTTCATTGTGTTTCACTTGCCTTATTGTAGTGGCGAGGCAGTACACGTGTGCGTGTACTGCAGCCCTAGCAGGATTGACAGATTTAGTTGATATTTGGATTGTTAATGGTTGTTTAACACTGTTTAGTGTTATATCTGCCGTTATCCGACTCTTTTATCGAGGAGTCGGATATACGAGATTTCTGTGACTGTCGTCTATTTGATATTGATTATTATTGCTTCTATGCACTAATAACTGAGTTTGAATTAGACTGACCCGTGTATTATTTTCTTTTGAATGTAATACTCGGGTCAGACCCGAGTTATTTCAGGTTGTAGATTTTCTTCTTTGAGTTGCTGTTCAGGATATGAAGACTTTTCACATCTTCTGAAGTTGTCAGTGTCATTTTGTAGTAGTCGTGTCATTATATAGAATGATATGTATTCATGTATATTAGTCGATAATGTACTTGTATATATAACTTCTAGAGTCGACAGTTGTAGTTGTATCATATGTATCGTGTCAACTATATTGTAACTAACATCGGTTATATATATATGAGATTTTTGTTAATCTGTGTTCCGCAATTATATTATCTGTGTTATTGTTATATCTAATGTCCTAAACTATTATGAACTATCGTAGTTTGTTTTATACTGATAATTGGATATGTCGATGGGAGTAAATAAATAATAGATGAAAAATAAAAAGCATATACCACTCCTATCGAGATAACCAATATTAGTGTAAGGCCAACTACGGATGGTCGCTCCTATCCAGCCTTATTCTTCGTAATAATAGACAGTATTTCTTTTAATACTCTTTGTTATTATGAGCATAGAGGTGGGGCGTCACAGTTGGTATCAGAGCTTGGGGTTTATGGACATAATATAAAACTTAACTCGGAAGGAACATATGTTACAACTATTGGTCGATGTTTTATTTGTGCTGGAGTCAAAACTAAAGTTTTGAAATTTGGATGAAATTTTTAAATAACTTTATTTAAAAATAATAGTGAAATTGTGTTCTGATGATTTGATTGATTTGTGTTCTGTTTATCAGAGTGCGCAGCGGAAACAGTGAAACTGTCTTCGCTGAGTACAACTGATAATCTTTTTGATTAAAAAAAAATCAAAATACGAAATTGATATGAATTTCATTTGTTGTTTACATAGCTATAATTATTTTATTTCTTTGAGAACTTCGAATCCGAATTGAGGATTCGAAGAAATTGCAGATATGTGATTTTTGTTGAAATTTCCGCTGGCTTTCTTTTGTACTAATCATCTATTGATTAGATTTTTGCTGTTTTAAATTATCTTCATTGAAGATACATTTGAATGATTCTTTGTTCATTTTGTAGTACGTGCAAAAATTTAAATTGCACGTTATTGCATTTATTTTACGTTGAACCGATGCTTGGTTATGAAACATATTTTGTTGCCGTTATTTTTATAACGGAATTTTACACCAATGCTATATTTTGAAGTACGGTGTTTTGTGGCATCTTGATGAATGAGAATTCACTGACATTACATTTTGATGTAGATTGTTTTGATGTGATTTTGACGTTTTAAAACTACTGTCGCTTTGGCTTCCGTAACCGTCAAATTTTAAAAAGTGGATTTTCAAGCGGTTATTCCGCAATGCTGATTTGTAACCGTTTTTACGGTATTTTGAGAAGTGCAATTTCCTTATCGAAATTGTTACTGATTTGCTGTTTTAATCACGTGATTGGAAAATCGTTTTAAAATGAAAATTGTTTTATAAAATTTTAGCAGTTTGCGTTTTCAAAAGAATGAGAAAGCGACTTAAACGATTCAGCAAAATCGAGGATTATGACCCCTTTCTTTTACTGTTTCGCTTAACTCCGGACTTGTTCAGTTGAGAATGCGAATTGTTATTTTTACAAAATAAATAAATTTGTTTTCAAAAATTTTACAATTTGCGATTTCAAAAGAATGAGGAAGCGATTTAAACGTTTCAGCAAAATCGAGGACTATGACCCCTTTCTTTTACTGATTCGCTTAATTCCGGACTTGTCCGTTTGAGAATGTGAAATGTATTTTTACAAAATACACAATTTTGCACTTTCAAGGAAACGATGAAGAGAATCAAACGATTTAGTAAAACACGTGGTATGGGACATGTGCGTTTGCTATTTTGGTTAATTCTGGACTCGTTAATTGAAATATTTGATGATTTTGTGTGCTTTCGAGCCACTCTGCGGACCTTCGGGTCATTTGTTGGGCTTTCGAGCCACTCTGCGGACCTTCGGGTCATTTGTTGGGCTTTCGGGCCACTCTGCGGACCTTCGGGTCAAATACCAGTACTAGACCTTCGGGTCACTCTGCGGACCTCCGGGTCAATCTGATGGGTGCTAAAATTATGTTGAGTACTTGGTAGGCTTCGGCCACTCTGAGATGCACGTGCGGCGAATTAAAAACTCGCCATCTGATGGGATCGATCCAAGCTTTTATGTTGATTTTCTAGTCTTCTTAATTGATTTCTAGATATTTGTTGTTTCTAATTATCTGCAGGTAATTAGATATCTGATGTTATGAGATTTAATTATCGTATCGGTAATTAAATATCTGTTGATATGAGTTCTGATTATCGTTTTTGATAATCGGATATTTATTGAGATTTAATTATCGCTTTTGATAATTAAATATTTGCTGATTTGAGATTTAATTATCGCTTTTGATAATTAAATATTTGCTGATTTGAGATTTAATTATCGCTTTTGATAATTAAATATTTGCTGATTTGAGATTTAATTATCGCTTTTGATAATTAAATATTTGCTGATTTGAGATTTAATTATCGCTTTTGATAATTAAATATTTGCTGATTTGAGATTTAATTATCGCTTTTGATAATTAAATATTTGCTGATTTGAGATTTAATTATCGCTTTTGATAATTAAATATTTGCTGATTTGAGATTTAATTATCGCTTTTGATAATTAAATATTTGCTGATTTGAGATTTAATTATCGCTTTTGATAATTAAATATTTGTTGATTTGAGATTTAATTATCGCTTTTGATAATTAAATATTTGCTGATTTGAGATTTAATTATCGCTTTTGATAATTAAATATTTGCTGATTTGAGATTTAATTATCGCTTTTGATAATTAAATATTTGCTGATTTGAGATTTAATTATCGCTTTTGATAATTAAATATTTGCTGATTTGAGATTTAATTATCGCTTTTGATAATTAAATATTTGCTGATTTGAGATTTAATTATCACTTTTGATAATTAAATATTTGCTGATTTGAGATTTAATTATCGTCTTTGATAATTAAATATTTGCTGATTTGAGATTTAATTATCGTCTTTGATAATTAAATATTTGTTGATTTTAGATTTAATTATCGCTGTTAGATAATTAAATATTTCCTGATTCGAGATTTAATTATCGTCTTTGATAATTAAATATTTGATGATTTGAGATTTAATTATCGTCTTTGATAATTAAATAATTGCTGTTTTGAGATTTAATTATCGCTTGAGATAATTAAATATTTATTGATTTGAAATTTAATTATCGCCTGAGATAATTAAATAGTTGTTGATTTAAAATTTAATTATCGCCTGAGGTAATTAAATATTTTCTGTTTTGAGATTTAATTATCGCTTTAGATAATTAAATATTTGTTGATTTGAGAAATTTGATTATCGTTTGAGATAATTAGATATTTGATTTGTCTTCTGACTATCGTTTGAGATAAGTAAATATTTGCAATTTTTGAGATTTGAGCTTCGTCTTTTTCTCTGGCGATTCAGGTGAGTAATTTGATTTACTCACATTCAACTCGTGCTCTGTATGGGATTTATGCTCTGTTTTTTCCTTCTCTTTTAGTTGTTGGAACTCAATTGTTCTTGCTTTTGTTAGTCGTCTGATTTTGATCCCTGATTTCCACGATGTTGATTATTTTGATTTGAAGCAGTCGAACCTTTTGATTTCTTATCTAATACTTCCCCGCTGACACTTGCTTTGCTTATACATTCGACATTGCCATGCTCTTTTGGTTGTTACCTTTTATCCATTTATCCCCTATGATTGCGTGGACGCAATTTCTTTAAGGAGGGGAGTCTGTAACAACCTAGGGTTTTGCACCATTTTATAATCGTCGTTAAACGGTTAATCCAATACCTAATTGCTGTTGGGATTTAAATCTAGTTGAAATTCTTTTGAAAATTCGTTAAAGAATTATACGGGCTTTTCTCTATTAATTCAGCCCGTTTCAATTTGTCGAGATTATGGTTGTACTCATTCCCTTTGATATTCGTTCACAACCCGATCCCTTTCATTCATTTTTCCAACCCTAGAAAGAAAGCAACCTAACGAAAGAAAAATGGCGGCGAGTACGACTGCTTCATTCTTTTCTCGTCCCTTTTGTTCGATCGAGATTATGGCTTCAAACATAGAAGCGCTGCTTTGGCTAATTGAAGGCGAGGATACTTCAATTCCTTTCTTTGTTCACCACGGCCTCGATTCTGTAATTTAGGCGGTGGATCCGAGTTCTTCAAATTTAAGGTGAGTGACACTCCACTCACATCTTAATTCAAACTTAGCGTATGCTTTACGATCGATTTGGTTTCGTCGTTGGTAATTTTGTGATAGTATTTGACTTCGGTCTCTTCTTGGTTTGCAAATTCGAATTGGGTTTTACTGATGAGTGAATTTTGATTTCACCCACATCTACTTCAAAGTGCTGTTTATAGATATATCGCGAGGCCTCGACTTTGTTTATACCAGTTCGCTCTCCTTTAATTGAGTTGTATCTGTATGTTTGAATCAGTCAACTGTTTTGCTCGGCAGTTTGAATTGTTGGACATTGGTGGTTTCTTTGATTATATGCATTTCGTATATCCTGATGCTTGTTACTCACGGACTTGATTTTATCTTGGTTCGATTTTAAAAAGTGTGATCAGCCGAGAGCTGCTTGCCTTCGTCTCGGCCATTCGAGTATATTTTGATAATGATGTTTTATCTTAGCCAATCGATTTTTGTTTATTGCTATGACTTTGTTTTCTAGTCATCATGGTTTTGAGAATTTGTTGATTGATTGTGTGACGTTTGAATTTGTTCAATTCTTCGCTTTGAAACTGTTGCGACTCTTTCCTTGTTTTCTACCTGATGCATCATGTATGCCCATTTACATGAACTCTTTGTTGGTTCATGCCTTGTCATTGTTTATTTAACCGGTTGCAGTTGTTCATGTTTGCAATTGTAGTTTCGTTGGAATTTTGGTAATTGTTCGATTATCAAATAATGTTTGGTTGCCATGTCTTTGATATTCTCGGCTTCATCTCTGGTAATACTGCTATTGATTTGACTTGTTTACCTCGACTTTGACTTGGTTATGATGTTGGCCACTGGTCAAGTTCATTTGTTTCAATATCATTGTGGTCCTTGCATCATGTTTCACTATTGTTGGTCTACATATCCAAAGAGTTCACTGACTTGAGTCATGTTGCATTGATTCGTTTGCTTGCATCATATCCTCAAAGTTTAAACCTATATATTTGAGTTCCCTGTGTACATGATCATTTGAGTTTGTTTTGAGTTACACTGCATTGCATATTTATCACTGTCTTCATAGTAGGTTGAGCTGGTATATTTGTCACGGTGACATTGATGTACTTGAGTTTTGTAGTCATGTGGTTGGACATGTATCAGTGCATTACATATTTGTAGCATTGGGTCTGTTGTAGTTGAACACTTGTAGCTTCACTTCTACATGGTTGTCAGATAACTGGTCATTTATGTTGTAGGCTTGGAGCTGGTAGTACTTGAACCTTCATTTGTTATTTGCCTTCATATATGTGCATTCATACAATCATCGTTAAGCCTGGGCAGTTGGGTCATTGGGTATGCTGTTGCATTGCATCATGTCGTCGTGGTACCTGAGTATGATTACATCTGCGGTTTCATTGTGGAAATTGCTCTGTATTTATTTGTCTGATCCATTGCTTAACTTGAAGTTTGATTATTCATAGTTGCATTCATGTATTTCTGTGCTGTTGACATGCACATGTTGCCCAGTTTTACAGTGCTTTGCATTGATGCAGTTGAATTTGTTTTTCTAACCATACCTGAGTTGAATCTAGTCTCAAAGACTTGGGTTCGACCTTGTACTCGGATGTAAACTTTCATTGTGTTTCACTTTCCTTATTGTAGTGGCGAGGCAGTACACGCGTGCGTGTACTGCAGCCCTAGCAGGATTGACAGATTTAGTTGATATTTGGATTGTTAATGGTTGTTTAACACTGTTTAGTGTTATATCTGCCGTTATCCGACTCTTTTATCGAGGAGTCGGATATACGAGATTTCTGTGACTGTCGTCTATTTGATATTGATTATTATTGCTTCTATGCACTAATAACTGAGTTTGAATTAGACTGACCCGTGTATTATTTTCTTTTGAATGTAATACTCGGGTCAGACCCGAGTTATTTCAGGTTGTAGATTTTCTTCTTTGAGTTGCTGTTCAGGATATGAAGACTTTTCACATCTTCTAAAGTTGTCAGTGTCATTTTGTAGTAGTCGTGTCATTATATAGAATGATATGTATTCATGTATATTAGTCGATAATGTACTTGTATATATAACTTCTAGAGTCGACAGTTGTAGTTGTATCATATGTATCGTGTCAACTATATTGTAACTAACATCGGTTATATATATATGAGATTTTTGTTAATCTGTGTTCCGCAATTATATTATCTGTGTTATTGTTATATCTAATGTCCTAAACTATTATGAACTATCGTAGTTTGTTTTATACTGATAATTGGATATGTCGATGGGAGTAAATAAATAATAGATGAAAAATAAAAAGCATATACCACTCCTATCGAGATAACCAATATTAGTGTAAGGCCAACTACGGATGGTCGCTCCTATCCAGCCTTATTCTTCGTAATAATAGACAGTATTTCTTTTAATACTCTTTGTTATTATAAGCATAGAGGTGGGGCGTCACAATGGCAAAGGAGAAGTTAGGTTTTTCAATTCTCGGATTGGGTCATTGGAAGAATGGCTCGGATCGTCGAATGAAGGTATGAAGGGAAATAATGTCGGCTTGAGTAGATTAAGTAGGAAGTTGCAAAAAAAAGTCACTAAGTCCTTGGATCGCTAGCGATCCATGGACTATGGATCGTTGGCGATCCATCAAACAGGGACCAACATTCTCCAAATTTGGCCAACGCGATCCATGTGTTATTTAAAAACATCCTGAATGTTATAGGGTCGAAATTGGTTTGTTACGACGAGCAACGACGTCAAAATTCAACAAACAGCCAAAGCCAAATTCGCATGACAACCTTAACACGGTCACTCGAACCTCACCAAGTGGGAACCCAAAAGCAGTAACTTCCAGAGCATGCCTTGTTTCCAACAAAAGCATATTCTTGGAGGGGGGCAAATGTTATTCGAGTTTTTAACCCAGCAGATTTCAAAAAGGAAGCCGGAACAGCTTCCTTGAGTCAGAGCAACTTAAGAGCCAACCAAAAGGACTAGAAGAACCAACTAAGAAAAATTAGAGTAAAAGAAAGCAAAAACATGCTAAGGTTATGGATCGCTAACGATCTATCTCCTATGGATCGCTAACGATCCATAAGGTTCGGTCGTGCTTCCACCAATCCTCTTGCCCCATGATCCAATAGGTATTCTTGGAATGATTGCTAAGTTTGATGGAGTACCAAACTAGTTAGATCAAGAAATGAGCATTCATCTAATTCAATCAATAGTCCAATGCAACCAGTGTATGAATAATCATCAAAACAAGGCAACAAGCTACAAATTTACATGGAGAACACCAACACGAGACAACAAATGCAATTCAAAAGAGGAGTCCAAAAATCCATTAAGTATATGTATCGCTAGCGATCCATGCACCATGGATCGCTAGCGATCCATATGATTGTGCTAGATTGCAATGAAGTTTAAAAGAAGGGATGAAGGAGAGTATCCCAAGCAGTTGAATCGTTAGCGATCCAAAAACTATGGATCGCTAGCGATCCATCGCCTATGGATCGCCAGCGATCAATCGCTTATGGATCGCCAACGATCCATCAAATCGACTCAGTTGCATATGAAACTTTCAGTGCACCTTCATATTTCCAAAGGCAAGCTTCTGGCATGGCGACCTAGCCCAATAGCTCTCCAATCCCTATAAATACAACCCTACCTACAACATAAACATGATCTTCTACTCTGGCTGTTGGAACTCTACAGAGATTATTCTTCGCTCTTCTCCTCCCACACAATAGTCATATAGGGGTTCACTGTGATTCTCCAGTAAACTCTTGTACTTGTGACTTGATATAATTTAGAAGATTCAATCATATTGTAATCCGATTCAACTTGTAACAGCAGTTAGTTAATAGAAAGTTATAAAGTGGATGTAGGCTTTATTAACAGCCAAACCACTATAAAAATCTTCTTCTCTTTTTACTATTTCTGCTCTTTTTACATTTATTCTCTATATTATTGCTTTGGAAGAACATGGCTGGTGCTTTCAAACTCAGTCTAGGGTGTTGGACCATTTTTTGGGTTGATAATTAGCAAAAAACAATCTAAAGAATAATACGACAACAAGTTATAAATGATATACTTAAGTTTACCCGGTTGGTCGGGACAAATTGGAGACAAAGGCGAAAATTTTGTGGGGTCACCCAGAGATAGGAAGCATTTGCTTTTTGAGGTGTGTTGGACAAGAGAAGGTAGTCCAAGGATCCTCTGGCATTTTTGTAGAAGGGAATGTTTTTGGAGGTTGCTGAGAGTCAGTAAAGTAAGCCTATTCCCAGTGTGGCTTGAGGCAACAACCAGCAACGTTACAATTCTTTTACCTTCGTCATCAAGATCCTTAGGAGTTGGGCCTAATAAGAAGACATTATTCAGCAAAAGAAAAAAAATTAATAGAAATAATGGAAATAGTCAACTTATGAGGAGAAGTGAAGGCTCCACTAATATTCGGGAAGCATTTGATGTAGAAAAACAGCGTTACCCAATCCATGGACTTGTTTATTCCCTTTGAAACCAACTTCTTAAGAGGGTTAGCCCTGAAAATCTGGCTATTTAAATTGCTAAGTTTGACGAGGTATACAAGGTAATTAAGAACTTGCACCTAGAGAAGGAATGTTGACTATAAGGCCATGAGCTCCAAGGAGATGAGGTATGAATATACGTTAGGTGATAATTGAATAGGGGTTATGCCAAGGTGACTTAGAAATCTCAATAAAAACTTGGGGAATGGAATAAAACCCCCATGTAAATATGGATGAAGGTGTAAGAAAAATATCCTTCAGGATGATTTTTAATGGTGTCATTATCGCCAGGAATGATAAAACTATATCCTTTTCAGATCTCTTAGAAGTCCTTTTTAAACCCATGATTCTACCAGGTGATATAATTTCATCCAAATTATGATTTATTCAAAAATAATACCTTTCAAAGGTGTTGGAAGCCTATTACAATGGTTCGAGTACCTTTCGTAGCACTTGGTTCCATGCCTTCGAAAGGGTCAAAATTAATTAAAGCTATGTAAGCCATTGAGCTTTCGACAGTGTCGAAACCCTTAACAACATTCCCCAACCAAGCTAAATATACCTTTCTACAACGTCGAAACCCATAGATTTTATTCTACTTAAAAATATGTACATTGTCGAAACACCACTCTCATTAAGTCGAAAGAATCGAAGCAAAGTAACTTCGATACTAACGAAAGGGCCTTAAGACATTTCGACAATGTTTATGTTGAGAAAATGATAGTTATATTCCTGTTGACAATTATGGTTTCGAGTAAGTCGAAAAGGCAAGATAAAATTTTGAAAGCTTGCAAACGATTAGGCTTGTCTCAATTTTGGGAGTTTCGATTAAGTCGAAAGGTTGGATAAGGCTTACGACGGTAACAAAAATATATTTTTCTTAGTTCAATTCATAGTCAGGGACGATAATTTTTGACCTAAAAAAATCCCCTATGACAAATTAAAATTGGGAATAATAGAATTCGAGCTTGAATTTGCATCCAACAGCAGCAAAAAACCCAAATTTGGCAAATTCAAGCTCGAATCCTTATTGATGCCATAGATTAGTCAAAATCAGTATATAAATTAAGTTTAGAATCATCTTACATGGACAATAAACTTGAAGCAAATATGAAATTTAAAACAATAACATGAACTCAAACCCTAAGAATTTGAAATCAAAATTGAACATGATAGAAGAAATTAGACAGCTAAATCTAGGTGAGCGTATATTCTCGCTAATTTAAAAGAAGAGCTTAGTTCTATTTAGAAAAGGAAGAGGTTATGTGGAAACAGAGGGCTAGAATTCAATGGATTAATGAAGGTGATAATAATACAAATTTTTTCCATAATATGGCAAATTGTAGAAAACGTAGTAACACGATTAATTCAATTTTTGTGAATGACGTAGAATTGGTTAATCAAAAGGATCTTAATATGGCTTTTACTGATTATTATAAAGATATATTTGGTACTAAGAATAAACATAGAATTAACGTTAGATGGAATGATATTTATCCTATTGATTCTAGAATTGACCTTTCTGAGTTTGATAATCCTTTTTCCGAAGAGGAAATTTTGAAAGCTATCAGTAACATGCTTAGTGATAAAGCGCCGGGCCCAGATGGGTTCCCTATTTTATTTTACAAATTATTTTGGGTTGTTTTAAAATTCGATTTAATTAGCATGTTTAATGATTTTTATAATGGTAAATTACAATTAGGAAGATTTAATTTTGCAAATGTAATTTTATCACATAAAAAAATCGGTGCTAATAATCTAAAAGATTTTAGACCTATTTCTTTAATTAACTACTCAGTTAAAATTATTTCAAAAGTTTTAGCTAATAGACTTAGTACGAAAATGAATGATTTAATTGATTGTTCACAAACAACTTTCATTAAGGGTAGAAATATCACAGATGGAGTGGCTGCTGTTCAAGAATACATTAATCATTGTTGTAAAAATAACATTACTTGTGCTCTTATTAAACTTTTGTGAAAGCTTTTGATTCAGTTGATTGGGATTTTCTAGTTGATCTGTTATTAGCTAAAGTTTCAGTCATAGATGGATTAGCTGGATTATGACTTTGCTTAAAACTGGTAACTCCAGTATAATGGTTAATGGTATTTTAGGTAATAATATTCAATCTAAATGAGGTTTAAGGCAAGGTGATCCTTTATCGCCTCTTTTGTTTAACTTAGGCGCGGATGTTTTCGCTAAGATAATTAAAAAAGCGATTGATAATGGATCTTTGGGGAGTGTTGGTAGTGAAATCTCGCGTAATGATCTATCTGTCCTTCAATTTGCGGATGATACCTTGCTATTTACCTCTCATTTGCCTAATCATGTCATTACCCTTAAATTTATTTTATATAGTTTTGAACCACTTTCAGGTTTAAAAATAAATTTTGATAAAAGTTCGATTTTAGTTTTAAATGATTTTGAAAAGGTTGAAGATTTAGTTGCTAATACGCTTAATTGTAAAACTATGAATTTTCCTTTTGATTATCTTGGTTTTCCGATTAGACCAACTAAACTTAAACATGATGATTGGCTTATTATTATAGATAAAATTAAAAATAGGATTTCTAATTGGAATGGGAGATTTTTATCTATAGATGCTAGATTAGTTCTCATAAATTCTATTTTATTTGATCTTCCAATCTATTGGATGTCTACGCATCTTTTCCCAGATTGGGTAATTAACAAAATTGATAAAATAAGAAGGGACTTCTTATGGAGTGGGGATAACTTTAATAGTAGTATTAAATGTTTAGTAAATTGGGAAACAGTTCGTAAACCCAAAAAGAAAGGTGGTTTAGGAGTCATTAATTTGCATAACATGAATTTGTCTTTGTTAGGGAAATCGTTATGAAAATTTAAGGATATTAATGATAACCCTATTTGGAAAGAAATCATTTCTAAATATTACTATAATGATAGTAATAACTTATACCAAATTACACCTTCTGTTATTAACAAGTTGTCTAATTTTTTGAAATCAATTTTAAAATGTCAAGAGATTTTTAACCTTGGTACTAATACAATTATTCATTCAGGAAATAATACTTCTTTTTGGCATGATCGTTAGATTTTGTCATTCCTCTTAATATAGAATTTATGGAGCTTTATCATATTTGTAACTTTAAGAATGCTTTAATTTTAGATACTCCGAATAACGATCCCCCTTGGAATTTTAGTTTAATAGAATTTTAGAAGGTACAACTCTTAGGCAACTATCTTTGCTTTATACTAAATTGAATTTATATAATATTGATAATGATAATGACAATATTATTTTGGAGTTGGATAAGAGTAAGGAATTTACTTCTAACTCTTTTTATAAATTTCTCAATTTCTCAAGCGTAACTAATAATTCTTTTAAACTTATTTGGAAAACAAAAGCTCCTCCTAAATCTCAATGCATATGTGGTTAATCATGCATGAAAAACTTAATACTATTGAATTGTTAAAGAAAAAGAATATGCAAATTGATAATAAATGTTTCTTTTGTAATTTGGATTTTGAAGACATTATGCATGTGTATTTTGATTGCATAGACACATATTATATTCTAAATAATACTCTCAAAATCTTTAACTTTAGTCTTACAACCAAAATTACTGATTGTGACTATTATTGGAATAATTTAAGATTTAAGTTTAAAATGGAAAATAGGTTTATACTTGATTCTTTATTCATTATAATTTGTTGGTATATTTGGTTTGAGAGAAATCAGAGAATTTTTAATAATAATAATAGTCATTGTAATAAACTGATTTTTATAATATCTTTATTTTGTTTTAATTGGATCTCAAATCCTAAATATAAATTAGCCAAAAATAATCATTTTAAAGAATATCTTAATAAGGTTAGTAATAATATTAAGTTATTTTAACATAAAAACAATATGTTTGACATTAATAATTATAGCATTAACGTTTTTTCAAACTTAAATGATGATTTCACTGATTATCATAATATGCTTTTGATCAAACGGGCATAAGGATAAGTTTTAATTTGTTTTAGTTTTAGTTTGTTTTTATTTTAGTTTATAGATTTTTAACTTCTTTTGATCATGGATTCTTTTTTAGTTTGTTTTCTAATTTTTAATGTTTTCTGTCCTATTAACTTAGCTTTTGTATATTTACTTTTATTTCATTAGTACATATATATGTATATAAATTTCTATTATATATATATATGTATTATTCTTATAATTTTCTTTAGTTCCTTTTACAGATACATGTTTTGGCCAGAAATGGTGTTAGATTCTTTTTGCAGGTTCACAAGATTGCTGATTGCCGGATTGCTTTTTGTAGTGAGGAGTTCTTCTACATCTTTAGTGTGGCGTTCTACTTTCTAGATGATTCACTTTTACAATGAGGCGCTCTCTCAAGTTCTTTTGAGTCTTCAGAGTGGCGTTATTCATTCTAGATCATTCGCATCTCCAGTTATTTCGAGTTTGCAGCATGGCGTTTCCTTCTCATATGGAGCTGTCTTCTAGTTTCATTAGCGCTGAGTTGCTTCATAGATTTTTTAGGTACTCCTAACACCTCACTACCGGGCGGTGGCCTTGCCAGAGCTCGATATTGGGGTATAATGGGCGGTGGCCTTGCCGGAGCTCATTCTAGGGGTACTGAGTTCTTTTCTTAGTTATTTATACTATGGTTAGCTACCTGCCAGGCATGTTGGCAGCACCTTGTCTTCTATGATATATATATATATATATATATATTTACATGTGTTCTCTCCTCTATTCTAGAGGATCATAGATTTTTCTCAAAATTGAACATGAAAAATCGATTTTTAATATAGAACAATGGATACTCACATTAAACTTGAACTTATGTCTCTTGAAATGATGAATTTGATGAGAAATTGAATATTTGATCCTTGCTCCAAGGTTTTTGATCGTAAGTAAATGGAAAGTGGGAAGAAGGAAGCATAATTTACAAGCAAAGCAAATGTAAGAAAAGCCATTCGATCAGATTTAAATAAACGGCCAGGGTTCATTTGGGAATATCAAAAGGCGGAAAAACTTTATGCTGAAGTAATGATGGGTGTCGGAACAGTTGACTTGAAAAGTAAAGAGCATCCCTTTGCTAGGGGAGCAAATGTTATCATCAAAAATCACTTCAACCTTGTAGAAGCCTAAAATAATAAAAAAGAAGGCTTCTTGAAGAACGATATCGATAGCAAGACCTTTCGGAAAATTCAAATGGATGAACTAAGGGCTTCCGAAGAGGTCAAATGGGGACAAGGTTACCCATTCGCTTTAGTTAATCCCTTTGAAACAGTCGGTTCTGCATGCGTAAGTGGGTTTTACGTTTAAAATGCCTTTTGATGGCATCAAAAGAAAGGTTCCGCATCAATCAGAGCGATTGCTTTCGAAAGCTACCTTTCGTAATCATCTTCTGTCTACCAAAAAGCTTCCTCTGTTACAATTGACCTTTTGCAATGATTCATCCCCACCATTAAATCCTTTCGAAACTATTCAAATGCCCTTTCTCACTCATTCAATTAGCAATATATCAAGTTGACACCATATCTTAAGAACAATAAAGAAGCCCACGAAGTCTTCTACTATGCTACAAACCTTTCAAAACTAAGTAAGTACCCTTTCGACAATGTTGAAAGCTTCCAAAGATGCATACAAGTGGATTGCAAATCAATTCGACACCCAATGATGGAAGGAAGATCCAAGTATTTCGAAAGCTCGAACAAAAAAAGCATCACCACCTTTCGCAAGCCTTGGATAAGTACCTTCCAAACACATTTGAACATCCTTTCTGCTTACTCAACACATTAACAACATGATAAGGGTCGTTCCTATACCTTTCGATGAAGGCAAAAGCACCCAAGTCCCATTCAAAAGCGGTAATAAAGAGGCGCCCTGAATTCAATTGCGGCGGAAGGTCATCAAGACTCCCTTTCGACCAAGTTGAAAGGACTGGTGCAAAAGGGTCCAACCTATGCCTATAAATAAGACCTTAGGGGTGTTGTTGAGGGTATCAGAATTGATTCACTCTATACTTATTCGTTTCTTGAGTCTGTAAACCCTAATTACTAAATCAAATTAGGGATTTCACCTTCTTTTAATACTTAAACCCTTGTATTCATGAAAATTATCAATAAAGCAAATATGTGGTACTTTCGAATATGTAGACTTTGATTCATTGCTTATATATGATTTCGAAAATGGAGTGTATGTACCAATGCATATCAAAGTGGTGCCATTTAAAGGAGTAGGATCCTTCTGACTCAATTAAAACCCATCAGATCCCTTTAGGTCACAACCTTAGATTACGTCAACCTATTCAAAAGGTGATTTCGAAGGAACCTTAGATTGCTTCAACGAATTCGAAAGGTGGTTTCGAAGGGGTCATAGATTACTTTCAATTGATTTGAAAGGAGGTATCGAAGCGATCAATCTCACCTCTAGTTTCACTTTGGGATGTTGACAAGATTTCTTGTTAACAGGAGTTCACAGAAAATCATCAGTGGTAATGGAACTCTATTCGAAAGTACCAAGTTCAAAGACTTCTATAACTAATACTGTAACAAACGCGCTACACCTCCCCTACGCAAAACACATAAGAGAGTGTTGTACCAGTGCCCGGCCAATGTAGGACAATTGCCAAGGGTGAAAAGAAAGGAAACTAAACACAAACCTGTAGAACATTTCATAATGAACATATAAAATGTGATATAACAACTCAAATGTAAAATAGGCGAGACAGTGATATAAACAATTGAACCATAAACATGGAAATTAGAGTACAACTAGTTTATAGATTATACAAGAACTATAATACTATCTCTAATAATATATGTACTGTCATAGTTTCATAGTACTGCACAGTGGAATCCAACACCAATGAAATAAAGGATATATCAATCAGCTACCCATGACATAGTCTGCATCCACTTTCCATTTCCTCTTCTACTCCTCCCTGTAGCTTCATGCCTGTACAGACAAAAGGAATAAAACGGAAAAGGTTTCAACTATTTTTGGACTGTGCTAATTCCTATACACCCCAGCCCAACCTAAGGGATCCGGTGGTTATTTCATAGAAAAAGACTGCCTACATACCCCTTTAGGGTGATCAAGCCCATGTAGTTCTTATTCTTGCACCTCTCTTGCATCCAAACAGTCGTTAGCACATAACAACCATAGCATCCATGCAACCATTTGCAATCATCACAGCCAATGCAACTAATGCAACCATTGCGATCATCACGTCCAATGCAATCGATATAACTATGCAACCATTTCAACCATCGCAACCAATGCAATCAATGTAAGTAGAAAACACCACCCTTATGCAACCACTAAATCACCAAAGGTACTCACCCACCATGTGAGTAACATATCATTCACAACAACCAACTACACACTGCGTAGTAATAACAGTAAATAGGGTATTGGGATGAACAATCATACCTAACATATCCTGCACAACACATCAAGTACACATCATCCTTCACACAGCCTCGTATCTCTTACCCAAGTGCTTTGGGTATATGATAATTTATGTGACACTATCGCAAACCATGGACTTAACCGAAATCACTTTCCAAGCGTTTCCATAATGGAACTAAATCGTTATTCCATTCTGCCTATCTCCATAGTAGGACACAATCACAAATCCCACTCGCAAATCACTACCGTTAACTTGCCCTTGTGGATAGTCGGTGAATCCCATCATTGAGTTGTCATCCTTAGAACACCTCTAAACACCCTTCGTAACTCATAGAGCCATCGTGCCAAAGTCCTTAAGCCATCCCATCATTGACGTTGAAGCATCACATGACTGCTTCACTACTCTCTACACAAAGTCCAAGGCCATCCCAGGTCATCCCGGAGTCATCCATCCTTACTCCCCATCGACTCATCAAAGACCTCACTTCGCCTCGTAGTTCATCTGTACCATGTCCGAAGTCTATAGGTAAGCTCCATGCTCCACCCCTGCTGGTCCATTTTATGATCAACCTAAGCTAGAAGCAAGCCAACATACGCCTAGCCAAGTCAACTTCCATGGTCCAACATGCACCATCGAACCAAATTCTATGCTCGACCGCCTCTCTGTCTTGCTACCGAATAGATACCATGACCGGCCACCAAACCAAGCTCCACCACCGAACAACCAATCTTATTCGGTCACCTGACCATCACCCACCGAAAAGCCAACCTTGTCCAATCATCGCTCCACCACACCACTGAACCAATTTTCATGCTCCACCACCAATCCAAGCTCACAACCGAACTAAATATCTTGTTCAGTCATCGAACTGGCACCACCACCGAACCAACTTCAATGTTCGACCATAGAACAAACATCCACCGATCCGAATATCCTGCTCGGCTATGACATCATTCCACCCTTGAACCAATGCCTAGCCGAACCAACCAATGTCGGACCAAGCATCACTAATTGAGGGTGAGACTTGAGTGGGAAGTGGTGGAAGAAGAGAATGATTTGGGTGGGATGACTCACCTATTTATAGGCAAAACACCAAGCACCCTCCTCGAATCGACCACTGCTGAACCAAGGCAACTCCTCTCCATACTCCGAACACGCCTTGCACTAACCGGAGTCAAATCTTCGAACGGCCATATCTCCTAGCCATATAGTCCAAATTGCTATTATGACCACTTTATGGAAGGAAAACTGTCATTTCTTTCCAATGGAAGTGGTCTCGAGTGCTAGTTCGGCTCCTATCTAATGATATAGCCGAAACAAGACTTACATGGGTAAAATCATTTAGAAAATTATAAAAATAGAAAATGTCACTAATAGGCATTTCCCAAAGCTATAGAGTCATACAACCTCCAATGAAATAAATAACAATATTTTTATAATCCTCCGATACATAAAATATGGGTCGTTGCAGATACCAAATTACAAAGAGCTTTCAAGTAGTAGCACTTCCTCAAGCGAATAGATAAGTAAAGGCGGTGAACAAAATCATCGAATCTATCCTAAAACAAATAACTGACAAAAGCAAAGGGCATTTGGGTCGATGAATTACCCCTACCACTATGGGCTTACTAAATGACCTATAAGTCCGCTACTAAACACACTCCATTCCCTTTGGCCTACGGAGCTAAGGCCATGATTACGATAGAACTGGAAGTTCCATCCTACTAAAGAAAATGCTATAATCCAAAGATGAATAAGGAAATATTTCTTGAGTCCCTCAATTTAGTCAATGAAAAAAGGGAAGAAGCTGAACTAAGAGTAACTGCTCACTAAAAAAGAATAGCACGACACTTCAACATCAAGGTCGGGAACTATACCTTTAAGGTAAGGGACCTCATTTTGAAATGATTCCTCCCCGGTATGGGGGTGCTTGGTCCGAATTGGGAAGGTCCCTATGCAATTGAACATAAGCTTGGAGATGGAACTTTCAAGCTAGCAATCGTTTATGGAATCCTAATTCCATAGGCATGGTATAACGAATATTTATGATGTTATTTCACTTAGACCTATTCATTTTATGTTCTATAAATAAGACATTCATAATATAATAAGCTAGGACTTGCCATTTCCTTTGTTTACAAATAAAGCTTGCTTTTAGAACTAATCGAACCATGTTCTTCTCAGCTAAACCTTATGCTGCTTAATTAGCAGCACAATCTGGTACCCAAAGATAAGTAACGACTAACTCCTTTAACCCATGATTAGGTCGGGGATGTATAATCACATAAGGGTCGATCAGATGAATTGTCATTATCCCTTTGATCTTTAGCTAATGCCTGAAGATAGGCAAAATCAATGTGGGATGCCCAAAGCTAAGCAACCAAAGCATCGATTCCTAGAGATAGGAACCTGTGTGTAATCCTTTAAGGATCGGCAAGACATGCCCGAACGAAGATAAATGACGATAGTCGGTCAGTGATCTCGATCAATGCTCGAAGATAGGCAAGATCGAAAACCGATGCTCAGTGCTAAGCATTAGAGATATCGGTCCGTAGAGAAAGGGATCGACGAATGATTAAATTATCTACAACCTTGACCACACTTATGGCCCGTGAACTATGCTTGATCGATGAAAAACAATGAAGGTAAAAGAACAAATTCAATAAGCATTTGTAGATAAATGAGACTATAGTTTGATGTCCAGATATAGGCACATAGAATGTTGTTTTTCAGAGACAAGAAATGACATGAAGATGGATACTTCTCCAACCGTAACCTTGCTTATGGTTGAATAAAACTCGACCAAGAATAAACAAGATGGCTATAGAGTTGGTTAAATGAATAACAAGTTTTGTTTACCAAGAAAGGAATGCTTTGGAAATGATAGATAGAACTATATAATGAAATATTAATAAGAAATTGGAGAAATTTACTTATATGTGCAGAGCTATAGTAAGTAATGGCATTACACATACATAGGCATGTATAATATAAACGATCATGCATCATGGATAATTATATTACATATGCAGGCATAGACAGATGATATAAAAGTGCAGATATGTAAATACGATAATGATTATAAAAACAGTCTTTTATTTACTTCAATTTTCATATATAAGGATTGCAGGGGCCGCTGTTGCACAACGTCGGCTTATGTGAAAAGAAAGGAAAAATACATTAAAAAACAATGAAACTGCTTTTACAAAACCCAAGCTGAAATCTAATTTTTCTTCCTATGCTTGTTGTTGCTCTAGGAATCACCCTTCACCTGATGCTTCTTCTTTCCCATCCTTAACCTTTCCCTTTTCTGGAGTGCTCCACTCGAAAGATGTAATTTCTACTTCGACCATCAATTTGATGGGCTTTTCGAGCTTGTCAATGGTAGGGTCAGAAGTTGTGAAGAGCCACTAGTGTCGTGGTCTTTTGGAGGCTTGATTTTTAGAGGAGGAAACTTAGGAATAATGCTTGGTTTGTCAGACTCATTGCTGGGCATTTCAGTTCCCAGGTCAAGCTTAATTTTGACTTTCGCATAATCAATCTTCAACCTCTCTACTATAGTGATATGATCATCTAGTTCCTTCTTGCTTATGATAGTGATGTCTTCCTTCTGGGATAGGCTAATGTCCCCCAATGCCTCTATTTCTATAAATCAAGACCGGGGCCAGAGCTGGAGGGAGGAGTTAGGACGATTGGCTCTATAGTGATGGAGGTTGATGTGGTAAATATAACATTGTGATCTAAGCCTTAAGTTATTGGCAGTGGAAGAGGAAGTAATGGGTGAATTGTAAGTTAACAGAAAATAAAGTAAAGATTAGAGACTGCCTTAGGTGAGAACTGAAACTTCTCAAACATCGGGGAGATAAGAAAAATACCTTCATTAGTGAAGCTCCTCTGATGCGAGACTTGGCAATTTCACCCTTTTGATAGTCGACTGAATGGATTGAGTGACAAGGAGAGGAAGATTGGGCTTGGCGATGGCTGTAGCAGCAAAGACAAGAATGCTCATATGGGCGGCCTCAGAGCTGGCCACCATAGGTATTGTAGCATCTATTGCAGGCTTAGTAGATTTTGGAGTTGATGATTCTACTTGATCCTATGCACTAGGATCGATAGGAGCCACACTGATTGTCTTTCCTGTAGTTGTGCTCTCTTAATCTAGAATGGCCTTTCCATTTTCTAGAGCGAATATATCTTCCTCGTCCAATAATTTTTCTTTTAGCTCATCTTCGGTCAGGCCTTCATTGGCCTCAACCAATCGGTGGAGAAACTACTCCCAAGCATCAGCAATTGTAAGGAGATACTTGTCCCCCAGCCATATAAAATTCTTATCCTCAATGACATTTGTGAAGAATTATTGGAGAAATTGGTATTCATCTCCTCATTACTCTTTTTAGCTTGCTCTTTGAACTCTTTGATTTTAACTTCGGCCATAGCAAGGTCGGCCTGAGCCTAAGCCTTAGAGCATATTTCAGCTTTCAATCGGCTTTTAGACTGTCGACTTCAGCTTTGAGAATTTTGAGCTTTGTATCCTTGGAATCTTCTTTAGCCCTGACTTGCATGGTAAGCTCGTTGTAACGACCCAAAATTTATTTACTTTAAATATGAATATTTGATATATTTTTAAATAATTAATTTATGTATTTTATAACTCAAATTAACCTCTTTTAAGTAATAACTAATGATGTGAAGTAGTTTTAAAAATTTGTTTACAAAAATAATTAGTTCGAAGAAAAATAAAAAATGTGACCAAAAATCATTTTTCAGATTTTCGTCTAAAAGTTGTCGGAAAACATTATGTACACGGGGGTATATATTTAAACATATTGTTATCCCGCCTTTTGGCAAAGCCGTGATATCTTCGATTTGACCAAGAATGGATGGTCAACCGCCTTAAAAGCCAGTTATGTACAGTACTATAGATGATAGTCAGGCAGATTTGAATCGGGACCCAATTAAGGTGTAGTTAGTAGGAAATAACTAGCATGGCCCTGTGAAATTATATCTCAAGTTTGGAGTTGATTGAAGTTCATATGATCATACGGATGAAGCAAGAATTTGTTTGGATCGACCAGAGAACGATCCAGGAAATAGTTTAAGTCATCGGAGAACGTTCGATATCTCGAAATCCATGAAGCCAAATCATGTGAAACTAGGGTATCAATGGAATGAGGAGGAGGCCCTATAAAATGGATTGCGCATTGAAATGTAAAAGATGGAGTATGACCGATCGTTTCTGCCGATCGTTCTTGCTGATCTATCCGATCGATCGGCATAGTTCAGTGTATCGTCCAATTTCAACAAACATCGACCCATATCTCTCAATCTACAACTCGTAATGATCTAATATTTTAGGAGCAGTGTCAAGAGACAAGTGGGACCCCCAATGAACAATTTCATCGTGATTGGAGCCAATAAAAACGATCGGCTAACATTAGGCCGATCGTTCCTACTCATCAAGTTATCATAGCCGATTGATATGATGGGCCCCTTGGATGTAGAGAGCCTTCTTGCAAAGTTTCAGCCCGATCCATGCACATCTTCTCCTATAAATACAACAGGCATAGCTTCAGAAAAGGGATCCTGCTTTCTCTACCGAGGCTTTGCCATTTTTATTCTTCACTTTTGTACTAATATATTCCTAGCTGATTTAAACATTCTTGCAATAATAATCAAGTGGAAGATCAATAAAAATATGAAGTGGACGTAGGCCAAGATTGCCAAACCACTATAAAAATCTGTGTATTCATTTATGATATTTGCACTATTTTAATTTCATTCTTCATTTAATCTCTACTAGATTCTATTGGGTGTTGATGCCCATTTTTGGCGTCCATATTTTGGTGCTTTCACTGAGAAATGAATTCTCAGCACGATTGGATCTCATCTTCTACTGGTGAATCTTCATGTTCGCAAGATAGATCCCGCTTTTGATCGACAGGTTTCCTATTCTACTCAGATTTGAAATTTTGATCGATAGGTTCCTACTTAGATTTGAAAGAGATCTAGATGGAAACTATTTCCCATGGCCAGAAAAGCCAAGTCTACTTCTATTGTAGAGGAAGGGAGTCATGATATCGATGACTAATTAGTCAGATGTTGGATGAAAATGCATACATTTTCAGGTTTTGAAGGATATGTGAACGATCGCCCATCAGCCATGCCCCAGACATTCTCGATGAACGATCGTTCCCTACAATTCCCAACGCTACATCATCCTGTACGGTCGCTCTATATGATGGTTCTCGCTAGTCGTTTCACTAATGTAAGTTTGACCGATCACTTCTTCTGTATGATCATTCTCCACACCGATCGTTTCTTCCGATTGTTTTTTGTACGATCGTTCCAATCGACCCCTTCACCTATCTGTCTAGTTGCTATCCTCACCGATCATTCCAGTGGCCAACTTAACCGATTGCTCCAGTTCCACCTTCACAACCGATCGTTCCAGATTAGCTTCTTAACCGATTGTTCTGAGATTACTGAACCAATCATTTTTCTGTTAGCATATCCATCAACAAATGTTTAACCATTCTCTACTACTTCTTTTCACAATCTAGCAATGATTGATATTTGCGTTCTTCGAAGCTAGTATCATATGTCACTATAGAGAAGTATGGATAAATTACATACAAAAGTCATTGAAGCTGGGTGTTGGCAAGTTTTGCCAAGTACGAAACTAGACAAGATTTAGAACCCCTGCTCTAGCCCAAAGTAAGATTCGGGTAAGACCAAAGTTTTCCCCAAGCAAACGCCAAGTTGACTCCAAGCGCTATTCACCACCAGCCTTCGAATTCTGCGATTCCAAGCAAACCAATGGTTGACTCCAAGCAACTAGCAGACTCTCTCGGGTCTGACCCCAAGTAAATTACCACTAATCCGTCAATACCAGCCCATCTTGCTTTGCGTATATCTCATGCATGCGTACATTATTGGCAAGGATAACAAGTAGTTGTAACTTAACAACGTACCGGATTAATGATGACAGAAACATCCGACTCCTATCAATAAAGAATTCTGACTATTAATTGAACCAGCTACGGTCGACTCCCGGTTGAAAAGAGCTTGGACAAAGTGGAATAGCGAGCTCATGACATTGCTTCATTTATCAATGAGATTTATTCCGATCATCTTTGAATTATTTTTATTTCAGTTTCAATTGTGTTGTGAACTACGGCCAACTTGAACTAAACTACTTCCAAAATGATGCAGGTGACCAAGTACTTAGAGTTGGCCGCCATCCAATCTCTACCGTCCGTGATCGGATAGTGGAGTTTCATCAAGACGAGTGTGATTCGATCGCTCATCAGCTACCATATGCCCTTGACTTGGGTCAAGGACATGGAATGGAAAAACCCGACAAGGTCAGAATCCAATAAAAAGTGGTCACGACTGACCGTCCACTCATCAACCTTCACATTTGACTTGGAGACCAAAGAAAGACTTGGAGCGAACGTTACCCGATCATCCACTCCCCGGATCATAAAGTGAAGCCCAACAAAATACATATGCCTCTCTCGAAGCTCAGTGATGCCGGGATCTAACTAGAGTGGACGTGATTTGACCATCTACATGTCGACTCCTTCCCTGGACATGGAGGGTAGTTCAGGAGCTCAACTTAAAGTAGCCGCGATTGATTTCCTACTCATCAACCACCGCTCTCAACACATGGACACAATTGCAGCCTGAAACGGATGCGACTTAACTGTCCACCCAATAACTTTCTACCTCCATTTGCTAGGAAGAGTACAAAGCAAATTGTACAAGACCCGATTATCCAACTCCAGCATGGATATGATCCAACCATCCATAATTACCTCCTCCCTCGACTTGATTGGAGAAGCTACAATCACTAAGTGGATGTGAATGGACTGTCCATTTGTTAAGTTTTGTCCTGAATGCTGGGGGCAGAGTTCCATTCCATGGGTGAACGTTGTTCTACCATTCATTCTATAACTTTTACCTCGATATGACAGCTGAAGTACAAATCAAAAATGGATGTGATATGACCGTCCTTCGACCAACTTTGGTACCCAAAGTGCGGACTTGAGTATAAACATCGAATGGGTGTGACTGACCACCCATCGGCCAACTTTGGTCCTCGAAGTGCGGATCAAAGTATAAATACCAAAAAAGATGGATGTGATACGACCGTCCATCGACCAACTTTGGTCCTCGAAGCGCGGACTTGAGTATAAATATTAAACAAGTGTGACTAACCACCCACCGACTAACTCTGGTCCCCAAAGTGCAGACCGAAGTATAAACACCAAAAAAGATGGATATGATATGACCATCCATCGACCAACTTTGGTCCCTGAAGCGCGGACTGGAGTATAAACATCAAACGGGAGTGACTGACCACCCACCGACGAACTCTGGTCCCGGAAGTGCGGACCGGAGTATAAACACCAAAAAAGATGGATGTGATACGACAATCTATGAACCAACTCTAAGTCCCCAGAGCGCGGACTGGAGTATAAACATAAATCGGGTGTGACTAACCGCCCATGAGATAACTCTAAGTCCCCAGAGCATGGACTAGAGTAAACATAAGTCGGGTGTGACTGACCGCCCACGAGATAACTCTAAGTCCCTAGAGTGCAGATTGGTGTATAAACATTCGGGTGTGACTGACTGCCTACGAGATAACTCTAAGTCCCAAGAGCGTGGACTAGAGTATAAACATAAGTCGGGTGTGACTGACCGCCCACAAGATAACTCTAAGTCCCCAGAGAGTGTACTGGAGTATAAACATAAATTGGGTGTGACTGACCGCCCACGAGATAAGGTTAAGTCCCAAGAGTGTGGACTGAAGCATGAACATAAATCGAGCGTGAATCGACCGCATGCAAAACAACTCTAAGTTCTCAAAACTCAGGTGGGAGTATAGCTGCGAATGGGACGAGACTCGACTGTCCATGCAGTACATTTGTTAACCCGAGATTGAGGTCAGAAGTGTGATCATCTAAGGAATGACTGTGATAGTTCAACACTGCAACTCATATCCACTACTTACAACAATTCATGGCCATGACCTTAGCGAGGCCTTGAGATGTCTTAATCAGATCAACATTCAATTGTACGAGCAACGAGTCACAAATGCATAAAATGAAAAATGTTATAGTTCGGACATTTGAACAAGTAAATGTAGAAATCATACGTAGGAACAAAAGATTTCTAATTCACATGGAACTGGTTGTACATCACACAAGTCTACTCAAAATACATGACAAAAGTGAAGGGCTACGCCCAAACAAATACAACCAGCAAAAAGAGAAATGATCAAATGAATTATTTACATGTTCGAAGATTACTTTTGGATTTTCTATCCTTCTTTTGCTTCTTCGGAGTGGTTCCTGTCTGAACTACCGCTCGACCCCATCTTTGACCCTTTGCCGCGTCGGCTTCTCTTCGAAGGAGTTTTCTCGGCTGTATGGATCGAGATGGTATCATATTTGGAAGTAGGAGGGATGGAGGTATCTTAAGCACCTGAAGCATGGGGAATGTCATCCGGAGGAATCGTCCCACCAGGAGGGATCGTTTGTAGTGGGGAAGGAATCAGTTCGCTTGAGACCGAATCAATAGGCTCACCCTTTATCTTCCTTTTTCATAGCTCCTCTCGCTTAATCCACTCTTTCATACTTAGCCCAATAGCGGGATCGGATGAACCTGTGACTAAGACTTCCTCATCAAAAGTGATTTTGTGGTATGGGTCACTTCCCTCCTTGAATAACGCCTCCATGAATTGATCATAAAAAACCAAGGTATCTTCGTGAGTGCTTTGATTGGCAGCCGAAGTCGTAACTTTAATAGATTCTATCGAGGCCATTTGCAACTCCAACTGAGGCTCTTGTGAAGGGAGAGGAGCAATGCCTGAGGATCCAAAGCTGAGAAAAAATAGGCGAAAAGATTAGAAATATCAATCGATAGCACCCCAACCATGTGAAAGACAGGAAAATTCGACGGAATACCTTCTTCGGTATGAACTCTTGGTTGAGCTCGAGCATCTTGAGAACTACGCTCAAGAATTGGAGATAGACGTGGTTTGTCCGGATCATACCCGAGGATAGTTGAGGAGCTCGATGTAGAGCTAGACATGACTTGGGACACCAGGGGCAATTCAACTGCGATGTCAGAGTGCTCCGATCCTGATCCTTCACCCACTTCATGTGAAGGAGCAACCACAGACTTTTGAAAAGAAACCTGAATGTCATGAAATATTTTGGGTTCATCGCCTAATTGCACTTCACATTCGAGTTTAGACACATCGACATCCTCTGAGTCATGAAGTTTTTTCTCTTCTACGATAAGAAATTCCCAGGCACAATGGATCTGGTAAGGATAGTCTTCATCGAGCCATGTTAAATTCCTATGCTTGAGAACATTGGCACTGTAGAGAATGAGAAGCGGGTCAAGCTCATTCATTATCTCTTCTCTGACCTTATCTTTGGTAGCTTCCCCTTCACGTTGAATAAGCGCGTCGACATTTTTGGCCTTTCCAATAGTCGTGTCACTCTCAAGCCTGACACGAATCAACTCTTCGCAAGAATCCTAAGTGATCTTCTGAGCAGCATCCTTTTCTTTAGTCGCATATTCAAGCTTGGCCTTAAGATCGGCTATTTTTTTCAAGGCTACAGACTCATTATTCCGAGCTGCATCTTGCTCGAGCGCTATCTCTTAGTTCCGATGATGCAATACTTGGACCATATCGAGATGGTTGGTTTTCATCTCATCCATAGATTTCATGGCAGCGTTAGCCTTCCCTTCGGCTTCTATTAAGGTAGTTCTAGAGGCTTCCAGCTCATTTGTCAACGTGTCGATTATTCTTTTATCCTGGGCCTCTTGGCATTTTAGCTTTTCGATCTATGCTGCATTTTCGAAGGAAACTTTTGACATTTTCTCCGTTGCTTTCATTTACTCCCGATATTGCATATAAATGTCAGTGACGCAATCGATGGTCATCTTCTGAACATTATCTGGAACTCTCTTTAAGTTAGAAGGAATATAGAATCCTTCAAAGCATAAGTTTGGAAATTCATCATAAAGCTGTTCCATACGAGCAATTTGATCGATTGTAAGACCTTCGGGAGCAGCTTCAACTTCAGCACTTTCTATGCCAGGCTCATGGGCAACAGTGTATTCGCCATGGCGACGGCACTTGCTCGGCTGCTAAGAATGAGATGGAACACGGGTTTCGAAGGCATTGGAATGGTAGATGGACCGCGAGGAGGATCGACGGGCAGGTCTCTACGGTCAACTGGTCTTTCAAGACCTTTTGGAGGAAGAGATCTCGATCTCGATCTATATTTATCTTAAGCTGGCCTGCCCCTATCATCTCTTTCTTAGTAACCCCGATTGCGCCTGGAATGGTAACTAGGATCATAATAATCACGACTGCTGCGATAGGAGCCGGAAGGCGAACCCGAGGACTGATGATGTATATCCTAAAGAGAATCTAACATGTTCCTCTTCCCCACGATCGTTTCTGCAAAGAAAAGTGGATATTAATCAACTTGGAGTATTAGAAAGAAAGTGCAAGTCAAGTACAATACAGTGTTGAACAGTGCAAGTGTGTGTAAGTGTCCTAATGTAACCCCCAAATAGACCAGGTGCAGAAGCTTTGCTCATTAGTGTAACCTCCCCTTCGGAAGTAGGGATCTCCGAGCCAATTCTAATGGGAGACTCTGAACCTCCAATGCTCATGTCAGTAAAATGGTAGGCATCGAGATCAGGCGGAATTGGAAAATCGGATAAAGGGTCTAGTGGTGGATCAATCGATGATTTAGATTGGTCAGAGAGGCGACTTCTTGGAAGCCTGTGTATGAATGTTTTATTTTTTCTCTTAACCGCGATCAGGGTTTATGAGACTTGCGAGGATCCAACACCGACCCTAGGATCAGACTTAATATCATCATGACCAGGTGCATCTTCACCATGTCCTCCAGCATTAATATCTACGGACTCATGAGTACTCGTGACTGGGGTCATCACGGGACCAGATTGACTATCTCTTTGACCGACTGCAGCCTATGATCTTATCCCTGCTGTTTGGGCAGTTTTAGTTAGTCCCACACTAAGGCCCTCTTCTATCAAACCAAAAGTGACGTGACATTCGTCCCTAAGTAAATTTTAATATTTCTATTCTCAGGTGGAGCATTCCTTAAAATTGAGACCGCCTCTTCATAAATATCACCCCTAGGCCGGGTAACGACACCTGTAAATGAGTAACATCGTCAAAAAGGCAACCTGGGTATTATTTTCCTATGTTATTATGAAACTGGTGGGTAACGCTTATGCCTTTCTAGCTATTGTCAAGCAAAGCCAGGAGGGCAGCGAACAAAGAACCGTTCGCTCTTGATGGTACTTAATTTGTTCTACTTGCCAGTCAAAATTTGGCATCTCTTTGCCGACTTAAGAAATGTGAAGGAGAGACTCCACGTTTGTCGTTTGAAATTAAAAATAAATCAGATATCTTCGACTGTGGTTGGATGGTGCAAAAACTCCATAAAATCCATATAAGTACTATTAAGGAGCGCGTATCCATTCAGATGTAGTTGTGCTGAAGCTATCCTTAGATAATGTAAGACCTCCCAGATATATGATTAAAAGGCAGGATGCGTCCCGCCAGCATATGAACTTATTACATGCTGTATATCCTTCAGGAGTTCTGTGAGCCCTATCATTTCATGATGGAAGCAGCACGTCGCCAAAAGGAATTCCGTTCCTTATGCAAATCCTCCGGAGACCGTCTTCCTTAATTTATGAAGCTACCGAATCAGGAGGATTTTCGAGAATGACTGCGTCCTTTAATTATCAGGCGCAAGATCGATAACTTATGGTGGAAGGATAGGGACGATTTCTGAAAGATCAAGCTGTGGACCTGAGCCTTACGACTGTTTTGGATCATGACTGAGCGGCAGACTATCAGACTCGGTTGCTGAACTAGACTCTACATCGAAATTGTTCCTCTACGAAGATGATCTAGCTGGCATGGTCGTAGAGCGCCCGGAACATCTAGATTCCAGTGCTATTAAACTCGGTAAAAATTATAATTAGAAGAAATAACCTATACCCCCCTGTGCATAGTGAGTGCAAGTGAAGTGCGATAAAGTGATGTTCAATATAATAATAAGTTGTCCAAAACTAAAGACAGAAAAGACAACAAGACTTAGAAATTTGTCCAGAGAGACCATCATTCCTGACCGTCTCAACTGTCTCTGCGTGTTAACGGGAAACAATATAGCTTGAGTTTCATGGACGATCGTTAGCCAACAGAATTCTGATTACCGTCCAAGATACATATGAGTTTTCGCATGATAGTTAAAGGCTTTAGTTTGTGTCATTTGTTCTAAGGAAATTTGCTACCAGTCATGAAGTTCATACCATATGAAAGTCATACACCAGTCAAAATGCTTTTTCAAATATGAAAGGCCAAAGCTCATCGTTTAAGTTCAAGATTCTCATCAAAGTTCCATTTCATAAAAAGAAAAGTCCATTTATAAACTAGGCTGATCGATCATCCATGTGAGTTTATGCCGATCGTTTCCCTGAGGCGGCATTAGTCGATCATTCATTGTGAGCTTTCACCCACCGATCGATCTTATGTCCAAGGTATAACCGATCGTTCGTAGATAATTTTCGAACTCCACTGACCCAGAACTTCACCGATCGTCTACGAAGATCATGTATGGTCGATTGTGCAACTCCTTCATACTCCCTACTTCATCTCCATCAGTGAACGATCGACTATGATAGCAGTTCAATCGTCTCTCATCAAGGCGGGACTAACTATTCCCTAACTACTCAATCTCCATTACACACAATCGTAAGGAGAGAGAGAGAGAGAGGAAGGAAGCAATCTTCAAACGGATCAAGTCGCCATGGTCCCAAGGTTTCGATCTTGAGATTATGAAGTGAATGTGAAATTCGTACTACCTAGATTTAAATCTGAGAAAGGAGAATGTCGAATCGATTAAAAGAGCTACGAATTTGCTATGTTTGATGGAGGATTGGTAGGAAAGAGCGAAAGAGCTTGCTTTGTTTTTGTCTCAGAAAGAAGGAATGGAGCAAAATGAAGGAGAACGACTAAGTAAAGGAGCTTATATAGGAGAGAGGCTTAACCAATCGTTTTTCAGTCTAAAGAACTTAGCCTATCGTGCCACGCCTAAAGTTTGTGCCATTCCATCTCCAACCTTTATGCTGACCGATCCATTCCCAAGCCATATGCTGATCGTCCCTTATTCCAACCCTATGTCGATCGTCCCTTATTCCAACTCTATTCTGATCGTCTCTTATCCATGCCTTAGGCCGATCGTCTCGCAAACTAACATATGCAGATCGATTCCATGATCACACGTGGTTTGAAATTTGTTTTTTAAGCAGTTATAAAAAAATGAATGAAAAGAGGAACGATGAATAATTGCAGGAATTTGATTGCAAACGTGAACATAACGATTATCATAACAATTGGCGACAACTTATGGACGTTCGAACACGTCCGGGAGCCAACAACATAAACGTTCATATGAGTATGCAAGAGAAAAGTTTAAAAGTTTTTCCTTTTGAAATAAACAGAAATTGCAATCAAACCTGGAACTTTAAAGTTCGAAATTGGAACAGATAATAGAAGGCTTGTAAGTCCCGCATGACCAAATTTTTATATGAAAACAGAACACGACATCGAATTTATACTATTGAAAGTCGATAAAGGAATAGTAATCAATCATGAAGCTGAATGGACTTCTTTGTAGCAATTTAGATGTTTTCGATTCAAAGCATGTTATGTTAATCACAAGACGTACTTTGGGGGAAAATGTTATCCCATCTTTTGGCAAAGCCGTGACATCATCGATTTGACCAGGAATGAATGGTCAACAGCCTGAAAAGCCAGTTACGTACAATACTATAGACGATAGTCGGGCAGATTTGAACCGGGACCCAATCGAGGTATGGTTAGCTGGAAATAACTAGCATGACCTTGTAAAGTTATATCTCAAGTTTGGAGTTGATTGAAGTTCATATGATCAAGCTACAGATGAAGCAAGGATTTTTTGGATCAACCGGAGAATGATCCAGGAAACAGTTCAAGTCATTGGAGAATGTTTAATAACTCGAAATCCATAAAGCCAAATCATGTGAAACTTTTAGGGCATCAATGGAATGAGGAGGAGGCTGTGACGCCCCACCTCTATACCCACGCTAGCCAAGAACACTACGGTGTAACGCTGTCGACTAGCAAGGAGAATAAGGCTGTTGAGGAGCGACCATCTGTATAATTGCTTTGTGCGAGTACCGATATGCCAGATAAAAATTTAACTTTTCATCTCAAGAGGAAGTCCGACATACCGATACAAACTCAAAGCTACTACCCAGTGGCTATATATATACTTCGAAAACAATTATAGAAATAAACATAACATAAATCAGTCACAGATAATTCATATCACAAAGGCAGAAATAGATATGAATATACAACACTTAAAAGTGTTTATCAGAGTAGTGGTCTAACAAGATCCACAATAACACAAAATGATAGATACAAGTGCTAAGCAAAAGAATGCATCAATGAATCTCATACATATATACAACAACTGATGTCGGTTACAATACATGTGATAGGTTTCATATGATACAACTACATCTGACGACTCAGGAAGTTATATACACAATTACATTATCGTGATTAATATACATGAATACATAATATCCTATACTAGGACAACGACTACTCCAAAAGTATGAAAAGACTTCATAGCTCTAGCAGCCGCCCAAGGCGAGATATCTACGACCTGTAAATAACTCGGTCTGACCCGAGTATTATTTAAAAGAAAATAATAAACGGGTCAGTCTAACTGAAAATATCAGATGACATGATATAGAATAAACGATATGGCATAAATGTTTAAAACCATAAAATCATACTATGATAAGTATGCAATTGAAAAATCAACAATGGTTAAATCAATATCACAAGAATCTTCTTAGAGATCCAAATAGGGCATCATACCCAAAACTTGTATTCATAACAAGACAAAAACACACGAATTCACCAATGCACAAAAATGATAAACATATCAATGAAAATCATGAAAATTGGTGAAGCACAAATTCCAGAAATCAACACACGAAATCCAGAAATCACATATAAAAGGGGGGAGGCCCATCACAAGAATGGGAGCAGGAAAACTCACCAACGCGCGTAACACATGAACGAGAAGCTATCTCATGGAAGCTATCCATTAAATTTTGGCACACGAACGGCCCGAAGACCATGGGGCGCTACCCCAATATGTGATGGAGAAACATCACACAAACGGGGTTTAGTCTCCCTCGTAGACAAAGAGACATCGCTCAATCGCTAGTCTAAATCACAAAAATGATCATCAGGAAGTGTCAATTACACTAAGCTAGTAAATATAAGAGTTTAGCTTCATGTCCCATAACCACTAGCTTAACTCAAATATTTATGAACAAACTGTAGATCTTCACTAGAAACTTGTCACAAGAGGTTCAATCGAACAAGTCCAAGAATTAACCGATGAAGTAAACGCAAGCGTTTCATACCACTTGTTTTGCTAAGCCATTTAATTAGATTTCTCATCCGAGTGAGGTAAAGGCTTGTATATACTAGTAGATTGGAAAACGGTTTGAGAAAACGAGTTTTGTAATAAAATAGTGTTGAAATCATTTGGAAGAAAGAGTTTTGATATTTACTATTAGTATTAAAACCTTTATATTTTTAAAGTGACAAATCATAAAAATGATTGTAGAAACAATCAATCACAGGAATTCACATACGAAGACGTGAATAGAATCGAATGAAATCGATTAAAATTTGGAAACCAAATAAAAATATCAATTCCAGAATATGAATTGAGACACATAAAACAATTCAAGAAATTGAAACATCAATTCAAAACTGTCATCTCTGTGTGGCTGCAGTACACGCACGCGTGCACTGCCTTGCCACAACAGCATATAAAGAAATAGCAACAAGGCACAAAGGCCAATGCTCAAGAATTCACAGTGCCAACAAATGCAATAAGCAAGTGACAGTAGTCGAAAGCTTCAACCAAGTGAGTTGAAGAGGTTGGCTGCCTCAAGCAACAACAACCAAACCAGTTCGGACAAGGCAGAGAAATGCCAAAGTGGTCAAGAAAAGATGACAACAAACTGCAGCCGGAAAACCAGATACATCAATCAAACGAATGCAGCAGGGGGTAAGGCTGCCCAGGGTAAATGGTATGCAAACCAATTGCCACCAAGTAAAAGTAATAACACTGCAAATTCGAGAAGGTAGGAAACTACCACGAAATGCAAGAAGGTCAAGTCTCTGACTCAACACATCTGCAGCACCAAGGCACAAGGCAGAGGTACAGGTACAAAAATAGGAGGAGGGTGAGGGCACCAGGGGTATGGCACCACAGCACACAACCACATGAATGCGATGGTGACCAAACGCAATGAAGACAAGGCATCAATGCAAGGTATCAGTTCCTAAGAAGTGCAACACAGTGACACAAGTGATTCAAGACAAAGTGCAGAAAATCAATGCACTGCATGTTCAACGGGTAGATGAAGATGCAATGAAGCCAAAGCAAGCCATCATAAACAAAGTCGAAGTCAACTAGGCCAAACAACATGTAACAGCAGTTACAAGTGACTCAGGAAAATGCACAGAAGCATCAACAATTACAGATGCAACATAATGCAACAGGGGACAGGGTCAAGGCAGCCCGCATTGATGATATAAAGATATAAGCTGAATGACTTATGTGGTAAAAGAAATATGCACAATGCTCAGTGAAACTCAAGTGTCCAATAATACATCTCGAAATCAAACTTCACTTAAATAGAAAATGCACATGAACGTTGTGGCAACAGATCAAGGCAACAGTAACAACTCAAATGCAAGCTATGTCATATATAATACAGTGACAAATTGCACAAACAAGCACAAATGTGCTACAGAGAATATGCTACAAGAAAGACATGAAGGAAGTAAAGTGCTAACTGGAAACGAAATACAAAGACGTCAACGAGTATGACATAAGGCAGTGCAACAAAGACCACCAATGTTCAATGTAAATGCAAGCTAGTAGATCATACTACACATCAGGTCAGAGACTAATGAATTACCAGTTCAAATCAAGAATGTAACCTAGTGTACCACAACCCAGGCTAGTATCCTACAACAACTTAAGCACAGTTCAACGAAGTTCAAGGGAGGTGGCAACAAGTTCGACCAAAAAACTGTTATTAACAGCAGTCATAAAAATAGTGTGATAAAAGTAAATGAAGACACAATCATGTATCAACCAAAGTCAGAGACCGTAGTCAAGCATCAACAGGGATAGGTCAGTGAACAAAACCAAGTGAAAATCGAAGTCAACTAGACATTCACGAAATCAAAGAAACTGGCAAAGTCAAAGGAAATCAACAACAATAAAAAATCAAGTCGAAGCAGAGGCAACGAAAATAGAATAAGCAAACAAGATCGAACAATTTTCAGTTAGATGTGAGTAATAAAAAAAATCACTCACCTTTGCCACAAATGGAGCAGCCGAAGTCCCCTCGAGCTCGATCAAAAATCGAAGCAGTCCAAAGCCCTAATTGTTGAAGGTCGGCAAACTAACGAAGCAGCCATTTTTGATGCGCCCTAGCTTTTGCAGAGGAATGAAGATCAAAAGTCCCAGACTTTTCAGAGCGAACGAAGAACGATCGAAGAAGCCCTAATTCTTGATCGAAGAAGAAGAACAAAATAGAGATGCCGCCATTTTCGTTCGATTGTTTTCGTTTTAGGGTTACTGAACGAATGAAAATGGATAAAGGGGGATCGGGTTTGTCTTGGTTAGTTATCACGACAACCAAAAAGACTTAACCATTTTTCAAAAGAAAATTCAAACTGGTTTAAAAATTCCAAACAACAATTAGCTAGGAAAAGAAATCGTCTAAAGACGATAGTTAATCGGTACGAAATACCGGGTTGTTACAGACTCCCCTCCTTAAAGAAATTGCGTCCTCGCAATCTTAAGGAATAAGTGGAAAAAAGGTAACAACCATAAGAGCATAACATCACAAAATGAAGAAATTTGAAATAGGAAGTTCACCATATAGGGCATGAAAGAGTAAGCTTGAACGTGTTTGCTCGATGAATTCTCTGGATTCCTAAGTGTGATTCTTAGGATTTGAGAACCATTGAGCTTCCACAAGAAAATCATCTTTATTTCGAAGGTGCTCAACCTCCGAAGCAATGATGCGAAAAGAATGTTGCTCAAAGTCAAATCTGGTGAAACTTCAATTTCTTCAATAACACCGGGCTCAAGAATAAAAATCGGAATCCCTAAGGCAATTCCGTAGAAGGAAGACGTGAGAAAACGTCATAAATAGCAGAAAATTGAGCCGGTAATAAGAGGCAATAAGCCACGGAACCAATACGTTCGGTGATGGGAAATGGACCAATATATCGTGGTGCTAACTTTCCCGATCGACTGAAACGCACAACACATTTCATAGGTGAAACACGAATAATTTGGAACAACGGTGTAGTACAATAACGGTACGTCCAACGATTCGGAAAGTTGGGACATCGATGTAGTACAATAACGGTACATCCGATGAACCGATCACCATAAAAGAACATTAGAAGCTAGTCCATAAAGGAAATGAGACGAAGCTCAATAAAACGAAATACATCAAAACGTCCGATGAACTTGGTAAAAAGATGATTCCATTCGGACATCATCAAAGAAACGACCGCTTGTTGCCTATGACTAAGTGCATCGGCATCACGATTCCCCTTTCCGGGAGGATACAAAGAATACCAAGATCATAGGATGCTAGGAACTCGAGTCAATGGGGTTGACGTAAATTAAGTCCCTTATGAGAAAATAAAAGTGAAATCAACAGCCACGAGCACTAGATCATGAGTGGCATATCTAGTCTCAATAGGCATAAATGATTTAGAAGCACAAGAGATAGCACGTTCTCTTTTACAAGAGAACGGCATCCAAACCAATACGATTAGCATTGGTACAAAAGATAATGTCTTGGTTCCCTTCGGGAATCACAAGAATAGAAGTATCGGAAAAGAGTTGTTTTAAATAATATTCTTTCCTGAAAAGCTAAAACTTTCAAAATTACAATTATCTTTATGTAATCATCTTTTTAGAAAAAAATTACATTTTTCAAGTCAATATATCGTGTCTGATTGTCTCATCAAAGAGTTTAGGAGATTCCTATCGATAACGTCGATCAAGCGCACCGACCAGAATTCTTAAAGCACTCAATGGGCAATACAAGCACAAAATCATCTTCTATATGATGAAAATATCTCTTAAAAGTTTTAAGAATATTCTTTGCTTGTTTAAGTACAGAATCCAATTATACTTATAAATAAATCCTATGAAAAAGATTTGCAAAATTTTAAATTGCTAATTTCATCCAAAAGTCAATATATTCTGGAATGGAGTCATCGAGATATTCGAAGAATACTCGATTCATAGAATGGATGAAATAAACTGGATAAACGGAATGACATAATAAGTCATTCATAAGAATCATAACGAGTGCGGAATGCGGTAAATGGAAGGCTAATTTCCGCAACTCGAAGGTAATGAAAACCGGTGGTAAGGTCGAGTTGAAAAGACCTAAACACCTCTCCAGAGATTGCTTAGGTGATAATCCTAAGACAACTCAAAAATTCCGGAAAATTCTCAAACCATATAAATGAGAGATATAACACTTTCCTTGTCAAGAGGGCTTAAAGAATAAAATGATGCCATCAAATCGGAATCAAAAATGTTTTTTTTAAAGAAAAATAGAAATCTGCTTAACAGATTGAAAGTGTCGAAGATGAATAGTCCACTCGGGACATAGGATATGGCTTCATAATAAGTAAGCCAATCCCCTTCACAAAAATCAATTCCAAAGCCTAGGTAACGCACGACAGGCAAACCGGCTTGGAAAGAAAATCACATAAAATAACTTCGACATCAAATCAAAGCGAATTGAGTGTTGAGGATCCATCAACCGGATTCGCAATTCTCAAAGAAGTTAGCAAGCCCAAAAACGTTTAAAGGAAAGGAATCAACAAGTTCTTTTGATATAAAACAGTGAGACGAAACTCATATCAAAAAGAACTCGAAAATATAAATCATAAAACAAATATCATCAAAGATAGAATAAGAAATACCTTGACAAGGAGAAGAGTTGTTCAGGTTCCTCTCCTCCTTGCTTTGAAGTTTAGAGCAAGAAGATAAATGATGACACATATTTTAGCAATAGCGGTAGGTGAGGGGTTTCGGACACTTAATTACATAGTGTTCCGTAGAATTACAATGGTAGCATCCTCCACGACTAGGGATTGGAGTCTTTTCTACCAAGGTAGTTTGCATCACTTTATTATTGGGATAAGGCCTTTGAAATGCCATTCAAATAAAATCATAACACGAGCGCCAGGTCAAACCCGAGCATTTCAGCTGGATTCAACACAAGTGTAATTAGAAAAAGAAATCCAATGTAGATCAGATCGGTGATGTTGAAACCCAAACCAAACTAAAATTAACCAATGGACAGAACAAGTGCAGCCCCTACATGAATAAATGGAAAGAATGAGTGATACAACAGTTCAGTGAACTGCAAGTATCGACTAGGTAGCTACTAGTGTAAAGCAATGTCCAACACAATTGAACGCAGTGAAGTGTTCAAGGATGTAACATGCACCAGATCAGGTCAGAGTGATCCAGATTCAAGTGAAGACTGCATGCAACAAACAACTCCAGATTAATGCAAATGAAACTGAATATAAAATCAAAATACTCAGCACAAACCAACAGCCAAATTCAAGGCATAGCAAAGGCAATAGTAAGGCCGAGAACTGATACAATACAAGATCTAGAAGTCGTTAGGCAGACATGAATACGCCATCCAGAGAAGGACTACTGGATTGAATAGCGCTGAGACTGCCAGATCCAACCATTTCTTCTTCTTTTAAGAAAAGAAAGAAAGAAGGAGAAAATAGTATTCACTAAAATGAATTTCAATCAAACTTGATTGACAAAGCAAGGAATTCACCAAAGAAAATAGGATAGAACGGTACTAAGACTCGAATAGAACCCTAAAGCACGACTCCTAAGAAAGACTTAGGAAAATGATCCTTGCTAGATTATTCTACAATGTTCCGAAATTTGGCTCTGATACCAAGCTGTGACGCCCCACCTCTATACCCACGCTAGCCAAGAACACTACGGTGTAACGCTGTCGACTAGCAAGGAGAATAAGGCTGTTGAGGAGCGACCATCTGTATAATTGCTTTGTGCGAGTACCGATATGCCAGATAAAAATTTAACTTTTCATCTCAAGAGGAAGTCCGACATACCGATACAAACTCAAAGCTACTACCCAGTGGCTATATATATACTTCGGAAACAATTATAGAAATAAACATAACATAAATCAGTCATAGATAATTCATATCACAAAGGCGGAAATAGATATGAATATACAACACTTAAAAGTGTTTATCAGAGTAGTGGTCTAACATGATCCACAATAACACAAAAGGATAGATACAAGTGCTAAGCAAAAGAATGCATCAATGAATCTCATACATATATACAATAACTGATGTCGGTTACAATACATGTGATAGGTTTCATATGATACAACTACATCTGACGACTCAGGAAGTTATATACACAATTACATTATCGTGATTAATATACATGAATACATAATATCCTATACTAGGACAACGACTACTCCAAAAGTATGAAAAGACTTCATAGCTCTAGCGGCCGCACAAGGCGAGATATCTACGACCTGTAAATAACTCGGTCTGACCCGAGTATTATTTATAAGAAAATAATAAACGGGTCAGTCTAACTGAAAATATCAGATGACATGATATAGAATAAACGATATGGCATAAATGTATAAAACCATAAAATCATACTATGATAAGTATGCAATTGAAAAATCAACAATGGATAAATCAATATCACAAGAATCTGCTCAAAGATCCAAATAGGGCATCATACCCAAAACTTGTATTCATAACAAGTCAAAAACACACGAATTCACCAATGCACAAAAATGATAAACATATCAATGAAAATCATGAAAATTGGTGAAACACAAATTCCAGAAATCAACACACGAAATCCAGAAATCACATAAAAAAGGGGGGGAGGCCTATCACAAGAATGGGAGCATGAAAACTCACCAACGTGCGTAACATATGAACGAGAGGCTATCTCATGGAAGCTATCCATTAAATTTTGACACATGAACGGCCCAAAGACCATGGGGCGCTACCCCAATATGTAATGGTGAAACATCACACAAACGGGGTTTAGTCTCCCTCGTAGACAAAGAGACATCGCTCAATCGCTAGTCTAAATCACAAAAATGATCGTCATGATCATCAGGAAGTGTCAATTACACTAAGCTAGTAAATATAAGAGTTTAGCTTCATGTCCCATAACCACTAGCTTAACTCAAATATTTACGAACAAACTGTAGATCTTCACTAGAAACTTGTCACAAGAGGTTCAATCGAACAAGTCCAAGAATTAACCGACGAAGTAAACGTAAGCGTTTCATACCACCTGTTTTGCTAAGCCGTTTAATTAGATTTCTCATCCGAGTGAGGTAAAGGCTTGTATATACTAGTAGATTGGAAAACGGTTTGAGAAAACGAGTTTTGTAATAAAATAGTGTTGAAATCATTTGGAAGAAAGATTTTTGATATTTACTACTAGTATTAAAACCTTTATATTTTTAAAGTGACAAATCATAAAAATGATTGTAGAAATAGTCAATCACAGGAATTCACATACGAAGACGTGAATAGAATCGAATGAAATCGATTAAAATTTGGAAACCAAATAAAAATATCAATTCCAGAATATGAATTGAAACACATAAAACAATTCAAGAAATTGAAAAATCAATTCAAAACTGTCATCTCTATGTGGCTGCAGTACACGCACGCGTGCACTGCCTCGCCACAACAGCATATAAAGAAATAGCAACAAGGCACAAAGGCCAATGCTCAAGAATTCACAGTGCCAACAAATGCAATAAGCAAGTGACAGTAGTCGAAAGCTTCAACCAAGTGAGTTGAAGAGGTTGGTTGCCTCAAGCAACAACAACCAAACCAGTTCGGACAAGGTAGAGAAATGCCAAAGTGGTCAAGAAAAGATGACAACAAACTGCAGCCGGAAAACCAGATACATCAATCAAACGAATGTAGCAGAGGGGTAAGGCTGCCCAGGGTAAATGGTATGCAAACCAATTGCCACCAAGTAAAAGTAATAACACTGCAAATTCGAGAAGGTAGGAAACTACCACGAAATGCAAGAAGGTCAAGTCTCTGACTCAACACATCTACAGCACCAAGGCACAAGGCAGAGGTACAGGTACAAAAATAGAAGGAGGGTGAGGGCACCAGGGGTATGGCACCACGGCACACCAACACATGAATGTGATGGTGACCAAACGCAATGAAGACAAGGCATCAATGCAAGGTATCAGTTCCTAAGAAGTGCAACACAGTGACACAAGTGATTCAAGACAAAGTGCAGAAAATCAATGCACTGCATGTTCAACAGGTAGATGAAGATGCAATGAAGCCAAAGCAAGCCATCATAAACAAAGTCGAAGTCAACTAGGCCAAACAACATGTAACAGCAGTTACAAGTGACTCAGGCAAATGCACAGAAGCATCAACAATTACAGATGCAACATAATGCAACATGGGACAGGGTCAAGGCAGCCAGCATTGATGATATAAAGATATAAGCTGAATGACTTATGTGGTAAAAGAAATATGCACAATGCTCAGTGAAACTCAAGTGTCCAATAATACATCTCGAAATCAAACTTCACTTAAATAGAAAATGCACATGAACGTTGTGGCAACAGATCAAGGAAACAGTAACAACTCAAATGCAAGCTATGTCATATATAATACAGTGACAAATTGCACAAACAAGCACAAATGTGCTATAGAGAATATGCTACAAGAAAGACATGAAGGCAGTAAAGTGCTAACTGGAAACGAAATACAAAGACGTCAACGAGTATGACATAAGGCAGTGCAACAAAGACCACCAATGTTCAATGTAAATGCAAGCTAGTAGATCATACTACACATCAGGTCAGAGACTAATGAATTACCAGTTCAAATCAAGAATGTAACCTAGTGTACCACAACCCAGGCTAGTATCCTACAACAACTTAAGCACAGTTCACTGAAGTTCAAGGGAGGTGGCAACAAGTTCGACCAAAAAACTGTTATTAACAGCAGTCATAAAAATAGTGTGATAAAAGTAAATGAAGACACAATCATGTATCAACCAAAGTCAGAGACCGTAGTCAAGCATCAACAGGGATAGGTCAGTGAACAAAACCAAGTGAAAATCGAAGTCAACTAGACATTCACGAAATCAATGAAACTGGCAAAGTCAAAGGAAATCAACAACAATAAAAAATCAAGTCGAAGCAGAGGCAACGAAAACAGAATAATCAAACAAGATCGAACAATTTACAGTTAGATGTGAGTAATAAAAAAAATCACTCACCTTTGCCACGAATGGAGCAGCCGAAGTCCCCTCGAGCTCGATCAAAAATCGAAGCAGTCCAAAGCCCTAATTGTTGAAGGTCGGCGAACTAACGAAGCAGCCATTTTTGATGCGCCCTAGCTTTTGCAGAGGAATGAAGATCAAAAGTCCCAGACATTTCAGAGCGAACGAAGAACGATCGAAGAAGCCCTAATTCTCGATCGAAGAAGAAGAACGAAAACGAGATGCCGCCATTTTCGTTCGATTGTTTTCGTTTTAGGGTTACTGAACGAATGAAATGGATAAAGGGGGATCGGGTTTGTCTTGGTTAGTTATCACGGCAACCAAAAAGACTTAACCATTTTTCAAAAGAAAATTCAAACTGGTTTAAAAATTCCAAACAACAATTAGCTAGGAAAATAAATCGTCTAAAGACGATAGTTAATCGGTACGAAATACCGGGTTGTTACAGAGGCCCTACAAAACGATCGCGCATTAAAATGTAAAAGATAGAATATGAGATCATTTCTGCCGATCGTTCTTGCTGATCCATCCAGTCGATTAGCATAGTTTAGTGTACCATCCAATTTCAACCAAGATCGACCCATACCTCTCAATCTACAACTCATAATGATCCAATATTTTAGGAGCAGTGTCAAGGGACAAGAGGGACCCCCCATGAACGATTGCATCGTGATTGGAGCCAATAAAAATGATCGGTTAACATTAGGTCGATCATTCCTAATCATCAAGTTATCATAGCCGATCGATATGATGGGCCTCTCTGGATGTAGAGAGCCTTCTTGCAAAGTTTCAGCCCGATCCATGCACGTCTTCTCCTATAAATACAATAGGCATAACTTAAGAAAAAAGATCCTGCTTTCTCTACCGAGGCTCTGCCTTTTTTATTCTTCACTTTTGTACTAATGGATCCTAGTTGATCCAAAAATTCTTGTAATAATAATCAAGTGGAAGATAAATCAAAATATGAAGTGGACGTAGGCCAAGATTGCCAAACTACTATAAAAATCTGTGTGTTCTATTTGATCTGTTTTAATTTCATTCTTCATTTAACCTTTAATAGATTCTATTAGGTGTTAATGCCCATTTTTGGCATCAAAAAATATATATAAATAACATTTGGAATTGGTTAAAGTTAAAAAGGTTCAAATATTTACTTAAGAAAATAAGGCAAGTTGACTGTTCTTTTAAAAAATTAAATACATAAAAAAGAAAAAGGAAATGTCACACATCGTGACAACTCTCCCTAGTACCTTCAAAAAGTGGTGATGTGATGAGGGGGTGGTTTGTTGGTTGTGTGTGGATTAGGCAAGGAGAGGGTGAGGTGGCACTTGATTATGGAGGGTAAATGGACTAAGGACAAAAGGGTAACTTACATATTTCATTTTATATAAAACACAATTTTCTTTTTTCCATTTTTCATTTTCAATTCATTTGCACACTTTTAAAACTTCTGCTTCTTCTTTTCTAAAGAACTCATTTTTATTCTATGTTTTCCCTTGAATTTTCAAGTAAAAAATCTTCTTTTTCCTACTTTAATTCCTTATAACCTATTTAAAAATATTTCCTTTCTACCTTACACCTCCTCTCTTCCAAAAACAAGACCCAAACCCTCTTTCAAAAGATAGGCTAAGCCTATTATAAACTAGGCCGAACCCTTTAGACCACTTTTGGCTTATAAAATTCTAGTTTTTACAAAGGAAAACTAAGTTCGAGCGTCAATGAAAAGTAGAGTGGTAGTTTGGTTTATTTTCGTGGGATTTTGATGAGTAAAGCACACATTTTTATAGCAAAGTTTTAAACTTTATTGTTAGTGTTAATAAAAGTTGTTGGTTGTTTGGTTTGGAAAGTAAAGTCTGCTTGTGTTTATACATATATGTGATTGTGTGTGGTGATTGGTTGTTGACTTGAAAATATAGTTGAAGTGTTAAGTGATGACGAGCAAGCGATCTCTTTTTGTTTGTTTATGAATGTCATTTATATGTGAATATATGTTTGACCTTATGTATGTGGTTGGTCGTATGCTAGTTGGAAAGTAAAATGCTTGGATTTGTGTATGTTATGACATCGAGATCCCGTGATGTTTAAACTTGTCTATTTATTTATTTTCTAGAAAAGTTTTATAAAATTTTCAAAACTTGTACTTTTTGTTTCCAAAAACTTTATACAAAATTTATAAAGTAATTAAAAACATGGAAGGAAAGGGTTTTTAAAGTTACTTTGATTTGTAAGCAAATTTTAAGGTTATGGTATCCACAACGATAGTTGCTAAGGATGTAGTTTGCAAAAATGATAATTTTTGTGTAACTAAAATGGGTTTCACTTTAGATGTTTTCAAGTGTCTTTAAAACTATATTTTAAGTATTAAAAAGGTATAATTATTGTTTAGTTAATTTATTAAGAAATGGTTTGATGATTAATTAATTAATTAAGTAAGGAGTTAATGATAAATTTATTAATAGGTAAAGGTAATTAATAATTAAGTAAGGTTATTATTAAATTATTTAAGTATTAAGTAAGGGTTGGTTATTAATTAATTAATAAATATGTAAAATTTACAATTAATTAACTATTATTTAAATAAGGTTTATTAATTAGTTAATTATTAATTAAGTATGGTTTATTAATTAATTAATTATTATTAGGTAAGGTTTAATTGTTACTTAATTATTAATTATGTTAAGATTTAATTATTATTAAATAAAAGGTACTATTGAATTTTTAAAAAGAAAGAATATGCAACTTGATAATAAATGTACTTTTTGTAAATTGTATTTTGAAGATATTAATCATATATATTATGATTGTATGGATATTTGCTACATTCTTAATAATACTCTTAAAATCTTTAACTATATTCTTACAACTAAAGTTACTAATTGTGATTTTTACTAGAATAATTTAATGCTTAAGTTTAAAAAGGGAAATATATTTTTATTAGATACTTTATTCATTATAATATGTTGGTATATTTGGTTTGAGAGAAACCAGAGACTTTTTAATGGTAATAATAATCATATTAATGGATTGATATTTACAATAGCATCATTTTTTTTTCAATTGGATCTCAAATCCTAAATATAGATTAGCTAAAAGTAAACATTTTAAAGAATACCTTAAGAAGGTTAGAAATAGCATTAAGTTATTTAAACAAAAATAGAATATTTTTAACACTAATAATTATAGCATTAACCTTTTCTTGAATTTGAATGATGATTTTACTGATTATCATAATGTTCTTTTGATCAAAGGAGCATAATGTTAATTTTTTATATTTTATAGTTTATAGGTTTTTAACTTCATAGTTTGTTACTTTTTATGCCTTTTTTATTTCGAAATCACTATTTCATAACTTTAGAGTTAGTTAAGAAGTTGCATAATGAGTTTTGATCCTTTTATTAGTCTATCTCTCATTTTAGTTTCTTTACTGTCTTATAATTTTTACTTTAGTTTTTTATTTTTACTTTAGTAATACATATATACGTATATAAGTGCACTTATATACATATATATGTGTTATTCTGATATTTTTGTTTAGTTCCATCTACTGATATAGGTTTATGCTAAAAATGGTGCTAGATTACTATTTGCAAGTTTTCAGGGTTGCTGTCGCCAGGATTGCAGTGAGGCGTTCATTTTGGATCTTCCGCATTGGAAGTAAGGCATTCTTTCTGGATCATCCGCGTTAGCAGTGAGACATTCTTTCTACGGTGGAGCTGCTTGTTGATCTCATTTGTGCACTTGGTCGCATCTTGGATCATCTGCGTTGGTAGTGAGACGTTCATTCTAAATCGTTCACATTTACAGTGAGGCCCTCATTACGATTCATTCGCGTTTGCAGTGAGGGGTTCTTTCTCTGGGGGAGCTGCTTGTTGATCTCATTTGTGCACTTGGGTACTTCTAACACTTCATTATCGGGTGGTGGCCTTGCCGGAGCTCGATATTGAGGTGTAATGGGCGATGACCTTGCCGGAGCTCATTCAAGAAGTTTTCTAAGTTTGTTTTCTTTGATATTTCTATATTATGATTTGTCACCTACCATGCATGTTGGCAGCTCCTTTGTTATCGATGTTATATATATATATATATGTATGTATGTATGTATGTATATGTATATGTATGTACATGCGCGCTCTCCTCTACTTTTGAGAATCAAACATTTCTCTCAAAGTTATTATTAAATAAAAGGTTTAAACTTATTATTAATTAATTAAATAAAGGGGTTTTAATTTTTAATCACTTTATATTCCATAGATCGGTTTGTTTAGAAAGCAAATTTCTTTTACAAAAGGCGGGTTTTAAATACAAGGGATTTCTTTATTTGTGCCATTAAGTAGCCAAACAAAGATGAGTAAGTTATACTAGAATGTTGATACGTTTTATTGAAAGTAAATCATCTTTTATTTAGCAGTGAAAGCCGATGAGTACACTTTCCTATTCCGTGAGATCTAGAACTCGATATTCTAGGCGAGGGATAGAGAAGTTAAAATGTCGGAAACATGGTAAATACAAGAGAGTTAATTTTGATAAATGGGTGATGATAAATTAAGTATATGGAAGATATATCATCGTATACTTAACACCAAATTTTGAGGTATGGAAACTCGTCTCTATCCCGAGAAGTAAGAATGTACATCGAATTAAGGTTGGCTTCTAACTTGTCTGGCTTCATTGTTAATCAAGGGATAATAATATTTGAAATCAAAAGTAGGGAAAAGTGTATGATGTCTTATTTTTCATATGCAAATCTATACACACCCTAGATAGTGGATTTGTCCACTATCGATGACTTAACCCTTTTTAAAATTATCGAATGTTGGTTTGAAGAGACCAGGATCGGATAGCAAGAGTTAGCTAAAAACCAATTCAAGCCAACGTAAGCATTCAAATTGGAAAACATTTAGAAGATAATGGAATCCAAGATGAAGATGTTTGAAAGGCAAGGGCTACTTGCATGCAAGAAAATATACATTCAATGGCAATACAGGACAGTGTTGTACCGCTTTGTGCCATCTTTGTCGGCCAAGGTATAATAAAATAGCATTTATATGATGGGACCCTCTCCCCCGACGACAAAACAGAAAACAAAAGGTGGTAAAAAATTTCCATCCCTCTCATTTTCCTTATCCTACATTTCACTCCCAGCATCTCTTCACCCGGGAAAGCCCAACACAACAAATCTTCCCCGATCCAGCCTCCAAATCATCAATTTAACTTTGATCAAGAAACCCTAACATCTCCTTTTTCCATCGAAGGAAACCCTAGCTGAGGTAAACTATTTTCCCATTCTTCTTTTGCGTAATTCACTACGTTCAATCGGTTGGTTTTGCATTATTTTATCTTTTTGATCTATTAATTTAACCTATTCAATTTTATTATTTCATTTATTGATTTTATCAGTTTGATTTTGCATGGTTATTTCAATTAAATTATTGAATAAACGTTGTCATGAAAATTTTAGCTGAATGTATGATTTTGAATAAATATTGCGATTACATTAATGAAATGATATTGGTATTTTTAAAGCAATTGTTTTAAAATTCAATTATTTTTGGATATTTGGTTTATGTATGGATATTAACAATTTATTTATTGTATAGTGATACATTGTAAACTAGCATGAAACAAAGATTGCGTCTTGAGATTTTACAGACTAGCAATATTAATAATATTTACTCAATATCAGTTACATTTAGTTTAAATGAAGTACATATATGATTTCGTATGATCAACCCTATTACGTCCCCTCACATATCTATTGATTAGTGACACTGTTTTGTTAATAATCATTTGTGAGCTTAAATTTTAATGTTTTTGTAGGTATAATAGCATATAATTTGTTTTTTCCTAGTTCTTTCCCTTAAATGCAATATATTTATGATTTGTAGTTGATTTATTTTCTTTCATCCTAATTTATAACTAATTTTCTAGCATAATTTTTTTGATGATTTCTAAAATCTTCGTAACGAACAATTGTATTTCTGTTAAAAATTTATTAGTAAAAAACAACATGTATTTTCATAGGAAGGCTGTATTTCAAGTATTAACCATTTTGGTCAAATATTAATGGAAAAGGGTAAAATTTTCTCTTTGCTGTATGAATTATTAATTGCTATTGTTTATTTTAATAAAATTAAAATTTTACTTTGTTTTCAATGCTAAATATAAAGATGCTACTTATATGATCAAAATTGTAACAACCCGCATATTTTACGATTGTATATTTAAATGTTTTATTTAAATATAACATCGTTGGTCGGATTAAAGTCTGAAATGTCACTTTTTGCAAACAGTCGAATTAGGACTCGAGACCACTTCCATTGAGTCCAAAATGGCGTTTGCGACCTTTTTGAGTATAAACATCGATATGTTTGGAGTTGAGTGAAATTTTGATATTTTCATTTAGGGCTTTTGGTTTGGGTTTCAGCCCAATAACCTAACACCCAACTCATCTAATACCCTAACTCCCACTCCACTCCTCTTCATTCCTTTATAACATTTCCTAACACTCTAGCTAGAGTAAAAATGGGGGAAGAGAAAGGAAATAAGAATTCCAAGCCCTAGATTGATTAGGAAATACAAATTCTAGCTCCAACATCAAAGAGAAGCTTAGGTAAGCATCCTCTTCTTCTTCTCCATCTCAATCTCTCTCCAATTTCAGAAATTTCCTATAACCTAACTTAGAAAATATTGCTTATGATCTTAGATTGGAGCTTCTAGAGTTAAAATTGAAGAGTAGTTGATCTTTTCTTTGCTTTAGAGCTTCTCGTTTGTTGTTTTTGGGTTAAAAGGTGAGCTTTTGAACTCACATCTATGTCTATATATTTGGTAGTTGTTTGGTAGTAATTCCTAACATCTATTCCTTGTCCATTTGCCTTTGAATTGAATTGGTTTGATGAATATTCCATTTTTTGGTGTTTTGAAGTCAAATCTTTAAAAATCCTATCTTTGATGTTTGAACACGTTGTTGGGGTGTATCGAAGAGCCTATAAGGCTAGGTTGTCGCTTGGCATAAATCCCTAGTCGCCGATGCTCGTCCGATTGCTCTTGTTTGGATTTTTGCCCCTTTTGGGGGCTAGGCTGAGAATACTGGAAACCACAATTCAGTTGACTGAACTGCAGAGTCAGTCGACTGAATCTGGGGCCAGAAAACTCTCTGGCTCTGTGTCAGTCGACTGACCATACAGTTCAGTCGACTGAACTGGGGACAGAAGTGCTTCTGTCCCTGTATCAGTCGACTGAACCTGAAACCCGAGAGTTTCTAGGCTTGTTTCAGTCGACTGACCCTACAGAACAGTCGACTGAATCGGTGAAGTTTGCTTTTTGCCTATTTTAGGCTGTTTTGTGTGGGTTTTCCGGTTTGTAATCGATTTTTGATGATCCGAATTGTTGTTGTCATTGATCGACTTTGATGACTTCTTTTTCGGGATTTTTGGGAATATCCATTTTGATGGATTCGGCATCGATTTTTATAGTTTTAATTCACGTCATCGAATGTGGGTTTTGGTTTTTGATTATTTCTACAATCATTTATGTGATTTGTCACTTTAAAATATAAAGGTTTTCTATACTAGTAATAAATATTCAAACTCTTTCACAAAGATGATTCCAACTCTATTTTTACTACAAATTTCGTTTATAAATCCATTTTCCAATCTATTAGTATATACAAACCTTTACCTCATTCGTATGAGAAAACTAATTTAAACGGCTTAGCAAAACAAGTGGTATGAAATGCTTGCGTTTACTTTGTCGGTTAATTCTTAGACTTGTTCGATTGAAATCTTGTGACAATTTTCGAGTGGAAGTCTACAATTTGTTCGTAAATATTTAAGTTAAGCCAGTGGTTATGGGACATGAAGCTAAACTCTTATATTTACTAGTTTAGTGTGATTCACCCTTTTTATTGATCGTTGATGATCATTTTGTGATTTAGACTAGCGATGTGCGACGTCTCTTTGTTTGTGTGGGGGTTAAACCCCGTTTGTGGAGTTTCAACTCAAAATTTGGTTGGGTAGCGACCCATGGTCTTCGGGCTGTTTGTGGAGCTTCGGCTCAAAATTGATGGTTAGCGACCATGGAATAGCGTTCCGTTTGTGATACACGTGTTGGTGAGTTTTCATGCTCCCATTTGTGATAGGCCTCCCCCTTTTTGTGCTTTTTGGATTTCTGGTTGTTGATTTCCGGAATTTGTGTTTCACCAATTTTGATGATATGCATTGATAAGCTCTATCAATATTTGTGTTTTGGTGAATAATTTAAAGAATGTGACATTCTTTTTGGTGTTTGAGAATATTTGAGATATTGTATGATTTTTGTTGTTAATTGATGTATACTTGTTGCAGTATGGCATTATTGTTATCATACGTTTTTGTCATATCTCTTATCCTATCTCATTTTATCTGATATTTATAGCTAGACTGATCCGTTTATTATTTTCTTCTTAAATAATACTCGGGTCAGACCGAGGTATTTCAGGTGCTCCTGCTTGACTTCTTATTAGGGCCCTTCACCTGATTTTTGGGCTTACTACTTTAGCATAGTAGTTTTTGTTAGTATACATTTGAGATAGAGACTCCTTGTTGTATACTTATTCTTTTGTCTAGCACTTGTATATTTTGTTTTGTGATGTAGTGGATCTAGTTTGACCACTATTTTGGTGTACACTTTTATGTGTTATATTCATATCTAATTCCGCCTTTGTGATATGAATATTTGTGACTGATTTGTGTTATGTTTATTTCAATATTTGTTTCCGAAGGCCTCATAGCCACTGTGTGGTAGCTTTGAGTTTGTATTTGATATGTCCAATTTTCTCTTGAAATGAAATGTAAGTTATATTATCTGACATATCGGTACTCACACAAAGCAATTACACAGATGGTCGCTCCTCAACAACCTTATTCTTCATGCTAGTCGATGGCATTACTCAGTAGTGTCCTTGGCTAGTGTGAGTATAGAGGTGGGGCGTCACAGCTTGGTATCAGAGCCAAACTTCGAAACAATGTAGAATTATCTAGCAAGGATCATTGACCTAAGTCTTTCTTAGGAATCGTGTCAGGGGATTTAATTCGAGTCTTTGTACCGTTCTATCATATTTCTTTTTATGATGCCTTGTTTTATCAATCGAGTTTGTTTGATATTCTTCCTGAGAATAACCTTTTTCCTCTTCTTTCTTTCTTAAAGAAGAGAAATGGTTAGACCAGGCCGTCCCTGCGCCGGTCAATCCAGTGCTACTCCTCAGGATGGAGTATTTATGTCTGCCCAACAGCTCTTAGACCTTGTGAAAAATGCTCAAGCTATCGGACCCATTCCAGAGCCTACTCATCCTAAATCTGGGTTCGCACGCTTGTGCAGTGATTACACCAACTTGGGTGGAAGGCATTTCAAAGGTTCTGAAAGCGTTATAGAAGTCCAAGCTTGGTTTAGAACATGCGATCGCATCTTTTCCCGCATGAATCTTATTGATCTACATCGAGTCCAAGTGGCTTCTAGCATGCTCCAGGAGAGAGCATTAAATTGGTATGAGCTTTTGATTTCTGAAATTATTGAAACGGATCTTACTTGGGAGCAATTCCGGGAAAGGTTCGAGTTAAAATTTATGCCAGAAGCTGAAAAAGTATCTCTAGCTCGACGCTTCATTGACCTTGTTCAAGGTGAATCTTCGGTGACGGATTACGTCGCATCTTTCGAATCTCTATCTAAATATGGGGTCGAGTATATTAATACCCCATTGAAGAAAAATCAGAGATTTGTTTATGGGTTGAATAAGAACCTCAAAAAGCCATTACTTATGAAATTAGAAGTTTCTTTCGATCAGGTTGTTGATATCGCTCTTCGACTCGAAGAGGCCGATAAAGAAAGTGATGTTGAAGTTGTGGGGGCCAAACAAAACATCAATAAGAAGAGGCCTTATCCCAACAAGAAAGGGAAGCAAGCAACTTCGGTATCAAAGACTCCTACCTCTAGTCGTGGAGAGTGTTACAATTGTGGTTCTAATGACCATTATGCAAACAAGTGTTTGAAGCCCCTTACTTGCCGCTATTGCAAGAGTTCGAGTCATACTATATCTTTGTGTCCCAAACTTCAAAGCAGGAAGGAAGGGAAGCTAAATGTTGTGCAAGCTCATAGTTACACTTCTCTTGGTCAAGGCATTTCTCATTCTATCCTTGATGGCATTATTATATTTCGTGATCTTCCTATTCGAGTTCTTTTTGATACGGGTGCATCTCACTCTTTTATATCAAAAGAACTTGTTGATGCTTTGTCTTTGAATGTTATTGGCTTGATGACTTCATTAAGAATTGCGAATCCGGTTGGTGGATCCGCAACACTCGGTTTACTGTGTAAAGATGTCGAGATTATTTTATGTGATTATTCTTTTCGAGCCGATTTGCATGTTGCGTTATCTAGGTTTCGGAATGAGTTTGGGGATGGACTGGCTCAACCGTTATGAAGCTCCTATGTCTTGAGCGGACTATATATCTTCGACATCCTCAATCTATTAAGCAGATTTCTCTTGTTCTGAAAGATTCAGATTCCAATTCGGAAGCATCCTTGTATTCTCTAAATCCTCATGATGACGATAATGATGATGAGGAAGATGTTATTTCTCTCATTCACATTGTTCGTGAATTTCCCGACATATTTGAGCCCGTTTTAGGATTACCACCTAAGCGAGCAATTGAGTTCATAATTAATCTAATCCCTGGAGCTCTACCTATTACTCGTCCTCCTTATCGTATGTCCAATAAGGAAAATGAGGAGATGCGTAAACAATTATCTGAATTGGAAGGAAAACAGTTTATTCGTTCTAGTTCCTCTCCATGGGGAGCTTGGCTATTTTTGTGAAGAAATCTGATGGTACACTTAGGCTTTGCGTTGACTACCGCAAGCTTAATGGTCTCACCATCAAGAAAAAATATCCCATACCTCTGATTGATGATCTATTCGACCAACTTAGTGGTGCTAAAGTCTTTTCACAGTTAGACTTAGCAACCAGTTTTCATCGGCTCCGTATTGTAGAGGATAGCATTCCTTTGACATCGTTCCGTACTCATTATGGATCTTATGAATGGCTTGTTATGCCATTTGGTTTGACGAATGCTCCAGCTTATTTCGTTGACCTTATGAATCGAGTTTTCAAAGACTTCCTCGATCGATTTGTTCTCATCTTTATAGATGATATTCTTATTTATTCTAAAACCGAGGAAGAGCATGAAAATCATCTTCGGATTGTGTTGGAAACTCTTAGGAGCAATCAATTGAAAGCAAAAAAATTTAAATTCCACTTTTGGCAATCTCGTGTGAAATTCTTGGGGCATATTATTTCTGAATCCGGAATTTCTGTGGATACTTCAAAGATTGAAGCAATTCAAAATTGGAAGAGACCGGAGAGTGTGACGGAAATTCGTAGCTTTCTCGCATTGGCGGGCTATTATCGTCGATTCATAAAAGGCTTTTCTAAAATTTCCGTACCTCTCACAAGTTTGACAAAGAAGGGAGTTAAATACATTTGGTCAGACAAATGTGAAGCTTCATTTCATAGATTGAAAGAACTCCTTTCCGATGCTCCTATTCTTATGATTCCCGAAGGGAACCAAGATTTTATTGTTTATACCGATGCTAGTCGTGTTGGTTTGGGTGTCGTTCTCATGCAAAGGGAACGTGTTATCACTTATGCTTTTAGGCAATTAAAGCCTACTAAGACCAGATATGCCACTCATGATTTAGAGCTCGCAGCTATTGTTTTCGCCCTTAGAATTTGGCATCATTATCTTTTGGGAGAGAAATTTGTTCTCTACACCGATCATAAATCTTTGAAGTATTTATTCTCTCAAAAGGAACTCAACTTGCGTCAACAACGTTGGCTCGAATTTCTTGTATCTTATGATCTTGATATTCTTTATACTCCCGGAAAGGGAAATCGTGTTGCCGATGCCCTTAGTCGTAAACAACAAGCGGTTGTTTCCATGATGATATTCGAATGGAATGATCTCGAGACTTTGTCCACTTGTGAGATTCAAGATCGTGAATCCGATTTATGTTCCTCTCTTGTATTGTGTAGCCTTGAGGCTCATCCTTCTCTTTTAGACCGCATTCTTGAAGCTCAAAAGCATGATCCCGAATTGATTTTTCTTAGCCAAAGTTGTAGGGATAAAATTGATATTGAAGGTTTCAAAGACTTTGATATTGATGCTCGTGGCGGCATTCGAAAATTTGGTAGACTTATTGTGCCAAATATTATTGATCTTCGTAATGACATTTTAGAAGATTCTCATCGTTCTAAATTTACCATTCATCCCGGTAGTAGTAAAATGTATGCGGATATGAAGCGACTTTATTATTGGGATGGAATGAAATCTAGTATTGCTAACTTTATTAAGCGTTGCATGACTTGCCAACTTGTAATGGCCGAACATCAAAGGCCCGGTGGGTTATTGCAACCTTTGGACATTCCAATATGGAAGTGGGATCAAATTTCCATGGACTTTATTGACGGTCTTCCCCATTCTCGTTCGGGTCATGATAGCCTATGGGTGATAGTAGATAGACTTACAAAATCCGCCCATTTTCTTCCCGTTCGGTCCAATCGGACCGTACCTATTTTGGCTAAACTCTATGTCAAGGAAATTGTTAAATTACATGGAGTTCCTACTTCTATTGTTAGGTGATCCATTGTTTACTAGTGGATTTTGGAAAGGTCTTCAAAAAGCTTTGGGAACGAAGCTTAATTTTAGCACCGCTTATCATCCTTAGTCCGATGGACAAACCGAGCGTGTGAATCAAACTCTTGAAGATCTTCTTCGTGCGCGTGTTCTTGATTTTGGTGGAAGTTGGGAAGATCATATTTCTCTTGTTGAGTTTTCTTATAATAATAGCTTCCAATCTAGTATTGGTATGGCACCTTTTGAGGCACTCTATGGGAGGCCATGCCGAGCTCCTTCATGTTGGCTTGAAGCCGGTGAGAAGCTGGTTTTAGGTCCAGATTTTGTTCGTGATGCCATAGAAAAGATTGACCTTATTCGTCATAGGATGAAAGAAGCTCAAGGTAGGCAAAAATCATATGCCGATAATCGAAGAAGGAAATTAGAATTTTCTGTGGGAGATTTGGTGTTCATTCGTGTTTCACCTATGAAGGGTGTTGTGCGTTTCAGTCGATCGGGAAAATTAGCACCTCGATATATTGGCCCATTTCCCATCACCGAACGCATTGGTTCTGTGGCTTATCGCCTTTTATTACCGGCTCAATTTTCTGCTATTAATGACGTCTTCCACGTCTCTCAACTACGGAAATGCCTTCGAGATTCCGATTCTATTCTTGAGCCCGATGTTATTGAAGAAATTGAAGTTTCGCCTAATTTGACTTATGAGCAACATCCTATTCGTATCATTGCTACGGAGGTTAAACGCCTTCGAAATAAAGATGTTCCTCTTGTGAAAGTTCAATGGTCCTCAAATCTTAAGGATTGCTCTTGGGAATCCAGAGAATTCATCGAGCGAACACATCCAGACTTACTCTCTCGTACTCTTTAAGGTGAACTTCTCATTTTAAAATTTCTTTTTTTGTGTGTTATGCCTGTGTGTGGTTGTTACTTTTTATTTCTTTTTCTTAAGTATTGCGAGGATGCAATTTCTTTAAGGAGGGGAGTCTATAACAACCCGCATATTTTACGATTGTATATTTAAATGTTTTATTTAAATATAGCATCGTTAGTCGGATTAAAGTCTGAAATGTCACTTTTTGTAAACAGTCGAATTAGGACTCGAGATCACTTCCATTGAGTCCAAAATGGCGTTTGCGACCTTTTTGAGTATAAACATCGATATGTTTGGAGTTGAGTGAAATTTTGATATTTTCATTTAGGGCTTTGGGTTTCAGCCCAATAACATAACACCCAACTCATCTAATACCCTAACTCTCACTCAACTCCTCTTCATTCCTTCATAACATTTCCTAACACTCTAGCTAGAGTAAAAATGGGGAAAGAGAAAGGAAATTAGAATTCCAAGCCCTAGATTGATTAGGAAATACAAATTCTAGCTCCAACATCAAAAGAAGCTTAGGTAAGCATCCTCTTCTTCTTATCCATCTCAATCTCTCTCCAATTTCAAAATTTTCCTATAACCTAACTTAGGAAATATTGCTTATGATCTTAGATTGGAGCTTCTAGAGTTGAAATTGAAGAGTAGTTGATCTTTTCTTTGCTTTAGAGCTTCTCGTTTGTTTTTTTTGGGTTAAAAGGTGAGTTTTTGAACTCACAACTATGTCTATATCTTTGATAGTGTATCGAAGAGCCTATAAGGCTGGGTTGTCGCTTGGCATAAATCCCTAGTCGTCGATGCTCGTCCGATCGCTCCCGTTTGGATTTTGCCCTTTTTGGGGGCTAGGCTGAGAATACTGGAAACCACAATTCAGTCGACTGAACTGCAGAGTCAGTTGACTGAATCTGGGGCCAGAAAACTCTCTAGCTCTGTGTCAGTCGACTGACCATACAGTTCAGTCGACTGAACTGGGGACAGAAATGTTTCTATCCCTGTATTAGTTGACTGAACTGCAGAGTCAGTCGACTGAACCTAAAACCGAGAGTTTCTAGGCTTGTTTCAGTCGACTGACCCTGCAGAACAGTCGACTGAATCTGTGAAGTTTGCTTTTTGCCTATTTTAGGCTGTTTTGTGTGGGTTTTCCGGTTTGTAATCGATTTTTGATGATCCGAATTGTTGTTGTCATTGATCGACTTTGATGACTTCTTTTTCGGGATTTTTGGGAATATCCATGTTGATAGATTCGGTATCGATTTTTATGGTTTTAATTCACATCGTCGAATGTGGGTTTTGGTGATTGATTGTTTCTACAATCATTTCTGTGATTTGTCACTTTAAAATATAAAGGTTTTCTATACTAGTAATAAATATTCAAACTCTTTCACAAAAATGATTCCAACTCTATTTTTAATACAAATTTCGTTTATAAATCCGTTTTCCAATCTATTAGTATATACAAACCTTTGCCTCATTCGTATGAGAAATCTAATTTAAACGGTTTAACAAAACAAGTGGTATGAAACGCTTGCGTTTACTTTGTCGGTTAATTCTTAGACTTGTTCGATTGAAATCTTGTGAAAATTTTCGAGTGGAAGTCTACAATTTGTTCGTAAATATTTAAGTTAAGCCAGTGGTTATGGGACATGAAGCTAAACTCTTATATTTACTAGCTTAGTGTGATTCACACTTTTTATTGATCGTTGATGATCATTTTGTGATTTAGACTAGCGATGTGCGACGTCTCTTTGTTTGTGTGGGGGTTAAACCCCGTTTGTGGAGTTTCAACTCAAAATTTGGTGGGGTAGCGACCCATGGTCTTCGGGCCGTTTGTGGAGCTTCGGCTCAAAATTGATGGTTAGCGACCATGGAATAGCGTTCCGTTTGTGATACACGTGTTGGTGAGTTTTCATGCTCCCGTTTATGATAGGCCTCCTCCTTTTTGTGATTTTTGGATTTCTGGTTGTTGATTTCCGGAACTTGTGTTTCACCAATTTTGATGATATGCATTGATAAGCTCTATCAATATTTGTGTTTTGGTGAATAATTTAAAAAATGTGACATTCTTTTTGGTGTTTGAGAATATTTGAGATATTGTATGATTTTTGTTGTTAATTGATGTATACTTCTCGTAGTATGGCATTATTGTTATAATACATTTTTGTCATATCTCTTATCCTATCTCATTTTATCTGATATTTATAGCTAGACTGATCCGTTTATTATTTTTTTCTTAAATAATACTCGGGTCAGACCGAGGTATTTCAGGTGCTCCTGCTTGACTTCTTATCAGGGTCCTTCACCTGATTTTTGGGCTTACTACTTTAGCATAGTAGTTTTTGTTAGTATACATTTGAGATAGAGACTCCTTGTTGTATACTTATTCTTTTGTCTAGCACTTGTATATATTCTTTTGTGATGTAGTGGATCTAGTTTGACCACTATTTTGGTGTACACTTTTATGTGTTATATTCATATCTGTTTCCGCCTTTGTGATATGAATATCTGTGACTGATTTGTGTTACGTTTATTTCTATATTTGTTTCCGAAGGCCTCATAGCCACTGTGTGGTAGCTTTGAGTTTGTATTTGATATGTCCGATTTCCTCTTGAAATGAAATGTAAGTTATATTATCTAACATATCGGTACTCGCACAAAGCAATTACACAGATGGTCGCTCCCCAACAGCCTTATTCTTCGTGCTAGTCGACGGAATTACTCAGTAGTGTCCTTGCCTAGTGTGAGTATAGAGGTGGGGCGTCACAGCTTGGTATCAGAGCCAAACTTCGAAACAATGTAGAATAATCTAGCAAGGATCATTGACCTAAGTCTTTCTTAGGAATCGTGCCATAGGATTTAATTCGAGTCTTTGTACCGTTCTATCATATTTCTTTTTATGATGCCTTGTTTTATCAATCGAGTTTGTTTGATATTCTTCCTGAGAATAACCTTTTTCCTCTTCTTTCTTTCTTAAAGAAGAGAAATGGTTAGACCAGGCCGTCCCTGCGCCGGTCAATCCAGTGCTACTCCTCAGGATGGAGTATTTATGTCTGCCCAACAGCTCTTAGACCTTGTGAAAAATGCTCAAGCTATCGGACCCATTCCAGAGCCTACTCATCCTAAATCTGGGTTCGCACGCTTGTGCAGTGATTACACCAACTTGGGTGGAAGGCATTTCAAAGGTTCTGAAAGCGTTATAGAAGTCCAAGCTTGGTTTAGAACATGCGATCGCATCTTTTCCCGCATGAATCTTATTGATCTACATCGAGTCCAAGTGGCTTCTAGCATGCTCCAGGAGAGAGCATTAAATTGGTATGAGCTTTTGATTTCTAAAATTATTGAAACGGATCTTACTTGGGAGCAATTCCGGGAAAGGTTCGAGTTAAAATTTATGCCAGAAGCTGAAAAAGTATCTCTAGCTCGACGCTTCATTGACCTTGTTCAAGGTGAATCTTCGGTGACGGATTACGTCGCATCTTTCGAATCTCTATCTAAATATGGGGTCGAGTATATTAATACCCCATTGAAGAAAAATCAGAGATTTGTTTATGGGTTGAATAAGAACCTCAAAAAGCCATTACTTATGAAATTAGAAGTTTCTTTCGATCAGGTTGTTGATATCGCTCTTCGACTCGAAGAGGCCGATAAAGAAAGTGATGTTGAAGTTGTGGGGGCCAAACAAAACATCAATAAGAAGAGGCCTTATCCCAACAAGAAAGGGAAGCAAGCAACTTTGGTATCAAAGACTCCTACCTCTAGTCGTGGAGAATGTTACAATTTTGGTTCTAATGACCATTATGCAAACAAGTGTTTGAAGCCCCTTACTTGCCGCTATTGCAAGAGTTCGGGTCATACTATATCTTTGTGTCCCAAACTTCAAAGCAGGAAGGAAGGGAAGCTAAATGTTGTGCAAGCTCATAGTTACACTTCTCTTGGTCAAGGCATTTCTCATTCTATCCTTGATGGCATTATTATATTTCGTGATCTTCCTATTCGAGTTCTTTTTGATACGGGTGCATCTCACTCTTTTATATCAAAAGAACTTGTTGATGCTTTGTCTTTGAATGTTATTGGCTTGATGACTTCATTGAGAATTGCGAATCCGGTTGGTGGATCCGCAACACTCGGTTTACTGTGTAAAGATGTCGAGATTATTTTATGTGATTATTCTTTTCGAGCCGATTTGCATGTTATGCGTTATCTAGGTTTCGGAATGAGTTTGGGGATGGACTGGCTCAACCGTTATGAAGCTCCTATGTCTTGAGCGGACTATATATCTTCGACATCCTCAATCTATTAAGCAGATTTCTCTTGTTCTGAAAGATTCAGATTCCAATTCGGAAGCATCCTTGTATTCTCTAAATCCTCATGATGACGATAATGATGATGAGGAAGATGTTATTTCTCTCATTCACATTGTTCGTGAATTTCCCGACATATTTGAGCCCGTTTTAGGATTACCACCTAAGCGAGCAATTGAGTTCATAATTAATCTAATCCCTGGAGCTCTACCTATTACTCGTCCTCCTTATCGTATGTCCAATAAGGAAAATGAGGAGATGCGTAAACAATTATCTGAATTGGAAGGAAAACAGTTTATTCGTTCTAGTTCCTCTCCATGGGGAGCTTGGCTATTTTTGTGAAGAAATCTGATGGTACACTTAGGCTTTGCGTTGACTACCGCAAGCTTAATGGTCTCACCATCAAGAATAAATATCCCTTACCTCTGATTGATGATCTATTCGACCAACTTAGTGGTGCTAAAGTCTTTTCACAGTTAGACTTAGCAACCAGTTTTCATCGGCTCCGTATTGTAGAGGATAGCATTCCTTTGACATCGTTCCGTACTCATTATGGATCTTATGAATGGCTTGTTATGCCATTTGGTTTGACGAATGCTCCAGCTTATTTCGTTGACCTTATGAATCGAGTTTTCAAAGACTTCCTCGATCGATTTGTTTTCATCTTTATAGATGATATTCTTATTTATTCTAAAACCGAGGAAGAGCAATAAAATCATCTTCGGATTGTGTTGGAAACTCTTAGGAGCAATCAATTGAAAGCAAAATTTTCTAGATGCCACTTTTGGCAATCTCGTGTGAAATTCTTGGGGCATATTATTTCTGAATCCGGAATTTCCGTGGATACTTCAAAGATTGAAGCAATTCAAAATTGGAAGAGACCGGAGAGTGTGACGGAAATTCGTAGCTTTCTCGGATTGGCAGGCTATTATCGTCGATTCATAAAAGACTTTTCTAAAATTTCCGTACCTCTCACAAGTTTGACAAAGAAGGGAGTTAAATACATTTGGTCAGACAAATGTGAAGCTTCATTTCATAGATTGAAAGAACTCCTTTCCGATGCTCCTATTCTTGTGATTCCCGAAGGGAACCAATATTTTATTGTTTATACTGATGCTAGTCGTGTTGGTTTGGGTGCCGTTCTCATGCAAAGGGAACGTGTTATCGCTTATGCTTCTAGGCAATTAAAGCCTGCTGAGACTAGATATGCCACTCATGATTTAGAGCTCGCAGCTATTGTTTTCGCCCTTAGAATTTGGCATCATTATCTTTTGGGGGAGAAATTTGTTCTCTACACCGATCATAAATATTTGAAGTATTTATTCTCTCAAAAGGAACTCAACTTGCGTCAACAACGTTGGCTCGAATTCCTTGCATCTTATGATCTTGATATTCTTTATACTCCCGGAAAGGGAAATCGTGTTGTCGATGCCCTTAGTCGTAAACAACAAGCGGTTGTTTCCATGATGATATCTGAATGGAATGATCTTGAGACTTTGTCCACTTGTAAGATTCAACATCGTGAATCCGATTTATGTTCCGCTCTTGTATTGTGTAGCCTTGAGGCTCATCCTTCTCTTTTAGACCGCATTCTTGAAGCTCAAAAGCATGATCCCGAATTTGTTTTTCTTAGCCAATCTAGCCATAATAAAGAATGTAGCCTTGAGGCTCATCCTTCTCTTGTATTGTGTTTCCATAATAAAGAATGTTGGCCTGTTTTCACTGCAATCTAGCCAGAAAAAAGTAAAGTCTCATCATTTAGGTGAATAATTCCGTTGTCTTAGTAAGTACAAAAATAATTTCTTGGCCAGTTTTTAGGATATTTGCGAGAAAATGTTAATCTCGTTAGGTCTTTAATTTCATTATATATGTAAGCAGAAATTAATTTCCAGGCTTGTTTTTTATGGTAATTTATGAAGAAAGCCCCTTAAAGATCTGTATGTTTCAAAAGACCCATTTTTTAGATAGAAGTAGAAAACTTACAAGAACCGGTGTTCCATTTTTTGGATTTTTGACTTGCAGTAATAGCACAAAGTGTTTGCTACTCTACATTAAATTCATGTTATATTTATCTTGTTATATTTTGGGTTGGTCCATGACCTCTGAACTTTCCGAAAAACATTGTAAGTGCTAGGAACATGTGTATACTTGTTTTAGAATTCATGATAGGGACATGCTGTCATCATCTTTCTATGGTTCACTTCTAATTCTCTCTTTTTCCCCTTGTCTTGACTTGGTCTTCTTGTTTTTACATTGATGTCACTATAACAGTTTCCTCTTAATCTAGAACAGCGTTCATATTAATTCATATATTTGTCAGTCGAACTTAAATCATATATACTTGTACATATCTGTAAACTCTGAAATGCAACATTGCAGAAGTTAGTAACGTTCAGCTACCCCAGGCTGACCCTTACAGCCTCCTTCAGGAGAACTATGATCTAGCATGTCTATCATTCAACAATACCAGCAAACCCAAACACTGCATCTAACGTTCATGTTGCTCAACTATATATGCACGCAATGAATCACTACAGTTCTGAATGATCACATGAATATATTTAGTGCATGCATGCAATGCATCTAAAGTTCTTTTTGGTTCTAGTTCATGTTCTATGCTAAGTTTGTATGCTCATATTATTCTCAATGATTACATGAATATAGTTTGTTGGTGCTTGGCTTATAGACTTTAATTCATTTGTCTGCAATTTGAAACATATAGCTGACAACGAATTTACACAAATTCTGTTGGTTTTTAAGTACGAATACTTCTTAAGATGTGCGCTTTATATCTTGTATCATGCATTGTTGAATGTGTGTCAATACAATCCATGTACTTGTGCATGGTGCATGTGCATAACAAGTAACTATATATCTTGTTTGATATTCATCTTCTCTACAAAATGGTACTTAAGCCTAAGTGTTAACATTTTATTCAACTATTCAGTTTTGGACTTCATATCGAGCTACTATTCAATTTCACTTGATGCTATTAGAGCAAAATGGTCACAGGCTAGTCTTGCTTCATTCATATAGTGATGCTACTGAACATGTTGCCTGACTATGAACTGAAATGCCAGGCTTCTTATTTACCATTTCAAGTGTTCAAGATTCTGAAGAATGCATGAAACCTTCCTTGTTATAATGCAATGATGCTTTTTTTTACTAGAATATTTGTAGCAGTTGACCAAATAATTTTTATCTTGCCATGTTCTAATGCTCGCCTATTTGACAAAACGAATTCCATGATAATTAAAGCAGTAGTCTATGTCCCCACACAAATATAATTCAAGAATCTTCCTACTATACTATGTTTCCAGAACCACACAAATAATATTTTTAACTTTAGATATGTATTGCCATCAAATTAACTTGTAGGTATATGTTTTATAGTTGTATATTATCAATTGTTAAAGGTAATTGTGATTCTGGGGTTGCAGTATGGTAGAGATGGCATGTGAAGAATAGGATAAACATGCTGATGGTGGCCAGTTTATCACTCTTACAGTTGAAAGGTATTTTAAACTGTTAAGAGTTATTTCTAAAAAAAATTGACAAGAATATGTTATTTCAAGACTTGTAAACTTTTTGGCAAAGCTCACAATCAAAATTTTGCATGCTCATTGACAAAAATTGGGTGATGTGGATGTTGTGTGCACCGCTAACATTTTAGTCTCTTTATATTTAATATAGTAGATCACACATACGTGCATTTAACAGCTAGAAAATTTAACTTTTTGTTTAATAAAAAAATTAATGGACGAATGTGTGCTGTAAGTGTAAAAAAATTAAAGCAATTTTGCTAGTGGTGTCAGATGCAAATTTTCCTCTAAATTTTCATTCTGGAGTTATGGTTTCCTTCCAAGTCCTTCCTTTGCTTGATTTTACTCGTATATACATTTTCAATCCAAATTATATTATAATCCCAACTTTCTCTTTCAACCACCACTATTCTATTTTAATATTTTCGAAATCTGTTTCTCATGTAGTTAATAGTAGTTACTATTGAGTTAAATAAAGAAGCTTAATTGAAGTTGATCTAAATGGAAGATGCATTAAATCTGATCAAACAATTTTTTTTATAGTTGTAATTTCATTTATTTATTTAAACCAAGATATGATTTGAAAATCAAATTAGTTTATTATAACTAATATTTTATTTTATTTTCAGCTCTTCCTAAACCAGTTCAAAATATTGGTGCCTTTGTTTTCTTTCAAGCCCTTCTTAATCAATAGTTTAAAGTGCTGATATTTTTACTTTTTCCCTTGTTTCTCTATTATTGAACATTTCTTCATTAGGTAATCTGTTGATAACATCCATAAGCTCATGACTAAATTCAGATGTACTGCAAGTATGAGTTGATGGTTGCATTTTGTCATTTATATCGCAAGTCGAGCTATCAAACTGCATCAGAAAGCTATATGTTCCAAATGACATTTTTGTCATTTATATCATAGGTCAAGCTATCGAACAGCCTTAGAAAGAAGTATATAATCATGTTCTTCTATCCGTTGGATTTTAAATTTGTTTTCCCACTGGTAAGTATCATGTTTAATTTTTAGTTTCTTATAAATTAGAGAAGTGACCGCATTAGTTTATGTAACATCCCGTATCTGGAGGCCAAAAGCTAAGCACTATGGATGCTGCAGTCATCCATAGTATTAACTTCTGGTGACAAAATACGGTAATATTAATGGTATCCATAATATCAGAAGCACTTGAATATGAACAAAATCACAGATTCAAAGACAATAATTTCAGTGATTACATTTCAAATAAAATCATATCCAAGTTACAAAAATCCCCAAACGTATTCCCAGGCGATGATCAAATATAATTTACATCAATATGACAAGAGCGACATTTGAAGATGCCCCCTTGGATGATCAAAGAAATATAGACATAATTGTTTTAATACACAGTGGAAACAAATAAAATTAGAATTCCTAAATTTAGCTATCCGTCAGCCTCCTACTCGTTTTCGGAAGCTTTATTCGCTAAAATCTGCTAAAAACTGAAAAGCTAAACCCTCGGCCTACTCAAATCAAATTTTGAGCACCCGAGAGTTTAAGGGGAAATAAAAACTTTGAGTCAGACATAAAGCCTGGTATGAATAATTTCTGTTACATCTCTGTTTACTGATATATAATGAGACCACGTCGCTTAGCGGAACGGGTTTTCCCTCACTAATATCTCTTTTCAAAACATATGTATTTTGCAAATCCTTCCCTGCAACCAAACTGGTTAATCAACTGATTCTAATATTAATATAGTAATATTCATTATGCTAAAACAGAAAATAAATGGACTATCTATCGTAAGTCTGAGCTAACTGCTCTTTTTTGGACTTACTGTCCTAAATCTGATTATACCAAAATAGCAATATCCTTTATGCTAAATAATGGACCATCTGTCCATAAAATAGGGCAAAAGGGTGGACTAACTGTCCTTAAGAAGTAGTAAGGTTTGTTATGCTAATGAATGAATTAACTATTTATATCTGGGCTAAATGCCCTTATCTGGACTAACTGTTCTCTGGGCTGTCGGCTCTCAAAATGGACTGACTCTCCGAATTTAAATGAGCTAGCTGCTCGAATTTTCTTAGGGTTAATTACCCTTTAAATCTTCCTTGATAACCTTTTCAAAATGATTTAGTCCATCAAATCATATATATATATAAGGAAAATATATCTTTAGCTTTACTCTAAGCTATTTTGCCATGTTATATATACTTTACTCAAAATAAAGTTGATGATGTTCAATAAGGATTATATATCCTTTTAAAATAAGTTAAATTTTTTTACAACTTAAACACTTAGGCTATCTGCCTAGTCATTATACTTGAAACCTTTGTTTAAAACCTTTAAACAACCTTTCGAAAACGTTGAAGGTAACCCCTTCAAAAAAATTAATAAACCCTTCGAAAGAATTGAAGGTAACCCCTTCGAAACCTTTAATAAAACCTTCCGAAATATTTGAAGGTAACTCCTTCAAAACCAATGAAAAGCCTTTCTTTTATAAGCATTAAATATATGACATCCACCTTTAAAATCCTTTAAACCTTAGCCTTCCAAAACATTGAAAAACTATACATTTCGACTTTGTCGAAAGGTTTCTTTTCTACTTTGTCGAAAGGTCTGCTTTCGACTTTGTCGAAAGCCTGGGGAACCAACCCTTTGAAATCATTGATAAAACCTTTTGAAATCATTGGGTTCAATTTAAAACAAGTGGAAACCTTTCGACACCATTCAAAGTTGAGTACTTCGAAACCTTTTAAACGTTTTGGCTTAAAGCATTTAGATTATGCCTTCAAGTAGAGCAAAATGATTAGAAAAACATTGGAGTCAAAAGCAACTGCTTCGAAACCTTTTAAAATTAACTCTTTCAAAACCTTTTCATAAAAAATGGAGTGATGGTGTTGGAACCAACCCTTTGAAATCAATGGAGAGGGGGAAAGTTTTAGAAAACAAAAAGATCCCCTTCGAGTCCATCTGGGTCGAAAGGTTGAAAGCGGCAACTATGCTTTCGGCCTTGTCGAAAGCTTTACCTTTCGACCTTATCGAAAGGTTTACCTTTCGACCTTGTCAAAAGGTTTCAATTAAAACAAGAAAGCAACACATTCGAAACCATTTCTTTTAAACCATTTGACATTATCGAAAGCATTTAGGTCTTGCCGACCTTGTCGAAAGTCAGCAGACGTATTTTCTTTAAAACCAAAATAAAGCTTCATCTCTTTCGAAAGCTCTTAGCTTCGTCCTTATACCTTTCGACCCCTTCCAATTTACTACGTACCAGTCATGTGCATTGGTTGTCGACCTAGTCGATAGGTTTGATACCTTTCGACCCTATCGGAAGGTTTGGAATAGAGGCGGAACTTAGTTGCCGAAAGAGTCAAAATAGTAAAAAAACCTATTTATTTGTACTTTAAAGTTGTCCTTTTTTACCTAACCTGCCTTATTTATCTAAATCTGATTGGTTGCCAGATTTTTATATTTAAAAGTGCCATATGACCTTCCTTATTTGGAAATTTAAACAATTTAGAAAAAGCCATTTTCTCCTTTATAATTATATAAAACATTTAAGTCTCATACCTTATATAATTTTTTATAACTATTAAATCACCTTAGAAAAATATGAAAAAATTCCAGAAAATCAATGACTATATGTTTTAAACATATAAAATTTTCGGTCCCAAATAATAAATTCCTTTCCCGTAAATAATTTTATAATCCAAAATACCATTTTCTTCCTTAGAAAATTTATAATGATTCCACAAAAATTCAGAAAAATCTAAAATTTTAAATCCATCTCTAAAAAATCTTTTTAGATCATTATAAAGATTCGCAAGGCAATTGGATGTCATTTAATAGGGTTTTCATCTCAAAACATGTCATAAAATCTATATGATCATAAATAAATCATCAACATGTATATATAATCATTTTATCATTCAAAAACATGGAAAACTATTGCAAAATATTCAGATTTAACCTTAAAACAAAAACCATAAAAATTTAGAGATGTAAACATTATTCACCTTTGCTTTAGCGATTAAGGAGCTTGAGATTTGAATGAGTTTGATTTGAATTGGCTTTTCCTTTAGCTTTTCTTTAGTTTCCTCTTCTCCTTTCTTTGTTAATGGTGGCCGGCTTTGATTTTAATTTTTTTTTGAAATGAAATGAATGTGTACATAATACATAGCCTAGGGTAGGAGATATAGGAATGGCCTCTTTCCCATATTATCCCTCCTCTAATTCATTTTAGAACCCTTTTTTAATTCATTAGTTTATAAGGCACGACTACCTTATTTAAAATCAAATCTCAATCCCCTAATCAACACATAATTTTATTTAGTTTAACTAACTAAATCTCCTAAATAATGTTACCAAAAATCTGGGGTGTTATATACTCTCCTCCTTAAAGAATTTCATCCTCGAAATTACAATAAGGCACAAAAAAAACAAGAAGGTAAAACATACCATCAAATAAGTCAGGATAACTATCTCTAATCCTGCTCTCTACCTCCTAAGTACAGTCTTTGTCATCTTCACTCCACTAGACTTTGACTAATCTGACCGTCTTGGTTCTAAGCCTCTTCTCATCTCTCGCAACAATGCGAACTGGCTTCCTCACTATGGTCAAATCCGGTTCTACCACTAAGTCATCTAGCATTGTTGGTTCAATAGCAGTCTTCGGGTCTCTAACACACTTTCTGAGATAAGAAATATGGAAAACATCGTGGACACCTGCCAAACTGCTCAGTAACTCTAGTTTATAAGCGAGTTTCTCGATCTTCCCAACAATAGGAAAAGGTCCAATAAACCTAGGAGATAACTTTCCCGACTTTCCAAATCTAAGCACACCCTTCATCGGTGATATTTTGACGGAAACCTGGTCCCCAACTGAGAACTCCAAATCTTTTGGTCTCTTATCTGCATAACTCTTCTGCCTAGACTGAGCCTCCTTCATTCTAGCCTGAATGACATCAATCTTTTCTGCAGCCTCTCTAACCAGATCTGGACCAAGAATCAACCTACCCCCGGTCTCCAACCAACAAACGGGAGATTTGCATGACCTTTCATACAAAGCTTCAAACGGTGCCATCCTAATATTAGTCTGATAACTATTGTTATATGAAAACTTGACTAGATGCAGATGGTCTTCCTATGATCCCTCGAAATCCAAAACACAAGATCTTAACAAATCTTCCAAGATCTTGTTAACTCTTTCCGTTTGCCTATCTGTCTGCGGATGGTAAGCGGTACTCATCTTAAGCTTGGTTTCTAAAACTTCCTGCACACTCTTCCAAAACTCGCTAGTGAATAAGGGATCTCTATCACTAACTATATTGCCAGGAACTCCATGTAGCCTAACCACATTCTTCATAAACAACCTCGCTAAAACAGGTGCCATCCTGGTTGACCTAACTGGAATGAAATAGGCACTCTTGGTCAATCTGTCCACTATGACCCATATACTTTCATTACTTATATTTTCCCTTGGCAACCCGTCTATGAAGTCCATAGAAATAGATCCCACTTCCATACTAGAATATCAAACAGCTGAAGCAAACCACTTGGCTTCTGGTGTTCGGCCTTTTCCTGCTGGCAATTCAAGCACTGCCTTACACACAAACTAATGTCCCGCTTCATTCCTTTCCAAAAGAAACTGCTCTTCATATCCTGATACATCTTGGTACCTTCGGGATGTATAGTGAACTTCGAACGATGACATTCCTTCAAGACTTCCTTCTATATGTTTCCTACACTCGGAACACATAATCTTCCTTTCTTTCTCAACCACCTATTCTGATCAAGACTGAAATCTTTCAAGTCATCGCTCTTGGTTCCTTCCTGATCCGCTCAGCTAACACCGGATCCTCTATCTGCTTAGAAGCAATTCGTTCGATCAACACTGGTCGAACTTCCAAACAAAACAATACAACTGTATTTCCACTAGACCCAGCCTCGGATCTCCACTGTACTCTGCAACCTGCTAATGCTTCCAAGTCTTTCTACTTAGCCATCATTGCCACCACTGCATTCTGATGCTTCCTACTAAGTGCATCTGTAACCTTGTTGACTTTCCTTGGTGTGTACTCAATCCCAAAATCATAAGCGACTATGAACTCTAACCACCTTTGTTGTCTCATATTCAGCTCCTTCTGAGAGAACAAATATTTCAGCGACTTATGATCTGTGTACAGCTCAAACCTCAAACCTTTCTCCCAAAAGGTTATGTCTCCTCACCTTTAAAGCAAAAATCACTACAGCCAATTCCAAATCATGCGTCGGATATTTGACCTCATGCGGTCTAAGCTGTATAGAAGCATAGGCAATCAATTTACCTCTCTGCGTTAGCACAGCTCATAATCTTGTTCCACATGCATCGGTATAGACTACTAAATCCTAATTCCCCTCTGGAACCACCAACACAGGTGCATGGGTCAATAAGTGTTTCAAACTCTGAAATGCTTTCTTACACTTATCGGTCCATACAAACTTCACATATTTCCTTGTCAGCCTGGCCATCGGTGCTGCTATCCGCGAGGAATCCTTAATGAACCTCCGATAATAACCAGCCAACCCCAAGAAACTCTTAATCTCGGTTACAGTCTCGAGTCTCTTTGAACTATTCGCTGCCTCGATCTTAGTCGGATCCACAGACAACCCTTCCTCTTAGACTACACGACCAAGAAACTTCACCTCCTTCTTCCAGAAGTGACACTTCGAAAACTTCGCTTTCAGCTGATGCCGCCTCAGCCTCTCAAGCACCACTCTAAGATGAACTTCATGCTCTCTTTCTTCCTTAGAGTAAATGAAGATATCATCTATGAAAACCAGCATGAACCTATCCAAGTGCTATTGGAAAATCTGGTTCATCAAATCCACAAAGAAAGCTGGAGCATTCGTAAGTTCGAATGGCATAACTAACCACTCGTACGACCCATATTAGGTCCTGAATGCTATCAAAGGTATACCATCCTCGGCTACCCTGAGCTGATGGAAATCTGTTGCTAAATCCAACTAAGAAAATACCTTTGCTCCACTTAGCTGGTCGAACAAATCGTCAATCCTGGGCAATGGATATCGATTCTTTATCGTCCTCACGTTCAACTTACGATAATCGATACATAGCCTCAACAATCCATCCGGCTTCTTAGCAAACACTGCCGCTGCACTCCACGGTAAACTACATAGCATGATAAAACTCTTGCCCTCCAGATCCACCAACTGCACCTTCAACTCCCTCATCTCTAAAGGGGTCATTCAGCTTGGTGGTCTACTCACTAGTTCTGCTCCCGGAACTAAATCTACCCAAACTCAATGGCCCGCTTCGGTGGCAATCCAACTACAGGCTCAAACACATCTGCGAATTCTCTAATCACGAAAACATGGCTCAACTCATCATCTGAATCAAAAGCACCCAACAAAACAACCACCTCACCACTAAAACCTCATATGGTGAAAACAATCTGATCGCTACTATCCGGGTGTCTAAGTGATATCTTCCTACCTTGGCAAAATATCTTAACATCGTACTCACTTAACCAATCCGTCCCAAGGATAATCCCAAACCCCACAAAATTAAACACATGCAAACTACACTCAAAAGTATGACCTAACAGGTCAAACTTAAACTGGTCGCACCTCAACCCTAGAGTTGCATACCCTCCTATTGGATTTGCAACCAGTAAGGAAGTAACTAAATATGTGGTTTCAAGGTTAAGCTTATCTATCAAACATCCAGATATAAAAGAATGCGATGCACCAGTATCAAATAAAACGCTAACAGACATACCATGAATCTGAATCGTTCCTCCAAGAACTGTCTTTCCCTTCTCCTAAGCTGATGGCTTAGAAGCAGCAGGCTCCAATGCATATACCTTTCCCTTACCATCTCTAATGGGCTCCTTGCACTGGTTCTTATAATGGCCTATCTGGTCACAGTTGAAGCACCTGACATTCTTCCCCTTAGCCACATCCTTTGTCTTCCCTGAGCGACACTCATTAGCAAAGTGCCCTTTCTTGTCGCATTTATAACAGACAACCTCAAACTTAGCTTTCTTGGCTGCTCCACCCTTTTGAGCACCTTTCTTGGGAAAGAACTTCCTCTTCTGGCCCTGCCCAACCTGGACCCCATTTTCCTTGCTCTTCTCCAGAGACTCAAGGACTTCTTCCTGCCTCAAAGCCATCTCCACAACAATATCAGAAGGATATCTAAGATAAGAAAAAGTAGCACTAGCCAATTCTGGCTTCAATCCTCTGATGAACTTCTCATTCCACTTCAACACTGTATCCACTAAAGCATACCCATACCGGTCCAAATCTTTAAACTTCCTAGCATACTCAGGATTAGAACAATGCGGCTCCCTGAAGCTGCCTGGATGCCAACCTCCTCTTCTGCTCATCATTGAGCCTCAGATCAGTGAAAATCCTTTCGCAGTGCAACAACCAGTTCTCAACTTCAATGGTATCCTCTATTCCCATAAACAGCTTTCCTCCTAGCTTCATAAAATCACCACTCATCTTAGCGAAATGATTAACCACCGGAACTTCCAAAACCCTGCTCCTGCAGCATTCCTCCTAACACTCCGGCTGCAAGTCCTGCCTGAATCATATTCCCGAAAAACTAATACATGGCTTCCGTTCCGACCTGTGAGACCTTAGCACCAACATTCTCTGCCTGACCTTGGTTTCTCCCAGTATTGGGTCTGGCACTCCTTTCGGTGCTTCCCCCTCCTGGGTTAACTCTGCTTCTTCTACCATCCATATCTGTATTCAAACCACATGAGATATAAAATGATAACCTAATCAAAGATAGATGAATGGAGATAAAGCGCATACTTATATATAGCAAATACAAGTACGTTACTATAAGATTATCCCAACCCCAATCTTACTCTAATTTCTTTGGATTTTTGTTTTCAAAACCATTTTTAATTAAATTTTTCATAAACCTATGCTCTGATACCAACTTGTAACATCCCGTATCTGGAGGCCAAAAGCTAAGCACTATGGATGCTGCAATCATCTACAGTATTAACTTCTGGTGATGAAATACGGTAATATTAATGGTGTCCATAATATCAGAAGCACTTGAATATGAAAAAAATCACAGATTTCAAAGACAATAATTTCAGTGATTACATTTCAAATAAAATCATATCCAAGTTACAAAAATCCCCAAACGTATTCCCAAGCGACGATCAAATATAAATTACATCAATACGACAAGAGCGACATATGAAGATACCCCCTTGGATGATCAAAGCAATATAGACATAATTGTCTTAATACAGAGCTGAAACAAATAAAAATAGAATTTCTAAATTTAGCTATCCGTCAGCATCCTACTCGTCTTCGAAAGCGCCAAAATCTACTAAAAACTGAAAACCTAAACCCTCGGCCTACTCAAATCAAATTTTGAGCACCTGAGAGTTTAAGGGGGAAAAAACTTTGAGTCAGAAATAAAGCCTGGTATGAATAATTTATGTTACATCTCTGTTTACTGATATATAGTGAGATCACGCCGCTTAGCGGAACGGGTTTCCCCTCACTAATATCTCTTTTCAAAACATATGTATTTTGTAAAACCTTTCTTGCAACCAAACTAGTTAATCAACTGATTCTAATATTAATATAGAAATATCCATTATGCTAAAACATGAAATAAATGGACTATCTGTCCTAAGTCTGATCTAACTGCTCTTTTCTGGACTAACTGTCCTAAATCTGATTATACCAAAATAGCAATATACTTTATGCTAAATAATGGACTATCTATCTATAAAATGGGTATAAAAGGTGGACTAATTGTCCTTATAAAGTAGCAAGGTCCGTTATGCTAATGAATGAACTAACTGTTCATATCTAGGCTAACTGCGCTTATTTGGACAAACTGTCCTCTGGGCTGACTGCCCTCAAAATTAGATCGATTGTCCGAATTTAAATGAGCTAGCTGCCCGAATTTTCTTAGGGTTAACTACCCTTTAAATCTTTCTTGAAAACCTTTTCAAAATGATTTAGTCCATCAAATCATATATAAACAAGGAAAATTTATCTTTGGCTTTACTATAAGCTATTTTGCCATGTTATATATAGTATACTCAAAATAATGTTGATGATGTTCAATAATGATCATCTATCCTTTTAAAATAAGTTAAATTCCTTTATAACTTAAACACTTAGGCTATCTTCCTAGTCATTATATTTGAAATCTTTGTTTAAAACCTTTAAACAACCTTTCAAAAACATTGAAGGTAACCACTTCAAAACCATTTATAAAACCCTCCGAAAGCATTGAAGGTAACCCCTTCGAAACCTTTAATAAAACCTTTTGAAATCTTCGAAGGTAACTCCTTCAAAGCCAATGAAAAGCCTTTCTTTTATAAGCCTTAAAATATATGACATCCGCTTTAAAATGCTTTAAACCTTCGCCTTCCAAAAACATTGAAAAACTATACCTTTCGACCTTGTCGAAAGGTTTCTTTTCGACCTTGTCGAAAGGTCTGATTTTGACCTTGTCGAAAGCTTGGGGAACTACCCCTTTTAAATCATTGATAAAACCTTTCGAAATCATTGGGTTCAATTTAAAACAAGTGGAAACCTTTTGAAACAATTTGAAGTTGAATACTTCGAAACCTTTTAAACATTTTGGCTTAAAACATTTAGATTATGCCTTCAACTAGACCAAAAGGATCAGAAAAACATTGGAATCGAAAGCAACTGCTTCGAAACCTTTTAAAAGTAACTCTTTTAAAACCTTTTCATAAACAATGAAGTGATGGTGTTGGAACCAACCCTTTGAAACCAATGGAGATGCGGTAAATTTTAGAAAACAAAAAGATCCCCTTCGAGTCCATCTAGGTTGAAAGGTTGGAAGCGACAACTATGCTTTCGACCTTGTCGAAAGCTTTACCTTTCGACCTTGTCGACCTTGTCGAAAGGTTTCAATTAAAACAAGAAAGCAACCCAATGGAAACCTTTTCTTTTAAACCATTTGACATTGTCGAAAGCATTTAGGTCTTGTCGACCTTGTCGAAAGCTCTTTGTCGAAAGCTCTTTGTCGAAAGCTAGCAGGTGCATTTTCTTTAAAACCAAAACAAAGTTTCATCTCTTTCGAAAGCTTTTAGTTTTGTCCTTATACCTTTCGACCCCTTCCAATTCACTATGTACCAGTTGCCTAATACCATTTGCATTGGTTGTTAACCTAGTCGAAAGGTTTGATACCTTTCAACCTTGTCGGGAGGTTTGGAATAGAGGTGGAACTTAGTTGCCAAAAGAGTCGAAACAGTAAAAAGCCTATTTATTTGTACTTTAAAGTTGTCCTTTTGTACCTAACTTGCCTTATTTGTCTAAATCTGATTGGTTGCCATATTTTTATAGTCAAAAGTGTTGCCGACCTTCCTTATTTGAAAATTTAAACAATTTAGAAAAAGCCCCTTTCTCCTTTATAATTATATAAAACATTTAAGTCGCATATCTTAAATAATTTTTTATAACTATTAAATCACCTTGGAAAAATTCCAGAAAATCAATTACTATATGTTTTTCAATATATAAAATTTTCAAACTGAAATAATAAATTACTTTCCCCTAAATAATTTTATAATCCGAAATACCATTTTCATCCTTAGAAAATTCAAAATAATTCCACAAAAATTCAGAAAAATCTAAAAATTTAAACCCATCTCTAAAATATCTTTTTAGATCATCATAAAGATTCGCAAGGCAATTAGATGTCATTTAATAGGGTCTCATCTCAAAACATGTCATAAAATCTATATGATCATAAATAAATCATCAACATGTATATATAATCATTTTATCATTCGAAAACATGGCAAATTATTGCAAAATATTCGGATTTAACCTTAAAACTGAAACCATATAAATTTAGAGAAGCAAACATTATTCACTTTTGCTTTAGAGATTAAGGAGCTTGAGATTTGAATGAGTTTGATTTGAATTTGCTTTTCCTTTAGCTTTACTTTAGTTTCCTCTTCTCCTTTCTTTGTTAATGGTGGCCGACCTTGATTTTAAATTTTTTTGAATTGAAATGAATGTGTATATAATACACGATTCAGACTAGAAGAGATAGGAATGGCTTATTTCCCGTATTACCCCTCCTAAATAACTAACTAAATCTCCTAATCAACACATTATTTTATTTAGTTTAACTAACTAAATCTCCTAAATAATGTTACCAAAAATCTAGGGTGTTACAGTTTACTTAAATTTCCTTATGCAATCGTAAACTGCTTTCAGTAATCATTATTTTGAATTCGAAAAGGTAAATACGATAGTTGTGGGCATTTTTTGTTGACAGTGTAGTCCATTCATCATTCTTTCAATACGAATAATTGATTTAAGTTAAGATGTGTGCATAGCTTATAGTTTTATGAACTTTCACACATTTAAACATGGTTAGCTGATTTGGGTCTCCACCACATGCATCTAGACTTGGCAGAGTGGATGTTAGTTCTAGCCATATGATTTCTTCGTCGGTTTAAAAGAAAATAAAACAATGTAACTTGCTGTAGTGACCTGCAACTTGCTGGAACTCTTTATTTTTCATATTACTCCTGTTTTAGATCCTTTTAAGCAAATTGTTTCACCATAAAGGCTGTGTATTTGTAAGGTGATAGATTAGTCAAAAAATAAGATAAAAATGCATGAATTAAATGAAAGTTTTTAGATTTCATATAATTTACTTGCCTTTTTTTTCTTCCAGCGTATTAAGTATGTACTCCTTTCCATTTTCTAAAAGAAATGGCGTTGAGACTATTATTTTCTAAAGGAAAGTTGTACTACTAATTTATGATATGCTAATTAGCTTTTTATTCTACATTAATGTACAATATTTGTTTCTTGACACAACTAACAAAAAAAGTCAAATAAGGAAATTCAAGTATAGAAATATAAGTAATGACCAAGACAATAAAGTGTGTCAAGGAATAAATTATAATGCATATTCGTTAAGGAGAGTAAATGATAAAAGTAAAACACATTCATTTAATAATGAAAAAGATGAATGATTATAAAAGGAACAGACTTAGATATATAATGCAAGAGATTTTAAGAAAAAAAGGAATGATAAAGAAAATATAATATGAATTCAAATGGCATCATAGCTAGATGAAACAACACAGATTTGGGATGCTTTTAGTGTGTTATTTAGATTGTAAGGTTTAGAAGCAATTAAAATCTAATCTTAAATTGAACCTTCCTAGTATTATGTTTAATGTAAAATTCTATTACGGTGAAGAGGGCGTTTGTTCCTTGACCAAGAAGTGACTAACAAGTGTAAGTGCTTGTTTTGGCATAAACGTTGGCACTTCATGTCCCGCTTCTTGAACTGTAACAAATGTCAATCCTACATAATCAATGGTCCATCAACTAACCTACACATGAACACAAAAGCAACAACTTAAACTGAGGATGCTGCAATTTAATAGAAAATTTGATTTGCAATTCAACAGCAACATTTTCATTCAAATTTGTTGACCACATTATTAAATTATTTCGGCGGATAACGGTGTATTCATAATAAAACTAACTTGGAAGGAATTTTTTACATTAAAATATCTAGTAGTACGGTTGCTTGTCAATTTCATTATGATTTCATTAAATGTGCATATCAGACAAAACAGATATAAAATAAAATCCAAAGAAAAAAAATCTTTTTTTTTCATATAATAAAATGAATATTGTTCCTTTTATAATTATGTACAAAACAGATATATGTGCAAGGCAATGAAGAACAGAATGTGCATTAATTTTCTTCCATAATTATGTACAAAACGCAACAGTCTTAAATTTACATTTCAATCTTAAATGTTGGTCTTTTTAAAAATTTAGATTTAATATAATCAATCAAGTTAAGTTTGGCACAATCTTTTTTTCAAGTTTACCTTACATTCCTGATTCACATGATAATATAAGAAGAACAAATTTTTGTTTGTCCACCATTCCATCAACCTGCAACACAAATGTTAGTTTAGCGTTTTTGCAATCTTCAATCTCATTACATGAATATAAATTTTGTTAAAATAGAGTGACTTGAATTTTAAATTTTTTCCATCAAAATGGAAAATCTTTTGCATAAGGAGTAATTAATTGACTTGATAATTCATGAGTTTAATGAAATATGATAAGTTATTTTCAAGTTCATTAAAAATTTGCTCTTTGCTGTTAAATGACTTATACATTTCTACATTTATTACTAACATATGCATACATTCGCTTCCTTTTGATAGGTGTTGTATGATGCTTTTGAGGTTGCTACATGATGTCGCACTCTTTCTCCTTCAAATCGGTCATGCTTGCATTAATGTATTGTCTATCGATGTTCATATGTCTTTGTTTTTAGTATGTTTCATTTTGGTTAGCTACAGTTGTATGTATTGTTACTTTTAGTCACAAATATTTATATGCTTAATACTCCGTGTATGATATATTATGGATATATATACATATATATTGTGATTTGGCTTATGACTCCATTTAATTACATACATTACAATGTGATAAATGTTGTTTTTTGAATTTTTATAATATATTAGTTAAAATAAGTTTAGTAGAATTGAAATTGTAAGCTTGAATGTATATGGCAATATGCAATGGAATTTTTTTTATAGCGTTTTAACTATGATACGAAAAGAAAATTTGTTACAGCTTTCATATACTGTAGCATTGTGCTGGTGCTATAAATAATATTCTGCAAGGTTTAAAGAATTTTCATAGCAGAAAACAATGCTAATAGATAATAATTAATTTTCTATAGCGTTTCAATGCATAATAAAAGATTGACATAATATTTCCACATCGTTTTTAGATGCTATAATAATATGGCATGTCAACATATAATAACAATTAAATGATGTCATGATTGTTCGCATCATAAAACGCAACTCTGTATAAAAGTTCTAAGCAAGCTTCAAAATGCTATAGAAAAGTAGTTGTACCGATACGCCTAGTCTAAGATAGCAACAAAAACGCCGTTAAAAGTCTGTTTTCCATTTCAATTTTGAAATGTTATTATATCTATTAGACTCATTACAACTTGTTAATCTATGGCGTTTATAAAAATGCTATAGAAGGCTTTAATAGAGGTTTTTAAAGATATAAAAAGGTATGTTTGTTGTAGTGTTGCTACTAATCCCGAGGAGGATTCCAAAATGGATGTAGTAGAGGTAGTGCCCTTAGTTTGTTCGTGTCCTAAACAACTTGTATGGACAAATGCTAGCATTGCATTTCGTTTGGAGGCAGTGTTAGAATTCCAAGTGGGATTGCTAAAGAAAAGTTAAAACATAGCCTCAAGCCTTACAATCGGAAATGACTAAAACAGGGGATATGCGACAGTGCTATGTGGGTCACACCCATTAGGGTTAGTCATCACCCGATCTAGATCGATATTTTCAGATTATGTATGTTAGTGACCTGGGTACGGCTGTTGATCATAACTAAGGTGGTGATATATTCAGTACAATCTAGTAAGAGGCAGGTCGATCTTGTGTTGGTAGAGAGTCCATGTGAGTCTTTCAAGGTATACTATGGCAAGCGGTACCCCAGTAGCCTTATCATTGTATTAAATTCATTTTCCAATAAGCGTCGTACGGACTAAGTTATACCCAAATATGTTGGAATGTGAGACGCAATCATTTTAGCTATATTCAATATTTACTTTAAACTCTAGACATTATTATAATATCACTGGATTTTCTATAAAAGTGTTTTGGTTATTGTAAGGTAAAAAATCATCTATGTTTATGTACAGCAAGGTCTTATGAGATACCTTTATTTTCAATGGGTTTTATACATATAATAATCCAGTTATTTGGAGTTTACTCACACTAGACCCATGTATGACCTGGAGTTTTTCTTTCTTTTCCCTAAAACTCTTAGGTACTCTAATTTGTATGAGTAGCCAAGTAGTCCGGGTTCTTACGGATGCATTTTGAAGGAGCATGGAGCAGGAGGCTTCACCGTACCTAGTTATCTATTTTATTTCCACTGTGCATGTATTAATGTATCGCTTTGTAGGGGCAAACAATTATAACTGTCCCTAGTTAAAGTTGGTACCTGTTGTGACTTTGATATTCATTTTGGGAATTATGCTATATATTATCTTATGTTCTAGTATATATGATTGCCTTGCGCTGTGAGATTCTGTGTTTTTGTCTTCTTCTCTTTTCTTCTCTTTTTACCCCAATGATTTGTCTTTCAAACACCTAGATGATTGGCACATGAATATCGTGGTTGTATTAACTATCATCTTTCAGAATAAGAAAGGCGGACCATTACACATGGTATTAGAGCTTAAGCTGAGAGAATACCTATGCTTTGGTCGGGGTTAACTCATTAGAGATAGAGTTAGTGATACCCTAAAATGAGTTTAGTCTATGAGAATGCATATTTTTAAATTTTATTCGTATATATTCGAGTTATTTTGATCAGCTTGATATTTTTGATTTGTACCCTTTCCCTTAAGATTATCTCATCTAAGTATTCTTAAGGTTATCTAACTATATCCAGGTAGTGAGAACAAGAAATAGGGCAAGACAAGGTAGAGGAGCTAGTAGCACCGTGACCACCAATGGTCGAGCTTCGAATGTTGGAAGAGTTGGAGTAGTTGAAAAGGAGGCACCAGTGTAGCCCCGTGTGAACTTTGTAGCTCTGTGCAAGGATTATGCTAATCTGGGAGGAAAGCCGTTTAAGGACATGGGATCCATTATCGAAGTACAGGCTTGGCTTCGTACTTGCAAAAAGATTTTCGAAGGGCTAGTTATTTCAGATGAGAAGTATCATTTGTTAGCATCCTTGCAGTTGCATGATGGGCCAACGGAACGTTACAACGAATGTGCCTGAGGATGATTTTTCATGGGCTAAATTTAAGTAGGTGTTTGAAAACCAGTTCATGTCCACTACCGAAAAAACCTATATGTATAGGAGTTTCTTCGATCTTACATAAGTAGATTTGTCGGTAGCTGAATATAAGACCAAGTTTAATAAGCGATCACGATTTGACTCGGAATTGATTGATACCCTTCTTAAGACAAATGAGATGTTTGTGATGGGAAAGAGAGAAGGATTTCAGGAGAAGATGACTACCATCTGAAGGGATCTTATGTGGATTTGGTAGGTATGGCTTTGAGGTACGAAGTTCTAGAAAAGAAGAAGCCAGCAACAGCACCAAGCAATAATAACAGTAACTCGAACAAGAGGAAGTTCAACCAGTGATGGAAGAAGTAGTGGAAGGGAAAGCCATGAGGAGACTAAGGGAACAAGATCAAGGATGTTGAGTGTAATCAATGTAAATAGAAGGGCCATCTGGCTAGGTATTGTAAGAATTCTGAAGCTTCAAAGCAGTAGGGAGGACATATGTCTCAATGGTTTAGAAGACGCTTTGTTACAATTGTCAACAACTAGGGCATATGGTGAAGGAATGTCCGCTAATAAAGTAGGGACAACATGTCAAAGTGTACACTATCAAGGATAAACCATCGATCTTGGCAAATGTAAAAGGAATGGGGTTCTTGATGGTACTTTAATGATTAATGGCGTTTTCGTTTGAGTATTGTTTGATACCGAGGCTTCCCAAAGTTTCATTTCTTTAGAATTGGTAGAAAAATTGCAACTTTCCCCAAAAATTGTAGAAACCCCTATTTGTGTGTCTAACCACATAGGAAATACGACTAATCCATGCATGATTTGTGAAGATATACAAATTACTTACCTTACCCACCTTTTTTCATATGACCTGTATGTTTTAGACTTTAAGGGGTTTGACATTATACTCGATATGGATTGGTTGCTGGAGAACGAAGTCATCTTGGATTATGTTGGGAGAACGATATCTTTGAAAGCTAAATTTGGAAAGTTTGTTAAATACCATGCGATGATCCAGGGTATCACATGAGTAGTTTCTAGTATGCCTTGGAATCATCTCAAGAAGAGTTAGGGTCTGTATTAATTGTTAAGGATTTCCTTGATGTTTTTGAAGAAGTTAACAGTTTACCCCCACATCGGGAGATTGAGTTTCATATAGACTTAATTCCCAATTCAAGACCCGTTATTCAACCTATTTATGAAATGGCCTCGAGAGAGAAGAAGGAGTTATGGGATCAAACAGATGATTCCTTAAGAAGAAAGCGGATTAGACGAAGTCATTATAGTTGGCAAGCAGCTGTTGTTTTGTCATAAAGTCAGATGGATCTTTAAGACTTTGTGTGAATTGGGAGATGAACAAGCAGACTATTCGAAATAAGTATCCATCACCCCGCATAGATGACTTGTTTGACCAACTTCATAGTGCTCGAGTATTTTCCCAAATGGACCTTGCTACAAGATTTCACCAGTTATGAGTAGCGGAGGATAGTATACCCTTAACTGCATTTAGAGGGCCAAATTTTTTTCTTTGAGTGGTTGGTTATGCCTTTTGGGCTAACCAACGCACCTGCGTATTTCGTAGATCTTATGAATCGCGTTTTTAGAGATGTGCTCAATAAGTTTGTGTTAGTTTCCAAAGATGATATCTTGATTTACTCTAAGACCAAGGAAGAACACATAACACTATTTGGAAGTGGTGTTAGAAATGTTAAGTAAACATGTTTTGAAGGAAAAAATTTCTAAGTGTCATTTTTAGCAATCAGAAGTTGTTCGTCGATGGAAGTTCTATCGGTTTAGAAAACCGTCTAACGAATTTAACTTAAAAAATTAACCGCAAGCGCACGACATACAATTGTTAGTACGTGGTGAGTACGGGTCGATCCGTAGGGAATTGTTGATTTTAAAAATCTATTCAATCAAATTATACCAAAGTAGAGAGAGTGTTAAGCTAAAAATGTAAGAAACTAACAAAAAGAAAGTGATAAAAAATATAAGAGTGTGAAGGCAATTTAGAGGCAATTTCCACTATCTAGATCACATAAATCAACAAAATGAAGTTATGATCTCTCTTTTCTTGTCATTGGTGTAATTAGTTGATGTGCTTATCATAAGTATGATATATTTGTGCTATTAATTAGCCCAATATAAACCATCAAACTATAACACAACCACTAATACACATTTAACTCTCATGAAATATGACAACAAAGTTGAAAGCAAAATCTATTTTAAGCATGGCCTATTAACTGTTGTTTAGAAATATAGACCATCAAAATTTAATTTCAACAATCACTTCATTACCATCATCATATGTAGACGAAGAGGTAATTATTGTTTGTGATTGTTTAAGCATAGCCTATTTGGTGTCAACAATATAGGCTATCAAATTCAAATAAAAAACAATAAGTTAAACCACTTCAAATGTTTCATTAAGCACAAAAGGAGAACATAAACATCAAAATGTTGCATCTACATACTAGAGAGCTACATTACCCCCAAATTGAAGGGATTAGTCTCTCATATTTGTTATCATTTCAACAAATATAGCATGCAACATGAAAGAAAAAGAAAAGAAAAAAAGGAGCAAAGTAAAGGAAAAACTAATCTAATTGCATATGTAAATCTACACTACTAACATGAAAAGAAAAGAGCATGTAATAAAAGAGAACATGAATTAAATTGCATAAAAAATTACATAAGAAGAAAATGGCTAAGTAGCCATGAAAAGAGAATGAGAGTTTTTTTTTCCTAAACTAAGAGGCTAAAGAAGAGAGTAAGAGAGGAAGAGAGTTACATGAAACATAAGGGGTATTTATACAAGTTTAAAACCCTAATCCACTTTTTTGAGAACTACCCAAACTACCCCTCTAGGAAGTGTAATGGCCAAGTAATCATTAGCACAAGATAATCCTCATTTAGATGTGCATGAAGCTTTAAACTCTATTAGCATGTGCATTAGCCTCTAATTTGTACATGAAGGTAGGTGGGTAGGTGGGGTCCTCCATGATCCATGAAATGAATTATTTCCATCTACATTCCTTTGTATTCACTCTTGTGCATGCATATATTTTCATGATGCCACTTGTATTTGAATTTAAATTCCTACAAAATAACATAGAAATTTTCAATTAAATTTTAGAAAATTAATATATGCACAAAATGACCATTTTGCCCCTGGATGAAGATGAATATGTGACGTTTTGAAAATAATTTGAATATTGGTTTCAACAAGTTAAAATACCCAATATGATCATTTATTTAATTTAATTAGATAAAATATGGGAGTAAAAATATGCAAATTTACGTGCACATCAAATACCCCCACAATTATCTTTTTATTCATTCTCGAATAAACTAAAAACTGAGATAAATCCATTTTCGTAGGGAGCACGATTGCATTGAGTGTATACAACAAGCCGTTAAACCTCTAGGTGTCCCTAGTAGGACCAGTGTTGTCTCGTGAGGGTTTTCAGCGGATACTACCCACAGAATCCAAATGCGAAATGAGAAATTTCCTAAATGCAAGATTTATTTACAAAGACACGAATGCAAGTTTTTCAAAAATATTTACAAATGAAGAATAAAAATTTTAAATCAACACGAGTGAGTTAGATATAAGTTTCGATCATCATCATGAAATTTCAGTCATTTACTCATCATAAACTTCAAACAAAAGCTCAGTTCACATTACATTCGACTCTAGCTTAACCTGTTGTTTCGGTTGAAAACATAGTGCAATTATGAAATGAATTCTTTAATTGATTGTCCTAGTTTGCAAAGTAGTATCTTCATTTCTTTTTGTATAGCAAGTCAATTCCATAAAGTTAAGATGATGTTTGGGTTTTAGTTGCTTACTCTCTCTTTATTTGAAAGAAAAATTACACACCTAGCTTAGGTAAACTGAGGCCAGATATACCACCCATGCACTGCCTTTCGGGCTTATGTGAGGGAAATACAGAGCATGACGAGTGCACACACTTACGTGCATACATCTATCGACCGTAGGTGGTTTTTATTAAGTTTTATTTTATTTACACACCTAGCTCAAGTAAACTGAGGCCATATATACCACCAATGCACTTCCTTTTGGGCTTACGTGAGAGGAATACAGAGCATGGCGAGTGCACACACTTACATGCATACACCTATCGACCGTAGGTGGTTTTTATTATTATTTTTTTTTTCTTTTTTTTCTTCTTCTTTTTTTTTGAAAGAGAGAGAGAGAGAGTTTTGCAAAATCAACTTAGCACCGCCTAACTTTAGAGATTAAAAATGTTATCGCAAATACTTTAAATCAACCACACTTTTAAACAAGGACTTCAATTTAGAATAAATTTCATAACCATCACCTATGAATTGTCCTATATACTAGTTACACCAAAGTTTCTTGTAATTTAAACTTTACTTTTTATTATTCGTTAAGATGGGTACCTTTCTAAAAATTTCAATTTAATGACCAAAACTGAAAGCTTACTCCGTCATGCCTATTCAGGAGTAAATTAAAATGCTAAAAAGAAAATATTTTTGAGATTTATAATTTTTGAGATTTTTTTTGGAACTTATGAGTTTAAAGAAAAAAATGGAAATTCCAAAATGCTATGAAGTTTTTTTTTTGAAAAAAGAAGAAGATGAGACTCCCCACCTCCCCCACGCTTAATTTTAACTGTGTCCCCACAGTCAACCCAAGTGGAAGGAGAAAAATAAAAATAAAAAGATGACCTATATTTACATGAAAATGAACGGTATTTACACGAGATCAGAAAGTATATCGTCAAAAAGTAAATGAAACGGTCTTCCAAAGACCGATTTATTTGTTTCGTCAAGTATATGAGACACAGCTTAAGCTCGGAGAACCAAATCGTAAAAGATTTCAAAGTTGAATTTTGATTTGGGAAAACGAATGTCGTTTTATTAAAAATCGTACGAGTTGTTTTATTTTCGATGATTTTTGGGGTAGATATACCGATTGATTGAAGTTCAAGTTTATTTTCACCAAACTGAAATTCAGGTTTGTCATTGAAAAATTCTTCAGAATTATTGTTTTCAAAATCAAAATGGTGATTTAAATCTTCCCCGTCAAAATTTAACAATTCATTTTCGAAAAGTCCAAAGAAATCGTGTTCGTTAAATTCATTTTCCTTTGTTGGATTATCAACAACTTCATTTCGTATATCATTTTCAAAATCGGAAAAAGGAAGATCGAAATTTAACTCGAGTTTCTCACCCCCAAAAGAATTGAAATCCAACTCAATTACCATGTTTTCAACAACTTCATTAAGATCATCATTTTCAATTTCAAAAGTTGTTGTTCGTAAAATCGTCAATTATGGTAAAAGATGAATTACTATTTGACTCATTACACGTTGGGATTTGATTTTGTTGTTCATGTAATTTTTTATATGTTTTAATCAACAAATCCGTTTGATCATCGTAAATTTCGTTCATTTGTTCAACAAAATCCAACTTATAATTATTGACTTGAGAATTTTCGATTTCGACGTGTTGAGAACAAAAGTTTTTACTCGGATCATAGTCGAGATTATTCTCATTGCCAAAATTATTTGAAAAGTGGTTCACATTTCCATTTTGAAATTGGTTTTGGTGTTCGATGCTGTATTAGCATGAGTTATAATAGAAATCATTTGAATTTTGAATTGAATTCAAATTTTGAAATCCTTGACTTGAGTTATTACACAAATATGAATTACACAAATCATTTATACTTTGATTTTGCTGTGTAGAGAGTTCAAGTAATGATGAAATGCTATTTTAAGAGTCGAGGGTTGGTCATAATTTTGAAAACTTTGTTGTTCAAAATTCGAATTGTTTATAGAATAATTGTCGTTAAAATATCCATACGAATTTGGAGTGAAATCATATGGATTATATTGATTTTCACAACTATTGTAAAATTCAAGTGAATATGGAAATTCAGAAATTTTCAAGAATGTTTTTGGTATTTTTTTTATAAAGGAAAATATTTACAAAAAGAATTTATCTATCAAAATGGAAATTTATTTTTGTATTTTGGTTTTTCAATTTTTTTTTGTTTTTGAAAAGATTTTATATATATTTTATTTGAAAAAAAAATTTTCTAAAAAAAAAACTAAGTACATTTTTTTTATTTTTTATTTTGAAAATTTTCAAAGGAAAAGGATTTAAAAAAAGTTCAAAGGAATATTTACAAATTTTCTAGTTTTGGATTTATTTTAAATTTTTTTGTTTTTTTAAATATGCATGAACTAATGCAACTAAATGAATGCAAGGTTAATTACGAATTATCTATCCTAACCCAAAATTGTATAATCACACATTTTCTTAAATAAACAAGATAGTTCTCGGCCAGGTAACAGAAAGGATTTATCGGTGCACCACGAATCACCATAGCAATGCAGCCGAAGGTTTAAGTACCTTCAGAGGAACAATTCAGTATAATATTTACGACTCACCATAATATTTATAACTGATTATTGCTCTGTCGTAGCCTAGACACCAAGAACGTAAATTATTCAAAGAAGACAACTTGTCAATATACAATTAAGAGCTATCGATGTCTAACCATTATTATTGACCAAATTTCTAAGATGAAATGCAAAGCAGAAATTAAACGTGTATTAACAATGCGACTACAAATGGATTTTTGTTTTTGTTTTTTGGTTTTTTTGAATTTTTTAAATATATAAATGCAAATGCAAGTAATCAACAATAACCAAAATAAAAACTAGAGATAATGGTGCGAAATTTTTTTTATAAGCAAGCAATTTATTTTTGACAGTAGTTCTTCTCCTTCTGAAATTCTACTTTGGCAACCTGAAATAAGAACAAGATATATACAGTTTTTTTTATTATGAAAGATGTAACTAAAATAAAGGAAAATCAAAACAAAACGAGAGACAACAAATAAAATTAAAAGAAACTTGTTATTTGAAAAAAAAAAGGAACCAACTTGTTATTTAATTTTTTTTTGTTCAAAATAAAAGAAAATTTAACTTAAGAAAGGAAAAGAAAACAAATAGAATTAAAATATATATATATATATATATATATATATATATATTAAACCCGGCCCATTTTGAAACCTAGCCCACTACCCAAATCATTTCAATTTATCTAATCCCCGATCTAATCAAACTTTCGGTAAAACATAATTGCTTTCTTCTTTTTAAAAAAAACTCAGATAAACTTTTGGTAAAACAAAATTTGGTTCGACTGCGTTAATTTGGAAGCTGTGGTTTGGAAATTCGAGAGTTTGGGATTAAGTTGATGGAAACGCGATTAACGGTTGGTGCTCGAATTGTAGATCGCGGCTATTGGTCGCGACTTGGTTGATTTTTCTATTGGATTCACTTCGGCTTTGGGGTGGTGGAGGCGTAGACTGCTGGAGCAGATGCGATGGGAATTGATTGTCGGAGGCGGTCGATTTGCCGGTGATGGAGATTTGCAGTTGCTGCTGTTCGATTTGGGGATTTTGCGGCAGTGATGAGGCAAGCAGTGATGCGGCAGTGAAGATGGCAGTTGAGCTCGATAGGGAAGTTTCGCGTGAAGAGGGCATTTGAGCAGTGGTGGGATTGCTGAGTTGTATGTTGATTATGTTGCAGGCTGAAGGCCGTAGGGGAGGAGATGAGGCTGACGGTCTAGCTGTGCACGGTGGGATGTTGGTCAGGGTTTTGTGATGTTTGAAGTGGAAACTACTGGTGGAAATAACAGTTTTGGTTAATGGTGATGGTCTGTCACAATGTCGAATGAAGTATGGCAGGCGATATGCGGTGCAAGTAGGTAGTAGGAATGACAGTGAACGGTTGGTATTGTAGTTGAGTGACGGTGGGTTTTTGGTGAATGGAGAGGTAGTACAGTGGTAGTTTTATGGTTGTTCATGTGTTTCAAGCTGTAGGGTGGAATAGAGAAGTGGGTATTGCAGTTTTGGGGAGCAATGTGCAGGTGAGTCTGTAGGTGCTGCTTTGTGGTAATGATCAGGTAGTGGTAATGATCCAGTCGTAGATGGAAGTGGTGAACTTGTATTGACAGTGGTGGTTGAGTTAATTGGCAAGCAAGTGGAGGGAAGAAAGGGTGTGCAGGTTTGAAGGTTGGTCGAGTGTGCTGTAGCAATGAGGTGGAGGAGTTGTAGTTATGTCAGAGGGAGAAATGGTTGCGGGCAAGTTATATTTTGTGTCGGCCGAGAATGATGGTGTTGCTTTGTTAAAGATGGTGAGTTAATGAAAGCGAACAATAGAGAAAAGAAAATAACAGAAAGTGTGCACTTGTGTAAAATAAGAGAAAAGAAAATAAGAGAAATTGTAAATGCAAAATGAAAACTTGCAATGCAACTGAAATTGTTAATGTAATTTTATGCAGTTGTTTTTTTTATAATGAAAATGGAAATGGAGATGCACAAGTAAACACAAAGAAATGCACAAGTGAACTGTTATGAGGTGATGAAAATGTTATGAAGTGAAACTGCCAACAGAGAATTAGCAATGAATGAAATGGCTAGGAACAAACACAGACATGCTCAAAACAGATGATAGATTTTTTTTTAAAAATGCAAATGCTAATTGAAAACAAGAAATACACAAGAACAAAAGCATACAACAAACATACACACAATTTTTTTTAATATGCAAACAAACACACAAGAAAATCAAACAACAAATAATTCGAAGAATAGAAAATCAAAATCAAGACAAATCCTTGGCAACGGCGCCAAAAACTTGTTCGTCGATGAAAATTCTACCGGTTTAGAAAACCATCGAAGGAATTTAAATTAAAAATTTAACCGCAAGCACATGGCATACAATTGTTAGTACGTGGCGAGTACGGGTCGATCCGCAGGGAATTGTTGATTTTAAAAATCTATTCAATCAAATTATACCAAAGTAGAGAGAGTGTTAAGCTAAAAATGTATGAAACTAATAAAAAGAAAGCAATATGGGAGTGTGAAGGCAATTTTGAGGCAATTTCCACTCTTTAGATCACATAAATCAACAAAATGAAGTTATGATCTCTCTGTTTTTGTCATTAGTGTAATTAGTTGATGTGCTTATCATAAGTATGGTATATTTGTGCTATTAATTAGCCCAATATAAACCATCAAACTATAACACAACTACTAATACACATTTAACTCTCATGAAATATGACAACAAAGGTGAAAGCAAAATCTATTTTAAGCATGGCCTATTAACTATTGTTTAGAAATATAGGCCATCAAATTTTAATTTCAACAATCACTTCATTACCATCATCATATGTAGACGAAGAGGTAATTATTGTTTGTGATTCTTTAAGCATAGCCTATTTGGTGTCAACAATATAGGCTATCAAATTCAAATCAAAAACAACAAGTTAAACCACTTCAAATGTTTCATTAAGCACAAAAGGAGAACATAAACATGAAAAGAAAAGAGCATGTAATAAAAGAGAACATGAATTAAATTGCAAAAAAAATTACATAAGAAGAAAATGGCTAAATAGCCATGAAAAGAGAAAGAGAGCTTTTTTTTATTTTCCTAAACTAAGAGGCTAAAGAAGAGAGGAAGAGAGTTACATGAAACATAAGGGGTATTTATACAAGTTTAAAACCCTAATCCACTTTTTTGGGAACTACCCAAACCACCCCTCTAGGAAGTGTGGTGGTCAAGTAATCATTAGCACAAGATAATCCTCATTTAGATGTGCATGAAGCTTTAAACTCTATTAGCATGTGCATTAGCCTCTAATTTGTACATGAAGGTAGGTGGGTAGGTGGGGTCCTCCATGATCCATGAAATGAATTATTTCCATCTCCATTCCTTTGTATTCACTCTTGTGTATGCATATATCTTCATGAAGCCACTTGTATTTGAATTTAAATTCCTACAAAATAACATAGAAATTTTCAATTAAATTTTAGAAAATTAATATATGCACAAAAATGACCATTTTGCCCCTGGATGAAGATGAATATGTGATGATTTGAAAATAATTTGAATTTAGGTTTAAACAAGTTAAAATATCCAATATGATTATTTATTTAATTTAATTCGATAAAATATGGTAGTAAAAATATGTACATTTACGTGCACATCAGAAGTAAGATTCCTCGGACATTTTGTGTTGGGAGATAGCATCTTGGTTGATCCAGTAAAGGTAGCATTTTTTCAAGAATGGAAGACACCGCAGACTCCTACAGAAGTTTGAAGTTTCTTAGGCATGGTCGAATTTTATTGGAGATTCATCCAGGAGTACTCCAAGGTCGCCTCACACCTAACCACGTTAACGAAGAAGGATGAGAAGTTTGTTTGGACTCCAAAGTGTGAAGAAGCGTTTGTGGTATTGAAGAAGAGACTGGCTAGCGCTCTAGTTCTAGCTATTCCGAATGGAGAGGAATGGTTGATGTATATACAAATGCTTGCGGTGTAGGATTAGGTGAAATTATGATTCATCACGGGAGGGTTATTGCTTATGCTAGTAGGCAGTTGAAACCACATGAGAAGAATTGTGCAACACATGATTTGAAGTTATTAATTGTGGTGTTTGAAGTGAAGATGTGGAGATATTACCAGTTGGGTAAAAGAGTTCGAACTCTTCATGGATCACAAGTCCCTGAAGTATCTTTTCATGAAAAAAGATTTGAATATGAGGCAACAACAGTGGTTGGAATTTTTGGCAGCCTACGACTTGGATATTCTTTATATGTCGGGAAAGGAAAATGTTGTAGTGGATGCTTTGAGCAGGAATGCCGTTTTGGCTCTCTTGGTAGTTACTATTACTCTTCTAGAAAGGATTGCAAGCAAACAAGGAGAAGATAGTCTTTTGGAAGAATTTATTCAAGGAGTTGAAGAAGGTCGAAGTTTGGGTTTTGAGATAGATAGTAGTGGTATTTTGCGGATGAGTGGAAGGTTGTGCGTTCCGAATGTTTGTGGACTTGGACAAGCTGCTTTGAAGGGATGCCATAAATCTAAGTCGAGTATCCATCCTAGATTTAATAAGATGTATCGGGATATGAAGCGAGTATTTTGGTGGCCCTGGATAAAGAGGGATATTTCAATCTATGTTAGCCAATATGCGAACTTCCCAAATCAAGGGTGATCACCAAAGAACTGCTAGGATACTACAACCACTGGAAATCCCAAATTGGAAATGGGAGCAAGTATAAATGGATTTCATTGATGGGTCATCTAGATCTAGGAAAGGTAATGAAGCTATTTGGGTCATTGTGGATCGGCTAACGAAGAGTGCCCATTTTATTCTAGTAAAGCCGACAAGGACTGCAGCAACTTTGGCAGAGATTTATATGAGAGAGATCGTCCGATTGCATGGAGTTCCAGTGAGCATTGTAAGCGATGGAGATCCAATCTTCACCACCCAATTCTGGGAGGCATTACAAGTGGCTTTGGGAACAAAGCTAAGTTTGAGCACGACCTATCATCCTCAATTTGATGGACAAATGGAAAGAGTGAACCAAATCTTGGAAGATCTTTTGAGAGCATGTTTCTTGGACTTTGGAGGATCGTAGGAGGATCATATGCACTTGGTGTAATTCTCTTACAACAATAGTTATCAAGCAAGCATTGGCATGGCACCCTATAAAGCTCTATATGGACTGACCTTGCAAGTCACCAGTATGTTCGGTGGAGATCGGGGATCGATTAGTGCTTGGACCTGATATGATTTGTGCAACGACCTATCTTTTTCGACCCTTAGAAAAATCAACATTAATACATCCACGGTATTCACATGTCGAATATCCAAGTACTGGAAAGACAGATTGCTGGGTGAAGAAAGAAAAAGACAAAATAGAATCTCACGTCGTGATGAGAAATATATAATATACATAAGTCTTTACAAAGAGAAATCATCTTTATTATATGCACAACATCAGAGCACTCAACCTTTTTCCAGTTTGGACAGTTATAACAGCATGTCCTTATAATTGCTGATAAACAACAAACAAAAATCAAGAAAAAAAATAGCAGAAGTATATAAGTACGTGAATTTGTCTTGGAGAATCTAGCTCATCCCATAAAAGCTCCAAAGTATCCAGCTACATCTGGAAAAGTAGGCTCGCGCTAACCCGTGCATTGTAGGAAAACAACACTCGGATCAGTCTGGTAAAACAAGCATGAGAAACTTAAACTATAAGAAATTTTATTTATTTAACTTGTAGAACCCTCCAAAATCAAAGGTATCTCATAAGATCACGCCGCATATAAACACAGACGGGTTTTTACTTTACGATAACCAAAACATTTTCTGTAGAAAATCCAGTGGTATTATAATAATGTCCAGGGTTAAAGTAAATATGTATTCATGTTCAAAATTGTTATATTAATTAAATTCCAGCGTAATAGATATACAATCAAGTCCGAAGGGTCGTATTGGAAAATGTAATCCAGCTATGACTAGGCAAGGGACTACCTTCCGATGGTACACCTCTTGAAAATGTACCTAAGGGCTATAGACGTATCCACCACTCTGCTACACAAAGCTGGCTGCCCCATCAACATGACAAGCCAGATTACCTCATCCCTTGACACCGAGGCTACAAACATTGCCTCTAGATGCCTACGCAAAACAACTCTAAGGGAACAATCTAGAATGGGATGACGACTCCTAATAGTAGCTAACCACATAGGTTTGCTGCATACCATGTTTTAGTCATTTTTCCTGGTTATGAGGCTTGAGGCTACGCTTTTACCTTTTCTACTAGCAGACCATCTTGGAATGCTAAGACTTCCCTCCAGGTAGAGATGCAATGCCAGCATTCATCCATGCAAGTTGTTCTAGGATCGAATGAACATTCAAAATTTACCATCTTCCATATTGGAATCACCCTCAAGAAGAATGGTATAGCTCCATAGCATACTTCGTCACAAACGTTATTAGTTTGGAGTGGTTCGAATAAATCTAGAAAACCAGTGTCTCTAAACTAAGCGATGATTTTCGGCTAACTCAATTCCAGTTCTTTAGAAGTATGCAACAAGTATTCGAGTCCTCATCGGGGAACTCAAATATACGGTCATACTTGCTGAGTCAAAACGGGTCAAGATTTGATAGTCGGTTATTTAACTACCAAATAAACGAACATTCAAAATAGAGATTACATTTCCCATGGAAACCACTAAGCTTTTTAAATTAATCTTTCATTAATTAAATCTCTTTCCAAAATATTTAATTCAAAATACCCTTATAAAGGATATTTTAATAAACCTCTTATACTTCATTCAATACTTGAATACTTATCTCAATGGTATAAGTATATTTACAAAACTAGTCACTTTCAAACTTGGAAAACTTTCCATATACTTATACAATGGTATAAGTATATTTACAAAACATTTAAGAAAGATTTCTTACTTCAAAATTATATTAAATGGATCAAAGCAAATGTTATTTAAAATAGAGATAAGGATAACACCAAACACTATTTGTTTGGTGTTAAGTGTGGAATGAATGTTCCATACTACCATAATTGAGAAGGTCAGTTAAGGGAAATCCAAATTTTGAATTCTTTTATAAATTTTCTTCAATAATTGTTTTTAGTAAATCTCTTTCATTTATGAAATTTCCTTTACTTAACTTCTAAATCCATTTATAAAACTCTTTGTAAATTTCCAAGTTTATTTAGAAAACTCTTTCATAAATATCGAAACCATATATATAACTCTTTATAAATTTCCAAAATCATTTATAAAACTTCTTCTCAAATTTCAAGGTCTCTTTCAATTTATAAAACTTCTTTTTTAAACTTTCTTTATTAAAACTAAATTTTCTTTTTTTAAAAATAAATTTTAATCAAATAAGTTTCCTCTGATAAAATCAATTATCTAAAACACCTTGAAATAAACAAGTTATTATTTAAAACAGTCTTTTTTTAATTATCTTTAGAACCCATTCAAAATAATAACTTTAGAATATCATTAATGATATATTAAATTAATTTAACAATATTATTATACTAATAACTTAACTTTAAAATAATATTAATATAATATTTTAATTAACTTCGAAATATTATTAATATAGGAATTAATTAAATTTAAAACAACATAAATATAGTAATTAATTAACTTTTAAATAATATTAATATAATAATTAATTAATCTTTATATATTAATAAAATAAAGTTAAATAACTTTAAATAAATAATTAAAATATTTTAAAATAGTAATTAACTAACTTTAAAACAACAATTGAATATTCTTAAATAACTTTATGAAATAATTAAGTAAATTTAAAGAATCATATTGATAAAATAATTAACTTTAAATCATTATTAAAACAATAATTAATTATCTTTAAACATTATTAATAAATAATAACTACCTTTAAAAACCTTATTAATAAATAATAATTATCTTCAAAACCTTATTGATAAAGTAATAACAATTATCCTTAAAATAACATTGATTCAATAATTAACTTTTCAAATTTAGAAAGAGGCTTAGAGACCACAATGGTACTTAAACAAGTTACCATTTATTTTAATTAAACTTCCCAAGTTATAATACTTGGTACTTACACAAGCAGATTTAGGTGTAATTAAATCCATAGCTAACAATCAATTGTTAATACAACACTTAACCAATATTAGTCAACTAATATGTACATAAGTGTCTACACTAATGTAATAGTAGAACTGTGTTTATTTTTGCCTAATAGATGTCCAAATATAGCCTATCCAATTAATTATAGCAGAATGATGATTTATTCTGCTAAATAGATGTCCAATAAATTTAATTAGCGAAATGGTATTTTATTCCGCTAAATAGGTGTTCAAATTGCTCTATTAAATTTACTTTAATAATGCGGTGTTTATTTGTCCAAATAGATAACATGCATGGAGTATAACTAATTTAACTATCTTATTATCCCAATTGATGCAATTTTAATTAATCAGTATTAACTTATCATTAATTATACTACATCAAAACAACCAAAAATTTATGCCATGACATAGTATTCATCAACTGGAGTCCAGCGCAAAAATCCGAAGATTAATCGGATTTCAAATGACCAGGTCATCAAATTCTAAGTTTACAACATTTATTAATATTTAAATAATCAAAACATATAAATGTTTCTCACCAAAGTGCACATGGGCCTAGGCCCACTTGCCTAAAACTTCATACCCTACTTGCATGCATAGTCCACTTCCCAAAAAAAATCGAAATCCTGCAACCAATTTAATGTATGAACGTGCATGTGCACACTCCATCACGGCCACCAACCTCATATCCAAACCCACCAGCACAACCGTCTTCACCTCCTCATCACAACGAACCTCTTTGCCTAGCCCCTAGTGCTCCAGAACGAAATCCCACCATCCTCATCCGAGCTTTAAAAATTGTTTAAAAATCGCATCAGTTACCCCATTGCGAGCTAATTGCAACCCCTAAACAGCATCCAGACCCCATCAAATTTGGCCACAGGGTCATCCTTTCCTCCATAAACCCATCATCACACTCCATTTCACCAACCACCGCCTAAATCTCCGACAAACTCAAACCCTAGCCTCCGACCATCACCATTGACCATCACGAAACTCCGTCGAAACCTCCATAAAAATACTACATCGCTATACGAACCCAACGACGCATACGGTGTCGATTAATTCTATATGGATCAATGGAAATTAAATTTTGAATTTTGATGCACTTAATATTTGTTCACTGAAATTTGACGATTACTCGCTCGTCTCTTGACGAAATTGAGTGCGACCAACTTTATAGGGAAGTAGAGAGGATGATGATCAACTTCTTATTTGAAAGCGGAGTCTAAAAGTGGATGGATTGGGAGAGATTATGATTTTTAAAGGGAATAGGAGTTTAAATTCTTTGTTTTAAAAAAATTCAGAGAGTTTAAAGTGAAATATGAAGAAGGAGAAGATGCTTTTGTGCGTATACCTGAGTGCTTATAGCTTGGATCATCTCACAACAAAGGGAACAAGGTGACAAGGTTGCGCTGTAGTGAAGGGGAACAAGAGCAAGGAGAGACAACTGTAATAGGTATGGAAAAAGGGAAAATAAAAGGTTGGCTGCACTTTGTATTTGGGCATATTGATTTTAAGTTTTGAATTGAAAAGATTGCGGTATCCCCCCACACCATATCTTGTCCATGTACGAGTCGCAAATGATAAAAAAATGCTATCGTGCACAACAATGTGACACGATCACAAAACAAGAATAAAACACACCGGTTAATAAGTTCTGTTAAATTTTAAAAATGCCAACATTCGACGTAAAATACATCAAACGTAAATTAAATATTTTATAAATTAAGAAATATGGAAATAATTCTATAAGTTAAATTAAAAGTACGTCATTAACAATCAAACAGTTATTTGAAACATAGATTTTATTATATTTTAAATTCAAATTCGCATAGGTAAATAAATCAAATATTCAAATCTGAAGACTCCAAAATTATGCGTCGTTACAATTTGGGATGCTACCAAGAATGTTATTGTGATCAAGAGGAGGATGAAAGAAGCTCAAGATCTACTGAACAGTTATGCAGATTGAAAGTGGAAGGGATTGGGAATTTTCAGTTGGAGATTTTGTGCTTGTGAAGATTTCCCCGATTAGAGGAGTTGTTTGATTCGGAAGAGTAGGGATGTTGGCAACAAGACATGTTGAACCCTTTCGAATTCTTGAGAGGATTGGGCCGCATACTTATAGAGTTAAGTTGCAAGAAAGATTGTCGGGAGTCCATAATGTTTTTCATGTGTCGCATTTGATGAAGTATGTGCATGACCCATCGCTGATTGTAGAGCCATATGTTCAAGAGGATTTAGAGATGGAACCAAACCTTATTGTGATAAGACATCCAGATGCATTGTGGATCGAGATATGAAAAAATTACGGAATAATATGGTAACACTAATTAAAGTTCAGTGGAGTGAATATCCCAGAGATTACACTTAGGAGATGGAAGATAACATGAGGAAAGATTATCCCAGGTTGATTCTAAAATAGTGTTTGCTTATTGTATGGATTGTGTACTTGCTAATTATGATGTTGTTGCTTAGTATATATCTTTTATATGCACTTCATCATTTATAAAATATACCTTCTTGAGTTATTTTAAGTTATCTTTTTGTGTGCTAATTTCGGGACGAAATTCTTTTAAAGGGAGAGAATGTAACGACCTGAAATTTAATTACTTTAACTATGAATATTTGATATATTTTTTAAATAATTAATTAGTAGATTTTTGTAATCAAATAAACCTCTTTTAAGTAATAACTAATGATGGTGAAGTTGTTTTAAAATTTGATTATCAAAAATAATTAGTTTGAAGAAAAATAAAAAATATGACCGAAAATTGTTTTTTTGGATTTTCAACTTTTCATCATCTACAATTTGTCGGAAAACATTGTGTAAACTAGGGTACACACACACACACACACACACATATATATATATATATAACATTTGGAATTGGTTAGAGTTAAACATGTTCAAATATTTACTTAAGAAAATAAGGTAAGTTGACTTTTCTTTTAAATAATTAAATAAAAAAAAGGAAATGTCACACATCATGACAACTCATCCTAGTACGTTCAGAAAGTGGTGATGTGATATGGGGTGGTAGTTTGTTGGTTGCATGTGAATTAGGCAAGGAGAGGGTGAGGTGGCACTTGATTATGGAGGGCAAATGGACTAAGGGCAAAAGGGTAATTTTCATGTTTCATTTTATATAAAACAAAATTTTCTTTTTTCCCATTTTCATTTTCATTTGATCCACTCATTTTTAAAACTTCTACTTCTCTTCAAAAGTCTCATTTTTATTCCATAGCTTCCCTTGAATTTTCAAGTTAAAAAACTTCTTTTTCCAACTTTAATTCCTTATAACCTATTTAAAAATACTTCCTTTCTACCTTGCACCTCCTCTCTTCCAAAAACAAGATCCAAAACCCCATTTCAAAAGCTAGGCCGAGCCCATTGTACCCTAGGCCAAACCCTTTTGGCCACTTTAGGCTACCAAAAATCTTGTTTTTACAAAGCAAAACCAAGTTCGAGCATCGGTGGAAAGTCGGGTAGTAGTTTGATTTGTTTCGTGAGATTTTGATGAGCAAAGCTTACCTTTTTAAAGAAAAGTTTTAAACTTTATTGTTACTGTTAATAATAGTTGTTAGCAGTTTGGAGAGTAATATTTGCTTGTATTTATACATATATGTGATTGTATGTGGTGATTGGTTGTTGACTTGAAATTATAGTCGAAGTGTCAAGTGGTTATGAGAAAGTAATGGTCTTTGTTTGTTTATAAATGTTGTTTAAATGCGAATATATGTTTGAGCTTATGTATATGGTTGGTTGTATGCTAGTTGGAATGTAAAACACTTGGATTTGTGTATGTTGTGACATCGAGATCCCGTGATGTTTAAACTTGTCTACTTAGTTCTTTTCTAGAAAAGTGTTATAAAGTTTTCAAAACTTTTACTTTTTGTTTCCAAAAACTTTAAACAAAGTTATAAAGTAATTTAAAACATGGAAGAAAAGGGTTTTTAAAGTCACTTTGATTTGTAAGCAAATTTTAAGGTTATGGTATCCATAGCAATAGTTGCTATGGATGCAGTTCGCAAAAAACTTAATTTTTGTTTATACCAAAATGGGTTTTCACTTTTGATATTTTGAAGTGTCTTTAAAACCATATTTTAGTATGAAAAAGGTTTGATTATTGTTTAATTAGTATATTAAGTAAAGGTTTAATGATTATTTAACTGATTGAGTAAGGAGTTAACGATTATTTGATTAATTAATTAAGTAAAGACAATTAAGCAAGGTTATTATTAAATTATTTAAGTATTAAGTAAAGGGTAATTATTGATTAATTATTATGTAAAGATTTAAATTAATTAATTATTTGAATAAGGTTTAATGATAAATTAATTATTAGTTCAGTAAGGTTTAATAATTAATTATTATTTAACTAAGGTTTAATTGTTAATTAATTATTAATTATGTAAGGTTTAATTGTTACTTAATTATTATTCAAGTTAAGATTTAATTAATATTTAATTATTATTAATAGAATATTTAAACTTATTATTAATTAATTAAACAAAAGGTTTTTAATTTTTAACCATTTTATATTCCACGGATCGGTTTATTTAAAAAGCAACTTTCTTTTACGAAATATGGGTTTTAAATACAAGGGATTTCTTTGTCCATAATATTAAGTAGCCAAACAAATATCAATAAGTTATACTAAAACTTTAACACGTTTTATTGAAAGTAAGTCATCTTGCATTTAGCATTAAAAGCCGATGAGTGGACTTTACTCTATTTTTGAGATCTAGAACTTGATTTTCTAGGCGAGATAGAGAAGTTGAAATGTCGAAAGCATGATAAATAAAAGAGAGTTAATTTAGATAAATGGGTCATGTTAAATTAAGTATATGGAAGATATTTCATCGTATACTTAACACCAAATTCCAAGGTATGAAAACTTGTCACTATCCCAAAAAGTAAGAATGTACGCTGAGCCAAGGTTAGCTTCTAACTTGTTCGACTTCATTGTTAATCAAGGGATGATACTATTTGAAATTGAAAAGTGGGGATAAGTATAAGACATCTTATTTTTCATACGCAAATCTATAAACACCCCAGATAATGGATTTTTCCACAATCAATAACTTGACCCTTTTTAAATTATCAAATGTTGGTTCAAAGAGACCGAGGTAGGATAGCATGAGTTATCTAAAAACACTTCGAACCAATGTAAGCGTTCAAATAGGAAAACATCAATAAGATGATGGAATCGAAGATGAAGATCTTTGAAGTGCAAGGGCTATTTGCTACCGATCCTGAGGGTGATTCCAACTTGTTCATATCCCGAACAACTTGTATGGATGAATGCTAGCATTGCATTGTTTCCTGGATGACAATGTTAGCGTTTCAAGTGGGATTGCTAAAGAAAAGGTAAAATGTAGCCTCAAGCTCACAACCGGGAATGACTAAAACAAGGGATATGCGGTAGGGCTATATCGGTTGCACCATTAGGGTATAGTCACCACCCGATCTAAATTGATATTTTCAGATTATGTATGCTAGTGATCCGAGTATGATAGTTGATCACAACTGGGATGGTGATATATTCGGTACTATTCGGTAAGGGGTAGGCTGATCGTGTGGTAACCGGCGGTCCATGTGAGGACATTGGTACACTTTATCTAGGGGTGTACAGTGCTGGAGGTACCACAGCAGCCTTATCATTATATGGAATCCATTTTCCAATAAGTGCCCTATAGGCTTAGTTCTGTCCAAATATGTTAGAATATCAGATGCAAGCATTTCAGCTATGTTCAATATTTACTTTAAACCCTAAACATTATTATAATATCAGTGGACTTTCTATAAAAGTGTTTTGGTTATCGTAAGGTAAAAACCCATCTGTGTTTATATGCAGTGAGGTCTTACGTTGTACCTCTATTTTCAAAGGATATGTATAATAATTTAGTTATTTGGAATTTACTCACACCAGACCCATGTCTGACCTAGGGTTTTTCTTTCTTTTCCCTAAGACTCTTGGGTACTCAAATTTATATGAGTAGCCAAGTAGTCTAGGTTATTATGGATGCATTTTGGATGAGCATGGAGCAGGAGGCATCACGGTACCTAGTTATCTATTTTATTTTTGCTATGTATGTATATTATGTATCAGCTTTGTGGAGGAAGGCAGTTATAACTGCCTCTGGCTGAAGTTGGTACCTGTTGTGACTCTGATTCATTTTGGGAATGATGTTATGTATTGTCTTATGTTCTATTATATATGATTGTTGCACTATGAGATTCTGTGTTTCTGTCTTTTCTTTTCAACGGCTTGTCTTTTGGACACCTAGATGATTGGTGCATGAATATTGAGGATGTATTAACTGTCGTCATTTTGGAGTAGGAAAGGCAGATCATCACACTCGTCTCTGATGGGATTTCTTGAACTAGTCATTTATGACATTAAGGGCTTGAGTGTGTGTTTCCACCAGCTCTACATTTAAATTTTTGGCATTCTAGATTGATCTGAGAGCCTCATCCCTTTGTTTTGTGACTTCCTCTAGCTCAAATTTGTAACCCACCATGATGTTGTTATTAGTTCTTCTCTCCGACTCGAATGATTGAATGGTCACCTGGTTGATTTGATTAAGGTCGAAAAGGACTTTGGTTAGCTTTTAACATTCGAAATATTGGTCAACTATTTCATTAACCCCTTCGATCCTAGTTGTCATCTTGATGGGAGATGTCTTTGATGTTATGATCGAACATCACCCCTGTTAGGCATGAGCTGGGTAAAGCAGCCTACATCTTAGTGTTGATAGTAGTAGATGAGATAGAGGGGTGGTGGTAGAGTAGCATGGCTTAAGACTTCTTTAGACTTATGGGGGGTTGTTATGGTGGTGATAGGAGATTGACTCCTCGAAAGTTGTTGCGGTAGAGTTTGGGGTTGAGTACATAGTTGAGACGAGCTAGAGACAGACTTTTGGCTATCGCAAGAATCACGTGGTTTCTTCCCCAAATCATGATTCTCCTCTATTCATCTTCTATCTTCCTCCTCCTAATATTATTTTTCGTTTCTCCTTCTCCTCTCATTCTTTGTCTCGTAGTGTGATCTAGGATGCTAGTAGTATGGACCCGGGGTCGACAAGCAGTTTTTGATTAATGCCTGAACGGAGATAGTCCGTACAATCCCTTGACATTATACTTGAAACGAGAAGAAGGAATATCAGAATTAACACACTAAATTAAGGACCAATGTAGAATGTTATATTCATGATCCTAGAAGTGCGTGAAGTGCGATATTTCCTTAAGCGTACTATGGACTATTCTCAGTGATATGTAAAGATGGAGTTTCATATCCCTCAATTAAGAGATTTGTAGTTGGAAAGCTTAGCTCTTTGGACTCTTATTAAGAATGTTTTCGATGGGGATGTCTGGATCGCTCAGAGATCCTAAATATTCTATGAGGAGCCCATGGGAGGAGTTGCTTCAATGACCAGCGCTAAGCAAGAACCAGACAAATGCTACATACACTTGATTACCAATTGCTTCGGACAATGTGGTACACGGGTTGTATCGCCTTTGGGAGGCGTTTCCTCATATGATTTGTTGTCCCATAGGTCAAATCTTCATCATCATCCTCATCGACTTTCTCGCCCTCTCCTTCTCCTTCCTCTCCTCTCACTTGTTCTTCTTCTCTTCCTTTATCTCTTTCTCCTCATTTCTCTTCTTCTATGTTTACCATATTTTCCTTTACCACTCTCTTGCCTCCTTCATCAAAATTTGCCTTGTCAAACTGGCCTCCATGGTTCCCCTAATCATCATCATAAGAATCACGAGTGGGGTAGAGGACTCAACAGTATCCTGAGATTTCATGGAAATAAGCAGTAAGGGGAACGAAATATCTTTTAAGATGAAGAAGACCATATTGGCGGAGCCTCTCATTAGTAAAGAGGAAGGTGGTCGTGCAAAATTCAAGGTCGACACTCTTTAAAGTCTCTAAAGTGTTGGTATGTGCGTCGCTAGAATCTCGATCGAGAAGATCAGTGTTGAGTATGAAAAAGAAGTTAGGAACTTGGATGAAGAAAATCCAAGTATATAAAGGAAAGTAGAGAAGAAAGCTTACGTCCGGACGACCAAAGGTGGTTGAAACCAAATGGCTAGTGAACAAAGAAGTATTCTCTCTTGAAGTAGCTTCTCTTGTTATGAAGCGCTTCTATGACCTTACGGCGATCCTAAGCCTTAACAATTCATAGAGAAGGCGAGTTTGCTCTTTTCTTAAAGCTTAAAAGATGTGTCAGCTCTCGAAAATTGGGAGAATGATTCAACCGCATCATGAACAAGACATACATAGAGTTGAGTAGAGTGTAGCCATTGGGATACACCTATGTTGGGGCCAACCCGATCTCTAGTAGAAAGAATTTAATGAATTCATAGAAAGGTGGGATAGCTCCACCTAAACATATGTACTTGTTGCATGCGATATGACCATGAGGTGGATTATGCGCTCATTAATCAAACTCAGGAAATAAGACATCATCTTCTTGGAACCCATGTTTAAAATAGAAAAAACGGGGTAATTCCGTTGTTAGTAAAATGGTGTTTGGTCTAGAGGGTTGTCCAAGACTCTTGCGGCATGCAGCTCGCTCAATGGAGGAGACAATTTTGAATGGGTGTCATTGGAATGATTTAGCCTTGAAGTTCAATTGTAATAGAACGTCTCGCTTCAAATGGAGTGACGTGAGGCTTGAGCGGTAAAAGAACCAGCCATAGAAGGAGTAGAAGCAGTAGATGGATTAGAACCGATTTTGGAGTAAAGACCTAGTCATTCTAAACTAAAATCTTGATAGCGAATGTAGTCAAGTATATTTTACTTTAAATACTTGTTTTAATTAGATTCCGCGTGATCGATGTGTAGAAATCCAACGAATGTCGGTGTGTTTTGACCAATCGGGTTCTGAACATCGACCGAGGCTGTGTGAAGTGTCAATCTATGCAATGTTCATTCTATGTCCAAAGCATGGTGTACGGAACATTCTGTGTGGATGACCCGCATATGCTGGCAAATGAGCTCCATCGCACGATGGAATTGTGTGTCAGATCTTACTCATTATCACAGAGTGAACAATAATGGATTCCCTTAATCGGATTGACATGGAGAATCCTTTTGCAGGGACACAGGATTATATTATTATCTTTTCTTAAATAGTCTACTCAGATGCCAAGTGCATTCAATGTGACTATCCTTCAGAACCGTCTCACCGAATCTAGGCTATCGATCCACATTCAACTGAAGTTTGATAAAGTCAACCACACTGTTGCTATGTGTACAAGAATATGACATTTATAAAATCAAGATTCAACTACAAAATGGACTTGAAGCAAAAGCCTTGGAACTCAGCGTCGAAATAAAGAATAAGAAGTTTAGAAACCTTGGATGAATTCCTGGAGTTACTTGGTGCCGGCCTCATAAAGATTGAACCATCCCAACTCCTTTGCCCTAATTCGAGATTGTAATGAAGATCTTTAATTTTTGATCGATGGTAAGTCAATGGCAGCTACGAAATTAACAATGACATAATGACGACGACGACAACTATAGCAGCATCACATATGGTAGTTGGATGGCATCTAAATTGAGAAACCACCTTGAATTCAGTATTTCTGAGAATAAAGGGTCGGGGTAGAAGAAATCGAAGCTAAATTCCTAGAAGTGGTGGAGGAATCGGTTGAAATGTTGCCATTAGGGATGCTCATGGTGGTGCTAGAAGTGGCTGTGGCGGCTTGGTGATGAACCTGAGATGTTCTACGGTAGTTGGAGTTTCAGGGTCGCTAAAGGAAAACAAATCGGCACTGAATAAAAGTAGAACTAAGTGAAATTTTCTAACCCCTAAACATTTATACAGGACTAGTGAACACTCAACAATCATGTCAGTACCAATCAAAAGTGATCAGTACTGAGATGCTTTTAAAAAAAAGGAAGACAAGAAAGAAGAAGAGAAAGATAAGAGTACTTATTTGACCAAGGCATGGAACGATCTTTGTGATGATGTGGATCTATACTTTTGTGTAGAGAGAGGTACGTCACTTATAGAAGTGATTGAATGGATGCTCTTGAAATAGAGGTGACACATCAAAATGATGGTTGGACATCCAATAAAGTCAATGCAGATGACTCTTTACTGCTTGTCTTGATCCAAAGCATGCTCTGTTTCCAATAGAAGAATACTTGGGAGGTAAGTGTTATCTAACATTTGAACCGAGCAGTTTTCAAGTGGATCTATGCATCAAGATTAAGATGAGGTAGTTCGAGAACTTGAAGGTAAACTTATGGATTGAGGTGATAGCCCAAAGAAGTTGGTATGAAAATTGGCAAAGGAAAAGTGATCTGTACCGATGACAAATGTGATCGGGACTGCCTTATTGAATCTCCCCCTTTCTTTGCTATCTTGTCACCTTTTCAATAGAAGGAGTAATATGCCAAGTTGAAAATATAAGAGGGTTCTATCTCTAAAGGAGAAGGTGAGAAACTCCAAAGCTGTGAAGGAAAAAGACAAGTCCCATATAAGACAAACCATATAGGTATCGAGATGATTCATGAATTGTGATCAGATTAGAAGATATTGAAGAAGTTGATATCATAAGAGACACATTGGTAGTGTGACAACATGATCGATACCAAAGCAGTAAGTGGACTAAGTGGACATAGAATAGAGTATTTATCGAACCACTATAAAAATCTTATGTTCTTTTCTCATTATTTCTCTCTTTTATTTGATATTTTCCATCTCTATTATTCAATTGGGTGTTTGTTCCATTTTTAGCATGAACATTTTGGTGCTTTCATTGAGAAGAACTAGGATTTGACAACTTGAAGCTTGGATTTGGGAAGATAGCGAGACCATTTAAATGGAAACCATTGCTGATGAAAGCTAACTAGGACAAGGGGTGCCAAGAGGCATCCTCGGAATCAAACCCTCCATCCATCTACATAACCAGGAAAGAAATGAAGAGAATGATGATGGACATGCATAAAATATTGGTAGCCTAATAGGAAGAAATGAAGGATGAATTCCTCTAAAGGATAAGACAATAAAGAACGGTTGAAGTTATTGGAAACTAGAACCAAAAGCAGGAAAGGGGAACAAATCCACCAGGAAATGGAGCAGAAGAAGTTGGAGCCAACCCCATAGAATCATAACTCAGTACCAAGTGATGACTTTGCAAATTAATATGAGCCAAGAAAGCCCAGGAACATGATTGATCTTGACTTAGAATCCGAGCGAGATGGAGTGCGTTCGAGGAATGATGTTCAGCCATGGGAGAGATCAAGGCTAATGATCCAGAGAGATCGAGAATTAAACTAACAATCCAGAGAGATTGAGGATTAAACTAACGATATGGAGTGATCAAAAATTGATTCAATCATTGATTACATGATCCGGAGAGAACGAAAGCTAACTGGACATTAATAATGCAATCTGGAGAAATTGAAACTAGACTTTGGATTTGAATGCCAGTTAACTTTGGAATGATTTAACAATGATTATCATATTACATCATTGACTCAATTCGATTAGACTCGTTTATGATGGGATGCTGAGCGATCCCAGATGGATTGTAAATGATGCTCCGATCGGTGACAATGCACTACCATAATTGATCACTTATGATAACCAAATATTATGCTAGGTGATACTAGATGGTTTATAAATAACGTCCAACCGATGGCAATGAACTGACATAATTATCGACCTATGATTACCAGACGTACTATTTGTACGTTGTAACTTAAATCGCGGATGAACATTGTATGGCGTTGGTTTTGATATATGATTGCTAACCCCTGGATGAACATGAGGTGACTTTAATTTATGTTATGATATACGATATGATAATTCTGGGAGAATATCGAATAATGATGATTTATGACTAACATTCAAGCAAGGACTCAAATCCTTAGCTATGATGGTCTGGAACGATATTCGATTTACAGATGAATCTGTAAGAACTAGACAGTTAACAGCCAGAGAGCTCTCCTACTAGTGATTTGCCGACATCAATATTTTTTCTTAAGCAAACACCACCTTCTTTTCACAGGACATGCTTTAGGGGGCAAGTGTTACAACCAAATTTTCCATAGTCTTCGAACAGACTCAAACAATCGAAATGGACGAAAAAATGATGAAAAATGGTCCATGGACTTGGAAAATACCCTAAAAAGATAAGATAAAGGAAATATAAAAAAATGAATTAAAACATTTAATTTGAGTTTCACAACTTCACCATACCAGATTGGCACCAAGTTGGCTCGAAGCAAACCGGAAAATTACTTAGATTGAACTCAAAAGCAAGCTGGGGAAAACTCAAAGTGGATGGCAGAGGACATGAATCAAACTGACATATAGCAAAACTCGAAGCGAATGGGGTGATGGCTCGAAGTTGGACTCCAATCAAGTTGGCACCAACCTATACCTCATGGTTTGGCACCGAACTATGGTGGTTGGGTTGGGGGTTAGCCGAGGGACTAGCACGAAGGAACGTGCATGGCGTGGTGAATGTTTGGAGTGATTTTCAAAGATTATCTCGAAGATTTCTACCTATAAATAGAGATGCAGAGCACTTTGAAATGGACTTTTTGTACTTCTTAATTTCTTAACTTCAAACAACGATGAGCTTTAAAATCATAACTCTTAAAATTATGGAGCTGGATTCCTACTGAATCGTGACTACCAAGTTGTAAAAACAGCTTTGTAAAAACAGAGAATAATCAATTTTATGCTTTAGAAAGCTCATTTTTATGTTAGTATGGACATTTTTTGTATTATGGATTAATCTCAAGATCATTCTCTTATTAGTTAGCATGCTAACATTGTATAGATCTATAAATCATTGTTGTCACTTTAATAATGATTTTCAACTACATGTATATAATTCATTTTAATGGAAAGAAATGTTTCATAAGAATTAGTGAGGAAGGTGTGACATTGGAAAATAAGCAATAAATATTAAGAATGGATGCACAATATGAGAAAGAGTAGAAAAAGGCATCTAATGTTGCCTTAAGTAGGGGTGAGCAAATGGTTGGTTCAGTTCAACAATTAAAGAACTTTTAATACCAATTAAAGCCAAAGCACATTGAAAACCGATCCAAACCAAACTGATCTTTGTTAGAACCGACTACAAATCAAGCATAAATAAATCGGTTTGGTTCAATTGATTAACCACTAAACCCAATTCTAGCTTGAAAGTAATTTGTTAACTTGAGAAGGAAAAAATAAGTTATGCACTGTATCGCTAATCACTAATGTAATTAGTATATTGAGTGAGTATAAAATTCAAATTAAAATCGTTAAATGGCTGTAAAGCGTGCTCTCGAGTATTTATGAAATTTTAGAGGATTGTTTATGGAAACAATGCACTCCTTATAAAGGACTATTCTTTCTCGAACATCATAAGTGGTATCGAGTGTAGTTCGACAATCCTAAATCAATATTTGATAAAAATTATTGAAATGATAGAATTAAGATTCCATAATTGACCCTAAGTGCAAGTGGGAGATTGAAAGAGTTAGGGTTATGCCCTAAGGGCAATTATGTAATTTGTTACATATATCTAACTCTATAACCAATCCTATTTGTAATCCTGGTATTCAATTTCTATTATATACTTTGTTATAGTGATATAATTAATTAAGCAATTAATTTAAAATATATTAAATAAAGAATCCATAAATAATATGTCATGCGATAATAATTTCAAGGATTGTAATCATGAGAAAATTATAAAAAAATAAAATAACAAATTATTTCAAATATTCTTGGTCAACATGTTTCAAGAAAGGATATCGATACATTCGTTGAGATCAGAGTATGTAACACTCTCCAAATGTTGGGTGGTGTATTACTCATGGCTACCGGGGCACCTTGATGTCACGTACTGATATTTAATGGATATCTATGGAATGACTCGTTGGACAGTTTCTTATTAGTTAATGACAATTGGGCCAAACAAAAAAAATCTTGAAGTGATGATGTTACATGATTCCCTTGACTTGAGAATACTGTAAATCCATGTGAATACTCCACTTTGATTATAGTTAAACCATGACATGGCGATCCATCCTACGACTATAATTGGATTTGAGTAAAATCATAAGAAGTAAAACACTGTTTAATAGAGAATTTGTTTCCTCGGTTATATGCAATTAATGTCACCCTCAACTGTAGATAACTCAAAGTCAAAGTCTCTGGCAAGAATAGTGCAGTTATAATAAATGTTATTACTAAACTAAGGACTTTGTTTATGGACTAACCAAGTTTAATGTGGATGATATTTGAATTTTGACCAAAACCAAATTCTAGTTTTGATGAAGAGAATTAATGTAAATAATCTCACTAAAAGGTACTGCTTAAATTTGTGAAATTAGATTTTATCGATGAGTTTTGTCAAGGATGAATTAAGTCAAACTGTCACACCATTAGCTTAGGTGAAGTGTGAAAATTAGTATCTGAATTGTTCAAATATTAATCGTTAGGACACACCTACGAGACGTACAACTGAATCTAATAAATCTCTGAAACACCATTTGACTGGATTGATTTATAATAGATATAAATTAATTATTATTTGTGAAATAATATTTATTATTGTAATTTTGCATTACGATGTGTTTAGTAAAACGGAATAGCCTCTAGAATTGTTCTAGGTGCTATTAGTAATTTATTAGGTGCATATATAAAAGTTATATGTGTGTATCGATATACAATATTGACAAGCATTTAAATTAGATTTAAGTTAGATGAATTTCTAAGGTGTTTTATGGAATTTTTGTCTATATTTGAACGGGTATATGGCCAGCCTAAAATGGGAGGAAGATGGTGTCTTGGAGTTTGAATTTGTAAGGATGAAACATGTAGAGGTTTCTCTCTAAATCACATCATAAGTTCAAGCCCTAGCCTCCACTTTATTTTTTTTACTTTTTGGCTCCTCTATCCCATTCTTAACCGCAAATCTCATCTCAGCTGTCCCCACCTCCACTTTCTAATCCATTACATTCAATTAACTGAAGACAACTAGGTCTGTAACGACCCACTTTTTTGGATGGTTTAAATCGACAATAAACCACACGTGTCTAACTCAAACCATTCAAAAGGGAGGATTGTCAATGGGGTAAATAAGAAAATAAGAGAAAAGAAGGAAAAATAAAACACAGAATCTCATAGCGGAATGACAAAATATAATAATAAAATAAATAGTTCATGAAGCTGTTTTACAAATAACATTTGATTACACTTTTACAATACAATCAGAGTTATACATACGGCAGGTATAATAGGATAATGCAGCGGAACAACATGAGCAGCAAAAAAATTACTAATAGTATAATATATACCAAACTCCATCTTCGTCCTCCAGAAATAGAGTCTTCAACACTGAAAACCTCAGACTGACCCGAGCGTAATGAAAAGACAAAACACTCGAGTCAGAACTAAAAATTCTTATGTAAGTTAAATCAACAGTAAATAAATGAGTGTAATGGCTTCAGAGATATTTACGGGATTTTACATCTCCAATCCAGTGTATAACGTGCGTGCAAAAAGTTAAGAGATGTTTCGGGATTTCCATCCCCTAAGGATCCGTTAAACTATTTATATGTTGTAATATATGCTATATATGTAGCGTCTATCAGTAAAGTAAAGTACTAAAATAGCATTAAGGCGTAACCCATATCCCCGTTAACACATTTTTATAAATGCCATAGTATATACAGTACTGTAAACTCGACCAAACCGGTAGGCTATCAAGGAGCACTCCATAGGTACGACATAAAACAAAATCGTAGTAGGCTCGGTAAGGCATATGACAGGGCACACAAGGTTATACCTACGGTAGGATTCTACCGGATTGCGGAACCAGGCTAGTGGTAACGCATAGCAGCTACTACCGCCAACCTCGAATAACACTCCCATAATCAAATCGAAGTGGCCACCAATCAATCACAAAGTAATAGATATGGTATAGAAGAAGCATGTTCGATCGGAGGAGTGACCTCACTTGGCCTAGTTATGGCTCCTGATTTTAGTCATATCAAGCTAACCCGAAGGTCAGGGCTGTGTTCTTACTTCATATCAGTAGCGTTCGCCAAACCATCCTACTTCATTCTGGATTCTCCACAACGTACACAGTTATTGAAGTGGTTTCGGTATTGGTAGAGAGTATGCCAATATTCGGCCCCGGTCTCTTTAACAACCATTCGTTATATTTTTCACACCGTGGTCTTTTTGATAAAACATTTTTTTTATAATAAATCTAGAAACAGTTTATACCTTCTTATCAAGATATCCATATACCGATTCCAAAAGTATAAATATATTCATAAATACCGAGGAAGATTTATTTTAATCAATTTCGAAAATCATTTATAAATCTCTCTCAAACCATTTATAAACTATTTATATGCTTTAAAACCATTTATAAAGCTATTTATAAATTCGAAAAATAGTTTACAACTCTTCCCCTTTTTCATAAACCTCTACGCAAATTCCTTTAAAACGCTTCCAAATCCCTTTATACAAGTTCTTTTATAAAATGCTTTAAAACCTATATAACTCCTTTATAAACAAATATCTTTTATCAAAATCCTTTATAAAAATCTTTTAAAAAATCCTTTTACAAAATCCATTATGAAATCTCTTACAAAACTGTTATAAATTCCTTACATAACCCTTTACAAAATTCTAAAATCTTTTACAAAAATCTTATATCTATTAAAGTTATTATAAAAGTTTATATTTATTATCTTAAATCAAAATTATATTTATTATATTAAATTAAATTATATATATATATATATTAAACTATATTAAATATTTTATTAAATTAAAATTTTAAACTATTTAAAATATATATATTTAAAACTAAATAAAATTATAATTTAAAATCTTAAATTTACATTGAAACAGTATATTAACTTATAATTTGACCTTTAAACATATAAAATAAATTATTTTCCAAATATAATTTATTTTAAAATAATAATTAAATTAAATTTTAAATTCAAATTTATAAATCGAAGATACTTTACCATTTAGAAAATAATTTAAAACCGACCAACGGTGTTCATATATAATTTTCTACCCTATGGTCAAGTGATTGGATATGTATCATTTCAACCCAAAATAGTTAATTTTCTCAGGTATATATCATTTCAACCCGTATCCCGAATCAATAGTTTCCAAATCAATAAAATCGCTCGGGTTTATCAGTTCAACCCATAACGATTTTCCCTAATCTATAAGATCGTTCGGGTATGTATCATTTCGACCCATAGTGATAACAGGGATATAAACATCCAATCATCCAAATTGTCAATAAATAAACATCCATCACAATCAACATCCAAATTAGCCAATAAATCACAACAATTAACTAGTTATCATTACTAGGTATTTAATTAACAATTTAAATTCAATATTAATTTAAATGGCAATTTAGTTCAATATAAATTCAAATTAAATTTAAATGACAATTTAAATTTCCAAGCAACAATCAATAAATTTCTTATCACATCATAAATTTAATTCAACTAACATAAGAAGGTTTAGTATTTGTGAGTGGGTTAAATCACTCACCTTTGATTTCTAGTCGATTTAAAATGCAATAAAAGCCCGAAATTTGAACAGTCTCATAATTTGACCAAACCCTTTCTATGTTGTCCGGAATTTCGATACGATCCTAACAGAAGCAACCGCGTCCAAATCCGAGCTCGTATGCAAAAGTTATCGATATTAGAACATTTAAAATTAAAATTAAAAATATAATAGAAGGGCATTATCGCAATTAATGTTACCTCAAACCCTATCAGAGGCGAACGCGACTTCGACTAAAGCCCTACAGCCACCACACACTCGTCGCTGCCGCACCGCCATCGACCATCTCCTCCCAGATCCGACTTCGCCTCCGCGATCTCCTCCTCCAACCGCCTCGACTCCAACCGCCGCTACCACTCTGGCTCCATAATAACACAGACGCCGCCGCTTCTTTAAAGGTCATATCACCGCAAAAATTGTCAACTACAGCCTGATTCAACCATGTGGATGCACTCATCTACATCTCCTCTACCAGCAGCAACTTCCCGATCGTCAAACGGTCGACGATCCACCGTCGAATTGAAAACCCTAGGATGGACGGCCGAAACTTCATCAACGATTTCTGGTCACAGCACACTCCAAATCGAAAAAAGAATCTCAGATCTAGATTATGTTCATCGAGGGATTTCTAACGATATATAATTTGATAGGGTTTAATGAGTTTGAATTTTCAATTTGATTTGAATTTGGGAATTAGGGTTTTTGGAATTTTTGGCATTGAGAAGGAGGAACATATGAGAAATAGAATTGTATGTACAGGAAAAGAATAAAAGAAGCTGCTAGGGTTTATAACAGCCTATATAGGCAAAGATAGATAAGAACAAATGGATATATTGAATTGGGTCGAAACGATAACGACCTAAAAAGCCTGTTTCGTCCCCGAAACGAAAATAGGTCCTCCAATATATCGAAATATAGGTTTTCGATATTTTTAAACTCAATGGAACTAGTTTCAAACCCCAATTCAATTGTATACAGAAGTTAGCTTTCAAAATCAAATATTTTTAATTAAATTCATTTAATGGATTTTTACGCGTTTCGAGCTCGCACGATCAAACGATAAGTCTGATCGCTATGAAGCTTGAAATCTTATAATAATTCATTGTTACGGATCTGATGAAACTGGTTTTGTCAAAATCCGAGATAGTGGCCAAAATGGCAAATTTTCACGTTAATTAAATAAATTATTATTAAATTGATTTAATCACTTTCAAATTCAAATTTAAAAGTTAACAATTTTATCATTCTTGATTATAGAGAATTTAATAATCTTTTAAAATAAATTATTCCATGCTAAATTCAACATTTAGATATTACACTAATTTATGCGTCAAATTACAACTGTAGTAAAATCCAAGTTAATTATATTTTAATTTCAATCAAATTCTTTTATTTCGATTTACACTCTTATCATTGAATCAACTATTACCTTATGAATATAATTAACACTAGTTTATATTTTATCACATTCATATTCTATAGTTAACGTTTTTCTTATAATAACTGCAATGTTTCAATTATATTAAATTTCATCAATTGATTTCCAAATTAATTTCAAATGGATCAAATAATAGGATGATAATTAAAACAATTGTTTACAACCAAAGATTATAAATTACTTGCCCAAACTGATTTCATATTCAATATTAACCAATTTCAATTAAATGTATATTATTTCTATTTTTTGATACAACATTTAATTTATTCCTCATTAACTTTATTATTACCATTTATTGGAATTACATTAAAACGGTTTTCAATTATATCTAGTCAACATTATTAAATTATGTTCTAATAATTTTTCCATTTATAAATCATAAATTTTTAATTTCTCACAGTATTAAATCACAAAATCTTATTTAATTTAATAATTTTAATTATCAAAAAAATACGGGTCGTTACACTCTCCCCCACTCAAAACTTTTCGTCCTCGAAAAGGAATAAGAAGAAATTAAGGAACTTGATATAATTTTATTCAAATTATCAATTTATAAACACTTAATTTCCATATTTAAATTTAACAAAATTTTGAAATTAACTCAAATTTCATAAAATTTTCTAATTCCTATATTTACGAAAAATTTCGGTAGAGTTTCCTTTGTGCGGTTAGGTCCGCAAAAATAATAATATCAATAATTTCAATATATATCATATTTCAATAATAAAACATCCCAAACCATAGGAAAACAATAAAATATCGTTCTAAGATCGTAATCCGAAAATGTACCTATTTGTCGGGAAAACAAACATTATTTATGAAACCAAAAGTAATAGCTATTGCTTCCATAAACCTGTATTTTACTTACATAATCCAAAAGAGTTAAAATTATGTAAAAGAGTAATATTTTAGTTGTTCCAATTAATAGCACAAGCAACATACAAGATACATTAATCATATGCAACAAAAGCAGTACAACCATTATATGCATCAAAAGAATCCATCAACCACTTATAGCAACCAAAACTAATGGTTTGTCCAGGTTCAGAAACTGCTCATCGTATAAGGGTGATAAATAAACTACCAAGTGTACCTTACGCTCAACAGCCTTAGATAATTACTTAATAGATTATTCATACATCCTTAAACAATTTGAAGTATCATTTCCCAAACATCCCATAAGCCAAACATATACGATTTTAAATATTATTTAGGTTTAATCGATTGGTTTCTTTTCACATTATTTACTTTCCATTTATTTTCATTCATTCACATAATGTCTTTTTTTCTTTCATTCATTTACTTACATAAATTATTTTCCATTCAATATTTAAAATAATCAATGAATTCATTATTTAAGTATTACCTACATTTCATTGCAGTTTATTTCACATTTATTATTTACTTATAACTTTGATATCCATTTTAATATTAATATTCATCAATGAATCATTTTAGTCATTTTCTTGAGTTTATAATCATTTACTTAAACGGTATTCACTTTTTTTTATTTAATTTAAGTACTATCATTTCAAGATATTAACTTATGCTTAAAATATTTCTTGTACATCATAATTCTTATTTATAGACATAACTCCATTACTTAAGTTTTACTTATATAAAATTCTATTATATATTCATATTAACATTTCAACTTTTAAATATTTTTGGTAAGTTTTATATATGTTTTTAGAATGTAATTGAGTGTTATACAAATTTATCTTATTTATTTTGGTTAGCAAAAATATTCAATAATTTACATCTTCTAAATTTCATTACCCCTTTAAATTAACTAGTGATAAATCACCAATTTCTTTATAGTTTCATTTATCACTTAGCTTCTAATTTCTTATTTTTCATTTTAGAAGTTTCCAACTATTAAAATAGTTAAGATTTCATTTCATTACAATAATTAAAAATCATTGATTAAAAGAAATTTAAGAACTAAATACTGGATTTACTTTCAAATTATCTTGAAATAAAATATACTTATATTCTTTTATTACCAAATCATATTTAGAAAATTTAAAATTAATATTTGTTTATCAAAACAAATGTGTAGCAAAGCTACTACAGTGGTCTTCTCACTTTGAAACTCGAAAATGAATGTCAATGATGCTGCGGTCATCACCAAAATTATTTTCTAGCGACAGAAGAGGGGAGTACAGAATTTGTTTCCTTTTAAAAATTCTTTTAAAACATTTCTTTCAAATCACATTGAAAATATTTTTATCCGAAAATACTTCCAAATAATACTAATATTATTTTTCAAAATCTTTGAAAACCAATTTCAAAACTCCGGAACTTAAGTTCTCAAATTTCTAATTTATATTCACTTTATTTGTAAATCCTATTTTGCAACCAATATTTATAAAATTTCACTTCCTAACAAACAAACATATCACATACAACTATATCCATTTATAAAATTTATTCTTTTATATACAAAATAAAATACTAGGTAAAATTATTTCATTTACCTATGTTTCAAAAACAATATTTTGTCGGTCTGCCCTATTAAGTGTTTAGAAATCCCTATCGATACCATAGCGTCCTATGTACCGACCAAAATTTATAAGTACTAAACAGAACAAATTAACACAATATAAAAATATTTTATACAACACTAACAAATTTGCTCTTTCATATACACCCAAACTCATTCAAGGGTATTACTACCCTATCTTTAATGAGTCAAACCCCACAAATCTAAGGTTATCGCTAACCAAAGCTCTGATACAAACTATAATGACCCACCCTTTTGGACGGTTGAAATCGACAATAAACCACACATGTCTAACTCAGTCCATTCAAAAGGGAGGATTATCAATGGGGTAAATAAGAAAATAAGAGAAAAGAAGGAAAAACAAAACACAGAATCTCACAACGGAATGACAAAATATAATAATCAAATAAACAGTTCAAAAATCAAATATAATAATCAAATAATCAATATTATAACTAAAATTTTGGATTGTGAATTTTACTGGAATAATTATAGATTCAAGTTCAAAAAGAATATTAGATTTTTACTAGACACTTTATTCATTATTATTAGTTGGTTTATTTGGTTTGAAAGAAATCAAAGAATTTTCAATAATAATAATTGTCATTTTAACAAATTGATTTTTACAATTTCTTCATTTTGTTTTAATTGGATCTCTAACCCCAAATATAAATTAGCTAAAAATATCCTTTTCAAAAGGTATCTTAACAAGGTTAATCATAATATTAATTTTTTTTAAACACAACAATAATTTTTTTAACATTAATAATAGTATTATTAATATTTTCTCTAGTTTAGATGATGTTTTAACTTCTAATCATAACTTACTTATGATTAAAGGTTCGTAAGATTGATCCGTCTCATTATTTGTACTAGTCTCTGTTTGATATTGGTTTTTAAGTATTTTATTTATTCTGTTATTGTCCAGTTAGTCTTAATTAGGTTTTTATTTCCTTCTTAATACATATATATGTATATTTATTATATAAATATACATATATATGTATTATTATAATTTTTTCCTTTAGTCATTTTCCAGTTACAGATATGGGAGATAGGATATCAGGTTCATTTTGCAGGTTTTCATATCTTCAGATGCTGGACACCAGATGGTAGAGAGGTCAGCAGAGCAGAGTATCTTCATTCAGGACCACTAGCAGTTTCTCCTCAGATTTAGGATTCTGCTATCTTCATCATGGAGTACTTTTTTCAGGAGGATACATTCTTCAGTTTGGTTCCCCTTTCTCTTGATCAGAGGTTTCAGAGCGGTTTCTCTTTTCAGCAGATCCACTTCAGAGCAGATGCTTATTCACCTCTCTTGATTCAGTTAGTTGGAGCTTCCTCATTAGTCTAGGATGTCATCCTGTAGTTTTTGTTTTTTTTCCTCTAGTTTTTTTAGGTATTTCTAACACCTTAATATCGGGCGGTGGCCATGCCGGAGCTTGATATTAGGGTGTGATGGGTGGTGGCCTTGCCGGAACTCATCTTAGGAGTACTTGAGATTTGATATATATGTATTTGGTTTTTGTTACTTGCCAGGCATGTTGGCAGCATTTTATATTCGTGATATATATATATATATATATTCGCATGTGTGCTCTCCTCTATTCGTAGAGGATCACACATTTTTCTTAAAAAATAATCAAATAAACAGTTCATAAAGCTGTCTTACATAAAATATTTGATTACACTTTTACAATATAATCAGAGTTATACATATAACAGGTATAATAGGATAATGCAGCGGAACAACATGATGCAGCGGAAAATTACTAATAATATAATATATACCAAACTCTGTCTTCGTCCTTCAGAAATAGAGTCTTCAACACTGAAAAGCTCAGACTGACCCGAGCGTAATGAAAAGACAAAACACTCGAGTCAGAACTAAAAATTCTTATGTAAGTTAAATCAATAGTAAATAAATATGAGTGTAATGGCTTCAGAGATGTTTACGGGATTTTACATCTCCTATCCAGTGTATAATGTGCGTGCAATAACTTAAGAGATGTTTCAGGATTTCCATCTCCTAAGGATCCGTTAAACTATTTATATGTAGTAATATATGCTATATATGTAGTGTTTATCAATAAAGTATTAAACTAGCGTTAAGGCGTTACCCATATCTCCCTTAACACATTTTTATAAATGCGTAGTATATATAGTACTATAAACTCCACCAAACCGGTGGGCTGTCAGGGAGCAGTCCATAGGTACGACATAAAACAAAATCGTAGTCGGCTCGGTAAGGCATATGACAGGGCACACGAGGCTATACCCATGGTAGGATTCTACCGGATTGCGGAACCATGCTGGTGGTAACGCATAGCAGCTACTACCGCCAACCTCGAATAACACTGCCATATTCAAATCGAAGTGGCCACCAATCAATCACAAAGTAACAAATATGGTATCGAAGAAGCATGTCCGATCGGAGGAGCGACCTCACTTGGCATGGTTATGGCTCCTGATTTTAGTCATATCAAGCTAACCCGAAGGTCAAGGCTGCGTTCTTACCTCATACCAGTGGCGTTCGCCAAACCATCCTACTTCGTTCTGGATTCTCCACCACGTACACAGTTGTCAAAGTGGTTCCAGTATTGACAGAAAGTATGCCAATATTCGGCCCCGTCTCTTTAACAACCAATTGTTAAAACATTTTTTTATAATAAATCCAGAAACAGTTTATGCCTTCATATCAAGATATCCACATACTTATTCCAAAAGTATAAACATATTCATAAATACCGAGGAAGATTTATTTCAATCTATTTCGAAAATCATTTATAAATCTCTCTCAAACCATTTATAAAATATTTATATGCTTTAAACCCATTTATAAAGCTATTTATAAATTCCAAACACTATTTACAACTCTTCCCCTTTTTCATAAACCTCTACGCAAATTCCTTTAAAATGCTTCCAAATCCCTTTATACAAGTTCTTTTATAAAACCCTTTATAAAATCCTTTAAAACCTTTAATAACTCCTTTATAAATAAAAATCTTTTATAAAAATCCTTTAGAAAATCTTTTAAAAAATCCTTTTACAAAATCCATTATAAAATCTCTTACAAAACTTTTATAAATTCCTTACATAACCCTTGCAAAATTCTAAAATCTTTTACAAAAATCTTTTACAAAATTATAAAAGTCTATATTTATTATCTTAAATTAAAATTATATTTATTATATCAAATTAAATTTAATATATATAACTATATTAAGTATTTTATTAAATTTAGTTTTTAAACTATTTAAAAAATATATTTAAAACTAACTAAAATTATAAGTTAAAATCTTAAATTTACATTTAAAGCCATATAATAACTTATAATTTGAGCTTTAAAACATATAAAATAAATTATTTTCCAAATATAAATTTAAAAAAAATCATTAAATTAAATTTAAAATTTAAATTTATAAATGAAACATACTTTACCATTTAGAAAATAATTTAAAATCGACCAACGGTGTCCGTATATAATTTTCTACCATATGGTCAAGTGATTGGGTATGTATCATTTCAACCCAAAATAATCAAATTTCCCAGGTATATATCATTTTAACCCGTTTCCCGAATCAATAATTTCCAAATCAATAAAATCGCTCGGGTTTATCATTTCAACCCATAACGATTTTCCTTAATCTATAAGATCGTTCGGGTATGTATCATTTCATCCCATAATGATAACAGGGATACAAACATCCAATCATCCAAAATGTCAACAAATAAACATCCATCCAAATCAGCTAATAAATCACAATAATTAATTGGTTATCATTATCACGTATTTTACTAACAATTTAAATTCAGTATTGGTTTAAATGGCAATTTAATTCAATATAAGATCAAATTTAATTTAAATGACAATTTAAATTTCCAAGCTGCAATCAATAAATTTTTTATCACATCATAATTTTAATTCAACATAAGAAGGTTTAGTATTTGTGAGTGGGTTAAATCACTCACCTTTGATTTTTAGTCGATTTAAAATCCAATAAAAGCCCAAAATTTGAACAGTCTCAGAATTCGACCAAACTAGTTCCACGTTGTCCTGAATTTCGATACGATCCCAATGGAAGAAACCGCGTCCAAATCCGAGCTCGTATGCAAATGTTGTCGACATTAGAACATTTAAAATTAAAATTAAAATTAAAAATATAATAGAAGGGCATTATCGTAATTAATGTTACCTCAAACCCTAACAGAGACGAACGCGACTTCGACCAAAGCCCTACAGCCGCCACGCACTCGTCACTGCCGCGCCACCATCGACCATATCCTCCAAGATCTGACTTCGCCTTCGTGATCTCCTCCTCTAGTCGCCTCGTCTCCAACCGCCGTGACCACTCCGGCTCCACAAAAACACAGCCGCCGCCGCTCCTTTCAAGGTCAGATCACCGCGAAAATTGTCAACTACAGCCTGATTCAACCGGGTGGATGCACTCGTCTACATCTCCTCTACCAGCAGCAACTTCCCGATCGTCAAACGGTCGACGATCCACCGTCGAATTAGAAACCCTAGGATGGATGGCCGAAACTTCATCAATGATTTCTGGTCACAGCACACCCTAAATCGAAAAACAAATCTCAGTTCTAGATTACGTTCATCGAGGGCTTTCCGACGATATATAATTCGATAGGGTTTAATGAGTTTGTATTTTTTATTTGATTTTGAATTTGGGAATTAGGGTTTATGGAATTTCTGGCATTAAGGAGGACAGATGAGAAATAGGATTGTACATACAGGAAAAGAATAAAAGAAGCTGCTAGGGTTTATAACAGCCGATAGATAAGAACGAATGGACATATCGAATTGGGTCGAAACGATAACAACGACCTGAAAAGCCCGTTTCGTCCCCAAACGAAAATAGGTCATCCAATATATCGAACTATAGGTTTTCAATATTTTTAAACTCAATGGAACTAGTTTCAACTCTCAATTCCATCGTATACAGAAGTTAGCTTTCAAAATCAAATATTTTTAATTAAATTCATTTAATTGATTTCTACGCGTTTCACGCTCGCACGATCAAACGATAAGTCCGACCGCTACGAAACTTGAAATCTTATAATAATTCACTATTACAGATCCGATGAAACTTGTTTCATCGAAATCCGAGATAGTGGCCAAAATGGCAAATTTTCACGTTAATTACATAAATTATTATTAAATTGATTTAGTCACTTTCAAATTCAAATTTAAAAGTTAAAATTTTATCATTCTTGATTACAGAGAAATTTAATAATCTTTTAAAATAAAATTTTCCATGTTAAATTCAACATTTAAATATTACACTAATTTCAACATCAAATTACAATTGTAATAAAATCCAAGTTAATTGTATTTTAATTTCAATCAAATTCTTTTATTTCGATCTACACTCTTATTATTGAATCAACTATTACCTTATAAATATAATTAACATTAGTTTACATTTTATTACATTCATATTCTATAGTTAACGTTTTTCTTATAATAACTGCAATGTTTCAATTACATTAAATTTCATTAATTGATTTCCAAATTAATTTCAAACGGATTAAATAATAGGATGATAATTAAAACAATTGTTTACAACCAAAGATTATAAATTACTTGCCCAAACTGATTTCATATTCAATATTAACCAATTTCAATTAAATGTATATTATTTCTATATTTTGATACAAAATTTAATTTATTCCTCATTAACTTTTATTATTACCATTTATTAGAATTACATTAAAACGGTTGTCATTTATATCTAGTCAACATTATTAAATTATATTCTAATAATTTTTCCATTTATAAATCATAAATTTTTAATTTCTCACAGTATTAAATCTCAAAATCTTATTTAATTTAATAATTTTAATTATCAAAAAAATATGGGTCGCTACAAGATCCAGTGGTGAAGCATCAGTTGCTAGCAACAGTGGTGTTGATTTAGAGTTTAGGAGAACGATTGATGAATGTGTGGCTCTATGGCAATTTCTTGTTTGGTAATCTTCAATTCCACATATTTATATGTTATTAGTTCTGTTATGACAATTTTATACATGTGGTAATTGTCTTTCATAAATATTAATGCATTGAACAATTAATCTTCATGAAACTATTATTTAAAATTTTGAAATTTTAAAAATAAAAAATATATAAAAATCAATTTTAGGCCATATTTATATTTATACATGTATAATAATTTTCTAAATATTATAAATATTTTTATTATTTTTAAACACCAAAGTACTTTAATACAATTTTAATCTAAATATATATATATATATATATATATATATATTAAATTATTAAATATGTTTTAGAAATAATAAAAGAAATTATTTTTACGCTAAAAAGCATCCCGTGATATATTATACATAATTATTAATATTTTTTTAATACAATGCTACTTTTAATATTATTAAATAATATATAAATATATTATTTATATTTAAATACATTCGGTAGTTTTAAAAATAAAAATAAAAATTTCTAGCCAAATTATTTTAATATATAATTATTCTATATTCACATATATTAGTTTATTATTTAATACATTATTTGTTTTTATATTATTGTATATATAATTTATAAACTTAATTTCGGATTTAATAAAAATTTTCAGCATCTACATATATTTTATAAATTTTAAATTTTATATTATATGAATATATCTATAAACCCCTTTTTATATGTTAAATTGTTTTAGTTATATATATGCATATATTAATAAAATTATTTTTGTTAGCACATTTATTTTATTATATTATTACACATTTAAATTTAATAAAGATATTTAGTCTAATAATCTTAAGATCCAACTTTGAATTATAATGTTTTACCAAGTCTTAACTAGATATTTTAATTTCAATTTGATTTTAAAATTTAACGATTTAGGAAAATCAGATTAGATGTTGAATATTTTATTTATATAAATAATTTTGAATTTTAATTAAGTTTTTTTATTTTATAAATGTATATTAAATATTATTTTGAGATAACCATCAAATATATAAAATAGCGGATATATACGTTATAGATGCAAACCCACTACAGACCAACCAGGTTCCATCATTCTTAGCCTTCTCCTCCACAAAAATAAGATTTCTAATTTTGGTCTTACAAATTAAAAGATTTAGGTAAATTAAAACTTTCATCGTTAATATTGGAAATCCAAAATAGAGTCATAAAATGTAACATCCCCTACTTGGAGGCCCAAAACTAACGGCTACAGATGCTGCAGTCATCCATAGTTATTAATCTTCGGTGACCAAATACGGCGGTGCTAGATTCACTGATACACAAATCACAAGAATATGGAAAAAATTTAACAATTTTAAAAAATATTTCCACATTTCATGTTCATAACATAATCCCAAGACGTTAACCACGTTCAGCAAAATATAATTATTACACATACGCCAAGAGCGACATATGAAGATGCCCCCTTGGTTGAGCAGAGTATATAATAAGGCTAATAAATCTGCCTTTACATCCAAATACACAGTGGAAAAAGATAACTATAAATAACTATATGCCTCCTACACGTCTCCGAAAGCTTTATTCGTCTAAGAAGAGAACTTGAAGACCCTAAACCTCAAACTACTCAAAAATCAATTGAGTACCTGAGAGTTTAAGGGGAAAACAAAAACTTCGAGTCAGACATAAAGCCTGGTATGAATAATAGTATATCATCTCAAACCAAATAGATATCTAGTGAGACCACGCCACATAGCGGAACGGGTTTTCCCCTCACTAGTATCCTAAAACCTTTATAAAACCATATACCATGCTCCTGCATCCACAATGGTTAAAAACATAGTATTTCAAAGCATTATGATTATATGCAAAACAAGCAAATCAAATCTGGATTACCATCCCCGTTCATTCTATCTATCTGTCTCAATTATAGTTTCTAGGATTACTATTAACCTATTTTCATGGGCTAACAACAACCAATAAAACATTTAAGGACTCCTTGTCCAATTACATAGTTTTCATGAGCTTACTATGAACCTGTCTATTTGACATCTTCATTTACACATAGTTTTCATGAGCTAACTATGAACCTGTCTAACTGACATCTTCAATTACACATAGTTTTCATGGGCTAACTATGAACCTGTCTATCTGACATCCTTTTTTATACATAGTTTTCATGGGCTAACTATGAACCTATTGGCTCCTGCCAATACCATACAGTTTTCATGGGCTTACTGGAAACCTATTGGCCCCTGCCAGTATTTTTCCTTTATATTTCTAGCACCCTTTATTATGGTCTTCCTAACCTCCTGGATGCAATTCTACTCATTTAGGATTTTATTCAATTTATATTCACTCCAGGATTAACCTAACTGGTTCTCCTACCCTTTTTCCCTAAAATGCAGTTATGGGTCCATTATAAAATGAATATATTCATATTAGAAGAAGCAATATAACAACATAGCAATGACACTCCCAAGGGTTTAATTTATCAAAGATAGATTCTTCTTAAACCATTATAAAAACTTCTTTAATATAGCCATGGGTTTTTCCTTTAAAAATAGAGTTTCGATTATAAAACCTTTCAATACCTTCGAAACCTAGCTTTCGACTTCATAGGATAACCAACTTCGAAAGCTCTTAAAAAAATTAGGCTCCTGCCTTATAATACTTTAAATTCTACCTTTCAAAAGTATAAATCTTGGTCAAAAGAAAACAATTTTACAACCCCTTCGAAAGTATCCCCTTCGAAGGCAAAGAAAACCAAGCAAACATGTTCGAAAGTAAAGAAATCAACTCTTTCGGAAATATAAAACATTGTTTTAGCTATAACGTTTTATAGGTGTAGAATTAAGGTCTCTAACCTATTCCATGGTGTTCAAAAGATGGTTTCCCTTTCCGTAGAGTGGTCACAATAGAAAAACGGGCTTACGGTTAGAAAACTATGCCTATTTGAAGTTTGCAAACAAAGCTAGAGAAAACTGCTACAAAAGGGCTTCCGTAACGTTTACAATTGCTGTCGAAATGTATCTTTCGACTAAGTCGAAAGGTTTCTTAGTTGAAAGGTATCTAAATCGAAAGTTTCATCAAAAATGCTATAGAAAGGTCCAGAAGTGCTGCAGAAGGTTCTAAGTCGAAGGTTACTTAGTCGGAAGGTTACTAAGTCGAAACGATCATAAAAAATGCTGCAGAAAGGTCCAGAAGTGCTGTAGAAGGTTCTAAGTCGAAAGGTTACTTAGTTGGAAGGTTACTAAGTCGAAAGGTTCAGTGGTAGAGTCGTAAATAATTTGAAAACTGTTATTTTGCTAATTAAAGTATATTCTTTTCACCAACTCTTATTCTTTGTCAAATTCCTATTGGTTAATGACATACTTTAACAATTTCTTTGTAGAAAATATGCTATAGATCAGATTTATTATTTCAGAAATTATTTTCAAAATAATTAATTATATTAATATTTTAATATAATTATTAAGCCTTTTTGGCTTAGAAAATTCCTAATAAGTTGAAATCACTTGAGAAAAATCTCAAAAATTCATCAAAAATCTGAAATAACATTTTTTTCATCATATAAAAATGTCAGGGCAAAATTAATTATTTTATTATTTTTAATAATTAAAACCCAAAATAAATGCCTTTTTCACCTTAGGAAATTCATAAAATATTCCTATTAACTCCGAAAATTATGAAATTAAAAACCCATCTTCAAAATTACGTTTACACAACATATCCAAAAATAAAGCCGTTTGGAGGTCGTTTACTAAGGTTTTTACTTTAAAACCCGTCATTTTAATTCCATAAAAATTCCAACAAATCACCATAAATCATTATTCTATCCAAAAATGGTTATTAGTGATCAACACGGAAAAATGCATTCGGTTACTATCTATAACCGAACCAAAATAAGGAAAAATGAGATGATTTACACTATTATTCACCTTGATTAAGTTGTTGGAGTTTGAGATTTGCCTTAGCTTTAATCTTCTAGCTTTCTCTCTTGGATCTTCCAAGTTTGCTCATCACCTTAGGTGTTTTAATGGCTGGCTATATCTTCTCTTTTATGTGTATTTTGATTTATGAAATGGTAGGTGAGAGTAAGGGAGGGTTTAAGGGTATATGGGTGTGACTATTCCCATATTGCCCTCCTCTTATTTTCCTAACTTATAAATTATAAACCATACTTATACATTCATTAATTTAGCCGTTGCCAAGTTAATTGACAATTAAATCTCAACTCCTTAATCAACCACATTATTCTATTTAATTTATCTAATTAAATGTCCTGAATAATATTAAACAAAAATTAGGGGTGTTACAGGCTCTCCCTTTAAAGAATTTCGTCCTCGAAATTCAATAAGGACTACAAACAAGCATAACAACCATGCAAACAAAATCTAGTATGTCCTACCAGCTATTAAGTCTATATAAAACAAATATAGAACATAACCTCAAAGCAGATCAGGTACGCATCTCGAAACATGTCCTCTGTCTCCTAAGTACAGTCCTTCTCATTGTCGCTTCACTGAACTTTCACCAACTTGACTGTCTTGGTCCTCAGTCCTTTCTCATCTCTCGCTACAACCCGAAATGGTTGTCTAACAAAAGTCAAATCAGGCTCTACTACCAAGTCCTCCAACTCTATCAGAGGAATTGTAGTCTCTGGATCATGCACATACTTGCGAAGATGAGACACATGGAATACATTATGGACACCTGCCATACTGCTTGGCAACTCTACTCTGTAAGCAAGTTTTCCAATCCTTTCTAAAATCTAGAATGGTCCAACATATCTCGGTGCCAACTTTCCCGACTTTCCAAACCGTAACACACCCTTCATTGGTGATACTTCAATGAAAACCCTGTCTTCCACTGAGAACTTTATGTCTTTACGCATCTTATCTGCGTAAGTCTTCTGCCTGGATTGAGCTTCCTTCATCCGTCCTCGGATTAACTCAATCTTTTCTAACGTCTCTATAACCAAATCCGGACCTAAGACCAATCTGTCTCCAGTCTCTAACCAACATGCTGGCGATTTTCATGGTCTTCAATACAAAGCTTCAAAAGGAACCATTCCTATACTAGTCTGATAGCTATTATTATAGAAAAACTCAATAAAATGTAGGTGGTCCTCCCAAGATCCACCAAAGTCCAATATACAAGCTCTTAGCAAGTCCTCAAGTACCTTGTTGACTCTCTCTGTCTGCCCATTTTTCCGTGGGTGATAAGCTGTACTCATCTTGAGCTTGGTACCTAATACCTCTTGTAGTTTCCTTCAAAATTTGCTACTGAGTAATGCATCCCTATCGCTGACTATGATACTAGGAATCCCATGAAGTCTAACTATGTTCTTTATGAATAACTTTGCTAAAATAGGTGTCGTTCTGGTCGACTTTACTGGAATGAAATGAGCATTCTTGGTCAACCTGTCCACAATAACCCATATACTCTCATTTCCTCTCCTTGACTTTGGCAACCCATCTATAAAATCCATGGATATCGAATCCCATTTCCAAACTGGAATATCTAAAGGCTGAAGCAATCCACTTGGCTTCTGATGTTCGACCTTCACTTGTGGACAGTTAACACACTGCCTAACCCACAAGCCAACATCCCACTTCATGCCTTCCCAATAGAAGCTCCTCTTCATATCTTGATACATCTTGGTCCCTTCAGGATGAATCGTAAACTTGGATCGATGACATTCCTCAAGAACTTCTCATCTCAAGTTCTTCACATCTGGAACACATAACCGTCTCTTCTTTCTCTACCATCCTCTCTGGTCAAGACAAAAATCTTTTAAATCATCGACCTCGGTTCCAACCATAAGCCTTCTGATCCTCTCAGCTAATAATGGATCCTCCTTCTGTTTAGAAGCAATTCTCTCGATCAATACTAGTCGAACTTCCAAACAGGACAACATGGCAGTACTCTGACTAGAACTAGCAGTCGATCTTAACTGCACACCACAACTGGTCAAAGCTTCCAGATCTTTCCACTTCGCCAACATAGCCAACACCACATTCTGATGTCTTCTGTTGAGGGCATCCACTACTTTATTACCTTACTCTGGGGTATATTCTATATTGAAATCATAAGCAGGCAAAAACTCCAACCATCTCTGCTGCCTCGTATTCAACTCTTTTTGAGAGAATAAATACTTTAAGGACTTATGATCGGTATATAAATCAAATCTCTCCCTAAGGGATAATGCCTCCAAATCTTTAAGGCAAAAACTACCGCTGCCAACTCCAAGTCATGAGTAGGATATCTTACTTCTTGCGGTCTGAGCTGCCTAGATGCGTAAGCAATAACTTTGCCCTTATGCATCAATACTGCTCCCAATCCAGTCCCACACGCCTCTGTGTATACTACCAACCCTTGGTTGCCATCTGGAACTACTAATACTGGAGCATTGGTCAACAAATGCTTTAACTTAAAGATTTCTTCTTCACATTTGTCGGACCAAACAAACTTCACTTCCTTCCTGGTAAGCTTAGTCAAAGGCGCTGCTATTCGTAAGAAATCCTTGATGAATCTCCGGTAATAGCCAGCAAGTCCAAGAAAACTTCTGATCTCGGTCATCGTTTTTGGTCTCTTCCAATTTTTTACAGCTTCGATCTTATCTGGATCGACTGAAAAACCCTTCTCTGAAACTACATAACTAAGAAACTTAACCTCTTTCTTCCAAAAATGACAGTTGGAAAATTTTGCCTTTAGCTGATTCTGCCTCAACGTCTCTAACACAACTCTAAGATGATTCTCATGCTCTCTTTCATCTTTTGAGTAAACTAAAATGTCATCTATGAATACCAATATGAACCTATCCAAGTGCTCTCGGAAAAACCGGTTCATCAAATCAACGAAGAAAGTAGATGCATTTGTCAATCCGAATGGCATTACTAACCATTCATATGATTCATATTTGGTTCGAAATGTCGTCAATGGGATACTGTCCTTTGCCATTCTTAGCTGATGGAAACCTATCGCCAAGTCCAATTGGAAAAACACTCTGGCTCCACTCAACTGATCAAATAAGTCATTGATTATTGGCAAAGGATACTTATTCTTGATTATCCTCTCGTTTAGCCTATGGTAGTCCATACACATCCTTAACGACCCATCTGATTTATTTACAAACACCGTGGCCACTACCCAAGAAGAACTTCTTGGCCTAATAAAATTCTTTCCTTCCATCACAGTTTTCCCTTTCTCTGCGGCAGTAGGTCTAGAAGAAGACGGTGGTCCAATAGCAAACACCTTCCCTCTCTCCGCCCAGACTGGCTCTGGACACTGGCTTTTATAATGCCCAACTTGGTCACAGTTGAAGCATTTCACATTCTTCTTCTCTGTAAGCTTCTTTCTGTTACCAGTTCTACACTCGTTGGCATAATGGCCCTTCTTATCACACTTATAACACACTAAATCAGCCTTCGCCTTCTTGGCAGCATCCCCTTTCTGGGCTCCTTTCTTCTTGAAGAATTTCCTTTTCTTTCCCTAAGGGCCCTGGGACTCAAATGGTTTCCCCCTAATAGATACAGCAAGAATCTCCTCATGGCGAATGGCCATCTCTACCACTACATGACAAGGCTCTCTAATATGAGTCATGGTCATTTTACCTAGCTCTGGCCTCAAACCTTGAATGAATCTCTCATTCCTTCTGACATCATTGTCAACCAATGCATAACCATGTCGAGATAGCTCAACAAACTTAGTAGCATACTCGATCACTGACATCTCTCCTTGTGCAAGATCCATGAACTTCCTCATCAATGCCAACTTGGCAACCTTCAGGAAAAAAATTCTCTTCGAATCTCCTTTGAAACTCTGCCCAAGTCAACTCTTCCTCGGGCACTCTAGCGGTAACTCCATTCCACCAATAAAGCGCTGCTTCTTCCAATTGTCTAGAAGCAAGCCTTCGCTTCTGCTCATCATCCTTCGTTCCAACAACTGATACACCATCCCTTCATCTACTAGTGGATTTCCAGCATCTACATTGGCCTCAGCATTTTGATTAGCATTAGCCTATCGACCTTAGTTTCTCCGGATGTTAGGTCGAGCATTTCCATTGGTAGTGGTGCTTCCTCCACCTAGATTTCCTCTTCCGTTTCCTGCTTCCATATCCTCTTTCTCGTAAATCTGCCTACGAGCCTTAGTAAGATACAGAAGAACAGTCTAAGAGATAGGGGAATACGTACTTATATATATAGCAAATACAAGTACGATACTATAACGTTAATCCAAACCCAATCTTATTCTTTAATTCATTACGATTATGTTTGAAAACGTTTGGTTTATTTTATGTTTGAAAATCTTTTAAGTTTAACTTTCTTTTAAGGTTTCATAAACCTATGCTCTGATACCAACTTGTAACATCCCCCTACTTTGAGGCCTAAAACTAACGGCTACAGATGCTACAATCATCCATAGTTATTAATTTTCGATGACCAAATACGGCGGTGCAAGATTCATTGATACACACATCACAAGAATATGGAAAAACTTTAACAATTCAAAAACATATTTCCACATTCCATTCAAAACATTTCATGTTCATTACATAATCCCAAAACGTTAACCACGTTCAACAAAATATAATTATTACACATACGCCAAGAGCGACATATGAAGATGCCCCCTTGGTTGATCAGTGTATACAATAAGGCTAATAAATCTGCCTTTACATCTAAATACACAGTGGAAAAAGATAACTATAAATAACTATATGCCTCCTGCATGCCTCCGAAGCTTTATTCATCTAAGAAGAGAACCTGAAGACCCTAAACCTCAAACTACTCAAAATCAATTGAGTACCCGAGAGTTTAAGGGGAAAACAAAAACTTCGAGTTAGACATAAAGCCTGGTATGAATAATAGTCTATCATCTCAAACCAAATAGATATCTAGTGAGACCACGCCGCATAGCGGAACGGGTTTTCCCCTCACTAGTATCCTAAAACCTTTATAAAACCATATACCATGCTCCTGCATCCACAATGGTTAAAAATATAGTATTTCAAAGCATTATGATGGTATGCAAAACAAGCAAATCCAATATGGATTACCCATCCCCATTCATTCTGTCTATTTATCTTAATTATAGTCTCTGGGATTACTATTAACCTATTAGTTTTCATGGGCTAACTAATAACCGGTTAAACATTTAAGGACTCCCTGTCCAATTACATAGTTTTCATGGGCTTACTATGAACCTATCTATCTGACATCTTCTTTTACACATAGTTTTCATAGGCTACCTATGAACCTGTCTATCTGACATCTTCATTTACACATAGATTTTATTGGCTAACTATGAACCTGTCTATTTGACATCCTCTTTTATACATAGTTTTCATGGGCTAACTGTGAACCTATTGGCCCCTGCCAATACCAAACAGTTTTCATGGGCTTACTGGAAACCTATTGGCCCCTGCCAATATCTTTCCTTTATATTTTAGCATCCTATATTCTGGTCTTCCTGACCTCCTGGATGCAATTCTACCCATTCAGGAGTTTATTCAATTTATATTCACTCTTGGATTAACCTAACTGGTTCTCCTACCCTTTTTCCCCAAAATGCAATTATGGGTCCATTATAAAGTGAATATATTCATATTAGAAGAAGCAATATAACAACATAGCAGTACCACTTCCGTGGGTTTAATTTATCAAAGATAGATTCTTCTTAAACCATTATAAAAACTCCTTTAATATAGCCATGGGTTTGCCTTTAAAAATAGAGTTTCGGTCATAAAACATTTCGATACCTTCGAAACCTAGCTTTCGACTTTATAGGATAACCTCCTTCGAAAGCTCTTAAAATCATTAGGCTCCTGCCTTATAATACTCTAATTCTACCTTTCGAAAGTATAAAACTTGGTTAAAAGAAAACAATTTTACAACCCCTTCGAAAGTATCCCCTTCGAAGGCAAAGAAACCAAGCAAACATGTTTGAAAGCAAAGAAATCAACTCCTTCAGAAATATAAACTTTTGTTTTAGCTATAACTTTTTATAGATGTAGAATTAAGGTCTCTAACCTATTCCATGGTGTTCAAAAGATGGTTTTCCTTTTCGTAGATTGGTCATAATAGAAAAACAGGCATACGATTAGAAAACTATGCCTACTTGAAATTTGCAAACAAAGCTGGAGAAAACCGCCACAAAAGAGCTTCCGCAACGTTTACAACTGCTGTCGAAACGTAGCTTTCGACTAAATCGAAAGGTTTCTTAGTCGAAAGGTATCTAAGTCGAAAGGTTCATCAAAAATACTGCAAAAAGGTCCAGAAGTGCTGCAGAAGGTTCTAAGTCGAACGTTACTTAGTCGGAAGGTTACTAAGTCGAAACGATCATCAAAAGTGCTGCAGAAAGGTCCAGAAGTGCTGCAGAAGGTTCTAAATTGAAAGGTTACTTAGTCGGAAGGTTACTAAGTCGAAAGGTTCAGTGGCAGAGTCGTAAATAACTTGAAAACTGTTATTTTGCTAATTAAAGTATATTCTTTTCACCAACTCCTATTCTTTGTCAAATTCCTATTGGTTAATGACATACTTTAACAATTTCTTTGTAGAAAATCTGCTATAGATCAGATTTATTATTTTAGAAATTATTTTCAAAATAATTAATTATATTAATATTTTAATATAATCATTAAGCCTTTTTGGCTTAGAAAATTCCTAATAAATCAAAACCACTTGAGAAAAATCTCAAAAATTCATCAAAAATCAGAAATAAAATTTTCTTCATCATATCAAAATTTCGGGGCAAAATTCATTATTTTATTATTTTTAATAATTAAAACCCAAAATAAATGCCCTTTTCACCTTAGGAAATTCATAAAATATTCCTATTAACTCCGAAAATTATGAAATTAAATATCTATCTGCAAAATTATAGTTTACACAACATATCCAAAAATCAAGCTATTTGGGGTTATTTACTAAGGTTTTTACTTTAAAAACCAGCATTTTAATTCCATAAAAATTCCAATAAATCACCATAAATCATTATTCTATCCAAACAATGATTATTAGATCCAAACATGATCAAATCAGCAAAATGCATTCGGTTAATATCTATAATCGAACCAAAACAAGGAAAAATGAGATGATTTACAGTATTATTCACCTTGATTAAGTTGTTGGAGTTTGAGATTTGCCCTAGCTTTAATCTTCTAGCTTTCTCTCCTAGATCTTCCGAGTTTGCTCATCTCCTTAGGTGCTTTAATGGCTAGCTATATCTTCTCTTTTATATGTATTTTGATTTATGAAATTGTATGTGAGAATAAGGGAGGGTTTAAGGGTATATGGGTGTGGGTATTCCCATATTGCCCTCCTCTTATTTTCCTAACTTATAAATTATAAACCATACTTATATATTCATTAGTTTAGCCGTGACCAAGTTAATTGTAACGACCCGCCATTTTTGACCATTCAAGTCGACAATAATCCACACATGTCAAACTCAAACCGTTCAAAAAGGCAGATGGTTATTGGGGTTAAATAAGAAAAGGAAAGAAAGAACAGAAGCAAACTCAGAATCTTGCAGCGGAAGGAACAAGATATAATAATAAAATAACAGTTCATGAAGCTGTTAAATAAATAAATTTGATTATTATTATACATCATAAATCAGAGTTACATACATATCAGAGATAATACAATAATGCAGCGGAAAAATAATATGGTAGTAGAATACAAATGATGTAATACCAAACTCCGTCTTCGTCCTCCAAAATAGATCTTCAACCTTATCTGAAACGCTCAGGCTGATCCGAGCGTAATGAAAATACAAAACACTCGAGTCAGGAATAAAATATCTCATGTAAGTCAAATCGAATAAGAAAATATGAGTGTGACGGCGTCAAAGATGTTTACGGGGTTTGACATCTCCTATCCAGTGTCAACGTGAGTGCAATAACTTAAGAGATGTTACGGGATTTTTCATCTCTCAAGGATCCGTTAAACTATCTACTATGTAGTACAATATGCTATTATAATATGTCTACATTAAAGTAAAAGTATTAAAATAGCGTTAAGCCATGGCCCATTCCACCCTTAACACAGTTTATATTCCCAAGAGCATATACAAGACCGTAGTTTCCCCAAAACCGGAAGTCACCAGAGGGCAATCCATATACTAAAGGTACAAACCAAAATCGTAGTGGTCGCGAATAGGATAATCAGTATGACAAGGTACATGAGGCAATACCAACTAGGATACTAGTAGTTGTGTGATCCGGACTGATGCTGGGCATAGCAGCTACTACCCCAACACCGCGAAACAACACTCCCAAAATCGAGGGGTGCACCCAAATCGAATCACAAAAGTAATAGACATGGTAACGAAGGAGTGTGTCCGCTAGAGATGGCGATCCTCAATGGCCCGGCGCGGCTCCTGTTTTAGTCATGTCAGGGGTCATCCAAAATCGTTCTCTTTCTTCAAATCAACACGTTCACCAAAACCATCCACTTCGTTCTGGATCAACACTCCGCGTATACTAGTTATTAAAGTGGTTTTCGGTATCGACAGAGAGTATGTCCATATCCGATCCCGGTCTCTTTAATAACTACGTATTATTACACCGATGGCTCTTTTACATTTCAAATCGATTCATAATTGATATCAAAATATCATATTCGCTTCAAAATCAAATCCATTTCAAAAACATCATATCTACTCAAAGTATTCAACTTCATTTTAAAAATCATTTTCGCCTCAATATCTCATTTCGATTTCAAAATCATTTTCGCCTCAATATCTCATTTCGATTTCAAAATCATTTTTCGCCTCAATATCTCATTTCGATTTCAAAATCATTTTTCGCCTCAATATCTCATTTCGATTTCAAAATCATTTTTCGCCTCAAATTCTCATTTCGATTTCAAAATCTTTTTTCGCCTCAATTTCTCATTTCGATTTCAAAATCATTTTTCGCCTCAAATTCCACAAAACGATTCACATAACTCGAATTCCAAAATTTAAAATTTAATCAAATCTCAAATCATCAATTTCAACTCGATTCAGCTTCTCAATAAACCATTTCAAATTATCAATTTCAAATACATATTTGAACCACAAAATAAACAATTTCACTTTCAATATATTTCGAAACTTTAAATATTTCACATTTCAAAACAGCTCATATATTTATATAAGAATATAAGATTCGCTTTAAAACCATTTCGTATTCAAATTAGAATATACTTCAAATTAAACATCCGTATTAAGTAGTTTACTTAATTTCTGGAACAATTCCAATTCAATAAACTTAGATTAACATTCAGATTTCAAGAATTCATTTAAGTATTACATTCCAAATCAATTTCAGTTCAAATCCTATTCAAATCAATTTTATCTTCAAATTTAATTCAATAGTTTCAATTTAGTCCAATTCACAAATTTCTTTGAATTTCAATTAAATTCCAAATTAATTAAATCTCAATTTCGAATCAATTTTCAATTCCAAACTCAACTTGAAATATCATTTCATATAAATTTTCTTAGAAATATTCAGAGTTCGATTAAAAGTCCAATCTTTTAAAACAAATCAACTTTCGAAAATTTACGCCGTATTTCAATTTTTTCTTAAAAATCTAAACTTCGAGTAATTAAACAATTTCATTTACCAAGTTTAAATTCCAACATCTCGAGCTTCAATTCAAAATAATTCAATTTCCATAAATTGGATTTTATTCTTAAAATCAATTCATTTAAATAATTTCAAAACAACTTTTAAAATCATTTAATTTAACCAACCCGGTGTCCGTATATAATTTTCTAACCTATGGCCAAGTGGATAATTATTTCAATTTTAATTTCAAGGATGGATATATCATTTCAATCCAAATAGATGTCATAGGTATATCATTTCAACCTATTTCTTAATTTATTCGAAATGATTCAGTTTACAGCTTATATGCAATAAACAATATACATGATGATAGCATGATATATCAAAATAAATAAACAACCAATATCGACCAATAGCATCCATCACAACCAATCAACCATAAAGCCAATAACATTCACAACAACTTCATAATTATCAATATCAGGTAATTTGATCGAAATTAAATTTTAACTTCAATTTGACTGTCAATTTAATTTTCAACGGTGATTTCAAATGACAATCTATATGACAATTAAATTTTTATCAAACAACGACAAATAAATCCATATCACTTCATAATGTCAAATTTAACTACCATAAAGATATTCAGTACGTTGTGAGCGTTATAAAACACTCACCTTAAATCCACGGTTTTAAATCAAATCGAACGACGTTCGATTTAACCTAAAATTTTAACGAGCTCCAAATGTCTTCGGATCTGCACTGCAGCGTAGCTCTCGTCGCTGCGATTCCAACGTCGCCAGTTTCGCCCAAAATCCAACCTCGCACGGATGAGATAAGATATTTTAAAGTTTGAATACAAATTAAATAAACAATTTCTTTTTTTTTCTTTTTACCAAAACAAATCACGGCCGTTCGTTCCAGGAATAGATCAAGGCCGCAAATTAGCCTTCTTCTCCAACGCGACTACAGGAACCGAACGAACCCAACACCACGCCACTTTCTTCCATACGCTCGCAACTAGGAGCGACCGGACGTTGATCAGGGGATGCCATCGCATGCGCCTCTCCTTGCTCCACCTCCGCGCCAAGTTTCTCCGCCCCATTCGCCACCGTTTGCACGCAAACCAAGAAAAACCGTACACGCTTCCAAGTCAGATCTGGGCGAATCCATGACGTAAAAGCATAGATCAGCCGTATGGATTTGAAGAGCTCGCCGAGATCTTCAACTTTTCTTTTGGAATTTTTTGATTTCGTTGAACGGATTGAGAGATATTAAGGAAAGAAGTTCGAGCGATTCTGGCCATTGAATAGGTGGCGGCCATGAGAGAATTAGGGTTTCTGGATTAAAATGACAGTAAAACTGTCTTGGTTTGTGTGTGTATTTATATAGGTAGGTCCAAAGTCGTCCGAACTCCAATCGAAACGTGCCGCCAGGCGTTTATAAGGTTTTACCCCCGTTCCGGACGCAATGGAACTAGTCCCAGGGCCTAATTCAATCGTATGTGGAAGATAGCTTTTTGAAGTCGATTATTTTAATTAACGACGTTAAATTTCTACGCGTTTTAAGCTCGCACGACCAAACGACAAGTCCGATTGCTACGAAAATTGAAACCTTACAATAATTCACTGTTACGGATCCGATGAAACTAGTTTCGTCAAAATCCGAGACAGTTGTAAAAGTGGCTATTTCTACAGTCTAATTTCAATATAAAATTCCCAATTTTAAATTATTAACTTTTAAATCAAATTTCAATTGTTCACAAATTTCATTTTTAATTCCACAGTGATTAACAATCTTTTACAATGCAGTTTTCCATTATAAATCCAGTATAAAAGATTATATTAGATTCAGCATTCAATTATATTGTAATTCAAATTCAAGTTATTTAATTCCAATTGAATTCTTTTATTTCGATTTACACTTTCATTATTGAATCAACCATTTACTTAAACACTATTATCAATAGTTTATAATTCATTTACTTTCATTTTCTTCAGCTAATTTATGTTGAGTTCAATATTATAACTTCAATATTAAATATAACATTTTATTTATTTCGTTGTTTACAAACCATAACCAATTTGGTTTACAATCAAATTCAATTCATTATTTACATTCAATACAAGTTAACATCCATATTTAATTTACAAATAAGTTATTTCAGAATTCAGTTTTGTATTTTAACTTGTAATTCACATTTAACAACACAAAATTTTATTTCCTTCGGATTTTTATCCAAAATTTTTATTTTAATTCGTATTTTTAAAGTGTTAAAAATACGGGTCGTTACATTAACTGACAATTAAATCTCAACTCCTTAATCAACCACATTATTCTATTTAATTTATCTAATTAAATGCCCTGAATAATGTTAAACAAAAATTAGAGGTATTACATAAAAGCTAGTTTCCTAAACGATGAATCTGATAGTTTGCCGTGTTCTCTCTAAAAATGACCAACTAAAAAGGTAATACTTTAAATAATTCAATTGAACTTAATTCATATATATGTACATATAAGTTCGGTTGGAATCAAAAACAATTTTTTAGTCAAACATTTCAGTTTGACCAAATAGTATGGTATAAATAACAATAATATATATATAATACCATAAATTAAATTTTATCGATTAAATTATGTAAAATATAAACATATATATGTTTCAGGAATTAAAAATTATTTTTTTATAGATTTTAGTTAATATGTTCATCAATTTAATTATACTTAATAATTTATTTATAACTTTTGATTTATATTTAACACTAAATAATTATTAAATAAGATAGATTATTTAGCATGATATACATATTATTATTGGATTTTATGTTATTTTTATAAATTATTTTTGGTGATAAACGAGAGATGGCAATAACTCATTCGACTAAGACATTTAGCTATTACATAGTGGATCAGCGATTTGATTTCCAATACAACCAAAAATTTGTTAGTTTACGAAAACTGTTATCTTCTAAAAATTATAGCTCATGATATAAGTGAAAGGAATAAATAAAAATATTTTAATTTTTTGTAATAAATATATTTATTACTAAATATCTATGTCATTTTTGTGCTTTCACTGAGTAAACCCAAATTTCTCACTGTTGGGATCCATCTTCAACCTTTAGGTTGTTATAATCCACGAAGTAGATCTACAAGTTGTTTTTGAAGTATCCTTGATTACTTAGATTTCCTTAAGATTTATCATTGGATACAAAAAAGTTATGGCATGTAGTGACCCACTTTTCCATACAGCTTAAGCCGACAATAAACCACACATGTCCAGCTCAAATTGAACGAAAATGCGGATTGTTAGGGAAAAGAAAGAAGATAGAAGATAAGAAGAAACTAAATAACACAGAATCTCATAGCGGAATGCATAATATATAATATAACAATAGATCATTACACAAAGGAAAATTGTAATATACATACCTCCAATCAGAGTACACAAATCATTAGCCTGGACAGTTATAACAACCTGTCCTCACAAATGTCGATAATTTTAAACAAGCACTGCAACGAAATAAAAAAGTACGAGAATACGTCTCAGTCCTCCGGCTCGTCTCCTGAGATCCAAAGCATCCAAATCTAAATCTGTAATATGCTCGGTCTGACCCGAGCATTATTATAAAATAATAACACACGGATCAGTCTCATAAACCAGCATGAGAAAAACACACCCAATTTGATTTTAAAGTTACCAAAACCCTTTTCAAAATAAAGGTATTCGTAAGACCATGCCGCACATAAACACGGACGGGTTTTCACCTTACGATAACCAAACCATTTATATATAAAATCCAGTGATACTATAATAATGCCTAAGGTGAGAATCATAATAATCAAGTAGCTGTGATGCTCGTGCGTGTACATCACAACAATACTAGGTATAAAATCAATACTCGATAAGGCTCATTCTCTAATTGTGTAGGATTCCTTCGGAGGGGCCCTTGGTACTTCGAGAACAGTCCTTCTGCACAAGGATCAGAGTTATCCTTCCGAAGCATCGTACTCGTTTATAGGAAAAGCATAACTGGTCTTGCTAAGACTTAGTGCATTGCTCCTGGCATGCCAAAACAACTGAAAATATTGCTAGAAAAGGGAACCGACTACACCATATGGGTTTGCCAACCCTACTGGCCATGTCTCCTATCTATGGTTTTACTCATTTCTGCTGATGAGGCTAGGTCACCGCACCAAATAGATCACGGAATCCCACATGGATTCCCACACCGCAATGGTCTTGGAATCGCATAAAGATTCCTACATCTCAAATAGATCTTTGAATCACACATAGAATCCTACACCATAACGGGTCTCAGAACCACACATGGATTCCAACATCTCAATATAACACGAAACTCCTCCATAGAACAGTATATGGTTTCGGAGTGGTTACAGATTCGAGTCATCTCTTACGAGTACACTCTTCCGCTTCCTGGGCGCTCCATAAACCATTCGTGGATTTTCCAGAATGTTCAATACCGGTTCTTTAGGAAATAATCAGAAAATACATAAGAGTGTGGATTACCCCCTAACCGTTTAAGTGGACGGATTTCCTTATCATTTATCCTAGAAGAATAAACAAGTTTATACATATAGTATAGCACCATCGATGGTAACTGGACCATATAATTCCCATGTTTCTCCTAGATATTTTCAGAGCTAAAATCCTTCGGTGTTAAGTAGAGAATCGTTCCCTACCACCAAAATTAAGAAGTATTACATATTTGGTCCAAGATTTGATAGTCGGTTATTTAACTATCAAATAAACAAACATTCAACCAAGATTACATTCCCACTGAAATCACTAAGCCTCATTTAATTCAATTTTGATAAATTGAATCTCTTTATCAAAAACAGTCATATACTTATCTAACCGGAATAAATATATTCACAAACCATTCCCTTTAAAAATATTTGAAAACGTTTTAAAATAAATATGGAAAGCACCATTCTGTGTTGATCATGGATCGCAGCTCAATGGTTACGTCTCTATACTAGAGAAATCCAAACTTAACTGCAGGCAATCTATGCCTCTCGAATTACGCCATGAAATTCCATAGATCGTTGTTTGTACGATGGTTACGTCGCCATCCCAGCAAAAATATAACAAACTTTAGGAAATCTCCGCCTCTTCGAATTACGTTATGAAAATAAACCATTTCCTTCCAAAATCTCCTTATTTTATAAATATTTCCAAATCAATTTATATAGCTTATTTATAAATTTCAAAGTTCAATTTAGAGAAATATTCTTTTCTAAATCTCAAATCATTTATAAAACTTCCTTTTTAAAATTTCAAACCACTTCCACATTTATAATGTAACGACCCGCTATTTTAGACCATTCGCATCCATTATAAGTGTATAGGTAGACACTCATGCCGGAATTGAATTGCTCAAAATACCGCGTTGTTAATTTAAATTTGGCAAAACTGAACATATACAGTAAATAAATAATCACAGATCACATACACAGAGTAATAAGTGCAGCGGAAATAAAAGAGACAGTAGTTCATGAAGCTACTATATAAATATATAAGTTACATCAGAGTTAAACCAGATACAATGGAAGAGTAACACGATACATCAGATACAAATCAGAATACATCACTGGAATCATCGAATGCTGAAAGCAGAATAGATGGCTAGATCTTCAAGCAAAGCTCCAACTCCAAAGGTGAGTCTCGAATACTGGTACACTCAGTCTGACCCGAGCGTAAAGCAAAACACAAAACACTCGAGTCAGGATTAACATTCTTATATTAATAAATCCAACTCAAGTGAAATAGAAATTGAAATACAAGTAACTTAAAGGATGTTTGGAATAACCATCCTTTAAGGATCCGTCAAACTATCTACTATGTAGTAGTGTACGATAAGTAGATAATGTCTATCAGTAATAATAAGATATCAAAATAGCGTTAAGTCATGGCCCATTCCACCCTTAACACATTTTTATTCCCAAAAGCAAATACAAGACCGTAGTTTCCCCAAAACCAGAAGTCACCAAAGGGCAATCCATATACTAAAGGTACAAATCAAAATCGTAGTGGTCGCGTATAAATGGAATACAAGTATGACAAGGCACATGAGGCAATACCCAAGGTAGTGATACTACCGTTCGCCTGATCCGGACTGGTGAGAACGCAACGCCGCAGCGCCCGCAACACCGTGAAACAACACTCCCAAAATCAAGGGTGCACCAATCGACAACAAGTATAAGTAGTTCGAAGAAGTGTGTCCACTTGAGGTAGCTAATCCTCCATTGGCCCGGCACAGCTCCTGTTTTAGTCATTTCCAATTTGACACAAGTGTCAAGGCTATCCATCATCGTTCTCTTTCTTCAATCATCACGTACATCATTCCAACCACTTCATTCTGGATCAACACTCCGCGAATATTAGTTATTAAAGTGGTTTTCGGTATCGACAGAGAGTATGTCCATATCCGATCCCGGTCTCTTTAATAACTTCCGTAATTATTTCACCGATTAGTCGTTTAATATATTTCAAAACCAAATCAAATTCAATTTCAAATAGAATTCGTAAACCAACAATTCATTTGTCTTTCCAAATCAATTCCATAATTTACGTTTCAAAACTTCCAAATTACCATTTCAAAATCTTATAATTCAATTTCAATTTCTATTTAAAACAATTCAAATATTGATTCAAGTTCGCAAATAAGTTTCCTTCCAAATCATTTGAATTAATATACTTTAACATTCAAATCAATTTCAAATTCATTTATCGATTTCGTTTAATATTCGTTAAGTTAATTTGCCATTCAAAACAATTTCCATTAAATTTCCAATTCATTAAATCCATTATTTAAATTCAACTTCCTTATTTCAAAACTTAAAATTTGAATTAAATTAAATTCATCAAATCAAATCCTTTAATTTCAAGTCTTACATTAATTTCAATAAATCACATTTTATTTCTTGTTAAAGAAATTCAATTTCACTTATTTACTTACTTAAATAATTTTCCAAAACTTAATTAATAAAGAAAACTCAATTTCAATTATTACGAAGTAAAATTCACTTATTCAAAAATTCAATTTAATTAAATCATTAAATAATTCAATCTTATTTAATTATTAAATAATTCAAAACTTAATTATTAAATAATTTCAAAGTCTAATAATTTCAAACTTAATTATAATTTCAAACTTGATTATTAAATCATTTCAAACTTAATTCAATCATTTCTCAAATTAAACAACATTCTTTCATCAATTACACTGTTAATATTTTGTTTCAGATTATTAAATATTAACATTTTCCTTTCATTAAAATTCAAATTTCAACTTCATTTCAAAACCATATTATTTATTTAAAATAAAATCTTCATTTTAATTTTAAATTAAATTATTGACCAATCGGGTTTTATTTAATTTTCTATCCTATGTCAAAGTTCAATTTGGGTATTTATCATTTCAACCCGATTCCAGTTCAATTTAAAATCAAAACATAACAAAGGGAACTTGCAGTGTGATAACTAGGATGGTGTCAAAGTAAATAAACAAGCAATAACAACAATCAATAACAATCCAATAATCAATTTAAATAATCCCGAAATAATCGTATTAATTCGCATTGTTGTTTGTGCGAATTAATATAATCATTTCTAGAATCTACACTATCATTTCATGTAGATTAAGGATTATTACATTACGGTTTTCACTTGTCATCTATTTACAATTTCATACATCATCAATTTAACAACGTACATTCAGTGGTTCAAAGTGTAATTAAACAAATCCCACGTGTCAATAAATTTAACAGTTAAAGGGGGTCATATTATACAAATGTCAGTAAACCAAATTTAACATTTCTATCCTATATCAATTTCAATTGCATACTATTTATCATTTTAACAATAACAATTTAATGTCCAATATAAACATCAACAATCAATAAATTATCAGCCAAACTGTATTATCATCGCATAAATAATTAACAGATAATGGTGTCAGATGTCACAGGTGAACTGATACAGTTAATAACATATATAACAGTGTAATTAACTAATAGCAGCATATTTCAATTGTCGTTTCAATTGAAATCAAATTTAATAAATAAAAGAACGTTAATCGTGAGTGAGTGCTCACCTTTCGAGGCTAGAGGGGGACAAAATACGATGAGTTACGAATCCAAAGCAAGGTGAGATGGGCACGAATTTGACGATCAAAGCTGGTAGATAGAATCGATGAAATGAATCAAAATCTGAATCAACGAAGATAATAGGTATAAGTAAACTTATATATATATATATATATATAACTATATATGACCATACATATAAAGTCATATTCCAAAATTCAAACGCATACCAAAATATATACATTTCAAAAGAAAATCATTGTTTTAAATTAAACACATATATATAACCAACAGGAAAAATAAACTTATATTTTGTAAGTAAACATTTAACTTCATATATACTTAAACACATCATATATATACCCATATTTCATATAAACAAACACTATCATGCATATGTAAAACTACAGTAACAAAGAAAATATATAGATAAACTTTATATATAACAGACAGTGATCAATGTATAAATTCTCATATATTATATATATATATATATATATATATATATATATATATATTTTACACATGCGAATAAGATAGTATTACAAAAAATATATAAGCTTGCTTAGCTACATAATATAACAGCCATAACTTTGCAATTTATTTACTGTTGAAACAATAAGGTACTCATATAACTCACTTCCTTTACTACACGTATTATATAATTAACATATTTGTACGTATGTAGTTTGTAACCTTTCAGGCCAGGACATAGAAACTTTGAAATCCATAATTACAGCTATAACTAATAATCAACTCATATACTAGTGAAACGTGTAACATAGGTATATAGTATATCAATATAGATGCACAACAAATATACCAATGTAAATAAACCCAACCGGTCCAAAATATAAACTGATATGCATACTACCAATATAAACAACTTGCTGTTTGCATACCTAGAATATAACTAAGCTGTTATATATATATACTTATAGTATAACAGAATATATATAAATAGACCCTTATACAGTACCTATATATTACTAGCATTCTTTATGAACATTGTACATAACTAACTATAAGATAAACTATACATACATATACCTTTAAATATCGATATCAAATATAATATATATATACGAATTAGTACAAATATATAAACAGAATATACCTGTAAGAAGAGAAGAAGATGGAACTCGGTTATGCGGCAGAGGCGGTGAAGGCTACTATGCCGATGGAAAGGAAATGAGATGGCGATGATGAAGTCTCGACACGCAAAAAGGAAAAGATGAAGGACGGGTGGCTGAGGTCTGGAGATCGGAGGAAAGTATTCACGTATGGGTGGATGATGATGGAAAAGAATTTAAGGGGAAGGAAGAAAATGAGCTACAGGGGATTGAGGAAATTGAAAAAGGGAGAGAATTTGAACAGGCAGAGAAGCAATATGAAGTACTAGTGAATATAAATTTTCAAAACTAAATATCAACGTAAGAATTGGAAAATGAAACAACAACAAAAAGGCATGCAAAGGTCACTGAATAAAATGGTCGGTGACTACTTAAATTCACGGAAATGAATTGTAAATAGCTCTACAGTTTAACCGATGGAAAATGAATGGTCACAGTCCGAACAGGGTGCAAGTTGTAAAACGGATACGGTTACCGTTTACACGGATTCCGTTTCGTACCAAACTTCAAACACGGAAACGAATATACTGCGGAGATCAACACGACGAGACGATCAAAACGGTATACAGATATCAGTGGTATGATTGAATTATAAAAATTCGAATTTTCTACTGGCGGAAAAATGCAAGAAAACGCTGAAAAATAAGATCGACGGAGCCAAAGATGTCCGAATTTGGAAAAACGACAAACTAACATCTTGCTCAGAAGATGATTTAGAATTTTTCTATGTAAAAATATTTAGGTTTCGAAAACATTTTATTTTCATCACTTTTTAACTGATTAAATTGAAGTGAATTTACGCGCGAAATAAACTTTCATATTTTCGGACGAAAATTTACCAGTTGCTATGTTTAACTAGACGTAATCCAAATATCAAATTTATATTTCAAAATTTTATCGTTTAAAATTTCACAAAATTTCAACTAATTGCGTTATTAAAAACCGGTGAAATTTACGGGTCGTTACATATAAACTCTTTAACCACCTGTTTTACATAAGGATTTCTTTTATAAACAATTTATTACATAATTATAAAATAAATAAGATTTTAAACGTCACAAAAATATCTTAACCCTTTTTAATAATATGAAAATACTTTTAAAACATTTATTAATAATATAATAATTTAACCTTTTACATTTAAAAAAATCTTAATATAGTAAAATAAATTTTAATCAACTTCAAAATAAAATTAATTAAATCTTAAATAGTATTATTATTAATGAAATAATTATCTAGTTTTAAATAACTAATAATAAAATAATTTATTATCTCTAACGAAATCAAATAAACAATTTATTTTAAACCATAATTAACTTTACTAAAGAAATGATTTTACAAAACATTTGTAAAACAATAATTAAACATAACAATTTGTATACATAATAATTAAATAAAACCTTTTACTTCAAATTATAAAATTTCAAATTAAACAATATTCGTAACTTTCCAAATTATGAAAGAGGCTTAACAATCACAATGGTACTCAACAAGCTACCATTTAATTTCAATTTAACTTTCCAAGTTAAATTACATGCATTTACATAATAACATGCATATATGTTAACCAATCCATAATTAACAATCAATTGTTAACACATCAATTATCCAGTACAAATCAACTGGCACTTAAAAAAAGTCCAAATTAATATAATAGCAGAACATGAATTGATTCTGGTAACCAAATGTCATTCACAATAAAACTCTTTCGTTTATTATTCAACGGTGTTTATTTGGCCAAATAGATAACACCAAACATATTTAAATTCGATTACGTTATAATTAAACAACGTAATTAAATTAATTCTATTTATCAATCCCATATATGACTCAATACTTGAATAAGTTTTTAAAATGAACACAAACAACATCTAATAGCATTTTAAGATGCTATATCGTCATCTTAGATCATATCTAATTAATAAATAAATTCAATCAATTCCAACAGATATAAATAATTTAATCTACACAATAATTACTGGTAAATCAGAAAGGTGAGTTTAACTCACCAGAGTTTCAGTTATCGCCGAAGCGTTCCGGTTCCGACTGAAATTGAACAGCGTTCGATTTCAGCATTAAATTCCACAAGCTTCAGTCTTAGCCAATCAATAAAGCGAAGATCTTGTTAATGCGGACCTAACGCGACTGACCGCATCAGATTTGGACCGAAAACGAGAGAGTTATTTAAGTTATAAGTTTATTGATTTTTAAATTACAATTAATTAATTAATTAATTAACAAACCCACTCTCACCACTACAGTTCAAACCCAGCCCAAATGAAGATTGCTTGTTCCATTCCTCTTCCTTTCTTCTACCGTGCTGACTAATACCCATCTTCGTTGGGCACATCCATCACTGACACGGAGAACGACTTCGCTAAACCACGATCTAACCGCGCCGACGTTCTTCTCGCCTCGAGCTCCATCACCTTGTCCCCACCATTAACGGCCCGTCACCCTCCTCTAAATCGCGACCATATTCTCCCCTTTGACATGAACAGACAACGCCAGCAACCCCCACATCACCTTCTCCTCTCGACAGATCCCATGTTTGCAAGCTCGACACCATGAAATATAACATGACCTGAGACATTTCCTTTATCCTTCCACCAAAAACGTGACTACCATCCCATAACCGAACGCAACCAAAATGTGACCAACGATGCCCTTCGACACCATAAACTCAAATCCAAACATAAATTTACCTAAACTCCACTTCCAATCGATCAAAAATAAGACCCTAGTTCGCAAATGCTTCACTACAAGTGTCGAGCACTGCACAACGTCGCCACACCTTACACGAACTCATCTACGTGAAGATCTCATTTTAACGAGCTTAAAGATCAAACCTTCTGATTTATAAATTTTTGTAGGAATTGTTGTTGATTGAATTTTTTTAATCATCCATGGTTTGATTATAGAATCGGGACTTAAGATGTGGAAGGGAACAATGAAATGAAATGGAAACAATATGGCAAAGGAATTATAAGTGTTTACTCTTTTTCTTCTTCTAATTTTTCTTTTGCATTTTCTGGGATTAAAAAAATTGAAATTAATTGATTTCTAGAGCTGCCAAATAAAGTGGGAAACGAAGACAAAGCAAAAGGAAGGAATAGAAGAAAGCATGGTTTGCTGATCGCCTTTTGATTTTATAACGAGAAGAAAGGCAAACCCAACCAAATGATGTTGTTTCACTGTGAATGAAGAAAAGAACGGAGGAGACCATAGGCAAAAACATGTTTGTGTGCTGGTGTACTATTCGTTTGTATTTATGTTTATTTTGAAAAAGTAAATTTTGGGGTACTCCGCTACACACTATCTCGCTCGCGTATGGATCATGATTCGTCAAAACAAAAAATAAGGTCATGCTCAGAACAACGTCGTGAGTCCAAAACAATAATAATATACACCGGTTATAAGATTTTGTAAAATCACAAAACACTGCTATTTGACAATAAAATGTCATACGAGAATTTCAGTATTTTCCAAATTAAAATTTATAGAAAAATCAAATAAAATAAATTAAAAATACGTCAACATGAATCGAATCGTAATAATAAAGTTAAATTTTCTAATTATTTATTCGAACTGTTATTACTGCAATTGAATTAACGGTTGGATTCACCGTTATTATCTATTCATTTAAAATGAGTTAAATTAGCCCGTTAAATTAATTGAATTGATATTCAATTTTAAAATCCAGTTATTTGAATCACTATTCAATATTAAATCCCTCAATTCAAATATTTTAATAATCCCTATACTTGAATTTCAATTATTAACTGTAATAAAATCACAATATTTGAAATTTTGAATTATCCAACCTTTTAATCCAATCATTTCAATATTTAAATCAATTAAATATTTCAAAACAAATTACCAAAATTCCGGGTCGTTACATTCTTCCCTCCTTAAAAGAATTTCATCCTCGAAATTTCCAAGGTACGAAAAATGCCTCCAAACCCTTAAATTTTCCAAATTCATCTTCTAAATGTCTAACATATAATTATGATAAATCTTGTAAGATGTGCATATACCATTTATACACAATATCAATCTGATAGCTCGCTCGATCACACAATTTTACTTCCGAACTAGGATCGCTCACTCGACTGTCTAGTGCGGATTCCGATCCAGTTCCTTGATTAGAAATCATCATTCTCCTTGCATAGCCATATACTATGATAGAGAACTTTAGAATCAAATCAAAAGTCCGTCTCCAGTGTTCATTGTTAAGAATCGAGTGAAAAATCCTAATTCGGATTGGTGTAAAACACCTTGAATTCGTGCACTCGAGTCTGGATTAAACAATTATGCGAATAAAATGATCTACGTACAACTTACGTATTTATTTCCAAATTGGTTTTCTAAATTATACCGATTTCTTTTTATTCACATTCATTTTGATTTTCACTTAGTATAATTCCTTTAATACTAATTTCACTTATGAATTATTTCAAAAAACCATTTATTAACTTCACTTAAGTCAATTTCATTTCATGACCTAATTTCAAATTTCCTTACCTTACACGCATAACCAACAAATTTTAAAAATTTGTTTTAACTGACTAATTCTCAAATTTGTAAGTTATAAAAACTTGTCTTATTATTTTTCCATAAAACACTTAGCTTTCAATTCCTATATAACTTCTTTCAACAATGAAAATTTCTAATCAAAATGAGATGTACATACCAAACTGTCCAAATGGATAAATACAAGATTCCATAATATCACTTATCCGAAAATTTTAGAATTTAGACACCCTGGTTTTTATTTCAAATCATTTTGAAATAATAATATACATATTCCTTTTGTATTTCAACTTCCACTTTTACTTCCTTTTGAAATCCAAAACAATCTTTGTTTGCCAAAACAAAACCTTTACGGTAGCAATCCGTTACTTGGAAACTCAAAAATGAATACCGACGATGCTGCAGTCATCACATGAATTATTTTCCAGCGACCAAAGTGAGTTTAGTACTTTTTATCTCTCTTAAATCCCATTTAAAATATTTCCATTCAAAAATATATCCAAAACAATAATATTATAAATTTCCAAAACTTTGAAAACAATTTCCAAAACCACTAGGATATAATTCTCAAATTCTCAACTTTAAATCATTTGAATTATAATAATACTTTATAATTATAATTTCTAAATTTAATTCCTTATATAACTCAATTCACTCTTGATTATCTTCATTTAGATTATAATTATAACAATCTTTTATTAAAGCACAAACATTAAATAATGAATGATAATAATCGAATATTATCATCCCTTAACAATCAAGCACTCCATATATAACTACAATAATTTCCGAAAAATTATTATATAAAAATAATTTAGGTAAAATTATTTCATTTATCTATTTCAAAACCATACCATGTCAATTTGCCTTATTTAAGTGTTTAGAAACCCCTATCGATTCCATGGCGTCCCACGTCTCGATCGGAATTTATAAGCCACTCAACACAATATAAAACATTTTATAGCACTAACAAATAAGCGCTCTCATATATATATATATATAGATATAGATATATACACACACACACACACACACACTCAAACTCATTCTAGGGTGCTACTGACCCTATCTCTAATGAGTAATTCTCACCAATGCCTAGGTGTTCGCTCAACCTAAGCTCTGATACCACTGTAGCGACCCACTTTTCCGTACAATTTAAGCCGATAATAAACCACACATGTCTAGCTCAAATTGAACGAAAATGCGGATTGTTAGGGAAAAGAAAGAAGATAGAAGACAAGAAGAAACTAAACAACATAGAATCTCACAGCGGAACGAATAATATATAATATAACAACAGATCTTTACACAAAGGAAAACTGTAATATACATACCTCCAATCAGAGTACACAAATCACAAATCATCATCCTGGACAATTATAACAACCTGTCCTCACAAATTAGAAAACTGTAACATACAAAAGCCGATAATTTTAAAAAGGCACTACAGCGGAAAGAAAAAGTATGAGAATACGTCTCAGTCCTCCAGCTCGTCTCCTGAGCTCCAAAGCATCCAAATCTAAATCTGTAATATGCTCGGTCTGACCCGAGCACTATTATAAAATAATAACACACAGATCAGTTTGGTAAACCAGCGTGAGACAAACACACCCAATTTGATTTTAAACTTACCAAAACCCTTTCCAAAATAAAGGTATTCGCAAGACCACGCCGCACATATACACAGACGGGTTTTCACCTTACGAAAACCAAACCATTTATATATAAAATCCAGTGATATTATAATAATGCCTAAGGTGAAAATAATAATAATCAAGTAGCCGTGATGCTCGCGTGTGTACATCACTACAATACGAGGTATAAAATCAAAACTCGATAAGGTTCGTTCGCTAATTGTGTAGGATTTCCATGGAGGGGCCCTTAGTACTTCGAGAACGGTCCTTCTGCACAAGGATCAGAGTTATCCTTCTGAAGCATCGTACCCGTCTAGCCGGGGTACTATAGGAAAAACATAACTGGTCTTGCTAAGACCTAGTGCATTACTCCATGCATGCCAAAATAACTGAAAATATTGCTAGAAAAGGGAGCTGATTACACCCTATGGGTTAGCCAACCCTACTGGGCATGTCTCCTATCTCTGGTTTTAGTCATTTCTGCTGATGAGGCTACGTCCAGCGTTCCAGCTTACGCACCGCACCAAAATAGATCACGGAATCCCACATGGATTCCCATACCACAATGGTCTTGGAATCGCATATAGATTCCCACAACTCAAATAGATCTTGGAATCACACATAGATTCCCACACCATAACGGGTCTCGAAACCACACATGGATTCCAACATCTAAATATAACACGAAACTCCTCCATAGAATCGTATATGGTTCCGAAGTGGTTACGGATTCGAGTCATCTCTTACGAGTACACTCTTCTGCTTCCCGGGCGCTCCATAAATCATTCGTCGATTTTCCGAAATGCTCAATACCGGTTCTTTAGGAAATAATCAGACAATACATAAGAGCGAGGATCACCCCCCTAACCGTTTAAGTGGACGGATTTCCTTATCATTTATCGTAGAAGAACAAACGAGTCTATACGTACAGTATAGCACCACCAATGGTAACTGTACCAAATAATTCCCGTGTTTCTCCTATATATTTCCAGAGTAAAAATCCTTCGGTGTTAAGTAGGAAATCATTCCCTACCACCAAAATTAAGAATGATTACATATTTGGTTCAAGGTTTGATAGTCGGTTATTTAACTATCAAATAAACAAACATTCAACCAAGATTACATTCCCACTGAAATCACTAAGCCTCATTTAATTCAATTTTGATAAATTGAATCTCTTTATAAAAAACAGTCATATACTTATCTCACCGGAATAAGTATATTCACAAATCGTTCCCTTCAAAAATATTAGAATTTTTTTTAAAATAAATATGGAAATCACCGTTCTATATTGATCATGGATCGCAGCTCAATGGTTACGTCTCTATACCAGAGATGTGACGACTGCCCATGACCCCTGCACTGAACATAGGAATAGTGCGCTGTAAAGTGTGCCAGGCAGCCATGGACGGTTGCCAAGGTTAAGTTAAAACAGCAGAATCTATCGTATAACTCACAGCGCATGGATAAAATACAATAGAAAGTATATATACAGTGAAGCTTTACAGAACAGAATCTCTATTAAACCTCATAATAGTTGAATACAAACATCTGAATAGTCAATACATCAAGCCTCACTACATAACACTCAGAGAATTATACAAAGCAGCGGAACATCCAGTACATATAGTAAGAAAATAATATGCAAGCCTCCAGCTCGTCTTCGTCATCAACATCGTCGGAAACTAAGAACAGCACCTGTCACCTGCTACCTAGTCTGCCCATCCCAAAATGGATGAACAGCCCAAGGCAATAAGAGTTAAACATAAAGCCTTGAGTCAGACAACAGTCTTAGTGAGCGGTAAATTAACTAACAACATACCAAAAGAGCATAAAGGTAAAAGGAATAGGAATCCAACCCTCCCACTCCAACTCTTTCTACAGTGATAGCCCCTAGACACACTAAGCAGAAATAAACATAACAAAGCAGACATTTAAAGTAAAGCAATTATCACTCGAGTCAAGGTCGGTGTTTTCCAAGTACAAACCCCAAGGCCTAAACCAAGATCAGATAAGCACCTAGAAAACATCGCTCTTGAGACCGAATGACGATACAACCAAACATCCATGACTCTGGCTATCACTGTTATCATTGCTTCGATACCACCGTTAATTGAATGACCGGCACATTCTTTCAGCCGTCCGTCAAGGGTTAATGGCAACCCCAGTTCTAGACATAACTCCGCACGTCGTCGCAGCCCGTGCCTAGGACTATCGAATCTGCCCAGAGTACTCGACTACAATCATAGTATTTAGGGACTATCGAATCTGCCCAGCGTACTCTTGCTTTGAGCCTGCTAGAACCTTCAACAACGATGAAATCTCAGCCTTCTAGTCATCCTCCTCGACGACTATTTCCGTACTAGCCCAAGCGCCTCTCGAGCAAACCATTATCCTCAACTCGAACCATTTCACCGAGTTATCAACATGCTTGGAATGATCCCGTCTGGATTAAACCATGGCTATCCCATACCATGCCTCACTTCATCTCATCATAGCAAAGCCTCATCTCAACATCAACATCATCAAAACTATCCATATGAGCTTCATCATCTGCCACATATGCCACGAGCAGCTTTTCCAATTCAAGAGCCTTTCCCTTAGCTTTTGAATCATCTTCGACAAACTTGTCCAAATCAAATCATCAATCAACTAATTTACAACAATCAATCAAGTCAAACATTAATCCAAGTAATCAAGCATTTAAACATGATCAAATAAACAATTATAACAATAATGGCAATTTAGTAAATAAAGGGTCCAAATCTAACAAGCATGAATTATGAGCAATATCTTTACAACTTGATGAATGAACTTGCATAGGTTAATCATGTAGTAGAATGGATGTCAAATCATCATGAACAATAGATCTATACTTAAGTTTAAGAAAATGCATGGAAATCACTATTTTAACACCAAATCAAGCCAACAATCCGATATACTCCTTTGGATCCGTGTGAGAGATAATCACCACTCACCAAATCACCTAAACACCTCAAAAGCAACACACTTCAGATCTGGATAGCGAAGGATCTAACTCGATCTATCACAATCCCGCTTCAAACGATGAAATCACTCTTCGAAGAATGTAGATCTTTAACTTTAGCTCTTGGATCTTCAATCTTGGATGGAAGGAAGTACTAAATCAAAGTGGAGAAAAGAAGTGAAGAAGTGTAGAACTCGAGCTCTTAAAATGGCAGCACTTCGTCGCTTCGAAATCCGGATCCCAAAAATGAAGAAGAACCCACCTATTTATAGGCAGATTTCCTTAGGTCGTCCGCCCCCATAGGTCGTCCACGACCTAACTATTCACGACCTAACTGTCCACGACCTACGACCTAAACACTACAACCTAACACATGCGCACGACCTACCACATATGCGACCTATCATATGCGCGCGACCTACGACCTAACACACTCAAGCGGCTTAGCAACAGTGCCGACCTAACGAAACAGAAGCCACAACCTAACTATGTCACGACCTAAAAATGTCACGACCTATGACTTACACATATGCGGCTTAGCGACTTAACGCTACACGACCTAACTGAGATGCCGACCTATCAACTTAACAGAAGTCGCGACCTAACAATTCACGACCTAACATTCTTAGGTCGTCTAGCGACCTAACTAACACGGCATAGACTCAACGACTTAACCACTTAACTCGTCCACGACCTAAGAAAACCCTACGACTTAACTGCCTCCGACCTAAGACTTAACACCTTAGGTCGTCTAATCGACCTAACTACTCATAACTGCTACTTAGGTCGCTCACGACCTAACTAAGCACAACCCCCATAGGTCGCTCAACCCCAGTTTTCTATACCGCTAACCCTTAGGTCGCCTATTCCTTAGGTCGCCTATTTCCTTAGGTCGCCTATTTCCTTAGGTCGGTCAAATCCTATAGGTCGTCCCAAACTAACATACGACCTAAACCAGTACGACCTAAACCAATACGACCTAAACCAATATGCTAACTAATAGGTCGTTAACTCTTAAGTCATTCACTCGACCTAAGCCACCACACGACCTAACTTCTACACGACCTAAGCTCTGAACGACCTAGGCTCTGAACAACTTAACCATACTACGATCAAATAAAAACTGTTTTGCAATGTTTTGATCCGTAAAAATACGGGTCGTTACATTCTCTCCCCCTTAGGAATTTCGCCCCCGAAATTCCAAACAAACAAAGCAATCAAAACTATTCCGCATGCCTATCATCCACAGCAATCAACAAACCATGCATCCAATTCTAGCCTAGCATGCAGAATTCTAAGACTAGAACAAGTTACAATGTCGTGAGATGACACGACACCTTATGGCCATACCTTGAAGAGTTCAGGATGAGCTGCCTTCATCCTCTCTTCCACCTCCCATGTACAGTCGTTATCATCATCACTCCATTGTACCTTGAGCAACCTAACTACCTTCCTCCTAAGCTGTTTCGTGTCAGTTTCCACAACACGAAGCGGCTTACGAGGTCTCTTATCGACTGGATCAATCTCGAAATCTTCACAACTATCAGCAGAAACCACTGTATTCGAGTCGTGCACATACTTCCGTAGATATGATACATGAAAAACATTGTGCACACTCGACATCTTTTCTGGTAACTCCAATCTGTAGGCGAGCTTTCCAATTCGCTCGATAATCGGGAATGGTCCAACAAATCTCGAAGTCAATTTTCCTTTCTTCCCGAATCGAATAACATTCTTCAGTGGAGAAATCTTCACAAAAACCATATCACCTACGTCAAATTCCAAATCCTTACGATGCTTATCGGCATAACTTTTCTGACGGTCTTGGGCTGCCTTCATTCATTGCCGAATGATCTCTATGAAATCCGAAGTCTATCGAATCATTTCTGGCCCAAGTATCAACTTTTCTCCTGTTTCCAACCAACATGTCGGAGAGTTACACGGTCTTCCATACAATGCCTCATACGGTGCCATACCAATGCTTGACTGGTAACTGTTATTATACGAAAATTCCACCAAATGAAGATGATCTTCCCATGATCCTCCGAAATCTAAGACACAAGCTCTAAGGAGATCTTCCAAAACTCGATTGACTCTCTCAGCATCTGTTTGGGGATGATAAGCTGTACTCAAACACAACTCGGTTCCCAAAACTTCCTGGAAGCTCTTCAAAAATCCACTAGTGAACAATGGATCTCGATCGCTCACTATACTCTTGGGAATACCATGGAATCGAACTATCCAGTTAACATACAGCTCGGCCAACTTCGATGCAGTTCTAGTTGATCGAACATGAATGAATCTTGCACTCTTAGTCAAACGATCTACGATGACCCAAATCCCTTCATTTCCCGCTTTGGTTCTAGGTAACCCATCGATATAATCCATCGATACTTGCTCCCACTTCCATGTAGGAACTTCTAATGGCTGAAGCAATCCACTTGGCTTCTTCTGTTCGGCTTTTATCAACTGGCAGTTCATGCACTTGGAAATAAAATTTCCAACATCCTTCTTCATACCTTCCCAGTAATAGGTTCTCTTCATATCCCGATACATCTTATTTCCACCTGGATGAATTGTCAACTTCGAGTGATGACTTTCCTTCAGAACTTCATTTCTCAATTCATCTATATCAGGAACAACTAGTCGTCCTTGCTTCCGAAGCCAACCCTCTCGATCGACCTCGAATCCTTTATCCTTCTCTGGGTCCAATCCAGATTCCAAATCACGGATAATCTTGACAAGCTTATCGTCTTGCTTTTGGCTCTCGCCTATCCTTTCCACAAGAGTCGGTCTTATCGATAAGTTTGCCAACATCTCAGGTTCCAATTCATATCTAGGCCTGAAGTCAAATCCAGCTAAATACTCAAGATTCTTCCATTTTGAAAACATGGCTCCCAATCCTGCATGTCTTCGACTTAACGCATCTGCCACTACGTTAGCCTTTCCCGGAGTATAGGCTATACCAAAATCATATGATGCTAAAAACTCTAGCCATCGTTGCTGCCGAAGATTCAAATCCTTTTAGGAGAAAAGATACTTCAGTGACTTATGATCTGTAAATAACTCGAATCGAACTCCCAATAGATAATGTCTCCACATCTTCAGAGCAAAAACAATCGCCGCTAACTCCAAATCATGAGTCGGATAATTCCTTTCATGCGGCTTCAGTTGTCGACTTGCATACGCAATAACTTTACCCTTCTGCATCAGCACTGCTCCAAGTCCAGTACCACATGCGTCGGTGTAAACCACCATCTCATCATTTCCACTTGGAATAGTCAAAACAGGAGCACTTGTCAGTCGCTCTTTCAGGATTCCAAAAGCTTGCTCACACTTAGCATCCCATCTGAACACTTGACTCTTTTTCGTCAATCCTGTTAATGGTGCAGCTACCTTGGAAAAGTCCTTGATAAATCGACGATAATATCCTGCTAATCCAAGAAAACTTCTCACATCAGATGCATTCTTAGGTCTAACCCAATCCTGGATTGCTGCTATCTTGGCGGGATCAACCGCTATTCCGCTTCCAGAGATAATATGGCCTAAGAACCTCACTTCGTTCTTCCAGAAGTGACACTTCGAAAACTTAGCCTTCAGCAGATGTTTCCGTAAGATTTCAAAAACAATACGCAAGTGCGTCTTGTGTTCTTCTTCAGTTCGGGAATAAATCAAAATATCATCCACGAACACTAGCACGAACTTGTTCAACTGATCTTTGAACACTCTATTCATAAGATCCACAAAATATGCTGGTGCATTGGTCAATCCAAATGGCATTACCAGCCACTCAAAGAAACCGGATGGTGTCCTGAAAGTAGTCTTCGGCACACTATCCTTAGCCACTCTTAACTGGTGAAATCCCGTAGTTAAATCCATCTGAGAAAACACCTTCGCTTCGTGAAGCTGATCGAACAAGTCATCTATTCTCGGAAATGGATACTTGTTCTTCTTAGTCACTTTATTCAGCTCACGATAATCCACACACAACCTCAACGATCCATCCGCTTTGGTTACAAACACAACTGGTGCACCCCATTCGGACAAACTACACCGAATGAATCCTCTTTGTAAAAGATCATAAACCTGCACCCTCAACTCTTGATGTTCCCTAGGCGCCATCCGCCTAAGAGGCATCACAACAGGTCTGGCTCCTTCAACTAAATCGATACGAAACTCGATCTCCCTATGCGGCGGTAACCCTTTGACCTCATCAAAGACATCCTCGAATCCATTAGCGATTGGCACAGATGACAGTCCATCCCATGGAACAACTAGCGAATACATGAAGCTCATGAAGACGCCTTCCTCATGCTTACATCGTATCACAACCTTTCACCCCTCCACATTCTCGACTATCACCTCCAACCTTTCACAATCAACCTTTGCCGCATACTTCCTAAGCCAGTCCATACCCAAAATAATTCCGAACCCCGCAAAGTTAAGAACAAAACAATCACAAACAAAAGAGTAATCATGACTTGATACAATCAGACCACGGCATAACATACACAGACAAGACGAACCCCCAACTGGATTAGTCACAACCAATGGCCTATCAACGATATCCGGTTCTAAACCCAACTGGCCTACAAGTTCATTACAAACAAAAGAATGCGACGCCCCAGTATCAAATAACACTCTAACTGGAACACCACAAATGGAGAGAGTACCCTGAACCACCACACTCTTTCCTTTCTCTTTAGCGGTAGGAGCTTTCTAAGATGATGGAACAGCCCCCAAAGCATAAGCTTGCACAATCTGCTTGTCCCTCCGCGGTTCCGGAAAATTCTTCCTGATATGCCCCGGCTTGTCACAGTTGTGGCACTTCACCGATACCTTCGGATTCTTGCAATCTCTGGAGAAATGGCCCTTCTGCTGACAATTGTAGCAAGTCACTTCGCCCTTTGGCTTCTTCTGGCCATCCTTACCCTTTTGCTGCTGATGCTTCCTCTTCTTGTTTCCACCCTGCTGTGGTTTAGACTCCTCCTTGGTCACAGCAACAAAAGATCCTTCTTTAGGAAACAGATTCTCGTGCCTGAGAGCTTTCTCCACAAGCTTCTCAAATGGATCGTCCAAATGATCCACCAACTGCCTCCCAAGATAACTGTCCAAGCCTGTCACAAACTTCTCATTCTTCTGATATGCATATTCAATATACGACCGGGCATACTTGGACAAAGCTTCAAACTCAGAAACATACTCAAGAACTGGTCTTCCACCTTGCTTGAGCTCCACAAACTTCTTGAACAGAACAGACTTCTGAGCAGTAGAAATGAACTTAGCTTCGAATCTGGCTTGGAATTGCTCCCAAGTAATCTCTTCCTCTGGAGTATCAATGGTGATAGAGTTCCACCAGTCAGAAGCTCTCCCTTAAAGCTGTCTTGATCCGAGCTTCCTTTTAGTTGCATCCTCGATTCCCAAATCACCAAAGATCCTTCTACAAGCATCTATCCATCTCTGAACTTCGATGGTTGACTCTGTTCCCAAGAAAACTTTTCCTCCAAGAGCAGTAAAGTTTTTACACAACTTAGCAAAATCCACCGGTCGTGGAGTTTGAACTTGAACTCCAACATCTACAGATGGCCCTGGAGCTGGCATCCTTCTCATGATCGAAGTCATCATAGCTTCGAACATAGCAACATAATCAGCAGCCCCCTCAGTAGCACGGCCTTCCCTAGCAGCTGGTCTCCCTCTTCGACTCATCCTTAATATCTATAAAAAGGAATGATTAATACACCTTGAGAACGACTGCATAAAGAACTCAAATCCTTCTAAGCTACTATATTATATATAGTATCATCCATCAAAATACAATTACGTCTCTCATAAGTAGTTACGTCAGCGAGCGTTGGGCAAAATCGATTAACCAAAGCTCTGATACAAAATGTGACGACCGCCCATGACCCCTGCACTGAACATAGGAATAGTGCGTTGTAAAGTGTGCCAGGAAGCCATGGACGGTTTCCAAGGTTAAGTTAAAACAGCAGAATCTATCGTATAACTCACAGCGCATGGATAAAATACAATAGAAAGTATATATATAGTGAAGCTTTACAGAACAGAATCTCTATTAAACCTCATAATAGTTGAATACAAACATCTGAATAGTCAATACATCAAGCGTCACTACATAACACTCAGAGAATCATACAAAGCAGCGGAACATCCAGTACATATAGTAAGAAAATAATATGCAAGCCTCCAGCTCGTCTTCGTCATCAGCATCGTCAGAAACTAAGAACAACACCTGTCACCTGCTACCTAGTCTGCCCATCCCAAAATGGATGAACAACCCAAGGCAATAAGAGTTAAACATAAAGCCTTGAGTCAGACAACAGTCTTAGTGAGCGGTAAATTAACTAACAACATACCAAAAAAGCATAAAGGTAAAAGGAATAGGAATCCAACCCTCTCACTCCACCTCTTTCTACAGTGATAGCCCCCAGACACACTAAGCAGAAATAAACATAACAAAGCAGACATTTAAAGTAAAGCAATTATCACTCGAGTCAAGGTCGGTGTTTTCCAAGTACAAACCCCCAAGGCCTAAACCAAGATCAGATAAGCACCCAGAAAACATCGCTCTTGAGACCGAATGACGATACAACCAAACATCCATGACTCTGGCTATCACTGTTATCATTGCTCCGATACCAAATGTGACAACCGCCCATGACCCCTGCACTGAACATAGGAATAGTGCGCTGTAAAGTGTGCCAGGCAGCCATGGACGGTTGCCAAGGTTAAGTTAAAACAGCAGAATCTATCGTATAACTCATAGCGCATGAATAAAATACAATAGAAAGTATATATATAGTGAAGCTTTACAGAATAGAATCTCTATTAAACCTCATAATAGTTGAATACAAACATCTGAATAGTCAATACATCAAGCCTCACTACATAACACTCAGAGAATTATACAAAGCAGCGGAACATCCAGTACATATAGTAAGAAAATAATATGCAAGCCTCCAGCTCGTCTTCGTCATCAGCATCGTCGGAAACTAAGAACAGCACCTGTCACCTGCTACCTAGTCTGCCCATCCCAAAATGGATGAACAGCCCAAGGCAATAAGTGTTAAACATAAAGCCTTGAGTCAGACAATAGTCTTAGTGAGCGGTAAATTAACTAACAACATACCAAAAGAGCATAAAGGTAAAAGGAATAGGAATCAACCCTCCCACTCCACCTCTTTCTACAGTGATAGCCCCCAGACACACTAAGCAGAAATAAACATAACAAAGCAGACATTTAAAGTAAAGCAATTATCACTCGAGTCAAGGTCGGTGTTTTCCAAGTACAAACCCCCAAGGCCTAAACCTAGATCAGATAAGCACCCAGAAAACATCGCTCTTGAGACCGAATGACGATACAACCTAACATCCATGACTCTGGCTATCACTGTTATCATTGCTTCGATACCACCGTTAATTGAATGACTGGCACATTCTTTCAGCCGTCTTTCAAGGGTTAATGGCAACCCCGGTTCTAGACATAACTCCGCACGTCGTCGCAGCCCGTGCCTAGGACTATTGAATCTGCCCAGAGTACTCGACTACAATCATAGTCTTTAGGGACTATCGAATCTGCCCAGCGTACTCTTGCTTTGAGCCTGCTAGAACCTTCAACAACGATGAAATCTCAGCCTTCTAGTCATCCTCCTCGACGACTATTTCCGTACTAGCCCAAGCCCCTCTCGAGCAAACCATTATCCTCAACTCGAACAATTTCACCGAGTTATCAACATGCTTGGAATGATCCCGTCTGGATTAAACCAAGGCTATCCCATACCATGCCTCGCTTCATCTCAACATCAACATCATCAAAACTATCCATATGAGCTTCATCATCTGCCACATATGCCACGAGCAGCTTTTCCAATTCAAGAGCCTTTCCCTTAGCTTTTGAATCATCTTCGACAAACTTGTCCAAATCAAATCATCAATCAACTAATTTACAACAATCAATCAAGTCAAACATTAATCCAAGTAATCAAGCATTTAAACATGATCAAATAAACAATTATAACAATAATGGCAATTTAGTAAATAAAGGGTCCAAATCTAACAAGCATGAATTATGAGCAATATCTTTACAACTTGATGAATGAACTTGCATAGGTTAATCATGTAGTAGAATGGATGTCAGATCATCATGAACAATAGATCTATACTTAAGTTTAAGAAAATGCATGGAAATCACTATTTTAACACCAAATCAAGCCAACAATCCGATATACTCCTTTGGATCCGTGTGAGAGATAATCACCACTCACCAAATCACCTAAACACCTCAAAAGCAACACACTTCAGATCTGGATAGCGAAGGATCTAACTCGATCTATCACAATCCCGCTTCAAACGATGAAATCACTCTTCGAAGAATGTAGATCTTTAACTTTAGCTCTTGGATCTTCGATCTTGGATGGAAGGAAGTACTAAATCAAAGTGGTGAAAAGAAGTGAAGAAGTGTAGAACTCGAGCTCTCAAAATGGCAGTACTTCGTCGCTTCGAAATCCGGATCCCAAAAATGAAGAAGAACCCACCTATTTATAGGCAGATTTCCTTAGGTCGTCCGCCCCCATAGGTCGTCCACGACCTAACTATTCACGACCTAACTGTCCACGACCTACGACCTAAAAACACTACAACCTAACACATGCGCACGACCTACCACATATGCGACCTATCATATGCGCGCGACCTACGACCTAATACACTCAAGCGGCTTAGCAACAGTGCCGACCTAATGAAACAGAAGCCACGACCTAACTATGTCACGACCTAAAAATGTCACGACCTATGACTTACACATATGCGGCTTAGCGACTTAACGCTACACGACCTAACTGAGATGCCGACCTATCAACTTAACAGAAGTCGCGACCTAACAATTCACGACCTAACATTCTTAGGTCGTCTAGCGACCTAACTAACACGGCATAGACTCAACGACTTAACCACTTAACTCATCCACAACCTAAGAAAACCCTACGACTTAACTGCCTCCGACCTAAGACTTAACACCTTAGGTCGTCTAATCGACCTAACTACTCATAACTGCTACTTAGGTCGCTCACGACCTAACTAAGCACAACCCCCATAGGTCGCTCAACCCCAGTTTCCTATACCGCTAATCCTTAGGTCGCCTATTCCTTAGGTCGCCTATTTCCTTAGGTCGGTCAAATCCTATAGGTCGTCTCAAACTAACATACGACCTAAACAAGTACAACCTAAACCAATACGACCTAAACCAATACGCTAACTACTAGGTCGTTAACTCTTAAGTCATTCACTCGACCTAAGCCACCACACGACCTAACTTCTACACGACCTAAGCTCTGAGCGACCTAGGCTCTGAACAACTTAACCATACTACGATCAAATAACAACTGTTTTGCAATGTTTTGATCCGTAAAAATACGGGTCGTTACAAGAGAAATCCAAACTTAACTGCAGGCAATCTCTGCCTCTCGAATTGTGCCATGAAATTCCATAGATCATTGTTTGTATAATGGTTATGTCGCTATCCCAGCGAAAATATAACAAACTTTAGGAAATCTCTGCCTCTTCGAATTACGCTATGAAAATCAACCACTTCTTTCCAAAATCTCTTTATTTTATAAATATTTCCAAATAAATTTATAAAGCTTATTTATAAATTTCAAAGTTCAATTTAGAGAAATATTTTTTTCTAATCTCAAATCATTTATAAAACTTCCTTTTTCAAATTTCAAACCCCTTCCACATTTATAAACTCCTTTAACCAACTTTTTTACATAAGGATTTCTTTTATAAACAATTTATCACATAATTATAAAATAAATAAGATTCTAAACGTCACAAAAATATCTTAACCCTTTTCAATAATATGAAAATACTTTTAAAATATTTATTAATAATATAATACTTTAACCTTTAACATTAAAAAAAATCTTAATATAGTAAAATAAATTTAATCAACTTTAAAATAAAATTAATTAACTTTTAAATAGTATTATTATTAATGAAATATTTATCTAGTTTTAAATAACTAATAATAAAATAATTTATTACCTTTAAACGAAATCAAATAAACAATTTATTTTAAACCATAATTAACTTTACTAAAGAAATGATTTTACAAAACATTTGTAAAATAATTATTAAACAAAACAATTTGTATATATAATAACTAAATAAAACCTTTTACTTCAAATTATAAAATTTGAAACTAAACAATCTTCGTAACTTTCCAAATTCTGAAAAAGGCTTAACGATCACAATGGTACTTAACAAGCTACCATTTAATTTCAATTTAACTTTCCAAGTTAAATTACATGCATTTACATAATAACATGCATATATGTAAACCAATCCATAATTAACAATCAGTTGTTAACACATCAATTATCCAGTATAAATTAACTGGCACTTAAATTAATGTCCAAATTAATCTAATAGCAGAACAAGGATTGATTCTGCTAACCAAATGTCATTCACAATAAAACTCTTTCTTTTATTATTCAACGGTGTTTATTTTGCCAAATAGATAACAACAAACATATTTAAATTCGATTACGTTATAATTAGACAACGTAGTTAAATCAATTCTATTTATCAATCCCATATATGATTCAATACTTGGAATAAGTTTTAAAAATTAACTCAAATAACATTTAATAGCATTTCAAGATGTTATATCGTGATCCTAGATCTGGTTCAAACAATCTAATAGCATTTCAAGATGCTATATCGTCATCCTAGATCATATCCAATCAATCAATAAATTCAATCAATTCAAACAGATATAAATAATTTAATCTACACCATAATTACTGGTAAATCAGGAAGGTGAGTTTAACTCACCAGAGTTTCAGTTATCACCGAAGCGTTCTGGTTCCGATTGAAATTGAACAGTGTTTGATTTCAGCATTAAATTCCACAAGCTCCAATCTTAGCCAACCAAATTCTAAAGCGAAGATCTTGTTAATGCGGACCTAACGCGACCAACCGCATCATATTTGGACCTAAAACGAGAGAGTTATTTATGTTATAAGTTTATCGATTTTTAAATTACAATTAATTAATTAACAAACCCGCAATCACCACTACAGTTCAAACCCAGCCCAAATGAATATTGCTTTTTCCATTCCTCTTCCTTTCTTCTACCGTGCTGACTAATACCCATCTTCATTGTGCACATCCATCACTAACACGGAGAACGACTCCACTAAACCACGATCTAACTGTGCCGACGTTCTTCTCGCCTCGAGCTACATCACCTTGTCCCCACCATGAATGGCTCGTCCCCCTCCTCTAAATCGCGACCATATTCTCCCCTTTGACATGAACAGATAGCTCCAGCAACCCCCACGTCACCTCCTCCTCTAGACAGATCCCATGTTTGTAAGCTTGACAATATGGACTTAAGATGTGGAAGGGAACAATGAAATGAAATGGAAACAATATGGCAGAGGAATTATAAGTTTTTACTCTTTTTTTTCTTGTAAATTTTCTTTTGCATTTTCTAAGATAAAAAAATGAAATTAATTGATTTCTGGAGCTGCCAAATGAAGAGGGAAACGAAGACAAAGCAAAAGGAAGGAATAGAAGAAAGCGTGGTTTGCTGATCGCCTTTTGATTTTATAACGAGAAGAAAAGAAAACCAAACCAAATAATGATGTTTCACTGTGACTGAAGAAAAGAACAGAGGAGACCATATGCGAAAACATGTTTGTGTGCTAGTGTACTGTTTGTCTGTACTTATGTTTATTTTGAAAAAGTAAATTTTGGAGTACTCCGCTACACACTATCTCGTTCACGCATGGATCATGATCCATCAAAACAAAAAATAAGGTCGTGCTCAGAACAGTGTCGCGACTCCAAAATAATAATAATATACACTGGTTATAAGATTCTGTAAAATCACAAAAACACTGCTATTTGACAATAAAATGTCAAACGAGAATTTCAGTATTTTCCAAATTAAATTTTATAGAAAAATCAAATAAAATAAATTAAAAATACGTCAACAGAAAACGAGTCGTAATAATAATGGTAAATTTTCTGATTATTTATTCGAACGGTTATTACTGTAATTGAATTAACGGTTGGATTCACCGTTATTATCTATTCATTTAAAATGAGTTAAATTAGCCTATTAAATTAATTGAATTGATATTCAATTTTAAAATCCAGTTATTTGAATCACTATTCGATATTAAATCCCACAATTCAAATATTTTAATAATCACTGTACTTGAATTTCAATTATTAACTGTAATAAAATCACAATATTTGAAATTTTGAATTATCCAACCTTTTAAACCAATCATTTTAATATTTAAATCAATTAAATATTTCAAAATAAATGACCAAAATTCCGTGTCATTACATGACACCTAGAAATGCCAAATAAAATCTACTACTTCCACACCCACTATCGATGTAGGGAATAATGGTTCTCAACATAAAGAAGAGACCGATCAACCCGGTGCTGTAGAAATTTATGGTGCATAAGAAACATCATTATGGTTGATTTGGATAGGATGATGATAGAGATGAACAAGAAGCTGATAGAGAGCAAGGATGCTATGATGAACCAAATGAAAGAGAATATGGATTTGATGACCCAGCTATCCCAGGGACGTAAGAGGTGCAGAAAGAAGTTATTACATTTCGATTCGGAAGAAGAAAGTTCCTCCTCATCAGATAGACACTGTAGACGTGGAGAGTAAAAAATTAAGTGGAAGGAGTTTGGGACTTCAAAATTTAGAACTGAAAAAACTCAGGTCAACATGGGACAGCTCGGTACTGAACCAACTACCCGAGTCATGAATGATAACGTGTATGTGGACTTGGATAATGTTGATGCTGATGAGGGCCATGCTGCAGTAGCCAGAGTGCTGGAGTTTAAACAACTACTACTGAACCATTACCCATAGAACATAGAAACTGAATGATTGGATGAATAGTTCTCCCAAAGACAGGAGAACCTGTATATCATGGAACTAACTGAGATCGTTTGTGGAGCCAAAGACTCGAGGCATGCGATGATGATCGTCGTTCAGTTGGTTTAATTGAACCAGAATTTTTAGTCGATATGTTGAGGAAGTTGGTAAATGAGAATCCACATTGAAATAATGATGATTGGTGTTCTTCTCCAAGTAGGAACCTGGTTACTGAGGTGATTTTATGGGAGGAGTATCCCATGAGATTTGTAATGCCCATATTGTCGTCTTACAATGGAACGTCTTGTCCGAGACTACGTCTTTTGAAGTACGAGTGGAGGGTGCTAGGCTAGTAGATGTTGTGAAATGTAGATGTTTCTCGATATTTCAAGAGGAAGTAGCTACGAAGTGGTTCGCTCGGCTGCCGTCGAGGTCCATATCTTCATTTGGCCAATTGGCCAGAAGGTTTGTGGAATAGTTTAGATTGCATATTGCTCATCCTAAGGATGCGATATCTTTATCAAACATTTTTCAAAGTCCTAGAGAGTCTTTGAAAAATTTCCTAAGTAGATTAAATATAGCTACGATTGAAGCGAGCAATGCCAAAGAGGACACTATGTTGATGGCATTGATCAAAGAAATTCATTCGAACATGGATTTTGGTAAATGGCTGAAGATGAAACCCCCACCAACTATGGAGGAGTTTTATAGCAAGGTGTAACAACCCGGATTTGGAGTTTACCTTTCAATATTAAATTATAATGATAATTATGATTTAATATTGTAAATTGAATAAAACAATTGGTGAAAATAAATTGTTTATTATTATAAACAATGAATTTGGGAACTAATTATTGAAAATAAAGCATAAAGCTTTATTTTAATGGTTTGGGTGATAATAAATGTGGGAATAATTTTATTTGAGTGAAAATGCAATAATTTTGTTAATTATTGCTTTGTGGCTTCTTTTAATAATTTTTAAAAGAAGTAGGCTCTTTTTAATATGTGTTTAATGAAATAAAAAGGAGAAAATGTGATTAAAAATAAGTTTTGAGTGTAAATAATATTTGTAAATGAATTGGAACATTTTTACAAGTAATAAAATGTAATTTGTTGAGTTTTAAAAGTATAAACGTGGTATATTACAATTAAATGAACAAAAAGTGCATTTTATTCAAATTAAAGGAAATTAACATTAAAAATGTTTAAAAAGAGTAAATTATCATTTTAAATGATAGAAAATATTCTATTTTATATGTATACAAGTTTTCACATTTATATTATGTAAAACTTTGGAGAAAATGTATTTTTGTTTTGTGTATAATGTGATATGTGTACACATTTTAGTTAAGTGTTGATTATTTAACCAATAGGCCAATTTATTTTCTTTTATTCTTAAACCCGTTTGGCCCATCATCCCTTAACCTGGTAAGAAGTGAGAAAACTAATCAGCAGTACGTTCTTTTTTTTTCCAACTCATCTTCCTCTTCCTCCAGTAAAAAAGAAAGATAGAAACTCTTCCTCCAAATTGCAAAACCCAACCAAATTCTCAATTCAAATTCACCAAACTAAAGTCTTTTTGTAATTTAGAGATAAATCAAAGGTAATGAACTCCAAATCATCCAATTTCATCAACTAAATTTTTGTTATAGTGAATATTTTTCTAATTTGTTGTTTGTTTGTTCTTGCATGCATTGTTTACCTCCTCTACAGGTTCTTAGAGGTTTATATTCACCTCCAAGCTTCAAACTTTCAGCCAAAATCCAAGTCTTTGCATCTAAACAGCAAGGTGAGTTACAAAAACTCACAAATTCTAGCTGAGCAAAGCTCAAATCGCCAAAAACAGTGAATATTTGCTTGCGGTATAAAAATTTCCTATAGTTTTCTTTGTTAAAATCTGTTCTCTGTTGCATCTTTGAGAGCTTATAACTTTTTCATTTCTTACTGGAATTCGCCGATTCTTTTTTTTTTGAAATATGAAGTTTTCTACTATAAGCACACCTAATTTCATGTCATTTCGACTTATATAGCTTATAGAAATATGCTGCCGAACTTTGGTCCGGAGCATGTTTTTGTCCAGATTTTTACAGTGAAAACACTGTTTGGGTTCAGCTTTGAGACATCATAAATTACTCATATTTTATCCAAATTGTATGATTCCTTTTTTTTGAAAGCTGAAGATTTCTGCTATAGGCATACCAATTTTTAGTTTAATCCGAGCAAATTTGTTCCTCTGTTTCATGCCTGGAAGTTGAACCCAAGATGGTTTCAGGCCTGTACATTTTTGGTTTTTGAACTGTTGCAAACATGGCCTGAGTCCATGTTTGAGACAGCATAACTCATTCGTTTCAAATCAAAATTGAGTGATTCTTTTTGCAGATTGAAGTAGGAGTGTTGAATTATAATCCTGCAAATTTTCATGACAATCTGGGTTTGTTTGCTATTTTGAAACTGCTGTCGAACTTGAACCCGTAGCCTGCTGGAATTCAGCAATTTAACCTTGTTTTGGTCCAACTTTGAAACGATGCAGATTCTTCGTTTCAAATCGGATTTGAATGATTCTTTTTGCAGATTGAAGTAGGAATGTTGAACTACATTCCTGAAAAATTTCAAGTTGACACTGTTAACTTGTTCAAACCTGATGTCGAATATTGAGTCGCAGCTTGTTTTAAACGGATAATACGGTGTAATTTCCGTTATTTCAATGTTTTCTTGATATTTCTTTCTGGATTTCATACATAGGTATTATAATGTGTTTTAAAAATGTTTTTCAAATAAATAGGCATTTGAAATTACTATTTATTATTTTTTTAGTATAAAAATTACGTACTCTATAATAAGAGAATTTCAAAGGCAATTTCTAAAGCGATTTCGAAATGTTCCTAAAACTCGTTTTCTTCCACTTAATTTCTATATAAAACACACAATTTTGCACTTCGAGCGAAGAGGGAGGAGAATTAAGTGATTAGATAAAACGCGTGCTATGAACACGTGCGTTTATCTTCTCAGTTAATTCCTAATCTATTCGTTTGATTGTTTTGACCTTCGGGTCCGGTTTACCGATGAGATGAGGTAAAATTTGCACTGCTTTGAGTGTGGAATTGACTAACAGTTAGTAAACCATTTAGTGCGAACGTGTGGTATGGGACACACGTTAACACTTTGCGGGTTCGTATCCGAGGGTTTGTGACACATATTGCCAATATGTGGTGTCCAGTACTAGGCCTCCGGACCTTCGCCACTACGGTTTGTTGCCTTCGGGTTTGTGCCTTCGGGTTTATTGCCTTTGGGTTTGTGCCTTCGGGTTTGTTGCCCTATAGTATCTTTTTTGGAGTTGGTCCTTTGTCACCGCTCAAGAGATACTTGGGTTTGTCGCCTTCGGGCTTGTGGATCCTTGTTTATACAGTACTGAGCATGTGCATCTTTTGTTTCTTTGATATTTATATTTCCCTAGAGTATCACCTTTCGGGGTAGGTCCTTTGAACCACACGACATATAGCGATTACCTTGTGGAAACTTGTGTTACCTTTTTTGGTATTTGTTATTTGCCTTTTTGGCTTGATTTAGGATATTCATATCCTTTGTTTGTTTGAGTTGCCAATGATATGAGGCTTGTTATGATTCATCTTTTGTTAGATGATCGAGTTATCTCTTTTAGAGATATTTATGGTATTTATGACCTTGCATGTTCTTTATCATTTAGCTTATCTAACTGATTTGTTTAGTTAGCCTGACCCGTGTATTTTTATACTCGGGTCAGACCGAGGTGTTTCAGGTTAGGTACATTTGGACTTAGCCTATTCTGCTTCTGCATGGACTATTCTGCTAGCTCCTTTTGTTATAGATTTTTGTGTAGTCCTTTTTGGTTGCAACTCTGATATGTATATTCTTTTGACTCGCCTGTATATTGTGGTTGCTATACCACTTGACATGTATCATTTTGTATACTCTGTGATGTATCTGTATATGCGTATATGTATGTGATGATCTACTGTTCTGTGATGTGTTTTACATTTGAGTTGTTATATTTTGTTCTGTTAGATCTTATAGCCATTATAGTTTTGTATTAAATATCTATTGGATATGTCGATCCACATGAAATAAAATATATGCTACATTTATCGACGTATTCAGTAGACAGTTAAGACAAGGCTATAAATGGTCTCTTCTATCCAGCTCTATTCTCCGTATTAGCATACGGTATTACCTTGTAATACTCTTTGCTAATGTGCGTCTCGGAGTGGGGCGTTACACAAGGTGACCCAATTTCTATGCTTGGAAGAGGCAGATATGGCCAATAGATAGGCTGGTGGAAGGCAATTTGCTAAAGTAGGTCAAAGTAATGGTTCTATGAAACAGACCATTGAGAGCGCCGAGAATGTTGCTATCAATTTAGAAAATAAAAACAATAATCATAAGAGAGGAAATCAGGGTACTGGAGGTAGGAAGCTAGACTTTAAGAAGCGTCTGAGATATGCGAAACACAAGGATTACACCCTTCTTAATGAATCAATGAGAACATTTCCCTTGCCACGCAAGGTATGGACAACTGTAAGAAACTAACTCGAAGGGAATCGACGAAGAGAGAAGATGTCTGGGAAGTATTGCCTCTTCCACGAGACCCATGAGCACAACAATAATGAATGTCGATACTTGTGAGATTTGATCGAGGATTTGGTTAGGAAGAAAATTATTCAGCAGTATGTGAAAAACCCGCAGGATAGTGGGCAACTGAACAATGGACTTCAAATATTTGAATGCCCCAATAAGGACTTGTAATCGATATAATAACTGGCAGACCTCATCCGTTTGGGAAAAGATGGAATGAGATAGAACTATATAGGAGATCGATGAAACATATAATGCAGGAGAGCAGCTTTGCGGTAGAAGACGGAGCCCAAGCAAAGTAGCTAAGATTGATGACAGATGACATAGTATTCAGAAATTGAGATATAGATAGAGTAGAAGCACCAATGCTTGACCTCTTGGTGATTATACCCATGATCGTGCTAGTGACTATGAAGCATGTTCTCATCGATTATGGGAGCTCAGTAAACATTTTAATCAGACTTATGACCAAATGAAGGTGGATAGCAAGGATCTGAAGCCATGTGAATCCCACAATTAAGGATTTATCATAGAGGCTACAGAGCAAATGGGCTGTGTGGATCTACTAGTGGAACTTGGTGAAGGTGACCGCAAGAGGGTGCATGTTCAGACCTTCATTTTGATTGAAACGTTTTCAGCTTATAACGCCTTCTTGGGTCGACCGGCCCTTACCAGTTTCAGAGTGGACATAACCCTATCATGCTTAATAATGAAATTCTCAATAGAAAATGAGGTAGGCGTCATTCACGGAGATTAGAATATGGGCTGAGAATGTTATTTCATGGAGTTGAGAGAAGCACGGTGACGCGAGAAGTGAAAAGATACAGAGAAGACTCTTTGCATCAAATCAATTAATGCATAACAACCACCGCCTAAGCCCTATGTAACATCCCCCTACTTGGAGGCCCAAAACTAATGGCTACGGATGCTGCAGTCATCCATAGTTATTAATCCTCGGTGACCAAACACGGCGATATTAGATACATTAATACATAGAAACACAAGAATATGGAAAAAAAATTAAACAACAAAACAAATTCCACATTCCTTTTCAAAATATTCCAAATTGATTACATAATCCTAATTCATAGACCACGTTTAGATAACATATAATTATTACAAAATATGCCTATAGCATCATATGAAGATGCCCCCTTGGTAGATCGGAGTATATAGATAGGCAAGAAAATAGTTTGCCTTTACAAACAAAACACAGAGAGAAAATAAAAGAACTCTAATAACAATCTTGCCTCCTGCGCGTCCTCGGAAGATTTATTCGTCTAAAAGATCACATGGAAACCTTAACTCTCAACTTACCCAAAATCAATTGAGTACCCGAGAGTTTAAGGGGAAAACAAAAACTTCGAGTCAGACATAAAGTCTGGTATGAATAATAATTTACCATCTCAAACAATTTAGATGTCTAGTGAGAACATGCCGCTTAGCGGAATGGGGTTTTCCCTCACTAGTATCCCAAAACATTTATAAAACCATATACCGTGCTCCTACATCCGCAATGGTTAAAAACATAGTATTTCAAAACATTATAATGATATGGAAAACAAATAAATCAATTCTGGATTACCCATCCCATTCATTCTGACTATTTATCTCAATTATAGTTTCTATGGTTACTATTAACTTGTTAAATGTTTATGGATTATCTGTCCAGTTACTTAGTTTTCATGGGATCACTAAGAACCTATTAGTAACTACAATATCTTATTTCTTATCCTAGTTTTCATGGGCTAACTAGGAACCTATTGGCTGACTGCCAATATCTTAATCCGGATATAGTTATCATGGGCTAACTACAAACCTACTGGCCCATGCCAGTATCAAATCATAGTTTTCATGGGCTGACTATGAACCTATTGGCCCCTGCCAATATCATACAGTTTTCATGGGCTTACTGTAAACATATTGGCTCCTGCCAATATCTTTAATTAAAATTTTAACATCTGTTAAGTTATATTCACTACTGGTCAACCTAATTGGTTATTCTGCCCTTTCTCAAAAATACAGTTATGGGTTAATAACAATGTGAATAACATTTCAAAATCTTTATTTATGCCATGGTTATTACTTTAAATTGAGATTGAGTTTATGTTTTGAAACCATAAAAACATCTCTTTCGAAACCTCTAGATAGCCTCCTTCGAAAGCAAAGACCTCTTTTCAAAATATTGTATACATACCTTTCGAAGCCCTTAGTAAACACTCTCTTTTGAAACCTATTATACCTTTCGATGGTTTCAAATCATCTTTTTAAAATATAGGGCTTCGAAACAAATGAAAGTACCCCTTTCTAAAGCATTGGGTTTAGTCTTTAAAAACATCATTTGGGTAAAAATGGTTATATACGAAAGTATCTTTTTTAAAACCAACAAAAATTAATTTGGGGAAAAATTGATGGTGTCGGAACCATATTAGTCGAAAGCAAAACTTTTAAAACAAAAACTTTGAAGGACAGAGTCGAACCCCCTTTCAATTCCATCACCTTTGAAACCCTCACCCCTTTGGAAAGCAATTAGGGAAAAGGCTTAGTTTAAGGTAAAAATAAGGGTATCCTTTCGAAAGCATCACTGGTCAATATAGTCGAAAGGTAGAGTAGTGGCTAGGTTTCGACTAGGTTGGAACCTACCCTTTCAAAAGCAATTATTTAAAGGAAAATGGTACTCCTTCGGAAATAAATACTTTAACACAACATGACAACCTTCTTCGAAAGCTAATTATAAAATCCTTTTCGAAAGCATATGTTTCGACTGTGTCGAAAGCTTTAGGTAGAAATAGGCAAGAATTTAACTTTTGAAAACAAAGCAGGGTTTCGACCCCATCAGAAGCTACCCTTTCGACACCAAGGCTTCCGCCTTCCTTCCAATCCACTGCATACCTTCTAAAAGATATCTTGTGTATTGGTTTCGACTATAGTGGTTTCGACTGTGTGGGTTTCGACTGTAACGAGGCCGAATCAAAGGAGTCGAAAGGTCCTTACTAATAGAGGCGGAATGCCTTTTTCTGGTTTAAAGGTTGAATTATAGCAACTTTTAGTAATTACTTTCTAACAACTTGCCTATTTGTAAACTATTGATTGGTCATCATAAAAACTTTTCAAAAACTTTACCTTTATAACTACCGCATTTATTCAGATCCAAATTAAAGGATTTTTAACGTTAAAACCTTTTCATATAACAAAACTGACATTTTGCAAAAAAGCCCTTCTTTTCAAATAATTTATTTCCCCAAATAAATCGACTAGGAAAAATCCCCAAAAATCAAAGAAATTCAATTTCATCAAGTAATCGAACATATTAAAATTTTAGACACAATTTCTTCCTGAAATTCTCGAAATAAATTTTAAACCCAATTATATCATATTTTTCATTAAAAATTCATAATAAAGTTTCCATAGCTTGAAAAATTCTAAAAATTAAAACCCATCTCCAAAATCATATTTTACATAACATAAAAACTTTCCTTGGCAATCTGAAATCATTTATTCTCGGTTTCATGTCAAGACCATGCAAATTCATGTGCTTATGAATTAGAACAGATCATCATAATATAACTCAAGCATATCATCATCCATTTATCACAAAAATGAATTTAAATCATAAATCCGAAACCATATAATCATAGAACAAAAATAGAGATGGTAAGAGATTATTACTCGTCTTAAACTTGATAAGGAATTTGAGATTTGTTGTTGATTATCCTCCCTAGCTTTTGATCCTTAGCTTTAGATTAATTCCACTTTTCCTTTGTTAATAGCTGGCTCTATTACGGTTCTTGCGTTTATTTTTTATTTTGAGAATAATGAACGTGAATGGACAAAGATGTGGAGTTTATAGCCATGTAATATGAAATGGCTATTTACTAATTATGCCCTTGTGTAGTTTAATTAACCAGTAAACCAATTTAAAGCCCATTTATCTAGTTAATACGCGCGACCCTATCTATATATAATTTATTTAAATCTCAATCTCCTTATCTTCGTTATTCTATTTAATTTATCTAATTAAATTTTATGAATAATGTTATCAAAAATTAGGGATGTTACAACCTAGCTCAGGTGGATAGTAAATTCTACTAATCTATAGCTACGGGGAAAGAGCCAGAGGATGTGAGGGTGGCTATAGCTGAGCCGATGATTAACATCCCCGTCAACCAGGATGATCCTACTCAGGTCTTAAAGTTCGGAACTTGGCTTAATTTGAAGGGAAAGAAGGAGTTTGAAGGATTCCTCCTTGTTTGCTTGGACACATTCTCATATGTGTGAAATATCATCGGATAGTAAGCCAAGCTTTGAATGTGAACCTCGGATGTCCTTCTGTGAAGCAAAAAAGGCACAGCCTGCATCGAGAGTGATCCGCTATATTGAAAGAAGTGGATAAGCTGAAGGCCAACATCTTCATATGTGATGCTATATACACCGAGCGGGTGTCAAATCCAATGTTGGTTAAGAAGCCTAATAGGAATTGGAGAACATGCATCAATTATTCAATCTTGAATAAAGTGTGCCCAAAAGACAGCTTCCCACTACCGAAGATTGACCAGATAGTGGACTCAACTATCAGACATGAGTTACTATCCTATGCGGATGCTTATTCGAGCTACAATCAGATACCCATGCACATTACAGATCAAGAGCATACAAGTTTCATTACTGAACCAGGATTGTATTGCTATCTTGTTATGTCGTTTCATTTGAGAAATGTAGGAGCTACCTACCAAAGATGTATAAATTTAATGTTCAGAAATCCGATTGTACATACAATGAAGGTCTATATACACAATATGTTGGTGAAGTCACAACGATCAATGAACCATATGAGACATCTTAGAAATGTTTGATGTAATCTGAAGATACAGAATGAAGCTTAATCCATTGAAATGTTCCTTCGGTGTTGCATCAGGTAAATTTTTGGGTTTCATGGTAAACTTAATAGGCATTAAGGCTAATCCGGAGGAAATTAATGCCTTGAAGCATGTAATTGCTCCCAAAACGAGGAGAATAATGCAAAGCTTGAATGGAAAAGTTGCTAGGTTAAGCCAATTCATCTCAAAGGCGACAGACAAGTGTGTGCAGTTTGATGCCCTTAAAAAGGAATATGGGAAGTTTGTTTGGATAGAGGAGTGTTAGAAAGCTTTCCACACCTTACTTGACCATATAGAAAGACCACCAGTTCTATCAAAGCCTTTGGAAGGAGATGACCCATTTGTTAGTTTAGTAGTGTTTGTTCATGTGCTAAGTGCTTCCTTGGTATGTGAAGAATCCAAAGGCTAGTGTGTTACATTAGCAATCGGTTCATTAGAGCAGAGAGGAATTATTCGAAGTTAAAGAAGCAAGCTTACTGCTTGTTGATTACATCGAGGAAATTGCGACCCTACTTTCAAGCTTATCCAATTAAAGCACCGACTGATCAACCTTTGAGATAGGTGTTGCACTGACTTGAGATTTCAGGAAGACTGCTGAAGTGGAACGTAGGATTGAGCTAGTATGATATATCATACCATCCCAGCAGGGCGATCAAATGATAGGCATCGATTGATTTCATTATCGAATTGACCACCCAAGATGGAGTAACATAGGAAGAATGAAGTTTCTTGCTCAATTGAAGTTATACATGGATGGAGCATCCAATGAACATTGCTCTTGGGCAGTAATGATCCTGGTAACCCCTGTGGAATGAACAATCTATTACGCCTTGAAATTTGAGTTCCTCGCAACAAACAACGAAGTTGAGTACGAAGCACTAATAGTGGTACTCAAGATAGCATAGGAATTGGGAGTCAAAAAATTGCATATATATAGTGACTCTCAATTGGTGGTTTGTCAAGTGAAGAAGGAATTATCAACTAAAGGGGCAAAACTAGCCCTTTACATGATAAAGGTTTTGGAGTTGCTGAATGACATCGAGTATTATATGATAATGCATATTCTATGAGAGGAGAACACAAAAGCTGATTCATTAGCCAAGCTAGCTAGCTCTGGGGATGCACAACTCATTGGATTGGTTCTAGTGGAGGTTTTATGGGCTCCGAGCATCGACCAGATGGATGTCGATAGGATCTTGGAGGCCGAAGTGGAAAAGGAATCATGGATGACTCCGATCAAGGAGTACTTGCTAAAGGGAACTCTTCCAAATGGATGGAATGATGAAGGAAACTCCTACGCAAAGTGCCGTAATTTATTGTTCAAGAAGGAACGTTATACGGGAGAGAATTCTCTACTCCCCTATTGTGATATGTCGCTAATGAAGAATCTACATATGTACATGAAGGAGCCTGCGACGATAACATCAGGGGACAAACTTTGCTAAGAAAGATTCTTTGCTACATATATTTTTGGCCAATAATCGACTAGGATATGGTTGACTTCAACAAGTAGTGCAATAGTTGCCAAAGATTTGCGAAGATTCCTAGAGCCAAATCTAAAAAAATTACATAAATGGTTAATCCAAAGCCATTTGCGGTTTGGAGAATTTACATCATTGATGTGGTACTAATGTGGAAAGGAGGAGTGAAACAAGCTATTGTTGCAGTGGATTATTTTATGAAATAGGCCAAAGCAGAATTGCTTGTCACAATCGCTATGAAGAAAGTAACTAATTCCATAGTGAAGAACATTCTGTTGATTTGGGGTTCCATAAACAATCATCTCCGATAGTGGGGCCCAATTCAAAAATGTCGAATTCAAGAACTTCTACCACAAGTACAAGATTGAAAAGAGATTTGTGGCTATAACACACCCACAATCGAATGGATATGTGGAGATGGTGAATAAGATCATCTATTCCATCTCAAAAAAATGACTAACAAAGGAAAAGCGCATGTGGGTCAATGAATTACACTTAGCGTCATGGACTTAACTAATGAATCAAAACCACGACCAGCCACACCCCATTCGCTCTAGCCTATAGATCACAAGCCATGATTCCAATTGAACTGGAAGTGCCTTCTCATCGAAAGATTCACTATGATCCTAAGATGAACGAGGAACTCTTGCTTGACTCCCTTGATATGATCGACGAGAAGCATGAGTCTGCAGCCGTCTACACTCCATTTTCTTTGGCCTATGGATCAGAGCCATGATTCTAATTGAATTTAAAGTGCTTTCTCATATGAAGAATCACTATGATCCTAAGATGAATGAGGAACTCTTGGTTGAGTCTCTTGATATGATCGATGAGAAGCATAAAGAATCTGAATTAAGGGTTATTGCTCACCAGAAAAGAGTGACATGGAAATTCAATGCAAAGGTTAGGAAACAAACCTTCAAGATCGGCGTTTTCAATCTGAAGTGGATCTTTCCTGGTCCACCAACTCTAGGCCCAAACTGGGAAGGTCCATGCCAATGAACACAAGCTTGGAGATGGAATATTCAAGCTCCCAAGTGTTGGTAGGACCACACTTCCAAGGGCATAAAATAGCACCTACGATGCCATTTTGCTTAATTGTATCTTTATAAATACATAACTAGGCTCTTATGTAACAAGTTAGAGTATGTCACTCTCGTATATATAAAATGAATTGGCTTTGGTGATTAATGGAATTGTATTCTCAATAGCCTAAGTTTGCGCTACACAACAACATTAAATAATCTATATTTTGAAAATACATATATCTAGGTACCCAGAGATCAAGACTGATGGACTCCTTTGATCCATGGTCGAATCATGGGAGTATAGTCTTTGCATGTGCCTAGAGAAAGGTACCAACGAACTCCTTCAGGCTATGATCGGAGCACAGGAGTATAATCACTATATGGCCAATCGTGATGATGCACCCTATATACTTCTATCATTTGGCTATTGCCCAGAGATAGGTACGGTTTAAGACCATAGCCCAAAGATTAGCAAGGTCTAATTGCAATGCCCAATAAAAAAATCTTACTCATCAGGTTCCAAAGATAGGACCAGTAGGACAATGAACATCCTTGTCCAAAAACGATCAATGCCCAAAGTTAAGGGAAGTAGAGTTCAGATGTCCAGAGATAGATGTCCAAATCCCCACTTCTAGTGAATGCTTATGATCAATGCCTAGAGATAGGCAGGATCGAGGATGGATACCCAAAGATAGCAGTTCAAAACATCACTTCCCAAAGACTGGAGGTGATATGGGAACAAACCTTATCCCTAGTGAAATGGAACCTAACTAAAAATAAGATAAGTAGGCTATGGAATTAACCATACGATTATGATTCTATTCACTAATTGAGAGATTTTTTGGAAGCAACAAACTAGATGAAATAATGACATACAACAATGCAATGGTGAGAAGTTATTAACACGTTTGTAGTTGTGGTGGACAATAACATTGGTTTGATTTGCATGCTACCGCGATTAACATAAATAAACTAAGAACACAAGCAAGATGGAAATCTAAAAGGAAAAACTATTTTATTCACAACAAACAAACTTTGCAAGCAAAGGTGAAGGCTATTCCTACACAACAACAACCTATATAAATGAATCGAAAACTAAAATAAACAAACGATAACATAAAAGATGACAACTAGGTGTTCCTCTTCTTCCTTCTCTTCTAATCCTTCTTCTTCTTGGAAGAAATAGTAATGCTAATTTTGCCAAACCTTCCACCTTTTCCTCCATCGAAGAAGTAGCCCTTTGGTTTGGTATTCCAATCGTGATCACTCCCTTAAGACTCGGGGTCTTCGACTTGAACACTCTTGGCCATGGGAGCTGTAAGAACACGCACCTTAATGGGCTCGATTTTTGAACTAATCGAACAACCAAAGTCCATTATGGTATGGATCGTTGGTGTTGGTATCCCGAATAAACATAAATGTATCAAAGAGCTATCGATAAGAACTCATAACAGAATAATAAAGTATAATAAAACATACATACACGGACAATGGCTAATACCTTGGAACCAATATCATTCCTTGGATATCCAGTGCCCTTGTCAGTGTAGAGCATATATGAGAAAATATGTATTCTTACCATTCTCGCCTTATACCTGTACCTGTCCAAATCTATCATGTGGGTTGTAATGATAAAGGGGTCAGAACAACGTTCTGGTGACTGATAAGTTACACGTTTTATCCATAATACTAGTTTATGCCAATTGGTTTCCATTACATGTTATCTCCATTATTCATAGCTTAGTCATTTTAACTTTATATACGCATACACCTACCTCGAGGTATAAAATAGATATATATGCATGCATGCGTGCGTGCGTGTGTATATATATATATATATATATATGTGTGTGTGTGTGTGTATACATACATACATACATACATACATACATACATACATACATACATACATATATATATATATATGCGCATCGCCATCCCTCACTAGTATTCGTGACTACACACCACACCAGCATCCATAAAAATGTCTAGGTCGAGTTGCCAATGTACACAAGGGAAGCTCCCGTTGGTGCCTAATAACAGCATTGAAACAAATTAGCCGTATTATTAACAACGGCATAAAAACTTAATTAGTTGTATTACTAACTCAACTCATTGACTTATCTAAGGGTTAACTAGTCCACCTCCCGATGAACACAAATAAACAAAATTTGGGCAATTGCATATCCCATATGGAACATACACCAGTAGGTAGTGTAACCCATCTCTAGGCATAACCTATGTCTTTCTAATGACCTCTAAAACATTGATGGCGCTCTCGACCTAATGTATGCAGACCTACTCCTCAAATATACGGTACTTATAGTGCTAACATAGCGCTGAGCTTTTGCCCATCATCCAATTTAGATTTCCTAACACACATTAAGGAAATGCCCACCTAGTTACTTAATATCTCGCATTGGAATTGAAGCAGACTAAAATTGGCCATTTTAGACTTCAAATCCAAGGCAAACCCACTTTGTATATTCCCTAAACCTGTACATGAACATATATCCCCATGATTCCTACAATTGGAAATGTCCAACATCAGTAAAAATGTATACACCACTATTAGTAGCCCCTTGTATAGGTCAGGCTTCTGTTTTGAAACATACTGACCTCGCATCCCAACCCATACTAATGACCGCATTATTTATAATTAACCTAAATATTGGACTAGACCCAATTATCCACACCCGTTCCATAATGTATTCTTGATGCCTATAATTTCAACTGGCAAATTATTATGCCTCCTAGGTTCAATTATTAGTATTCATTTAGTTGGCCTGAACCTACTTCTTATTTCATTAATGTCAATAAATAGTATTTACTGCTTCTTTTCTATTAATAAACTTAAGTATCATTTACTGCTTCTTTTCAACTAATACAATTAAATATCATTTTGTTGCATCTTTCCTATTGATATAATTAAATATCATTTACCACTTCTTTTCTAATGTCTGTTTTAACTTGATTGTTGTAACTTCTCTCATTCTTTAGTTTAATGTCTTATTCATATTTAGCGCTTATTAGTTATTTCATAGCTTACATTTAATCACATATATTTAATCGATGATGGAATTATTATTATTTCTATTTATAACCTTAGTCTTACATTTAGGGATTTGTACATTTTAATGCATCGGAAGTGTAACGTCCTAAAATGGAAATGTTATCATTGCAATTTCCCATAAATTATCTAAAAAGAGGAATTGTGATGTGTTCGAAATTACAAAGAATTATCTTTTCTATTTTTATTGAAATAGATAGTACAAAATATAGTAAACATCCCTATTTTGCACATCTCATTCCTTCAAGCGTATTTCTTGTTATTTCAACCGACACACTTTCATATACAATTGTAAAGTTAGATAATTTATGGAAATTCACATAGAAACATTCTTCATTCCAATAAATTAAAATGTAAACTTAAACCCCAATTAAGATTTGAAACAAACTTCAATTCAAGTTTAACAACTTATAACATTCAAATAACATAATACAGAATTAACATACAGTCTTATTAATAACTTATCTCATAACTTTTATGGACTACTTTCACCATTACATTCCAGATATAGGTGTATACAACATTTAATTAAGTTAATAATCTACCAAATATGTAGGAAAGGACCTCAAGTTCAATTTTTATATTTTTATCCTACAATTCCATGATTATATATAGGCATAAAAGAAACCGATTCACAACGGTATAAATCCAATATTATGTAAACATATAATTTTCCACTCACCTCTAAAGCTTTCTATACTATAGATCTAAATCTGTTCTCTTATTTGACTCCTTTTTCTTCTACAGAAATATGTGTCAAAAGCACATACATATTATTAGCATTATATATCTAAGAAGAGATTTGAATTGAATGTAGATTAAATTTAGATCTAGAATTTACCTCTTTTACGAAGAATCGATTCACCCTTATTCCTATTCTCTTTTATTTTCCGCTATTATCCACTTATTTGTGCGTGAATATATATATATATATATAATATTTCTATAATTTCTAGAATTAGTGTAGAAGAAAAAGCGGCAGAGCTTCGCTCATTGATTCAAAAAATATGCGAAGAAAAATGAGGTTTTAGGCCTGTATTTATCGGCGCTTGAATTAATTCTATCTACTAGATTAAACTGTATTAAATCTGGCATGTTAGGCCGAGGTTCATTCTTAGCCATCACACTCCACTTGTCGACCAGTCAGTAGAGAGTCGTCGATTGCTAGGGGTCGACCGGTCCCTATATAAATGTCGAATGGTTAACGTTATTTAATTAATGCTATTTATTTCCTTAGATAAGTAATTTTTTTAATATATCTTGAATTATTTTCAATTTCAAATCTTTTTCTAAGAAAAATGTGTGATCCTCTAAAATAGAGGAGAGCACACATGTAAATACATATATACATATATACATACATACATACATATATATATATATATATATATATCATAAGACAAGGTACTGCCAACATGCCTGGCTGGTAGCTAATCTAAGTATAAATAACAAATGAAAAACTTAAGTACCCCTAAAATGAGCTCCGTCTAGGCCACCGCCCATTACACCCTAATATCGAGCTCCGGCATGGCCAACGCTCGATATTAAGGTGTTAGAAGTACCTGAAAAACTATGAAAATTCACATATCCCAAGAAATAGGAAGCCAACTCTATCTGAGAAGGCAACTCCATGCTGCTGACTCGAAAGGAATGGAAATGCGAAAGGTCTAAAAAGGAACCGCAAATGATCTGGACTAGAAAAGCCACTCTGAAGACTCAATAAAACTGGAAGGAGTGCATAGCTGAATAAAGAACTCTCCTGAAGACAGAATGCCATAATGAAGATGAAGATGTACTAAGAAGAACCCCTCTCTACAATCAGCAATCCGGCAATCCGCCATCTTGTGTACTTGCAATAAGAAACTACTACCATATCTTGCCCAAACTTGTAACTGAAAAGGAACTAAAGAAAATAGTTAGAATGATACACATATATGTATATAAATGAAATTTATATACATATATATGTATAAAAGATATAGAAGTAAAGAAACAAAAGATAAACTATTAGAACGGAATAGAATAAAGATTAGAAAAAAGACTAAAAGGAATCCAAGATCAAATGAACTTAAAGTTCTATAAACTAAAACAAACAAAAACTAATTCAATAACTACAAATTTTAATATCCTTATGGACCTTTGATCAAAAGAATATTATGATTCATACTGAAATCATCATTTAAGTTTGAAAAAATATTAATACTACAACTATTAATGACAAAAATATTACTTTATTGTTTAAATAGTTTAATATTATTATTAACATTATTAAGATATGCTCTAAATAGATTATTTTTAGCTAATTTATATTTAGGATTAGATATCCAATTAAAAATAAATAAAGAAATTATAAAAATCAATTTATTAAAATGGCTATAATTATTTTTAAAAATTCTCTAATTTCTTTCAAACCAAATATACTAACAATTTATAGTAAATAAAGTTCGAGTAAAAATCTATTTTTCTTTTCGAACATAAATCTAAAACTATTCCAATAATATTCACAATCATAAATTTTAGTTTTAGATTAAAGTTAGAGATTTTAAGAGTATTTTTCAGAATGAAATATGTATCCATAAAATCATAGTATACATGTTTAATATCTTCAAAATGCAGATTACAAAAATAACATTTATTATCAATTTGCTTATTTTTTCTTTTTAAAAATTGTATAGTATTTAGTTTTCCATGCATAATTAACCACATGTGAATTTTAGATTTAGGTGGAGCATTAGATTTCCAAACAAATTCAAAAGAGTTATTGGTTACATCCGAAAAGTTAATAAATCTATAAAAAGAATTAAAAGTATATTTCTTACTCTTATCCCATTCCCAACTAATACTACCTTTATCATTATCAATATTATATAAGTTTAATCTAGCATAAAGCAAAGCAAGCTGCCTAAGAGTTGAAGCTACTAAAATATTATTAAAACTAAAATTCCAAGGAGGGTCATTTTCGGGAAAAAAACTTCTATAATTAAAGCATCCTCAAAATTACAGACTTCATATAGCTCTTTAAATTCTATTTTAAAAAGGATAACGGAAATCCAACTATCATGCCAAAAAGAAGTAGAGTTACCAGAATGAACTATTATATTAGTGCTTAAGTTAAAAATCTCGTGGCATTTTAAAATAGATTTCCAAAAATTAGAAAATTTACGAATGACTATAGGAGTAATTTGATATAAACTGCTACTACCATTATAGTAATATTTAGAAATGATTTCTTTCCAAGTAGGATTTTTATTAATATCCTTAAACTTCCATAACCATTTACCTAACAACGACAAATTCATAATATGCAAATTAATGACTCCTAAACCACCATCCTTTTTGGACTTACAAACAATTTCCCAATTTACTAAACATTTAATACTGCTATTTGAGTTTTTCCCACTCCATAAGAAGTTCCTTCTATTTTTTTTAATTTTATCAATCACCCAATCTAATAAAAGATGTATAGACATCCAATAGATCGGGAGAGCTGATAAGATAGAGTTTATTAGAACTAATCTACCCGCTCTTGATAAAAATCTCCCATTTCAATTAGAAATCCTATTTTTGATTTTATCTATGATTATAAACCAATCATCATGTTAAAGTTTAGTAGGTCTAATCAAAAAACCAAGATAATCAAAAGGAAAATTCATAGATTTACAATTAAGCCTATTAGCAACTAAATTTTCAACTTTTTCAAAATCATTTAAAACTAAAACTGAACTTTTATCAAAATTTATTTTTAAACCTGAAAGCAGTTCAAAACTATATAAAATAAACTTAAGGGTAATAATGTGTCTAGGTAAATGGGAAGAAAAAAAGCAAGGTATCATTTGCAAATTGAAGGATGGATATACTGTTACGCGATATATCGTTACCTATATGCCCCAGAGATCCATTATCAACCGCTTTTTTAATTATCTTAGCAAAAAAATCCGCGGCTAAGTTAAACAAAAGAGGCGATAAAGGGTCCCCTTGCCTTAAACCTCGCTTAGATTGAATTTTATTACCTAAAATACCATTAACCATAATACTAGAGTTACCAGTTCTAAGCAAATTCATGATCCAGCTAATCCATCTATGACTAAAACCTCTAGCAAGAAATACATTTACTAGAAAATCCCAATCTACCGAATCAAAAGCTTTAGCGAAGTCCAATTTTAAATCGCACAGGTTATATTATTCTTACAACAGTGATTAATGAATTCTTGAACAACAGCCACACCGTCGATGATATTTCTCCCCTTAATGAAACCAGATTAAGGACAGTCAATTAGCTCGTTCATTCTTATACTAAGTCTATTAGCTAAAACTTTTAAAAATAATTTTAACGGAATAGTTAATTAATGAAATAGGTCTAAAAAATTTTAAGTTATTAGCACCTACTTTTTTGTGTAATAAAATAACATTTGCAAAATTAAATCTTCCTAATTGTAAATTTCCATTATAGAATTCGTTAAACATGCTAATTAAATCGAATTTTAAAACATCCCAAAATGTTTTATAAAAGAAAATTGGGAATCCATTCGGACCTGCAGATTTATCACCTGGCATGTCATTAATAGCTTTCCTAATTTCCACTTCAGTAAAAGGATTATCTAACTCGGAAAGATCTACATTAGAATCAGATGGATAAAGATCATTCCATCTAGCATTAATTCTATGTTTATTTTTATTACCAAAAATATCTCTATAATAGTCTGTAAAAGCCTTATTAAGGTCTCTTTGATCAACTAATTCTTCATTATTAAAAATAATGGAATTAATCATATTACTACGCTTTCTACCATTAGCCATATTGTAAAAAAGTTTGGTATTATTGCCACCTTCATTAATCCATTGGATTCTGGATCTCTGTTTCCACATAACCTCCTCTTTTTCTAAAATAGAATTAAGTTCTTCTTTTAGATTAGCCAGAACGTTTCTCTCACCTAAATTTAGCTGTTTAGTCTCTTCTATCTTGTTTATATTAAGCATTTCAAAAAAATATTTTCTTTTCTAATATTAATACTAATGAAAACATTCTTACTCCAAATTTTAAGAAAATTCCTAAGATCCCTTAGTTTTAAAACAAATTTTTTGCGGAATTATCCTTATTTCTAATATTATAAAAGCCCATAAAAATCCACTTATTTTTAATTAAATTTGAGAAATTAGATTCTAATAACCACATTTTTTTGAATTTAAAAGATCTATTAATAACTCTATGTCGCTCACAAGTGAGAATAATAGGATAATGATAAGAATAAGTGTAAGGAAAACCAGAAACTCTACAAATAGGAAATTTATCCTCAATTTCATCACTAATGAAAACCTATCAAGAAGAGCCATAGAAGGGGACTCCGTAGTATTGCTCCATGTAAAATCTCTATTAGAAAGAGAGATTTCAATCAAATTAGAATTAATAATAAATAAGTCAAATTCCTCCATAGCAGAAAAATCACCCTCCCGAGGTGAACGCTCTCCTATAAAACGCGTAATGTTGAAATCACCCCCCAAAATCCAAGAACCCGTAGCTAAAGATCTAAACTCCAGACATTCGTTCCATAAAATCCTATGACCCATTTTAGAGTTAGGCCCATAAACATTAGAAATATTTAAAAAAGAATTCTCACTAAGATTAATGAGAATAATATGCAGAGAATGCTGCTTGGAAATACATTGAAGCAGTTTAAAATAATTATCCCGCCACCCAATTAATAAGCCTCCAGAAGCGCCTACAGAAGGTAAATAAGCCCATTTCCTAAAATAAAACCCACCCAATCTTCTATAAAAATGAATATCGGGACATTCAATTTTAGTTTCCTGTAGGAGTGCAATGTCAATAAAATAGTCTTTAAAAAAAGCTCTATCCTTGTCACACTTATTTAAGTCATGCAAACCTCTGATATTCCAACTAATAATCCTCATATACCAACAGATCTAGCCCTATCAAATTCCCAACTTCTAATATACTCAAGATCTACCTCAACATCAGAATAAATGAAAGCGGTGTCACTAGCTAACTGACTAAACTCAGAAGAAGACAAACTACCTAAAGCATAAGAAGAATATGTACTACCCAAATCAGAATGCATACCTGAGCCTGAGCTCGTAGCGCCACTCGTGGCACTCGAATCAGGTAACTCACCCGTAGACCGAGACTGACAACATCGGATCCTGTAACTGCGTCGAACTGAACCACTAATAGTCACTGATTTCCTACACCTACCTCTCTTCGACGAAGAAGAAATAGGAACTGAAATGCTGCCCCTTTCCATCAATTGATACTCCAGAACGTTATTAACACATATGACATTCACCGAATCTACACAATCACCCGAATCCAAACAGAAATTATCAATCATGTGTCCCGAAGCAGATACACTTACAGATTGCTCCACCACATTTTTAACACAATTGACATTCACCGCATCTATAAAATCACCCGAAGCTAGATAGAATTTTTCACAATCATGCCCCGAAGCAGGAACACAAACAACAGACCGCTCCACTAATTCAAAAGGACCCAAAGCTTTTAATATACACCTATGAAAATCAACAGAACCTTCTTTCTCCAAATCAACATAATCCTCCTTTGCCAAACTATCTATCCCATTGATAGGAAAAACCACATTCTCAACACAATTACCACTCCTGCCATTAAAATCTTCACCACTATAATCAACGAAATTTAGTACAAAACTCGAAGAAACATCACCAGTAGAAACCAAGCTCTGTGCACCATGTACACCGATATCAGCGTGCATATCAACATAATCTGCCATGAATAAACATTCAACACCCGAAACTGTCAAAAGCTTGTCTAAACAAACATGCGCCTCCTTTTCCAATATAACATCTACATTTACAGGAGAAATAGAAGACCAAACCCAATCATAAACCTCTCCAAGCTTGTCATTAACTTCATCTTCGATAATATCAGAGAAGTCGAAAAACAAAAACACCACAAGCTTTTCTTCCAAAACTCCAATCTGTTCAGTATAATCAATAATAAACTGTAACTCATCAACAACATCAGCCTCTATGTTCTCATCAACAAACATATTACTATCAAAACTCTTTGTGCAATCTATTCGAGCACTAGAAATACACCTATCGGTCAACAATTTACCATCATTAATAGCATCAGAGAATTCCAATCTACAATCTAAACCTAGCATTTCAGAAAAGGCAAGGCACTCAAATTTATTAGCAGTACTTAACTCAAAATTGCCCATTTCAAGAGGTTTTAAATTAGCTCTTTTGTTGTTAACTCGAATAAATCCTTCGTTTGAGCCATTGACCTTACACTTTACATAAATATCCATTAATGAAATAGAGGAATTTTTCAAATCATTAGCCTTAGATACACTAGAATCCATTAAGCATTGTGCAACAGAAGGATCTAACAGAATAGGATCAAAGTCATGTATCTCTTCCCCTTTGGTATCTGCAAGAAAAACAGAGTCTACACATCCAAGTTTCTCAATCAAAATAGAAACTTTCTCATCTTTTACAACTGACTTGATGAAAGAAGATTTAGATTTTCCAAAATATTCTTTTGGATCTCCAAATCTATCTCTATACCCCTTTCCAATGTTCGGTGAAAAAAGTGAATCAAAATGAACAAACAGTTCTTCGAAATACTGGGTTCCTTCATTCCTCTGTTGCCAAAGATGATCAAGCAGAATTCCTTTAAGCAACATACATTTTAACATAAATTGGAAGCCATGGTCAACCAACAACTACCCAGAAACCGAGTTATTAGATTTCACCGAACAAGAATTTTTTTGTGACTAAAATTACCACTCGCAAAACATCTAGTTAGGTTTCGACATTTATAAGCAAGATGATCGTAGTCCCTACAACGAAAGCAGATTTTCTTTCCTATCTTCGAATCTATCCAGTTTTTATTACAAAAACAATTCTGAGATTTAGGAAAAGAAAACAAAGAGGATAGACGATCCTTGACAGTCTGCGCATATGATTTAACAAAGAAAGGATCACGATAATGATTATCATTCCGGAGATTTGAGATCGAAATTAATGATGGAGTCGATCGCTGAAATCAAGAGCCAAAGAAAGTCGACATTTTTTCTTTTTTAATATATATATATATATATAAAACGATTCTTATTTCGGTTTTTTATAAATGGTTGGATATTTATAAATGGGTTATAGATTTATAAAAGAAGTTTTATAAATGATTTATGGATTCATAAGGGGTTTATAAGTGATCTTTGAAATGTACAAGAAGCGTATAAGTGATTTAATTTTTATAAAAAGATTTTAAATGGTTTATGGAGATTATAAAATGGTTTATAATGTTAATAACTTTTCATTTTGAACTTCGATCGTAGAACTTTATATATGAAAGTTGATTGGAAAATTGCAACGAATATAATGGTGCGGGTTTCGTAGCCAAATTCTCATATTTATAAAAAAAATTGAGATTTAATAATTATTTACTAATTCCTTCTAATTAACTACCATTTAATTTACCAATTGTTATATTCTCCCGCTTAAAAGAATTTCATCCTCGAAATTCCTCAAGGGATGAATCATGTAACATAGGGCGCAACCATTCTAAACTATCCAATCAATTAGTGCGCAACCAATTTTGCAACCAATCGTATGCAAGTGCATGGTGTATCACAACACATATGATATGTATGCAGAAGAATACTAAATCAGTGCCTCCTATATAAGTGCATTCTTTAAAACAATTTTGAAAATATGGTGCAAGCAACCAATACAAACTGACTGTTCTATATGTATGAAAGTTTTCAAAATCCAAAATCTCTGTTTTCACACAATTTTTCCCACACTCATACGAATAGAAGTATGGTTCAACCAATTTTGCATCCAATCCTTACCATCTAATACCTAGCATATAATTTCTAATATCCAAAATTTAAAAAAATCCAGTTTTCCTAAATTTATACTCTTGTGCCTGAAATGGGATTTAGATGGAGAATTCTATATTTCCATCCTTCTTTTTTATATCCCTTACTTTGTATCTTGGAACCTTCTCTTTTCCCAAATCTTTTCCCACTTTTCCAAGTACAATTCGCATAAGGAAGTTTATTTTTAAAATTTAAAATGTAAATATTTTATAAACAAGTCTTGTTTTACTATCAACAAGGTATGGAAAAGAAATTCAAAATCTAAAATAGCTTTTGCCGATCATCATCTATGTTTTACATATTGTCACACATGTTGAACAATAAAATTCATATTTACTAACACATCGACTTCCTCCCTAAGCATATGACATTTCTAAAATAAAAAATTCTCCCATTTTCTATTCAAAATTGTTTTCAATTAAATTTGTGAAATAGTTAGAATCTTTAAAAAAAAATTCATTTTTAAAAGTATTTTATATTTTAAAAATTAAAAATTTCTGGACGAAATTTTCATACGTATTTTCTTTTAACATTTCAAAACAACTCAAGCCACAACCCAACGTACGAGATCCATTTAATGGGTTAATGGCTATGATTGACCTTAGCCTATTACATAGCAAATTTTTATATTTTGGAAACATTTTCTTTTATTTTAAAACAACAATTAGCATACAAGTACATTAATAAATTTCAGCTTTTAAGGCATAAAGATAGTGATCCCTAGTTCCACAGTAATCTTTCCCTATCTTTTGCTAGCTAAAATTTATCTCTTCAAAATTTTAATGCTTATGGGACTTAACATTATTTACTTTTAGTAGCTAATTCGATAAATTTCCTAATTTAATTTATAAACTTTCATTCTTACTAAAATAGTGAAGTGTCTTTATGAGATTCCTTATTTATAAGATTTTCGATCTATATAGCGGTCAGTTTAGAAAATTAGCACAGTAAAAAGGGAACATTTCTTACAAAATATTGTATGCATTTTTATACAAACAAAGACAAATAATTCTTACAACCAAAAGCCTATAAGTAAAGAAAATGTTGGAAGAAAGATAAAAACTGCTTCTAATCCTAACAACTACCTACGAGCTACATAATGGTCCTGATCCTCTACGGGAGCTCGACCCATTACCGTAACCCTTGAATGGACGTAGTATGGAAGCTACGCACCCAAGCTCATGAACCTAGCGTTGGTGCTCAGCCCGTGTCTCCTATCGCTTGGCCTTGATCCGGAGCTGAGTCTCGAATTGCTATAAGCTCAGGGCCATATAGTCCTGTAGCATCCTAAGTTGGCCCTACGGCCTCCTACGCCCTATGGCCTCCTGTGCTCATGCCTGCCATAGAGCCTCTCTAATCCCCATTCTCCTAATGGAGGACTTATCCAACGTGAAAATAGCCTTCTTCTGCACCTTCCCTCCTCGGACATACATACTCTCTAAAGACGTGAGTGAAAAAGTGACAATACAGAATGTTTCTCAGAGTTCCAACTTCAGAGCTTATATACTGGCTCATAATGGCCTTGGCCCAGTTCACTCCAATACCACCTATAATGGCATAGCTGGCCTTCTACACCATGGGGTAGATCTGGTCAAAACTCTGTGTCTTGGGGATGATGTTGTGCTAGATGATGGGGTGAAAAGATGAGCTTGGTCCGCATATTACCTGCCCTCCAAACATCTATTCCTCTATAGAAAATATGGTGCAGAATCACTAAGTCGGAGGTCTCAATCTCGTCAAAGTCTTCTCTTGCTACGAGTTATGCAAAATTCTCCCAAACTGCTCATTCGTCACCCTAAACCCCATCCCCTTCACTTCAAATGTGAAAGTACTAACGCACTCAAACTCGGACTCTAAATTAGTGTTGAATAAACGTATACATTCTATGTAATATTCCCGCTCGAGTGTCTCATGGCTCAGGATCGGTAACAATCCCAAAGCCATGAATAATCCCTCTAATCCGTGGGCGACAAAGTCGACAGACATCATTGGTTGTCCTTGCAAAAATGTGAAATTTGCTACTACCTCATAACTCTTCATCTTCCCTTTGTTGCCTTGGAGCCAAACGATCTCTTGAGGGTGAGATTTGACTAATAAGAGGAGGTTCTGCCTTGATGAGGGGGTGCCATGGATTGATTTATGGGTCGGGGAACTTGGGATCTAGATCTATTTTGTAGCGGGCTAAATCTGGTGCGCATGCTGCCTTTTAGCACGACTAAGTGGTGGCTATTGGGGGTTGTGTGCGGCTGTGGTGGGTTGGAGGCATTTGGTGAGAAGAGTGAGAGAGATTAAAGGAGGAGAAAGAGGAAGACGGGAGGAAATGAGTGAGGGAAGGCTTTGGACGTGCTATATGTGGTGTTTGAGGTTCGATTCGCATGTGACCCGACAACCGATCGCATTTGGGGCGATCGACCTGTTGCACCCAAGCGGTTAACCACTTGTTGCCTATTAGGCCCAATTAAACCTGACCCTTTTTGGGCTGGGTTAAATATTAACATATTATTATAACCAAATGTTATTTCATTTCACTTCTGCCTTCTTCATCTTTATCTGTAACCATTCTGAAAAATCCATATCCACCCATAGCAGTACGCTAGCCTACTACTTTGGTTTTCGAGCTCTTATCTCCATCCATTTAATTTCTATTCAAAACCTTCTTTGCACTGAAGCATTTCTACCTCTTTCTCTATCGGATGCTTGTGACCTTCTATTATCTTTACCCTATTTAAAACCAGTTCCACTTCCTTTCGTCTTGCCCTTAAAAGAATTTTAAAACTTCAAAATTACCAAATCAGAAAAATCACCTAGCTATACATACGCTCTATTTTCTATTTATTTCAAAGGAAATGCTTCTTTATTAAAAATCCTTTTAACTGAATTTTTGGTCTAAACAATTTAATTTCAACAAGAAATTCTGTTGAAATAAAAGATATATTATTTTGTGGAAAATTCTAATAATTACGTACTTTCCAAAAACAAGATTTTTCTACTTTTAAATAAATCCCTTGAAAAAAATTTCAAATATTTTGAAGGAAATTTAAGCTTATATTAAATTCTTTCATATGGGGTCTGACTCAGAGTGGGTTTTATCTGTCCATTCTTTGGACTTTTCTTTTTTTCACTTACTTTCTGACTTATTTTCATTTAGAATATACTAAAAATCCAGCTATCATCTTCAAGCGATTGCTACGCAGCTTCCTTCGGGAAATTGCTCAATTCTTACTTCTAGATATCTGCAATATATAGATTCTTTACTTCCCATTTATCTGGATCTAACCTGCATCAGCAATCGGCAATCTAGCAAGGATCCACAACCATAGGGAAATCTAAGCCTAATAAGGGAGTTAACTACCATCCACCTTCAGGGACCCATCTATATGTCGCACTTATGCTCTTCTTAAGCCAACGCCTTATGATAGGACCTACTTCCCATGGGGTGATCGGGGTAGGCGTATACTTCGAACACCATTTACTATTCTAACTCATAATCACCTTGTCCATCTTTTGAAAATATGGTCTCAACTATTTCTATAGTTATAATTTGTAGGGTTTGGAATATAATATATATAATTACAGGTAAAAATACAAATATGTTCACTCAGCGCATCCTAATTCTTATGATCGACTAACTCAAGCTCTAATATGAACTGCAACAACCCACACCTTAACGGGCCTGTTTTTCGAGTAATAAAAAAATCAAATTCCATTAAGGTACAAATTATTTGTGTTGGTATCCTAAAATAAACATAAATATATCATAGAGCTATTGATAAGAACACATAATGGAATAATGAAGTATAATAAAATATATATACCGACTATGGCTAGTACCTTGAAACCAATATCTTTCCATGAATATCAAGTGCCTTTGTCAGTATAGAGCATACATGAAGAAATCTATCTTCTCACCATTCCCACCTTATACCAGTACCTGTCCTTTTAAATCTATCAAGGATTGTCATGAGAAGGAGGTCAAAACAACGTTTCGGTGACTGGTAAATTAAACATTTTACCAATAACACTTGTTTATGCCGATTGGTATCCATTTTATGTTATGTCTATTATTCATAGCTTTGTCATTTTAACTTCATATATGCATACAATACATTCCACCTACCTTGAGGTATAATACACACACACACACACACATATATATATATATATATAAGCATCACTGTCCCCCTACGGACAAGGATACATCCTCCACTAGTATCCCTAACTATGCACCAAACTGGACATTCACAACAGTGTCTAGGCCAGATTGCCCATGCACACAGGGAAACCTCCAATTGGTGCCTAATAACGACATTGCAACTAATTAACTTACTAACAATGAAATTACAACTTAATTAGCCTTATTACTAACTCGTCTCAAAGATTTATCTAAGGATTAACTAGACCACCTCTTAACAACAATAAACAAACAAAATATGAGGCAGTTTCATATTCCACATCAAATCTACACCAATAGCAAGTGTAGTCCGTCTCTAGGTGTAACCCAAGTCTTTCTAATGACCGCTACAGGACCAACGGTGCTCTCGACCTAATGTACGCAAAACTACACCTCAAATATATGGTACCTATAGTGCTAACATTAGCGTTAAGCATTCGCCAATCATCCAATTTAGATCACCTAACAAAAATCAAGAAAATGCCCACATGGTTACTTAATACTTAGTGTTTGAATTGAAGAAGACCCCAATTGACCATTAAAGACTTCAAATCCAAGGCGAATCCACTTTGGTATAATCCCTAAACTTATATGCAAATCCTTTTTCCTACGAGTGATATAATTGGAGATATCCCACATCAGAACAATGTATACACAACTGCTGGTAGCCCCTTGTAGAGGGCAGACTTCTATTGTATGACATTACTGACCTCGCATCCCAACCCATACTAATGACTACGTCATTGATAATTAAATTAAATATTGGACTAGACCCAATAATCCACACCCGTCAATAACATATTCTTGAGGCTTTATAATTTCAGCTAGAAAATTATTATGCCTCCTAGTTCAATTATTAGTATTCATTTACTTGCCCTAAACTTACTTCTTGTTTCATTAGTATCAATACATATCATTTACTGCTTCTTTTCAATTAATAAAATTAAGTATCATATACTCCTTCATTTCGATTAATTTAATTAAGCATCATTTACTATTCTTTCCTACTAATACAATTAAATACCATTTACTGCTTCTTTGACAGCCCGACCTTCTCACTCCGAAAGATGAGTCATACTATAGAAAGAAATAGGTAGAAAAGAAATAGATAGAAAGAAAGAACTAAACAAACCACAAAATCTCACAGCGGAATGGATAATATATATTACATAACATATATCACATAGTCACTAATACAATACATTAGAGTCATAATTATACATGCATCATATTCAGACAGTCATAACAACCTGCCCATTCATTAGAAGTCCAGAATACAGACGCAGATACCGATACAACGGAATATAGATAATAACTAGATACGTTGAAGCCACCTACTCCAGCTCCTCCAAAATACGTCGAGAGCAAACCTGGATCACTTGGCTACTCATAAAAATTTGAGTACCCAAGAGTTTAGGAAAAACAAAAAATAAACTCTAGGTCAGACATGGGTCTGGTGTGAGTAAAACGGTTTAAGTACTTTAAATTGAAAACCATTTGAAACAAGGGTGTCTCGTAAGACCACGCCACACATAAACACGGATGGGTTTTTCCCTTATGATAACCAAAAACACTTTGATAGGAAATCCAGTGATATTATAATAATGTCTAGGGTTTTCCAAATAAATAGAACATAGCTGGAATGCTTGCATCTCACGTTCCAACATTTTTGGGCACAATCAAAAACGTACGGCGCTTATTGAAAATTGGGTTCCATACAATGACTGGACTACTGGGGTACCGCCCATCACGGTGCATCTCTAGATAAAATAACACCGAGGACCTCGCCGGGATCCCCTGCTACACAAGACCGGTTCTACCCCTAACCTGGATAGCACCAAATAAAATTACCCCACGGTTGGGATCAGCAACCGTAAAGAAGCATACCGAATTAACTAGGGACTCTAGATAGGGATAACTTACCCTAATTGGGTGCGACCCACTTAGCCTTGCTGCATCTCCCCTGTTTTAGTCATTCCCGGTTGTTGAGGCTTAAGGCTACGATTACCTTTAAAGAACATATTTACTTGGAATGCTTATCGTCCTCCAATGACGATGTTCTGATAGCATTCGTCCATACAAGTCCGTTCTGGGTTTTAACGGAACCGAAGGCACCATTTTCACTACATCCATATTGGAATCACCCTCAGAATTAGTGACAACTAGCCCTTATACTCTGAAATCTTCATTCTGGATATTTCCTTTGAATCTCCCCAACTCGATCGTTTATTTTGGATCGATGTGGTTTTCGGATATTACTGATACCCGATCCCGGTCTCATCGAATCCAAACGTTAGATTTTTAAAGGCCAAGTCTTTTTAAACAAAAAATTCATATTTGGGGTCTCACAACTACATATGGAAACTTTATTACATATGCTTATTTCTAATAAAACGCATCGACGTTTTATTTCAACCATTCAATTCATTTGGCTACTTAATGGCACAGGACATAACAATTGAAATAAATATTCAAGAGTAATTAAGCCAAATCATAGATCATTAACTATTTTAACGATTAAAACTAATATTAACATAATTCATAAATAAATATTAAATTAATTTAACTTATCTGAATCTAATTATATTTCTAACCCTAATTACTTATAATTTAAATCAATTATAAAAACCCTTTATTATTAATTCTGATTAAAAATTAACGATCCATCTAATAACTAACTTAAGATTTATTAACTTAGAATCAAATTATTTATTAACTTTAATTATTAAAATTAATTTAATTTTAAATTACCAAAAACTTAACAAAATTGATTAGGCTTAAATACTTGGTGATAGGATAAAAATGCAACAAAATTCAAGTTGATTTGGAATTAAATAAAATGGAAAATAATATTTAAAAGTTTAAGAGGTTATTAAGGTAAACATTTGATAAAAAATTACTTCTTCCTTTTTCTTTTTCTTTTTATAAAACAAAACCAGGCCCGTTCGGCCCACAAAAAATCACAGGCCCCAAACCCTTTTATTTTTTTCTTCTTTTTATTCTACCTGCTATTCTTCTTCTTCCCTTTCCTTTTCTTTTCCCATCGGTGAAACTTGTGCATGTCACTGTGCACGTACACGCATCGCCGACCACCCATCTCCAACCGTCGACCCCTCGAACACATCACCTACGACCATCCCTACTTGACCACACCCCTAAAAACCCGACAGAACCCCCAGTTTAAAATCTCAAACTACAACCGAAAAATGGAGCGCTTCGTTCCAAATCGGGCACCTTGTTAGATCACCACCGACCACCATCCATCCCAAAACTTCGGCCATAGGTTCGCCACCTTCTCCTCTTCCAATCCCCCCATACTACACGCTTATAAGTCCTCCACATCGCCAATATTGCTCAAAAACCGAGCATGACAAAAACCCAATTCCTAATGCTAAATTGCCTCTGACACAACGGCACGTCCACCTAAAAATTGCCGCACCATATTTCGCGAACTCCCCAATACCCCAGCTTCCTTCAGACCAAAGCATGACCAAAGAAATCGAGGGGTTCGCCGGAATTTGGCCGAAAACCAAAAAACGTTCATCTTCCTTTTTCCCACAACATACTTGACTAAAAATTCCCAAACTTCCTCCAAAATTCATCATTTTGAATAACGATTATATTCATATAAGAAAGTGGATGAAATATGATTATCGAATTACTTCCATTTTTGAGTTTCTTACTGTAAAATATGTTTTTCTTCTTCTATAATTGATAATATCTGATGAAACTAATTTTAGACATAACTATATTCGAGAACAACCAAGTTTGCTTTTGAAACCATCACCTAAAACTGAATAGATTGTGAGGTAGAGATTTTTGAAGTTGAGGCATAGCAGTTTTTTTCAAATAACAGAGCAAGAAAAATATAATGTACGGGCTTTTGGAGTTTTACAAGTTGTACACATGACATACATACAGATATGAGCACAAATACTACTAGCATATGAACACGTGACAAATCAGAGGTTTTCATTTAAGTCTACAAGTATATAGTTGCATCAGATACTACAAGAATTACTGTTTATAGCAACGGGTGGGGGGGGGGGCAAGGGCCGCCAACGGCCTTTGACCAACGGCTTCCAACGGTGAGCAAAGGCAAGCTTTTTCCCGAAATTTTTTAATAACAAAAAACACATGCCGTTGGAAGCCGTTGGAATATTGCCGTTGGCGGCCGTTGCTCGCCGTTGGAAATCCGCGACTTACCTGCAGCTCAATCTTCTTCTTCCTCATTCCATTCCATACGAAAAATAACCCAATTTCCCCAATTTCCCCCCCCCCCTAAAAAATTTCTAACCCCATTTTATCCCCTTCAACACGTTCTAGCATCCCCATCTTCGTTTGCAAGCTTCACAACCTCCAAAATCAGGTATTATTTTCTAAAATCCTAATTTTGTTAAATTTTTAATTTTAGGTTAAATTGGTAATTTTTGTGTATGTATTGTGCTATTGTTTGTGTAGTGTAGTGTATTGGACCTTAATTATTGTTATTAAACTAATTATTGCATGTTTAACTATGATATGTTAAATTAGGTTTATTATTAAATTAGTGTCAAACTTAATAATTGTTACTAACCTAAGCATGAACCTCACTTGTTATTATATTGGTGATTGAATTGCGTAAAATCGTACGTAGAAAGTGATGATATTGACCTATAAATTGTTCACTTTTGACATGTTATGATACAATATATACGTGATACATTTTGTGCATGACTGGATGTGATTTGTGATGCGATTATATGTATAACATTGTTTGTTTATTTTATACGTTGCGCACACACACTGGATTTTTTTTGTTTTAGGAAAAAATCATTATATATGCGTTGATTCAACATATTGTTTATTGATATAAAAGTTTAAATTTTATTTTCATAAAATTTAAACTTTTATATCGCTAATTTTAAAATTTAAACCCTTAGAGTGTTTTTGGCCCCGTCTGATAAGTATTGTATATGATCGTTGTGTGGATATTTGTTTTTTTGACAGAACGGACATCTATATTCATTGTATACAGTATTTGTTGGATTTGTCCCTGTATTGGACGAGTTACAAAAACAATAACGTAATTAAATCTCGTAAATCATTTCAGTTTAAACGGTTCGCAAAATTTCGGCAGCGCTTCCCTTTATGTTCCCTGTGTACACGCAATTGTGTACTGTTCAGGGAACTAAAGCGAAGTGCTGTCGAAATTTTGTTGAATCGTTTAAATTGAAATGATTTATGCGATTTAATTACGTTATTGTATTTGTAATGGGAGGTAGGATGACCCATCAACAAAGTGTCAATGATCAATTAATATCAAATTCGCTAATACAATTGTTTAAATAGAATATAATGTTCATTTCAAAATAAGCTTTAAGTATTATTTTAACAGATATAACAAAAACAAGAAGAATGTTTATAAAATTGTTTTAATAAAAAATGTCAATGCAAATTTATATCGTACTTTTTAATTATATACGTAGGTAAATGGACAATTATTTTACTGATCGGAGCTGGATGTACAAAAAACGAAGGGTCGATACTGAAGGCTCAACAAGTGAACATTTTAATAATGGTGTTAGCGTATTTATGGATTTTGCTTTACGTAATAACGGAAACTACAAAGAAATCCGTTGTCCATGTAGTAAATGCAAACTGTTAAAGCATTTGATACCACAAATGGTTAGAGTTCATTTGCGTCAATACGGTTTCGTGTCGAACTATTTGATTTGGGATCGTCATGGGGAACAGTTAGCATCTAATCCCGTACAAGATGAGGAGGTGGTGAGTAATGAAATTGGTACGACAAATCTTGTAGAACATATGGTTGAAGATGATGCACGTTCAATGTTTCCTATTCCTCAATTAACTGATGACGATGGTAATGCTGAAGAAGAACCAAATATTGGGGCAAAAAAAATATGATTTGTTAGATGCCGCGAAAAAACCCCTTTGGGAAGGCTGCACAAGCGGAACGACATATGCCTCCTAATAATCTAATGTGCGAAAATCATTACGAAGGAAAAAAACTGATGTCGGCTTTCGGTTTACCGTATCAAAAAATAGATACATGTCTAAAGGGTTGCATGTTGTTTTGGGAAGAAGATATCAACCTTAGAAATTGTAAAATATGTAATCAGGAAAGATACAAACCAAGAAAGAAAAAGGGAAAGGAAGTCCCGTATAAGCGTATGCATTATTTACCAATTACTCCTAGACTTCAAAGGTTATATGCATCTTCTGTAACTGCGCAACATATGAGATGGCACGGTGTGAGAACACAGGAAGAAGGTACGTTAACACATCCAGCTGATGGGGAAGCATGGAAGCATTTTGACCAGAAATATCCTGATTTTGCGTCCGAAATTCGTAATGTTAGACTTGGTTTATGTACGGATGGATTTTCCCCATTCTCTCAATTTGGTTCGAAATATTCGTCATGGCCTATAATTGTCACACCTTATAATTTACCTCCTTCGATGTGTATGAAAACTCCATATATGTTTCTTACAGTTGTTGTCCCTGGTCCCGATGATCCGACACAAGGAATCGATGTTTATTTACAACCATTGATTGATGAATTAAAAAAATTGTGGTACGAGGGAGTAGAGACATATGATATTTTCCAAAAAAAGAACTTTCGCATGTATGCTTCTTTATTGTGGACAATCAACGATTTTCCTGCATATGCAATGCTTTCAGGTTGGAGTATGGCCGGTCGTCTAACTTGTCCTTATTGCATGGAAGAAACACGAGCAATTTTTTTACCTCATGGAAAGAAAGTTTCATGGTTTGAATGTCATCGATGTTTTCTTCATATTAATCATCCTTTTTGAAGAGATAAAAAAAACTTTACAGCTAATAGACATGAAACTTTGAGACCACCTACGGTTTGGTCAAGCGAAGAAATTTATGAACTTGTAAAGGATTATCCAAAGATACATGAAACCGGAGAACAAATTGAAATTCAAGGTAAATCATCGATTCATAACTGGTGCAAACAGAGCATATTTTGGGAATTGCCTTATTGGAAAAATCTCTTGATTCGTCATAATATTGACGTGATGCATAATGAGAAAAATGTGTTTGATAATCTGTTTAATACAATTTTGAATGTTAAAGGGAAGACGAAAGATGATTTGAAATCAAGACGTGATATCGAAGTAATATGTAATCGTCCTGAGCTTCATATAAAACCAAATGACACAAAAAAGCCAAAAGCTTGCTATGAGCTAGACAATAATCAAGTTAAATTACTTTTAAAATGGGTGGAAGGATTAAGATTCCCAGATTGCATATCTTCTAATCTTCGTAGATGTGTTGACTATAAGAACAATAAACTTAGTGGGATGAAAAGTCATGATTGTCATGTTATGATGGAAAATTTGTTACCCGTCGCTTTTAAAGAACTGTTGCCTGTAAAAGTTTGGACTGTTGTAACAGAACTTAGTCTGTTTTATAAAGAGATTTGTTCAACTACATTAAAAGTTGATCGTCTACGTAAACTTGAGGAATAAATCCCGATATTGCTTTGCAAACTGGAAAAAATATTTCCTCAAGGTTTTTTCAATGTTATGGAGCATTTACCTATTCATCTTCCATTTGAAGCACGTCTTCGAGGGCCTGTGCAATATGGATGGATGTATCCATTTGAAAGGTATATTAATATTTAGTTTATTACATATTGGTTTAATTAAATGTATAAAAAATTAATTTAAAATAATTTTTGCTAGGTATTTAAATCATCTAAAGAAAAAAGAGAGACAGAAAGCTCGAGTTGAAGGTTCGATTTGCAAATCGTACATCGAAGAAGAAGCTTCGTTTTTTTTCTCTCACTATTTCAGCGACCATGTGAACATATCATTTGAAAGTGCTATGCGTAATGATGAAGGCATTGATAAAGATGATTGTCAAGCGACTTTATCTATTTTTAAAAAAACTGGTCGGCCTGCTGGTAAATGTGTGGAAGTATGGTTGGATGATAGAGATTATCAAGTAGCACACACGTACATTCTTCTCAACTGTGCCGAAGTTGCACCATTTATTAGGTAATATATATACACATACGTCTACACATGCATATCATCTACACATATGTATACACAAATATGCACACATGTATTTTAATCATAATGCAACATTTGTTCTATAATTGCAGTATTTACGAATCACAACATCCAAACGACGATATCGGTAAAGAATTTGCTGCTTGGTTTTCTAACTACGTTTTTGATACAACAAATTGTGTTGTAGATGAAGGATTGAAACATTTAGCTATGGGACCAAAAAGGATAGTCAAGACATATCCAATATTCTTTGTCAACGGATATAAATTTAAAACCAAAGAATACAGTGCCGAAAAATCAACTAACAATACTGGTGTATTTTTCAAAGGTAGTGATGATCCAAATGATCACATAAATGACTTTTATGGCGTGCTGACCTAGATTTTGCAGTTGACATATTTCACCCGACCCGTAGAAGAAGTATTTTTGTTTAAATGCAACTGGTTCAGCAACGTTCCAGGTTCTGGAATAAACGTGGATCCAAAATATAATCTTATAGAAATAAAACATACTTCGAGGTATTATAAGTACGATCCTTTTGTACTTGCCAAACAAGCTCTTCAAGTTTATTATGCTCCTTACCCATCTTTAAGAAGAGATAAAATAGATTGGTCGGCTGTTTTTAAAACCAAACCAAGGTTTACATTTGATGGACGGAATATTCCTGAACAACAAGCTTACCAAGCAGATATGGAGGAAAATAGAGGAATAATAGTAACCGACGATCAAATAGATTTTGGACCTCTAAACGATGAATCAAATGCATTAACTGAAGCATTTGAGAGTATAGAGGAACAAAATATAGAGTGCGAAGAAGAGTCTGAATCCGAAAGCGATGAGGATTGATCACTAATCAATATTTTGAGAAGGTAATTTTTTTTCATTTTTCTGTTTCCAAAGTAATTTTATATGATATGTATCACATAGTCTCTTTTATGTTACGCCATAATGTATGTTACGCCATGTTCATTATTCTGACATCATTTGCATACTAAATTAATCAATGTTACTCTTGCTTTTCTTTATACTATGATTTCATATAGGTATGTCGGGACGCAGACGTTCACACTCCGGATCTTCCAGCTCACAGAGAGGTGATGATGCTGGTCCTTCACAGCCGGGTGTTCGGCCTACGGTATGGCTGAAACCCAAAGCCGATGGCAGGTAAGTATAAAGTTTCAAAATTAAATTTTATTCCATACAATCTTTTATCAAATATATATAGTAGTAACGGAATATTAAATGTTTTTTCCTGTTTTACACAGCGGTGGGTTTACGTTGGAGCCTTCCAACATAGTGCTCACGATCTCGCGACGGGCGTATATAGCTCATATGACCTCGTGTTGGCCGAGGTGGACTGCGATACCAGAGGGGGTGCGGGAGGCTATCTGGCAGGACATTTTGGTATGTGTGGTATATCAATTATTGCATTATGTAGTCATGTACATTATGTCAATTCATGTTTGCATTATTTGTAGCAACTGTATAACTCATATTTTTTCAAACGTGCAGGGGGAAGCGGACTTGGCCGATTCTGATGTTTCTGTTGTCCGAAGCAATTGGAGCTGCAAAATTGCAAAAAACTATCACGAAACAATAAACAGCATCAAAACATCAGGAAAGAGGCCTCATTGGATGAGTGAAGCTGTCTTTGATGAGTTCGCCACCTGGTGGAGCAACGAGGATTTTGTGGTAAATCTATCATATATTTAATTTAAATTGTTTGAGGCAAATAATATATAAATAATTAAAACTGTCAAAACAATTTTTGTTTTCAATTTAAATTTGCAGAGGCAGTCCGAGAGGAATTCTGCAAATAGGAGCAGGAACCCCATTACACATCGCGGTGGTTCCAAGTCTTTCCAGCATCACCGGGAAGATTTGGTATAATTATTAAATAAGATAAATAGTTAATTATTTTAAGTTTTAATTTGTTAAAATATAAATAATGTATATTTATATGTGCATATTTCAGGAGAGACAACGCGGGGGGGGGGCGTTAGTTATTGGGATGTGTTTACCCATACACATGCCTTGACTCAGGTTGATGATTCCGGCGCAGTTTCTTACTCTTGGGACCGCGATGACAAAGCGCGTGCTGCCTATGTAAGTATAACATAAGTAACTAAAACTTACAAGTTAATTGAAATAACGTTAACTAAATTCAATTATATTTTGCATGACAGCAAAAGTTCCAGGAAGCGCGGACAGCCTTACTTGAGGATACGGGACGAGCTCACTTGACCCCCGATGAGGAGGACGCCATTTTTGAGTCTATCATGGATCCAGTGACCCGCGGCAGACGCTACGGATATGGAAGCCAATCGGTAATTTTAAGTTAAATTTTAAGTTAGTAAATATCCTTATACTAGTGTATTCCATTCATATTTTGAACTATCCTTATACCCGCGACAGACGCTTCCATATCCGTAGTTTGTTTTATGAATTTGTTAGTGAATATATATAGGTTAGTTAATTTGCAATTATTTTAATACTATTTTTTTAGTGTAGTTGATAATTTAAATTTTTTTACAGGCTCAGACAGCCCAAAGAGAATATCAAAAGGCTCAAGATAAGGAAGAGATTGCGCAGCTACGAGCCGAGCTTGCCGAGATGCGGGAATGCAATTTGCTACATGAAGCAAGGACGGAGGAGATGAACCGGCGTATGGCGGAGTTCATCGCATAGTATGGACAGCCTCCTTCATCTGGTGGTTCTGGTGCGGAATGATTTAGGTATGTTTTGTTATTGTCATGTATATTTTGGAGTTGGTGAGAATTTGATACATTCTGATGGTTTCTGTGTATATTTGAATTTGATACATTCTGATGGTTTGGTTGTGGATGTTGGTTTGGATTTTTTGATGTTGGTTATGTTTGGATATTGGTTTATGTTGAAATATATGCATGATTTGGTTATATCTATATGTTTGGATATGTTTTGATATAGTTGTTATATATATATATGCTCGAAATGGAGCTGTTTTGATATAATTGTGGTTGTGTGTGGCTGGAAGCAAGCACTGCTGGTTTTATATAAAAAAATATACCCAGATTTCCAACGGCACACTGGTCATTTACCTCCAACGGCTTCCAACGGAAAATTCCAACGTATTCCAACGGATTTCCAACGGTAGTTTGGTCAACAGGATTTGCCACGTTGGCAAACTTGCCGTTGGAAGCCGTTGGTATAACCCCGTTGGTGCCGTTGGAGGCCGTTGGAAGCCGTTGAAACGTATACCAACGCGATTTTCAACGGCCTCCAACGGCTTTCCAACGGCCTCCAACGGCTTGCCGCCGTTGGAATGAGCCGTTTCTCTTATAGTAATTCCTAGTAAGTAAAGGAAAATTTTAGTTTTACTCACCAGACTTGAAAAAAGAATACACTGCTTTGTTCTGTTTGATTTACTGTTGGAGCTTGAGCACTTATTCTCTACAAATTTTTAATAGCAGCCTTTCATTCTTTTTTTTCTCTCTTTGAACTAGAATGTATACGTGAAGAATACAGTGATATTTATAGAGAAGAGGGAGGGAACAAGTTTTGGAACAGGCTGAAGCCCATTTCCATGTATAGTAACTTTTTTTTTCTTTTTTTTCTTTGATTTTGAAACAATGACCTGATTTGAAAATTACTTGATTTGATTTCCTAGTTGATTTGATAATTTGTGTGTGATTTGATCTATTTTGTGCTTGAGTAGATATGCATTCATCATTATGTCTCCTTGTATACATATATACTTCATATATATATATATATATATACATAGATTGTTTTACCATATGAACATGCTTTAGCCTATATACAAACATATATTAACATGCCTAAGTTTTGTACTACTTCTATAAATTATTACATATACCTTATAACTAACATACAAACATAAATTGCTACTTGCATGAATTTATTCTTATTTATATATATTTTATTTTAAATTTTATATCAAAAGTTATGTATACACACACATCCACATACATACATACATATATATATTATATCCTATAATAGAAAGGTGGAATTTTTATTTAAATATTTTTTCAGAAATTATAATTTAAACTTTTAAATCATAGCCTCCAGAATATATATATTTATATTTCCATAAATCAGAATTCATTATTAGACTGATAAAAATAATATTTCAATATTTAAAATCAGTTGATTATTCAAATAATAGGTGTCAAAAATTTGGGTCGTTACATTCCTCTCCCCTTAAAAGAATTTCGTCCTCGAAATTTAAAAGTAAAGAAATAATTCAACTTGTAACAAAAAGTTTTATATTCATATCGCAAAGCACATACATCAGTCATATCCTAACAACCATAACAAACAGTTATACACAGAACAAAACAACACTAGCTATCCTGACAAAAATTCCGGATAGGTTTCCTTCACACTATCCAGAGTCTCCCAGGTATAATCCTTGGGATCCTCGCTCCATTGGATCTTAACCAACTTCACCACCTTATTCCGGAGCTTCTTTTCATCCTGATCAACAATATGAACCGGATGCCCAACTACGGTCAAGTTTGGTTCAACCTCCAAATCTTCCTGAATTGATGGTTCTACAACCAATGATGGATCATGCACGTATTTCCTTAGATGAGATACGTTGAATACATTATGAATCCCTTCCATCCTTTCTAGTAATTCAATCCTATACGCAAGAGTACCAATCCTTTCGAGAATATGAAATGGTTCGATATATCCTGGAGCAAATTTTCCAGTCTTGCCAAATCTAATTGCTCCTCTTATCGGAGAAATCGTAACAAATACCAGGTCTCCAACTGCAAATTCCAGATCCCTCCACCTTTTATCGGCATAGCTCCTCCGACGATCCTAGGCTGCCTTCATTCTCTTCTTGATCAGTTCGACTTTCTTAGACGCTTCCTGAATCATATCCGGACCAAGGATTAAATGATCTCCCGACTCCACCCAACAGGCTGGCGATCTGCATGGCCTTCCAAAGAGAGCTTCATAGGGTGCCATCTTTATACTTTTCTGGAAACTATTATTGTAAGAAAATTCTACTAGATGCAGATGATCTTCCCAAGACCCACCGAAGTCCAAAATGCAGGCCCTCAACATATCTTCTAGAATGCGGTTTAGCCTCTCAGTTTGCCCGTCCGTTTGAGGATGATAGGCAGTGCTAAAACTTAACTTCGTTCCAAGGGCTGTTTGCAAAGCTTCCTAAAATTTACTGGTAAAAATTGAGTCACGATCGCTTGCTATGCTTATGGAAACTCCGTGCAATCTAACGATTTCCCTCATGAAAATCTTTGCCAAGGAAGCTGCAGTTCTAGTTGATTTAACCGGAATAAAGTGAGCGCTCTTGGTTAGCCTATCTACAATAACCCATACTCCCTCATTCCCCTTTCTAGTCCTGGGCAACCCATCGATGAAATCCATCGATATCATCTCCCGCTTCCATTTTGGAATCTCCAAGGGTTGTAACAGTCCCGATGTCTTCTGTTGATCGCCTTTTATCTACTGGCAGCTAGCACACCTACTAACAAAGGTAGAGATATCTTTCTTCATCCCCGACCACCAGTAAACCCTTCTCATATATTTGTACATCTAATGCACTCCTGGATGGAAACTTAACCTAGATTTGTGGCTTTCTTACAAAACTTCTTGCCTCAGTCTATCCACATCTGGAACGCACAACCACCTATTTATCCTTAAAGCACCTCGACCATCTATCTCAAAATCTGAATACTGACCCTCCTCAACTCCTTGAATTAATTCTTCTAGAATTTTATCCTCCCTTTGATTTCTCACAATCCTTTCCTGAAGAGTTGGGGTAACCTCTAAAAGAGCTAAGACCGCATTCATGCTCAAAGCGTCCGCCACCACATTTGCCTTTCTTGGCGTATATAGAATATCCAAATCATAGGATGCTAGAAATTGCAACCACCTTTGTTGTATCAGGTTCAGATCCTTCTGGGTGAAAAGATACTTCAGGGGTTTATGTCCATGAAGAGCTCGAACTTTTCACCTAATTTAAGAAAGAAGTTCACTCCTAAATCTCTAAAAGTTAAAAAGAAACTAAACAGGAAATAGAAGGATCCTTACCCAATAGGTAGTGCCTCCACATTTTTAGTGCAAAGACAACAGCCAGCAACTCCAGGTCATGCGTAGCATAGTTTTTCTCATAAGGCTTCAACTGCCTGCTCGCATATGCAATCACCTTACCACGATGCATCAAAACAGCTCCTAGTCCAACCCCACAGGCATCTGTGTACATTGTGAATTCACTATTCCCATCTGGAACATCCAAAACGGGTGCACTGGTTAATCTCGCCTTCAATTCTTGAAACGCTTCTTCACACTTTGGAGTCCATTCAGATTTCTCTCCCTTCTTAGTTAGCTTGGTCAAATGGAAGGAAATCTTAGAATAATCTTGAATAAATCTTCTGTAGTATCCTGCCAAACCAAGGAAACTGCGAACCTCCGTAGGAGTTTGTGGTTGCTTCCACTCCTGAACAGCTGCCACTTTTTCTGGGTCCATTGAAATACCATCTCCCGATACAATGTGCCCTAAAAACTTTACTTCCAATTGCCAAAAATGGCACTTTGAAAACTTCGCATCTAGGACATGCCTTCTCAAAGTTTCCAACACCACTTCCAGATGATGTTTATGCTCCTCTTCTGATTTAGAGTAGATAAGCATGTCGTCGATGTACACTAGCGCGAACTTGTTAAGAACATCTCGGAAGACACGGTTCATTAGATCAACAAAATAAGCTGGTGCATTTGTTAGCCAAATGGCATAACCATCCACTCAAAGAAATAGTAAGGCCCTCTGAATGCAGTTAAGGGTATACTACCTTCATCACCCCTCAACTGATGAAATCCAAAAGCTAAATCCATCTGTGAAAATACAGTAGCTCCATAAAGCTAGTCAAAAAGATCGTCGATGCGGAGTAAGGGATACTTGTTTCTAAAAGTTAGCTTATTCAACTCCCTATAGTCTACACATAATCTTAACGATCCATCCGACTTAGCCGCAAACACCACAGCAGACCCCCAGCTCGAACGATTGGGCCTAGTCAATCCTTTCCTCAACAAGTCCTAGGTTTGACTCATCAACTCTTTTCTCTTCTTCGAAGCCGCTCTCCTTTTTGGTTGAACTACAGGTCTTGCCCTAGGACTAAATCAATATGAAATTCTATCTCTCGATGCGGGGGTAAACCTTTAACTTCTTCAAAAACGTCAGGGAAGTATTTAACAACTTCTATGGATCCTAATCCTTCTTAAGATGCTTCGAGCACATGCAAGAGACTACACATATGAATTTTGAGTTTATCACATTCTACCCTTGCAGTCCTTCCCAACTCGGTTTCCAAAGATATGGTCCTCTCCTCACAGTCGAGGACAGCTTTATACTTTATTAACCAATCCAAACCAAGTATAAGGTCAAATCCTTTAAAATCTAATACATAGGGGTCACGCGAAAATCTATGAGAAAGATAAGTAATTCGCAAGCCTTCACAAATCGTATTCAGTTGGGTCACTCTCCTTATGGGATTGGATACGCAAATAGAGTTTTCTACGGTACTAGGAATAAGATGAAACTTCACTACCGATCCCAAAGAAATAAAGCTAAGAGAGGCACTAGAATCAAATAATACTCTAACATAAACAACATTTAAAAGTAAGGTACCTTCAAGGATGCTTTTCCCCTTCACATCCGTTGAAGTTGATGGTTCATTCTTGATAACAAACACCTTGGGCTACTGCACCTTCTTCATGAGTGGGCAATCCTTCACCATGTGCCCAGGATGATGGCAATTGAAACACAGAGTCTTCTGAACCATTTGAGAAATAGGTCTGCTTTGCTGCTTCGAAACTTCACGACTTGGACAATATTTGGCAATATGTCCTTTCTGCTTGCAATTATAACACTCATTGTTCGTATGTTTGCCTCCTTGTTTTCCTTTTCATTGCTTCTTCCAATTCAGATTAAACTTTCTTTTATTCAGATTAGTAGCACCGCCACTTGGTGCTGCTGCTACTGAGGGCTTCTTCTTTAAAAGCACTTCATACCTCAAGGCCATGTCTATAAGATCCACAAACGATCCTTTAATATGAGCGGTCATCCTTTCGTGGAATTCTTCCCTTATACCTAATACAAACATCTCATTTTTCTTAAGTGGGGTGTCAATAAGTCCAGGACCAAAACGAGATAACTCATTCAACTTTGTTTCTTACTCAGCCACTGACATGTTTTCTTGCTTGAGATTCAGGAAACTCCTATACAATCGGGTCTTACCTGCCGTTGGCATGAACTATTCTTCGAATACATCTTTGAATTTCTCCCATGAAAATTCATCTTCGGGTACATTCGCTGTGAGTGAATCCCACCATGCAACTGCACCCTCTTGCAAGTGCCATGATGTCAATACTCGTTTCTGCTCATCAGAAATGCCCAAACCTTTGAAAATTCTCTCCCATGAGCGCAGCCAAGCTTGTACCTCAATAATAGATTCAGTACCCTTGAAGGGTTTTCCTACTAGATTCGCAAAGTACTTGCACAGAGTTGCGAAGTTTACACGAGGCTGTACTGGAGCTACGGCCTCAACAGCTACTCCGCCACCTCTAACATTAGGGGTTATTCCATTAGTGGTTGTTGTGCTACTAGCTCCCCTTCCTCGTCTTCCCCTTATGCTCATTGTTTACTAACTGGACATAGTAAGAGGATACTTAGCACTTGGACAAAATACATTCCAAAGATGGCACTAATAATATTTTATCAAAGCTGATCTAACTATCAAGGATGTGTGTGTGTGTATACATATTTATATAAAAATTTACAAATACGCTCTCTCAGGGTTGATATTAATCTAAAAGCCTAGGTGTTCACTCAAGCTAGTGCTCTGATAACAAGTGTGACAGCCCGCCCTTCTCACTCCGAAAGACGAGTCGTAACATAGAAAGAAATAGACAGTAAGAAAGAACTAAACAAACCACAGAATCTCACAACGGAATGGATGATATATATTACATAACATATATCACATAGTCACTAATACAATACATCAGAGTCATAATTATACATGCATCAAATTCAGACGGTCATAACGACCTGCCCATTCATTACAAGTCCAAAATATAGACCCAGATACCGATACAGCGGAATATAGATAATAGCTAGATACATTGAAGCCACCTGCTCCAGCTCCTCCAAAATACATCGAGAGCAAATCTGGATTACTTGGCTACTCATAAAAATTTGGGTACCCAAGAGTTTAGGAAAAACAGAAAATAAACTCTGGGTCAGACATGGGTCTAGTATGAGTAAAACGGTTAAAGTACTTTAAATTGAAAACCATTTGAAATAAGGGTATCTCGTAAGACCACGCCGCACATAAACACGGATGGGTTTTTCCCTTACGATAACCAAAAACTCTTTGATAGGAAATCTAGTGATATTATAATAATGTCTAGGGTTTTCCAAATAAATATAACATAGCTGGAATGCTTGCATCTCACGTTCCAACATATTTAGGCACAATCAAAAATGTACGTCGCTGATTGGAAATTGAGTTCCATACAATGACTGGGCTACTGGGGTACCGCCCGTCACGGTGCATCTCTAGATAAAATAACACCGAGGACCTCGCTGGATCCCCCGCTAGACAAGACCGGTTCTACCCCTAACCTGGATAGTACTGAATAAGATTACCCCTCGGTTGGGATCAGCAACTGTACCGAAGCATACCGAGTAAAATAGGGACTCTAGATAGGGATAAACTTACCCTAATTGGGTGCGACCCACTTAGCCTTGCTGCGTCTCCTATGTTTTAGTCATTCCCGGTTGATGAGGCTTGAGGCTACGATTACCTTTCAAGAACACATTTACTTAGAATGCTCATCGTCCTCAAATGACGATGTTCTGATAGCATTCGTCCATACAAGTTCGTTCTGGGTTTTAACGGAACCGAAGGCACCATTTTCACTACACCCATATTGGAATCACCCTCAGAGTTAGTGATAATTAGCCCTTGTACTCTGAAATCTTCATTCTGGATCTTTCCTTTCAATCATCCCAACTCGATCGTTTATTTTGGATCGATGTGGTTTTCGGATATTAATGATATCCGATCCCGGTCTCATCGAATCCAAATGTTAGATTTTCAAAGGCCAAGTTGTTTTTAAACGGAACAATTCATATTCAAGGTCTCACAACTACATATGGAAACTTTATTACATATGTTTATTTCCAATAAAACGTGTCGATGTTTTATTTTAACCATTCAATTCATTTGGCTACTTAATGGCACAGGACAGAACAATTGAAATAAATATTCAAGAGTAATTAAGCCAAATCACAGATCATTAACTATTTTAACGATTAAAACTTATATCAACACAATTCATAAATGATTAAATTAATTTAAATTATCTGAATCTAATTATATTTCTAACCATAATTACTTATAATTTAAATCAATTATAAAAACCCTTTATTATTAATTCTAATTTAAAATTAACAATCCATCTAATAACTAACTTAAGATTTATCAACTTAGAATCTAATTATTTATTAACTTTAAATATTAAAATTTATTCAATTTTATATTACCAAAAACTTAACAAAATTGATTAGGCTTAAATACTTGGTGATAAGATAAAAATGCAACAAAATTCAAGTTGATTTGGAATTAAATAAAATGGAAAATGATATTTAAAAGGTTAAGAGGTTATTAATGTAAACATTTGATAAAAAATTACTTCTTCGTTTTCATTTTCTTTTATAAAACAAACCCAGGCTCGTTCGGCCTATAAAAAATCACAGGCCCCAAACCCTTTTATTTTTTTCTTCTTTTTATTCTACCTGCTCTTCTTTTTCTTCCCTTTCCTTTTCTTTTCCCACCGATCAAACTTGTGAATGTCACCGTGCACGTGCACGCATCACCGACCACCTATCTTCTACCGCCAACCTCTCACACATCACCTACGACCATCCCCACTTGACCACACGCCTAAAAACCCGACCGAACCCCCAGTTCAAAATCTCGAACTACAACCGAAAACTGGAGCACTTCGTTCCAAATCGTGCATCTCGCTGGACCACCACCATCCACCATCCATCCCCAAACTTCGGCCATAGGTTCACCACCTTCTCCTCTTCCAATCCTCCCCATACCGCACGCCTATAAGTCCTCCACGTCGCCACCATTGCTCAAAAACCGAGCGCGACTAAAACCCAATTCCTAACCCTAAATCGCCTCCGACACAACGGCACGTCTACCTAAAAATTGCCGTGCCATTTTTTGCGAACTCCCCTACACCCCAGCTTCCTTCGGACTAAAGCTTGACCCACGAAATCGAGGGGTTCGCTAGCATTTGGCCCAAAACCATAAAACACTCATCTTCCTTTTTCCCCCAATATACTTGACTAAAAATTCCCAAACTTCCTCAAAAATTCATCATTTTGAATAACGATTATATTCATATAAGCTAGTGGATGAAATACGATTCTCGAATTCCTTCCATTTTTGGGTTTCTTACTGTAAAATACGTTTTTCTTCTTCTATACTTGATAATATCAGATGTAATCAATTTTAGACATAACTACTTTCGAGAACAACCAAGTTTGCTTTTGAAACCATCACCTAAAACTGACTAGATTATGAGGTAGAGATTTTTGAAGTTAAGGCATAGCAGTTTTTTTCAAATAACAGAGCAAGAAAAATATAATGTACAGGCTTTTGTAGTTTTACAGGTTGTACACATGACATACATATAGATATGAGCACAAATACTACTAGTATATGAACACTTGACAAATCAGAGGTTTTCATTTAAGTCTATAAGTATATAGTTGCATCAGATTCCCAGTAAGTAAAGGAAAATTTTAGTTTTACTCACCAGACTTGAAAAAAGAAGACACTGCTTTGTTCTGTTTAATTTACTGTTGGAGCTTAAGCACTTATTTTCTACAATTTTTTAACGGCAGCCTTTCATTCTTTTTTCTCTCTCTTTGAACTAGAATGTATACGTGAAGAATAAGGTGATATTTATAGAGAAGAGGGAGGGAACAAGTTTTTGAATAGGCTGAAGCCCATTTCCATGTATAGTAACTTTTTCCCCTTTTTTTCCTTTGATTTTGAAGCAATGACTCGATTTGAAAATTACTTGATTTGATTTCCTAGTCGGTTTGATAATTTGTGTGTGATTTGATCTATTTTGTGCTTGAGTAGATATGCATTCATCATTATGTCTCCTTGTATTATACTTTATATGTATATACATAGATTGTTTTACCATATGAACATGTTTTAGCCTATATACAAACATATATTAACATGCCTAAGTTTTGTACTACTTCTATAAATTATTACATATACCCTATAACTAACATACAAACATAAATTGCTACTTACATGTATTTATTCTTATTTATATATATTTTATTTTAAATTTTATATCAAAAGTTATGTATATACACATACCCACACACGCACAAATATATATATATATATATATATATATATATTATATCCTATAATAGAAAGGTGGAATTTTTATTTAAATACTTTCTCAGAATTTGTAATTTAAACTTTTAAATCATAGCCTCCAGAATATATACATATATACATACATACATACATACATACACACACACACAAGTACTTTGGCACGTGCATTGCACGTGCGCAGAAGGAACTAGTGTTAAGAAACAATGTGTGTGAGGTTTTTTGAGTTTTACAAAATGACTTTGAAGTACACGTAATGTTGCATGTTTTGGATTCTGACTTTCAGAATGCATCCAGGTCCGATGGACATGTATATGGAACGTTTGTATCAAACATGGAAAGAAGCTTTATATCAGAACGACCTTATGTGGAGAAAAAGAAAAGTAATAAATGTATGGAATTTTGAATTATTCTTGCATGTTCATGCAAACCGTAGACAACAACTTTGATTTCTAACGGAAATAGAATATGTTCTTCATTACATATATTAGGTAATCTGAAATAGATATGGTAGTATTTTGTGATGAGAAGGAAACAAAATGACATATTGTAGCTCACAAACTATTTGACAGTAAATTGTAAGTACTAAGTGTAGTTGTCGTAATCGTTTTCTCTCCTCCTTGTTCCGGACTTAAGATCGGCACCAGTAATAAGTTGATGACGGAGTTAAAAATGTTTTATAAGGGGTTTTTTTATGTTAACTAAAAATGAGTTGTAGTAGTAAAGGTGGAAACTTTTGTTCGTACAGACATACAAAAAAAATTAACCCAGTGCTGTATTTTATAGAAGCTATAGTAGAATATATGACCAAAAATAATAAAATGGAGAAAATAATTTTAACTGCAGTTATTTCTCATTTGTGGTCGTATAAAAAATCCCTTATTAAAATAGAGTAATAAAACATTTGTGAAGACCATATGTGTATACATTGGGAAGAATAATATTTAGAAAATGTAATGCATGTGAGGTGGAAAAAATGAAGTATAGTTAATTAAGTTTATGATTACATGTTAATAACACATCCTTATATACAACATTTCTAGTATGTGTACCCTTTCTATTTTGAATCTTTCCATTTTTCATCAAAACTTTTGTTGTTTTTCGTGAAACTCCTCTTGATAAAGCAATATATAGCTGACAATAGCTGAAAACATGTTCAGAAAGATAAATACCAACCCGAGGGGTGGTTTGTCCTTGTGATTTATTAATCTTAAGGAAAAAGCTAATTTAATAGGAAATTGTTTACGTATTAGGTTGAAAGGCATGTTAGTATTCTTAGAAGGCTTAAGTGGTATACGTGGGATAAATACTCTTGTACCACGAAAATGTCCAGCAATGATTTCTGCATCTATGAGATTTCTGTGAAAGACACGACATATTCATCTAGTTCCATTACATAATCCAATTCTTGGATCAATATTCCTAAGCAACATGATTGGTGCTCCTACTTTCAGTGTTAATTTATGAGGTGGTAGACCACCTGGAGCAAGTGAGTTCAAGAATTCATACTGATATAGATTACGTGTACCTTCTTCGACTTTGTCAAATGAGTAGTAAATGCACTCGCTACGTGGAAACATTTCTATAACTTTGTTATTAATCTCATTTACTATTTCATTTTTAGGGGTTAATATTGCTCTATCCATTATAAAATTTCGACCACGGTTATGACTACTTAGTATTGCAGTCCGAGGTATCATATCTCCCACATGTCGTTTTGTTGAAGAACCTAAAAAATTAAGGTTCGTAGTAAGTACATATGTTACAGAATAGTAAGTGCATCATTGAAGGAATAGTAATAGAGCATATAAATATAAATGACCTGTATTTTTGGGTCATCGAATTTGAATATTTAGTTTATTTAAATACTCGAATTTGAATTTAAATTGTAATAAAATTTACGTTTCAAATTTAGAGTTGATTTTTGATGACGTCATTTTAATTAATTTTGTAGAATTTTTCCATAATTTTTCATTTTGAAAAATAAAAATATTTTCGTTTGATGTGTTTTGCGCCAAACGTCGGTTCTGTTGAAATTTTACAGAATAAGTTAACTTGTTTGATTTATTGCTATTTTGTGATTGCGTAATGTTGTTGTGCGCGAATATATTTTATTTCCGTCGTTCGCGGTCCATTCACGAACGGGATATTGTGTAGCTTCATACCCCGAAACTTTATATATTAAAACTCTAAACACAAATTTCTTTGTCAGAGCCTTGCATTTCATATACGCATGTGCTCACTTGAGTGCTCTTTCCTTGCATTAAATGTTGGTACTATGTTTCCTTAGGACATAAGAATCTTTGCCTATATGTATGTTCACAGCACATTCATTTAGTACTTCTTTTTCAACAAAGAAATGGGCACACGCATGTTATATTTACATATAGTTCAAAACTTGGAAACTGGTGCGTACACTTAAATCCTAAAACCACGTAATCCGAGAATACTTGAGTCTTTTAAAAACGCATATACATGTATACTCAACATTTATTTCTATTTAGAAACTTGATTCTCATCTACATTCAAAATCTAATACTTTTACAACTTATCACGTAAGTGTATATATGTATGTATTGCATGTATTGGTGAATATATATATATATATATATACATTGTGTGTGTGTATCTTGTTGACACGTCCAGGGCGTATGCAAACTAAAATAGATGCAAAATCATTTTAATAAATGTGAAATAATGGACGTAAGTATTCGTGGTATAGGATAATAGTCTTTCTGGTCTTGTTTGACCTCTGACACTACTAAACCTACTACTAAACCTGGTCCAAATTTTATAACATAAGAAAAAGCTTTTTTATTACTATTCAGTCAATAACAGTATAGTGTGTAGATGCATGTCCACTTATGGATAAAGAAACACCATCTTCCAAAGCATAATTGACAGTCATGGTCACCGAAACACTGTAATTTTTTCTATAATAATTGAACGCTACGCTCTTTATTTACTTAATGCATGAAAAAATGCATTCAAAGTGTAATAATCTAAGCATTGCTGCATTATCTTTAGTCTGTAACTTGAATAGTGAACCATTTTACGTAGGGATACAAAGTACCAATATTAAGTGGTTCGCTCTAGAGGTGTTTTTGCTCTTTAATTAAATATTTGTTATGTTCAAACATCTAAAGCGAAAGAAACTGTTTTAGAACATTAAAAAGAACTTAAACATAAAGTGTCAATATGATAATATAAGATGCATGATAGGTAACATGCAATTGTATTTTCTTTTAGTGGAACAGAACCATAAAGTATATGTATGTATGGGTGAATATATATATTGTGTGTGTGTAAACTATTACTTCAAATGTCATCTTCTCACCTATGAAAAAAAAAACTACACGTTGAGGTCAATAAATAAATGAAAGTGGATATGATGAAGAATGAGAGAAGGTTTACGTCAATGAAATAATGCATAAAATTTAGATTGCATTAAGAATAAGAAGATTTATTTAGAAATAGTGAAAACATATAGGACAAAATGCATGTTTTTTTGGCCACTTGCAATGCATGTGCTTATTGCATTTTTGAATAAAGTTGTTGACAGGTTATAAGTATTTATAAAACATGTGCTTATACAGTAATAAACTATGTTTTAGAAGATGCGAACATATAAAAATAAAAATGAATAGCTACGCCAATTATAAACTCTTCAATGTCAGGTTCATAGTTAAAATGGAACGGAAAAAGAAAAAAAATCAAGGAGGGAAATGATTGATGCATGTATAGTCGTCTATTTTAATTAGAAATGAAGAGTACCATTATTTTTATCCCATGTGGTCATAAATTATTTTAAAATTAATTAATCATTACAGTAAAATTGGGAAAATGACTTGATAGTATGGTTGCCTAAGAATCATATGAATATATATAACGGTATATTAATATCTAAAACCGTAAACGTATATCTATGAAACTATGTAATTGTCAAAAGCTCTCATAGTTGAAAATGTTCTTTTAAAGAGTTGAAATCTTCACATCTGAAACCTCTTCATATAAAACCACATATATTTGAAAACTTGATTAATTTCTTTGTATTTTTCGTATTTATTGTTTTTAAACCTGGGTTTGTATCAGCAAAACTTGGTATATTCTAAATTAATGCAAATATCTATAGTAGGTGTAGCGACAGTAGTGCGCACTGATAGGAAGTACGTGCAAGGTATGGTTTAAAGATAATGTAAACTCTGTAAAAAATATGAATATTAGAACTACAACATATAAAAGGAAAAACAATATATAAAAGGTGTCAAAACCACAACTGTATAGACAGTAGTACAAAAACATTGAAAATATTATACATAGTTTAATAGAAGAAGAGGAGCTACAAGGAACTCTATACGACAAACACAATTTAAAAAATATTAATATAACAAAAATACTTCTGACACTGTACTAATATAAAAATATTAATTTAAAAAATACCAAGTTTTTCATCGCAATATTCAGGCCAACCGTCCTTTAGCGAACAACTTTCAGCAAGTTCTATTGCTTTCTTTTCTATTTGTATTCTTCCAATTTTTATGAAGGTTGCAATTAGCAGCCATAGAAGCACTGCATAAAGAAGCCCTACTTATAATTAACTAAAATAACTTATAAGTTATTAATTACTATAAGGAGGTTGAACATTTCTACACTTTACTTTTCACTTAAAACTACTTATAAGTTACCCTTCAAGACTACTTTTAAGTAGTTATAAATTATGAAGTTACCAAATGGGCTGAGTCTTTCCTAGTTATACCTCCTAGGCAATATGTTGTTTCAAATTAGAGCGCTTTAGCATGCCGCACTTGTATTAGAGTTCAGTTCTAACTTGTATGTAGTTCTTGTGGTAGTAGAGAGGACGATATCAGCTAACAGTTTGATATAAAGTGCTTTGTTTATATCTGAATGCAAAATAAAGTTTGATTTGTAACATAAACACTATATGAAGTATAAACAGAGACTGCACAACATGAAAACAAATATATGGAAGTATGCTAACCTGGCTAAGATCCTCCATTATGATAACTCCATCTGGAACTTTTAGGGTCACAGCCAGTAAGAATCATCCATTCATGATTTTCAAGAGTAGGGTAACTTATTTTCAAAGGCGTTTCAACAACCAATTCATCCCATCTCTAAAGAATAAATGAATAATATTTCAATTAGAATCAGTAAAAAGTTCAACAAATATACCAAGCATTAAAATCATGATTTCACTAATGAAACACAACCAAGATAAATTTTCCAAAAAGTTTTGAATTACAAATTTAATGCAAATCAAAAAATAATGAAACCTTGGTCGAAAATACATAAAGAAATAGTACCTATTTGTATTCCTTTGATTTTCAGATCCCTCAAAATAATCTGGACAATTATGCACTAAAGATTGGAGCATTGTTATGCCTTTCTATATCAAAACTCGCCCAATAAATATTGTTTCGAATCTATATAGGCTGCCAACTTAAGTAATTACCAAATCCAAAATCGAAAAAATGATTGCAGGATTCTTACCTAATTCGTGAATCAGACTGAAGCATATATGGCACATGATGTTATACAAGAAAACTCGATTGCGGCACTGATAGTACTTGCCAGATCTATAATCATGAATTAGGCCGAAGCACTTCGAAGACGGCATAAGATTTTGTACAGGTAAATCAGTTGCGCCATGAATATTGCATGCAGACCCCCAAATCGAAAAGCGAATTAATGGAAATGAATCGGCGTAAGGGATTGGAAAATTGGATTGGAAAATTGAATGCACTGATGCATACCCAAATTCTGTGAAATAGGTTTTAGCAGAACAAAAAACGGTTTGGATAAGGGGAGGATTTTTTTAAGCTCTTTTATTTACGATGGCACGAAGAAATTGGGGAAGAAGGTGGATCTGTTTTCTAGCGAATGTGGAGATGGTGGGATAGTAAATTGACCGAAATGTTATTTAGTAGAAAGCGGATAGATAATTTCAAGCATGGGCATTCTGGTCAGTTCAAAAAAGGCTTCAGTTTGACTCTTTGACTGAAGTATTTGCTTTATATATATGATATATATATATATATTTTTCCATAAATCAGAATTCATTATTGGACTGATAAAAATAATATTTCAATATTTAAAATCAGTTAATTATTCAAATAACAGGTGTTAAAAATCCGGGTTGTTACAGCTTCTTTTCAATTAATGTCCACTTAATTACCAAATTCTTCAATTCATTATCTTATTTGCGTTTAGTACTTATTATTTATTTCTTAACTTATCTTTAATCACATGAATTTAATCGATGAATGGATTATTATTGTTTCTATTTATAACACCTTAGTCTTACATCTAGAGATTTCTACATCTTAATGCATTAGAGCTGTAACTTCCCCCAAAAGGAAATGTTAGCACTATAATTTCCCAAAAATTATCTAAAAAGAGGAATTGTGCCATGTTCGAAATTACAAGGAATTATCTTTTCTATTTTTATTGAAATAGACTGTACAAGATATGGTAAACATCTCTATTTTGTATATCTCTTTCCTTTGGGCAAATTCCTTGTTATTTAGGATGACAAATTTTCGTATATAATTGTAAAGTTAGATAATTTATAGAAATTCGCATAGAAACATTCTTCACCCCAATGAATTAAAATATAAAGTTAAGTCCCAATCAAATTTGAAACAATTTTCAATTCAAGTTTAACAACTTATAGAATTCAATAATGTAATCATGAATTAACACACAATATTATTAATAGGAAAATAGGCTGTAGGAAAACAATTCAATTTTTTTGGGCTAAAAAACGCACGTGAAATTTTTGGGCTGAAGTCCAAACATCTTTATTTTATTTGTCGAGCAAACATTATTTTTTCCTCTTTATTTTCTTCTCGCCTTCACTTGTTTCTTTCTCTTTCAAATCGTCATGCAAATTATAATTCTGAGATGTCATTGAGTAACTAGTGCTGATTTGGATTTCTTGCCTTTTTTTGTTCTTTCGTTCTCACTGTATAGTAACAAAGGTAAGTTTAACCTAATTTTTCGATCTCGCTTTGAATTTTTGCTTGATTTGGCTACTTTTCTTTTCTTACTATTTTACTGCCAATTTGATATTCTTAGACTATTTGCATGTAATATGTCTTATTTGGGTTCAAGCTTGAGAAGTGAATGCAGGTATGATTTCATTATGCTTGATGCTATGTCCATTTAGCATTTTCAAACTGTTTGATGTTATAACAATATTTTATATACATTTTTATCATTTTCTACTGTTGTTATTTCGTAGTGCTTGCACAGTCTATTTTTATCATTTTCTAATGTTGATGATAGTATTGTTGTATTGTTTTTACTTGATGAAAACAGCTACATTATTCGACTTGACATGACTTGTTCTTTGATTGGTGTTAAAAATAGTATATGTGAACATTGGCCACATCTTACCCCTTGTTCTATTGGTATATCATATAGTTTGAAAAATAAGGTTATCACAGTTGATACTGATTCGGATTTGCATACTATAAGTTCTTATTTTGTTTTTACTGTTAAGTCAAGCATTTGTGCACTGGAGTTCAATTTGGGTAATAGTTTATCAATTACTTCTGATTATCAGAGAAGTTCAGTTTCTAGTGGTTGTTTGAATATTAAATCTTTTGGTGAGTCAAGTTCTTATTTGAAGGATATTATGAAGAAAGGATCTCGGTTAAATCTTGTGGACTTTATGGTTATTGTTTCAATGGTGCTGAAGATTTTAGAGAGTTTCTAATGGCTTATCAAATAAAAGAAGGGCGTGAATTTATTTTTGTTAAAAATTGTCTAGAAAGAATATCTATTATTTTTTCGTCGTTTAAGGAAGGTTGTAAGTTCACCATATATGCTTCTTTAGATCCTGGACATCTTATTCGTTTTTCGATTAGAACTTATAGGTTTGAACATTCATGTGCTGCTGGGTTAAGGAATGTTAAGAAAGTTCATATAACTAGTAGATTTGTGAAATCTCTAATTATTGACCAAATTAGAGATGTCCTTATGAACAAACCGAAAGACATTATTAATGACTTTAGAAGAGAATTTAATTTCATTCCTTCTTATTATTATGCATACATCAGGAAACAATTGGCATTGAAGGAAATTTATGGAGATGATGCAATGTCATATAATGATTTGAATTGGTATCTGGAGGCTATACAAAAAACTAATCCGGGAAGTTATGTTGCTTTGGATGTGGATTCGTCAACTAATCAATTTGAAATAATTTGCATTGGGTTTAGTGCTTGTTTACTTGGATTTAGGCATTGTCGTCCCATGATATTTATAGATGCGGCATTTTTGAAGGGTCGACAAGGTGTTTTATTAGCTACTACAGCAAGGAATGGCAATCAAGGTTTGACTTTTGATTTTTGTTAGTTTTTTTCCCATGTTTTATTTAGTATATTGTTTTAGTTATGTAGTATGGGAACATTTTGTGGATGTTGATATATTATAGCACTTCATTGTCATTTTAACAATTATATGTTAACTGTATTGTTACTCTATATGAACTTATAATATTACATGAATTTAACATTCATATTGTATTATATGTCGTAGTGCTAGTACTTTTTAACATTTATTATTATGTATATTATATGACTCTACTATCAAACACATAATGCTATATTAATTTAGGATTAGTCATATATATTCTTTTTCACTCCTGCAGTCATGTAAATATCTGAAATTTTATGCTATGACAGTAATATACTTTACTAATATCAGTATACTATTTTCTTGTATTAGCATTTGAAAAAAACTACAGTTTTTTAAGGTTTCTTTCCACTTGCTATGGGAGTTGTTTCACATGAGAATGATTCGAACTGGTCTTGGTTTTTGGAGCATTTAAAAGAGATGCTCAATGAAGATCACGAATTGGTTTTCATATCTGACGCCAGTGGGGTTTGCTGTTAGGTGTTCCAAAAGTGTTTTCATCTTATTTTCATAGCTATTGCACATTTCATATGGAGCAAAACATTGGTTCAGTAGCTAAAGCTTGCAAGGGCGATACTTCTATTGTTGATTTGTTTAAACTTTTGACTCGAGCTTCAAATCCGTATGATTTTGATCGTCATATGTTAAAGTTTAAAGAAATTGGTGGTGTTGCTGCAATTAACTTTTTAAATGATAAACCTTTTGAACATTGGACTGATTTGCTTTTTCAAGGCAAGAGATATGGAGAATATTTATCTAATGTGGCTGAAAGTTTTAACTCTTGGATTGTGGATGATAGATTTATGCCTATTACGTCTTGTCTAGATGGAATCCGGGTTAAAATAATGGAACAAATGGCTAAGAGGAGAGAAGAATGTCATCCGGGACTACTACTTTATGTCCGGTTATGGAGCAACGGTTATCGCAATTAGTTAATGAAGGTTTTGGATGGGATACGTATAGGTCTTCGAAAAATGATTTTGAAGTTAGATCTCCAAAATCACACCATGTTGATCTTGAAAAAAGATTGTGTACTTGTAATCAGTGGAAAGTTACCGATTTTCCGTATGCACATGCCATCAAGTGTATGAATAGGTCAAGGCAGTCAATATATGACTATGTGGATTATTATTTTACAGCTAATGCTTTTAGATCGAGTTATGCGCATGCTATTAATCCAATTCCTAATGTTGGTAAGCCAATTGTTAGCGGAGATGAAGTCACAATTAAACCGCCTAAAGAAATTCGAGGTGCTGGAAGACCTTCTACTAAAAGACATGGCGGCTTTTCTTATTCTTAGAGTAAGCGGAATAAATGTAGTAATTGCAATCAAGTTGGACATAACAAGAGGAATTGTAAAGCTTCGATGAAGATTTAAATTTGAATTTTATTTTTTCTTTTATTTCTGTCATTTTATTCATTGTATTTCTTTACTGTTTACTTATTTGCTATAATCATACTTTTTTTTATATTGGTACATGTACTATGATGATTGGTTGTTTTAATAAGAAGTTTACTTTTTTTGTGGGTTTTTTGTGGTTGTTATTTGTTTATGGAGAATATTATTTTCATTTGTATATTGTCTTTTTTTTAATTGTAATATTGCATTGTAAGGAAAAAATATTGATATGTTAGTATCATATGTTTTATGTTAATTTAGCAATTCATTAGAATAATGCTATTTGTATTTAGCATTTTTTTATTTAGTATAGACTAGAAAGGTTGGCAAACTTGGTTATCAGTTATATATTAATAAACTCTATGATGCTACTTTAGGTAAAATTACAGCAATAGATTTCAATAAAGTGTAGTTGTGAGAATTGGCATTGAGGTCAAATAAATGAGTCTTCTTCTTTGTCTATGTTGGAAGCTGATGTATGGATGTTGTTTATCTTCTGTCTTTTATCTTCTGTCTTTTTCCTTCTGTCTGTTTTCTTTCTTCCAATTCGATGTTCATAATTTACAGAGGTTCTTCCTTTGAATTTGATATCAAGTTACTAAGAGAAAATAGTGAGCCCTCTGTCTTTGTGTACAAGATATAATCAAAAGCATGTACAGTCAATCCAAAAACTGGTACGAAATAAATTTATGGCATGTCATAGCATGGAATGCAAATTCACAGTGCTAACATAAAGGGATAGTAATATACATATGATTATCAACAATTTTAACATCCCTATAAGAGAGGCAAGGTATGAAAATAAATCATTCTGTTAAATAGGAAAACCGGTAGATCTGCATATACCCCATGTTCAGGTCGTAAATCTTATTTATTCTACTTCGCTCTAGTTCTTCAAATTATAGATTAGCTGTTATTCCTTGTACACTTGAAAGAATTAGCTATGTTGTTTTCTTATAGACGTGGTGTAATTCAAGTAGAAAAAATTGATTGCAAATTCAATATAGCATTTTCCAACATTGATGCTAATTCATTATAGCATTTCAATGCAGTTTTTTTTGTCCGAAATCATTACGTACGGAAATATTTCAATGCAATTCTATACTCAGCAACTATGATATACAAATACAACAAGCATAAAACTTTCAGAGCAAAATAGAGATTAAGTAATTACATTTTTTCAAGTAGCAATACAAGACATCTTTAGCAAAAGAAGGAAACCTTAAAAAGAACATTCATATAACAAATTACAGTTTTGCAAGTAGTAATACAATTCCACTTGAATTAGAAGTACAGTAAAATATAAGTTTCAGTTCAACTACAGTTAGCACTTCATCTTCACTTCAGCCAATTCATATTTTACTATAATCAGTACTTCAACTTAAATTGAGGTAATTCAAATTTAACTACAATTATCACTTCTTCAAATTTTCTAAGTCTTCAACTTTTCCTTTTACTTTAGTTCTTCTTCTTCACTGCTCTTTCAGTTTCTTCAGGAGTTCCATTTGTAAAGAAAGTCATGATGTTCCAACTTCTATGCGGATCATTTAGTATGTCATACACCATTTCAGCTCGCATGAGGTTGATATCTTCTTTGATGTATTCAGTGGGGAAGTTTGAGTCCCTGTCCAAATGTTGAATGAATTTCTTGACAAATAGAGCACAGTCATTCCTGTTGATTTAAAAAAGAAAAAACACCAAAAATAATTTGTTAACCAGTAATCAATTTATGTTAATAATTTTATCATTACACACAGACTAAAAATATTTGTACATGGTAAATATTTAAAAAATTATGATCTGTTAAAAGAATTGTACATCAGCTTGAGTAACATAGGCTAGACACATAAGGACTGGGTATTTATGATGAAGCTTTCAGATTAATAGAGTAAAAGAGCAGTGGTATAAAAGATATAATACTACAACCATTTAGTATTTCTCTTAACATATAAAATTGGGCTTCATATATGAATTTATGAAGAATTTTTCAGATTAGTAGACTAAAAGGGCAGTGGTGTAATATTATAATGGTATGGTCATTTAACATTTAGAAAAAATATACAGTATAACATATTATACATTTTTACTACTATTATCATTAAGTACTTTGTTAATACTATATGCATATCAATAACCATACATATCCTATTACATAATCATAATGCAACCTGTCACTTTTTTTCGGTTTATTGAACATTGCAATGCTATGATTATTTAGCATTTGCATGAAAAATACACATTGTAATACATTATACATTTTTACTCCTATTACCATTTAGCACTTTTTTAACATACAGTGTAACCTGTCTTTTTTTTATGCATTAAACATTATGGCATTGCAATTGTTAATATAATACATGTGAAGTTTACTTGAAGAAAATTAACAACTTAATAATGCTTATGAGGAAAGTTCTTGCTGTGGACACCGTGGTTGCTTTATCTTCTTCGTACCAATTTCCTTATTTAAGATTTTGTTCTGTCTCCATTTTTCTTGTAATATTTTTTCCACCTTTTTCCTCTGTTAAAAAAAGAAAAAAAATAGAGTTAGATTTTTTCACATTTTTTTTGGGTTATAAAATATAGTCTTACAAGTAGCTGGGCTTGTTTGTAATGTTGATTTGATGCCGCTATTGATCTTCTGGGCCTTAAAGAATCATAATGGCACCATTGCATTTGGTTGTAATCCAAGGTCAGCAATGTCCAATGATTGATGTAATGCATGGGAAAAAATATTAGCTCTGTAAATTAATCCATGACTATATTTTGTACCATAGGGTACACCGATGATCGAACTACATTTTTAGCGTCTGTTTGTAATACATGCAGCAAATGAAAATTGGATATTAGTTTGTTTTTCCATTATATTAAATTTCAAAACAAAATAATATTGTTTACCGTTATGATTGTATTGAAAGTGTAGTTATGTTCATATGGTTGTATATTTTCAACAAACCAATCAATAATCTACATTAGAAAAAGAATATCGGTTTAGCATATAGTAATAAAGGATTTTGAATTTTTATAAACATTTTATAATAATTATACACTATGAGATATGTAACGACCCGTATTTTCACGAATCGAAAAGTTCGTCAAATCTGGAGTTTTAAGCATTTTTAAGTCATTTCAGATTTTTAGGCAGATTTGTCTAAGTCCTAGGTCGTGAACGACCTAAGAGCTAAGTCGTGACCGAGTTAAGGAATTCGGCGAGTTAGTGTTAGGTCGTGGGTTAGTTGGAGCGACCTATAGAATTATGCAACCTAGGATTTAGTTAAGTGTTAGGTCGGCAGGGCGAGTTAATGACCTAAAGAACTGACCGACTTAAGGATATGGCGACTCAAGGGTAGGCAGACCTAGTAGAGTTAGCGACCTAGTGGTTACCGGGTTAGCATAGTTAGGTCGGCAACGACCTAGGGGAGCTGGGGTAGCAGGTTAGCGACTTAGTAGAGTGAGCGACCTATGGGATTGACCGACCTAAGAAATAAGTTAGTTAACGACTTAATAGTTAAGTCGTTGGATGACCTAAGAGGGTTAAGTCGGAGGGGTTGGCTAAGTCTTAGGTCGCGTATTGGCTTGAGTGTTAGGTCGTAACACTGTTAGGTCGCGTGGGTTGCTAAGTTGTTAGGTCGCTGGGTTTCGTCTAAGTGTTAGGTCGCTGGGTTTCGTCTAAGTGTTAGGTCGCAATCTGTGTTAAGTCGTAGGTCGACTTAATAGTTAGGTCGTATGCGCAGAAGTGTTAGGTCGTAGGAGTTGAGGCGCGCGCATATCTGTTAGGTCGGAGAGGCTTAGGTCGGAGAGGCTTAGGTCGGAGACGACTTAGGAGATAGCCGAGTTACGACTTAGAGAGATTTTCAACTATAAATAGGAAGGGTTGTTCTCACTTTTTGGGATTCGGATTTCGAAGCGACGAAGTGCTGCCATTTTGAGAGCTCGACTTCTACACTTCTTCACTTCTTTTCTCCACTCTAATCTAGTGCTTCCTTCCATCCAAATCGAAGATCAAGATTGAAGATTCAAGAGCTTAGATTGAAGATCTTCATCTTTTCAAGAGAGATTTCTTCGTTTGAAGCGGATTCGTGATAGATCAAGCTTGATCCTTCGCTGTCCAGATCTGAAGCGTGTTGATTTGAGGTTGTTTTGGTGATTTGGTGAGTGGTGATTATCTCTCACACGGATCCAAAGGAGTATATCGGATTGTTGGCTCGATTTGGTGTTAAAATGGTGATTTCCATGCATTTTCTTCATCCTAAGTGTAGATCCATATAGATCCATTGTTCATGATGATGTTACATCCATTTTATCATATGTTAACCTATGCAAGTTCATTCATCAAGTTTGTAGGGATATAATTCATGTTTTCATGCCTATTAGACTTTCAACTCTTTAATTACGAAAATGCCATTATTGTGATAATTGTCTACTTAGATCTTATTTGAATGTTTGATTGTTTGGATTAATGTTTGATTTGATTGATTGTTATGAATTAGATGATTGATGGTTTGATTTAGACCGAAGACGATTCAAAAGCCAAGGGAAAGGCTCTTGAATTGGGAAAGCTGCTCGTGGCATATGGAGCGGGATGATGAAGCTCTTATGCATAGATTTGATGATGTGATGTTGAGATGAGGCTTTGCGAGGATGTAATGAAGCGAGGCATCATGTGATGAAGACTTGGTCTAATCCAGACGGGATCATTCCAAGCATGTTGATAACTCGGTGATATGATTCGAGTTGAGGATAATGAACGGATATGAGAATAGTCGTCGAGGAGGATGACTAGGAGGCTTGGATAGCATCGTTTTTGAAGGTTCTAGCATGCTCTAAGCAAGAGTACGTTTGGGCAGATTCGATAGTCCCAACGGCCAACTGTTGACGGTCGAGTACTCTGGGCAGATTCGATAGTCCTAGGCACGGGTTGCGACGACGTGCGGGGGTTATGTCTAGAACCGGGGTTTCCATTAGCCCTTGATGGACGGCTGAAAGAATGTGCCGGTCATTCAATTAACGGTGATATCGAAGCAATGATAACAGTGATAGCCAGAGTCATGGATGTTTGGTTGTATCGTTATTCGGACTCAAGAGCGGTATTTTCTGGGTGCTTATCTGATTTAGGCCTTGGTACTTGGAAAACATCGCCCTTGACTCGAGTGATAGTAGCTTTACTTTAAATTGTATGCTCTGCTATGTTTGCTTCTGCTTAGTGTGTGTCTGGGGGCTATCACTGTAGAATGAGGTTGGAGTGGGAGGGTTGTATTCCTATTCCTTTTCCTTTATGCTCTTTTGGTATGTTGTTAGTTAATTTACTGCTCACTAAGACTGTTGTCTGACTCAAGGCTTTATGTTTTTAATTCTTATTGCCTTGGGCTGTTCGTCCATTTTGGGACGGGCAGACTAGGTAGCAGGTGACAGGTGCTGTTCTCTTCTCACGATGCTGATATCGAAGACAAGCTGGAGGGTTGCATATTATCTTCTTATTATATGTACTGGATATTCCGCTGTTTTGTATTCTCTGAGAGATATGTAGTGAGGCTTGATGTATTGACTATGTGGATGCTTGTATTCAACTATTATGGAGTTTTATATGATGTCATTTTGTTCTGTAAAGCTTCACTATACATATATTCTATTGTATTTTGTCCATGCGCTGTGAGTAATACGATAGATTCTGTTGTTTTAATTTACCTTGACAATCGTCCATGGTCGCCTGGCACACTTTACAGCGCACTTTCTCTAGATTCGCTGCAGGGGTCATGGGCGGTCGTCACATTTGGTATCAGAGCAAGGTTAATCGATTTTACCCAACGCTCACTGACGTAACTACGTATGAGAGACGTAATTGTATTTTGATGGGTGAATACTATATATAATATAGTAGTTTAGTTGAGTTTGAGTCCTTTATGCAGTTGTTTCTCTAGATGTTCTAATCATTCCTTTTTATAGATATTGAGAATGAGTCGAAGAGGGAGACCAGCTGCTAGGGAAGGCCGTGCTACTGAAGAGACTGCTGATTATGCAGCCATGTTCGAAGCTATGATGACTTCGATCATGAGAAGGATACCAGTTCCGGGGGCGGCAGTTGATGTTGGAGTTCAGGTTCAGACTCCGAAACCAGTGGATTTTGCTAAGCTGTGCAAGGACTATACTGCTCTTGGAGGGAAGGTTTTCTTAGGAACAGAATCAACTATCGAAGTCCAGAGATGGATAGATGCTTGTAGAAGGATCTTTGGTGATTTGGGAATTGATGATGCAACTAAGAGGAAGTTGGCATCATGGTAGCTTCAAGGGGAGCCTCTGATTGGTGGAACTCTATTACCATCAATACTGCGGAGGAAGAGATTACTTGGGAGCAATTCCAAGCTAGATTTGAAGCTAAGTTCATTTCTACAGCTCAGAAGTCTGTTCTGTTCAAGAGGTTTCTGGAGCTCAAGCAAGGTGGAAGATCAGTTCTGGAGTATGTTTCTGAGTTCGAAGCTTTGTCCAAGTATGCCCGGTCGTATATTGAGTCTGCTTATCAGAAGAATGAGAAGTTTGTGACAGGCTTGGACAGTTATCTTGGGAGACAGTTGGTGGATCATTTGGACGATTCATTTGAGAAGCTTGTGGAGAAAGCTCTTAGGTATGAGAGTCTGTTTCCTAAGGAAGGACCTGTTGTTGCTGTTACCAGGGGAGAGTCTAAACCACAGCAGGGTGGAAACCAGAAGAGGAAGCAGCAGCAGCAGAAGGGTAAGGATGGCCAGAAGAAGCCGAAAGGCGAGGTGACTTGCTACAATTGTCAGCAGAAGGGCCATTTCTCTAAGGATTGTAAGAATCCGAAGGTGCCAATGAAGTGTCACAACTGTGACAAGCCAGGGCACATCAGGAAGAATTGTCCAGAACCGAGGAAGGACAAGCAGATTGTGCAAGCTTATGCTTTGGGAGCTGTTCCATCGTCTTCGAAAGCTCCTACTGCTGAAGAGAAAGGAAAGAGTGTGGTTGTTCAAGGTACTCTTTTCCTATGTGGTGTTCCAGTTAGAGTTCTGTTTGATACTGGAGCATCGCATTCGTTTGTTTGTAATGAACTCGTAGGCCGGTTAGGTTTGGAACCGGATATTGTTGATAGGCCATTGGTTGTGACTAATCCAGTTGGGGGTTCGTCTTGTTTGTGTATGTTATGCCGTGGTCTGATTGTGTCGAGTCATGGTTGCTCTTTTGTTTGTGATTGTTTTGTTCTGAACTTTGCGGGGTTCGGAATTATTTTGGGTATGGACTGGCTTAGGAAGTATGCGGCTAAGGTTGATTGTGAGAGGCTGGAGGTGACAGTTGAGAATGTGGAGGGGCGAAAGATTGTGATACGATGTAAGCATGAGGAAGGCGTCTTCATGAGCTTCATGTATTCGCTAGTTGTTCCACGGGATGGACTGTCTTTAGTGCCTATCGCAAATAGATTCGAGGATGTTTTGACGAAGTCAAAGGGTTGCCGCCGCATAGAGAGATCGAGTTTCGAATAGATCTAGTTGAAGGAGCCAGACCTGTTGTGATGCCTCTTAGGCGGATGGCGCCTAGGGAACAGCAGGAGTTGAGGGTGCAAGTTGATGATCTTTTGCAGAAAGGATTCATTCGGCGTAGTGTGTCCGAGTGGGGTGCACCAGTTGTGTTTGCAACCAAGGCAGATGGATCGTTGAGATTGTGTGTGGATTATCGTGAGCTAAATAAGGTGACTAAGAAGAACAAGTATCCATTGCCGAGAATAGATGACTTGTTTGATCAGCTTCACGAAGCTAAGGTGTTTTCTCAGATGGATTTGGCAACGGGATTTCACCAGTTGAGAGTGGCTAAGGATAGTGTGCCGAAGACTGCCTTTCGAACACCATCCGGTTTCTTTGAGTGGCTGGTAATGCCGTTTGGATTGACTAACGTGCCAGCATATTTTGTGGATCTTATGAATAGAGTGTTCAGAGATTCGTGGATGATATTCTGATTTATTCCAGAACGGAAGAGGAGCACAAGACGCACTTGCGTATTGTTTTGGAGATCTTGCGGAAACATCAGCTGAAGGCTAAGTTTTCGAAGTGTCACTTCTGGAAGAGTGAAGTGAGGTTCTTAGGCCATGCGATTTCTGGAAATGGAATAGCGGTTGATCCCGCTAAGGTGGCAGCAATCCAGGATTGGGTTAGACCTAAGAATGCATCTGATGTGAGAAGTTTTCTTGGATTAGCAGGATATTATCGACGATTTATCAAAGACTTCTCCAAGGTAGCTGCACCGTTAACAGGATTGATGAAGAAGAACCAAGTGTTCAGTTGGGATGCTAAGTGTGAGCAAGCTTTCGGAATCCTGAAAGAGCGATTGACAAGTGCTCCTGTTTTGACTATTCCTAGTGGGAATGATGAGATGGTGGTTTACACCGACGCATGTGGTACTGGACTTGGAGCAGTACTGATGCAGAGGGATAAAGTTGTTGCGTATGCCAGCCGACAACTGAAGCCGCATGAAAGGAATTACCCAACTCATGATTTGGAGTTAGCGGCGATTGTATTTGCTCTGAAGATGTGGAGACATTATCTATTGGGAGTTCGATTCGAGTTGTTTACAGATCATAAGTCGTTGAAGTATCTTTTCTCCCAAAAGGATTTGAATCTTCGGCAGCAACGTTGGCTAGAGTTTTTAGCATCATATGATTTTGGTATAGCTTATACTCCGGGAAAAGGTAACGCAGTGGCAGATGCGTTAAGTCGAAGACATGCAGGATTGGGAGCCATGTTTTCAGAATGGAAGAGTCTCGAGTATTTAGCTGGATTTGACTTCAGGCCTAGATGTGAATTGGAACCTGAGATGTTGGCAAACTTATCGATAAGACCTTCTCTTGTGGAAAGGATTGGCGAGAGCCAAAAACGAGACGATAAGCTTGTCAGGATTATCCATGATTTGGAATCTGGATTGGATCTAGAAAAGGATAAAGGATTCGAGGTCGATCGAGAGGGTTGGCTTCGGAAGCAAGGACGACTAGTTGTTCCCGATATAGATGAATTGAGGAGTGAAGTTTTGAAGGAAAGTCATCACTCGAAGTTGACAATTCATCCTGGTGGAAATAAGATGTATCGAGACATGAAGAGAACCTACTACTGGGAAGGTATGAAGAAGGATGTTGGAAATTTTATTTCCAAATGTATGAACTGCCAGTTGGTAAAAGCCGAACAGAAGAAGCCAAGTGGATTGCTTCAGCCATTAGAAGTTCCTACATGGAAGTGGGAACAAGTGTCGATGGATTTTATCGATGGATTGCCTAGAACCAGAACGGGAAATGAAGGGATTTGGGTCATTATGGATCGTCTGACTAAGAGTGCAAGATTCATTCCTGTTCGATCGACTAGGACTGCATCAAAGTTGGCTGAGTTGTATGTTAAGTGGATAGTTCGATTCCATGGTATTCCGAAGAGTATAGTGAGCGATCGAGACCCATTGTTCACTAGTGGATTTTGGAAGAGATTCCAAGAAGTTTTGGGGACTGAGTTGTGTTTGAGTACAGCTTATCACCCTCAAACAGATGGTCAGACCGAGAGAGTTAATCAGGTTTTGGAAGATCTCCTCAGAGCTTGTGTTTTGGATTTCGGAGGATCATGGGAAGATCACCTTCATTTGGTGGAGTTTGCATACAACAACAGTTACCAATCAAGCATTGGTATGGCACCGTATGAGGCATTGTATGAAAGACCGTGTAACTCTCCGACATGTTGGTTAGAGACTGGAGAAAAGCCGTTACTTGGGCCAGAGATGATTCGGCAGACTTCAGATTTTATAGAGATCATTCGAAAACGAATGAAGACAGCCCAAGACCGTCAGAAGAGTTATGCTGATAAGCGTCGAAAGGATTTGGAATTTGACGTAGGAGATATGGTTTTTGTGAAGATTTCTCCACTGAAGAATGTTATTCGATTCGGGAAGAAAGGAAAATTGACTCCGAGATTTGTTGGACCATTCCCGATCATCGAGCGAATTGGAAAGCTTGCCTATAGATTGGAGCTACCTGAGAAGATGTCGAGTGTGCACAATGTTTTTCATGTATCATATCTACGGAAGTATGTGCACGACTCGAATACAGTGGTTTCTACTGATAGCCGTGAAGACTTCGAAGTTGATCCGGTCGATAGAAGACCTCGTAAGCCGCTTCGTGTTGTGGAAACCGACACGAAACAGCTTAGGAGGAAGGTAGTTAGGTTGCTCAAGATACAATGGAGTGAAGATGGTAACGACTGTACGTGGGAGGTGGAAGAGAGGATGAAAGCAGCTCATCCTGAACTCTTCGAGGTATGGCCCTAAGGTGTCGTCTCATCTCACGATATTGTAACTTGTTCTAAGTCCTAGAATTCTGTACGCTAAGCTAGAATTGGATGCATGGTTTGCTGATTGTTATGGATGGTAGGCGTACAGAATAGTTTTGATTGCTTTGTTTGCTTGGAATTTCGGGGGCGAAATTCCTAAGGGGGAGAGAATGTAACGACCCGTATTTTCACGAATCGAAAAGTTCGTCAAATCTGGAGTTTTAAGCATTTTTAAGTCATTTCAGATTTTTAGGCAGATTTGTCTAAGTCCTAGGTCGTGAACGACCTAAGAGCTAAGTCGTGACCGAGTTAAGGAATTCGGCGAGTTAGTGTTAGGTCGTGGGTTAGTTGGAGCGACCTATAGAATTATGCAACCTAGGATTTAGTTAAGTGTTAGGTCGGCAGGGCGAGTTAACGACCTAAAGAACTGACCGACTTAAGGATATGGCGACTCAAGGGTAGGCAGACCTAGTGGAGTTAGCGACCTAGTGGTTACCGGGTTAGCATAGTTAGGTCGACAACGACCTAGGGGAGCTGGGGTAGCAGGTTAGCGACTTAGTAGAGTGAGCGACCTATGGGATTGACCGACCTAAGAAATAAGTTAGTTAACGACTTAATAGTTAAGTCGTTGGATGACCTAAGAGGGTTAAGTCGGAGGGGTTGGCTAAGTCTTAGGTCGCGTATTGGCTTGAGTGTTAGGTCGTAACACTGTTAGGTCGCGTGGGTTGCTAAGTTGTTAGGTCGCTGGGTTTCGTCTAAGTGTTAGGTCGCTGGGTTTCGTCTAAGTGTTAGGTCGCAATCTGTGTTAAGTCGTAGGTCGACTTAATAGTTAGGTCGTATGCGCAGAAGTGTTAGGTCGTAGGAGTTGAGGCGCGCGCATATCTGTTAGGTCGGAGAGGCTTAGGTCGGAGACGACTTAGGAGATAGCCGAGTTACGACTTAGAGAGATTTTCAGCTATAAATAGGAAGGGTTGTTCTCACTTTTTGGGATCCGGATTTCGAAGCGACGAAGTGCTGCCATTTTGAGAGCTCGACTTCTACACTTCTTCACTTCTTTTCTCCACTCTAATCTAGTGCTTCCTTCCATCCAAATCGAAGATCAAGATTGAAGATTCAAGAGCTTAGATTGAAGATCTTCATCTTTTCAAGAGAGATTTCTTCGTTTGAAGCGGATTCGTGATAGATCAAGCTTGATCCTTCGCTGTCCAGATCTGAAGCGTGTTGATTTGAGGTTGTTTTGGTGATTTGGTGAGTGGTGATTATCTCTCACACGGATCCAAAGGAGTATATCGGATTGTTGGCTCGATTTGGTGTTAAAATAGTGATTTCCATGCATTTTCTTCATCCTAAGTGTAGATCCATATAGATCCATTGTTCATGATGATGTTACATCCATTTTATCATATGTTAACCTATGCAAGTTCATTCATCAAGTTTGTAGGGATATAATTCATGTTTTCATGCCTATTAGACTTTCAACTCTTTAATTACGAAAATGCCATTATTGTGATAATTGTCTACTTAGATCTTATTTGAATGTTTGATTGTTTGGATTAATGTTTGATTTGATTGATTGTTATGAATTAGATGATTGATGGTTTGATTTAGACCGAAGACGATTCAAAAGCCAAGGGAAAGGCTCTTGAATTGGGAAAGCTGCTCGTGGCATATGGAGCGGGATGATGAAGCTCTTATGCATAGATTTGATGATGTGATGTTGAGATGAGGCTTTGCGAGGATGTAATGAAGCGAGGCATCATGTGATGAAGACTTGGTCTAATCCAGACGGGATCATTCCAAGCATGTTGATAACTCGGTGATATGATTCGAGTTGAGGATAATGAATGGATATGAGAATAGTCGTCGAGGAGGATGACTAGGAGGCTTGGATAGCATCGTTGTTGAAGGTTCTAGCATGCTCTAAGCAAGAGTACGTTTGGGCAGATTCGATAGTCCCAACGGCCAACTGTTGACGGTCGAGTACTCTGGGCAGATTCGATAGTCCTAGGCACGGGTTGCGACGACGTGCGGGAGTTATGTCTAGAACCGGGGTTTCCATTAGCCCTTGACGGACGGCTGAAAGAATGTGCCGGTCATTCAATTAACGGTGATATCGAAGCAATGATAACAGTGATAGCCAGAGTCATGGATGTTTGGTTGTATCGTTATTCGGACTCAAGAGCGGTATTTTCTGGGTGCTTATCTGATTTAGGCCTTGGTACTTGGAAAACATCGCCCTTGACTCGAGTGATAGTAGCTTTACTTTAAATTGTATGCTCTGCTATGTTTGCTTCTGCTTAGTGTGTGTCTGGGGGCTATCACTGTAGAATGAGGTTGGAGTGGGAGGGTTGTATTCCTATTCCTTTTCCTCTATGCTCTTTTGGTATGTTGTTAGTTAATTTACTGCTCACTAAGACTGTTGTCTGACTCAAGGCTTTATGTTTTTAATTCTTATTGCCTTGGGCTGTTCGTCCATTTTGGGACGGGCAGACTAGGTAGCAGGTGACAGGTGCTGTTCTCTTCTCATGATGCTGATATCGAAGACGAGCTGGAGGGTTGCATATTATCTTCTTATTATATGTACTAGATATTCCGCTGTTTTGTATTCTCTGAGAGATATGTAGTGAGGCTTGATGTATTGACTATGTGGATGCTTGTATTCAACTATTATGGAGTTTTATATGATGTCATTTTGTTCTGTAAAGCTTCACTATACATATATTCTATTGTATTTTGTCCATGCGCTGTGAGTAATACGATAGATTCTGTTGTTTTAATTTACCTTGACAATCGTCCATGGTCGCCTGGCACACTTTACAGCGCACTTTCTCTAGATTCGATGCAGGGGTCATGGGCGGTCGTCACAAGATACACACACACACACAGAGGCAATGATAGATATATGGTACCATCTTTTAATAATTTCATATGCTGTTACGAAAAATTAGCATTTTGTAAGGTCTATGTTGTGTAATCAAAACATTTAGTCATTCTACATTTTCAAGCTAATATTATAGATTTGGTATTAAAAAATTTATTGATACTATTATTACTAACAAAAACAAAAACCAAAATATTAGTGGCGTGTTGTTATAATTCAAATGCCGCAATGCTAGTGCTAGTTAGCATTTTCTAACAACTATATATATGTTGCTGTGATAAACAAGTTTTTTTTGTATTTGTTTACATGTAGCATTTTAGTACTATAATTTTTATGTAAATATGTTGTATTCAGAAGGATAATTTATAATAAATGCACATAATAAGAGTCAAATCATGAATCTACTATATACATATGTAGAAGTGTTATTTCGTATTTACCTGTCCATCTGTAAATTCTTCAAATAGCAAAGCTTCTAACATGGATTGAACCACTGTTATCCTTCCTCTCTTACCATCATCTTTGTGCCATGCTACCGTGGTATATAATTTGTTAATTTCAAATTATTATAAAATTATAACTCCAATTAAATTATTTAAGTTTTTACTGGGTATGAACTACTTACTTCGATGTGTCCTCACATGCAAAGAAAGCTCTTATTATATCCTTCTTCTTTGTTTCTAGCATTTGAAAAATGTGGCTCTTTACTATGTTTCTTTGACGATATTGCTTTCTTTTAGGTGAATAATTATCAACATCCACAAATTCTTCCTCCTCATGTTCATCAACCGCGTAAGTTTTTTCTTCATTTTGTTCATTCTCCTTTGCATATTCTCCTTCATACTGTTCATCTTCTTTATTGTATTCTTCACTAGTTTCTTCTTCATTTTCTTTGCTATCATTTTCACTCTCCTTATCATTTTCTTTACTGTCTTCTCTTTCATCTTTTTTTTGCTGTCTTCATTTTTTATTTTTTCAGTTTCTTCATTGTGGCCATCTTCTTCTTCCCCTACTTCATCTTCATTTTTTGTTTTATCTTCCTTTTTTCTTCCTGTTTTTCACTGTCATCTTCAATTTTCACTCTTTTGTTGTGGTACACTACCTCAAACTGATAACGAGGATCGACTTTTGGCTTTCTTTTTTTGATTTTAGTCTTTTAGTCATTGAAGGAGGTGAGATATTTTTCAATTGCTGACTTATTCTTTCATTCTTATCATCTTGTTTATCTTCTTCTTTGTTTTCTTCTTATTTTACTTCAAAATCCTGTGTGTTCAACAGCTTGAACGATGGAGGGATAATACTTTCAAAAGCTTCATTTACTTTCTTTTTTGTTCCTCTTTCTCAAATTGTTGAAGTTTTGATTTCAACAATTCAATTTCTTTCTCCATTACAGTTAACTCCTTTTCCCTCTGTTTTCTTACTTCCTTTTCCTTCTCTAGATCTCTTCTCACTTGAGAATACCTACAAAATTGGAGACCTTATAGATAAGTAATTGCTCGCCATTGAGCTTGAGCATAGCTTCATCTGTACCCCCTTCAAACAAAAGTAATGTTTGTTGCAGCTCGAGTCTTTGATGTGAGAGATGAATGAATCTATTGCAAGATTCTGATTCTCCCTGGGGGCACAGATGAAGCTATGCTCAAGCTCAATGGCGAGCAATTACTTATCTATAAGGTCTCCAATTTTGTAGGTATTCTCTCTTTGAATATTTGACAATACATTCCGTACCCTGCTAAAAAACCAATCCTCCAAATCATTTTCCAAATGTTTAATGTGGTAGCTTTGTGTTTGAATTTGTTTTTCTTTGTCACTCAATTCTGATTCTTCTTCAGCATCTGTTTCATTTTGTTGTTGTTTTGTTTCTATAATTACCATTTGTAATTTGGAACAATCAAGCATAGCCTTTCTTTGACTGTAGTATTTTTGAGTCCAATTGAGATCTGTATTCAATGAGCATCATAGATTTTATTAATGCTAAAATTATATAGTATTTTCTACTAATTATTCTGTTTCAGTAACATGTGAATCTTTTTTGAATGTAAAAAATGAGAATATAAAATCATTCAAGCTAACATTAACATCTTCCATAATTAACTGTGATAAACTAAGTAATAATTTAATAATTATATGCATAAATATTATAAATGAAGATGTAGAAAAAAAAATATTTTGTATTCCAACTTTGTATGCTGGATATTATGTTATAATACTATCATCATCTAGCATTTTTTTCAATTTATATGTATGTTTGCATAATCTAGTGCACCAAAAACCTTGCTAGTACTATATAGCATTCTTTTATAATGCTATCATCATCTAACATTTTTTTTCTTCTGTTTATATGTATGTATTATATAAATAAAATCTAAAAAAATAAGTAACAATCAATATTAGGTGTATTTACCTTTTTGCTTTCCACGTTCTTTAAATAGTCTTTTGAGACTTTGTTCTTCATCCCATTTAGTGACCATTTAGAAAATCTTGCTAAGTCCATCGACCATTCCTTCCTTGGCTTCATCATGTCCATGTGTTCACATAAAAAATATTGATATATAAAAAAAAATTGTTATTTCACAATTTATTATAATATAGTAGAATGTAAAATTATTTCCTTACCAATGGTATCATCGAGCAACCTGACATATTCCTTGGTTTTTGCTTGAAAAAGTTTAATGCTTTAATCAAATAATAGTGAATGCTTAAAGGCCATGAAACTTGATTCATTTTTTTTAAATCAATTGCATATTGGAGATATCCCCAAATTAACATTATTTGATTATCAGGAAAAAATTGTAATGAAAGAAAGAATAATGATAAATTTTGGCAAATCATTTTCTTCTTCTTGAATTTCTTTGTTTAGTTCTTTCTTTATCTTTTGAATGATAATGTCTCTTGTTATATGATTGATTATGCCAAAGTTTCTTAAAACAAATTCTTGCCAGTTTTCAAGGGTGCTTTGGAAAGAAACCTTAGGAAGTGGAAAATTGTTTTTTTCCCTCCATTGGTAAACCAAAAATTAAAGAAATGTCTGCAGTTGTTATTTGTAATTTTTTTCCTCCTACAATAAAACACTCTTCATCAAGACAATAACAGTCTATTAAATCATCTAAATTTTTTGAACATTTTCTATTGCTTTTGCTTCCTATATTACCCTCAAAGAAAACATTAATAAAATTGTAGAAAATTGTTTGTTTTAAAAAATTCAATTGATTTTCAGTAAAACCTTTTCTTTTTTTTAACTTTTTCAAGCATTTTAACCAAGGCAGATAGACTACACCTATATTGCATAGTTTCCTTATCTTCTCTCTTTCTTTTATGTTTTTTACTATCCTCTACTTGCAGTGAAGATTTTGTATTCTACAAAACACAAATAATGAAACAGTGTTAGCTATATTTGTGCAAAATAATTTTGTAGACTTGCACAGTAGATAAATCATGATGATACAATAAGCAAATATTTAACATCAATAAGCAATACATAAACCATAATGCTACAATAAATTAGCCTTTCTTGTAACAGTAGAATATGTTTACCGAAATAGATTAAGATGATAACTAGTCTTAGCATGTTTACTAGATGCTAATTTCTTTAGCATTCTTGGAAATGATTGTAATTCATACAATACCTAAATTATAATGCTACAGTGATTTAGCATTTATTGTAACAGTGGAATCTGTTTCCAAATTAAATTAAGATGATAACTAGTCTTAGCATTTTTATTAGATGCTAATTTATTTAGCATAATTAGAAATGATTTTAATTCATAAAATAGCTAAATCATAATGCTACAGTGTTTTAGCATATTTTTGTAATTTTGGATTTTGTTTCCAAATTAATTTAAGATGATAACTAGTCTTAGCATTTTTACTAAATGCTAATTTCTTTAGCATTTTTGGAAATGATTGTAATTCATACAATACCTAAACCATAATGCTACAGTGATTTAGCATTTATTGTAACAGTGGAATCTGTTTCTAAATTAAATTAAAATGATAACTAGTCTTAGCATTTTTACTAAATGCTAATTTATTTAGCATAATTAGAAATGATTTTAATTTATAAAATAGCTAAATCATAATGCTACCATGTTTTAACATATTTTTGTAACAGTGGATTTTGTTTCCAAATTAAATTAAGATGATAACTAGTCTTAGTATTTTTACTAAATGCGAATTTCTTTAGCATTTTTGGAAATGATTGTAACTAGTCTTAGCATTTTTAATGGATGCTAATTTTCATTGGAAATGCTACAGTTATTTAGCATATTCGTAATATTAGAATATGTATACCTAATCAAATTAATATGATAACTAGTTTTAGCATTTTTAGTAAATCAATGAGTAAAATCTAATAATTTAGTCAAATGCAACTAATAGTAAAAAAACAGGTTTAAAGTGATGAAAGATAACAATAATAACTTTGACTGATCTGATTTAGTTACTAAAATACAGTGATTCCATTAATCTGAATTCAGCTCAAATGAGTCATAACAAACTGCAATAGTAACATAATCATTGTTGCTGAAGTCAAAAAACAATGATAAACTGAATTATCCAACTAAATGCAATAGATCCAAAAATATTCGTATCCAAGAGGTTCAACAAAATCATTCAGCAACACTACATATTTCGACAATAAAGATAAAACCATAGCACAAAACGTTCGCTAGACAAACAAGATGAAAAATAATATAGCATTTCTTATAAAATAATTCTAAATCGGTAATATATATAGAATAATTCTATATTATACTTGTTTTTGCTTTTTCTTCTCCATTTCAATCGTCTTCCTAGCCTTTGATGCTGCTAAAGATAATTTTGAAGATAAAATTTGGGTTTTTGATTGTAGTGAAGAAATAGGAGGCTGATTATTGGTCGACAGAGAAGATTTTGACCTAATTTCCATTAGAATGTACGAGCATTTTGAATGAGTTTGTCGATTCGAATGAGATTGTCGTTTTGAATGTGTTTGTCAATTTGAATGTGTTTGTCTATTTTGATGAAGAATTTGAAATGATTTCAGATGAAAATGACTTGATTTGGCAAAACCCTGATTTGGCAAAACCCTAGAGACAAAAACGATGGCACGTGGTTAGTTTGAAAACGCGGGTCCTTCGGCCCAAATAATTAAACTTGTGGTCCAGTAACAATTTTTTTTAAATAAGTTTGTCCTTTTAACTAATTTCCTCTATTATTAATAACTTATCTCAAAATTAGGTGTATACAACATTCTAATATTATGTGAAACATATAATTTTCCACTCAGCACTAAGCTTCCAAATCTCCAGATCTAAATCTGCTCTTTTTATTTAACTTAATTTCTTTCTACCAAAATATGTATCAAAAGCCCATACATATTTATTAGAATTATATGTCTAAGATGAGATTTGAATTAAACGTTCTTTAAATTTTAATCTCGAATTTACCTCTTTTATGAAGAATCGATTCACCCTTATTCTTCTTCTCTTTTATTTTGTGCAATTCTCCACTTATATATATAACATTTTATAACTTCTATAATTTTCAAAATTAGTGGAGAAGAGAAGATGGTAGAGCTCACTCCTTAACATAGAAAATATCAAAAAGAAAGGGAATAGTTAAGCCTATTTTTCTAAGTACTCAAATCAATTCTATCTATTAGATTAAATAATATTAAATCTAGGAGACATTCTTTCTTAACCACCACACTGCCACTGGTTAACAGGTCAATAGGGGGTGATCGACCACTAAGGATCGATCGGTCCCTATACTAGTGGAGATCGGTTAACGTTATTTAGTTAACGTTATTTGTTTCCTTAGATAATTTCTTTCCTTTAATATATTTTGACTTATATTCGATTTCAAATCTTTAAACATTAATAACTTTTCCATCTGAACTCTGATCGTAAAACTTTATATATGAAATTTGATCAAAAAATCATCGTAAACACAATAGTGCAAGTTTCATAGCCGAATTTTGATGTTTATAGAAATTCTATTTTTGTGATTTAATAATTAATCTTTTCCTTCTTGATTTCTCCAACCTTCTTAACCTACGATTTCTTCTCTTCCTGCATTGAGGGTCCACACTTATGCTCAATTATCCCTATGATGACTATACCTTCGTCCTACTATGTCATGTCATGATCATCCATGGCTTCTTCATTCAAAGCATGTGCCATTTAAGCATCAGGACAAGGAGTACGACTTGCTGAGGAGGTGAGAATATGAGTGGAGGAGGACAAGATGGATGATTCACTCATTGTAGCTTGGGTGCTCAACGACAAGTCCTCTTTAGACGGGGCAAGAGTAGGTGGAACTGAAACTTAAAAAACTAAAAAAGATTAGAGACATTGACTGGAGTTAGGTGAGCCTTCTTGAACATGGAGGAAGTTAATAATATACCTCCAAGAGAAGCGGAGGTTGTGTGTGAAGGATTCCTTACATAACTTCCTTCCATGATAGGAGATAGAATGGGCAGCTTTGGAAATGATTCTGACCATGTATAGCTAGCTCCTCGGTTTATAGTGTACGTCAAATGAAGACATTAAAGGAGTTGAAATACTTGGAGTTTCCATGGTAGAGGAAGACGTGGTAGTGCTAGAAGAAGGAACAACAGGTTCAATAGTGAGAGGTCATAATATGAAAGAGGTAATGGCACTAGATGTACCAGCCATTAGCATCAAAGTCTCTGTTGTATGTCCTTAGAAATGGAAGTGAAACTTCCACCCAAAATTTTAGAGGTAGTTTCGGGTTGGACCTCAACAGATGCACCAACTCAAGCTATAACCACAGAATCTAGCAAAACTTTACCAATCTCGAGCGCCACCAAATCTTCTTCTGCTAGGAGCCTGCACTTTAACAACTCCTCATCAACCTCAGCACGGTTAGAGTGCTCTCATTCTTTCCTAGGTAATTTCTCCCAGGCCATAGCTAAGGCCCTAGGTTACCCTTTGTTGAGCCATTTTAAGTTCCCGAACTTGACAATGTTTACATAAAATTGAACTATAGTAGGCAATATCTCAGACTTAACTTAATCCTCAACTGTCTTCACTTGGAGCTCGGCTTTCTTTTTTGAATGTCGAGCATCTAACGGTTGATCACAATATTCTAAAACCTAAGTAAGGGCTTCATTTTTTCCTTCTTTTCATCCTCTATCACGACTTTCAATTTCTGAATCTCTGAAGCCTGCTTGTCAATGGTCTTTCAAAGTTATTTGTTCTCTAATGTAAGAGTATTGCTCTTATGATGCGCAGCTTCAACCTGATCTTGTTTCCTTTTAGATTTCTTTTTAAAAGACTGTCTTTTCTTCAACTTCTTCTCCACACTTGCCGTAGATATCTTGAGCTCCTTAATTTCTTTATCAAAAGTCTCAATAATGCGCTTATTATTCTTTTCTATTGGCTCTTTTTCTTGGAGAGCCACTATTTTTTCCTTACTATCCTCGGAAAGAGCCACTCTAAGCCTCGTCCATGTATAATATTGATTATAGGCATCACTCACATAAGCCGTAACTTCTAGCCCTACATGGCGAGGAATGTCTTTCAAGTTATAAGAAAACATTGCTCCATTAAAGAAAGTCTTTGGAAAGGCCTTATTCATAGAGGCAAGATGTGGATTCAAAATAGGTTCGGTTATCGCTATGGAAAAAGAAACAGGAATTTGTCCTTTGCCATGCCTTCGTCTAGAAAGGTCAAAACATGCAGACCTAGATAAATAAATAGATTGTTTGGGCTTACGAGTCAACATTGTTGGGTGCATGGTAGGTGGCACTAGATTTGGTGTAGAAGGAAGTTGAATTGTGTAACGACCTGGTATTTCGAACTATTCGAATCCGCACATGTCGGACTTGAATTGCTAAAAAAATAGATTGTAAATTTTATATTTGGCAAAACTCAGCATATACAGTAAATAAATCAATCACAGAATCATAGACAAAGAGTATTATAATAATAAGCAGCAGAATAGATAAATAGTAGTTCATAAAGCTACTATGAACATCAGAGTCTGAAACAAAAATACAACAAAATCTCAAGTACAAATGAAGCTCTAATACATAGGCAACTGACGAGTCTGAACATAATGACAGAAATAAACTAAAATAACTGAAAGCTGGATAGATAGATCTTCAAACAAAGCTCCAATCTCCAAAGGTGAGTCTAAAATGTTGTGTCACTCAGTCTGACCCAAGCATAAAGCAAAACATAAAACACTCGAGTCAGGATTAACATTCTTATATTAATAAATTCAACTCAAGTGAAATGTCAACTGAAGTACAAGTAACTTAAAGGATGTTTGGGATTTCCATCCTCTAAGGATCCGTGGAACTATCTACTATGTAGTAATATACGGTATTATAATATGTCTATAGTAAAGTAAACTATTAAAATAGCGTTAAGGTGCTACCCATATCCCCCTTAACACATTTTTATATATTCCTATAGTCTATACAGTATCGTAATTCCTCCGTAAACTGGAGGGCTATCAGAGGGCACTCCATAGGTATGGTACAAACCAAACTCGTAGAAGGCGCGATAGGGCATGTGACAATGCACGTGAGGCAATGCCAGGGTAGATATACCGTTTGCAGATCCGGACTGGTGGTAACGCATAGCAGCTACTACCGCCCACCAAGTGACACACTCCCAAATCAAAGGTGCGTCCAATCAAATCACAAAAGCAATAGAATGGTATTGAAGAAATGTGTCTGATCGGAGGAATGACCTCACTTGGCCCGGCATGGCTCCTGTTTTAGCCACATCAAGTTGACTCACGGGAGTCAGGGCTACGTAAATACCGTATAGAATCGTCACCAAACCATCCTACTTCATTCTGGAATCTCCACCACGTACACAGTTGTTAAAGTGGTTTTCGGTATTGGCAGAGAGTATGACAATATCCGATCCCGGTCTCTTTAACAACCAAACGCTTATTTCACACCGTGGTCATTTCATTTCAAATAGTTCATACTTCATATCAAAATATCATATTCATTTCAAAACCACATCAATTCGATATCATTATTGACTTTAAATAATATTCTTTTCCAAAATCGTAACACTTTAAAAATTATAACACTTACTAAATCATAACACTTTTGAGATCATAACACTTTGGAAATCATAACACTTCTGAAATCATAACACTTTGGAAATCATAACACTTTTGAAATCATAAAACTTTGGAAACCATAACACTTTTGAAATCATAACACTCTGGAAACCATAACACTTTTGAAATCATAACACTTTGGAAATCATAACACTTTCCAGCTAAACAGTTGAGATGTTGAAAATATTACACAAATTAAACTGTTTCAATTTTAATAGATTCCAAAGTTTAATTATTCAAACATTTACAATAACTTGATTTGATACATTTCATTTACACTTCATATTCAACTTTATTATTATTTAGTTTTGAAACATTCACATAATCAATCCACTAATCATTTAAATAAAATCTCGAATTTCAAATTTAAATAAAACTAAATATCCCATTTCATTTAAATTTTGAAAATATTCCTTTAATCACCTTTAATCAAAAATCAAGTTATAAATCATATCCTTAATCTGAAATTCAATAAGTTCAAATCAATGCTTATCTAAATTCAATTATTAACACAATTTTGAATTCCAAGTCAACATTAATTTATCTTCCCAACCTTTATTATTAAAGTTATAAAAAATTATTTTTAAAATACTAATATAAATTTAAATAAGTACTTAAACATATTATAAACTAATTAAATTAAATTTTATTAAATTAAATTTTATTATTAAATGTATTTTGTATTAAATCTATTTTTCATATATTTTTTAAATAATAAAATTATAAGAAAAATCTTAAAAATTATATTTTCAAAACTAACTTATAAATTAAAATTTCCAAACATATTATTTTAAAAATCAAAAATTTAGACATATATAAAATAACATTTATACATCTTATATTTTAAAAATCAATATTTATTAAAACCCATATATTTCCTTTCAAAACTTTGGAAATCATTTTCAAAATATAGACCAAAAGTGTCCGTATATAATTTTCTATCCTATGGTCAAGTGATACAGATATTTATCATTTCAATCCGCAATTTAAATATCTACGGGTATATATCATTTTAACCCGTAATCCCAAAAATTCAAAATCAATGAAAATCGCTTGGGTTTATCATTTCAACCCATAACGATTTTCCCTTATTCTACAAGATCGTTTGGGTATGTATTATTTCAACCCATAGGGATTTCTAATTAATAGGGAACTTGCAGAGTGAGAATAAATATGATAATAATATAACATATCAACAACAGGCATATGCCATCAGTGATAAAATAAAATAAAATATATAAAGCAGGATATGGTGTCATATCACAGGTGAACAATTGCAGGAAATAACATATCATATTTAACAATTAAATAACTAGCAATTCAGATTTAACATCATATTCCAATTGTCGTTTCAAGTGAAATCAAATTTACTAAATATAAGAATGTTAATCGTGAGTGATTGCTCACCTTTCGAGGCTAGAGAAACAACAGGAATGAGAGGCAACATATAAGGATACGCACACGGATACAGATACAATACGCGGAACATTGACAAGCTAGGAATTGCTATGGCAAATTTGATATTGAAAAAGTAAGTCAAGATGGGCAAGGGGTCGATGAGACAATATATATTACATATATATAAATTTTCTAAAAATCAATTTAAAACATATATTTAAATAAAATATATATTCTTATTTTCAAATCAATATTAAATCCCAACACATAAAAATATCCATATATATATTTGAAAAACCAAATTCACATATACTTACATATAAACTAATGTATATAAACATATATACAAACTTACATACATTTTATATTTAAAAAAACAATATATATATATATATCGTAAAAGTCAATATCAACTTACTTTATTAAATATATGTATAAACTCAAATAATCATATATATACAGTTATATAAACTTACATATACTAAACCAGATTTTATATACAACTTACATTAAAATATATAGCAACCGTTGGGAACATACTGAACATACATTGTACATATATTAACATTCTTATATAAATATCATTCATATACATTATAATATAATATGAATACACTATATTATACAAACAAATACACTTTATATTATATGCTTTAGAAATATATGTCATTAAAAATATATCTATACTATTTTATTACATTATAATGTAACCATATTATAATGTAAACTATATTTATAAACAAATATATGTATAAATCAGACAGTAAACAAAATATGCAAATTATGTTTATAAACCAATATATATATCATACTGTGAACAACATAATATATACCTTAATATATATCTCTTCCTCAAAATATGATATGCTATTACATGAAGCGGCTAAGCAAAAGAGAGGACAGATCTACAAGGAGCTCGGGGAGGAGGCAAGGTGGCAACAAGGCCGAGTCTGGTGGCCTCGGGTCGGTGATGCTTGCGGAAGGTGGGCTGCTCGTAGTGATGGAAGAAAACGGGGAAGAGGCGATGGCTGAGGCTTCAGGAAGGTGGGCGGTGGCTGCTGCGCCAGCGAGAGGAAGGGGAGAAATGTTATGGTCAGGTGCGTGAATGGGTTTGGTTGCAAACAAGGGGGCTGCATTCGGCTGAGAGGAAGGTGGAGGGATTTGTTTGCATGGCTAGGCGCTCGGAGGTGAGTTGTGTGGTGGTTCGGCCTGCAGCTATTGGGAGGGTGGCGGTCAGGGTCTTGCGGCAAGGGGTAGGGGTTGTAGGCATCTTGGAGATGGCTGATTGTAGGGTTTTGTGCGGTGGAGAGAAGGTGCTGAGGTCGGTTCAAGAAGAGGAGGTTGATGGCGGTGCAAGGTTATTGGCAGCGGGAAAAGAGTAGCGGAGATGGCGGGGTGATGGTGGCTTTTCACTTGGTAGAGGAGCGAAGCAAAGGAGAACGAACGGGTTCAAGGCAATATGGAAGAGAACGAACAAAATATATATTGGTTTTCTATATTATTTTTTTCAAAAGAAATGAACAAACAAAAATTTATATTGAATACCATAAGTTAACGTTGGAAAGCAAAAGTCACAAGGTGAATTCTGGGAATTTTAAAAGCCAATGGCTATTGGTTTACACGGTATATAAATGAAAGGTCACTGAAATACCAAAGGGCTCAAACGAGTACTGATACGGTTGAACGCTTTGCGGGTTCACCGCGTATCGGACCCCGAAATACAGAAATGAATATACCGCAGAGATCAGCACGACAAGACGAACATAACGGTACACAAATATCAGTGATACGACCATCCTATCAAAAGTCGATATTCAGTATCAAAACTTCTGCTAATATGCCGAAAATAAGATAAACGTGGCTATAGCAGTCCAAATTTGGCAAAACGAAATATGTCGTCTCACTCAAAAGATGATTTACAAATTAATTGTGTAAAAATATTAAGATTTTGAAAATATTTTATATACATCAAATTCCAACTGATTTAAATTGAAATTGAAAATTAGACCACATAACTAACTTTTATATTTTCAAATAAAAATTTACCATTTTCTATGTTTAAATAGACGCATTCCAAATATCAAATTTTCATTTCCAAATCTAATCATTTAAAATTTCACAAAAATCCAGTTAATTACGTTATTAGAACCGTTAAAATTTATGGGTCGTTACAAATTGAAGGGACCAAACCAGGTCTCGTTGGATATCTTTCCAGGCTTTTAGGCAAGGGAGAACGCACCCAGTGTTGAGAAGGAGAGATCCTACCAGATCCTTCATAACGATCATCATGACACTTGTAGTCTCTACCTCGCCTTTCTTGTTATCTTCTATGGCGCTTGTTTGAATCAGACTCATGAGACGACTTGCAATGATGATATGATGCCTCGAGCCTCTGATACTCACCACCGTAGCTTTGAAGCTCATCAAAAAGATGTTGGAGATCTATGGAACCTAAAAACAAAACACGGTCAAGTTAAGATCTGAGACTGAAATTTAACATGTGCAATGTGAATGTGTAGTGATTTATGTCGTGATGTGTTAATGTGTCCTAATGCCCCCAAGACTATGGTTTTGAAGTTTGCTAATAGGGTTATTTTGCTTGCAGCGATAGCAGGCACGTCGATGGGCAAACGAATAGGAGAGTCAAATTCATTGATGCTGACATTGTTAAAATCATAGGAAGCTATTCTATTTTATATGCCATTGAACAAGCCAAATATATCTCCAAACGGAGGGATCAGTGTCTCTTCTTTTTCTTCTACCAAAGTCGAAGGTGGTTGTGAAACTAAATGGGACGAGATAATCTTTTAACTCGGACCGTCAAAGAATAAGTATCACTTGATCGTCTCCACCCGTCTCACTAGCAAATTTATGGCCATGGTCCACATCCCTATCATCACCCCTGTTTTCATTGTTATCATCATCATTACCATCATCGTTATCATTAGCTCCTATTGTGATGTCCTCATTTCTATCTCCCCATATATTCTCTTCAGGATTTACTTGGGGATCTTGAATGATGGGAACATCTAAATTCACTTCGGCCTCATGAGCAGGCTAAACATCTTTGTAAACATTCGATGCAAGCCCCAAACTACGGTTATGGTCTAAGAAATTGAACTGCCACATCCTTTCATTTGTCAATAGATATATCATCACCCACTCCTTTGCGGGGGTAGCACGTAGACGTCGGAGAGTACTTCGCAGAGCTGCCATGCCTCCTTGGGATATCTGAAAATCCATAACATAAAATGATTAGTAATCCAGATGGATTAATGCCATTAAAATGACAAATTTAACAAAAATTATGTCTAGATAGCCATTTCTGAGTGAAGCTATAAGGGCGGTGCATGAAGAAATATTCATCTTTGAAATACCTGAGCTTATTCCTAAGGCCAATGATGATACCACAGCCCTTCAATGGATCTAGATAGGTGAGAGAGAGGCCATCATTCCACCTTTTGAAAGCATATTGAAAATCTCCTCCATTGTCAAAACCCTACCCAAATAATGAAGAAAGATCGTATACATGCTATGCAATGAAGCATAACTATTCGGGTGAAGCTGGGCAGGGGCAAGCTTTATAAATTGGAGCACAAACCGGACAAATGATTGAATGGAGGGCACATCTAGATAGGTGCATATATCGATTACACATAGTATAACCATCGGATGGATTAAGGACCCAATGATAGGCCCCTAGAACAAGAACATCTTCAAACGCGATGTCATGCCTTTAACAGATTCTTCAGACACAAGCTTCATCTTCTGGATGTGGAGAGTCCCGAGGGTTATTAAGAATTATAGTGTCCCCAAGATTGACGTGGGAGCAACCCCCATGAACACTTCATCTACTATTACAAAGGTGACGATCTCAAAAGGCTTCCTTGTCGGATTATGAGGTAGTTGAGACTAGAAGGATGACAATGTAAATGACATAGAAGATGTCCGACTCTGTCGTAGACTAAACTAACTTTGAAGTCAGTGGACCTTTACCCATCATTGAGATACTTGAAGAGCATCTGTGATACATAGCTATTGAAAACTACACAAATGAGCAAGGTCAGGTAGAATTTAGCTGTAATTCCCATGCAGAAATAAAACCTTGTGTAGCCGATGTATAAGACCCAATGAATGTCAATATTTATTGACCAATATGATCTTATACATTGACAGGGGCAATGATATACAATTCAGTCTATGCAGTATGTGTCAGTGTCCATAGCATGGTGAATGTGAACACTCTATGTAGATATCTCACTCGGGTTGGTAAATGAGCACCATCGCACAATGGAACCTTGTGTCGGATTTTACTCATTATTGTACAATTTACGATAACATAACTGTTATCCAAAGCGATAAGGGATTTCTCTTTGCTGGGATACCAGTGTGAATTTTCAAGTTTAAAGCAGTGATTAAATAGTTTATCCGAATGCTAGAGCATGTTCGATGTGACCACTATTTGAAACCATCCCATCAAAGCTCGACTATAGACCCACATTCGACCAAAAATGATTTGAAAGTCTTATCTTCCATCTTATGTACTTTATTTTTTTTCAACATTTGAAAGTCAGGCCTACACAGAAACCTAAGATGAAACCAAGTAAAACACTAAGTTATCATGAAGTAGGCAAAGGAAAATGTGAACTCGAGTCACGCCTAGTCAAAAAATAAGAAACTTCGGGCCAATATCGAGATACTAAAGCTAAGTTCGAGTTCGTGTTTTTGTGCCATGGCTTGCTTAAGGGAAGAAAAAGAGATGCCTTTTCTAAAGTCAAGTGTAACAAGCCAACACTGGCAACTCTTCAAAATAGCACTGCTGCCTACCTAAATTAGGAACTGCTATAAGAGATGATTGTGGTATGAGAAGAACGATATGAAACCCTAATTGGAACCTGATTCAGATTGGGACAAGAGCATTCAAATCAAGGATAACACAAACAAGCTAGTACTAGTGACGACTTTAGCTGGTGTGAGATGAAGTAGTAAGGGACGGTGATGAAGTTTGGTCCAAAAATCCTATGTAATCAATGGAAGATAGCTTGAACTCGAAAGTTATTAAATGCAGATAAAAGTTAAAGTGAGAATGTAAGAGAAATGAATTCTCTTAAGTATTAGTTCATCCCTATAACCCAGCCCAAATGCAAGCACTGGTCCATACCCCACAAGTCAATACTGACTTGCAGATATAAAAAAAAGAAGAAAAGATAAGAAGAAAGAAAAGAAAATGTGAAACTAAGGATGAACGTAAGAGAATTCATAATGAAGCGATCCTACTAACCAAATATGAAAGAACGAACTTCTAGAACTTCCAAAATCTAAGTGGTGAACTCAAACAACAAATTTCAACTTTTAAATACTCTAAAGGATATGAGTCCATAACCGTTCAAAGTGGTGTGATGATCCAGAAAAAACGCACCGTTTTGTGGAAAATATTTGAGGGATGAAGCTATCTATTTGAATCAGAATTTAAATTGATAGCTTGTCTCACTCCAAAGCATACCTTTTTGATAACAAGGTATGCTTTATGAGGACAAGTGTTATCCTGTCTTTGAACGAGGCCATATGTGGATAATTCAGAACCACCGAATGGTCATATAGAAAATCAGAAATATGGAACTATAACTCCAAAAGTCAAAGTTCAACCAAAGCCCAAAGACTGATATAAAATCTTATTCGCAACTTGAAGGAAATAAACAATTTTCCAAATGAACTAAGAGGTGAGGAGAAAACTTCACAAAAAACAACTCTAGTGTCAACTGGGTATCGAGTTGTAGCCCTCGGCTCGGTACAAAGTCAAGCAAGCTAGCTAGCAAAGCAACTTCGAGGAAATCAAAGCACAAACTATAGACAACACGTATCACGGAGCTAAGGGAAAGTGCCAAAGTCGTTCCACTTAAGAGAATGAATTAATGAAGCCAAATGCTCAGAAAATAGCACAAATCATGACTTGGCATCGATTGGTGGAGCACAACTCGGTACCAGTTGACCATAACTTTGAGAATGTAACAACGATTTGTCTCCTAAACCTCCTCCTGAACGTGCAGAACGTGAGTAGAAAATATCGAAGCATATTTCGTTGATCTACATCCATTAATAGAAGGAAAGGGGCACAAAATCGAGATTATTTTTCTACATTCTGAATTATTTGAATTTACACTATTACTCTATTGGATTCTAATTGACTTGTGAGCACCGAGTTATAAGAACACAATTTGTAGAATCTCTAAAAAATCACTAATAAAGCTTTAAGTGAACGTAGGCCAAAGTATTGCCAAACCACTATAAATTCTTATGTATTGTTTACCTAATTTTTCATTTAATTTGTTCACTTATTCTCTACTTATAATCTGATCGGGTTGCTTGTTCAACTTTTGGTGCAAGAAATATATATATATATATATATATATGTATGTATGTATGTATGTATGTTTGTATGTATGTATGTATGTATGTATAAGACATGTCCCAAAATATAAATAATTTGGCATATGGTTAAAATAAAGTTTTTGTAGATAAATTTTAGTTAGTTTAATTTATAAATATAAGTGCCTAAATCTTTGGTTTTTTAAAATTTGAATTATCACTACGCCATAGATTGCATACTGCAACACCCAAGAAGTGATGCAGGAAGTGCCAAAAAATGTTGCTGTAGGATAAAAAAGGGCAAAGGCAACACTTTCTCGGTGATGCATTTTGCCGCGTTGCCCTAGAGTCAAAGGCAACATCTTTGCGGCCCTAGAGCAACATCGGTTCTGTTGTTGCCACAGGTACCAAATTTACTAAAAAGTGGACCCCAACATATATATATATATATTCATTTAAATGTATTTGTTAATGTACTATTTAATTTTTCACATAATTAATAAATATTTGCTGAATAAAATAAATAACACAGAATTTAAATTCAGACGGATATTTTATTCAAAACAAATATTTTATTACAATTTTGAATAGTACAAATTTGAGATCTCATTATATATACAATTTCAATAACAATACAATCTTGATTACATCACAATTTTTCATTTACAAATGTCCTCGCTACATTTCACTCACACTCGTATTTATCTTCAACTCTATTCCATATTGAATCCATCATCTGAGCAATCTGCAAAAATATACACTGACGTAGTAAAATTGGAAATAAAATATTTTTGCAGTATAAAATAAAATGTAATTTAAAAAATATTATTTGCCTCAGTTAATTGGGTTGTTCGTCATCATTTAATTCTGAATTCATCATACACGAACAGCTTGTGACATGCACAGTGTATCACTGTACATGCCACAAGGCCGTGCACACCAATATACACTTGATACAATTACAGGAACAGGTGAGCACAGGTCAAACCCAAAAGCCGGGTTCAACTCAAGTGTAATAAAAATAATGTCACGACACGATCACAAGGTCAAACCCGAGTTTTGAAAGTGGATTCAACTCAAGTACAATTTCAAAAATCAACTTGAAATGATAAAGAACCAACAAAACAGCTCAAATCAATACTCAAGCAAATACACAAACCAACAAAGGCAAGGCAATGCATTTCAATGATCAGTTCAGGTCAGTATATATGAATATGAGATCAAAGAATAGAAGGAACAACAAAAGCAATAGGTACAACAGTGCACAGGATACAAGTAAAGTGGTACAGTAGTACAAAAGTCATAGGCAACCTCAAATCAGCAAAGTCCAAGCAATACATGAACAAAGTAGTTCAGGCATGCACAAGAGAGAGACAAGAAACCAGCATCACCAAAGCAGTGAATTGGAACAGACCAGAGAAGCAGGTCACAAAAGTGAGTTCAAACCAGACACAACACTTGGTGGTTAAAGAATGAAACAGGGATCAAAGTACCAAGCATCATATGCAAATGAGACAAGGTTACAAATCAAGCATACATATAAACAAATGCAACATGAAAACAACTCAAGATCAATGCATATGAAGCAACCAGACCCTACTGAAGTGTTCAGAGATTACAAATATACAATGGAGCATATATATGAACACACATGTATACAATGCACAACAACTCGAATATCAATGACACTGCCTCAACAGTCAGAGCATCATCAGCAAACATAAACATGACTGCAACACTACGGCAACTACAAGTGATCAAGCATCAAGTCAAAGACAACTACAGTCTTACAGGAACCAAGAAAAAATTCAAGCACCAGACTCGGCCAAGACTACCATGTACACAAGTAAATGAAACTGTGACATATAACATGAATTTATCAAGTTATGAAACAGCAAAATACAGTAATAATATGGTTGCAGTGAATTAAGCAACTCGAGCAAGTCCAGCTACTATATGAATGCATGCGTATAGTCAAGCAGTCAAGTCAAGCCAATGCTAAGATGTAGTGCATTGAAACTAAACAGTGAAACCAAACCACAAGGAAGTAAAATCAAGTAGAAGCCATGAATGAACAAGTTAGTACCGAAGCCAAAGATTATCACTGTCAACAAGCACAAAGAGAAATTCACGGAACCAAAATCAAGTGCCAGAGGAGAATCGAAGCCGTAATGACCAACGAAATCGAACAGTTAAAAATCAACACCGTGGTGGCGAAGTAAGTCGAAATCAAAGCCGTGAGAATAAAGCAACGAAAATATAGGAATTGAAAAGGTCAGAAAAATCATCATCATTCAAGCAAAATCAAGTGGCCGAGAAATATCATCAGACGAATTCGTATGAAATATACGAACGAAAATTAAGGAATTCGATTCCTATTTAACCCATTCATCATCGGCTACAAAAAATCATTCGAGTTTGAGCTAAACAGAGAACAATAATCATTCAACTCGAATCATCAAATTGAGTTCAAGCAAGAAAAAAAAATAGTAATGCAAAAGTGCTAATTACATACCGTATTCTCAGTTGAACTCAAATCGAAGGAGCTGTAATCAAAGCAAGGAGACGATCGATTGCCAAAACTAATCAGAAGATCAATCGTAATCGATCAACAATCAATCGGGTTCTTCGATAGCCAAAGCCCTAAATTCACAAAGGCTGAAGCCATAGCAAATCTCACAGAAGCAAAGACAAGACCGAAGCCCTAACCAATCTCACACGAAAGAAGACAAGGCCGAAGCCCTAGCAAAACTCACTGGAGCGAACCAAAGGCAAAGCCCTAATTTCAGAGCGAAAAAGGAACGAGATTAAGCCGCCATTTTAGCCCTAATTGAAATCGCAGAGTGTTTGAGAGGTTGAGCGGCGGAGTACGTATTTTGTTAAGTGTTTGAGTGAAACCCTTCAATATTTTGTTAACTTTTGCCGCTTTGTTTTTGCTTCCCGCGTTAAAAATTATTTCAGCCCGCTTTTTTCCAGCCCGCACTCTTTTTTTATAATATTTTTATAAGTCTATAGCTACTGCAACATAGTGTTGATATCTATGCTAACATCCTGAAGCTAATGTTGTAATAGACAAAAATCAGCATAGCTATCGTTACATTGTAGCTAGCAACATCTTGTATTTCGTTGCAATAGGCCATCTATGGCGTAGTGTATTTATTCATTTTAATATATATCTATATCTATGTGTGTATAGATATTTTAACACGTCGGAAATTATATGTATAGTTAGATACTAAATATGCACATATACATATTTATATAATAATAATATATATAATATGTATTTGTATTAACATTTATATATTCTCACACACACATAACGTCAATATTGCACCTATGTAAGCACAAACACCCTATTATTTTTAGACATTCAAGTAATATTTGCACACACATACATGTCCCTTTTAATTATAACACATATTATAATAATAACTTGAACATATTATATTAGCATTTTTTAATTAATATAATAATATTGTTTTTACTTCAAAATCAACCAGTACAAATTACATTAAATATAATTTAATGAAAATCAACTCTGTTGTACAGTAAGCAATTGATGTCATTTTTAGTCTATTAAATAATAGTATAGTAGAAGAATTTCAAGCTCTTTTTATTAATTCCAGGAGTTATCTTTATTCTTCTTAATTCTCTCCAAGTGTAATTTTTTTTTCAAAATCCTTTAATTTATTACTTTATACTTATTCTACTAAACTTCTCATGCTATTTTACATTCAAATACCTACTTTTAAATAATTCTATAATTATTTACAAATCTTTCTTTTTTCTCTCCTAATATTTTACATTAAAGCCCATACATTTAAATTAATTACATAATTCAAATTTTAAATTAATTGGTAAACTTAGTCAACTAATGTTTATTAACAAATTCTAGAAGATGAAAGTTTCAATACGTATACATAGCTAATCAACAAATTGGTAAAAAAATATTTCATTTAGATATAAATATATATTAATCATAAAGCATAAATTATATACATTAACAATAATAAAAAATTATTTTATAAGTTATTTACTGAATGAATTTATTATACATCGCACTGTAAAATTCTATTAAATTAAAATATTTAAAATTTAACTTTTTATACGATTGCTTAGAAACCTTTTCAATTCTCTTCTAATATTCTACGTTCAAATCCATATATTTAACTAACTGTTTAATCTTAAATTTAAACTATTTAAATAAATTTAATTAACCAATACTCATTAATCCATCTAGTTTACCCTAAAAATACGAGAATTTCAATATATACAATATTCAAGATAAGAAAAATTATAAAATTATTACTTTATTTAGAAATAAAAGATATTTAAATCAAATTTTATGATGTATATACAAATGATAATAACTAATTTAATTTCTAAATCATTTACCTTGAAAAATTTATCGTTCATTATATAACATAAATTTATTTTTGACAACCTTTAGAAGATAATTTATCTTTTACAATATTATAATGTGAACGCACATACTGCACTGATAAAAATTAGATAATATAAACATTCTCACTTTCAACATGAAGCAACTCATAAATCGACTAAATGTTACATAACAATATTTTTCAATTATCAAGGTTATAAGCTTGACCCTATTACAACAACATGAAATCTATGGTTAACTGCAAAGATAAAAGTGTTTGAAAATAAGAACTTAAAATGGATTAAAGTTCACATGTAGACAAGTTGGCCATAAGATGCTCTTATCAATTACAGATACATACGAATCTCTTTTCAGTTTTCTCCAACTTTTTTAGATTCAACTCTTTATATTTAATTAGGTAAAGTTATTTATCCACTCATACATATAGAAAAACATCACATAACATAAATTATTTACATATATAGTATTAACTATTTTAAACTATAATCTTTTTCAGTTAGGACATAAATTCCTACAGAGATATTTTGTTAGCAAGGGTTGAACTTTCAAACATACATTTGAGCGTCGTATGTCATTTATTTTATGATTAATATATCATAATAAATTTTTGACAACCACCATACACCTCCACACTCGATATACTTATATAATGCATTGATATGGTGCTCGATCGATGTAGGACGATTGCCCAGGCTGAAAAGAAAATAATACGATCACAGAATCTATAGTATATCTCATAATCCATTGAATAGAATAGAATAGTCAATTGAGATATTAAACATGTGAGAGAGTAATAACTAAATAAGCCATAATATTAGAGTACATAGGTTCACAAAGTTATATAAGATAGTAATAAAGTTAATACAATTAGAAATTAACCCAAAATGTAACTGTCTCTAAATAATATAAACGAGCATTGTCTAGGATCCATAGTGTCATAATGGTATAAGCAATAATAAGCCTACATATTAGTAAGAGAAAGAATCACCTTCTGCTCGTCCATTAGCATAATATGTCATCCAAACCCACTATCCAGCCTGCTCATTAAGAGTACTTCGGATAATAAGAAGCACAACATAAAATCTCGAGTCAGATAATAGTCTGGTGTGAGCGATAAGCAATCTAAAAATACTTTATAAATCGATATAGTAAGGAACAATAGTATGAAGAATTATATCTGACCTATCCATGCATTAAAAGAGTTAGCACATAATACTAATATGCTAATCTACTAACATCACAAAGTGTACAAATCCCGAAAGTGGGAAAATGATTTAGATCTATCCTATCTTATAAACGATAAGTCCAAATTCTTAATATGACCACTTCACGGAAAGACAAACATCATCCCGATCTAAAGGAAGTGGCTTTAGACCTTAATTCGGCTCATATCAAAAGCATAGGCCTTACTAGATTTTTAAGGTTAAAACCATTCAATTAAAATTCTAAGAGTATATAATGTCCCTAAAAGACGTTTTCCAAAATTATAGAGTCATATGACCTTAAATTGATTTAAAAGTAATATTTTGTGGTCCTTCGATACATAAATAAGGATCATTATACTCCTCCTAAGGAATTTCGCCCCGAAATTCCCAAACAAATCAAGGAAAAATCAACCAAAGTTCCTCTACATGTCTAACAATCATAAACACTCAACACTTATCATACATGTAGCCATGCAATAAATAATATAGATATATCTATCCTAGCATGTCAGAAACTAGTCTATCATATATGGTATTAAAAGTGAAAGTAAATACGATAAACAACTTACCACCTAAAGAACTCAGGATATGCGGTCCTTATGCTCTCCTGGGATTCCCACCTTCAATCCATTCACTTTCACTCCAATAAACCTTCACTAACTCCACTATCTTCCCTGAAGCTGCTTCGTATCATGTTGGACAATAAGAACTGGCGTACGAGGTCTTAAAGCTTCTGGTTCAATTTAATATCATTAAGTTGATCTAGTGCAATCATCATGACTGAGTCCTACACAAACTTTCGTAAATGAGAGATGTCAAATACGTTGTGCATGCCCGCCATCTTCTGAGGTAAGTTGATTCTATATGCTAGGTTCCTAATCATCTCTAGTATCGAAAAAGGACCTACGAATCTCGGTGAATCGAACAACATTCATTGGCGGAGAGATCTTCACTAATACCATACCACCGACAGGGAACTCCAAATCTACAGGTCTCTTATCAATGTAGCTCTTCTGTCTATCCTAAGCAGTCTTCATTCATTACCGAATGATTTTGATCTTCTTCGAAGTTTCTCTAATCATATAAATACCAAGTATCAATATTTCGCTCGCATCCTACCAACACAAAGGAGCATTGCATAGTCGGCCATATAATGCCTTAAATGGTGCCGTACTGATACTAGATTGATAGCCATTGTTGTATGCGAACTCTACCCAATGAAAATGATCATCCCACGAGCCTCTAAATTTAAGTATGCAAGCTTACAAGAGACCTTCCAATGTATGGTTATCCCTCTCATTCTGCACATCAGTTTGTGGGTGATAAGCTGTACCAAGATGCAGCTTCATCCCCAGTGCCTCATTTAAGCGGTTCCAACACCCAATAGGGAATAAAGGGTCTCCGTTACTCAAAATTCTCTTTGGTACACCATGGAATCACACTACCCATTTCACATACAACTCGGCTAATTTTGATGCTATTCTATTAGACTTAATGGGTATAAATCGAGTAGTCTTCGTCAATCTATCGACTATGACCATGATACCATCTTACCCTCCTCTACTCCTCAAAAGTCCTTCGATGAATTCCATCGAGACTTGCTTCCACTCCACTCGAGAACTTCAAGTGGTTGCATCAACCCACTCGGAATAGTCAAAGATTGTAACACTTTGGAAATTTTAATAATAAATTCAAATATTAATAAAGGTAGAAAACAAAATTTTACATAGAAGGACAAAATAGTAAAATTTCTATAAATGAAGGAATCTAGGGAATCAGACTTTTCCATTGAGTCAAGTAGATTTTTCTAGCCTAAATTCATATATAAGTGATTAGAAATGGATACCATATGAAGAAAATATAGAATGTTTATTGTAGCGCGCATTTTGTGTTTTGCGCCTATTTGGAGAATTAAATTTAAAGAATGAATAAAGAAAACTTATTTGTTAAGAACTAAGTTGAATATGTTCAAGTTACCCCAAGGAAAAAGAAAAGAAAAGAAAGATGGCAAATGACGAGTGTGCATTTAAAAGAAAACAATGGAAAAAATGTTTATGCACATAAATGTAAAAAATTTCTAAGGAAAAACATTAAATATTATGTATTTAATAGGCTAGATATACTAAGAGATGAAAAAGATAAAGAGTATATCAATATATTTAAAAAGGTACAATTTTGTAAATGAACGTTAATAAATAAGAGAAAGACATTTAGCATAAGAGGAAGGGCATAACTACTCTTTTATGGAAGTTGTTGCTATAGTTAAAATATCCTTCAAGTGTTAAAAAGAGAATATAGCAAAATACCATAAAAAAAGGATACATCTACTTTCATATATGTTTGAAAAATAAGAATAATAATGTATGCATGAAGGTAAAGAGTAACTTTGAAAAGAAAGACAGCATAACAAAATATGTTTGAAAAGAAAGCATTTAATTAAAGTTAAATTTTGAAATGTAAAGGGTATATCTAAAATTATATGCTTGGAAAATAAATGTATATATAAAAGTAAATGATTTTTTCAAGGGATAGGTGTAGATAAATATACTAGTTACTAATGAGATTTATTACCCAACAATGAAAGTTCAAGTAAGAACGGAAATATGATGATATGTTTGAAGAAGAGTAAGAATGCATACAATGTCATAAAAATAAAAAGTAATAAATTATGAAAATGAATTAATTAAAGAAAGAAAGAATATATTTTCCTTTTATTTATAAAGGTTAAAGCCTATAATTAGTGTATATGTTTACATGTTTGAATAGGAATCCGAGGTTTTCTATAAAAGTTAATAATATGCGTATATACACACACATACGGGTATGCTTTTGAAAACAAATATATGGCTCCTTGACATATTTAATGATAATAGAAATGTAAAATATAAATAAGTAGTATTGACTAAATTAGAATAAATGACTATTAGTGACATTGAAAAAGGAGGGAAGGCATAATAACCTAGATATGGAAAGTTAAGTATAAGTCAAGTAATTGAACAAAAAAGTAAATTTCTTAATCATTTTTAAGATGCATATATATTAGCTCCTCTAGCTTTCGTCTCTCAGTGTCGGCCCAGCTTAAGTGGTTAGCAATATATGTATGTATATGTATTAATTAATGAATTGATTTGAGAGACATTAATTAAGATATAAATTAATTGATTAACTGATTAATTGAGTTAAAGGAATGTACATATGTTATTAACCTAAAAAGAAAGTTTGAATACATATAAAACTTATTATTTAAGAAGGCATTCAGGTTCAATGTATCTATTCTAACAGCCTAGATTTAATGAAATAACTTTACTTGGAATAATGTAATTAACTAGTGTACATAATGTTAGCAAAAGATGCTTTAGCCCAAATCAACGCCCCAAATTCATTCCTAACACCTATAAATTCTAGCCCAACCTAAACCCTAAAATCAACATAACAGATTATTGTAATGAAACTCTAATCAATCTTCCTTCTTCTCCAACCCTAAAATTCTTCAAAGTCAAATCAAATAAAATCCTGGTGATGACAGTTGTAACGACCCGCCCCCTCGACCCTCAGAAATCGATACTAATACATCCTCGGTATTCACATTCCTCAAATCCAAGTGCTGGAGAGGCAGATTATCATGGGGTAATGAAAATAAAGATAGAAGACAAAACAAAATATAATCTCACATTGCATTCAACATTTAATTATACATATGAGTAGTACATGCAATTACACCAAATTGCTCCATCAGAGTTCTAGTAAGTACTGATCTAGCCAGGATAATTATAACTACCTATCCTCACAAGTGGTGGTAGATACTTAATACAAAATATAATGGAATTAGAAATAGATGACTATCTACATAGGACCCTCCAGCTTCATGCTCCATCCAAAATGCTCCGAGCTTCTCCCAAAATGTTCCATGCTACCTAACTACTTGGCTGCTCGGAAAAATAGGATATCCAGAGTTTAAATGGAAAAGAAAATAAACTCCATGTCATTCATGGGACTGATATGAGAAACTCAAAATACTGTTATTTGAAAACAAAGGGTATCTCATAAGACCATGCCACACATAAACACGGAATGAGTTTTGACCTTATGATAACCAAATCATTTTCTACACAAAATTTGGTATAGTGACATTCTTACGAACACTTTTCAAGTAAATGTCAAGATCTTAGCCAATATTGTTAAATTATTAAATTCCAGCATACTGGGCTCTATAATCAAGTCCGAAGGAACTTATTGGAGAATGGATTCCATACAATGGCAGGTGAGGAACTACATTCCGTACAGTTAATCACCGGAGGGATGTACCGAGGATCAACAAATTTGAAACCTCTGCACCAGGCAAAACCAGTCTACCAACAGACCCATCTTGGTGGCAGATAGAACCGAATGTAACATGACCCCTGTCATAACCAACCTATCCGGGATCCCATAGCATACACAACATATTTGACATATATAGAGTAATCTAGAAAGGTGATGACAACGCCTTAATGGTTGCAAACTACATAGCCTTACGGCATGCCCTGTTTAAGCCATTTTCGGGTGATGATGCCCGAGGTAACGATTACATTTCACGTAGTACATTCACTTTGAATGCCACATTGCCAATTCCATCATGCACCGTTGATTTCCATAAATGTACAACCTCTGAGTTCATACGTCCCAGAGAAGGGTGTTAAGTATAAGAGAATTACTTCCTACACCACCAAACAGATGTACGTTCGTAAAAATCAATGTGTGTGTATGTTGGAAATGCAATGTTGGACATTCGTCCATACAAGTTGTCCAGAAATAGGACAAACCGAAGAAATTCTCCTACCACATCCTTTCGAGAATCATCCCTAGGATTAGTAGCGAGCAACTCATGCATTGAATGTCAAATAAAAATGCTACTGCCATATATATATGATATGGGAAATTCCAGCGAGAGTCGGTGACATGCAGCCCTTCATTCCATTCATTATCATTCCAAGTCTTCACTTCGAATGCGTAAATTGGTTCGAAGTAGTTTTTGAATAAGAATCACTCAAATCTGACCTTGATTCCTTTAAAGCAATCATCGATAAAATAGATGTTAGGTAAATAGCTGCTTATCATTTGATTAATTACTGTCTTTTTATCAAAAATATATTCTAGAGATATATATCTTTAAAACATTACTTTTCGGTATATATGGAATCACTAAACTTATCTTTAACTTTGGAAATACTAAATCAAAATCAATTTTTCGTAAATCGAGTAAAAAAGGGTTGATAGAAATTATATCTATTCTACTCAACATCAATTTCTATATTCAACCTTTACTATCCATCAAATAACGGTGACACCTTTTAAATTCTCATGGATAGCATAGGTTCCCTCCTTGGAATTTAATACCGAGTATAAGAAGATTATTTCTATACAATCCTAGTTGTACTAATTTTGGAAAATTAAATCATTTATACTTGCCTCGTTTCCGACATTTCGACCATATCTATTCCTCGCCCAGGAAAAAGGCCAGATGAGCCAAGGCACTAGTTGCTCCTGAACATCTCCTTAGTTTAAGCACATCACATCTGGATCTCACGAATAGAAAAATTCAGTTTACTCGTCGGCTTTTAGAGTTAAGATTAAATCACTTGATTTTAACATCTTTTCTCTAAATCATTTATTTAAACTCTTTTAAATAAATTATAAAACCTTCAACTAATCTTTGAAATACTTAATTATTTATTTAAAAACATTTATAAAAGATTTGGAAAAGGAAAATTAAGTTTAAAGCCATATTTCAAAATTTATTATAAGTGCTGCAAAAAGTGTTGTAAATAGAGCTGCGAATAGCGCATTGAAGGCTTATTTGATCAAAACAACTTTTCGATCATTTAGAAATCCATTTTTATAACTCAAATCTCTCTTAAAAAATTTCAAAATATTTATAGATTTTATTCCATATTTTTAAAGAATTAAAAATATCAATTTTAAAGAATTTATTACTTTGGTTTCTGAACTGCCGAACCGCGACTATTTTGAAAACTTGATTTGCTCATATTTCAAAATCTACTATAAAAATCTTAATCTTTTTCTTTAGTTTGAAAAATATGATTATAAGAGTTCGAAAACTTCTTATTACAAAGAACTTTGACTCCAAATACATTGTTCAAATGGATTTAACTTTCTACGGTGCAAAATCGCGAACTGTCATTGCGCGACACGCCTATTTTTGACTCAATTTTCATAACTTGTAAAAACTTCACCAAACTGGATTTTAGTGTTTATAAATTATTTAAACCATTTTAAAGAGGTTTAACAATCTCATATATACCATTTCGTTTGTTAAAGGAAAATGATTTCCTTTGTGATATTCGACGTGTAATAAATGCGAATCATTTCAACATTAAAATAAACATATAATCAACATCCAAACTTGATGATCAAATATGGTAAACATCCATATCAATTATATCACAAAATCCATTTATATATGTATGTGTGTGTGTGTGTGTGTGTGTGTATGGGTGTATACATATAAAATAGAGTTTCTCACTTATTTTTCCATCCAACTAACTTTAAAATTGCTATAACTCCGCTCTAATCGTACTGGAGCCTTTGGAATCGAGCCTTGGACCTTTGGGAAGGCTTATCCTATGCTTGCTAAAGGATGTGGGCTCGACCTTGGGTGGTGGAAGTTGTGGCCGTGGGTTGTAGAGGTGGAAAGGAGTGGATTTGCTTTGGTTTTCAATAGTTTTGACAATACATACTTACTATATAATTTTAATTTCTTTTTGCCATAATTATTGACATAAATTTCCTTAGGCAAGAAGCCATTAATGTAGAGTTTATGAATTGAAGAAGCTTAGGAATTTTTATGAAGAAATGAAGTGAATGAAGGAAAGAGAGGTGGGTGCTATTAATGTTGAAATCCATGTTTTCGTCACATAACACATTTTAAATCACTTTTAAAAACCATTTAAACTCCATTTGGAAATATCACTTTCAAAACATTCCTCTTAAAGATAAACCACTTTTAAAACGATTAACTCCGTATTTAAATCTCGACATAAATCATTTCTATATTTATAAAACTATGTTTATAAATCTCCTTTTTATTTTATAAAACTTAATTTTATAAAATCTCTTTATTTATAAATTCTATTTATAGATTCATTCTTTATAAATCTCATTCATTATAAAAAGCTATTTATAAATACATTTACCAAATATCGATTACAAATCCATTTTTAATATATAAAACACTGTTCATAAATTTAATATTTTATATAAAATATAACTTTTATAAATCTTTTATATGAACTATTCAAAACTCTCTATTTAACATATTTCACAAAAATAATTAATTTAGAGTACAAAAATCATAATTTTATTTTATTTAAACCAAATCCCTTCCTTTTTTATAATTTAACAGTTATTAAAACATATATACTTTTAAAATCACTTTGAAATCCCTTTTAAATCAAAATCATTATTTTATAGTATTTTAAAATGCCAAAAATAAGGCTCGGTCTACTAAAGCACTAAATAAGGGAAATCACATCAATGTGATCAAATATGGCATCTAACATATCATATATCAGAGTATAAGAAAAGTAAAATCAATAGGGTGAGGAATCTAGTTGGATCCTTTCAACTTGTCCCCCTGCATCACATAAGTATAAAATCAAATAATATAAATCAACCACTTCGAGGCAGGATCGTATACAAAAGTGTTATCCGCTCTTACATGGGAGTGTAATAAGGTCTCATCGGCTCCAGGGGAGAGAATATATCCAAACCAACAAATAAAATAGTAAACCATCAAAACAGTTAACAAACAATCAACAATAAATTTATCCACACTTATATTGAAATATAAGTGGGCCGGAGTGGTGAGTTAACTCACCGAATTTCCAGTAATCGCCAAAGTGTTCCAGTTTGAATTAAAATTGAATAGGCATTCAATTTTAGCCCAAATTCCTACTCGCTCCAAATCCATCCAATCCAACTATATATCCTAGTATTGGCAAATACGATCACAATGCAACTTGTCACGTTCAATTTTGACCTCGTACGAACAAGATACGACCGTTAGAACTTTTGAGATTATTAAATTTTTAATTGACTTAAATTAATTAAATTTTGAACTTTAATCGCCTTTCCTTTCAAAAATCTAGGCCGTGCTAAAACAAACCCTCATTCGCGACTTTGTCACCTCACCGCCGCCGCCTCTGTTGATCGCACACCGCCACTCCACCTGGCCAGGACGACCCCAACACCACCGACCCTAGCCTCCAAATCGCCGCCTATCGCCAGAATTTAGCCAAGGACTACCGCGACTTTGAAGTCGATTTCATGCCATGTCGCACCTTCATACTCCATCACAGCTATTGAATAGCTTCGTGAAGTTCTCGCCGTCGTTTTTCATTTAAGGGTTGAGGGCTAATCGGGCCATGGTGGTGCCGATGTATCTCAGCCGTTAGATGGGGCTATTATTTAACGGCGGCTAGGGTTTCTTTAGTTAGGTTTTGCAAAATGAAATATCTCTTGTCCTTTTATAGAAAATTTTGATGACACTATTCACACGTTAAATTTATGAACTCCGATCGAGGCGTGCTGCCTATCGTTTTATATATAATACCCATATTTCGAACACAGTGGAACTAGTATCGGGACCCAATTCCATCATATAAAGAAGTTGACTTTCAAAATCGAATTATATTAATATAGATTCCTTTAATTAATTTCTATGCATTTCGAACTCGCACGATCAGACGATAAGTCCCATCGTCATGAAATTGAACGACATATAATAATTCACTATTATGAATCCAATCGAACTGGTTTCGTCCAAATCCGAGACAGAGTCCCGGAAGGCAATTTTCACATGTTAATTAAAACAATTATTATAAAAATCTATCTAATCAGTTTTATTCAAATTTAAAAGTTTACTGTCTTCATTCTTATTCAAATAGAATTATAAATCAGCTTTTGAAATCATTTTCATTAATATTAAATTCAAGATTCAATTACTTAAACAATTCCAATTATTAAATTTAACAATTGAATTATCAAATAAGTTGCTATATTTGAAACTTAAGTTTTTTAGCTTATAAAATTAACTTTTCAATATTTAAAATCAATTAAATAATCCAAATTCGAATGACTGAAATTCTGGGTCATTACATACTTCCCTCTTAAAAGGATTTCATCGTCGAAATTAGCAAGTAAGAAGAGTGCCACAATCCTATTAACTTTTGTAAACCAATTAGCTGAGATAGATTATAAATTTTTCTAATTATTTATAATTTATTTACAGATTCCAACTAATACCATTCAAAGTCATAACACAAAAATCAAATTTTAGTTATCAAAATTTTTCCTGAATTCTCAAAAAGTTTCTAACGCCTTAAATTCACGGAAATTTCGCCAGTGTCTCCTTTGCACGATTCGATCAGAACAAATTACAATATATATATATATATGTATGTAATCACAAATATACATCTTCAAGGATGAGGCATCCCGTAGGGAAAAAATATAAAAAATACAATACGTAATCTGAGATGTGTACCTTTTATTAATATTAGCTAGCATATACAATCAATATAATGCGGACACGAGCTCCAAATGCCAAGCATACGCCATTCGCACCTACTAATCACTCAACAACCGATGAGGACAAGTATAGGAAAAGCAATATCAATATATAATATGTACTAATATAATAACTAATGTAAGTGTAATAAATGTAACAAGAGAAACCATCCAACAAATAACATCCATCCAATTAATTCGTAACCATATCAATTTGCGTTTTCCAATGTCAATATTTAATTTATTTAAGCCTGTACAATGTACATAAATCATCCATACGCAATATCAAATATGATCACTTGCTCGATCACACCATTTCAGTTCCAAATTAGTATCGTTCATACGACCACTCTAGTGTGGACTCAGATCCAGTTCCTTAATTAGAAACCGCCATTCTCCTTGCATAGCCATATATTATGATAGAGAATCCCACAATCAATCAAAAATCCATATCTAGTGTTCTCCGTCGAGAATCGATTGAAAAATTCTAATTCAGACTGATGTAAATCATCTCGAAATCGTATATTCGAATCTTGATCAAACGGTTATGCGAATAAAATAATATACGTACAACTTATATATTTATTTCAATTGGTTTCTTATTATATACCATTCTTGTTATTCAGATTCTTTTATTTACATTCATTTCATTTACTTTCATTTTTTTATATTGATTTTCATTTACCTTCATTTATTACTTAGTAAATTTCTTTCAATACTAATTTCACTTATGAACCATTCCACCAAATTTTACTTAAGTTTATTATAAACATCTTATACAACCACTTATGTTTATTATCGCTTCAGAACTTAATTTCATATTCGTTTCTATCAAACATCATTCTAAACCATATTCAATTCACTAATTTATTTCATTAGTTCATTTCACTAATTCTTTTCATTAATTCATTTCAAATTACAATCAATGTCATTTCAGAAATCATTTCATTTAACTTAACTTAAGTTAAATTTCATTTCATCTCAATTTTAGGTTTTTGTTTGCTTAACCAAAATGCTCAACCATTTTAAAATCTGGCTTTACTATCCATCTTCTCAAATTCTATAGGTTATACAAACTTATCTACTTAAAATTCCATAAATCTTTACTTAAGTTCATTCACATTCTATAATTACAACTTATGGTATATAATCATTTTACAACTTAAGTTTAAATTCATTTTACGCTCTTCTATATCTAAGAGTATATAAATTTCCAATTAATTTATTTCATCAGAATATTTAACATGTTTAAAATTTGTTTTAACTTACTATTTTTTCTAATTATAAGTTAGAAAAACTTTTTTTACCAAAACACAACTTCAATGGTAGCAATTCATCACTTAGAAACTCGAAAATGAACGCCGATGATGCTGTAGTCATCACCTGATTTATTTCACACCGACTGAAGTGAGTTCAATGCTTTCTATCTCTTTTAGATCCTTTTAAAAATATTTCTACCCAAAATGATTTCTAAATGATATCATCATTATTTCTTCAAAATTGAAAAACAATTTTCAAATCAATGGGATTTAAATCCTCAAATTCTTAGTTTAAATCCATTTTTGTTTATAAATTTTATTTAAAAATACAGTTATATAGTTTCATTTCCTAATATAATATCATTTCGCAAATGTTGATTATTTTAAATATAATTAATACTTTATAATTCACATTTATAAATTCACTTTCTTATATAACTTATTTTACAAATGTTTACCTTTGTTTAGATCATAATAAACAACTTTTATTAACATTATACTTTAAATTTAACCAACATACCATATATAACTATAATAATTTCTAAAACATTATTCTTTTATATATATAAAATATATTTAAGGTAAAATTATTTCATTTATCCAATTTCAAAACGATACTATGTCGAATTGCTATGTTGAAGTGTTTAGAGACCCCTGTCAATAACGTTAATTACTCGTATTGACCAGAATCCATAAGTCACTCAGCAGATCAACCAACACAATATAAAACATTTTTATATCACTAACAAATACACACTCATATCTATAATACACTCAAACTCATTCTATGTTGCTAGTGACCCTATCTATAATGAGTACCCCACCAAAGCCTAGGTGCTCACTAACTTAAGCTCTGACACTAGCTGTAACAACCCTTAAATCCGCACAATTTAAGCAGTCAGTAAACCACATATATCCAAGCAAATTTGAAACAGAAAGATGGATAGTTATGGGAAAGAAAAAAGAAAGAAGAAGAGAAGAGAATAAGAAGAGAATAAGAAGAGAAAAATAAACTAAAACAACATAGAATCTCAAAATCGCAGTGGAACAACTACAAATGAGAAGTTGTAATATACGTACATCAAATCACTAATAATCAGCCATGATACTTATAACAACCTATCCTCACAAATGCTGATAATTCTAAACAACCAATGTAGCGAAAAGTAAACAGATATGTGAATACGACTTGAAGAACTCCAACTCGTCTTCGGAAGCTCCAAAGCATCTAAACTGAATCTGTAAATATACTCGGTCGGATCCGAGCATTTGAAGGGAATAACGCCCAGATTAGTCTGGTAAACCAGTGTGAGAAAACACATCTCAATTGAATTCTTTTAAAGTTATCAAAATCTTTTCTTTTTCAAAACAAAAGGTATCACATAAGACCATGCTGCACATACCTTACGATAACCAAAACATTTCATATCAAATTCCATTATCTTATACTAGTGTCTAGTATACAAATAATATTAATCATAGCCGAAATTGTTACACTATTAAATTCTAGCATAATAGGTTTACAACTAAAACCGAAAGGAACTTATTGGAGAATGAACTTCTAGCATAATAGGTTTATCAAATTCCATTATCTTATACTGTTGTCTTTGCTTTGAAGCTTTGGAGACATCATCTTTTGGGTACTAAGTTTGAGCTCTTCATAGATCATCAGTCTTTGAGGTATATTTTCACTTAGAAGGATTTGAATCAGAGGCAAGTTAGGTGGTTAGAGTTTCTTGCTTCTTATGACCTCGACATCAACTATACCCCTGGGAAAGCTAATGTTGTGGCAGATGCTTTGAGTCGGAAGAAGGCGATGTTGTGTCAGCTTGTTGTTTCTTCTTCTCTTTTGGATCGTATCATGGCCAAGCAGGATGAGGATCAGATGCTTAGGCTTACTAAGGAGAATGTTCGTAGTAGGGTTGGTAGTAGTAGTCTTGATGGTAGTGGAGCTCAGATCGATGATAGAGGTATTTTGAGGATTAATAATCGGATTTGTGTCCCGAATGTTGATGGATTGAGACAGGAGTTACTTTGGGAGAATCATCGATCCAGACTTTCTATTCATCCGGGAGTGACCAAGATGTATCAGGATATGAAGAAGTTGTATTGGTGGAGAGGTATGAAGTGAGATATCTCTATCTTTGTTAGTAGGTGTGCGACTTGTCAGCAAGTCAAGGCCAATCATCAGAAGACCCCTAGTTTGTTGCAGCCCCTTGAGATTCCCAATTGGAAATGGGAACAAGTTTTTAATGATTTTATTGATGGATTACCGAGGACTAGGAGGGTAATGAGAGTATCTAGGTTATTGTGGATAGATTGACCAAATCAGCTCATTTCATTCCGGTCAAGTCTACCCGTTCTGCTTCTAGTTTGTTTGAGATCTACATGAGGGAGATTGTTTGTCTCCATGGTGTTCCTCTCAGTATTGTTTGTGATCGTGATCCTATATTTACTAGTCAGTTTTGGAAAGCTTTTCAGGAATCTTTGGGTACTCATCTGAATCTGAGCACTGCTTACCATCCACAGACCGACGGTCAAACGAAAAGAGTGAATCAGATTCTAAGGGATCTTCTTTGTGCTTGTGTGCTTGACTATGGAGGATCTTGGGAAGATCATCTCCATCTTGTCGAATTTACCTATAATAATAGTTATCAAGTATAATCTAATCTTCTGTTTTAATCTTATCTTAATCTTTTATCTATCTCATTTCTATCTTTGAGTTCATGCTAGCATTAAGATGTCTCCATTTGCTGCTCTTTATGGATGACCTTGTAGATCTCCATCTTGCTGGACTGAATCAGGTAATCGTTTGGTTCTTGGTCCTGAGATGATTTTAGAGGCTTCTGAGAGAGTTGAGGAGATTAGGAGGAAGATGAGGATTGCTCAGGATAGGCAGAAGAAGTACGCTGATAGGCGTAGGCGGAGTTTGGAGTTTGCTGTTGGTGATTTGGTTTTCCTTAAGGTCTCTCCCTTAAGGAATGTTATTCACTTTGGTCGTAGAGGGAAGCTTTCTCCTAGGTTCATTGGTCCTTTTCGCATTGTGGAAAGAGTTGGTTCTTTGGCATATCGCCTGGATTTGCCTAAGAAGTTCTCTGGAGTGCATAACGTATTCCACGTTTCGCATCTTCGTTGCTATCTACATGACCCATCTCTTATTGTTCAGCCTTCTGCTCTCGATAGTTTGGATATTGAGCCAAATCTGACTGTCGAGAGGAAGCCACTTCGTATTGTCGACAGAGGTACGAAGCAGCTAAGAAGGAAATCTGTTAGTCCGGTCAAAGTATAGTGGAGTACTGATGATCGAGATTGTACCTGGGAGACGGAGGAGAGCATTCGTGCTTTGAATCCGGAATTGTTTGTTTCAGGTACTATTTGCTTTTCTATCTTGTTTTTCCTTATTTTCCTTGTTTCTTTTCGAGGACGAAAAGGTTTGAGTGAGGGAGAGTGTAACAACCCAATATTTTTGCAATTATTTTTAAATTAAATTTTATTTCAATATTTTTATTTTTAAAACATTTTAAAAGTGTAGTTGTAATTTTCCAATATTTGTTGTATTTTATTTACAATTTTTAATTCTAGTTTCAATAAATTAAACTATTTTCTTTATTTATTTTTCCTATTTTCCTAAGAATATTTATTATTGTCATTCCTACTTTATTTTGTTTGTCTTTTATTTATTTACTTGTTTTTCTATTTGGTTATTTTGTATAAATAAATTTGGAAATTCAAAGAGTCAAACAAAAGCTTTAACTTGTGACTTTTCAATGCCTAGTCTCTTCATTGTCTTTGCCGTTCAACTCCTTGATGGTGGCCGTGTATTTCTTTTTTTTTCACATGAGAAGTTTTCATTTCATCATCAATTCACGGCTATATATTTTCTGAAAGAAAAAAAATGTAAGCAATGGCTTCTTCTTTTTCCTACTTTTCCTCTTCATTTTTCCATTGTTTTTGCCTTGATTCGTCTACATGCTGCTCGGCCATAGCCTCCACTCCTTCACCGACCACCACCACCATCACCTTCCACTCATCATCCATGGCAACATCTCCTCCTCCTCTGACCAGATCTGGCCGTGACCACTATATGAAACAAACACCTCAAAACTTGCAAAACCCTTCCAAAAAAGTCCTAGCCGAGCCTATAAATTCAACATCCCCTTCATGTTAGCTTCGGCCACCACCCTAGAACCACCACCACCTGATGACATAACCTCTGGCCATCACCTCCTAACCCTGACCTGACTTGTAGTGCCATGGCCGAGCCCATATGACCTCTGGCCGAGCCTAGATGGTGAACCAAACTCCTTTCCTAGCCTTGACCTTTAGCATTCCTCCATTTGTAACTCCAAACTCGTCATCTTCTCTAGCTTAGCCGTGTGTTAGTGAGCCAAACATGAGCCATTTCCACCTATAAACATGTTGTGGCCGAGCATATGTTGAGTCATGGTCAAGCAATTGTGATTTCAAAGCATGGTTAAGCCATTTGTGTCTTTTGTTAATTCTATTTCAATTTGTTTCAATATATTTGGTGTTGAAAATATATTTATATATTGCTTTGTTTTATTTGTTATATACAAGAACAAAATCTTGAGTCTCTCTCCACTTGAATCAAAAGTCGTGCTATCGTGCTTTCTGGAATTTATCTATGTGTTTTGATTTGCGAACTCCAGCCTAAAAAGGCGAGTTATTCACGCTTGACATTCATACTTATAGAATTTGTGAAGTGACAACAAGTGAATGTGTAGAACTGCTATATCATGTTATACCTGCCAGTGATATGTATTATATGATGTTAAACCCTGTTATAAACTTGTCACATCATCTGCTATGTTATATTCTTTTATATTGTTTATTTTATACTGTTTCTCACTCTGCAAGTTCCCTGTAGAATAGAATCACTATGGGTTGAAATGATACATACCCGAACGGACTTTAGAATAAGGAAAAATCGTTATGGGCTGAAATGATAGGCCTGAGCGATTTTTATTTTATTAACTTGAGATTGCAGGTTTGAAATGATAGAACCCGGATTTTTCTTTGTAAATTACGGATTGAAATGTTATATTATCCGTATCACTTGACTTAGGCTAGAAAATATTATACAGACCTGTGGTTATTTTATATATTTATTTGGAAAATTATATGTATTTTAAAATGTAAAAATATGATAATTTGATTTAAAATTGAATTTAAATGATTTAATAACGGGTTAGTGATTTTTCTATAAGTTAAAAATGTTAAATAAATAAATGATTAAATTGTAATTTGAAATAAAACTTAAATTGGAAATTTGTGATTTGGTTTAAAAACGAAGTTTAAGTAAAGAAAATAAAATGGAAATTAAGTTTATTTATGAAATGGAAATTTAAATTTAAGTGTAAAGGTAAATTGTTAAAAAATGCAAAGAATGGGAAAATGGTACACTTGAATTTAATAAGTGAAATTTTTGGAAAATTTGATTTTTATTGTAAAATTTTCCTTTATAAAAATCATAAGTTAAAGGGCATTTAAATGAACGTTTTTGAAGTGGAAAAATATGATTTTTATAAGTTAAAATGGTTAAAATCGAAGTTTATTTGTTTCTGAAATTTTATTATAAAATCAGGAAATTGAATTAGTAGCACTTCAGAAATGCTATCATTTCTGAAATTAACTTACAATCTAAGTAAAGGATACTACAGCACTTTGTAAGTGCTGTGGTTGATGCAAATGAACTAAAGACTAAATTAACTAAGGGCTACTGCATCACTTGGTAAGTGCTGTGGTTGCTGAATTAAAACTAAAACTTGAAACTAAATAAAGAGCTAAAGTAGCACTTGATAAGTGCTGCAGTTTGCTGAAATGAGATTTTTCAAATGAAACTGAACTACTATAACAGTTTTGTAAATGCTGTTTTTTTCTGAATTATGAGATTTTTCAAATGAAACTGAACTACTACAGCAGTTTTGTAAATGCTATTTTTTCTTAATTGAACTATTTTTCAAATGTAATTGAACTACTACAGCAGTTTTAAATGCTGTCTTTGCTGAATTGAATTGTTTTCAAATGTAACTTACCACAGCATTTTCTAAGTGCTGCGAAAGCTGAAATTTCAATGTTTTAAAGTATTTAAGTGAATAAATGAGCTCAGAAAAGGCTAAATTTTTGGGAATTGAATATTTGATTTGTAAGTATAATGACTTTACTTTTAAATGGTTTAAATGATGTGTTTTGATTTGAAATATAAACCAATTTAAATTGTATAACCACGGGTTATAATAACGATTGGTTGTTAAAGAGACCGGGATCAGATATGGACATACTCTCTGTCGATACCGAAAACCACTTTAACAACTGTGTACGCGGTGGAGTTTCCAGAATGAAGTACGATGGTGGCGACGATCCTATTGAGGTATGAACGTGGACCTGACTCCCGTGAGTTGGCTTAAGGTGGCTAAAACAGGAGCGATCGACGGGCCAATGAGGTAGCACCTCTGATCGGACACACTTCTTCGATACCATTCTATTACTTTTGTGATTGATTGGGTGCACCCCTTGATTTTGGGACTGTGGCTCGAGGTGGGCGGTAGTGGCTGCTATGCGTTTCCACCAGCCCGGATGCGTAATTGGTATATCTACCCTGGCATTGCCTAGTTGTGCCGTGTCACCTACCATATCGAACTTTACTACGAGTTGAGATTTGTGCCGTAGCTTGTGGAGTATTGAGGGTAGCCCCCGATCTGGGAGCATGCTAATATTGGATAGACTACTGGGACTATTACGTGTTAAGGTGGAAAATGTAAAGCCTTAATGCTATTTAAAAGTAAGTTTATTTTATAATTAGACATTATTATAATAGCGAATATTACTACATAGTAGATAGTTTAACAGATCCTTAAAGAATGGGCGATCCCAAGCATTCTTTAAGCCACTTGTGCATTTTATTACAGTTCACTTGAGTTGGTTTACATTGTATAAGTATGTATGTCCTGACTCGAGTATTTGTGTTTTGGTTTATGCTCGGGTCAGCTTGAGTATCAGCTTTGGATCTCACCTTCTGAGCTAGGACCGTTGGAGATCATCTTTTATTTAGTTGCTATCTATTTCCATTCAATATTTCTATGTCAGCTTTGTATTAGAGACATATGTATTTGCGATTTCTACTATACTTATGTATTCAGACTACTGTTGTATCTGTTTTTCAGACTATGTATTTTGAATCTGTTTTGAGACTATGTATTGTAGTGGCTTCATGAACCACTATTTTTTTTTATTTTCCGCTGCGAGTTATTCTGATATTCTGTGTCTGTGATTCTGTGAATGGTTTTATTTGCTCCAAATATATTACAATCTATTGTTTTGTATTATTCAAGTCCGACATGTGTGGTTTTATTGTCGATTTGAATGGTCCAAAATAGTGGGTCGTTACATTTGGTATCAGAGCTTTGGTTTTAGGCAAACCTTAGCTTATGGAGCAAAAACTCATTAGAGATAGGGTAGAAATACCCTAGAATGAGTGGAATCAACCTCAGAATCATTTCTTTGTGAGAGAACGTATTTTCAAAGTATAAAATGATTTTAAAACGATTTTTCAAAGGATTTTTTTTCAAAGATTATTTTGATATAAAATTTTCTTGTTTTAAAAGCAAATTTTCTAAACTTCCTTCCTTTCGCATCTAACTTGTTAGAAATTTCTTTAATTAGGATATTCATCCAAGTGATTTTATCTTATCTTATCTTTGTCTTCTATGTACCTTTGTCCTAAAATTCATTCTTGATTTTTCAGGACGAATCATGGAAACGCCAGAGGTAGGGTTCGTGGTATTGCCCCAACTCCTCAACCTGCTGCACCTGTTAGGTTTATTGTTCTCTGTAAGGAATTCTCCCAACTTGGTGGAACCAAGTTTACCGGTTCAGAGCGCATTATTGAAGCCCAGCAATGGTTACGGAGTTTAGAGAGGATCTTTACCGGTCTTGAGATTTCTGATGCCCAGAAACGTCAATTAGCAGCTTGGCAGCTGCAGGAGTCAGCCTTGGATTGGTAGGAGTCTGTTACAGCTCACACTAACGAGGGTGATATTTCCTGGGAGCAGTTTAGGTATCCATTGTGTTATCTTGAATTTTGTTCCCATTTCCTTTCTTCTTGAATCTATCTTAAGTTTTGTTTCTGTATCTTCTTTCCAGGGAGGCTTTTGTGGCAAAATGGATGCCCGAAGCTAGGAAATCTCAACTTTATCGTGAGTTTATGGATCTCAAGCAGGGTACCATGTCCTTTTCTGAGTATGAGCGGAAGTTCAATGAACTTTCCAAGTTTGGTCCTGGCCTTATTGACACCTAACTTAAGAAGAATGAAAAGTTCATAGCTGGAGCTCGCCTAGAGTTCTATGATCCTCTCATTTCTCATGTTCATGGCACTTTCACCGAGCTTATGGATATGGCTATTCGTTATGAGAACCCTACTTCCAAGAGTCCTGCTGTTGCTAGTGCTCCTGCATCTCAGTCTTCCTCTGCTAACTCTAGGAAGGGAAAGCCAAATTTCCATCAACAGAAGAAGAATTGGCTCAAGAATATAGGATTGGGATCTTCATCTTCTCCTTCTCAGAGGCACCCTATCGACCTATCTACCATTACCTGTTTCAAGTGTGATCAGAAGGGACACTATGTTAATAGTTTCCCTACTTCAGTTGGTGCTGCTACTCCTCCACCTCAGAATACCAGGAACAACCTCTGTCATGTCTGTCTGCAGCCTGGTCATTTCAAGAATGATTGTCCTTTGTATTAGAAGGGCAAGCCATTTGGTATTTTTGCTGTTACATCTGCTTCTTCACCTGCTCCACCTGCACCTGCTCCTACTCCTAGTGATAACCAAGGTACTCTTCAAGGCACCTTTTCTTTATTTCATCATCCTGTTCGTGTTTTATTTGATACTGGAGCTTCGCATAGTTTTATTTCTGTGGATCTTTGTGATAAGTTTGAGCATCTCCTTTCTCCTGAGTATGCTTCTGTTCCTTTATGTGTTTCAAATCCTATTGGGGGTCCTGCAAATCTTAATTGGATTTGTAAGCATGTGAAACTCTTTCATTCTGGTTATCGGTTTTTTGGAGATTTCTATGTTCTGGGTTTCGATGCTTTTGATTTATTGCTTGGAGATGATTGGTTAAGGAATCATGATGCCCGTATCTCTTGCAAATCCCGAATTGTGTCTCTTATGGGAGATAAGGCTGATCCTTTGATTATTCAGTGCCGCATGCCCCAGGATTTTTCTGGCAATTTTATTTATTCTCTAGATTCTTCTCCGGGCGATCTTCAGTCGACTCGTGTGGTCAAACTTTATCCCGATGTATTTGGTGAAGTCACTGCTTTACCCCCTAAGCGGGAAATTGATTTCCGTATTGATCTTATTCCTGGAGCTCGACCTGTAGTTCTTCCCCCTAGAAAAATGGCACCCCGTGAGAAGGTTGAGTTGGGAAAGCAAATTGAGGACTTGTTCTCCAAAGGTCTGATCAAACCTAGCCATTCAGAATGGGGAGTAGCGGTGGTTTTCGTCACCAAGTCTGATGGTTCTCTCCAGATATATGTTGATTATAGGGAGCTAAACAAGCTCACTATGAAAAACAGATATCCAATGCCTCGCATCAATGATATGTTTGATCAGCTTTATGGTGCCACTGTTTTCTCTCAGCTTGATCTTGCCACAGGTTTCCACCAGCTCAGAGTTGCTGAGGAAAGTATTCCCAAGACTGCTTTCCGTACTGAGAATGGGTTTTTTGAATGGTTAGTCATGCCTTTCGGTTTGACTAATGCTCCTGCTTTCTTTGTTGATTTGATGAATCGTGTTTTTCGTGATGTGCTTAATAAAAATTTTCTAGTCTTTGTTGATGATATTCTCATTTTCTCTAAGTCTAAGAAAGAACATGAGTCGCATTTGAAATCTATTCTTGAGACTCTTAGAAATCATCAGTTAAAGGCTAAATTTTCTAAATGCCATTTCTGGAAGGATGAAGTCCGATTCCTCGGGCATATTGTTTCTGGTAATGGAGTTTCTTTTGATTCAGTCAAGATCGCTGCGATCAATGTAAGTCTTTCTTTCCTTCTCTTTCCTTGTTTCATTCAGTTTATTCTATCTTTCCAGTTGTCCTTATTTATCCCTATTCTGTGCAGGATTGGGAAACTCCTAGGACTCCTATTGATATCCGTAGTTTTCTAGGCTTTGCCGGTTATTATTGGAGATTCATTGAGAATTTTGCTTAGATTGCTGCACCTCTCACCGCTTTGACTCGTAAGAATGCTAAGTTTATTTGGAGTAATGAGTGTAAAGCTGCATTCAGTGAGTTAAAGCACAAGCTTACTTCCACACCAGTTCTTACCGTTCCAAATGGAAATGAGGGATTAACGGTATACACTGATGCTTGTTGTAAAGATTTGGGAGCTATTCTGATGCAGGATGGGAAGGTCATTGCTTATGCCAGTCGTCAGTTAAAGACCCATGAAGCCAATTACGCTGCTCATGATTTGGAATTGCTAACTGTTGTCTTTACTTTGAAGCTTTGGAGGCATCATCTTTTGGGTACTAAGTTTGAGCTCTTCACAGATCATCAGCCTTTGAAGTATATTTTCACTCAGAAGGATTTGAATCAGAGGCAAGCTAGGTGGTTAGAGTTTCTTGCTTCTTATGACCTCGACATCAACTATACCCTTGGGAAAGCTAATGTTGTGGCAGAAGCTTTGAGTCGGAAGAAGGCGATGTTGTGTCAGCTTGTTATTTCTTCTTCTCTTTTGGATCGTATCATGGCCAAGCAGGATGAGGATCGGATGCTTAGGATTATTAAGGAGAATGTTCGTAGTAGGGTTGGTAGTAGTAGTCTTGATGGTAGTGGAGCTCAGATCGATGATAGAGGTATTTTGAGGATTTATAATCGTATTTGTGTCCCGAATGTTGATGGATTGAGACAGGAGTTACTTCGGGAGAATCATCGATCCAGACTTTCTATTCATCCAGGAGTGACCAAGATGTATCAGGATATGAAGAAGTTGTATTGGTGGAGTGGTATGAGGCGAGATATCTCTATCTTTGTTAGTAGGTGTGCGACTTGTCAGCAAGTCAAGGCCGATCATCAGAAGACCCCTGGTTTGTTGCAGCCCCTTGAGATTCCCAATTGGAAATGGGAACAAGTTTCTATGGATTTTATTGATGGATTACCGAGGACTAGGAGGGGTAATGAGAGTATCTGGGTTATTGTGGATAGATTGACCAAATCAGCTCATTTCATTCCGGTCAAGTCTACCCGTTCTGCTTCTAGTTTGTTTGAGATCTACATGAGGGAGATTGTTCGTCTCTATGGTGTTCCTCTCAGTATTGTTTGTGATTGTGATCCTATCTTTACTAGTCAGTTTTGGAAAGCTTTTCAGGAATCTTTGGGTACTCATCTGAATCTGAGCACTACTTACCATCCATAGACCAACGGTCAAACGGAAAGAGTGAATCAGATTCTAAGGGATCTTCTTCGTGCTTGTGTGCTTGATTATGGAGGATCTTTGGAAGATCATCTCCATCTTGTCGAATTTACCTATAATAATAGTTATCAGTTATAATCTAATCTTCTGTTTTAATCTTATCTTAATCTTTTATCTATCTCATTTCTATCTTTGAGTTCAGGCTAGCATTAAGATGTCTCCATTTGCTGCTCTTTACGGACGACCTTGTAGATCTACATCTTGCTGGATTGAATCCGGTAATCGTTTGGTTCTTGGTCCTGAGATGATTTTAGAGGCTTCTAAGAGAGTTGAGGAGATTAGGAGGAAGATGAGGATTGCTCAGGATAGGCAGAAGAAGTATGCTCATAGGCGTAGGCGGAGTTTGGAGTTTGCTGTTGGTGGTTTGGTTTTCCTTAAGGTCTCTCCCTTAGGGAATGTTATTCGCTTTGGTCGTAGAGGGAAGCTTTCTCCTAGGTTCATTGGTCCTTTTCGCATTGTGGAAAGAGTTGGTTCTTTGGCATATCGCCTGGATTTGCCTGAGAAGTTCTCTGGAGTGCATAACGTATTCCACGTTTCGCATCTTCGTCGCTATCTGCATGACCCATCTCTTATTGTTCAGCCTTCTGCTCTCGATAGTTTGGATATTGATCCTAATCTGACTGACGAGAGGAAGCCACTTCGTATTGTCGACAGAGGTACGAAGCAGCTAAGAAGGAAATCTGTTAGTCTGGTCAAAGTACAGTGGAGTACTGATGATCGAGATTGTACCTGGGAGACGGAGGAGAGCATTCGTGCTTCGAATCTGGAATTGTTTGTTTCAGGTACTATTTGCTTTTCTATCTTGTTTTTCCTTATTTTCCTTGTTTCTTTCTTTTCGAGGACGAAAAGGTTTGAGTGGGGGAGAGTGTAACAACCCAATATTTTTGCAATTATTTTTAAATTAATTTTTTTTTCAATATTTTTATTTTTAAAACATTTTAAAAGTGTAGTTGTAATTTTCCAATATTTGTTGTATTTTATTTACAATTTTTAATTCTAGTTTCAATAAATTAAACTATTTTCTTTATTTATTTTTCCTATTTTCCTAAGAATATTTATTTATAGTCATTCCTACTTTATTTTGTTTGTCTTTTATTTATTTACTTGTTTTTCTATTTGGTTATTTTGTATAAATAAATTTGGAAATTCAAAGAGTCAAACGAAAGCTTTAACTTGTGACTTTTCAATGCCTAGTCTCTTCATTGCCTTTGCCGTTCAACTCCTTGATGGTAGCCGTGTATTTCTTTTGTTTTTCACTGAGAAGTTTTCATTTCATCATCAATTCATGGCTATCTATTTTCCGAAGAAAAAAATTTAAGCAATGGCTTCTTCTTTTTCCTACTTTTCCTCTTCATTTTTCCATTGTTTTTGCCTTGATTCATCTACATTTTGCTCGGCCATAGCCTCCACTCCTTCACCGACCACCACCACCATCACCTTCCACTCATCATCCACGGCAACATCTCCTCCTCCTCTGACCAGATCTGGCCGTGACCACTATATGAAACAAACACCTCAAAACTTGCAAAACCCTTCTAGAAAAGGCCTAGCCGAGCCCATAAATTCAACATCCCCTTCATGTTAGCTTCGGCCACCACCCTAGAACCACCACCACCTGATGACATCACCTATGGCCATCACCTCCTACCCCTGACCTGACCTGTAGTGCCATGGCCGAGCCCATATGACCTCTGGCCGAGCTTAGATGGTGAACCAAACTCCTTTCCTAGCCTTGACCTTTAGCATTCCTCCATTTGTAACTTCAAACTCCTCATCTTCTCTAGCTTAGCCATGTGTTAGTGAGCCAAACCCAAGCCATTTCCACCTATAAACATGTTGTGGCCGAGCATATGTTGAGTCATGGTCAAGCAATTGTGATTTCAAAGCATGGTTAAGCCATTTGTGTCTTTTGTTAATTCTATTTCAATTTGTTTCAATATATTTGGTGTTGAAAATATATTTATATATTGCTTTGTTTTATTTGTTATATAGAAGATCAAAATCTTGACTCTCTCTCCACTTGAATCAATAGTCGTGCTATCGTGCTTTCTGGAATTTATCCGTGTGTTTTGATTTCCGAACTCCAGTTTAAAAAGGTGAGTTATTCACGCTTGACATTCATACTTATAGAATTTGTGAAGTGACAACAAGTGAATGTGTAGAACTGCTATATCATGTTATACCTGCCAGTGATATGTATTATATGATGTTAAACCCTGTTATAAACTAGTCACATCATCTGCTATGTTATATTATGTTATATTATTTATTTATACTGTTTCTCACTCTGCAAGTTCCCTATAGAATAGAATCACTATGGGTTGAAATGATACATACCCGAACGGAATTCAGAATAGGGAAAAATCGTTATGGGCAGAAATGATAGACCCGAGTGATTTTTATTTATTTTATTAACTTGAGATTGCGGGTTTGAAATGATAGAACCCGGATTTTTCTTTGTAAATTACGGATTGAAATGATATATTATCCGTATCACTTGACTTAGGCTAGAAAATATTATATAGACCCATGGTTATTTTATATATTTTTTTGGAAAATTATAAGTATTTTAAAATGTAAAAAATATGATAATTTGATTTAAAATTGAATTTAAATGATTTAATAAAGGGTTAGTGATTTTTCTATAAGTTAAAAATGTTAAATAAATAAATGATTAAATTGTAATTTGAAATAAAATTAAATTGGAAATTTGTGATTTGGTTTAAAAATGAAGTTTAAGTAAAGAAAATAAAATGGAATTTAAGTTTATTTATGAAATGGAAATTTAAATTTAAGTGTAAAGGTAAATTGTTAAAAAATGCAAAGAATGGGAAAATGGTACACTTGAATTTAATAAGTGAAAATTTTGGAAAATTTGATTTTTATTGTAAAATTTTCCTTTATAAAAATCATAAGTTAAAGGGTATTTAAATGAACATTTTTGAAGTGGAGAAATATGATGTTTATAAGTTAAAATGGTTAAAATCGAAGTTTATTTGTTTCTGAAATTTTATTATAAAATCTGGAAATTGAATTAGTAGCACTTCAAAAATGTTATCATTTTTGAAATTAACTTAAAATCTGAAGTAAAGGATACTGCAGCACTTTGTAAGTGCTGTGGTTGATGCAAATGAACTAAAGGCTAAATTAACTAAGGGCTACTGCAGCACTTGGTAAGTGCTGTGGTTGCTGAATTATAACTAAAACTTGAAACTAAATAAAGAGCTACAATAGCACTTGATAAGTGCTGCAGTTTGCTAAAATGAGATTTTTCAAATGAAACTGAACTACGACAATAGTTTTGTAAATGCTGTCTTTTCTGAATTGAACTATTTTTCAAACGTAATTGAACTACTACGGCAGTTTTAAATGCTGTCTTTGCTGAATTGAATTGTTTTCAAATGTAACTTATCGCAGCATTTTCTAAGTGCTGCGAAAGCTGAAATTTCAATGTTTTAAAGTATTTAAGTGAATAAATGAGCTCAGAAAAGGCTAAATTTTTGGGAATTGAATATTTGATTTGTAAGTATAACAGCTTTACTTTTAAATGGTTTAAATGATGTATTTTGATTTGAAATATAAACCAATTTAAATTGTATAACCACGGGTTATAATAACGATTGGTTGTTAAAGAGACCGGGATCGGATATGGACATACTCTTTGTCAATACCGAAAACCACTTTAACAACTGTGTACGCGATGGAGTTTCCAAAATGAAGTAGGATGGTGGCGACGATCCTATTGAGGTATGAACGTGGACCCGACTCCTATGAGTTGGCTTAAGGTGGCTAAAACAGGAGCGATCGACGGGCCAATGAGGTAGCACCTTTGATCGGACACACTTCTTCGATGCCATTCTATTACTTTTGTGATTGATTGGGTGCACCCCTTGATTTTGGGAGTGTGGCTCGTGGTGGGCGGTAGTGGCTGCTATGCGTTTCCACTAGCCCGGATGCGTAATTGGTATATCTACCCTGGCATTGCCTAGTTGTGCCGTGTCACCTACTATATCGAACTTTACTATGAGTTGAGATTTGTGCCGTAGCCTGTGGAGTATTGAGGGTAGCCCCCGATCTGGGAGTATGATAATACTGGATAGACTACTGGGACTATTACGTATTAAGGTGGAAAATGTAAAGCCTTAATGCTATTTAAAAGTAAGTTTATTTTATAATTAGACATTATTATAATAGCGAATATTACTACATAGTAGATAGTTTAACTGATCCTTAAAGAATGGGTGATCCCAAGCATTCTTTAAGTCACTTGTGCATTTTATTATTGTTCACTTGAGTTGGTTTACATTGTATAAGTATGTATGTCCTGACTCGAGTGTTTGTGTTTTGCTTTACGCTCAGGTCAGCCTGAGTATCAAATTTGGATCTAGAGCTAGGACTGCTGGAGATCAACTTTTATTTAGTTGCTATCTATTTCCATTCAGTATTTCTATGTCAGCTTTGTATTAGAGACATATGAATTTGGGATTTCTACTATACTTATGTATTTAGACTTCTGTTGTATCTGTTTTTCAGACTATGTATTTTGAATCTGTTTTGAGACTATGTATTGTAGTGGCTTCATGAACCACTATTTATTTTATTTTCCGCTGTGAGATATTCTGATAATCTGTGTCTGTGATTGGTTTTATTTGCTCCAAATTTATTACAATCTATTGTTTTGTATTATTCAAGTCCGACATGTGTGGTTTTATTGTCGATTTGAATGGTCCAAAATAGTGGGTCGTTACACATGTGTATGACGACCACAATATATACACAAGTCAAAAATTTACATATATCAGAGTCAACACAAAAGACTATAACAAAGAGGTGCTAGTAGATATATCCAAGCGGAAGCAGAAAGGCTAAGTCCAAAAGGGTACCTAACCTGAAACATCTCGGTCTGACCCGAGTATAAAATACACGGGTCAGTCTAGCTAAAACAATCAGTTTAAAAGAATAAACGATAATAAGAGTATAAGGACAAGGGTGATATTCTTCTCGAATGAGAAGAAATAATTCTAAGTATAAGTGGTTACTACAAGTGACATATCTAAGTATGAGTGGTTACTTCAAGTGATATAGTGTACCACTAAACATGTGAATAATCTCAAAAGAGATAAACAATATTCAACAAAAGCACTAAATATAGCAAGCCTTATATCATCGGCATATAACGAAATCAACAAATATGGTTTAGGGAAAGTCATAACTCCAAAAATGATAAATCCTAAATAAACGCCATAACGGCAATCTCAATAAACGCCAAGTGTAGGCAACTCAAATCTCAATATAGAACTCAAAAGAGTTCAAATTCCCAAAAGGTAATCGCCATATATATATAATATCAAACGGCTTGAATGGCCAACCATGAAAAAGGCGATACACTTAGGAAATCACAATAACCAATGAAAACATCTCAAAGAATTTTGCACGTGCATATGGCCGAAGCCTGCCAAGTACTGCACTCTCAAATAAGGCGCCACGCCCGAAGGCAAATACGTCGCAATGACAAAAATTCCGAAGGACAAATACGCCGCAATGGCAAACATCTCAAGGAAAAATACGCCGCAATGGAAAATACACCGCAATGGCAATGACCCGAAGGTCCAGTACTGGCAATACGTCACAATGATAAATGTGTCACAAACTCCCAGATGGGAACTCGAAAAGTGTTAACGTATGTCCCACACCACATGTTTGCACTCAACGGTTTACTAACCGCTAGTAAATGCCACACTAGAAAACAGTAAAACATTTACCTCATCTCATCGGTAAACTCGACCCGAAGGTCAAAACGATCAAACGGATAAGTCAAGAATTAACCGATAAGATAAACGCACGTGTCACAAACCACGTGTTTTACCAAACCGTTTAATTCTCCTTCTCATTCGCTCGAATAGTACAAAAACGTGTATTTTATATATAAAATAATTTAATTGAGAAAACAAGCTTTTAAAACAATTTTTCGAAATCGATTTTGAAAATAATCTTTGAAAATTCCCTTATTATAGAGTATATAGATTTTATAGCTTGAAAATAATTTAAAAATATTATATAATAATTATTTCAAAAGCCAAGTTATTTTAAAAATTATTTCAAAATATTTGGAAAAATCTGTGCTCGAAATCAAAGCTAAACATTGAAAATTCTCAATAATCGATATTCAAATTCAGTTCAAAAACGATTCAAATTTAAATTTCAAATTCACCAAAATCTTGGCTAGCCTATTGATAGACATCATAGCCCTCAAAACAGTTCGGAAATATCCCAAAACATGAAGTGGAAGTCAAAAGTCGGATGGAAAAAGAAGGCGGAACACAAAAAAATGCATTGGCAAAAACAATACCCAGGTCTGAAATCTTCTCCGGTTTCAACTTTCAGACATAATTCGAATGGCTTAGTGACCTCGGAATGGTCTGAAATTTGACAATCACAAATTATAACAATTTATCTATAAACTGGAAAAAGATTCACTTAATTCCGATAAGAAATGGTAAAGAAATGGAATTCCAAACATGGACTCAGGCCATGTTGAATTCTGCCCAGGTCTAAAAACTCTCTCGGGTTCAATTTCCCGACAAGAAACAGGGGACCGAACGACCTCCGATTGAAATGAAAATGGGTATGCATATAGTAGAAAACTTCAATTTTCAAATAAAAATGAATCAATAATTTCCAACAGGAAATGAAAAAAATACGCTGTCTCAAACATGGACTCAGGCCATGTTTGCAGCAGCTCAGAAAACGGAAATATACCCAGGTTTGGAAACCATCTCGGGTTCAATTTACAGGCATGAAACAGAGGACCAAACAACCTTTGATTGAACTGAAAATTGGTATGCACATAGTAGAAATCTTCAACTTTCAAATAAAAAAAGAAACATTGAATTCCGATTGGAAATGAAAAAGATATGCTATCTCAAACATGGACTCGGTCCATGTTTGCAACAGCTCAATATGTACAGGTGAATTACAGTGCTCGTGTTGATTTTGCAGTGCAGTTTTCAGGCATCAAACGAATATGTTTTACAATGAAGAAATTTTACAGCTATGTACAACTACATCTGAACTAACAACTGAAAGAAATCTGGCAACGTTTCGTTGCCGGAATTGAAAGTTATCAGCATGCAAAGTAAGAGACAGATCAGTTTTGAACAGAAACAAAAACAACTCCAGGAATCAATGTACAGAGACTAATTTTTCACTGCTTTTGAAATTTTGAAGCTTAGCTTAGCTAGTTTTTGTGAGTTATTCAACTCACCTTGCTTAAGAAGTGCTAAAAGTCGGATTAGAGCTAAAAGATTAGAGCTTTGCAGTGATTTTGGCCTTCAAGAACCTGTATAGGAAGAAATAGAGACATGCAACAAAGAGACAACCACAGCTCAAAGTCTAGATTTCATGAAATAGTTTAGGTTTAGGAATAGATTACCTTTGAATTCCACTTGTTTGATAAAAATCTCAACTTGCTTGAAGGAATTGGAGTTTTAAAAGCTTGAATGAGAAATTGGTGAGGTTTGGTTTCTTTTCCTATTTCCTGATTTGAGGAAGAAGGTGAGAATAGTTTTCTATACATACAGGTAAACTATTTTCCTCTTTTCCTATTTCTATTTTAGGCTAATGGGCTTGTGGACCAAAAAATTAATTTAGCCTAAGGTTTTAATTCAACACTTAACAAATGTACATATATACACACTATGTTATGAATCAATGCATTTTTCTTTCAAGTTTTAATCCAAACAATTAATGTAAACCTACATACATATGAAATAAAATATTTTTCATCATATAAAAAGATAATTTTAGTTTTATAAATATTTTTATTATTAAAAACCCTTATTTACACAAATACACAATTTTACACTAATAAATGCATAAAACCTTATTTTTAACTTCAAAAATTCTACAAAATTATTTTCTTGCTTAGAAAAATATAACAAAACATTTCAAACTCAACTTTATAATCAAAACACATTTTAAACCAAATTTCACCTTTTTATTTAAATAGACAACCTTTAAAAATAAAATACTTTTTTTAAAAATTATTAAAAGAAGTAATTGGCAATAATTAAAAAAATTATTGCATTTTCACTAAATAAAAACCAATTTCCATTCATTATTAACCCAAAAAAACAAAATAAAGTTTCCAAACTTTATTTTCACATTTTATTTCCAAAAATTCATTGTTTATTCCAAATAAACAATTTAAAATCTCCAATTTTGTTTTAATTCACAATATTAAATTATAACTACGGTTATAATTTAATATTAACAAGTAATCACCAAAACCAGGGTTGTTATAGACTCCCCCCTTAGGAAAATTGCATCCTCGCAATTTCTAGAGAAGAGTTTGTATTCAACATAATTATTTCATCAATCAAAAGAAAAAGATAAGCTTGAGATAAAATATTCTCACCATCGCTATGCGAAGAAAGAAAACCAGGGTAGGATCGCTCGATAAACTCTTTGTTTCCCAAGTGCAGTCATTGGGATTTGCGGACCATTGAACTTTAACAAGCGGCACGTCCTTATTTTGAAGGCATCTCACCTTCGAAGCAAGTACGTGAATAGGCTGCTACATAATAGATAGGTCCGGTGAGATCTCAAGCTCTTGCAAATTAGGAGAATCGATAATAGAATCCGACTCTTGAAGACACTTTCGAAGCTGAGAGACGTGAAACACGTCATGAATGCCAGATAGATGAGCTGGAAGTGAAACTCTATAAGCCACATGGCCAATACGTTCAATAATAGGAATGGTCTTATAAAGCGAGGAGCCAATTTCCCAGTCGTACTGAAACACATAACCCCCTTCAAAGGAGATACACGGATAAAGACGAGATCACCGATAGAGAACTCGAGAGGCTTCCTATGGTTGTCCGCGTCGGATTTCTGACGGCTCTGTGCCTCTTTCATTCTCTGACGGATAAGAATAATCTTCTCAGAATAATCACGAATAGAATCGGGGCCTACAATAAGCTTCTTCCTAGATTCCAACCATCAAGAAGGTGATCAACATAGCCTTCCATATAAGGCTTTGAAAGGAGCCATACCGATACTAGACTGAAAGCTGTTGTTGTAGGTGAACTCTACAAGCGGCAAGTGGTCCTCCCAACTACCACCAAAATCCAGAATGCAAGCACGAAGAAGATCCTCAAGAATACGATTCACCCGTTCAGTCTGTCCATCAGACTGCGGATGATATGCTGTGCTGAAATTAAGCTTTGTTCCCAAAACTTGCTGAAGGCTCTGCCAGAAATGACTTATTGAAAGCAGATCACGGTCATAAACAATCGAACTAGGAATACCGTGAAGTTTCATGATTTCCTTAATATATAACTTGGCCAGATGAGAAGCAGCCCTATTAGACTTAATAGGAATGAAGTAAGCAGACTAAGTGAGGCGATCAACAATAACCTAAATACTGCAATGGCCTGATCTCGAACGAGGTAGGCCATCAATGAAATCCATGGAAATCTGATCTCATTTCCAATAATGGGACCTCTAAAGGCTGAAGAAGACCAGAAGGGCGCTGATGCTCGGCTTTGATGAGTTGACAAGTCATGCAATTACTCACATAACTTACCACATCACACTTCATGCCCTCCCAATAATAAAGGCGACGCATATCGGCATACATCTTGCTACTGCCGGGATGAATGGTATACTTAGAACGGTGACAATCATCGAGAATGTCCCGTCTAAGTCCAGATTCAAAAGGCATGACTAAACGGTTCTTCTTACGAAGACACCATGAGAATTAATGCTGAAATCCCTCAATTCCTCGTCATAGGATTCAGATTCACAAATCTGAATAAGGTGCACAAGATCTAGATCTTACCACCGAGCATCGGCAATACGATCCAATAAGCTGGGTCGAGCTTCCAAACTGAATAATAAAATAGGCTAATCAGAAGATGGAGCACGATCCCGAATATCACAAAGAGATAAGGTCTCTAGAACATCCTACTCGACTAGCATCATAGAAACGACAGCCGAATGTTTGCGACTAAGCGCATCAGCAACACGATTCCCCTTTCCAGGGGTATACTGGATATCAAAGTCATAGGAGGCAAGGAACTCGAGCCAACGTTGTTGCCTCATATTGAGCTCCTTCTGAGTGAACATATACTTCAAAGACTTGTGATCGGTATAGAGAATGAAGTGCTTGCCTAATAGATAATGTCGCCAAATCTTAAAGGCGAAGACTATGGTGGCTAACTCGAGGTCGTGAGTGGCGTAGCGAACTTCATTCGGTCATAGTTGCCTAGAAGCATAAGCAACTACCCGATCCCTTTGCATAAGCATGACACTGAGGCCACATCTACTAGCATCAGTGTAGACAACAAGATCTTGATTCCCTTCGGGAACCACTAGAATAGGAGCATTAGTGAGAAGCTCCTTCAACTGTTGAAAAGAAGCTTCACACTTTTCTAACCAGACGAATCAAAGGCCTTTCTGAGTAAGGCTGGTGAGAGGAAGCACAATATGAGAGAAATCCTTAATGAATCGACGGTAATAACTCACCAATCCGAGGTAACTGCGAATCTCATGAACATTTTCAGGCCTCTTCCAATTCTGGATGGCTTCGATCTTCGAAGGATCAACCGAAATGCCCTCAGAAGAAATAACATGGCCTAATAACTTAACCTTATTCTCCCAAAAGTGGCACTTGGAGAATTTGGCTTTGAGTTGATGCTGACGAAGAGTACTCAAAACAATTCTCACATGGTGAGAATGATCGGCTTCAGACTTCGAATAGACAAGGATGTCATCAATAAACACAAGGACGAACTTATCGAGATATTCCCGGAATGCTCGATTCATAAGATCGACAAAGAAAGCAGGAGCATTCGTCAAACCGAATGGCATAACGGGCAACTCAAAAGAACCATAACGAGTGCGGAAAGCTGTGAGAGGAATGCTGTCCTCCACAACTTGTAGCTGATGAAAACCAGTGGCAAGGTCGAGCTGAGAAAGACCTTAGCACCACTCAATTGATCGAACATATCGTCGATCCTAGGCAAAAGATACTTATTCTTGATGGTTACCTCGTTAAGCTTGCGATAATCGATGCAAAGCCTAAGAGTACCATCAGACTTCTTCACGAAGACGACCGCGGCACCCCATGGTAAAGAACTAGACTGGATAAACTTCTTAGCTTCAAGCTCCAACAACTGCTTCTTGAGTTCCTCATTTTCCTTTGTAGACATCCTCATGGGAGGACAACTAACTGGCTACGCACCTGGAATGAGATCAATGCGGAACTCGATAGCCCGCTTGGGTGGCAAACTCGAAATAGGCTCAAACATATCAGAGAAGTCATAAACAATAGGAATACGAGATATATCATCATCATCTCATGAGTCGAGAGAAAATAAAGATGCTTCGGAATTATCCACATTCCGAAGAACAAGTGATAGCCGAGCAGACGAATCTGGATGTCGAAGCTATAAAACTCTCTCAGAAAAAATAATCCTAGCATCGTATCTCACTAGCCAGTCCATACCCAAAATCATATCAAAACCTAGAAAAGAAATAACATATAGATTCGCAGGGAAAGAAAAGCCACATAAAACAATCTTAACATCCTCACAAAGCATGCTAAGGGTTGCGGATCGTTCGATAGGATTCGCAATCCTCAATGAAGTAACCACACAAGAAACATCCAAAGAAACAGCATCGACGAGCTCCTTCGATACGAATGAATGCGATGCACCCGTATCGAAGAGGACTCGAATAGATCGGTCACGAAACAACAAAGAACCTTCAAGGATAGAAGGAGATGTACCTCTGCGTTAAGAAGAACCTCTAGAAGCATCCACTACACTCAGCTTGCTGTATTTAGAATTATTCGGAGCAATAGGGCAAGTGGAAACACGATGACCCTCCTGCAATAGTGGCAGAAGAGAGGCTTAGGACAATCTCGAATCATATGGTCAGAGGAGCCACAGTTGAAACACCCCTTCTGAGTAGGAGGTGCTCCACGAGGCTGAGAAGTGGAACCAGAACCAACAGGCTTCTTCTTCTTGTGAGTGAAAGACTTCGACTTCTGAAAAGGGAACCTCTTCTTATTGGGTTTCTTGTGAACATCAATCTCATCACTACTATCATGCTCTTTCTCGACGGCTTCGAGATGAAGCACCGAGTCAACTAACTCCTCGAAAGATAACTTGAGCTGGAGCATCAAAGACTTCTTCGGATATTTCTTCAAACTAGATACAAACTTCAAATTCTTCTTATAAGAGGTGCTAATATATTCGAGACCATATTTGGATAAGGCCTTGAATGAAGATACATAATCAGAAACTGAGGACTTCCCTTGCTTCAACTCGAGGAAGCGACGGGCTAATAAAGCTTTCTTTGATTCAGGAATGAACTTGAGCTCGAATCGTTCCCGAAACTATGTCTAAGAGAGAGTGGACTCATCGAGCTCAGCAATGAGAAGCTCGTACCAGCCGACAGCACGCTCTTGCAACATGCTAGATGCTACAAGAACTCTATGGTGGCCAGAAAGATCCATGCGAGAGAAGATGCGCTCGCACGTGCGAATCCAAGCCTGGACCTCTAATATAGACTCAGAGCTTTTGAACGGCTTGCCTCCGAGATGAGAGAAATCACTACACATGCGCGCAAAGGCAGACTTGCGCGGAAGAGATGCTGGAGTAGGAGCTGGAGGCTGAGTGCTCCTAAATAACTCCATAAACTGATCGGCATACATATACACACCGTCTGGATGCGAGCCGCTGGACTGCCCAGCATCCGAGCGTCGTCCTCTGCCTCTTCCAGCAGTTAAAATAAGATAAAGATTATTCACAGGGTAGATATTAATAATTCAATTATGGAATACTACAGAATTAAAAATTGCGTTCCTAGACGTATTCCCAACTTCTATCTACACCAAGGACACGAAAAGGGACAAGGTTACGATGATTAAGGGATCAGTAACACTTGTATTACACTTGGATGTACCGTAATATGTGTTTCTGTTCTATGTTTATCATATTTTGTTTTAAACTCAGCTCCGATACCAAGCTGTGGCGCCCCACCCCGAGATCCACATTAACAAAGAGCATTACTGGGTAATACTGTCTGCTAATGCGGAGAATAGGGCAGGTTAGGAGCGACCATCTATAGTCTTGTCTTAAACATCCACTAAATACGTCGATAAATGCTCTAAATTATTTTTTCTAACTTAAGTGGATTGACATATCCAATAAATGCTTAAAACAAAACTATAGGTGGCTAACGGATCTATCAGAACAAAATACAACAACCAAATGCATATCACATCACAGAACAATAGATAATCATATATATATATACATATACATATACATCAATAGAGTAATACAAAATGAAACAACACATGCAATATGACGACCACAATATATACACGAGTCAAAAATATACATATATCAGAGTCAACATAAAAGACTATAACAAAGAGGTGCTAGCAGGTATATCCAAGCGGAAGCAGAAAGGCTAAGTCCAAAAGGGTACCTAACCTGAAACATCTCGGTCTGACCCGAGTATAAAATACACGGGTCAGTCTAGCTAAAACAATCATTTTAAAAGGATAAACGATAATAAGAGTATAAGGACAAGGGTGATATTCTTCTCGAATGAGAAGAAATAATTCTAAGTATAAGTGGTTACTCCAAGTGACATATCTAAGTATGAGTGGTTACTTCAAGTGATATAGTGTACCACTAAACAAGTGAATAATCTCAAAAGAGATAAACAATATTCAACAAAAGCGCTAAATATAGCAAGCCTTATATCATCGGCATATCACAAAATCAACAAATATGGTTTAGGGAAAATCATAACTCCAAAAATGAGAAATCCTAAATAAACGCCATAACGATAATCTCAATAAACGCCAAGTGTAGGCAACTCAAATCTCAATATAGAACTCAAAAGAGTTCAAATTCCCAAGAGGTAATCGCCATATATATATAATACCAAACGGCTCGAATGGCCAACAATGAAAAAGGCGATACACTTGGGAAATCACAATAATCAATGAAAACATCTCAAAGAATTTTGCACGTGCATATAGCCGAAGCCTGCCAAGTACTGCTCTCTCAAATAAGGCGCCATGCCCGAAGGCAAATACATCACAATGACAAACATCCCCAAGGACAAATACGCCGCAATGGCAATGACCCGAAGGTCCAGTACTGACAATACGTCAAAATGACAAACGTGTCACAAACTCCCAAATAGGATCCCGAAAAGTGTTAACGTGCGTCCCATACCACACGTTCGCACTCAACGGTTTACTAACCGCTAGTATATGCCACACTAGAAAACAGTAAAATGTTTACCTCATCTCATTGGTAAACTCGACCCGAAGGTCAAAACGATCAAACGGACAAGTCAGGAATTATCTGATAAGATAAACACACGTGTCCCATACCACGTGTTTTACCAAACCATTTAATTCTCCTTCTCATTCGCTCGAATAGTGCAAAAACATGTATTTTATATATAAAATAATTTAATTGAGAAAACAAGTTTTTAAAACATTTTTTCAAAATCGATTTTGAAAACAATCTTTGAAAATTCCCTTATTATAGAGAATATATAGATTTTATAGCTTGAAAATAATTTAAAAATATTATTTAATAATTATTTCTAAAGCTAAGTTATTTAAAATTTATTTCAAAATTATTTGGAAAAATCCGTGCTCGAAATCAAAGCTAAACATTGAAAATTCTCAAAAATCGATATTCGAATTCAATTCAAAAACGACTCAAAATTGAACTCCAAATTCACCAAAATCTTAGCTAGCCTATTGATAGGCATCATAGCCCTCAAAACAGTGCAGAAATATCCCAAAACATAAAGTAGAAGTCAAAAGTCGGACGGAAAAAGAAGGCGGAACACAAAAAAATTGCATAGGCAAAAACAATACCTTAGTCTGAAATCTTCTTCGGTTCCAAATTTCGGACATAATTCGAATGGCTTAATGAGCTCGGAATGGTCTGAAATTAGGCATACACAAAGTAAAATAATTTATCTATAAATTGGAGAAAGATTCACTGAATTCCGACATGAAATGGTAAAGATATTGAATTCCAAACGTGGACTCAGGCCATGTTGAATTCTGCCCAGGTCTGAAAACTTTCTCGGGTTCAACTTCCAGACATGAAACAGGTGACCAAACTACCTGTGATTGAACTAAAAATGGGTATGAATATAGTAGAAAACTTCAAATTTCAAATTATAAAAGAATCAATGAATTCTGATAGGAAATGAAAAATATACGCTGTCTCAAACATGAACTCAGGCCATGTTTGGAGCAGCTTAGAAAATGAAAATATGCCCAGGTCTGAAAATCATCTCGTGTTCAACTTACAAGCATGAAACAGAGGACCAAACGACCTTTGATTGAACTGAAAATTAGTATGCACATAGTAGAAAACCTCAACTTTCAAATAAAATAGAAACAATGAATTCCGATAGAAAATGAAAAGGATACGCTGTCTCAAACATGAACTATGACCATGTTTGCAATAGCTCAAAACGGAAATGTACAGGTGAATTACAATGCTCGTATTGATTTTGCAGTGCAGTTTTCAGGCATCAAACGAATATGTTTTGCAATGAAATTTTATAGGCATGTACAACTACATCTGAAATAACAACTAAAAGAAATCTGGTAGCGTTTCGTTGCCGGAATTGAAAGTAATCAGCATGCAAAGTAAGAGACCAATCAGTTTTGAACAGAAACACAAACAACTTCAGGAATCAATGTACAGGGACTAATTTTTCACTGCTTTTGCAATTTTAAAGCCTAGCTTAGCTAGTTTTTGTGATTTATTCAACCCACCTTGCTTAAGAAGTGCTAAAATTCGGATTAGAGCTGAAAGATTGGAGCTTTGCAGTGATTTTGGCCTTCAAGAACCTGTACAGGAAGAAATAGAAACATGCAACAAAGAAACTTACAGTAATCAGACAACCACAGCTCAAAATCTAGATTTGATGAAATAGTTTAGGTTTTGTATTAGATTACCTTTGAATTCCACTTTTGTTTGATAAAAATCTCAACTTGCTTGAAGAAATTGGAGTTTTAAAAGCTTGAATTGAGAAATTGGTGAGGTTTGGTTTCTTTTTCTATTTTCTGATTTGAGGAAGATGGTGAGAATAGTTTTCTGTACGTATAGGTAAACTATTTTCCTCTTTTCCTATTTTTTTTAGGCTAATGGGCTTGTGGACCCAAAAATTAAAAGAAAAATTAATTTAGCCTAAGGTTTTAATTCAACACTTAATAAATGTACACACATACACACTATGTTATGAAACAATGCATTTTTCTTTCAAGTTTTAATCCAAACAATTAATGTAAACCTACATACATATGAAATAAAATATTTTTCATCATATAAAAAGATAATTTTAGTTTTATAAACATTTTTATTATTAAAAACCCTTATTTACACAAATACACAATTTTACACTAATAAATGCATAAACCTTATTTTTAACTTCAAAAATTCTACAAAAATTATTTTCTTGCTTAGAAAAATATAACAAACCATTTCAAACTCAATTTTATAATCAAAACAGATTTTAAACCAAATTTCACCTTTTTATTTAAATAGACAACTTTTAAAAATATAATACTTCTTTTAAAAATTACTAAAAGAAGTAATTGGCAATAATTAATAAAATTATTGCATTTTCACTAAATAAAAAAACAATTTCCATTCATTATTAATCCAAACAAACAAAATAAAGTTTCCAAACTTTATTTTCACATTTTATTTTCAAAAATTTATTGGTTATTCCAAATAAACAATTTAAAATCTCCAATTTTGTTTTAATTCACAATATTAAATTATAACTACCATTATAATATAATATTAACAGGTAATCACCAAAAAAATTCCCTGGTTTTGGTGATTACCTGTTAATATTAAATTATAACAGTGGTTATAATTTAATATAGTGAATTAAAACAAAATTGGAGATTTTAAATTGTTTATTTGGAATAAACAATGAATTTTTGGAAATAAAATTTGAAAATAAAGTTTGGAAACTTTATTTTGTTTATTTGGGTTAATTATGAATGGAAATTGGTTTTTATTTAGTGAAAATGTAGTGATTTTATTAATTATTGCCAATTACTTCTTTTAATAATTTTTAAAAGAAGTATTTTATTTTTAAAGGTTGTCTATTTAAATAAAAAGGTGAAATTGGGTTTAAAATGTGTTTTGATTATAAAATTGAGTTTGAAATGGTTTGTTATATTTTTCTAAGCAAGAAAATAATTTTTGAAGTTAAAAGTAAGATTTTATGCATTTATTAGTGTAAAATTGTGTATTTGTGTAAATAAGGGTTTTAATAATAAAAATGTTAATAAAACTAAAATTATCTTTTTATATGATGAAAAATATTTTATTTCATATGTATGTAGGTTTAGATTAATTGTTTGGATTAAAACTTGAAAGAAAAATGCATTGTTTCATAACATAGTGTGTATATGTGTACATTTGTTAATTGTTGAATTAAAACCTTAGGCTAAATTAATTTTCTTTTAATTTTTGGGTCCACAAGCCCATTAGCCTAAAACCAAAAATAGGAAAAGAGGAAAATAGTTTACCTATACGTACAGAAAACTATTCTCACCTTCTTCCTCAAACAGAAAATAGAAAAAGAAACCAAACCTCACCAATTTCTCAATTCGAGCTTTTAAAATCTTCAATTTTGTTCTAATTCACAATATTAAATTATAACTACCATTATAATTTAATATTAACATATAATCACCAAAACCATGGTTGTTATACTGCACTTGCGAACGCATACATTGGTCCGAAGTGGTTTTCAGATAAATCTGATCCCGATCTCTCCAAACCAACAACAATAAGAGGCCCCCAATCTCATACGGAAACCAAGTCTCATGGACTTATCACGTTTTCAACTTTCAACTTGCTATCCTTCGACTAAAAATGAAGCCCGATAGATTTTAGTACCCTAATCACTTCGCACTACTCGAATCATCACTTTTAACACCAAACGATAATCAAGCCAACTCAATTAGCTTCGTTCTAAGTGCACGATTAATCAGTTCCTACATCAAGTCAAGGAACCAAAAATGATCAAATTTGATAGTAGATTATTTAACTATCAAAGCAACAAATAAAATCTAGCACATAAGCAGTCACTATGCCCATTTAATTAATCTTTTATTAATTAAATCAATTTCCAAATATTTACTCAAAATATCTTTTAAAATGATATATTCTCAAAACCATTTCAACCATTCGATGGGGCCGTTGGATGGGGCTGTTATTTAATGGCAGCTAGGGTTTTGCAAAATGGAATATCTCAAGTCCTTTTATAGAAAATTTGACGACACTATTCACACGTTAAATTTTCAAACTCTAATCGAGGCGTACCGCCTGGCATTTTATATGTAATACCCATATTCCAAACATAATGGAACTAGTATTGGGGTCCAATTGCATCATATACAGAAGTTATCTTTCAAAGAATTATATTAATTTAAATTCTTTTAATTAATTTCTATGTGTTTCGAACTCGCACGATCAAACGATAAGTCCGATCGCCATGAAATTCGATGGCATATAATAATTCAATATTACGGGTCCAATGGAACTGGTTTCATCCAAATCCGATACAGTGCCTTGGAAGGCTATTTTCACACGTTAATCAAAACGATCATTATAAAAATCTATCTAATCGCTTTTATTAAAATTTAAAAGTTTGATATCTTCATTCTTATTCAAATAGAATTTTAAATCAAGTTCAAAATTATTTTCATTCATATTAAATTCAAGATTCAATTATTTAAACAATTCCAATTATAAAATTTAACAACTCAATTATTAAATAAATCGCTATATTTGAAATTGAAGTTGTTTTAACTTATAAAATTAACATTTCAATGTTTAAAATTAGTTTAATATTCCAAATTCGAATGACTTAAATTCTGGGTCTGTTCACAACATGTCCAAGGAACCTTACCTTTTCTTCCCAGAAGTGCATTTTGAGAACTTAGCCTTAAGCATATTCCTTCTCAATATTTCTAGTACAATCTGTAAATGCCTTTCGTGTTCCTCTTCGGTCTTAGAATATATAAGAATATCATCAATAAAAACCAACACGAACTTATGGAGCACATCTATAAATACTCTATTCATAAGGTCCACAAAATAAGCGGGAGCATTGGTTAACCAAAAAGGCATAACTAACAACCCATAGAAATCATTGGTCCTCTTAATGCAGTTAAAGAAATGCAATCTTCTGCTATCCTTAATTGATGGAATCCTGTATCTAGCTCCATTTTGGAGAATATTTGAGCACTATGAAATCGATCAAACAAGTCATTAATACGAGGTAAAGGATAATTGTTCTTAATCGTTTGCTTATTTAGGTATCGATAGCCTAGGTAAAGTCTTAGGGAGCCAATTGACTTTGCAACAAAAACTACTGCTGAGCTCCAACCTAACCGACTTAGTCTAATTAGTCCTTTCATTGACAATTCATCAGTTTGATTCCTTAATTCATTCACTTCCTTGGGGCAAGTCATCGAGAAGAATGAAAAATAGACTTTACATCGGAAATCAAGTCGATTCGAAACTCAATTTCCCTATGTGAGGGTAAACTTTTAACTTTCTCAAAAACATCCGAAAATTACTTAAGAATTGGTATTTCTTCTAAATGTTTTTGAAATGGATTTAGGGCATACATAAAACTATCCATTATTGGACTTGATTCTTCACACGTTATTTTAAAAGGATCACTTCTTTTATTTTCCAAATGCACCTTCCTTTTAACACAATCAAGAATAATATTTAGATAACTAATCCATACCTAGTATAATCTCAAATCTAATAAAATTGAGGATGATTAGGTTACATGAAAATTTTTAGATAGGTAGGTGACTTGTACTTTTTCACAAACTATATAGAGATTAATTTTACTACCTATGGGGTTAGAGACATAGTTAGGGGTATCCAATATCTTTGTGGTAAGTTTCAATTTATCGACTAATTCTTTAGAAATAAAAATTGTAGAAATCCATGGTGTCAAATAATACTCTAATTAGATTTTCATTAATGCAGATATTACCTCCAAGAAATCTCTTGCCCTTCGCATCAATTGAAGTTGAGGGTTCATTTTTGGTGGCAAAAACTCGGACTTGTTCTCCTTTCTCTATCAATGGCAATCCTTCTTCTGGTGCCCTAGATTGTGACAATTGTAGCAATTCCTATCTCGAGCCTTAGGATTCTTATAGGTGGTGGAAAAATGACCCTTCTGTTGGCAATTATAACAAGTAATATCCTTTAAATTGTTCTCTTACGGACCTCCTTCTAGCTTGCCTTGCCATGGCATCTTCCCAGAATGGTTGAACTTCCTCTTCTTCCAGTTATTATTGCTGCAATGAGTTGTGGGCAGATTCTTTTTGTCTAGAGTTTCATATAAAACCCATGTCTACCAAATCTACGAAGGTTCCCTTAACATGCTCGGTCATCCTATCCTTATACTGCTCCTTCTTCCAAGCGATAAACATTTCATTTTTCTTTAAAGGAGTGTCTATCAGACCCAGCCCAAAATGGGACAATTCACTAAACTTGTGGGAATATTTTTCTACAGACATTTATCCTTGATTTAAATCCATAAAACTCCGATAAAGGCGGGATTTCCCTACAACTGGCATATATTGTTCTTCCAAGACTTCCTTGAACCGTTCCCATGAGAAATTATCTTCTGAGTTATTTAGAATTATGGACTTCCACCATCCTAGAGCCCCTTCTTGTAACTGCCAAGAAGCTAAGAAGCTTTTATGCTCATTTCCGATATTCAATCCTTTAAAAATTCTTTCATAAGAGCATATCCAAGCCTGAACTTCAACTATGGAATCTTTTCCTTTGAATGGTTTACCACCCAAACTGGTGTAATCTTTGCATAGAGTAGAAAAGTTAACTTGAGGCTGCACAGGGATTACCACTTCCTAAATTACTATAGCATTTGATCGACCATTGGTGGCCGTAGTGTTGCTACTTCCCTTTTGTCCTCTTCTATTACTCATCTAATACTATTTTCATATAGTAAGGAAACATCTTTAGAAATATGGATGAAATCATCTTAGGGAATGGGTATAAAATTGAATATACTTATTTGAATAAAATTTCAAATATGTGTTCTCTTTGACCAAACTCATTCTAGGGTATTAATAACCCTATCTCTAATGAGTTGACCCCATCCAGGCTTTGAAATTCACTTAACCATAAGCTATGATACCAAGTGTGATGACCCACTTCCTCGACACTAAGAAATTAACACTAATACACCCTCGGTATTCACGTGTCACAAATCAAAGTGCTGGAGAGGCAGATTAACATGGGGTAAAGAAAATAAAGATAGAAGACAAAACAAAATACAATCTCACATCGCATTTAACATTTAATTTTACGTATGAGCAGTACATGGAATTATAACAAATTGTTCCATTAGGGTTCTACTAAGTATTACTCTAGCCAGGATAGTTATAACTACATATCCTCACAAGTGCTGGTAGATACTTAATACAAAATAGAGTGGAATTAGAAATAGATGACTATCTACATAGGACCCTCCAGCTTCATGCTCCATCCAAAATGCTTTGAGCTTCTCCCAAAATGTTCCGTACTACCTAACTACTTGGCTACCCAAAAAAATAGGGCACTCATAGTTTAAAGGGTAAAGAAACTAAACACCGGGTCAGTCATGGGACTGGTATGTGAAACTCAAAATATAGTTATCTAAAAACAAAGGGTATCTCATAAGACCATGCCGCACGTAAACATGCAACAGGTTTTACCCTATGATAACCAGATCATTTGCTACACAAAATCTGGTAATATTATTTTTAACGACATTCTTTTGAAAACACTTTTCATGTAAATATACATAATCTTAGCTGAAACTGTTACATTATTCAATTCCCGCATAAAAGGTACTACAATCAAGTCCGAAGGCATTTATTGGAGAATGGATTTCAATAAAATGGTAGATAAGGAACTAGCTTCCGTATAGTACATCTCTAGAGGGATGTACCGAGGATCGACAACTTTGGAACTTCTGCACTTGGCAAGGCCGGCCTACCCATAGACCCATCTTGGTGGCGGATAGAATCGAATATGACATCACCCCGGTCGTAATTGACCTCTTCGGAATCCCATAGCATACACAACATACTCGACTTATATAGAGTAATCTAGAAAGGTAATAACCATATCCTAATGGTTGCGAACCACATAGCCTTACAACATGCCCCATTTAAGCCATTTCTAGTGATGAGGCACGAGGTAACGATTACCTTTCATACAGCATATTCACTTTAAATGCCACATTTCCAATTCTAGCACACACACCATTGATTTCCATAAATGTACAACCTCTGAGCTTGTATGTCTCAAAGAAAGGTGCTAAGTGTGAGAGAGTTACTTCCTACACAACCAAACAGATGTACGTTCATAAAAATTAATGTACGTGTATGTTGGAAATGTTATGCTGGACATTTGTCCATACAAGCTGTCCAGGAATAGGACAAACCGAAGGAACTCTCTTACTGCATCCTGTCGAGAAATATCCCTAAGGTTAGTAGGAAGCAGCCCTTGCAACGAATATCAAATAAAGATACTACTACCACATATATATGATATGGGAAATTTCCCCTGAGGGCCAGTGACAAGTAGCCCTTCATTCCATTCATTATCATTCCAGGTCTTCATTTTGAATAGTAAATTGGTTTGAAGTAGTTTTCGTATAAGAATCAGTCAAATACGACCCTGATTCTTTCGAACCAGTCATCGATAAAATAGATGTTAGGTAAATAGCTGCTTATCATTTGATTAATTACTTTCTTTTTATCAAAAAAATATCTTCTAGAGATATATATCTTTAAAACATTTCTTTTTGGTATATACAGAATCATTAAACCTCTCTTTTTCTTTGGAAATACCAAACAAAATCATTTCTCATAAATCATATTGCAAAACCTTATTGAGTAAAAAAAGGTTAGATAGAAATTATACTAGTTCTACTCAACATCAATTTTCATATTCAACCTTTACTATGCATCGAATAACGGTGAAATCACCTTTTAAATTCCCATGGATAGTATGCGTTCCCTCCTTAGAATTTAATACCTAGTATAAGAAGATATTTCTATACAATCCAAGTTGTACTAATTTTGGATAATTAAATCTTTTATACTTGCCCCATTTCCAACATCTCGGCCATATCTATTCCTTGCCCAGGAAAAAAGCCAGGTGAGCTAGGGCACTGGTTGCTTCTGAACATCTTCTTAGTTTAAGCACCTCACATTCGGGTCTCAGGTATAGAAAAATCTAGTTTACTCATCGGCTTTTAGAGCCATGATTAAATCAGTTGATTTTAACAGCTTTCCTTTAAGTCATTTATTTAAACTCTATTAAATAAAATATAAAACCTTCAAATCATCTTTAAAATACAAAATTATTTATTTAAAAACATTTATAAAATATTTGAGAAAGAATACTTAAGTTTAAAGCCATATTTCAAAAGTTATTATAAGTGCTGCGAATAGTGCTACAAATAGTGCTGCGAATAGCGCTTTAAAGGCGCTTTTAAGGCTTATTTGATTAAAAACAACTTTACGATCGTTTAAAAATCCATTTTTATAACTCAAATCTCTTTGAAAACATTTCAAAATATTTATAAATTTTATTCCATATTTTTAGAGAATTAAAAATATCAATTTTAAAGAATTTGTCGCTTTGGTTTTTGAACTGCTAAACCGCGACTATTTTGAAAACTTGATTTGCTCATATTTCAAAATCTGCTAAACGAAATCTCAATCATTTTCTTTAGTTTGGAAACAACGATTATAAGAGTTTGGAAAATTATTATTACAAAGAATTCCAACTCCAAATCCATCGTTTAAATGGATTTTACTTTCTACGGTGCAAAATCGCAAACTAGCGTTGCGCGACACGCCTATTTTTGACTCAATTTTCATAACTTGTAAAAACTTCACCAAAATTGATTCTAGTTTTTATAAAAAAAATTACAAATCATTTAAAACCATTTTAAAAAGGTTTAACAATCTCATAGACACCATTTCGTTTGTTAAAGGAAAATGATTTCCTTTGTGATATTCGACGTATATTAAACGTGAATCATTTCAACATCAAAATAAACATGTAATTGTTATTCGATTTTTTGACCTAGTAGAATTCAAAGGAAGTTAGAACATCTATGTCAAGTCAAAACAACTCAAGAATCGACCAGAAGGATCAAAAGGAAGAACCAAGAAGGGCACAAGAAGAAAAAAGTAAAAAAAATTGCCTAAGGAGATGGATCGCTAGCGATCCATCACCCATGGATCGTCCATTCTTCTTTCATCATGAAGCATTATCTTTTCTAGGCATGCCTGCTAAGTTCACGATGTTCCAAGCTAGCTCGACTGTAACGACCCCGAATTTTATAAATATTTAAATTGATAATTAATTCAGTTTTTGAATAAAATTTGCGAAATAAAATGATAAATGGATTTCGAGTTTCCCCGAATCCAAATATATTCTGTATAAGTCATTTAAAATTAAAATATTGTATACATATGTGTATATGAGAATATATATCTGTATTTGAACATATCCGACTAAATTTGAAATAATATAACATATATTTGATTTGTGTTTAAATTATAAATAAATGGTTAATAATAATTTGAATTAAAAATATAAGACGATAAATAAAATAAAATGAATACATAGATAAATCCAAATAACACGTTAATAAACTTTGTAAAAATATAAAGTGAATACATTAGAGAAATTTAACAACAACTAGAAATGTAATTATATTATAAAGTAGTATGAACAAAGGCAAAGCAAATATATTCAAGTACTAAACAAGTAAAAGATAAATGTGAGCAAAACAAATTATATAAAGATAAGTATGCACACTTGTAATATGAAACAAGACAGCAACACACATTCATAAGCATGAACACTTGAAAAAAAACAAAATAAATGTTAAGTACCTATGTACCAACTAACATCATACCAGCCGAAAGCAAAGATAATAGAATATCTTTGTACAAATAAACAAGTATAAGCAAAAGCTTGCAAAAGAAACACAAAGTACTTGGCAATTAATGCCATCGTCCTCTCAGCCACCAAAGTGAACGAATCAGCCTAGTCAAAGAAATGAAGATTGTATATCTATGAATAAACAAATAAGATAAGTATATGTAGATTGTACAAAACATATCTATCAGCCACCAATCGAAATAGAAAATCTCTGGCCAAACTTTGTATAAAAATATTTTTTGTACAAAAGGAAAGAAATATCCTTGATTTTGCTTTGTACAACAAATTATAACACTTGTACAACACTCCATATCAGCTTAAACAAATAAGCTTAATACCCAGTAAACTTCATTTTCCTTATATCTCCTCTTCATTTCATATTTCGTTCCATTTCAAAACTGAGAAACATTGGAAATTTAAGATCATTCAAAATCTAAACAAGCTTCAACTAAAACAACAATCTAAACCAACTCAAACCAGATCAATCAAAGAGTCAAAAGAAGAGCTTCAGCTTACAATTCAAGACAGTTTCAAAATGATGAAAGCTCTGTTCTTCTTCCTAAAAATCAGGTGAGTAACAAATTTTCTTTAAAATTTAAAATGTTAAATCTGTGCAAGTATATCTGAGATGTGTGTGAATGTGCATATATAGCTATCTGTATATGATATGAATGTTTGGATTGGAAGTATGTTATTCTTGAGCTGTTAAACCTTTCTCTGTTATTAGTTCAGAAATACAGGACCTGTTGATTTCAAAAAAAAATCAATTGCCTTTTCTAGTTGATGATTTAACTTCAGATTTAAACAAAGTTTGTTAGTATCACCATAAACCAAGTTAAAAATTTATTTAAGGTTAAAACAACTTAACTGGACACTGGAAACTTATTATTTTCTCAACCCACTCATAATTGTACATTTTTGAATTCCTCGACTTTCGAATCCAGATATCTAAATTGGATTCCCATATGATAACATGATTTTTAAAGGTTATATCATGATTTTTAATGAATGGTAGTGAGAGCAGTTTGTGTTTAACTGGTTTGGGTAGTTTGACTAATTTCCGGCGAGAAGATGAACGTGGGAAGTCGAGTTACCTCGTGGCGATAGTGGGGCCTAAGGGGGTCACGGGAAAAATTTGGTGATGGTCGAACAATTATCATGGTGATGGCAGAGGGCAAGCGAAGTCTGGTGACCTAGAAATTGGGATGGCCACTGTTCCTCCTCGCGTAGCGTCGACAGTGTATCGAATTCGACGAAAACTGGTGGGAAGGTAGAGGGAGGATAGGCGAAACAGTGACCGGAGTTTAGTGGCGTTCGATGGTCGGAAGGTCAAGAGCTTCGCGTTGATAGGTTGGTCATGGCAATGTACCTTTTTGTTCCAGGCACTGTCATTCTCGAATTTGAGATTTAATGGCGATCTGACCGAAGTGGGTGACTGGAAGCGGAGCTGAGGTGGGCTGCGACGTGCTCGAAGTATTGATGGCGATCGAAGTTGGCCAACGGCCATGTGCACATGCACGAGCACGTTTGCCTGGTCGGAGTTTTGTTTGGGTCTGGGAGAGGAAAACTCGGGTTGAAGCTCGAGGGAAGTCTGCGTTTGCTCGGGTAAATTTGTGTGTGTTAAGGGGGAAGTTTAAATACTTAGAAAATTTTAAGTCTGGAAATTTCACACGGGTAAAATTGTGGGAAACTCGAAGCAGATAGCTTAAATCCTCGGGTAGGACTCGAAGCGAGTCTCAGGGCTGTGGTAAACAGTTTTCTTAAAATAGAATTCAACTTTAACTAATTTTAATTCATGTTTTTAAATGACGACTTTGGGTTAAGTTGTAATTAATTAAGAACTTAGAAGTCTTTTCCAAAGAAGAATAAAAATAGAAGATGTAATTTTATATTTACCTAATTATTTACTTGATATTAAAGGTTGAATTAACAAATAAATAAAGGGTGATAAATTAAGGGTTGATTTATTATTAATTGAATAATGATTTGAAATTTGTGTGAATTTATTTGTTAATAAATTAAAGGATTAATTAATAATGGAAATTAATTAAGATTAATTCAATAATTAAAGATTTAATTGATTCATTAATTAAGAATGCTTAGTTAATAATTAGAGATTAACTAATAAATTTGAAAGTAAGATTTACTTCAAATAATTTGTAATTAAATTATGATAATTAACCCGGATTAATAAATTGATACATCTGATTTAAATTAATCAGTTGATTAATAAATTCACTTGTGAATGTTTAGATTCTATTGAATGTTAAATTGTTTGATATCCCTGATATATGATGCTTTGTTATACACCCTGATTTATGTTGCGATCTGTGATAAATTATCTGTGATGTAATTTACTTATCTGTGATTTATATATCCGTGATCTGTGAATAAAGATGAGCGTTATAGTTTATATCGCTTATCAACTATATCATGTAGTTTGATCTGTGATGATTTATTGTGTTGCACTATTGTGTGTAAAACCCCTGGACTACACCATACACACACAAATATGGATTTCACGTGGAAATCGGTTAAGTCATAGATAATCTAAATTTGATGTTTTTGGAAATTGAAATTTTAATTTCAATTGATTTTGAAATTGGAAATTTGGGTTTAAAGTGAAAAGCTTTTGAAATAGAATTTCAAAGATAAAAGTTATTTTGAATAACTTAAATCGAGTTTTGAAAATTTAAATAATTAGATTTAAATTTGAATTCAAGTTTGAAATTGAATCCTATAATTCGAAACTAGGGATTAAAAATGCTGTACAAGTTATATGTGGGTTAAACCATTTTAAAAAGTATTGATTTAAGAATTTGAATTAACCCAAGAACTTTAACTCGTATGAATGAATCAGATTTTCTGAAATGAAACTGTTTGTTTTCAAAATGATAAAAGCTTTCAGATAAGAAATGAAATTCCAGTTTAATTAAAGGAAATTCAAGATTGAATTGAAAAATTGTTTTTCTAAGTTATGAATGAAATTGTTTTGAAAACTATGAATTGAATCTGTCTATTTTTAAAAAGATTAAAATGGTGATTTATTTAAACCATTTGAAATGAAATTGTTTTGAAAACTATGAATTGAATCTGTCTATTTTTAAAAAGATTAAAATGGTGATTTATTTAAACCATTTGAAATGGAATTGTTTTGAAAGCTATTAGTTAAATCTTTGATTTAAAGATTTAACGAATTAATTAAACTGAAATGGAAATCGATTTGGAAAATCTGTGAATAAATCTTTGTGAAATTAAGTGAACTTTGTGAATTTAATCTTTTTGTTTAAAAAGATTAAAATGGTAACTTGTTTAAACCATTTAAAGAAAGATTTTTGGGTAATAAGTTGTGACTTAATTGAAATCCCAATATCCATATGTTTTGAATATTGCGATCATTATTCGGGTTAGCCGGGAAAGGACCTTTGGGTCGTATAACCCATTCCGAATAGTGATACGTCGTATATGGATGGCATTTGAAGACCGGTGTTGAAGATCGGATATTTTTCGAAAATGAAAAGACAACCTATCGATTGTCTCTGCACTGAGTTGCTCCGGTATAGAGATTTATATCACTCTTTTGTGACGGGAAGTCCGGACGTGATTGAAAATTACCCGGAATTGCAAGGACTTCGTAAGAAGTGCCTTCGGTTCTGTTCGATCCCGGAACAGACTTGTATGGTTACATGTCTGACATTACACTTTGAGATATAAAGCTGATTTCTTTCAAATACATTTCTGTTGGTGGCGGAGAATTTATTCTCTTAGCTTAACACCCTTCTCTGAGACGTACGAGCTCAGAGGTTATGTAGTTGAAATTTATCAGCGATATATCCCAATTTGGTAATGTGACATGCTGATTGTTGCTGTATGATGATCAGTGTTTGATCATTTGTGATATGATCATTTGTTTGATCTTATATCTTTGTGATCATAGGTTGATCATTTGTTTGACCCAAAGCATGGCTTTGTGACAAAGCGTAGCTTTGTGGACGAGACTTCGTCGGACCTCACACCCCGGAAATGGTCAAAATAGGAAGGATGCGGCAAGGTTCTAGGGAGTAGCGCCCCTTAGTGTATGTCATTCCTTCTGGATAAAGGTGGTATCATGGTATGGAGCCCAGATACTTAACCTCTGTGGTTACTGCATTATTATTATTATGTGGTTGTTGGAAATCGAGGATCCTCGGGAAGATCGGTGACGATCGGGGGATGGCATACGCGTGTCAGTAGTTACCTATTTTTGCAGAGGTAACCCGGCCTTGTGTTGGCAGAGATCCGGTTAGGTTCTCGGGTCGTCTATTCCAGGGACGTACCCATCGTGGAAAAGGAAGTTCCTTAGCCTGACCATTTGTTGGAAATCCAAAGAAACAATACGAGCCTTTACGAATTCAATTGTATAACCTGTCTCCTCAGGAGGCAGCTATAGCAGGCATAATATAATGGTACCTATGCTGGCTAAGATTTATATTCTACTTTTGAAATGTTTTCCATCACTAATAATAATATCAAAAATGATTTGATTTTGCGTAGTAAGCATCTTTGACTAACATAAGAAGAAATCTCCTCCAAGTCTGCGTTTGCATTGTGTGTGTGGTGGGAGGTCTTATGGTAGTTTCATTTTCCAAAAAGCATTGCGAATTGACTTTAAAAATCTCTGCTATTTGTTTTTAAAGATAAACCGTTTTTGTTGCTCACACCAGTCCCATGACTGATCCGGAGTTTATTGTTCCCTTCCTAAACTCTGGGTGCCCACCATTTTCCACACGGGCAGTCTAGAGTTGGGTTTTTTAGATATTCAGATTAGTAGATTTTCTGGAGCTAGTTCAGTCTTTGGATATGGACTGCACTTGCTTATTCTTGGTGTATCGTTATTGGGAGTTCGAGCTACTGCTGGAGTTCTCTCTTGAAGGCTATCTTAGAGTTATTTGTTCCGCTGTTGATATTAGTTATCTATTTTTTTCTTTTCCGCTGCTATTTGTTGTATCATATCTTTGATGTATATTGATATTCATTGTATCACTCTGTTGTATCAGATATTGTATCTGATATTGTATATCAATGTATTATTCATTTATTCCGCTGTGTTATTTACTTAACTGTGTTATAAGCTCCCGAGAACCAGATTCGGCATTTGAATCTACGGCATTTTGAGTACAAGTGAAGTACGGGTGCCGATTTTCGAAGGTCGACTTTTGGACCTTGACATCGACTAAGAATTGATCATTCATCTGATTCCAACAACAGTTTGATGCAACTAATACATGAATCATCATCAAAACAAGGCATCTAGTCATGAAATTAAATGGAGAGCATCTACATAAGATAGGGAACATGATCCAATTGAAACGAGCAAAAAATACCCCAACTCCATGGATCGCTAGCGATTCATGCCCTATGGATTGCTAGCGATCCATCATATTGGGTCGGTTCATTACGAAATTTCGTGAGCATCTTCGTACCTTCAAATGTAAGTCTTTGGCAAAGCGGCTTTGGCCCAAGTGCTCTCCAACCCTTATAAATACAATCCTACCTTCAATATAAAGGGGATCTTCTAGACTGGCTGTTGAAACTCTACAGAAACTATTCTTCACTCTCCTCCTCCCACACAACAGTCATCTGAGGGGTTCACTGTGATTCTCCAATGAACTCTAACACTGATGACTTGATCTGACTTACAAGATCCAATCAAATTATAATCAGATTAAACTTGTAATTGCAGTCAATCGGTAACAAAAGTTATAAAGTAGACGTAGGCTTCGTTAATGGTAGAACCACTATAAAAATTTCTTGCCTCTTTACTTTATCTACAAATTATTATTCCTTATTTCTATTTTATTTTCCTTGATAAATAGGAATGGTGCTTTCACACTCAATCCAAGGTGTTGATCCATTTTTTGGGTTAACATTTTGGTGCTTTCATAGAGAGAACTAAGCTAAGACTTAAATCTAGCTATCTACTTTGTATTGGATAGGTTCAGAAGTTAGATCCTCAATCTCTACTCAGAAAATCTACTGCTAAGAATTAATGGCACATGGAAGAAGGAGAACCACTTCTGAAAGATCCATAGAAGCTACCATTGCTGGAGAAGTAACAAACCCTTAGCAGATGAAGTCAACAACCCCAACAATCTACAGTTAGGAGCAAACTCTGAAGATCAGGTTCTAGGATCCTCTATTTAGCGTGAAGTTGTCTCTAGAGATGAATTAAATAAAATGGTTGACGAAATTAATTTGAAAAGGGAAAATAGCCAAAAGGCTCTGATGGAAAAATTGAATGCCCTATTGACCTTACAGTCACATGCTGCTCCAAGGACCATGATAGAGCCCGCGGCTGCCATGGAATAAGAAAATTCTTCCGTCTCTGGCCTGAATAGGAGAAACGGGAAGAAACCAAAGAAAGGAGTGATGGGTGGAACCGTAGGAATCAATAATGGAAGGAAATGCAAAGACTCCACCAACTGCGAGGCAACCAACTACAAACTTGAATCTAGGAGTGAAAACCCCACCGGAAGATATAGCCATGGATCTCACCGACTCAGAAGATGGTGAGCGTCTTGACGACAACAATTTGGAAGGAAATACCAATTCTTCAATGACGCCAGGGAGATCCAAACTACTCCCATCAGACAAACCGCAAGCCAAGGAACCCCGAGGGAGTCCCGAAGATGGGAGAGCCTAGGCTTCAGCCCACTCATCAAGATTGTTTTCAAAATCAAACGCTTGGTGTAGTCATTGACAGCCGACCTCTGGATTACTAGACATTTGAGGCATATATCGCGCAAGCGACTAATGAATGAATGTAAGGATAGAAGGGATGATGAATGGGGATCCGATCCAAGTTGGACTCCTTTCACTGATGACATTATGAATGAGCGGTACCCCCAAGAAGTTCGATATACCAACTATTTCATCTTACGATGGAACGAGAGACCTGAAACCCCACTTGTATAAGTACAGTTGGTACATGGACGAAGCGAATCCTTTGAATTCCATTCGATGTAGATGTTTCCCGATATTTCTAGAGGGAATTGCTTCTATGTGGTTCATCACGCTTCCGCCAAGATCCATCTCCATATTTAATCAACTAGCAACAAGATTCCTTATAAATTTTGACTTCATACGGCACAGCCAAAAGATGTGATGTCCTTGCCCGGCCTATTCTAGGGATGGAATGAATCTCTGAAGTCTTTCATGAACCGGTTCAACATTGCGGTAACTGAAGTAAGTAATCTGAATGGGGATATGGTTTTCATAGCCTTAGTCTGCGCAATTCACCCTAAAATTGAATTTGGGAAATAGATTAAAATGAAACAACCCACCAATAGGAATGACTTCAACCGAAAGGAGAGCCAGTACTTGAGCTTGGAAGAGGCACATGAATTAGAAGGGAAATCTGCTAACTTACAACCGACCAACATTGGGCAGAGTGGTATGGCGATAAACCAAGACATAAACACCTTCGGGACCGCTGAAGGGAACGAAGGAGAAAATGGAAATAAAAAAAGGAAGAACCAGAATCCTAATAAGCAAAACGGAAGTAGCAAGCGACTCAAAGGTTTGCGGCCCGAAGAATACACCCCACTCAATGATACTCCAGAAAACATCTATCTCGTGACACAGGGGTTGGAAGAGTGTAAGAAGCTACCTAAAAAGGAAGCAACTGAATAGCAAAAGCATTTCGAAAAGTATTGCCGCTTCTATGAGACACATGGCAACAACACGAATAAGTGTCGTCACATGAAGAACTTGATTAAGGAGTTGATTGGGTAAAACAAGCTTCAGCAGTATGTGAGGAAACCACTAAATCCTGACCAAACTGTAACGCCCTAAGCTCCTAGAGACCAAGGGAACCAAGCTGGAACCAGCAAAGAGGAACTTAGACGGACTAACCAGAGACTCATTATTGGAATGATATCTAGAGGGCCCCATCCCGCGTAGAAGAGTTGGGGAGAAATGGAGCGGTATGCGACCTTATTAAAGCATGCTCCGAAAGATGTGGGCTTTGTGATGGAACCCTTCTAAGTAGCAAAGAACCTCGAACGACAACATTGTATTCCAGAATCGAGACACTAAAGGAATAGAAGCTTCAACTCTCGACCCCATGGTCAAGACAGTAGGAATCGGACCCACCATAGTCCGATGAGTATAGGTAGACAGTAGTAGTTCTGTAAATATCCTTTTCAAATGCACCTTTGATCAGATGAAGATCAATATGAAAGATATATCCCCTACCAAACAAAGATTCATGGATTTACCGGTGAACCCAAACAACCTATCGGAACAATTGACTTACCCGTAGAACTCAGTGAAGGCGACCAAAGAGTCACCCTCATCTAAACATTTTTTATCGTAGATGAAATTTCCGCCTACAATGCCTTCATGGGGTGACCCGCCTTGGTAGATTTTAAGATTGCTTTAGCCCAATGGTGTCTGATTATGAAATTTCTGATGGAAAATGGAGTCAGGGTGATCAATGGAGACCAAAGTGTCACTAAGGAATGTTATATTACGGAACTACGTGAGTGTAAAAGAAAAGAAAAGGGGAAGAATGTGGAGAGAACTCTCAACATTTATGTACCTGCTAAATAGCAACTACAGGGCTGCCCATGGCTTGGGGATCATAGTGATTTGATAAGGCTTTGGACCGTAGAAAGAAGAGCTCAGGGGAGAAACGGGCAGCACCGGTAGAATTGATGGTGTCTATCCCGGTTGATATGGATGACCCAATACAGGTCCTTAAAATTGAATCGCATCTTGGAAATAGGATGCGACTGGAACTCATCAAATTTCTTCGCACAAATCTAAATGTATTTGCTTAGACGCATTCTGATATGTGTGGGGTGTCGCCGAAGATTTCCTGCCATTCACTTAACATTGGTCCCAAGTATATGCTAGTGAAGCAGAAAAGGCGCAGGGTAGGGCCCGAGCAGTCCAAAGAACTAAGAGAAGAAGTGGACAAGCTGATGGCGAACAGTTTTATTCACGATGCAAACTACCCAGAATGCGTATCTAACCCGGTTTTGGTCAAGAAGTCCAATGGGAAATGGCAAACCTGTATCGACTACTCAGATCCAAACAAAGCTTGCCCGAAAGATAGCATTCCTTTACCTAGAATCAATCAGCTTGTGGATGGGACAGTTGGACATGAATTGCTATCATTTATGGATGCATACTCGGGGCACAAATAGATCATATGATGCATAAACCGGATCAAGAAAATACCATTTTCATTACAGATCTGGGACTATATTGCTATAAAGTTTGCCATTTGGCTTAAAGAATGTTGGGACAACATACCAACAACTAGTGAATGCCATGTTTAAGCATCAGATTGGGAAAACTACGAAAGTTTATGTAGAGTATATGTTGGTTAAATCATGCAAAGCTGCAAATCACTTGGACAACCTCGCCGAAATGTTCTAAATACTCCGCAAATATGGAATGAAGTTCAATCCACCTAAGTGTCATTTTGGGGTAACCTCTGGAAAATTCTTAGGATTCATCGTAAGCGCTAAAGGCATCGAACCACATCCCGAGCAAATAACCGCTTTGTAGGAAGTCGAGGCCCTAAGGAACAGGAAAGAGCCATAAAGCCTGAATGGAAAGGTTGCAGCACTGAGCCGGTTTATCTCAAAAGTAACCGATAAATGTATACCGTTCTTTAACGCGTTAAAGAAGGGAAAGAAAAACTTCGAATGGAATCAAGCCTGTCAAACTGCGTTCGAAGAGTTGTTGCGACATATGGAAACCCCGCCAATCCTGTCCAAGCCAGTAGATGGAGAATATTTGTACACCTACTTAGAAGTCTCGCCACATACATTGAGAGCCGCACTCGTATGAGAAGAAGTTAAGATCTAGAGATCCATATATTACATCAGTAAACGATTCATTTGAGCAGAAAAGAACTATCCAAAAATGGAAAACTGGCATATTGCCTCTTGATCGCATCCAGAAAGTTACGACCATACTTATAGGCACTCCTAATTAGACTGTTGACAGATCAACCCTTGAAACAAGTGTTATACCGCCTCGAGACCTCTGGGCAGCTTGTCAAATGGAACATCGAATTAAGTCAGTGCAAAATCACATACCATCCTCGAAAGGCGATAAAAGTGCAGGCACTGGAAGATTTCATTATCGAATTTACAATACGAGATAACGAGGAAGGAATGACTCCAGAAGTGGAGACACGTTGGAAGCTATTCGTCGATGGTGCGTCTAACAACTTCTGCTTGGGAGTAGGGTTAGTGCTCGAGACTCCTGAAGGACGATCTGTTTCTTATGCCTTGCACTTGAAATTCCCTGTAACAAATAATGAGGTAGAATATGAAGCATTGATAGCTTGGCAAAAGATAGTGAGGGAACTTGAGATAAAATCTACACACATCTACAGCGACTCTCAACTAGTCATCTGTCAGGTGAAAGGCGAATACCAGGCTAGGGGGAAGAACCTTGCCCCGTATCTATCTAAAGTGCAGGAACTGCTGAATGACATTGAGCATTACACCATAACTCATACCCCGAGGGAACAGAACATGATGGTGGATTATCTGGCCAAACTGGCCAGTTCCGTAGAAGCTTAGTCATTGGGGCTAGTCCTAGTTGAAACCCTGACTACTCCGACCATAAGCGAAATGGATATCGATAAGATTTTTGAGACAACTAAGGAACCAGAGACATGGATGACGCCGATCAAAGATTACCTCCTCACAGGAGCTCTCCCACAGACAGGAACCAGTGGAAAAAGCTTCTCCGAAAGGCATCGCGATTTGTAATACAGGATAGGATACTCTACCGAAGGGAATTCTCTACCCCTTGCTCAGATGTGTGACCAACGATGAAGCTCGAAGGATTCTAAAAGAATATGAAGGTGACTACGGAGATCAATTTGGGGGGCAAACCCTTGAAAAGAAGTTCTTCGGTATGGGTACTTTTAGTCAACAGTGAATCGCAATGCAGCAGATTATGCCAGATGGTGCAATCAATGCCAATGATTCAGCAAGATCAAAAGAACCCCTTCGATGGAGCTAACACAAATGGTCAGCCGATGGCCGTTCATAATCTGGGAAATCGATTTAATTGGCGTATTACCAATGGCTAAAGGGGGAGCCAAATATGCTATTGTTCCTATTGACTGTTTCACCAAATAGGCCAAAGTGGAACCACTGGCCACTATTACCACAAAGAAAGTCATTAACTTTGTTACTAAAAAATATTATTTGCAAGTTTGGGGTGCCATAGAAAATCATCACGGATAACGGGACTCAATTCAAAAGCGTTGAGTTCAAAGACTTTTGCAAACGCTTTCGAATCGAGAAAAGCTTTTCTGTTCTCGCACATCCGTAGGCAAACGGGCCAGTAGAAGTAGTAAATAAGATTCTCAATTCCACCATCAAAAAAATGCTAACTAAAGCAAAAGGAAATTGGGTCGATGAACTTCCACTCGCACTATGGGCCTACGGGACAACGCATAAATCTGCAACTGGGCACTCTCCATTCGCCCTAGCATATGGTTCAGAAGCAATGATCCTGGTTGAGCTAGAAGTCCCTTCTCATCGAAGGTGAAACTTCGTTCAAAGGCAAAACGATCAACTCCTACTCGAGTCACTTGATATGGTCGATGAGAAGAAGGAAGAAGCATAACTAAGGACCGTCGCTCATCAAAAAAGGGTCGCTCGTTACTTCAACTCCAAAGTTCATAACCACACCTCAGGTAGGAGACTTTGTCCTTAAGAGGGTCTACCCTGTACTGGGAGCATTCGGACCTAACGAGGAGGGACCCTATGTGATCGGTCAGAAGCTAGGGGATGGCACATTCAAGCTAACAACCATTGATGGAGTCCAAATTCCCCAAGCATGGAATAGTGAATCGCTGCATCCTTACTTTATCTAAGACTATCTTATGTATTTCCTATTTCAGCAAATAAGCCAACCCGGAATACCGGAGGTGTTGTAAATAGGGAGAACTTGCCCAACTTTCATTAATAAAATTGCTTTGCTTTCTGAACCAATAAGACTGTGTTCACAAAAGTAACCTGCTAAGTCGACGGGGTCAAATCGACTCAAAACCATCCGATCGTTGCTTAAAACAGTGGAACCAGGCTCAAGTATGCCATGCTTACCTATCGGGTCGAAGGAAGAAAATTGACTCAAACCGTTGGATCTATTGAACCCGGTCCTCGCCTTTTAAGAACCGGTATGCTCCAGCGACACCGGCAAGGCCCATATCAAAGCCGCGCATTTCGTAAGTCGCGCATCGCTTCTTGGATTATGGAATCTCACCCAAGCAAGCACAACCTCAAAAGTCGTGCACCTGCAAAATCCGCACAATGCTTCTTGAGTCGTGGAACCACACTCCCGAAACATGAACTCCACACGTTGCTTGAAGATTGGTAACGTCGAGAAATTCCAAACCTTTTCGGATCGACGGGTCATATCGATCCCAAAAGTCACGCATCCCATAAGCCATGCACACCTCCAAAAAGCCCGCATACTCTTAAAAAGCCGCGCATACACTTAAGTATCGACATTGTCTCGACAGTGCCAAGATACTCATCTATTACAGGACTAACAAGAATCAATCCACTCCCACTATTAGGAGTAATGGGCATGAATCCAGCAATGTCGCACGGCTACAAATCAGCAAAGAATCCCGATTGTTGACTGACAAAACCTCTAGAATCGAGACGCTCAAATTGCAAGTTCTAGAAGATAGGAACCGCAAAATGGACTCGGTTACAGACTTCCGAAGAATCACACGGATCAACCGGTCATTCGTGAAGTTTAAAGTAAACAGCCCCATGAACTAGGGGGAATACACACCAATACTAAAAAACCAAGTAATTTACAGTTTTGTTACTTTAAACAGAGAATTTTAGTGGTAATTACAGGACTAGATAAAATGGTAGTAAATAAATTGGCATAAGTGCAGAAAACGTAGATAAGTAGACAGATAAAGTTACAATCAAAATGTCAATGTTGTATTACTTATAGCATTTTCTACACAAAAGCAAAATGTGGGGCCGTACCCATACAATATCGGCCAACAAAAAAGGAAAATAAAATGCTACAACAATCGAAGCAATAAGTGCAGACTCTGCACTTATATAAAACATGGATCAAACAAAAAAGAGTTGCCCAAAATCTGGCTCCACTGTTACTCGAGCCTGTTAATGTTTCTTTTCACCGGTACCTTTTCCCACCTTTAGTCAGAAGTTTCTTCTTTCTCGCAGAATCCCTGCCAGGGGTAGTGTTGATGCCTGAAGTATCAACTATCTCCTCTGTGCCATCATCTCCACCCTATTCTTCGACCTTCTCGGAAGACTCCCCTTGGTCCTACGCTTCTGGTACTTGCGGGAGCTCCTCGAAGATTTTCACTCCTCGATCATTTCCTTCTTAATGGCCACCATCTACTATTCATATTTATTTAGCTGGCCAGTTTGGTCTTCCTACTCTCGAGCTTCAGCTGCCATGAAATCGCCCTCCAAAGATACGAATGGGTCGTCCAGATCGTGCAATGCAGCAATCTTCTCGAAATCTGGGCCTGGTTGTGAGCTAGACATGGGTGCAGCAATCGAAGTGGCTATGGAAACAAGTGTTGAGGCAGTTGAAATAGCAGCAAGCCCAGGGATCGATGAAATCGGCAGGTCGATAGGTAAAGAAGGCGGACCTATAAGATCAAAAATGAAAGCATTCAGTTCGTCTTGTTCATGCGGCGTGAGCTGAAAATTTTCGAACTCGGTGGAAATAAGAAGGTTAGTTACATCAGAAGAATGGCCGAGAATTTCAATCTGCCCAACTTCTTCTTCTTTGGATAGCTGCACGATCTTCAGAGAAGTTCTAAGACCACCCGAAGCATCAGAGATAGCCGCCAGAAGGGCAAAAAACAAGGCAGCACCGATCGAACTTGCTAACTGATCGTGAGGCTATTTTTTAATGATTCTCCAAACCCAGAAATGAAAGGCTTAAGCGGCATTTAAGCGGTTGTAGTCACAACAGCATCGGCGGCCTCCTGTTCCCTCTCAATTTGAATGATCTCACGACCCTCTATCAAAGCTTTCTTCGATTCTTCATTGATATAGGTATCCTCCAACTCTTGCTCGGTGTATACATCCCTATTCTCTTGGAAACGAGTTAGAACTTCTTCCGAAACCACGACAAGAGTACGTGGGAATTTGGGGCCCAAAGAGTTGAGGCTCCCCTGATACAGCAAGGAGTTAACATAGAAATTTTTTATGGTGCTATCCATCTTCTCCATCTTCTTTTCAAAAGTATCCTTCAACTCCAAGTAGTCCGCTGTCACGGTGGCCTTCTCAACTTCAACTTGTGTCTTCTCAGCGTTTAGCTGCGTGACTCTCTCCTGGAGCGAAGCAATCATTTGAGTCTGATCAGAAATAGTCTTGTCATGGGATTCCATTATTCCCACATAATCAGCAATTGTCTTTTTATAGGATTCAACAACTTCATTATGATCAGCGATAGGTTTCTTTCGAGCTTCAATGATCGCGTCACGGGCTTCAAGCTCCTCTTTCAGATTAACCTCATCCGCGTAGGCCTTCTTGATTTTGTCTCGGAATTTGATCTCTATTTTTGCATGGGCTTTTTTCAGTTCCTTCAGCAAGCTGGCGTTGCTCTTACTCCCTCGGAGTACAGCGTCTCTCTCCTTTGTTAATCGCTTGATTCTAACGCCATATTCCACTAACGCCGTCTCATAATAATCCTTTTCTGATTCAAAGGAAAGGATCTCTTGATAATTATTTCAGTTTGTGTCTGCTAGTTGCTTGCATAACTTTTCCCATCCCTCAGCTTGATCCAAATCACTTTGAATCGCCTTGAGATGGGGTATATAGGAATCTTTACAGATTGGGCACAGGTCGCAGTCAAACTTAACTCCCTTTAGAAACCATCTGAGGATCCCAACATTGAGTCTAGAGGGACCGGATGGAAGAATATAAGTCGGCCTCCTATGTGGATGTGAAGAACTAGAAGCGGGCACCATTTGAGTAGACGGAGCTTTGGATGAAGGTGAAACTTGAACAATGGATGCCAGAACTTCAATTTCGACAGAGATTGAGGCACAGGCAAAAGGTTAGTGCCTAGAGGGATGAGAACCATGATCTACCTTCGGCTTATTGGGTAGCTCTTCTCGATCCTCGGGAGTTTTTCTCTTCTCATAACCGCTCTTGTAAACCTTACCCCATTCTTTGTCATCCCGACGATGTACTTCAGCTTCCAAGTCTTTCCACCTTCTTCAGTCTTCCTCGATTTCACGGGGCTGATGGCACCTTGAAGACCATCTTGACTAGCGTTGCAAATCAATGTATTGTTTAATATCCCCGTAAAGTCCACGATCATTCATAGTACCTAATGTAAAGAATAAATAAAGAGCTTTAGCGACAAAAAATGGACCTAAATAATGCATGTGTAAGTGAACGTGACACTAGTGAAATGTGTAACATGTCATTGGTGGCCTAAAAGGACATTACAAACTGGATCGAGAAGCCACCATGGTAGAAATCGGGCTAACTCTAGACACAATATGACCAAGACGAGGATATGATCCCTTGAATTCAAAATCTTCTCCTATGAGTTCGCCGATATCTACGTAATTGTTGCTCAAATCCTAAAAGTCAATACCGGTTTTCTTATGCGGTGAATCCTGAAGTCGCTCGGCTGCTGGGGGAGCATCTTTATCATGAATCTCTTGGGGAGGCGAATTCGAGAGAGTGGGACTCAAATCCGGGAGAGTGAGACTCATCCCGTAGTTTCATCACACAATTTGAAGTTTCTATCACTAGAACTTGCATCGAATTTATCATCACTAGAGGAGGAATCATAACTGTTGCTGCCCCCCAATTTCACCCTCCTCCTTTTTTGTTGTTACTGCGGCCTTGCCCTCACATTTCTTGAATTCTTCTTCCTTCTCCTCCGGAATCGGTGGCATCCTAGGCAGGCAGCTGACTTCAGTCATAACATACCTTCCTTTATGAATTTCTTGGATCGACTCGTCGAACGTACCTTCTCCTTCTGGGAGATCACCCTATTTGGAGCCGCATGATGAAGAAGTGGAACTGTTTGAATTCTAAAAAGGGAAGGAGACGGAACTTCAACGGCCACGACATACCTCTCGGGATGCAATAGCCCATACCTAAGCAAATTCTCATCCGTTAGCAAAAAAAATTAACCGATCACTCCTTGGCATCTACGGGCTTTAGAGTATGGAAAATCGGATCAAGTGATGGATCCTTGTTTGGCCTCAAAATAACTGCAAAATTTATTCAATGTATCAAAAATCCCATAGCGACGTGTTAAATCTCAATAAGTAAAAGTGAGAACTTACCCCCGTCGTCCAAAGACGATTAAATCCCTCAGGACACCTAACGAAGAAATAATGGGTCTTGAATTGAGACAGGTTGCTTTGAAGCTGCAGCACGATCTAGCAGTTTCTTTAGGCCTCGATGATGATGAGGGATGGACATTCGTCTCTCTTCTTGAATGAGAAAAAATACCTCAACTCATCGAAACTCGAGGCACGATTAAATGTCCGCATAAACAAGATATGAAGGCAGGTCAAGATCACATACCCATTAGGTTGAATTTGAAATGGAGTAATTCCCAAGTTCATAAGAGTTTCTTTCAAGAAGTGATTGAAGGGGGTACTGCTCCATTTAAGCACAAATACCGGTGGCAAGCGGTGTACCCCGAAGGCGACATACGTGCAAACTAATTCTTCGACAGATGGCACATGTCATTGTCCTGAATCCCGTGTTGTAAGCAAATGTTATGCAGAACTTTAGTAGAGATTACGGAGTAAGCTCTCTTCGCAGGATTGAGTAGATTAAAAAATTTGGAGGAGTCCGGTCTATAATCGAAACTAGTTGACCGTATTCAGCTTACGGTACTGAAGAAGTAGGTGCTACTGAAATTGTTTGCGAAGGTGCAGCTGATAACGATTCAACCTCTAAAAGTGTCAGACTTCCTCCAATGGACTTACGACGAGATGACGGGTGCTTCATTATGTACAATAGAACTTGTATCTAACACGGTCAGGTAATTCTATCTTTGACTAAAAGCCCCCCTACGACACTTGAACTTCGAAAAAAATATCGATATATGTCGGAACATCGGGTCCTAAGTGTTGCCTGGAGCAAGCGTAGTGTGTTATCTATATGGGATGGGCTCGGTTTCCTGAACACTACAAACACTCTACCCTGTGTAGATAGTTCACTCGCAGTGAAGAAAGAAAATAACTTCTCGTATCATTTATTAAAGTTATTTCTTCTACCCTTACTCGTTATCAATCAACGATCGATAACGGATCCGCTTTCCAAACCAACGCGGGAAGCTCTTCCCATTCCACATAGACCGATTGTGCAATAACGGGATCAATCCAAAGTGAACAATAATAGATTGATGGGTCTGAATCAAGTAGATAATTCTTAGCATAAGTCAATTTTAGCTCTCCAGAAGGTGATAACAGCATAAGCTGGACACGAGACGCTATACTAATTTATTATCTCCTCCTAGAAAAACCAAAATGAATCTGCAAGACGTCATGTCGAATTATCAATGCAACTCGTTGCAAGTTAATTCTGATTCTGTGGATGTAGATAGCAAAACATGTCAAGCACTGTGGCAAGGCCTGAATTTCATTTCGTGAAGAAATCAGGACTCAATTTACTATCTTCTTCCACAAAATCGCAATCAACTCGAATTCTCCATAACGATCACCACCAATACAACCTCATCGTCGAATTGCTAAACAAATGCCAAAATCTTTATTACCCATCAGTCAAGAATCAAAAGGAGAACATGATTGAACTTAGGATGTTGGCGACCTAAAGCAAGTAAGATCGACGGTGATCCAAGGTGATAGGCTCGACGGTGATCCAGAAAGACGAAGCAATGGGAACTAGAGGATAGGTTAAGGAGATGGCGAGGTCAAGTAGTCGATGGCGAGAAGTTCCTGCGGCGGAGATAAGTGGTGGCAATGGCAGAGGTAAAGCTAGGGTTTGAATGCCTTGGTTTGGGTTGCGAGGCAGAAGGATTGATTGCTAGCGATCCTTATAATTGCAACAAAACTTTCCCAAACTCATCAAGCATGATCTAAGTATCTTTTGCAAGTATCTTGAAAGTTATGGCATTGAAATTGATTTATTATGACGAGTAATGGTGATTCACGTCAGAACTCAACAAACAGTTAGATAACCAAAGCCAAATTCATATGATAGCCTCAACACGATTAGTTAAACTTCACAAAGTGGGAACCCATAAGCAATTACTTCCAGAGCACGCCTTGTTTCCAGTGAAAGCATACTCTGGGGGGCAAATGTTATTTGAGTTTTGACCCAGTGGAATTCAAAGGAAGTTAGAACATCTATGTCAAGTTGAAACAACTCAAGAACCAACCAAAAGGATCAGAAGGAGGAACTAAGAAGGGCATAAGAGGAAAAAGGCAAAAATTGGCCAAGGAGATGGATCGCTAGCGATCCATTACCCACAAATCGCTAGAAATCTAGAAATATCGCCCATGGATCGTCCATTCTTCTTGCATCATGAAGCATTATCTTTTCTAGGAATGCCTGCTAAGTTTCACAATGTTTCAAGCTAGCTAGACCGAGAAGTGAGCATTCATCTGATTCCAGCAACAGTTTGATGCAACTAGTACGTGAATCATCATCAAAACAAGGCGTCTAGTGGTGAAATTACATGGAGAGCATCTACAAAAGACAGGGAACATGATCCAATCGAAATGAGCGAAAAACACTCTAACTCCATCATATTGGGTCGGTCCGCTGTGAAATTTCTTGAGCATCTGCGTACCCTCAAATGTAATTCCCTAGAAAAGCGGCTTTGGCCCAACTGCTCTTCAGCCCCTATAAATATAATCCTACCTCGACATAAATGGGGTCTTCTGGATTGGCTGCCGAAAATCTGCATAAACTATTCTTCACTATTCTCCTCCCACACAATAGTCATCTAAAGGATTCAATATGATTCTCAAATGAACTCTAACACTGGTGACTTGATCTAACTTACAAGACCCAATCAAATTATATTAGATTCAGCTTGTAATTGCAGTTAGTCAATAACAAAAGTTATAAAGTGGACGTAGGCTTCGTGAATAGTCGAACCACTATAAAATCTCTTGTCTCTTTACTTTTATCTGCAAATTATTATTTCTTATTTCTATTTTATTTGCCTTGATAAACAGGTTTGGTGCTTTCACACTCAATCTAGGGTGTTGATCCCTTTTTTGGGTTTCCAATAATCAACATCCCAACTTGATGATCAAACATAGTAACATCCATAACAATCATATCACAATCAATTTATATATATAATAGAGTTTCTCACTTGTTTTCAATCCAACTAACTTTAAAATGGATATAGCTTTGCTATGATCATAGTGGAGCCTAGGGAATCAAGCCTTAGACCTTTGGGAAGTCTCGGCCTTTGCTTAATAATGGAGGTGGGTTCAGCCTTGGGTGGTGGAAGGTATGGTCGTATGTTGTAGAGGTGGAAAGGAGTGGATTTGCTTTGGTTTTGAAGAGTTTTGATAATATACACTTACTCTATAATTTTAATTTCTTTTTTCCATAATTTTGACATAACTTTCTTTAAGCAAGAAGCCATTAATGTAAATTTTAAGAAGTAAAGAGGCATAGGAATTTTTTTGAAGAAATGAAGTAAATGAAGGGAAGAGAGGTAAGTGTTATTTATAGGCAAAAGTAAGGAGGAAAATGTCATGATATTTCCACACAAACACATCACCATTTCATCACAACTATACCTCTCCCCGCTTCTTCCTGTTTGGTTGTGTACTCCCCCCTTATCATGTGTGTGTACCTATGTGCTTGTACTTAGTGTGTAAGAGTTTGACTTTGAATTTACTTAAGGGTTAAGTTTAGGAGAATATCTTGGATGTCTTGCTATATATATAAAAATGTATAAGTATATTTATATGTATATATGTTTTCATGTGCATGAGAATGTGTTCATGTACATGTACATATATGTGTGCATATGTATATCTCAAATAATTCACAACGTTGCACAACTTTTCTACGCTGAATCATCACGGAGTCGATTTCGATTTCCGGTCATATATTAACTTCTTATTTAATATATGTATATTTGTAAACAAAGTTTGATAATAATATTTCTATCATTATACAATATTTACAAGGACTTACTTAATAATTAAAATAATTATTAAATCATTTAAACTTAATTTAAATCCAAAAATCATTTATTCCAAAATAGTGATTGGTGATGTCATAAAGAGATTTTTTTTCAAAAATAAAATAAATAATTTTATTATATATTCTCACTCATATACATAAATGAGTGTATGCATCCAGCTCCATACACGATGTCGGATGGTCTAAGAGCTGTTTATCGATAAAAATGTTTTCGGTCATTTTATCGATATATCTTGCAAACTATATATTTTTGTTATTTATTCACCAATATTATTTATTGTTCAAAACATTATCATTTAAATTTAAAAAATCTTATATTTGAATATTTCAAAAAAATTCAGAAGTGATGAATTTGCGGGTTGTTACATACTTCCCCCCTTAAAAGAATTCATCCTCAATATTAAGGATAAGAAGAAATTGACTCGAAAAAGGAATATATATTTGACAAGGGGAAATATATACAAGATATGATAACTGCCCACACCACAGCCGGTGAGTACATTATCTCGATACCACATGCTACTATACATCAATCCTAAACCCAGGATAAGCTTTCCTCATTCTATCCTCTATTTTGTGTATGCAGTCTTCGGCATCACCACTCCATTGAACTTTAACCAACCTTACCACCTTCCTTCGCAATCGCTTCTCATCATGATCCATGATTTGAACTGGTCATTTGATACTTGCCAAATTTGTTTCTGCTTGTAAATCTTCCTAGGCAGCCGTTTCTATAATCTGTTCCAGATCATGCACATATTTTCTTAGATGGGATACGTGAAAGACATCGTGCACACCAGATAATCTTTTGGGCAATTCTACACGATAAGCTAATGGGTTAATCAGCTAAAGAATGGGAAAGGTCCAATAAATTAAGGTGCTAACTTCCCTGCCCGACCAAATCTTACCGCACCTCTCATCGGAGAGACTTTCAAGAATACAAAATCTCCAATTGAGAATTTCAAAATTTCAACGCCTTTGATCAACATAACTCTTCTGCTTGTTCTGGGCTTCTTTCATCTTCTTTCTAATCAAATCTACCTTTTCTGAGGCTTCTCGAATCATATTAGGACCGAATACTAAATGATCCCCGGTTTCGATCCAACATGCTAGGGATCAACATGGATGACCATATAAATCTTCGTACGGTTCCATGCCAATACTTTCCTGATGGCTGTTATCGTAGGATAATTCCACAAGATGAAGATAGTTTTCCCATGAACCTTCAAAATCTAAGATACAAGCTCTTAGAAAGTCTTCCAACACTCGATTTACCCTTTCAGTTTGCCCATCGTTTTGGGGATGGTATATGGTGCTTATACTTAGCTTCGTTCCCAAAGCTGTTTGTAATGCCTTCCAGAGCTTACTGGTAAAGATTGGGTCTCGATCACTAACTATGCTGCATGGGACACCATGCAATGAAACTATTTTCCTCATGTATATTTCTGCAAGACTTGCAGTAGTTATCGTTGGCTTTACTGGGATAAAGTGTGCGCTATTGGTCAATCAATCTATGATAACCCAAATGTCTTCATTTCTCTCTCTTGATTGAGGTAAGCCGTCGATGAAATCGATCGATTTTTTATCCCATTTCCAAGTCGAAATTTCATAAGGTTGAAGTAATCCAGCCGTCTTTTGCTGATAGCTTTTGATCTATTGACAATTTGCATATCTGCTAATATGGATAAAGATATCCCTCTTCATACCATCCCATCAAAAAGTCTTCTTTTTATCTTGATATATTTTGGTAAATTCGGGATGCACTAAAAGTCGAAAATTGTTACATTCTGTTTAAATTTCTTACCTTATCCCATCGATATTTGGGGCGCATTCTCTTCCATTCATCCTTAATATTCCTTGAGCATCCCCCTCAAATCATGTCCATCTTCCTGAAACTGTGTTTACTCTATTGCTTTGACCATCTCTGGAATAAAAGAATCTCTCAGCTGGTTCTCTTTTATACGTTTAATCAAATTTGGATGTACTATCAAATAAGCTATAACGGGATGCTTTCTGCTTAACACATCCACTACCAAATTGACTTTCTCGGGCGTATATAGGATATCTAAATCATACGACGTGAGAAGTTCTAACCAAGGCTGTTGTCTCATATTCAAGTCCTTTTAAATGAAAAGATACTTCAAAGATTTGTGATCTATGAAGAGTTCGAACTTCTCATATATTCAAAGAAGGAGTATTATTTACTATGGTCAAACAAAGTTTGTCAAAATAAACTATGAGGAATTATTATCCTGTAAGTAATATATCCAAATCTTTAGTGCAAACACAATGGCTAATAGTTCTAAGTCCTGTGTTGCATAATTTTGCTATTGTGTCATTAATTGCCTACTAGCATATGTGGTAACCTTTCCATGTTGCATCAGTACCGCGCTTAGTCATTCACCACAAGCATCAGTATAAATGGTTAAACCGCCGCTTTCATTAATAATAGTCAGGACTGGAGCGGTAGTTAACCTTTTCTTAAGTTCTTAAAATGCTTCTTCACATTTCAACGTCCATTAAAATTTAACATCCTTGACAGTCAACTTCATTAAGTGATGAGAAATCTTGGAGAAGTCCTAAATAAATCTCCAATAGTATCCTACCTATCCTTAGGAGCTACGAATGTCCTTCGGAGTTTGTGGTTGATTCTAATCTAGAATGGTTGTAATTTTTTCGAGATCAACGAGATTCCTTCCTTTGACACAACATGTCTAAGGAACCTTACATTTTCTTCCCATAAGTGGCATTTTGAGAACATAGCCTTAAGCACATTCCTTCTAAATATTTCCAGTACAATCTCTACATGACTTTCTGTTTTCTTCGGTCTTTAAATATATAATAATATCATCAATAAAAACCAACATAAATTAGTGGAGCACATCTCTAAAAACTCTATTCATAAAGTCCACAAAATAAGCGGGAGCATTGGTTAACCCGAAAGGCATAACCAACCACACGTAGAAACCATTTGGTCCTCTGAATGCAGTTAAAGAAATGCCATCTTCTGCTATCCTTAATTGATGGAATACTATAACTAGCTCCATTTTGGAGAATATTCGAGCACCATAAAATCAATCAAACAAGTCATCAATACAGGTAGAGGATACTTGTTAATCGTTTGCTTATTTAGGTCTTGGTAGTCTACGCAAAGTCTTGGGGAGCCGTCTGACTTTGCAACAAAAACTACTGCTGAGCTCCAACTTGACCGACTTGGTCTAATTACTCCTCTCTTTAGAAATTCATCATTTTGGTTCCTTAATTCATTCACTTTCTTGAGGGCCATTCTTCGAGAGGAATGAAAAACATACCTCGCATCGGAAATCAAGTCGATTCGAAACTCAATTTCCCTATGTGGGGGTGAACTTTTAATTTCCACAAAAACATTTGAAAATTCCTTAACCATTGGTATCTCTTCTGGTCATTTTTGAAATTAATTTAGGGCATACATAAAACTATCCATTACTGGACTTGATTCTTCACACGTTATTTTAAAGGGTTCACTTCTTTTATTTTCCAAAAGCACCGTCCTTTTAACACAATCAAGAACAACCTTATATTCAAATAACCAATCCATACTGAGTATAATCTCAAATCCAATAAAATTGAGGTCGATTAGGTCACATGAATTTTTTTAGGATAGGTAGGCGACTTGTACTTTTTCACAAACTATACCGAGATTAGTTTTACCACCTATGGTGTTAGAGACACAGATAGGGGTATCTAATATCTTGGTGGTAAGTTTCAATTTATTAACTAATTCTTTAGAAATAAAATTATGGGAAGCCCAATATCAAATAATACTCTAACTAGATTTTCATTAATGCAGATATTACCTTCAAGAACTCTCTTGCCCTTCACATCAGTCGAAGTTGAGGGTTCATCTTTGATGGCAAAAACTCTAACTTGTTCTCCTTTCTTTACAATTTGGCAATCCTTCTTCTGGTGCCCTAGTTTGTGACAATTATAGCAATTCCTATCCTAAGCCTTAGGATTCTTACAGGTGGTGGCAAAATGACCCTTCCGTTGGTAATTATAATAAGTAATATCCTTCAAATTGTTCTCTTGCGGACCTCCTTCTGGCTTGCCTTGCCTTGGTTTCTTCCGAGAATAGTTGAACTTCTTCTTCTTCTAGTTATTGTTGCTGCTTTGAGTTGCGGGCAGATTCTTTTTGTCGGGAGTTTTATATTGGAAAACCCATATCTACCAAATCTATTAAGGTTCCCTTAAATGCCCGATCATCCTGTCCTGATACTGCACGTAAATACCAGCGATAAAATTTCATTTTTCTTTAAAAGAGTGTTTATCAGACCTAGCCTAAAATGGGACAATTCACAGGACTTGTTGGAAACTCTTCTACAGATATTTCTCCTTGCTTAAATCCATAAAACTCGAATAAAGGCTGGATTTTGCTACAGCTAGCATATGTTGTTCTTCCAAGACTTCCTCATACCATTCCCATGATAAATTATCTTCTGGGTCATTCAGAGTTATGGACTCCCACCATGCTAGAGCCTTTTTCTATAAAATCCAAGAAGCTAAGAACCTTTTCTGCTCATTCTTGATATTCAATTTGTTAAAAATTCTTTCACAATAGCGGACCCAAGCCTGAACTTCAATAATGGACTCTATTCCTTTGCATAGAGTAGCAAAGTTAATTTGAGGCTGCACAGGGATTATCACTTCCTTAATTACTGTAGCATTTGATCGACCATTGGTGGTTGTAGTGTTTGCTACCTCCTATTCGTCCTTTTCTATTACTCATCTCCTACATCTACATATAGTAAGGAAACATCTTTAGGAATATAGATGAAATTATCTTAGGGAATGGATATAAAGTTGAATACACTTATTTGAATAAAATTTCAAATATGCGCTCTCTAACTAAACACATTCTAGGGTATTACTAACCCTATCTCTTATGATTTGACCCCATCCAGGCTTAGGTATTCACTCAATCATAAGCTATGATACCAAATGTGACGACCTACCTCCTCGACCCTTAGAAATAGACCCTATTACATCCTCAGTATTCACATGCCGCAAATCTAAGTATTGGAGAGGCAGATTATCATGGGGTAAAGAAAATATAGATAGAAGATAAAATAAAATAGAATCTCACATCGTAGTCAACGTTTAATTATACATTTGAGTAGTACATGCAATTACTCCAAATTGCTCCATCAAAGTTCAACTAAGTACTAATCCAATCAGGATAGTTATAACTACCTATCCTCACAAGTGCTGGTAGACACTTGATACAAAATACGGTGGAATTAGAAATATATGATTATCTATATAGGACCCTCCAACTTCATGCTCCATCCAAAATGCTCCGAGCTTCTCCCAAAATGTTCCATGCTACCTAACTACTTGGCTGCCCAGAAAAATAGGGCACCCAGACTTTAAAGGAAAAACAAAATAAACTTCGGGTTGGTCATGCGACTGGTATGAGAAACTCAAAATACGGTTATTTGAAAACAAAGGGTATCTCATAAGACCACGCTGGACATAAATACGGAACAGGTTTTTACCTTATGATAACCAAAGCATTTGGTTCGCAAAATCTGGTAATATTATTTTTAATGAAATTCTTTTGAAAACACCTTTCACGTGAATAAACATAATCTTAGTCGAAATTATTACACTATTAAATTCCAGCATACTGGGCTCTACAATCAAGTCCGAAGCCACTTTTTAGAGAATAGATTTCCATATAATGGTAGATAAGGAACTACCTTCCGTACAGTACATCTCTAGAGGGATGAACCGAGGATCAACAACTTTGAAACCTCTGTACTGGTAAGACTGGACTACCCGCCGACCTATCTTGGTAGTGGATATAACCGAATATGACATCACCCTAGTCGTAACCAACATATCTGGGATCCCATAGCATACACAACATACTCGACATATATAGAGTAATCTAGAAAGGTGATGACCATATCCTAATGGTTGCGAAACACATAGTCTTACGGCATGCTATGTTTAAACCATTTTCAGGTGATGAGGCTTGAGGTAACGATTACCTTTCGCATAGCACATTCACTTTAAATCCCACATTGCCAATTCCATCACACACAATTGATTTCCATAAATGTACAACTTTTGAGCTCATACGTCTCTGAGAAGGGTATTAAGTGTAAGAGAGTTACTACCTACACCACCAAACAGATGTACATACGTAAAAATCAATGTATGTTGAAAATGCAATGTCGGACTTTCATCCATACAAGTTTTCCAGGAACAGGGCAAACCGAAGGAACTTTTCTACCACATCCAGTCGGGAATCATCTCTTTAATTAGTAGCAAGCAGCCCTTGCATCAAAGATCAAATGAAGATACTACTACCACATATATAAGATATGAGAAATTTCCCATGAGGGTCAGTGACAAGTAGCCCTTCATTCCATTCATTATCATTCCAAGCCTTCACTTCGAATATGTAAATTGGTCCAAAGTGGTATTCGAATAAGAATCACTCAAATCTAACCCCAATTCCTTCGAACCAATCTTCGATAAAATAGATGTTAGGTAAATAGGTGATTATCATTTGATTAATTACTTTCTTTTTATCAGAAATATCTTCCAGAGATAAATATCTTTAAAACATTCCTTTCAAGTGTATACGTAATCCTTAAACCTCTCTTTAGCTTTTGAAATACCAAATCAAAATCATTTCTCACAAATCATATTGCAAAACTTTATTAAGTAAAAAAAGGGTCGGTAGAGATTATACCAATTCTACTCAACATCAATTTCTGTATTAAACCTTTACTGTCCATCGAAGAACAATGAAATTACCCTTTAAATTCTCATGGATAGTATGGTTCCCTCATCGAAATTTATTACCGAGCATAAGAAGATTATTTCTATACAATTCAAGTTGTGCTACTTTTGCAAAATTTAATTTGTATACTGCCTCGTTTCCAACATTTCGACCTTATCTATTCCTCGCTCAGGAAAAAGGTTAGGTGAGCTAGAGTATTGGTTTCTCCTGAACATCTCCTTATTTTAAGCACCTCACATTTGGATCTCATGAATAGAAAAATCCAGTCTACTCTTTGGCTTTTAGAGCCAAGATTAAATCGCCAGATTTTAATAGCTTTCCATTAAATCATTTATTTAAACTATTTTAAATAAATTATTAAACCTTCAAATTTCTTTAAATTACTTAATTATTTATCTAAAAATATTTATGAAAGATTTGGGAAAGAATACTTAAGTTTAAAGCCATATTTCAAAAGTTATTATAAGCGCTGCAAAAAGTGTTGTGCATAATGCTGCGAATAGCGCTTTTAAAGCTTATTTGATCAAATAACTTTTCGACCATTTAGAAATCCATTTTTATAATCAAATCTCTTTTAAAACATTTAAAAATATTTGTAGATTTTATTACATATTTTTAAAGAATTAAAAATATTAGTTTTAAAGAATTTGTCACTTTGGTTTCCAAAGTGCAAACCGCGACTATTTTAAAAACTTAATTTGCTCATATTTCATAATCTACTAAACAAAATCTCAATCTTTTTTTTGTTTGAGAACTACGATTTTAAGAATTTGGAAAATTCCTATTACAAAGAATTCTGACTCTGAATCCATCGTTTAAAGGGATTTAACATTCTAAGGCGTGAAATCGTGAACTGCCGTTACGTGACGCGCCTATTTCTGACACAATTTTCATAACTTGTCAAAACTTCACCAAATTGGATTTTAGTGTTTGTAAAATAGTTATAAATCATTTTAAAAGGTTTAACAATCTCATATACACCATTTCGTTTGTTAAAGGAAAGTGATTTCCTTTATGATATTCGACGTGTATTAAATGTGAATCATTTCAACATCAAAATAAACATATAATCAATATCCAAACTTGATGATCAAACAAAGTAAACATCCAAAGGAATCATATCACATCATCAGCATATATATATATATATAATAGAGTTTTTCACTTGTTTATTGATCCGACTAACATTAAAACGGCTATAGATCCGCTACGATCGCACCGGAGCCTATGGAATCAAGCCTTGAACCTTTGGGAAGGCTCGTTATATTCTTACTATTGAAGTTGGGCTCGACCTTGGGTGGTGGAAGGTGTGGTCGTGGGTTGTAGAGTTGGAAAGGAATGGATTTGCTTTGATTTTGAAGAGTTATGATAATATATACTTACTATATAATTTTAATTTCTTTTTGCCATAATTTTTATCATAACTTTCTTTAGGAAATAAGCCATTAATGTGAGTTTAAGAAGTGAAGAAGCTTAGGAATTGTTATGAAGAAATGAAGTGAAGAGAGATGGGTGCTATTTATAGGCAATAATACGGAGGAAAATATCATGATATTTTCACACAAACATATCGCCATTTCATCACCACTATACCTCACCCTCCTCATCATGTTCATTTGTGTAATCCCTCTATGTATGTGTATCCATCTGCTTGTACATAGTGTGTAAGAGTTTGACTTTAAATTTACTTAAGGGTTAAGTTTTAGGAAAATATCTTGGATATTATGTAATATATATATATATATATATGTATGTATAAGTATATTTGTATGTATATATGTGTTCATGTGCATGTGAATGTGAATGCGTTCATGTCTAGGTACATGTATGTGTGCATATGTATATCTTAAATGATGCACAAAATTGCACAACTTTTGTACGTCGAATCGTTATGGATTTCGATTTCGATTTTCGATCATATTTTAACTTCTTATTTAATATATATGTTTGTATTTGTAAAAAAAATTATAATAATATTTCTATCATTATATAATAATTAAAAGGGCTTATTTAGTAATTAAAATAATTATTAAATCATTTAAACTCAATTTAAAATCAAAAATCATTTATTCCAAAATAGTTATATCGTGGATGATGTCATAAAGAGATTTTATTTTCAAAAGTAAATAATTTTAGTACATATTATCACCCATATACACAAATGAGTGTATGTATCCAGCTTCGCGCATGATGTCGGATGGTCTAAGAGCTGTTTATCGATAATAGTTTTCGATCATTTTATTGATATATCTTCCAAAATATATATTTTAGTAAATATTTATTCAAAATAAGATTACCAATATTATTTATTGTTCAAAACATTATCATTTATGTTAAAAAATCTTATATTTGAATATTTCAAAACTTTTCTAAAGTGATGAATTTGCTGGTCATTACAAAAGCGAAGCTCTGCCAAATCTCTTCTTCTTTAGATTTCAGAATCGGTTAGGATTTTTAGGTATGGGATTTAGATCCCTAATTATTTCAATTCTAATTTTACCCTCTCTAGTTTCTAACTCTAAATTTTTTCTAATCTATATACAATCTACTTATTGTATATTCGAAAAGAAGAGCATCTGAAAGGGAAAACAGGAGTGGCATGAATCAATCCAATTTAAAAGCAGACAATTGTCTGTGAGTGGAAATTCTAACTTTTTCCATTTTAGTAATTGTGTAGCAATTGTTTAGATCTGATATATACCTTGGGAAACTTTGGTGAACGAAAACATAAAAGTAAAACCCCTAGAATTTCCCCAAGTAAATATCTATAAATACGTTGGAATTGCAATTGTCTTGTATTAATATAGTAGAATCAGATCTATGTTTGAGATTTAAACAATTTATAATCTATTCCACTTCATCTCTTTTGATTTCTCTTATAGGATAAATAATTCTAGAAAGTGAATAAAGTAAGAAATGGGGAGCAAATTATCAATTTGACCATTTGTAATTATGCATCCTTTTTCACTCGAAGGTGAAAATTGCAAATGTTGAATAGAATGTAAAAGGTTTAAGTTGTATGATTTGTTTTTTGGAATAGAGGAATTAATCTCTTATATTCATATGAGGTATGTTTGGTATCATTCCATTTTCATTATACACACAAAAAAAAATCTTATTATGTTAGCTAAGGATATTAGCTATTTTTGTTGGAGCTTGGGATTTGTATGAGTTTGACATTTTTATTAGTTTATTACACCCATCCTTTGTGTATAATTAGAAATAATTAATTGTAATGTAGAACTTGTGCGTACATACATATATAAATCAGTAACATATTATAGCATATTGATGGTATCAAATAATACTAATAGGGGAGTTAATAGCATTAAATTTCTAGGAATGTAGCAATTGATGATTATGGAAACAAATCTATAATTAAAGGAGAAATAAGGAGTTTTACCTTATATGGCCTTGAGTATATATTGTGTAGATAGTATATACACAATTGGTATATATATAAAGTGTGACTAGGTTATAGAAATGCAAGGTCAGTCTAAAGCAGATAGAAGTCTGCCTTGTTAAATCTGGCTACCAACAGTGCGACTTTGGGGACTGATGTAAGACATTGCCTATAATAAATAACCTTGGTGGACACGAGGTTATTCCCAATTCTATAGAACAAATCTTCTGGCAAATCTGGCTACCTGTACCTATGAATAGTCGATTAATCTGAGTCGTTACAATGGCATACGGGTCATAAATACGTTTTGGATACGATAGGATTAGAGATCTTTGAAGGGGTTCACTTTTGGTTTGGGGGTATTAAGTGGCTATTGTTTGACCCGCCTCTTTTCCATATAAGAAGTATTAAGTAACCTACAAGATCTCTTACGATGTCAGCTAAGGAGAACAATAGAGGGACCCGCCTTGAGTTAGGTATTAATTCGTCAGAGTCTGCCTAATTCCAAATAAAAAGGAATTAAGTTGTCTGGGTATTTTGTCTTGCATCATAAATGATAGTTGCATTGGAGTTTTGTAGTTGGACTGGAAAGGCCTTTGGATTATAGTTGAAGTTATTGGTATGGTATAGTTTTAAATGTGTAAGACGTATTACTTATCCAGATGATACTGCCCAAATATTATTATGGTAAAGTCTAAGATTTTCTTCATTGGACATTTGTTGTTCTGTCTCCCTCCTCATTACAACGCACGAGTTAAATGAGACTATGCCGATTTAGGAGACGAAGGTGGAGATGAAGGCTTGTGGCAATTATCTATCTATTGGTGTTTCTCAAATTTTTTAAATTCACCATGTTTAGACAATTATATTATTTTGAAATATTATACTATGGAGAGGTTTTATATATATATATATGTTGTGAGATTTGATGATAACATGTTATGTTTCAGAAATGGTTTTCTTTTATGAAATGGGTACTTGTTTCTGATATTATATTTTATTTTATTCCGTTGTAAGATTCTGAAAGTATAGATAAATAGCTCTGTATACTATGTGTTATTTAAATTCTATCAACCTCTAGCCAGCTTTGTGATGGGCCTAAGGTTTTGATGGTTGAATCGAATATTATGCCCATTTAGGAGCAGATTGTTACATTTAGTATCAGAACTGGTTGAAGCCCGATAGGGGGTTCTCTCATTATGAACTATGGTGAAGCTTTGTCTCTTACCCCTACATGTCCTAAGGTGGGTTGGTCAGGCAGTCAGAGGACTGGCCTAGGCAGTTTAGAGGCTCGACCGTAAAACCAAGCTGTTGAGGTTACATTCTTTAGCATCACCATTCAATGTGACCGTTACATTTGGCATCAGAGCTTGGATTTAGGAATTTACTTAGGGATTAGACACATATTAAGAGAATGTGATTAAAGGTTTTTGAAAAATTGTTTTTTCAAAATGTTTTCCGAAAAGATTTCGAAAATGGATTTTGAAAATATATAAATATACATATATGGATAAAAGTTCCAAAAATATTTCCAAGATTTTATCGAAATTCCTTTTATTCGTGCCTATACTATCTTTGGGAAAGTTGAAAATAATTATCAATCATAGGTAATAAGAATGAATACAAGTTTTAAAGAAATGGCTCTAGAAAAGCTAGGGGAGATTTTCTATACCAACTAGAAATAGTAATTAAATTATGGATTTAAGGGCGAATAAAGAAGATTACCAGTATGAGACCCATATAATAGGAATATGATGTTGATAGTATAAGTGGGACATGAGGAGGACTTTACAAATTTAAGGTAAATTTCCCAGTTAAACTAGAAAACTCTATTTTCGGATTGGTAATAGTTGTAAGGGCTCGTATTTACATAAAAATATGGCTGAAGCATTTTTATATTGAAGTTGGACACTAAATTGAAGAGTGAACTTGAGTTAACCATTTTTGAAAATGGAAGACATAAACCTTATACACTTTAAGCATTGTTTGGAATATGTGGGTTGGTGTAATTATGATTGCTATTGTCTGCTCCAGTTTAAGTGATATAACTTTGAAAATGTTTTCTAAAAAATGTTAAACACTAGACGTCTGATACTTAAAAAGAAAAATAAGTTAGTTAACAACCCGACTTTTTCTCCACAAAAAGTCGTATCATTAATAAGAAAGAAAGGGGTAGAAAATAGAAAAGAAGAGAAGAAAGAAAGAAACAACAACAACGATCTCACAGCGGAACGAGAAATATATTATATCACATAAGATATTACATAGTATCATATACATCAGAGTACACAATTTATACATCACAGAATAGACAGTTATAAACTTCTGTCTATTATACAACACAAGTACATCAGTACTATATAGACTAATACAAACACAGCGGAAACTCTATATATCTACTCGCTGAAGCCTCCTGCTCCTCAGCTCCTCCAGTATTCGTCAAGACTAACCTGAATCCCTCGACTACTCATGATTTTCTATAAAATAATCGAACAAACTATATAAAGTTTGTTTAAAAAGTGAGATTAAGAAAATTTGACAAAAAGGAAATTTTCAATAATTTTCATAATATTTTGTTTTGTTTTTTAGGCATATTGTTACACTTACATGTGCATTGTGCTTTTAAATGAAACATTGAAAAAAAAGAGTTGGTTTATGTTTTATATAAATAGTTAGACAAACTTTATGGAATTTATTTAAGAAGTAAAAGTGGAGAAATTGGTGAAAAGATATTTTTCAATAACTGTTTTAGATATTTTGGTTTGTCCTATATACACATTGTTGCACTTACCCCCAATGTATATTTTTCTTTTAACAATAGAACTTGTAGAAAATTTTGAAAAGTTTGTAAGACACTGCTTTTGAACTCCTTTTATGATTAAGAAATGGTTATGTATTTGAAATTATTTCATTAATGTTTTTGTCATACTTTAAAAATATAATAATAAATTAAAAATGCCACATTTTCTTTAAAATACACTTTTATGAAAATTCATTATTTATAAAAGAAGATTTTAGGAAGTTGTGGTTTATGTATATTTCCGCTAAGTTAAGTTTAATAATTTTTGATAATTTAAGGGAATGTCATGATCCTAGAAAAAGGAAATGTTTGTTAAAAATGAATGAAGTATTTTAAAGTTTTAAACAACTTACTAGATTTGTAGAAATGGTAAGATCAAAGGTTTTGATTTAAAACGGTAAAAATGAAAAGAGGACTTTAAGTTTTAAATACTTATTCGTTTTGTGTAAACAATGTTAAAATAAAAATATTTTGATTAAAAATGTAAAGTAAAAGTGTTTGATTATCACTTAATTTTAAAAGAAAAGAGTTAAATTTAAGTTTAATGAATAGGATTACACAGCCTACAAGAATTAAGTTGATAATGGAGATCGGAAACATTGAAATGTTAGGACTGAAATAAAAAGTAAAATGAGAAGTTTTTCAATTTGAAGTGTACAAGGGCAAAGGAAGATCTACTTCAATACTTAGGTGTTAAGTGACAAATGAGAATTTCTTTGATTACATTAGGCATTATAAATGGAATAGTAAGAGTAAGTTGGGTATTATAGCAGCAAGGTCGGTACCATGTACGTAAGAATAAAATACATATAGGCTATGGGCAGTCTATGTATTGTGTTGTTCACCTGAAGGCTATGGGGAAGCCAGGTGGACAAGGATTGAAAAGTATGTATTTTGCATTTATTATTGGATTGGTATCATAATAGTTGTTCCATGTATACCTCCAGGTAAGTCTAGAAATAGTAAGTAAGTACTGCACTTATTTGAATACGGAAAATAAGTAGGAAGTAGTCCCTTAATTCATGAGGAGTTTCATTAATGAAATTATACAGAGATTGTGTGGAAATTCCAAGTTTGTCGGTTAATTGAAATAGGTTATTGAACATAATTGGAAATTGTCATAAAATGGAATGGGATTTAGTAGTATTTTAATTCGTTAGAATGAAGTGTGTAGCAATGTAAATTTCTATAAATTATCTAGTTTTAGTACAAAAATGTATCGTTTAAAATGACAAGAAATATACCCAAAAGAAAGAGATGTACAAAATATGGACGTTTACCGTATTCTGTATCATCTATTTCAACAATAACAGAAACGATAATTCCTTGTGATTCCAAACATAACACAAATCCTCTTTTTCATAATTTATGAAAAATTACAATGTTCGCATTTCCTTTTGGGGAAGATGTAACTCCTACATGGTAAAATGTAGAAATCTCTAAGTATAAACCAAAATACTGGTCATTATGTCTATTGGATTAAAATGGCAAGGCACGCATTAAAGATGCAGGGAGGCGACTTTTATGGAAAATGAGATTCAAAAGATTTTCATAAGACTTTAGGAAGGAGACGGTAGGATTCCTTTCAATCACCCTCAAGGTATAGATTGTTGGATAATAAGGAACGTTTGCAAAAGTGTCAGTAGAACATGCATGGATGATGGACGATAGTGGAGGTGTATTGTTCGAATTGTTCATTTTTGCACGTTTGAGATATAGTATCCTTTAGGTAGTACACACACATTCACTTTATTTTCTATTTGTTGTTTGGCTTTTTAGGTAGTATACATATGGATGTTTAGTCGTTGTTTATCTAAATTGAGCATTATGCATATGGATGAAATGATTGCGGATACATGTTGACCTATGAGTATTTTTACTTAGGACATTGCATACATTTGGATGCATGGCATGAGCACTAGTATGATAGGGTCGACTAGATCAGGATACCACCTATCTTTTGCATTAGTATAGTTTCATGTGTATTTCATGTTGCATATATATACATATTGCATTAGAAAAGTTCTAAGGACAATGATTGTTCGTAGATGATGGATAAGTAGATGGTGGTAGCTATTAATTGTAGTGTGTATAAGTTATATTTTTTCTTCCTTGGATATTTCGAGAACGAAATCCTTTTAGGGGTGAGAATGTAACACACTGGAAATTTTAAAATATTAATAAGGGTAAAAATGTAATTTTACATAAAAGGATAAAATAGTAAAAATTTTATAAATGAAGGAATTTGGGAAATCTCACTTTTCCATCAAGTAGATTTTTCTAGTCCAAATTCTTATATAAGTTGTTAGAAACAAATATCATAAGAAGAAGATATAGAATGTTTACTATAGCGTGCATTTGTTGTTTTGCGCCTATGTTTGGAAGCAAATTTAAAGATTGAAGAAAGAATAATGAAAACTTATTCGTTAAGAAATAAGTTGAATATGTATAAGTTACCCTAAGGAAAAAGAAAAGAAAAGTAAGATGGCAATGATGAGTGTGAATTTAAAATGAATGAATGGAAAAATGTTTATGTGCATAAATATAAAAATGTCTTAAGGGAAAACATTAAATACTATTGTAGTTAATATGCTGGTTATACTAAGAAGTGAAAAAGGGAAAGAGTATATTAATATATTTAGAAGGGTACAATTTTGTAAACGAATGTTAATAAATAAGAGAAAGATGTTTGGCATAAGAGAGAGGGCAATAATTACTCTTTTATGAAAATTATTGCTATAGTTAAAATATGCTACAAGTGTTAAAAAGTGGATATAGCAAAATACCTTAAAAAGGAAAGGATAGATCTACTTTAATATATGTTTGAAAAATAAGAATAAATATGTATGCACGAAGGTAAAAAGTATTTGAAAAGAAAGATAGTGTAACAAATATGTATAAAAAGAAAGCATCTAAACAAAAGTTACATATTTTGAAAAGAAAATGATATATCTAAAATTATACGTTTGGAAAATAAATGTACATATAAAAGTAAAAGATTTTTTTTAAGGGAAATGTGTAGATAAAGACACTAGTTAATCATGTAATTTATTACCAAACAAAGAAAGTTCATGCTAGAATGGAAATATGATGATATGTTTAAAGAAGAACAAAAATGCATGCAATGTCATAAAAGTAAAAAGTAATAAATTTTGATAACGAATCGTTAACTAGAAAAGAATATATGTTCCTTTTGTTTGTAAAGGTTAAAGCCTTTAATTAGTATATATGTTTACATGTTAGAATAGGAATCTTGGATATTTACATATGGGTATACTATTGAAAACAAATTTATGGCTCCCTACCATATTTAATGATAATAAAAATTTAAAATATGAATAAAAAGTATTGACTAAATTGGACTAAATGGTTATTAATGACCATAAAAACGGGGGGAAGACATAATAACCTGCATATGGAAAGTTAAGTATGAGTTAAGTAACCGAAAAGAAAAGTAAATTTCTTAATCATTTTTAAGATGCGCGCATATATATATATATATATATATATATATATATCTGTGTGTGTGTGCTTAAATGATTAACAATATATGTATATATATATATATGTATGAATTGATTTAAGAGACATAAAATATGTTATAAATTAATTGATTGGTTGGTAGATTGATAAGTTGATTGGTTGATTGATTTGTTAATTGATTAAGTTAAAGGAATGTATATATATTATTAACCTAAAAAAAGTTCAAATATATAAACAACATATTATTTAAGAAGGTGTCCAGGTTCGATGTATCTAATCTAACGGCCTAGATTTAATCAAATAACTTTACTTGGGAATAAATTAATTAATTAGCATACATGATGTTAGCAAAAGAATCTTTAGCCAAAGTCAACGCCCCAAATTCATTTCTAACTACTATAAATTCTAGCATAACCTAAACCCTAAAATCAACATAACGGATTACTGTAGTAAAACTCTGATCAATTTTTCCCTCTTCTCTAACTCTAAATTTTTTTAAAACAAATTAAATAATATTCTGGTGATGAAAGCGAAGCTTTGCCAGATTTCTTCTTCTTTAGATTTCAGAATCAGTTAGGATTTTCAAATAAGGAGTTTAGATCCCTAATTATTTCAAAATTAGGATAAATATGTTTAGCAAATCTAGTTACCAATACCTACGAATAGTCGGATTAATCTGAGTCGGCACAATGGGTTACGGGTCATAAATACCTTTTGGATACGATAGGATTGGAGATCTTTGGAGCTGTCCGATTCTGGTTTGGGGGTATTAAGTGACTATTGTAGGATCCACCTCTTTTTCATATAAGAAGTATTAAGTGACCCGAGGGACCCGCCTTGGGTTATGTTACTCCATATGTTCACCTTTCGACCAAGTTCAAACCACTTTGAACAAAGAGCAAGAGAGAAGAGCTCTAGCCACTTTCGAAGGAGTCGAAGAGATGCTGCCATCAAAGTCTATAAGCTTCAGGACCTTTCGAAGGTAATGGAAGGCTTCTCCAATCTTTATCCAGGAAGTCCTTACCTTTCAAAGAAGATGAGGGGGTCGAAAGCAACCTTCCGTCTTCATTAACGACCCTTCGACCAGCTAAAGACCTTTCGATTAAGGTGAAGCCACACCTTCCGAAGACAGTGAAGGAAAGCTCTTTGAACATACGCCAAACCATTCGAAACCAATGGTTTCGCGTTCATTCAAACTGCTAAAAAGCAAGTGTTATCTTGAACAACCGCTTCAAAAGCTATAGTAAGCCTTTCGAATAGGTCGAAACCAGTGTAGTCTAGGAGGGGTTCCGCATCAGACCAGGAAAAGAGCATGGGTAAAACCAACATCATCGAAACCAATGATTGAAAGCTATCGACAGAGTCGGAAATACTTACAAGATAGCTCAAAGAAGAGGAGCATCACCATACCTTTCGATAAAGGCGACAGCTTGCTGAAGTCAATCAGTAGCCACCTTCCGACCCAGTCGAAAGCATCAGGGTTGAAAGGTGCCAAGCCGCATCTATAAATAAGACCCATGGGCTCACGTTTAGGGGATCCGATTCCTCTTATTCTAAACCTGTATTTTCTTAAGTAAAGTCTTGTAACCATAATTTGTAAATCAATTTGGGAGTATAGAGAAATAAAGTCTTTGGAGCTGGATAAAGGGAGGTTTCAATTACTTTATATTACTATTTCATTTAAACTTTAGTTAGATTCATTTCTATATTTCAGGCTTCACCTCCATCGATGGGCTGCTACCGACATAGTCGAAACCAGTTCATGTTCTAATAACTTATGTAGCTAACTCAGAATCATCTTCTCTCTAAGCCGAAATCTTCACTAAGGTCGAAAGCTATCCTCTAAACACCAAAGCCTGAAACCACTGAGTTAAGCCCAAGGAGGTTATATCCACAGCTTTCAAGTAGATCAAAACCCCCACACCCACCCTCCACCACTTAAGATCCCAATCCAAGGCTTAAACTACTCTAATCCCTAGAGCATCCGGCAAGGTCGGAACCCTTATATCAGACTCTTGAGATAAATCTTAACAACTTAACCCACAAGACTTCCGACAAGGTCGAAACCTTTCAAGGGAAGATATACTTAGATACTTCCATCAATTTGGAAAGGAGGGCTTTCGAAGGAGAATCCATACTTACTCAACTGGATCGAAAGGTCGCCAAACATAGAAACTGACCCTTCCGATTCAGTCGAAAGGCTTGCTTGAGAAACATTGCCAAATAAAGCCTAATCGAAAGGCAATCTTAAGAGGATTAACACCTTTTTCCCCGCACTACTTGTATAAAGGACAATTCACTTCTCCTAGCATACTTTTAGGGTGTTGACAAGAAATCTTGTTAACATTTTTGGCGCTAGAAGGAGGGCTTGAACCTCCGACTTGGATAAATCCCCAACACTGCTGCTCTCCAACCCTTCTTAGCTCAACCCTATCTTAAGGTCATCTACTTTGGTTTAATTATGGCCATAAGGATAGAAAGATCCGAACAAAGGTCATCTGAACCCTACTTGGAAAGGTTCTCTCTAATGATCATCAAGGATTCCAACAAAGACGACGAGCAAAGATTGAGGCTAGAAGCTCTTAGAATTATAAACAAGAAGAAAGCGGAATCTTATAATCCTGAGTAGTGGAGACTGAATCCTTTTCATGTTGGCCCCACTCCTATCTTTGCACTTGGAAGGATAACAAATGGAAGTGATAATGTCTTCAACCAGATGAGAGAAACAATTCAGCATTACTCCAAAGGCACCATCTTTGAGAAAGAGATAATGGCTGATTACAACGCCTTTGCAAATAAATGGCAACAACCAATTATAAAAGGAACACTTCCTACACAAGGTGTACAAAGGGTGCCAAAAAGAAAAGAAATTGAAAAGCATTAAAACACAAGGCCAAGAAACAAAAAGTGAAAAAGCCATCCGTAAGAATCAAGCTTCAAGTCTAGACTTTCAAAAAAGTGCAACTTAACAACATCAATTGAGAACGTACTTGCTTACATAGGATGAGCTCAACTATTGGCCATCGCAGATAAAAAACCGAAACATGAAGGAAATTTGGGAGGATCCTACTGTTACTACTATATGATGAATGGCCATGAAAACAATCATTGCAGATCCCTGGAGGGGATGATTATAAATTTCTTCCGACAAGGAAAGATCCATGAATTTGTATAGAGAATTTTAGAGAAATTCAATAAAGAGATACTTTTCTAAGAGAAATATACATGGTTGAGAGTGAAATGCTCTTTATATTTGGATACTACCTAAGATGGTAATCTATCTAAGATGGTAGAAAAGCCTTTGTCCACGCCGAGATGGCCAGAGCAGAGCACCTCTTGGAGGAAGGGCAGGTAATCCTTTAGCCGTGCCATAAGATGGCCAAGTTAAAGCACCGGACAAGCCCTTGGCCGCGCCTCTGGTCAGGTCACGGCACCTCTTGGAGGGAGGATAGAGAAAGCCTTTATTCGCACCATAAGATGGTTAGGGTAAAGCACCGAACAAGCCCTTATCCGCGCTGTAAAAGGGCCAGGGTAAGGCACCTCCTAGAGGGAGGACGGATAAGCCTTTATCCATGCCATAAGATGGCCAGGGTAGAGCATCGAACAAGCCCCTCTCCGCTCCATAAAAGGGCCAGGGCAGGGCGCCTCCTAGAGGGAGGTCGGGTAAGTCCTTGGTTCCAGTCTCTAAGATGAGCTAACCAAGAGCGCCGGACAACAATGGACTAAGACGTTCAGCCACAAAAAGAGGCCCGCTAAACAATGGACTGAGATGTCCAAGCCTAAGAGGAGGCACATTCTATAATGGACTAAAACGTCCACGCCCAAGGTGAGGCACATTCAGCAATAGACTGAGATGTCTAAGTCCGAGAAGAGGCTCATCAGATCATGAACTAAGATGTTCAAGCTCGAGAAAGAGGCATTTCAAATTACGGACTAAGACGTCCAAGCTCAAGAGGTAGCTAGACAAATTACTTCTATACAAGACCTGAAGGGTTCACACATCAAAGGAATATAACAAGGTTTCGCTTATAAATAACCGAATCTGGGTTTCGAGACTTTCATTCCTAAACATCATCTAAAAATACCCGAATCTGGGTTTCGGGTCTCTTATACCGGAACTTCATCCATTAATACCCGAGTTTGGATTTTTGGTCCTTGATATCTAAATGACATCAATTAATACCCGAATCTGGGTTTTGGGATATTCATTTCAGAACTTCACTATTTAATACCTGAATCTTGGTTTCTGGTCTATATTAACTACTGATTATCTTAATATACCTGAATCTGGGTATCGAGACAATTACTTATTCGAACTCTAATCTGGATGTGAAATTTCAATAATGGAACTCTATTACAAATCCTTGAATCTGGGTCAAGGAATGTTGTCATGAAGATCACTGTAAAGAGTTTCTGAATTTGAGTTTTAGATTTCTAATTTATCAAATCCCATTAATATCAAGGAATGGGTCGAAGGATACTTACTTCCAAAATTCAGACGGTGATTCCTGAATTTAGGTCTTTATTAAATATATATAAAAGGTTTCATTCCAACAATTATTCCCTTGTGATAAGCCAGGATTTTCTATCAGCAAATTTCAGATATTCCAGCCAAATGGTTGAAATTAAATTTTCGAACATTTCCCGTCACGATTGAAGATGGGATTTTGATGTTTGATATAGATTATCTTTCATGCAATTAACAAGATGATTTGTTAATTTAAGCAAACAATATACATAGACTAGTATGTCAATTGCAAACTAACAATTAGAAATGTTGTTTGCTTTATACTTTTCAGGGAAATCAGCACAGGAAAGAGAAATGAAAGATTCAGCAAATTCGGAAATAAGGAATGAGCTATCAAAAAGCGCCTCAGAAATGACATCATAGAAAAGGATTGCAAATCAGGAGCTATTTTCCAAATTTATATAATTTACATAAGTCATGAGATGATTTACAAAACTATGAAGACAATCACATCATTATACAAAACAAGCTTACTTATATCAAACATACAAATAAATCATAAGTCCTGTGTAGCTTGGTCGAGAGTCTTAGCGACTGAAGGATCTACTACATGGCGAATCGTAGCACAAAGGACTTCTTTGAGTTTCCGCACTTTCTTCCTAATTTTATTTTCATCGTCAATCGCAACAATGTTAGTTTTTAGAGCATGATTGAAAGCTCTATTTGCTACCCTAAGGGTTTTGTTATCCCTTTCTAACTCTGCAATGCACTTTTGAAAGAAATAAATTTTGTGCTTGAGCTTTTGATTCTTGGTGGCATAATCATTAATACTTTGAGAATATTTAATTTTCTGTTGCTCATCAAAATATTTGGCTATCTCAAATTTAACTCTGCGGCACCAGTTCCCAAAACATTATTATCTAAGCCTGGGGGCGGGCTGAGTATAGTAGGGAATTTCTGGGCCTTAAGAAGCTTCGATCGTGTAGGTGTAGTGGCTGGACGAGTAGCGTGAGGGACCAGTAGATCAATGATTGAAGTCTTGTCCCCCATAATGAATTCCAAAGAAGCACATTGTGCCTAAATATCCTTTAATTTCAGCTCCAAATCACTTATTGGTTGAATAAGTTCAAACATCTTGTGATCAAAGTCAATTGTAGGATTTGTCTTCACTTGTCGCTTAAGCGCGGTAATCATTTCATCTTTACTTTTGAATTCAGCCTAGAGATGGGTGATGTAATCTTTTTAGCCACTAGTGATGGTTTTCTAAATAACATATCTTTTGTGCCATCTCATTGCCTCAATATTACCGCCAAAATGTTCTAATAGGATGTCATCGCTAAGCACGATCCCTCCACTTCTTTGCAACAACTTCTCTCTAAGAGCATCAACACGTGACGATAAATTATAAGGAAGAGAAGTTGCAAATAATTGTAGCTCCTATTGAAGCAAAAGAAATAAACTAAAAGTCATGGTCAGGATAAAAATATCTTTATTATAATAATAACGAATTACAACTTAAACAACAACAAAGTTAAAAGATACAACAAGCAACTGGATTACATCTAAAGTTTGTAAACTGCTTTTCTAACTTTATCTGGTGAGTTAGTAGAAAGTATAACCGTTGAGTTGAAAGGAACAGTGACTCCTTCTGGGGTAATAACTGGCAGGCATTTGCTATAGTCCTACTTCCCGACTGGAGGGCTATCGCGACTGCAAATTAAATTTGTATGGAATGTTCTGATCTCCTTAAGAAATGTTTCTTTCTCATCACCAAGGAAATCAAAGCGGAGACGAGGGTATTACAAATAAAGTTTTTGTAAATCTCGAAGAAAGCAATATCTTGCTAATTTCGAAGTCTTTAAAAGTGATGCCTTTTCATGATAAAATCTCCTCAGTATAACATATTGGCCTAAATAATCTCTAGGAACAAGTCGACCTAGTGAACAGTCATTCTGTAATAATATAATAAAGAAAGGCTGAACATAAAAGGCTAAGCTAAAACATATATTCGTAAATCAATAAATTGTTACATATTTACATCACTCATCTGGTTCATACAAAATAGACTTAGAGAAAAACTCAGAGACAAATTTATCTTTATAGTACTTAAGCTTTTCAGCAGGGAGATTTTGAGGCGACCTGACCCGTGGTAAATTCCAACAAGCACCAGGATACGGGTCAGACCCAAATTCGTCTAAGTATCTTTTATGGAAACGTCTAAGTAAACCCCCATTGAATTTGCCTAAGTATGAAAAGTCTATAATCGAATGTCTGTAATAAGCTTTATACAAAAAGTTAACTAAAATGTCTCTTTCTTCAATCATCATCCAAAATAAGGTGAATAACTCTCGATTCTCCTTTAAGAGATCGTCGCACCGGAGGCGCACTCTCTTTAATAAAGGGGCAGCCTTCTAATGTTTAAAAGAAACTAGAACTGAGGCACTCATGTCGATACTATGATACTTTTCAGAGAGGATGTTATGCTCCTTTATCTGTTTATCTAACTCCCTATATAACTTGTTAATTTCTGCTTGTTTTCTTTCAAGTTTTGTTCTATAGGAAAGTTGAGACTTCTGTCTTATCTAAAAATGAATGATTTTACACTAATTATTATCTTCAAAGTGAAAGATATTTAAATAGAGAATCCCATACCTGAGAGATTGGAATGGAAGCCTGGTAGGCCTGCTCTTTCTCTTTTGGATCCTCGGTATGAATAGGAGCAGGCTCGTCCTCAAGTGGAGCAGAAGGCCTAGGGATGCAGGTGACATATCCTTCTGAGGGGATGTCTCTTTTTCAGGGAATTCAACCTAGTCGCCACAATCCTTTTTCAAAAACTCCAGAAGGACCCCCTTTGTCACCTTCAAGACCTTGGCCTCCAGCAGGGTCATCATTATTGTCGTCGTCGTCGTCATCACTGCCCTCGCCGTCATCATCATCTTTTTCCTCGACGGCATCATCTTTGTCACCCTCCTCCTCAGAGTCTGATTCGGTTTCGAAGAGGGGACATCAAAAGAAAGATTCTCTGAAGCATTAATTTCTTCTTCATCCACAGGCTCAATCTCCTGCTTCATCTGGTCGATTTTGCCTATAATTCTATCGACTGAGGCAGAATCAAGCGAAGGAAAGCCGAATTCAGGGCATTTCTTGTAATTGTCGGCATATGCAAGCATAAGATCATCTTCATAAGTTTCCAGCATCATTGGCCCCAGAGTGGCACCAACAAATTGAGACACTTGCTGTTGGATATCGGTGATGGTGTAGACAGCAAGTTTTAACAAGGCTCTGGTCTTCTTGAATTTTTCCTGTAAAGAGATGTTCCGAACGACCAAGCGAGCCTTTTAATCTTCAAAATCTTTTAAGGTAAGCTCCATGGGAAATTTTTCATCAGAAAGGAGTTTATGAGCCTACCTCTCACCTTCTAGATCTGCCTCAGCTTGAGCGAGAGAAGCTTTTACTCGTTCTAGCTCTGTGGAAGCGTCATTTTTAGTAGCAAATAGGGAATACACTTAACTTTTGAGCTTAGAATTTTCCTTCCGGAGCTTGGAGGATTCAGCAGAGGACATTAAAACACGCTCATTCAAAGCTAACCAACTCTTAGAAATCTGAAAGAAAAATATAACATAAGTTAGAGATTTAAGGAAAAACCGATGGTAATAAGGTCAACTAAAGAAGAGCTTACCAAAAGTTATTGCTCCATTAAATAGCGATATGCCTTGCCAAATCTGGAGCAGAAGAAGGTGGATGAATAGAGATGAAGGATTCTGAGTGGAGAATAGACTCGACCATTTCTTCAAAATTGATGGTGGAAGGAGAAGAAGATTCGGGCAGGGAAGGTTCGTGCCTTGGGGTAGGAGGCATATTCAAGGCCAGTTGCATTTGAGTAAGGGAAGCTGGCGAATTTGACATAGAAATACGAGAAAGGGGATCAGTGACACCTGGAGTTTGCACAGGCTTATCTTTGAGAGTCTCCACGGTTGGGCTTCACGAAGCTTTTTCAGAAGATAAGTGTTCCTCCTCTTCCACATCTGTGACTTTAGCAACCTTCTTCGGAGGCCCATCTTCAGAAGATTCCATTAGCTTCCTTTCGAAGGCTTGCTTGGATTTAACAAAGGATGCAATGACTGATAACACCCCAGAGGTTGGAGGAAGAGTGGTGTTAGCGCCAAAATTGGTCACTAACACCCAAATCTAGATGAAAGCACCAACCAACAATCAAAGATAATAGATAGAATGTATGTAGAGAATATAAATATGACAAACGGTAAAAATTAAGAGGAAAGCAATAATAACAGAGGATTTATAGTGGTTCGGCTGACTCCGGCCTACGTCCACTTCAGAAATTTCTTTTTATTGATATGAAAATCTAGTACAGGTACAATCCGGAGTTTTTAGAACAATAATGGCAAAGCAGCCTTAGTATAGAAGACGAAGGGAAACAGAATCAAGATCCTCTTTTTTGAAGCCCTACATGCTATATTTATGGACGAAGATAGGCTGGTTCCCCCGTGTAGGCCCATGACCAAGGTAGCTCGGCCCACAAATGTTAATTCAAGTTGACCGACCCAGGCAAGCCGACCCACAACCACCGACCCACATATGCCGAACCGCTTAGGGCTGACCCACTCGCTCCAATTCCTTTGAGGCTGAACCCATCCATACCGAGCCACTTCGCCTAATCTTCCCTGACCGACCCTACATGACCGATCCACTCCACTGTCGATCCTATCCAATGTCGACCCACTCGAATGTGGCTGACCCAGCTTCCTACCGATCCGCACCAACTTGACCAATCCACCCTCCTACCGATCCACTCCAACATGACCGATCCACCTGCCTCACCGACCCAAAACTAACCTACCACTCATGTCTCCAAATGCTTGCCGAACCCAGGACAAGATGTCGACCTGCACGTGCCGGCCGATTTATGCCGACCTACCTTGACTGAGCCATATCCATACTCCAACACCGAGCCACTCCCAACTCTGATACCTCTCAAGCATGCTGATCCACTACCAAGTATACCGATCTAATCCACGCCGAGCCCTAGCCTTCCTACCGACCCGAACCTTACACTATATGTCGATCGTTCAAGTAAATGCCGATCCATGCCCCTCCATAGGCTATGCCGAGCCTTCCCTATGCCAATCCATATTATGAAGACCCCAGTTATTGCCGATCCACGCTTACGCTAATCCAGCCTATGTCGATCCATCTTTATCCAAGCCAATGTCCATCTTCCAAGCATACTGCATTGTTTATCCATCGACCATGCATAATCCTGGCTTTATATTAATTATCCATCCATTTGAACCAAATCCATAATATTCCAACCTCGATAACCGTGAAGTCGATTAGGTTAAATCCACCTGTTTACGGCCTTGCCAAAAGGCGGGTTAACAAGTAGCAGCACCACTGATAGGCACTATCACCGGAGATATAGCTAGAAAAGTTAAAACAGATTAGAGTTGGTATTATAATTCAGGAGGCAACAGAGGTAGAAAGCGAACACTTGGCTTATGGTATACCGGAGTGGTCGGAAAAGATAGGAGACATGGGAGAGAAAGTTAAAGAGACTCCCAGGGATAGAAAGCATTTTACATGCAAAGTATGTTGGATAGAGTGTGGAATTCCTAGGATCTTCTGGCCCGCTGATAGAAAAGAATGCTTTCTTAAGTTTGAGGGAGTCAGTGGCATTAGCCTGCTCCCAACTTGGCTCGACGCTACAATATGAGAGTCAACCGTTTTCTTGTCGACATCATTAAGCTCTCTGGTAGGGACACCTGATAAAAACAGAGATTATGCAAAGGAAAACATCGAGTAAGGAAATGCAACACAGGTCAAGACTTACGAGGAGAAGTAAAGGTCCCGTGGATGTTAGAAAAGCATTTGACGAAGAAGAACTGGTTTTCCCAGTCCCTGAATTTGTTGACCCCATCTGATATTAACTTCTTCTGGGGGTTGGCTCTATAAATCTGATAGTTAAGGTTGCTAAACTTAACTAGTCGGGCCAAGTAGTTTAGCACTATAGCATTGAGAGGAGAAAGTCCAGATTCCAAGGTCATCATCTCCTGAGACAAGAAATAAGTATAGACATTTGGAGATAACTGGATTGGGGCGACCCCAACATGAGATAGAAATGAAGACAAGAACTCTAGAAAGGGCAAGAATCCACCATGCCATATGTGGATAGCAGTACAGGAAAAAAACCCTTCAGGAGGGTTGTTGATGGTGTCGGATTCTTTTGGGGGAATGGCTTCGATTCCGGTAATGCCAAAGTCATTTAGGATGGCATCAACCTCATCTTGATTTGCAATGAAAGAATGCTTGGTAGTAGCTTCAGTCTTCTTCGGAGAACTTATGATCCTGCCAGGTGAAAATGTTTTAGTTAAAATTTCCATGGTTAATTATAAGTTTAGCATGCTTTTAAGAATTAGTCAGAGTAACCTATTTGAATGGCTTGAACATGAACCAGATTTGAAACTTCAAACTTTTGAAAAAATATAAGTTAAAGGTCAAGGACATTAGGCTTTCGACAAGGTCGAAAGGAAAAGGACATCAACATTTAACAAGTCCACCTCGGCATTGTCGAAAGTCCAAGTAAATATGTTTCTTGAGCTATCGACAAAGTCGAAAGGATAGGATAAAATATTTATTCATCCATCACTTTTCGACAGTGTCAAAAGCTCTATAAAAATCTAATTTCTAAGGAAAGATAGATAGGATCAACTCAAAAACTTAAACAAAACTATAAACTTCAAACATCTCATAAACCAAGTAACAAGACCTTTCGATATTGTCGAAACTAATAACTTAGGTTTCCTGAGAAAGATACTAATGTTGTCGAAACTTAGCTTACTTATTGAAGTCGAAAGGTTCTGAGTTAATCATATGCACTTAGGACGTTTCGACAAAGCTGGATAAAAATAGTTTAAGGGGTTTCGACCTAGTAGGTAAAGGTGGTTTCGAAGGGGTCGAAGGGGTCTATTGATTCCAAGAAATTAACTATAAAGAATGGATTGCAATCAAAACTATGGGTTTCAACTAAGTCGAAACATTTTGACATCAAAGGAGCTCCTGCTCTATACCTAATAGCATGACCTTTCGACAAGGATGATCTAATCGGCACTACAACACCTTTCGACCCCATCGAAAGGGGCTAAGGAAACAAAACCAACGTTACCGCCTTAATTCCTTTCGAAGGGGTAGAAAAGTCATTTCGTGGCGCCATATTTTTTCATCTGTACACGAGAAACTTCCGGGTAAAGGAATCGAGTTTAATTACCGCCCAGACCCGATTACAAATTTAGGTTTTCAAAAATTTCTTAATGAACAAGAAAACCCAAATCTATGAGAAATATATTTGTTTCTCAAACAGAAATCGATCTGTCTCAATTTCAAAAGTATGAAAATAATTATCAAATCGAAAAACCAGATTTATTAACAATGAACAAAAATAGAGAATTTCAAAATAAAAATCCAAAGCAATAAGAAGAGGGTTTAAGAATCGCCCACTAGCAATTTCAAAATCATAGATGAAAAACACATTTTATTAATTCCAAAAATAGAGTTCAAAAGAGTTTTTTAGTAAAGCAACCGAATCTAACTTAAAAAATCGAAAATCAAACATCACGAACTCGAATTTCAATTTTGAAGTTGGAAAAATTGGAATTCAGTCAAAATAAGTGAAATACGGTTAAATCTAAACTTACGAATTGAATTTGTTGACTGATTTGGTCTCTAGAAATAAACTGGAAGTTTGAGAATTTTAGGAACAATTTTACTTGTGCTATGAATTTTGTTTGTAGACAAGTGAAAGAAGAAGAAGAAAGGCTTACTTTATAAGAAAAGTCGTCGAAAGTTATCAACTGTTAGATCAGATTTGAATGGAAGGCCCAGATTCATGTGGGAAGACCAAGTGGCGGGAAGGTTCTAGGTGTCGATAAAGATGACTTGGAAAGTCAAGAGCATCCCTTCGTGGGGGGGGCAAATGTTACTCCAAATGATCACGACCAAGTCGAAACCTCTTTGAACAAAGAGCAAGAAAGAAGAGCTCCAGCCATACCTTTCGAAGGAGTCAAAGGGATGCTGCCATCAAAGTCTATAAGCTTCAGGATCTTTTGAAGGTGATGGAAGGCTTCTCCAATCTTTATCCAGGAAGTCCTTACCTTTCGAAGAAGATGAGGGGGCGAAAGCACCCTTCCGCCTTCAAGCCTTCGACCAGCTAAAGACCTTTCGATTAAGGTGAAGCTACACATTTCGAAGACAACGAAGGATAGCTCTTTGAACATACGCCAAACCATTCGAAACCAATGGTTTCGCCTTAATTCAAACTGCTAAAAAGCAAGTGTCATCTTGAACAACCCTTTCGAAAGTTATAGTAAGCCTTTCAAATCGGTCTAAACCAGTGTGGTCCGAGATGGGTTTTGCATCAGATCAGGAAAAGAGCATGGGCAAAACTAACATCATTGAAACCAATGATTGAAAGCTATCGACAGAGTCGGAAATACTTACCAGATAACTCAAAGAAAAGGAGCATCACCACACCTTTCAATAAAGGCGGCAGCTTAGTGAAGTCAATCAATAGCCACCTTCCGACCCAATCGAAAGCATCAGGGTATAAAGGTGCCAAGCCGCATCTATAAATAAGACACAAGGGGTCACGTTTAAGGGATCTGATTCCTTTCATTCTATACTTGTATTTTCTTAAGTAAAGTCTTATAACCCTAATTTGTAAATCAATTTGGGAGTTTAGAGAAATAAAGTCTTTGGAGCTGGATAAAGGGAAGTTTCAATTGCTTTATATTACTATTTCAATTAAACTTTATTTGGATTCATTTCTATATTTCAGGCTTCACCTCCATCGAAGGGTGGCTACCAACATAGTCGAACCCCTTCATGTTCTAATAACTTCTGTAGCTAACTCAGAATCATCTTCTCTCTAAGCCGAAATCTTCAACAAGGTCGAAACCTATCCTCTAAACACCAAAGCATGAAACCACTGAGTTAAGCCCAATAGGTTATATCCACAGCTTTTGATTAGATCGAAACCCCCCTCCCCACTTAAGATCCCAATCCAAGGCTTAAAATACTCTAATCCCTAGAGCATCCAGCAAGGTCAGAACCCTTATATCAGACTCTTGAGATAAATCTTAACAACTTAACCCACAAGACTTCCGACAAGGTCGAAACCTTTCAAGGGAAGATTTACTTAGATACTTCCAACCTTGAACCACTACTACCTTTGCAGGATCTACAACAATACATTATTCTAAAACAAAGTGACCCAAGAATCTCACTTCTCTCCTCCAAAAGTGGCACTTCGGAAACATTGCTTTAAATATGAGCTTCCTTAACACTTCCAGCACTATCCTCAAATGTATCTTGTGTTCCTTTTTCATCTATGAGTAGATCAAAATATCATCCCCGAACACAAACTTATTTAGCCGATCTCTGAAATCATGGTTCATATGATCAACAAAGTATATCAATGTGTTTATCAGCCCGAAAGGCATAACCAACCACTCAAAGAATCCATACAGCATACAAAACTTGTAATCGACACACTCTCCTTTGCTACCTTCAGCTGGTGAAATCCCATCGTGGATCCAATTGAGAGAATATCTTCACACCATAAAGCTGATCGAACAAGTCATTTATATACAGGATTGGATACTTGTTCTTTCTCGTCACCTTGTTCAGCTTACTATAGCCAACACACAACCTCAAAAAGCCATCCGCCTTAGTGGCGAATACTACAGCTGTGTCCTGCTTAGATATACTCCTACGAATGAACTCTAGTCTTAATAGGTCATTCGCTTGCACTTCCAACTCCTTCTGCACTCTGGCTGTCATGTGCCTTAAAGGCATAACTACTAGTCTATCATCCTTCTAAATCTATGCGGAACTCAATCTTTCAGTGTAACGGTGTAACGACCCAGATTTTTGGACCAGTCAAAATTGCCGAAAAACCCATCTGTTTTAAAACAACGAATGAAAACTACCAACTTAATGCACAATATTTGATAAATATTCAACACTATTAAATGTATAGGATATAATTTCAACTGTACAAGTTATCAGAGTAATCTATTTAATCTACTAGGTGTGCTTTAATACATACCAAATAAAAATACAAATAAATCTACCGCTGTACAACTCTGATGAGAGAGACAGCAATAGCCATTCCTACAAACTCAAATAACAAGTCAAATGCAGAATATAATGATAAGCAGAAAAAATACAACAATACAAACAATAAACATGAAAAAGATATATTATTATTGGGGCTGCGCCACTACTACTTGTGACTGCCTACGTACCCCGGTCTAACTGGGTACCCCATTAGATACAGAATCAAGTCAACGTAGTTCTCCTACCACAAACAATATGCAATTCCCAAAACTACCCACTTAGGCTTAATCTTCAAATTTAGATTAACTTTATTATTTTCAAAATATAATTCTTTTCGAAAATAATCTCTTTGGACCATAATCCCAATTTTTATTTCAAAACCTTTGAAATAATAAATATAAATATTTTGTATCAAATTCTACTTTACTTCGGGATTTTAAAACAAATCACTTCTGAAATATTTATTTGGAAATCTCAAAATACTACTATAAAAGCATATCAAAGTATATGCAACCAAATCGGGAGGTTTCTCCCAATAAACAAGGCAACTAGGTCCTAACCTTCATACATCAATAAATAAGTACATCCCTCTATTCCAAGAGCAGACTATACCAAAAACATATGCCTACTTTTTAGTTACGTGTTATCGAATCATCGGTAACATAACAAATCATTTTATATCCGAAGTGATAAATTATTTCATTAATATTCACAAATACTTTCAGTCATAGTATTTTCATTTCCCAAAACTGTTTGAAATCATTTTCAAACACTAGGTTTTCAGTCCTCGAAATTCTATTTGTCTATAAAACAACTTTTATAAACCACTTTATAACTGCTTTAAAAAAATTATTCTTATAATATTTCTATTACTTTCTAAAAGAATTCATTTTATTTATAAAGATAAAATATCTTTTATTTCTAAAATCATAACAAACATATATTATTATAATTCTTGCTTAACCAATATTTTTATCGAACACCTTATAATCAAACAGTGAAATTCTAATCACAAGGTATTCATATTTAATCATTCTCAATTTATTTTCTACACAGCCCATGCATAATATAAGGTAAACTTCTCATAAACTGGTCGAGCCTAATTCAAACAATCAATCAATGAAATAAACACAACAATAAATATCAATGCTTCATTCTATCAAATTTTTATAACAACTTTTATTTTATCTTGGGTTAAAATGGTTTGATATTTATTTTGGAGCATCCGGTCTTTCCCTTCGACATGTTGCGACCCTTGCCCAAGTCTCCTTGGATCTAATAGACGAAACACGTGTACTAGTCCTTTCTGCATACCCCATTAAGTATTTAACTTCTAAAATTTAAAATACTTAATTAACCATCCAAACATAGTCAAACAAGGAAATCAAACCATTGTTTTAGAAAATAAAGTAAACAAGCATTCAACAAGGGTTTTAAAACAACACTTAACACTTAAAGTTCCTTCAACTTAGCAATGTTTTAATGAACTTAAAGGAAGAAATAACTCACTTTGGATTCCATTCCGTTAAACTTTAAGGCAAGGAACTCAAGATCTAAACCATACTTCCTACCATGCTTCAAAACCAAACAAAAATAAGCCTGAATTCCTCCTTCCTCTCCTCATAACTCACGACCATGGGTGGTTGGATCTCCTAACCTTCTTTCCTTGACTCTGCACTTGGCATACATCCTTCTAATGATGAACTAAGGACTTTGGCAAAGTTTAAAGGTGTTTTGACTTCGTTTGATATTGTTTTGAAAAAGTTAGTAAGGAGAGAAAAAGAGAAGAAGAAGCCATTAAAATAGCTTAAAGGAAGAAGAAGAAGAGAAGGTGTGTGATAAAATGACAGAAAATCTTGTGTATTTATAGGAAAAGAAAGAAGTGGTAAGTTATCAAATTAACCCCTTACCAAATTACCAAAATACCCTTCATTAACTTTAAAGTAAACTTACTTTTTTCAAGCACTTACCATCATCTATCACTTCATTACTTTATGTCATTTTCACTTAATACTTAATAAATGTATTTGGATGGAAAAGTGGATTAAAGTGAAGATTTGCCTTGGTTTGGTGAGATTTGATTTGATGTTTGCTTTCTGACTTTTTTAATTACCTTACTTGCTTTTACTAATGAGATTCTAGAATTTTCTAATGATACTTTGAGGTTGTATGTTGATTGTCATGATTTGAATGAGATGACGAACAAGTATCCACTCCAACTTATTGATGGCTTGTTCGATCAGCTCTGTGGCACGAAGGTGTTCTCCCAGTTAGACCTTGCGATGGGGTTTTATCCATTGAGAGTATCTAGAGAGAGTGTGTTGAACATAGCATTTCGTACACTACCTTAATTTTTAATTAGTTGGTTATGCCATTCAGGTTAACCAACACATCGACATGCTTTGTTTCTCCTAAACTGTGTTTCGAGAGATCACTTGAGTAGTTCCGTGCTTGTGCTCATTGATGAAACCTTCGTCTACTCATAGATGAAAGAGGAGCTCAAGACACGATTGACGATTGTATTGGAGGTGATGAGAAAACACAGACCAATGATGAAGTCTTTGAAGTATCGCTTCTAGAGGAGAGAAGTGAGTTGCTTAGGTCACGTTGTTTCGGAGTAGGAGATCGTTGTAGATCCTACGAAGGTTACGGTAGTCTAAGATTCGAATAGACCCAAGACTGCTACAGATTGGAAGTCTCCTTGGATTTGCGAGATGTTATATGCTTTACTAAGGATTTCTCAAATGTAGCAGCACCATTAATCAATTTAACGAGGAAGAATCAGACTTTTATTTGAGACACGAGGTGCTGACACGCGTTAGTGAGTCTGATAGAGGGGTTTGACCATCTGACCTACTTGGATTTAGCGGATCGGTACTAGTTGGAGGCATGAAGCTAGATTAGCGGAGATTATGGGTAAATAAGAGGAATGAGTAATGTATGTAGAGGAAATGTAGTGCATACTCGACGAGATAGTTGGCTCTGTATGGGTGAGATATTGTTTGTTCTTGATGTCGCTAGGTTGAGGAATGAGGTACTACATGAGTGCACTCATTTGAGATTGGCTATATATATCCCGATAATAACAAAATGTACTGTGACATGAGGTACACATTTTATTAGGAAGGGATAAAGAAAGACATCGGGCATTCATTTCGTGATGAATGAATTATCATCTAGTAAATGCTGAACAGAAGAAGCCAAGTGGTTACTATATGTAACGACCCCCCTTTTCGACCATCGAAAGTCAGCATAAAATATATACAATGGTATTCAAACACCGAACTTCCAATAGCCGTAAAGGTAAATTGTTAGGGTAAAATAAAACGAACAGCAGAGGAAACAGAATCTCACAATGGAAATGACAACATATAATATAATAAAGACAGTATAAACTGTCACTCCAAGATACAAAGTACATCAGAGTTCAAAAATCCTCATTAGCTGGACAATTATAAATTTTTTGACCTTACAATTGCTAGTAGGTAATAATAATACAACAGAAATAAAATACTACTGCTGGTGAATATCCATCTTTACTCCACGAGCTCCATGTCCTACCAACGACAGCCTAGAAAAATACTTGGTCTGACCCAAGCATTATAATAAAATAACATCTGGATCAGTCTGGAAAACCAGCGTGAGAAAACTCAAGTAATATGAGGAATATGTAATGATTATGTGATACCACGCCGCTAAATGCGGAATGGGTTTTTACCTCATAAGAACCACTTCCATACAAGAAAAATAGGAAACAAATCAGAACAACAATCCAACAAGAAAAGTTGAACATTGACAAGATCAAAAATCCAGACTTAAAGAATGGACAAAAATAATTAAACATCGAGAAGAGCTCCAAACACTTCTCGATGCATTTAAAGGAATAATTCAAAGATTTGAATCAAATAAGAGAAAGGAAAATTTTCCAACAATGACTAGGAGGGTGCGCCCCATTACCAAAAGTATACTGCTAGACAGTATACTTGAGAGGGTCATTTCTCTGTGATTCCTCTCTGAAACTACAAGCCGGACCCCGCCAACCTTACCGAGAATCCGAGTATTTCATATCTCCCAACACATGCAATGAACCTAATCTAGAGTAGATGTGAAGATACCCTAATAGCAATAATCCCACATAACTTGGCCCCTACTCGCACTTTGGCTTTAGTCATTTCTGACAAAGGATAACAACCCTCAAATGAGTGAAAAATCATCTTGGATTGACGAAACACAAAAGAAGAAAAGATTAATTCCAAGGTTCGAGTGGAACAAGGAAAATTAATTTATCCAACAAGACTAGGAGGTGTGCCTCCTACATCAAAAGTATTATCTCTAGATAAAATATACTTGAGAGCCGATGCCAAACATGCATCACTCTCGAGAACTTCCAAGCCGAAACACGTTAAATCCACAAGCATTCGAATATACTCACATCAACGCATGCATGCTACCAACAACTTTCTAGATAGATGTGAATATATCTTAATGGGTGTGACCCATATTGCTTAGCTTCCAGTCACTCTTGGGTTTTAGTTATCTGCGGTGTTGGATTCCAATGCTCAAAACAAGCAACAAATCGTCTTAGATTGATGAAGCACATAGAATGATATCAAAATTGATAGTTAAGAAATCAGCTATTGAAAGCAAACGAATAATTGTATATGGAAATTAGATCGCATACACTTGTCACCAATAAACGAATGAAGATTCAAAACATTTGATTTTTACTTTGCTTGATTTTCACATTATAAATATTATTAAAACACTTTAAAAATATTCCTTTAAAGGGGGAAAATTATAATTTAAAGTATATTAAAACAGTGGGCCAAAAGCAATTATCATTAAAACACTGTTTATTCAAAAATCAAAAATATTTTATACTTAGTATTATTTTTTGACATTCATTTTTAAAGGATTTTCTCATTTATAAAATATCATTTATAACTTCTTTTTTAAAAATTATTATTTCAAAAAGTAATAAATAAATTTAAATAAGTTTATTAATTTAAAACAATATTAATAATCCTGAAAGATAATTGGTATAATTCTTTTATAAATTTTAAAACCACACTAGTTATCCTAAAAAACCATAAATCAAGTTATAATCCTTTTATATATTTCAAACAATATTAATTATCCAAAAGGATAATAAAACAAATTTATATTCTTTTATAAATTTTAAAATAACATAAAATTATCCCCAAGGGTAATTAATCAGTTTATAATCATTTATAACTTCAAAACAATTTTCATTAACTTGGAAGATAATAAATCAAATTTATAACTTCTTTTATTAATTTTTAACAAAAACTTAACCTTTATTTTCAAAATTCTAAAAATATTTGAAAATATAGTTTAAACAAATTTCAAAGTGAAAAACCAAACCAGACATTTATTTAGTAAAAATACAAGCACAAGTTCGGTCCACACAAGGGTTTAAGGAGATGATATTTTATAAGTGACAGTATAGCAAAAATTGCTATAACGACACTTACACAGTTTAAACAGTATGTCACAAATATTCTAACTAAACATCACTATAAATAATAAAAGAATGTAAACAAGATTCAAATAAAAGTAATAAATAATGCCAAGAAACCCCTTTGGGTCTCTCTGAAAGTTAACTGCTATGCTCTGATACCAAATGAAAGTGACTGCTATGCTATAGGATCGAAATGGCCAACAGTTGTAAACAATGTAAATGTAGTGGCAGTGCGATATAAACTAAGTTATCTGCTGATGCGAAATATGAGTATAAAAATAAATAGTAAAGTAAATGACACCAGGGATTTTTATACTGGTTCGAACTTCCCGTTCTACGTCCAGTCCCAGACTACACTCTGGATTTAAACTCTATAAACCCCTCTCTTAACCCGGACGAATAGGTATACAACACCTGAGCAGCCGAACAGGATTTTTCCGCCTCAAACAGCCGAAGAGTACTTTTACCGCCTGAACAACAGAACAGGACTTGACCGCCTGAGAAACCGAACAGGACTTTGATTACAAAGTAGATTGTCTTGACCTTGTGTGTTCTAATAACATGGATTTGTCACTTGTAGTACACCTTTCCTATAATCTTTTCCTCAAGTATGATGTGTATAGTTGTGTGTATATGAAGATTAGGAAGTTTCAAATTGCTTTAGAAATATAGAATTGTGATTGTAAGCAATGAATGTATGAATTCAAGAGAGTAGTTGATTCAGAAAATATGATTCAAGTATAAGCAAGTAAGTGAAGTTACTTGATCTTGAAATTCATGCATATATATATATAGTAGTTAAGGAGTTGCAACTGCTGGTGAAGAGTTCTCAACGAATAGCAATGGCTGCAACTCTTCGCGAGGAAGAAGACTATTCAAAAAGGAAGTGTGATGTAGCGCGAGATAAAGGAAAACGAATCACCTTAAATCGCGAACAAATCCAGAATGGCAAAACCCTAAGTCGCTTCTCCTTTTGTCGCTCCAGCCCTAGGTCGCTGCCTTGCTACTTAGGTCGCGAATCCTTATGTCGCGAACAGACAGTTAGGTCGCGAACGAGAGTAGGTCGCGAGCTCCAGATTTCCAATGCTGCATCGCTGCCGTGCTCCTTAGGTCGCGAATCCTTATGTCGCGAGCAGACAGTTAGGTCGCGAACGAGAGTAAGTCGCGAAGCTTTAGATCGTTGCCGCTCCAGTTAAGTCGTTCCCGCTCCAGTAGGTCGCAAAATCTCTTAAGTCGCTGCTTACTTAGGTCGTAAGTAGTTTGTTGTTAAGTCGTGTGTTTTTTTAAGTCGTTTGTGATGTATTTTCTTAAGTCGTGTAAAATGTTGTAACGTGTGTTGAGTTGTACTTTCCCTATAAATAGGGGTGTGTTGTCATTGTAATAGTTAGTTGATTTTGAATAAAAATTTGGTTTGTGCTTTGTGCCTACATCAAAATTGGAAGTTGAGTGTTATCTCCTTTCTCCATCTTCGGATATTCGAGTGCGCTCGAATCAACGAACTTGAAGCCGATTCATGGAATCTCGTGCGCGAGATCAACGTCGAAGAATCGTAGATCTTCTAACGCGGTATCATGCGCGATCAACGTGTTGAAGATAGATAGAATCCGGTATCTCGAGAGATCAACGGATTTGGGCACTTGGGTATTTTCAATTCATCGATTCATATCATTTCATCGATTCGTATTTCCGCAATTCGTAATTAGATCCGGGATAGATTTGACCGCTGGTCCAGATCTACTTCCGTGCTACGTCATTTGGTATCAAAGCTTGGAGACGAACTTTTCCAAGTTCGTTGGGTGTGAAGTTGTGTGATTTGAAGTTTGTGCTTGAATTTGTTGAAGATTTGATCATGCCTCCAAGACGTGCTAACCGCTATCAAAATGTTGAAGAAGTATATAGAAGACAAGAAGCTGAACAGATGGAACAGCTTATTAATGAAAGGTTCAACGAGGGTGTAGAAAAATTGGCAAAAATGATGAACGACGTGAATCAAAGTCACAGGAGAACTTCACCAGTTTCGAACCAAGGTAGAAACAGGGTTTCGCCGTCGGTTTCGGTAGAAAGGAGAATGTCACCACAATCTCTTCGGGATAGAAGAGAGTCATCAGTTTCAACGATGAGAGACCATCATGGCTATCGAAATGAAGAGAGAAGAAATCATCGGGGATTTGAGGAAGAACCATATCGTGATGATGAAAGACATAGTAGAAGGGATATTCGTGGACGTAGAGACATCGATGGTCAGGATCGATATCGAAGTACATCTGATTATGAAGAATATGGTGATAGAGGTAGTATTCATTATCGAGATCGAGGCCAAGGGCGAGATCGATATATGGATTCAGAAAGTGATCGTAAGTGGGAGTCTGGTATGAAGATGGAAATTCTAGAATTCAAAGGTGGTATGCAAGCAGAAGAATTCCTTGATTGGTTGTCGAATGTCGAAGAAATTTTGGAATTCAAAGATGTGCCAGAGAATCGTAGAGTTCAATTAGTTGCTACAAAACTACGGGGAAGAGCTATGGCTTGGTGGCAGCAAACTAAACTAACTAGGGAGAGAATGGGAAAATCAAAAGTTGTTACTTGGGAGAAGATGAGAAAGATGATGAAAGCAACTTTCTTGCCATACAATTATCAATCTCTTATGTATCAATGTTTGCAGAATTTGAGACAAGGGACGAGGACGGTAAATGATTATGCGGATGAATTCTATCAATTGATTGCAAGGAATGATATTATGGAAACTGAGGAACAGCTAACGGCTGGATATATTGGAGGGCTACGAATGCAAATTCAGGACATGGTTAATATGTTTAATCCAATGTCTGTTGCTGAAGCACATCAAAAAGCTCTAGCGTGGGAGAAACAAGGGAGACGAGGAGGTGGTGTGTTTACGAGTTCCAATAATCATATTAAGGGTGCTAGTAGCAGTGCAAATGTTTCCAAGGCCGTCAATAAACCAGTTGTCAATGAAGTTGCTAAGACCAAGGTCAATAACAGTATTAAGTGCTATAATTGTCAGGAGTTTGGCCATAAAAGTAATGAATGTACAAAGCCAAAGAAGAGAGCATTAGTTGCAGAGGAATGTGAGTATGAGGATGTAGAATCTGAAATTGATTATTCTCAACCATCGAAGTTTGATGAAGAAGAAGAAGTTGTGTCAGGAGATGAAGGGTGTAACTTGATGATGAGGAGGTCTTGTTTAATGCCAAAGCAAGAGGATGATTCTAGTTGGCTGAGGAGCAATATTTTTCAGTCTACATGTACTATCTTGGTAAAGGTTTGTCGATTTGTTATTGATGCGGGAAGCTGTGATAACATTATTTCTGAAGAAGCTGTCAAGAAGTTAGGGTTGAAGACTGAAAAACACACTAGACCTTATAAACTAGCATGGCTAAAGAAAGGTGGAGAAGTGAAAGTGGGAAGACGAGCATTTATTACATTTTATATTGGGAAGAAGTACAAAGATGAAATATGGTGTGATGTTGTAGATATGGATGTGTGTCATCTACTATTGGGAAGACCATGGCAGTATGATAGAGCTGTACAACATAATGGTCGCACCAACAGCTACAGTTTCATGTTTGAAGGGACTCAAATCACCTTAGTTCCTAAGAAGCATGAACAAAGTGAAAGCAAGTCAGAGCTGAAAGTGGAACCAACTAGTCTTTTATCTATAAGAGAATTTGTTGAAGAAGTGAAAGATAGTTCTGAAGTGTTTATGTTAATTGGGTATGAAACGAGTGAAGATCTTGAAATTCCTGAGGAAGTTAAGCAGGTGTTGAATGAGTTTGAAGATGTCTTTCCTTCGGAATTACCCAAGGAATTACCACCACTGAGGGACATACAACATCAAATTGACCTAGTGTCAGGTGCTGTTTTACCGCACAGGCCGCATTATCGTATGAGTCCGAAGGAGCATGAGGAGTTGAGGAGACAGGTTGAGGAGTTGCTTAATCAAGGGCGTGTTCGAGAGAGTCTCAGTCCTTGTGTTGTACCAGCTTTGTTAGTGCCGATGAAAGATGGTTCCTGGAGAATGTGTACGGACAGTAGGGCACTCAACAAAATAACTATCAGATACAGATTTCCTATGCCAAGACTTGATGATCTATTGGATCAACTCAGTGGATCTGTAATCTTTTCTAAGATCAATCTTAAGAGTGGTTATCATCAGATTCGCATAAGACCAGGTGATGAATGGAAGACAACATTCAAGACTCGGGAAGGATTATATGAATGGCTGGTCATGCCATTTGGTCTATCCAATGCACCAAGTACATTTATGAGGGTGATGAATCAACTTTTCAGACCTTACATCGCGAAGTTTGTCGTAGTTTACTTTGATGATATCTTGATCTAGAGTGCTAGTACAGAGGAGCATGTTCAACACTTGCGGAAGGTGTTAATTATTCTTCGTCAAGAAAAATTCTATGCAGCAACGAAGAAATGCGTGTTCATGACGCGAAGTGTTTTATTTCTGGGATATGTCGTATCCGAGGAAGGTGTACAGGTGGATCAAAGTAAAATAGCCGCAATCAGAAATTGGCCACAACCCAAAACTATAACAGAAGTCAGAAGTTTTCAAGGGTTAGCTTCATTTTATCGAAGATTTATACCGCATTTTAGTAGTGTGATGGCTCCTGTTACTGATTGTATGGAAGGAAAGCAGTTTTCGTGGACGAAAGAGGCAGGATCTGCTTTTGAACAGATCAAGGAACTTTTAACATCAGCACCAATTCTAGTACTGCCAGATTTTCAGTTGCTATTTGAGTTACATACAGATGCATCGAAAGTTGGAATTGGAGGAGTGTTGAGTCAGAAGGGACGTCCAATTGCATATTTCAGTGAGAAACTTTCTGGAGCAAAGATGAGATACAATACATATGATGTGGAATTTTATGCTATTGTGCAAGCTGTGAAGCATTGGAGACATTACTTGTTCCACAAAGAATTTGTTTTGTATACAGATCATGAAGCGTTGAAACATTTACAAGGGCGGGATAAAATTGCAGGTAGACATGCATCGTGGATAGCTTATTTGCAGCAATTTACATTTGTCGTAAAACACAAGTCTGGAGTAACTAATCGCGTTGCCGATGCATTGAGTGGGAGGAATAATTTACTAACAACCATGCGAGTAGAGGTGATGGGTTTTGATTTGCTTCCAGATTTGTTTACTTCAGATTTATATTTTTCCAAAATCCTAGATAAAGTCAAACAGGGAGAAATGGATGGATATATGCTGGTTGATGGTTTTCTATTCAAAGGAAATCAGTTGTGTATTCCAGATTGCAGTCTGCGAATAAAGATCATCAAAGAATTACATGAAGGACATGTGGGTCGTGACCGTACTATACAGTTGATCTTAAAATCTTATTATTGGCCGTCAATGAGGAAGGAGGTTGTGAAGTTCGTTCAGAGGTGCCATATTTGTCAAATTTCAAAGGGAATCGCAACAAATGCAGGTTTATATATGTCGTTGCCTATACCTACTAAACCATGGGTGGATGTTAGTATGGACTTTGTATTGGGATTGCCGAGGACGCAACGTGGCAATGATTCTATCTATGTGGTGGTTGACCGGTTTTCAAAAATGGTACATTTTATCGCATGCAAGAAGACGGCAAATGCAGTTAATGTTGCATAATTATACTTCAGAGAGATCTTTCATCTTCATGGGTTGCCTGAATCTATTGTATCAGATAGAGACACTCGTTTTCTAAGTCATTTTTGGAAGAGTCTATGGAGAATGGTCGGGACTAAGCTGAAATTTAGTAGTGCTTATTATCCATAGACGGATGGATAGACTGAAGTTGTAAACAGATCCCTAGGTAATCTATTGTGATGCCTTGTGGATGACAATTTGAAGAGTTGGGATTCGAAGTTATGCCAAGCTGAATTTGCACACAACCATGCAGTTAATCGTAGCACTGGGTTCAGTCCATTCCAGGTTGTGTACTCAACAATTCCTAAAGGACCGTTGGATTTATTTGTAGTTCCACAGCAGAAAGGAGTGATCAAACGAGCTAGTGATTTTGTGAATGAATTGCAAGAGTGTCACAAGGTTGTGCAGGAACGATTGCTTAAGGCGAATGAGAAATATAAGCAATCCGCGGATATTAAACGACGACATGTTGACTTCAAAGAAGGAGATTTTGTATATGCAGTATTGACCAAGGATGGATTTCCTGTTGGCACTTACAACAAACTAGCTGCTAGAAAGATTGGTCCTTTGGAAATCGTAAAGAAGATTAATGAGAATGCTTATCATTTGAGATTGCCAGATCATATCCATACTGCTGACGTTTTCAACGTCTAACACTTGATTCCATATCATGAGAGTAAGCATGTCAAAGAAGAGGAGAGCGTGAATTCGAGGTCGAATTCTTTCCAACCAGGGGAGGATGATGCAGCGCGAGATAAAGGAAAACGAATCACCTTAAATCGCGAACAAATCCAGAATGGCGAAACCCTAAGTCGCTTCTCCTTTTGCCTCTCCAGCCCTAGGTCGCTGCCGTGCTACTTAGGTCGCGAATCCTTATGTCGCGAACAGACAGTTAGGTCGCGAACAAGAGTAGGTCGCGAGCTCCAGATTTCCAATGCTGCATCGCTGCCGTGCTGCTTAGGTCGCGAATCCTTATGTCGCGAGCAGACAGTTAGGTCGCGAACGAGAGTAGGTCGCGAAGCTTTAGATCGTTGCCGCTCCAGTTAAGTCGTTCCCGCTCCAGTAGGTCGCAAAATCTCTTAAGTCGCTGCTTACTTAGGTCTTAAGTCGTTTGTTGTTAAGTCGTGTGTTTTTTTAAGTCGTTTGTGATGTATTTTCTTAAGTCAAGTAAAATGTTGTAACGTGTGTTGAGTTGTACTTTCCCTATAAATAGGGCTGTGTTGTCATTGTAATAGTTAGTTGATTTTGAATAAAAATTTGGTTTGTGCTTTGTGCCTCCATCAAAATTGAAAGTTGAGTGTTATCTCCTTCTCCATCTTCGGATATTCGAGTGCGCTCGAATCAACGAACTTGAAGCCGATTCACGGAATCTCGTGCGTGAGATCAACGTCGAAGAATCGTAGATCTTCTAACGCGGTATCGTGCGCGATCAACGTGTTGAAGGTAGCTAGAATCCGGTATCTCGAGAGATCAACGGATTTGGGCACTTGGGTATTTTCAATTCATCGATTCATATCGTTTCATCAATTCGTATTTCCGCAATTTGTGGTTTGATCCGAGATAGATTTGACCGCTGGTCCAGATCAACTTCCGTGCTGCATCAAAGGGTCTTTTCAAAAAAATAGCAGTTGAAACCAGGTCAGTCGACTGAGCAAAATCGACCAGTCAACTGAATATTTAAAGACAGTGTAAAATGGTGCATATCTGTGCACTGAACAGGTTCAGTCGACTGGTCGTTTTCGGTCAGTCGACTGAATTTGAAAATATAAACGTGTATACATATGTGCACAAGTTCAATAGGCTGTTTATAGATATTCAGTCGATTGGTTGATTTTGTTCAGTCGACTGAATTCTGTTGATAATTAAAAATCACCATAGCTCATTTGGTTAGAGCACTTGCCTTCTAAACTAGTGACCCGGGTTCGAGCCCCGCTCCATGCATTTTTTGAAAACTTGATTTTGATTAAAATATGCATGCAAGAATGTGAATGATGATTCTTGAGGAAAGATTTTAACAAAGCACTAAACTAGACTCTACATACATATTTGATGACTCTTGTTAAAATATATAACTATATGAACCATACTTTGAGTCGTTGAGTCCGGATGTTATCGTAGTCTTAGATTCGTGAATTGCTGTTTCATGTCAGCAATCAAAACCTATGATCCAACACTCTCTACAATAGTCCCCCATAAATCACACTGATTTATGTGTATTTTTCCAAACTATTCCATAGTGACCTATTCGCTATGAAAACACTCTAACTTTCCTTTTTGTCCTTTGCAACAAAATAGTTATTTATGCCATTTGCTATCTAGCTAGAATTCAAAATCCAAAAAAACAATTAAATAATGATGATCTTTTTACTTTGCAAGCATAGAATGGTGATTTATTCTGCTTGTTAGATGTCCAAACAATCTATTCAATTTTATTATAGCAGAATGGGGTTTTATTCTGCTTAATAGATGACACAAACGAAGTATAACTAATTTAACTACGTTAAACGTGATTAAATTTAATTAATATACTTTTATCACTGATTTATACTTCATTAAAATTATCAACTATCATCTAGGCATTCAACCACAATCTATAACAACATAGGAATCAAATAGTTTATTTAAATGTGAGTTAACTCACCGAAATTCCATTTGACGCTTTCGTGTTGCGGTTCGATCTAAAATCAAACAGCGTTCGATTTTATATCGAAATTTGACTATCTCCAAATCCAACGCAGTCAGTTCCAATGCGTAGCTAACGTTCCTGCAAGTCCAACGCAACTGACCGCGCCCAAATACGACCTCGAACAAGCAAGATATTGATTTTATAAAGTTTTGAGATTAAAAATATAATTAATTATTTAATTAACAACTTAATCACCATTACCCTTAATCCAATTTCAAATCCATCTTCCCCAATCTATAATGCCACCTGTACACGATATCACACCCCAAAGCGTGCATGATATGCCTATGATTCGAAGCATCCCTCGACTAATCGACAAATGAATTTCACCATTGTTCATCTCGTCTCGAACTTGACACGACCACCACCACAAAACGATGCATTGCCTTGCCTACGAATTCGCGATTTTGGCAGATTTTCGCAAACCCTAAAATTGTCGCATCGTTCAATACTAGATCGCACCCCACCAATTTCTCACCGCCGACGCCCCAGGCCACCTTAAGATCAATACCGTCCTCACCTTCACCAATCTCCGCTTGTAACTCGCCTAAGCCGGAACCCTAAAATTGGCCACCATAGTCAATCCAAGAAAACCACGACTGCACCTAACCATACTTGAATGGATCGAAACTTTAGTCAACACGAGTTCAACAAATCTTGTTTCGTATTTTTTCGTTGCTTATATTATTTGATCTGGGATTTTAATTGAAGAGGTTGATTTTCTTTTGTTACAGGAAAATTGATAAAAGAGGGAGGAAAAAAGAAATGAAAGAGGGAATGAGAAATGATGAAGTGTGTAAGGATTGAAGTGTATTTTAACCCAAGACAATGTTATTACCTGAAAGCTAAGCAAAACAAAAACTTTAAGTAACACAAAAATTTCATGCAATTAATCTTATCACAATCAAGTAAAGTTAATGGCTTGTAAAAAAATTGAGTTTGATTTTATTTAAGAACTTTTAAAAAGAAAGTTTTACAGGACTCCGCTACTCAATACCCGTTCCCGTTCGGACTACGAATGACAAATAAAAATATGGTCGTGCACGAAAATGCGACATGATCTCAAAACAATAATAAAATACACAGATTATTTTATTCTGTAATGTTTCAAAAATACTATCGTTTGCTGTAAAATATGTCAAACAAAAATTTAAATATTTTCCAAATTAGAAATTATGAAAAAATCAGATAAATTCAACTAGAAATAATATAGCAAAAATCAAGTCATTTTGTTAACAATTGATTTCCTCATTATTTATCCAAACTATTTATTACCCTACATAAATTTACAAAATGAATTTACCATTGTTATTTATTAATTAAAAAGAGTTAAATAAGGCTATTAAATCCATTTAATTAATATTAATTCACCATTCAATTATTTAATTCACAAATTCAAATATTTAAATAATCCCTATATTTGAATAGAAGTTATTAAACTTTAAAAACCAATTATTTAAATATTTGAAATCAATCAAATATTTAAATCAAAATGATAAAATTTATGCGATGTTACATTCTCCTCCCTTAAAAGAATTTTGTCCCTAAAATTCCAAAAGGAAGAAAATGTCTCAAAATCCTCAAGTTTTAGAAACTATTAACTCAAATGAGTTATTAAGCTCTTAAAGTTCCTATCATAAGTACAAGCAAAATCAAAATACAACAGGATAACAACCATAAGCAAAAAAATACAGAGAATACTCTGTAATAAAACACTAACTTCCAATCTTTTTTCAAAAAATAAACTTTAGAACTAAATGCCCGAGATTTTATATCCAAAATATAATTTTCAAATCCTTCTAAAGAGAAATAAATTAAAACAAAAACTAATAATGACAAGGAGGGGGCTCCTCTTTTTGAAGCATGGTATAACTCAAGAATCGAAACAACTGGGAGCATCTAGTGGTATTCTGGTTCCACCTAAAACAACAACAAGAGTAAAAAAAACCTAGTGAGTCTTCCAAATCGGATAACCCCCAATCGCCCAACATTAGTCATAATCTAAAATATTTGAAAATCTCTTCATAAAAATCCCTTTCAAATATTCTAAAATAATAATATTTCATCATAATTTCAAAGTAATATTATTATTTCATTCATAAATTCTTTCGAAATCACTTTTTTTTCAAAAGCACCGAGATTTAAGTCCTAGTGAATAACGACTTTATAAACTGTAGTCTACAAAACCACAATGTCAATCAACTAAAATTCCATAAAGGAATAAACTAACACTTAATTATTAATTAGAATATTAAACGACTTAACAAACAAGATTTAGAAATTTTGCTTAGGTTCACAACTTTCTTAAGTTACACAACAAGTATACAAATACACTCATGCCCATATGATATACATAAATCATCCATATGCAATATCTGATCCGACCACTTGCTCATATAATAAGCTTCACTTCCGAACTAGTATCGCTCACTCGACCTCCATAGTGTGGACTCCGATCAGGTTCTTTGATTAAAAGTCTCGGTTCCCCTTGCATGGACATATACTATGATAGAAAACCTCAGTATCATATCTAGAATCTAAATCAAGTGTTCGCTGACAAGAATCAAGTAAGAAATCCTTTTTCGGACTGGTGTGAATCACCCCGAAGTTATGTGTTTGAGCCCTAAATCACTAACTGTGCGAATAAAATAACCTACGTACAACTTATGTACTTAATCCGATTGGTTTTCTTAATTGTACTAATCTCTTTCCAAACCACTTTCATTTTCATTTACAGTTTTTCATTTACTACTAATATTATTTATGAATTATTTCGCAAATTTCCACTTAAGTTTATAAACATTTTATAAAGACACAACTTTATAAAACATTAAATTAAAAACTTACTCCACTTTTACTTTCTTGTATAATACTCTTCTATATCCTAAGAGAACAATCAAAACACCAATTTCATTTTATTTATTTATTATTTATTTCAATTTTCAAAATTCAAATGAAGGCCCAATAAAAATATGGGTGTTAAAACTAAGTCAACCTTTCAACCTCTTTACCTTAATGTGTTCTAAGGAAAGTTGTTTGCTCAGTTGGTCCAACAACATCAAATAGTTTATACAGCTTAGATGACTAACAAAACTATGGTTTTGATAAGACAATGTTTATTAAAACATTCCTATCAAATTTAACCCATTCAAACTTTCAGTTCAATTATCACTTTTCTATTCAAGAGTTTTAAAAAAATCATTTATCAAGTTTGTAACGACCCATAATTTCAGTCATTTGAATTCGTATATTTAATCGATTTTAAATATTCCCAAGTAAAATTTTATAAGTTTAATAACTTATATTTGAAATATAAGGATTTAATTGGATAATTAAATTGTTAATTTAATATTTGAAATTGCTGAAATAATTGGAATCTGGATTTAATGTGAATAAAAATGATTTGTAAAGTTGTAATAAATCTTATTTGAATTAGAATGATGTTAGAGAACTTTTAAAATCGAATTAAAAGTTAAAATGTAGAAATTGAATATTTTAATATTTAATTGACGAGTGAAAATGGCCATTTTTCATATAGTCTCGGATTTTGACGAAACCAGTTCCATTGGATCCGTAATGTTATATTATTGTAGGATTTCAAATTTCATGTCAATCGGATTTACGGTTTGTCCCGGGCAAGCTAACTCGCGTAGAAATTCGTTTAAGTGAATTTTAAATTAAAATAGTCGATTCGATAACCTATCTTCCAAATATGATCGAATTTGCTCTCGATATATATTCGATTGTGTTCGGAATAGGGAAGAAACATTATAAATGCTAGGTGGCACGCTTCGTTTCGAGTTCGGAAAAATCTCGGATGAATAGTGCACGAATATTTTCTATAAAAGGACGTATAATCTTCATTTTTGCAAAACCCTAACCAACCTAGGGCTAGCCGCCGTTTGCTAAGCAATGGCCGAAAATGCTCAAACCTTTCTCCCTCAAAATCTTCCAATCCCTTCAATATTTTTGAAAACTTTCTAAAGGAAAATTATAGAGCTTAACACGATCTACAAATCCAACGGTCAAGATTGGATTTAACGCTATGGATCGACAGAAAATGGCCAACGTTCGTCGTGCGTTCGAGCACGTTTATCTAGGCGATGGCGCAACCGGATTCGACGTGCTTTAGGGTGTTGATGGAGATCGCGACGAGCTTTCGAATGAAGGTTGTTGATCAACGTGAAGTGATCGATGTTGGCCGCGTTAATTAGGGTTAGTGGCGGCTAGGTTCGGTCTCGTTCGAATTTGAACGATGAGGAAGAACGAAAACTAGCGGCCTGATCTCATGAACAAAAATCAACGGCCACGATGTGAGGGTTTTTAAAAATAAAAGAAATTTGTAAATTAATATATATTATAATTCGTATAAACTTTGTAATGCTATAACTTCTTCATACAAGGTCCATATTCGACGAAACAAATTGCATCAGGTCCATATTGACGAGCACTACATTTTGTAGCTAGTTTGGAGTTGATTGGAGCTAGTGTAAATTTTGGGTAAAATTAAACGCTCGTTTAATTTTATTCGTAATAAAACACTTCAACTGCTATTGGAAGCAATGTGAGTACAACTCACTCTTTCTTACTCACTGATATTTTTATATAAGTGAGAATAACTATTATTTATGATGATTGATGATTGTTTGGATGATATATGATATATTGATTGGTATTTGGATATATTCCTGCCTAGTGGAGCAGATGACCCTATACGTTCCCGTGTATGAGCGGATGACCCTTTGTACGCACGTCTGCCTCGAAGCGGACATTGTACACATATTCTAATATGTATATTTGTTGCAAGCGACAGGTTGGAGGGATCCAACTGGATTCCTCACCAGTGTTGATTTATTTACATATATTATGATATATGCTGTTATCATATGATATATGATGTTTTGGTTGCCGTAATTGATGTATTTGGTGCTGTTGCAACATTGGGCCTATTTTTGGTAATTTAAAATGTTAAAGTGATGAATTCGAATTTAAAAGGGTTTTTCAAGCGATTTTGAAAATAGATGTTTTATTAATTCAGAAATGGTTAAGGAAATGAATTTATTTTAAATAAATAAATGTAATTTTTTATTGTTATAAAAATTATGATTTTAGTGAAATATGATTGGAATGCGATTTTTGAAATATGAAGTTGATTAATTTGAAAATAGTTAAAGTGAGATTTTAAATTATTATAAATGGTTTATTTATAAGATTTATAAAATTGAATTTTTATAAATCAAAAGTGATGAAATTATAAAGGGTTTTTATAAGTGTTAAAATGGGTTATAAATGGATTTTATAAGTAAATAAGATTTATAAAATTGTGAAGTTATAAAATGAATGGATTTTGTAAATAAACGGTTTATAAGCAATTAACTTATAAACTGGATTTTTGAATGTAAATGGAATTTGTTAATAAAGGAATTTTATAAATGGAAGTTTTTATAAAATAGAAATGTGAATTTATAAACATTGTTTTATAAATCCGAAATCAATTGGATTTGATAAGTTAAATATAGAAGTTTATTAAAGGAGATATATTCACGATTTTGGACAGTGGATTATCCTTTAATAAATGTGTAGAAGTATTGGATTTGGTAAACGGTCTATATTCACGATTTTGGACAGTGAATAATATTTTAAAGTTAAATGAATGTTTTGGGAAGTGATATTTTAAATGGAGTTAAATGATTTTAAGATGTTTTAAAATGTGTTAAGTATCGAAACCATAGATTTCAACATTTATTGTTGAAATAGACGTTTTCGAGAAATAAGAAAATGATGGACTATAAAACTGTTGTTATAGTAAATGATTTACGAAAGGAAATATTTTGTATAGTATTTGGGATTTATATATCTATCTTATTTTCGAATCCCTATACTATTGATTTTGGGTTATCGTAATGATGTTTTACGCAACATTCGTTTTAACACAAATAAAAGATATTAAAGAGAACGTTTTCCTTATAGAATGAAATATATATACTTAATCATAATTTAAGTATATGGAATATTTTCTAAGTGTTGAAAATAAATTGATTTGTGAATTACTTATTGTTATATAAGTATATGGAAATGTTTTCCAATATTGAAATGGTTTGGAAATATATCTTTTAAAGATAATTTGAAGTGGATATTTGGCAAGTGATTTAATTAATAAAAGATTAATTAAAAGGGCCTAGTGATTATATATGGTGCTAAATATTTGTCTGATTGCTTTGATAGTTAAATAACCGACTACCAAATTTGGCCATTTTAGTTCCTCGACTTGATGTGGGAACTATTTAGTCGTACACTTAGTACGTAGCCTTCTGTGTAGGCTTGATTATCGTTTGTGTTAAGGATGATGATTCGTATAGTGCGGAGTATTACTCCAATCTATCGAGCTTCCTTCTTGGCCCGAAGGATAGCAAGTTGAAAGTTGGAGACGTGATAAGTCTACGGGACTTAGTTTCTGTGTGAGGTTGAGAAACGCTTTTGAGTTGTTGGTGCGAAGAGACCGGGATCAGATTTATCTGAAAACCACTTCAGACCAACGTATATGCGACGATTGTGCAGGTTGCTTATGATGATATTGATATTCCATATTTTCATAGTGGAGGACTGCTTGTTGATCGTTTGGGGTTAAAATCCCAATATACATCCAGTAGCAGTGGTCTCTTCATTACGAAATATCCAATGCAAGGACTATTCGCTACTAATCCTAGGGATTTCCTGACAGGATGTGGTAGGAAAGTACCTTCGGTTTGTCCTATTCATGGACAACTTGTATGGATGTTTGTCTGACATTGCATTTTTATAGATTACGTACATTGGATTTTACAAACGTACATCAGTGGTGGCGGAGAAGGCAACTTCTCTTAGCTTAACACCCTCCTTGAGACGTATGAGCTCAACGGTTGTATTTTTGTAGAAGGCAATTAGTAGTCAACGGAAATGGCCGTGTGGCATTCAAAGTGATGTGATATGTGATTATGAAAGGTAATCGTTACCTCAGGCCTCATCAACCGGAAATGACCAAAATAGGGTTAGATGCGGCAAGGCTAAGTGGGTCGCTCTCAATTAGGGTCTGATCATCCTCTTCTAGATGTATCTTTGCACGCTATGACGTCGTGTATCTGATTATTGTGGTTTGTATACTAGAGGGCCCTCGGTAAAGGTCGGTAACGACCGGAGGATGACATATTTGGTACCATCTAGTTATAGAGGTGGGCCATTCTTGTGTTGGTAGAGGGCAGATGTTCTGTGCCTCGGGACATCCATCTAGAGGTGTACACCTTCGGAAGGTAGTCCCTTCACCTGGTCATTTGTATGGAAATCCAAACCCCACTACGAGCTGCGATTTTGTTTGTAAAGGCGTAATGAATAGCCTCGAAATGCTATATAGGTAACCATTTCGACTATGATTAATATTATTTGTATATACTAGACACTAGTATAATATAAGAGGATTTGATATGAAAGAAATGTTTTAGTTATCGTAAGGTAAAAACATGTCCGTGTTTATGTGTGGACTTGTCTTACGAGATACTTTTGTTTTGATAAAGGAAAAGTTTTGGTAATCTAATAAATTCAGTTGAGTGTGTTTCTCACGCTGGTTTACCAGACTGATCCGGGCGTTCTTCCCTTTCAATGATCGGGTCAGACCGAGTATATTTACGGGTTCAGATTTGATGCTTTTGGAGCTTCAGCAGGAGAGTTGGAGATCTTCATTTTCGTATACACGTATCTATTTTGATTTTTGATTATCCGCTGCATTGCTTAGTTGTTGTATATTGTCGGCAATTGTGAGGACAGGTTATTATAACTGTCTAGGCTGATAACTATTGATTGATTGTTGAACTCTGATTGATGTATATATATACAGTTTCTGTTTTGTAAAGATCATTGATATGATATTATATGTTTTCCGCTGCGATGTGAGATTCTATTTTGTTCTGTTTGGTTCTATCTTCTCTCTTTCTTCTCTTCTCTTCTTCTCTCTTCTTTTCTTTCTCTTGACTTTCCGTCAGTCTGTGCTTTTTGGGTCGAACATGTGTGGTTTATTGTCGATTCAAAGGGTACGGATTTGTGGGTCGTCACAGCTGGTATCAGAGCTTAGATTTCCATTTTCCTAAGCTTTGATGTGTACTCAGTATAGATAGGGACTGTAGCACCCTAGATTGAGTTGAGTGTATTATATATATGAGCACGTATTTGTTAGTGAATATAAAATATTTTATATTGTGGTTGCTTATCCGTTAACCTGTTTGTGAATTCTGGTCGGTATGTGGGACGCCATATTATCGATAGGGATTTATGAACACTTAAACGAGGCAAGTCGACATAGTATTATTTTAAAAGTGGGTAAATGAAATAATTTTACCTCGATTATATTTTATATATAAAGGAAATAATTTTTTAGGAATTATTAAAGTGTATATAAATGAATTGTTTGGTTTTTGAAAATGTAAATATATATAAGTTAATAAAAGATGTTTGAATAATCCAAATGAAAACAACAATTGTAAAAGAATAAATTGTATAAGAAAATGAATTATAAAGTAAGGAATTATAATTAAAATGAATTACAATTGTAAAATAATCTTATATATAAGAAATGAATTTAAACTAAGAATTCGAAAATTTGAATCTTTGTTGATTTTGAAAGTTGTTTTTTAAAGTTAAAGATGTTATATTGTTATAAATCTAATTAAGATAAATAAATTTAGAATGGATCTTATATAAGTGAAGTGAAATAGTGGAATTGTATAAGTAAAGATTTATAAATGTGATTTATAAATATAAAAGGATTTTAAAAGAATATAAAAAGCACTGAATTCACTACTGTTACTGGGAAATAATAAGGGTGATGACTGCAGCATCATCAGTATCATTTTCGAGTTTCTATGTGACAGATTTGCTACCAATAGTAAATTGAAATTTAAGTTTTGTTGTGATAAACAAATTTGAATTTAAAATCCAAGTTGAAATTGATAAATATAAGTGAAATGAATTTGGACTTATAATATGAAATAAAGATTTTAACTTTAGTGAAGTTGAAATAAATTTGAGTAGCATAATAAAATATATGATTTGAAATTTAACTAAAGGAAGGTTAAATAATTTGAATTGGATTAGATAAGTTATTGAAATGGAACATTTAACTTAAGTGGTAAGTGATTACATAATATGAATTTGAAAGTTTAAATAAATAAGTTGTATAACTTATAAAATGAGAAATTTAAGTAAAACCAATTGTTAAAATGGTTAAACAATTTTGTTAAGCAAAATAAAATAGAATTTGAATTAAATTAGTAGTGAACTTAAGTTGTATAGTGAAGATAAAATGCAAGTGAGAATAAAATGAAATTTAACTTAAGTAATGTTGAATCAAGTTGATTTTGGTATTGAAGTAAATTAATTGGAATTAAGTAAGGAATGAATATAAACTTGAGTTATATAAAAAGAAATTCAACTTTAATTGTAAAAGTGAATTAGTGAATAAACATGGATTAGAAATGTTGTTGTTAAGAGTTGAATAAAACTTAAGTTAAGAAGTTGTGAATTAATAATAAAATTGAAAGTGTTGTATAGAAATATGAATATAGTGAATATTAGAATTAGATCTAAATTAAATATTAAACCAATTAGAAATTAAAAGTATTAAACCAAATTGAATGTAAACGAAGCAAATTAAATAAATTTGGTAATGTTGGTTATGCATTGGTTGATAAATGGTGTTAATGAAGTTGAATTAATGAAATTGAAAGCTAAGAATAGAATGTGATTAAATTGAAAATCAATTCAATGAATATTAATGAGATGTGAAAGTATATTGATTTGGTTATGGATTGATTGGATAGATATTGGTTTGTTGGATGTTAGTTGGATGATAGTTGTTTGATGGATGGATTTGTCGCTTAGTGATTGCATTGCTATATTGGCATATATAGTTGTTGTATTGGTATATGTTGTATATTGATATTACTTTCATATATGCATGTTTCTCATTTGTTTGTTGAGTAATTAGTAGGTGCGGATTGTGCTTGCTTCGCATTTGGAGCTCGCTTTCGCGCTATATTAGCCGTATATGCTCGCTAATAATATATAAGGTACATATCTCAGATTACATATCGTACTTTTACACTTTTTTCCCTTCGGGATGCCTCATCCTCGAAGATGAGATGTATATTTATGATATATATATGTTGTGATCCTACTACGATCGAACCGCGCAAAGGAGATGCTGGCGATTTTTTCTGAAAATTTAAGGAGTTAAAGGTTAAACGATATAATTGGTTTTGAAAAGATAATCTAAATATAGATTTGAAAACATAGAAAAGTTTTTGAAAGAAGTTTAACGAATGGAGTTTTGAAAAGTTAAAAGATTACATGATTTGGTAAATCTGGTTTAAACGAATTGTTTTGAAAAGTTAATGGTTTTTGTGACTTTTTCTTACTTGGTAATTTCGAGGACAAAATTCTTTTAAGTAGGAGAGAATGTAACGACCCAGAATTTCAGTCATTTGAAATTCGTATATTTAATCGATTTTAAATATTCCCAAGTAAAATTTTATAAGTTGAATAACTTATATTTGAAATATAAGGATTTAATTGGATAATTAAATTCTTAATTTAATATTTGAAATTGCTGAAATAATTGGAATTTGGAGTTAATGTGAATAAAAATGATTTGTAAAGTTGTAATAAATCTTATTTGAATTAGAATGATGTTTAGAAATTGAATATTTTAATATTTAATTGACGAGTGAAAATGGCCATTTTTCATACAGTCTCGGATTTCGACGAAACCAGTTTCATTGGATCCATAATGTTATATTTTTGTAGGATTTCAAATTTCATGTCAATCGGATTTACGGTTTGTCCCGGGCAAGCTAAAACGCGTAGAAATTCGTTTAAGTGAATTTTAAATTAAAATAGTCGATTCGATAACCTATCTTCCAAATATGATCGAATTAGCTCTCGATATATATTCGATTGTGTTCGGAATTGGGGTAAAACATTATAAATGCTAGGTGGCACGCTTCGTTTCGAGTTCGGAAAAATTGTAGAGCTTAACACGATCTACAAATCCAACGGTCAAGATTGGATTTAACGCTATGGATCGACAGAAAATGGCCAACGTTCGTTGTGTGTTCGAGCACGTTTATCTAGGCGATGGTGCAACCGGATTCGACGTGCTTTAGGGTGTTGATGGAGATCGTGACGAGCTTTCGAATGAAGGTTGTTGATCAACGTGAAGTGATCGATGTTGGCCGCGTTAATTAGGGTTAGTGGCGGCTAGGTTGGGTCTCGTTCGAATTTGAACGATGAGGAAGAACGAAAACTAGCGGCCTGATCTCATGAACAAAAATCAACGGCCACGATGTGAGGGTTTTTAAAAATAAAAGAAATTTGTAAATTAATATATATTATAATTCGTATAAACTTTGTAATGCTATAACTTCTTCATACAAGGTCCGTTTTCGATGAAACAAATTGCATCGGGTCCGTATTGACGAGCACTACATTTTGTAGCTGGTTTGGAGTTGATTGGAGCTAGTGTAAATTTTGGGTAAAATTAAACACTCGTTTAATTTTATTCGGAATAAAACACTGCAACTGCTATTGGAAGCAATGTGAGTACAACTCACTCTTTCTGACTCACTGATATTTTTATATAAGTGAGAATAAATATTATTTATGATGATTGATGATTGTTTGGATGATATATGATATATTGATTGGTATTTGGATATATTCCTACCTAGTGGAGCAGATGACCCTATACGTTCCCGTGTATGAGCGGATGACCCTTTGTACGAGCGTCTGCCTCGAAGCGGACATTGTACACATATTCTAATATGTATATTTGTTGCAGGTGACAGGTTGGAGGGATCCAACTGGATTCCTCACCAGTGTTGATTTATTTACAGATATTATGATATATGCTGTTATCATATGATATATGATGTTTTGGTTGCAGTGATTGATGTATTTGGTGCTGTTGCAGCATTGGGTCTATTTTTGGTGATTTAAAATGTTAAAGTGATGAATTCGAATTTAAAAGGGTTTTTCAAGCGATTTTGAAAATATATGTTTTATTAATTTTGAAATGGTTAAGGAAATGAATTTATTTTAAATAAATAAATGTAATTTTTTATTGTTATAAAAATTATGATTTTAGTGAAATATGATTGGAATGCGATTTTTGAAATATGAAGTTGATTAATTTGAAAATAGTTAAAGTGAGATTTTGAATTATTATAAATAGTTTATTTATAAGATTTATAAAATTGAATTTTTATAAATCAAAAGGGATGAAATTATAAAGGGTTTTTATAAGTGTTAAAATGGGTTATAAATGGATTTTATAAGTAAACAAGATTTATAAAATTGTGAAGTTATAAAATGAATGGATTTTGTAAATAAACGATTTATAGGCAATTAACTTATAAATTGGATTTTTGAATGTAAATGAGATGTAAATGGAATTTGTTAATAAAGGAATTTTATAAATGGAAGTTAATTGTCGATATTGAAATGTTTTCCAATATTGAAATATTGAAAGGGTTTGGAAATATATCTTTTAAAGATAATTTGAAGTGGATATTTGGCAAGTGATTTAATTAATAAAAGATTAATTAAAAGGGCCTAGTGATTATATATGGTGCTAAATATTTTTTTGTTTGCTTTGATTGTTAAATAACCGACTATCAAATTTGGCCATTTTAATTCCTCGACTTGATGTGGGAACTATTTAGTTGTACACTTAGTATGCTGCCTTCTGTGTAGGCTTGATTATCGTTTGTGTTGAGGATGATGATTCGTATAGTGCGGAGTATTACTCCAATCTATCGAGCTTCCTTCTTGGCCCGAAGGATAGCAAGTTGAAAGTTGGAGACGTGATAAGTCTACGAGACTTAGTTTCTGTGTGAGGTTAAGAAACGCTTTTGCGTTGCTGGTGTGAAGAGACCGGGATCAGATTTATCTGAAAACCACATCGGACCAACGTATATGCGACGATTGTGCAGGTTGCTTAAGATGATATTGATATTCCGGATTTTCATAGTGGAGGACTGCTTGTTGATCGTTTGGAGTTAAAATCCCAATATACATCTAGTAGCAGTGGTCTCTTCATTATGAAATATCCAATGCAAGGACTATTCGCTACTAATCCTAGGGATTTCCCGACAGGATGTGGTAGGAAAGTACCTTCGGTTTGTCCTGTTCCTAGACAACTTGTATGGACGTTTGTCTGACATTGCATTTTTATAGATTACGTACATTGGTTTTTACAAACGTACATCAGTGGTGGCAGAGAAGGAAACTTCTCTTAGCTTAACACCCTCCTTGAGACGTACGAGCTCAAGGGTTGTATTTTTGTAGAAGGCAATTAGTAGTCAACGGAAATGGCCATGTGGCATTCAAAGTGATGTGATATGTGATTATGAAAGGTCATCGTTACCTCAGGCCTCATCAACCGGAAATGACCAAAATAGGGTTAGATGCGGCAAGGCTAAGTGGGTCGCTCCCAATTAGGGTATGATCATCCTCTTCTAGATATATCTTTACATGCTATGACGTCTTGTATCTGATTATTGTGGTTTGTATGCTAATGGGCCCTCGGTAAAGGTCGGTAACGACCGGAGGATGACATATTCGGTACCATCTAGTTATAGAGGTGGGCCGGTCTTGTGTTGGTAGAGGGCAGATGTTCTGTGCCTCGGGACATCCATCTAGAGGTGTACCCCTTCGGAAGGTAGTCCCTTCACCTGGTCATTTGTATGGAAATCCAAACCCCACTATGAGCTGCGATTTTGTTTGTAAAGGCGTAATGAATAGCCTCGAAATGCTATATGGGTAACCATTTCGACTATGATTAATATTATTTGTATATACTAGACACTAGTATAATATAAGAAGATTTGATATGAAAGAAATGTTTTAGTTATCGTAAGGTAAACACATGTCCATGTTTATGTGTGGACTTGTCTTACGAGATACTTTTGTTTTGATAAAGGAAAAGTTTTGGTAATCTAATAAATTCAGTTGAGTGTGTTTCTCACGCTGGTTTACCAGACTGATCCGGGCGTTCTTCCCTTTCAATGCTCGGGTCAGACCGAGTATATTTACACGTTCAGATTTGATGCTTTTGGAGCTTCAGCAGGAGAGTTGGAGATCTTCATTTTCGTATACACGTATCTGTTTTGATTTTTGATTATCCGCTGCATTGCTTAGTTGTTGTATATTGTCGGCAATTGTGAGGACAAGTTATTATAACTGTCTAGGCTGATAACTATTGATTGATTGTTGAACTCTGATTGATGTATATATATACAGTTTCTGTTTTGTAAAGATCATTGATATGATATTATATGTTTTCCGCTGCGATGTGAGATTTTGTATTGTTTTGTTTGGTTCTATCTTCTCTTTTTCTTCTCTTCTTCCCTCTTCTTTTCTTTCTCTTGACTTTCCGTCAGTCTGTGCTTTTTGGGTCGGACATGTGTGGTTTATTATCGATTCAAAGGGTATGGATTTGCGGGTTGTCACAAAGTTATTTATTAAAATAGCGTTTTATTTTAAGTCAGTTTTCTTTAAGGAAACTTAAAAACTAAATACCTAGTTTTTATTCAAAATCATTTTTGAAATAATAATAATAATATATCTCTCTTTTATATATTAAATCATAATTTTGGATCTTAAAAAAATTGTTTTATGAAAACAATGCTAAAGCAAATTATTATGGCCGCATTCCCCCACATAGAAACCCGAAAATGAACGTCAATGATGCTACAGTCATCACCAGAATTATTTTCCAACGATAGAAGTGGGTTCACTGCTTTCTTATCCCTTTTAGATTCCTTTTAAATATTTCAATATAGAAATACTTTTCAATAATACTATTATTATTTCCTCCAAAACTTTGAGAACAACTTTCGGAAACACCAAAATTTGAGTTCTCAAATGCTCTGCTTCAATCCCTTTTTTATTTATAAACTCTATTTATAAATTATACTTATATAATTTTACTTTGAAGTATTTATTCTCATAAATACTTTCAAGTAATATTGCCATTAATTTTCTCAAAAATTCTTTTGAAATTATTTTCAAACAACTCTGGAATTTCAATTCAAAAATCCTTTTTTAAACACATTTTATAAATTTCTATTTACATAAAGTTTCCTTTATATAAACCTATCTCATATTATAATAATTATCCTTTATTATAATAAAAAATTATTAAAAAATTATCCTCTAAATATCTTATCTTCCCATTTAGATTAATTTCAACAACTTTTATTAAAAGTTTTACCTTTAACTCAACATTATTAAAAGATGGCTTTTAATTTAACATTTTCTCCAAACACCTTATAATCAAATTGTGAAACTTAATTCACAAGGGATTCATTTTAAATCAAATTGATAAATGATCCTAAATAAGCTGAGCATAATATAACAATCAACAAACAATAGTCAATGCTCCTAAACAATATGAGCATGACAAATAAAACAACAATGACAATAAATATATATTATCATTACCAAACAGTCACTATAAATAACTGTATAATTCTGAAAATTATTCCTTTATATATAAAAAATATATAATCCTAGGTAAAATATTTAATTTACCAAATTTTCAAAAATCAATATTTTGTCTGTTGGCCTTGTTCAAGTGTTGAGAAACCCCTATCGACACCGTGGCGTCCCATGTCTCGACTAGAATTCAAAAATACCCAGTGGACCAACCAACATAATGTGTTCTTATAACAATAACAAATACGCTCTCATATATATAATACTCTCAAACTTATTCTAGGATTTCACTTACACTATGTCTAATGAGCCATACCCTACCAAAGCCAAGGTGCTCACTTAACCTTCAGCTCTGATACCAAATGTAACGACCTGCCTTTTCGACCATCAAAAGTCGACACTATTTACATACCATAAAATTCAAATGTCGAACATCCAATTGCCAGAAAGGCAGATTATTAGGGTAAAATAAAAAGAACAACAGAGGAAATAGAATCTCACGGCGAAAATGACTACATATAATATAATAAAGACAATATAAATTGCCACTTTAAGATACAAAGTACATCAGAGTTAAAAACAAACCTCATCAGCTGGACAGTTATAAATTTTCTAACCTTACAATTGTTGATTGGTATTTATAATAATGCAGTGGAAATAAAATACTACAGCAGGTGAACATCCAGCTCTACTCCACGAGCTCCACGTCCCACCAATAACAACTTGGAAAAATACTCGGTCTGATCTAAGCATTATAATAAAATAACACCCGGATCAGTCTGGAAAACCAGCATGAGAAAACTCAAGTAATATGAGGAATACATAATGATTCCATGAGACTATGCTTCTAAATACGAAACTGGTTTTTACCTCACAAGGATCACTTTCATACATGAAGAAATAGAAAACAAATGAGAACAACAATCCAACAAAAAAAGATGAATACAGATAAGATCAAAAATCCAAACTTAAAGAATGCACGAAAATAATTAAACATCGAGAAGAGCTCCAAACGCTTCTCAATGAAATTAAGAAAATAATTCAAAGATTTGAATCAAATAAGGGAAAGGTAAATTTTCCAACAATAACTAGGAGGGTGTGCCCCACCGAAAGTATACCTCAAGACAATATACTTAGAGGGTCATTTTATCTGTGACTCCTCTCCGGAACAACAAGCCGAACGCTGCCAACCTAACCAAGAATCCGAGTATTTCGCATCTTTGAAAGCATACAACTGAACCCAATCTAGAATAGATGTAAAGATACTTTAATGGGAATAATCCCACATAACTTTGCCCCCACACGCGCTTTGATTTTAGTCATTTCTGATGAAGGATAACAACGCTCAAATGAGCAAAAAATCATATTGGATTGACGAAACACAAAAGAAGAAAAGATTAATTCCAAGGTTCGAATAGAGCAAGGAAAATTAATTTATCCAACAAGACTAGGAGGATGTGCCCCCTACACTGAAAGTATCTCTAGATAAAATATACTTGAGAGCCCATGCCAAACCTACATCATGCTCGGGAACTTCTAAGCTAGACCCCGTTAAATCCACAAGCACCCAAATTATAATGATATGCCTTTCTTACACCTAAAGACGACACTAAAAACATCTTCGGTATTCATGTGCCAACCATTTAAGTGTCTGAAAGACAGGTCATTTGGGGTGATGAAAAAAACAAAACAGAATCTCAAAAAACATGACGAGTAACATATAATATGAACAAGTCTTTACAAAAGAAATCATCTTTATTATACACAACATCATAGTACACTAATCTATTATCAGCTTGGACAGTTATAACAGCTCGTCCTTACAATTACTGACAAATATAGACAAGAACAAAATAAAAAAGAATAGCAGAAGAATATAAGATACGTGAATACGTCTGGGAGAATCCAGCTTGTCGCCTAAAAGCTCCAAAGAATCCAGCTAAATCTGAAAAATATGCTCGAGCTGACCCGAGCATTGTAGGAAAACAACGCCCGGGTCAGTCTGGTAAAACCAGCGTGAGAAAGACAATTTACAAGGAACTTTATTATAACTTGTAAAAACACTTTTAAAATCAAAGGTGTCTCGTAAGACCACACCACACATAAACATGGACGAGGTTTTACCTTATGATAACCAAAGCATTTTTATAGAAAATCCAGTGATCTTATGATAATATCTAAGCATTCAAAATAAATGTATGAAAATAGCCAAAATTGTTACATTATTAAATTCCAGCATAATAGGTATACAATCAAGTCCGCACGATGCTTGTTAGAGAATGGATTCCAATAATGGCAAGGTAAGGGACTACCTTCCGTACGGTATAACTCTGGATAAAATGTACTTGGAGCCAGACCCTGAACTTGGTCCACCCCTGCCAACACGGAACCGGTTTATCCCTAGACTTGGATAGTACCGAATATGTCATCACCCCGGTTGTTCCCAACCTTTATCGAGATCTCTCATGCACAATCAAATCCATAATTTGATAATCTAGAAAGGTGATGACACACCCTAATTTGATAATCCCAAGACTGCTTTCCATACTGAGAATGGGTTCTTTGAATGGTTAGTCATGCCTTTTGGTTTGACTAATGCTCTTGCTTTCTTTGTTGATTTGATGAATCGTGTTTTTCGTGATGTGCTTAATAAATTTCTTCTAGTCTTTGTTGATGATATCCTTGTCTTCTCTAAGTCCAAGAAAGAGCATGAGTCACATTTGAAATCTATTCTTAAAACTCTCAGAAATCATCAGTTGAAGGCTAAATTTTCCAAATGCCATTTCTGGAAGGATGAAGTCCGATTCCTCGGGCATATTGTTTCTGGTAATGGAGTTTCTGTTGATCCAGTCAAGATCGTTGCGATCAATGTAAGTCTTTCTTTCCTTCTCTTTCCTTGTTTCATTCAATTTATTCTATCTTTCCTGTTGTCCTTATTTATCACTATTCTGTGCAGGATTGGGAAACTCCTAAGACTCCTACTGATATCCGTAGTTTTCTGGGCCTTGCCGGTTATTATCGGAGATTCATTGAGAATTTTGCTCGGATTGCTGCACCTCTCACCGCTTTGACTCGGAAGAATGCTAAGTTTATTTGGAGTGATGAGTGTAAAGCTGCATTCAGTGAGTTAAAACACAAGCTTACTTCCGCACCAGTTCTTACCATTACAAATGGAAATGAGGGATTAACGGTATACACTGATGCTTGTCGTGAAGGTTTGGGAGCTGTTCTGATGTAGGATGGTAAGGTGATTGCTTATGCTAGTCGTCAGTTCAAGACCCATGAAGCCAATTATGATGCCCATGATTTAGAGTTGCTTGCTGTTGTTTTTGCTTTGAAGCTTTGGAGACATCATCTTTTGGGTACTAAGTTCGAGCTTTTCACATATCATCAGTCTTTGAAGTATATTTTCACTCAGAAGGATTTGAACCAGAGACAAGTTAGGTGTTTAGAGTTTCTTGCTTCTAATGACCTCGACATCAACTATACCCCTGGGAAAGCTAATGTTGTGGCAGATGCTTTGAGTCGGAAGAAGGCTATGTTGTGTCAGCTGGTTGTATCTTCTCCTCTTTTAGATCGTATCATGGCTAAGCAGGATGAGGATGATATGCTTAGATTGATGAAGGAGAGTGTTCGTAGCAGAGTTGGAGGTAGTAGTCTTGATGGCAGTGGAGCTCAGATAGATGATAAGGGTATTTTGAGGATTAATAATAGGATTTGTGTTTCGAATGTTGATGGATTGAGACAGGAGTTGTTTCGGGATAATCATCAGTCCAGACTTTCTATTCATCCAGGTGTGACCAAGATGTATCAGGATATGAAGAAGTTGTATTGGTGGAGAGGTATGAGGCGTGATATCTCCATTTTTGTTAGTAGGTGTGCGACTTGTCAGCAAGTCAAGGCAGATCATTAGAAGACCCCTGGTTTGTTGCAACCTCTTGAGATTCCCAATTGGAAGTGGGAACATGTTTCTATAGATTTCATTGATGGATTACCGAGGACTAGGAAGGGCAATGAGAGTATCTGGATTATTGTGGATAAATTGACCAAATCAGCTCATTTCATTCCGGTCAAGTCTACCCGTTCTGCTTCTAGTTTGTTTGAGATTTACATGAGGGAGATTGTTCGTCTCCATGGTGTTCCTCTCAGTATTTTTTGTGATCGTGATCCTATCTTTACTAGTCAATTTTGGAAAGCCTTTCAGGATTCTTTGGGTACTTGTCTGAATCTGAGCACTGCTTACCATCCACAGACCGACGGTCAAACGGAAAGGGTGAATCAGATTCTAGAAGATCTCCTTCGTGCTTGTGTGCTTGATTATGGAGGATCTTGGGAAGATCATCTCCATCTTGTCGAATTCACCTATAACAATAGTTATCAGGTATAATTTCTATCTTCTGTTTTAATCTTATCCTAATCTTTCATCTATCTCATTTCTATCTTTGAATTCAGGCCAGTATTAAAACGTCTCTGTTTGCTGCTCTTTACGGACGACCTTGTAGATCTCCATCTTGCTGGATTGAATCTGGTAATCGTTTGGTTCTTGGTCCTGAGATGATTTTAGAGGCTTCTGAGAGAGTTGAGGAGATTAGGAGAAAGATGAGGATTGTTCAGGATAGGCAGAAGAAGTATGTTGATCGTCGTAGGCGGAGTTTGGAGTTTGCTGTTGGTGATTTGGTTTTCCTTAAGGTCTCTCCCTTAAGGAATGTCATTCGATTTGGTCGTAGAGGGAAGCTTTCTCCTAGGTTTGTTGGTCCTTTCTGTATTGTGGAAAGAGTTGGTTCCTTGGCTTATCGTCTAGATTTGCCCGAGAAGTTCTCCGGAGTGCATAATGTATTCCACGTTTCGCATCTTCGTCGCTATCTGCATGATCCATCTCTTATTGTTTAGCCTTCTGCTCTTGATAGTTTGGATATTGAGCCTAATCTGACTGTTGAGAGGAAGCCACTTCGTATTGTTGACAGAGGTACGAAGCAACTAAGAAGGAAATCGGTTAGTCTGGTCAAAGTACAGTGGAGTACTGATGACCGAGACTATACCTGGGAGACGGAGGAGAGCATTCGTGCTTCGAATCCGGAATTGTTTGTTTCAGGTACTATTTGCTTTTCTATCTTGTTTTCTTTATTTCCTTTGTTTCGTTCTTTTCGAGGACGAAAAGATTTGAGTGGGGGAGAGTGTAACAACCCTATATTTTTGTAAATATTTTTAAATCATTTTAAAATAAATTTTTATTTCAATATTTTATTTTTAAAACATTTTAGAAGTATGGTTATAATTTTTAAAAGTGAAGTTAAAATTTTCCAAAGTTAATTGTATTTTTGTTTGAAATTTTTAATGCTAGTTTCAATATAATAAGCTATTTTCTCTATTTACTTTTATTTTCTTATGAATAAATTTTATTATCATTCTCACTTTATTTTGTTTGTCTTTTATTTTTATTTACTGAATTTTTATTTGTTTATTTTGAATTAAAAAGAAATGGAAATTTGAAGAGACTTAAGCTTTAAAAACTTTGACTTTTCACTTTCTAGACTTTCCATATTTTGGCCGTTCCTTTCCTTAATTTTAGCCATGACTTTTATTCCATTTTTCACGTGAAAATACATCTCACTTTCATCACAATTTTGGCCATTTCAGATCTGAAAAAAATTGGTAATGGCTTCCTTCTCTTTTTTCTACTTTTCTTCACATTTTTCTATTGATTTTTCCTATTTTTTGCCTTGATTTCCTCTTGCTTTGCTCGGCCTTAGACTCCACCATCACCACCGACCACCACTCCTCCTCCTCCCCATGATCCATGGAAACAACCCCTCCATTACCTATGTCCAATTCAGGCCGTGACCTCCTCAAGACCAAAACTCCACAAAAACAATGTTAAACCCTTCCTATATTGCCATGGCCGAGCCTAGACTTCATCATCACCACCATATCTTGCCTTGGCCGCCACTTCTAGCTCCACCACCACCATGATATCACCTTTGACCATCAACCTCCCCTCTGTCCAGACTTGTACCTTGAATGGCCGAGCCCATTTGTCCTTTGGCCGAGCCTAAAAGTTGCACAAAACTCCTCTCTTTTGCCTTGTCCCTTGTATTCTTCATATGTAACTCCTACCTCTTCACCTCCTTTGTAGCCGTGCCATATAGTTACCATACCCGAGCCAAAACCACTGTCATGACCGAGCCTACAAAACCCCTAGGCCGAACACATGAATAGTAGAAGCATGGTCAAACTATTCTTTTATTTGTTGCTTCTTAATTCAAATTGTTTCAAAGTATGTTTTGTGTTGAATCTATATAGTTATATTTGTTTTATTTTATTTGTTGTATACAAGATTAATAGCTTGGCACTCTCTCCACTCAAATCAAAAGTCGTATCGTGCTTTCCGGATTCTTGATTGTGTGTGTTGTTTGCGAACTCCATCTTTAAAGAGGTGAGTAATCACACCTGACATTCATACTTATATAACTGTGAATTGATAGCAAGTGAAAGTGTAGAAATTATTATATCATGTATACCTGCCTGTGATGTAAATTATATGATGTTAAACCCTGTTATTAACTTGTCACATCACATGTTATATTTTATTTTATTTTACTGTTTATTCTATTCTGTTTATCACACTGCAAGTTCCCTGTAGAATAGAATCACTATGGGTTGAAATGATACATACTCGAACAGACTTTAGAATAGGGAAAGATCGTTATGGGCTGAAATAATAAGCCTGAGCGATTTTATTTCATTTTATTTACTTGGGATTGCGGGTTTGAAATGATAAAACCCTGATTTTCTTTGTAAATTACGGATTGAAATGATATATTATCCGTATCACTTGACTAAGGCTAGAAAATATTATACAGACCCGTGGTTATTTTATAAAGTTTTCTGGAAATTTTTAAGTATTTTTAAAATGTAAAAATATAATAATTTGATTTAAATTGAATTTTTAATGATTTAATAAAGTGAAAATGATTTTCTATGTATTAAAAATGTTAAATAAATGAATAGAAAATTGTGATTTAAATATAACTAAATTTGGAAATTTGTGATTTGATTTTTTTATGGAAATTCAAGTTAATTAAATTAAAAATGGAAATTAAGTTTTAATTTGTGAAAATGGAAATTTAAATTTAAGTGTTAAAGAAAATTTTAAAAATGAAAGAATAAGAAAATGGTACACTTGAATTTTATAAGTGAAATGTTGGAAAATTTGGACTTTATTGTAAAAAAATTTCTTTATAAAAACCATAAGTAAAAGAGAATTAAATGAACATTTTTTATGTGGAAAAATATGATTTTTATAAGTTAAATTGATTTAAATTGAAGTTTATTAGTGGTTGGAATTCTATTAAAAATTTGGAAATTCTTTTAGTGCCACTTCAGAATTGCTATCGTTTTTGGAAATGAACTAAAATCTGAACTAAGTAGAATCTGCAGCACTTTGTAAGTGCTGTGGTTGCATAAATGAACTAAAAGACTAAATTTAACTAAGGCTATGACAGCACTTTGTAAGTGCTGTAGTGGCAGGAACTAAACTTGAAACTGAAATTAAAATAAGGGCTATTGTAGCACTTGTTAAGTGCTGCAGTTGGCTGAAATGTGATTTTTGAATATAATTGAACTATTACAGCAGTTTTTAAACGCTGTCTTTGCTGAGTTGAACTAAAATCTTTAATTTGAACCCTGAACTATTACAGCAGTTTTGTAAATGCTGTCTTTTCTGAATTGAACTATTTTTCCACTAAAATTGAATTTTTACAGCAGTTTTTAAATGCCGTCTTTGCTGAATTGAATTGTTTTCAAATATAACTTACTGTAGCACATTCTAAATGCTGTGAAAGCTGGAATTTTAATGTTTTAATGTATTTAAGTGAATAAATGAACTCAGAAAAGGCTAAATTTTTGGGAATTGAATATTTGATTTAAAGGTATAATGACTTTACTTTTAAATGGTTTAAATGATGTATTTGATTTGAAAAATAAACTATTTTGAAATTTATAACCACGGGTTATAATAACGATTGGTTGTTAAAGAGACCGGGATCGGATATGGACATACTCTCTGTCGATACCGAAAACCACTTTAACAACTGTGTACGCGGTGGAGATTCCAGAATGAAGTAGGATGGTGGCGACGATCCTAAAGGTATATGCATGGACCCAACTCCCGTGAGTTGGCATAAGGTGGCTAAAACAGGAGCGATCGACGGGCCAATGAGGTAGCACCTCTGATCGGACACACTTCTTCGATACCATTCTATTACTTTGTGATTGATTGGGTGCACCCCTTGATTTGGGAGTGTTGTTCGAGGTGGGCGGTAGTGGCTGCTATGCGTTTCCACCAGCCCGGATGCGTAATTGGTATATCTACCTTGGCATTGCCTTGTGTGCCGTGTCACCTACCATAGCGAGATTTACTACAAGTTTCTATTTGTGTCGTACCTATGAAGTATCTTCTCATAGCCTTTCGAGGTATGCATGTACTGTATAGACTATTGGCATTATTACGTGTTATGGGGAATATTGGGTCACTCCTTAATGCTATTTTAAAGTATGTTTATTTTATGATTAGACATTATTATAATAGAGAATATTACTACATAGTAGATAGTTTAACGGATCCTTGAAGAATGGGCGATCCCAAGCATTCTTTAAGTTACTTGCACCTTTATTACAGTTCACTTGAGTTGGTATGCATTGTATAAGTAAGTATGTCCTGACTCGAGTGTTTGTGTTTTATTTACGCTCGGCTCAGCCTGAGTATTCACAGCTTTGGATTTCACCTTTCTGGAGCTAGGAATCGCTGGAGATTCTGCTTATCTAGTTATTTATCTATTTCAGTTTCAGTTGTTCTATTTCAGCTTTTGTATTAGAGACTTATGTATTTGGGATTTGTACTGTACTTGTTTTAGAACTGTATTTGTTTTCAGACTATGTATTTGTATATGTTTTAAGACTCTGTATTGTAGTGGCTTCATGAACCACTATTTATTTTATTTTCACTGTGAGTTATTCTGATATTTATGTGTCTGTGATTCTATGAATGATTTTATTTGCTCCAAATTTTATTACAATCTGTTATTTTGCATTATTCAAGTCCGACATGTGTGGATTATTGTCGATTTGAATGGTCCAAAATAGTGGGTTGTTATAGAATGCTAACACTACCCTCTGGAAGAAATGCAATGTCAGCATTCATCCATGCAAGTTCGTTCTGGGTCTAAACAAAACCGAAGGCACTACCTCTACTACATCCATTTTGGAATCACCTTCGGGATTAGTAGCAAGTAGCCCTTGCACTTCAATGGCTCTGTCTTCAATCCTATTCAAGATATCTTCAGTTCGAAATGCTTGAGTTGGATCGAAGTGGTTTTTGGATGATTTGTACTTATCCGATCCCGGTCTCTTCGAAACCACTTTCTATAGTTTTCGGTAAACTCAACCCCAGTTTTTTAGGAAATAAGTAGACAAAAGATAAGAGCGGAGTTCACCTCCTAACCGTTTGTGGACGGATTTCCTTATCATTTATCCTAGAAGAACGAAATGAGATTTATACGCACCGTATAACACCACCAACGGTAACTGTACCATATAATTCTCATGTTTCTCCTAGATATTTCCAAAGTTACGTTTTGGTCCAGATTTGATAGCTGATTATTTAACTATCAAACAAACAAACATCAAACATTGAATTAATTCAACATGGTATCCACTAAGCCTTTATTAAATAACCTTTAATTAATAAAATCCTCTTTATAAAACTTGATCAAAAGATATTTTCTAAAACAGTTATCTCAGACCCCTTACATCCCTTTTATCTTTAAAAACATTTTTATTTATCTAAAAAATATAAGTATTTACCAAAAACAATTGGAAAATTCACTTTTCTCAAATTTCATATTAAATAGCCAAGAAATTCCCTTTTCAAAATATCACTTACTATAAAACCCATTCACTTTATAAAACTCATTCGCTTATCCCTTCAAAAAATTCTTTTTATAAGTTCACTTCATATTTCAAACCTCCTTATAAATCTTCGAACTAGATTTAAACTTCTTTTTAAAATCTCTAAAATGAGTTATAAAATCTCTTTCCATGTATAAAACTCTTTATAAAATTTCCTTTATAAAATATATATTTGACATTACAAAATATCATTTACAAAATCTCATTTTAAATCACTTTAAATAAACCCTTTTATTTAGTAAAACCCTTTTGTTATAATAAGTTATTATTTATAAATACCTTTATGAAATTATAATACAATGTGAAAATCATTTGTAAACTTTAAAACCCCAGACTGATTAAAGAATTGAAGTTAATTCAAAATCATACTTCATAAATTCAAAACGATGCTTAGCAATCCCAATGATACTAATTTAAGTTACCATTTCATTTCAATTCCAATTCACTTAACAGTTATTTACATAGGTCAACATGTATGTAAATACAGTTCATATCCAATTCAGAGAATACCATGTCAATATAACTAACTAGCATATACATGTCCAAATAACATAATGATAGGATGGTGATTTGTCCTGCTAAATAGATGTCCAAACAATTCAATCAATTTATAGCAGAATGGGGATTTATTCTGCTAACATATATGCCATAAAATCAAACAATCATATTATAATAGAACGGGGATTTATTCTACTAATAGATGTCCACACAAGTACAACCACTCACACTGTAGTTCATTCACAGTTGTGTTTTTCTACTTAATGGTATCGACATTTGAATTCCTTATGTCTAAACCATCTTTGAAATGAAGTACCTTAAAATCAATTTGATTCTTGGAAAACAAAGATTAAACTTAAAACACCCTTTTAAAATGATTAATTACTATATAAACTATTATTAAATCATAATTAATATTTATCGAACTTAATTTAATTATAAATTAGTAAATAATTAAACCTTTAATAAATAATTTATTTATAAATTAAACCCTTAATTAATCCTTTATTAATTATTAAATAATAATTTAAAACCTTTATTAATAATTAACTATCAATTAATCTTAATTAATTAATTAAATAATCTTTTGATTAAAACTTAAATAATAAATTAAACCTTAATTAATTTATCATTAAAAATAGTTAACAGTTGATTAATTAAATAAATAAATAATTGACCTTATTTTTGATTAATAATTTATTAAAAATAAATCATGTATTTAACTCATAATTAATTTAAATTCATCTTTCTTAATCAAAATTAATTAAAATTAATCTTACTTTTAAAACATAATTAATTAGTAGTTAATCTTCACTTAATTATAATTAATAAACCCTGTTTAATACTTAATTAGTTATTAGTTATCAAAATTTAATTAATTAAAAATTAATTATTAAATTATTAATTAACTTTCTAAACACCATTATTAAGTTTATAAAACATTTTAAAGACACTTTTAAGTATGAAAACTAAAATTTAAAAAGTCTGACTCTTAATTGAAACTGCTCCCATAGCGACTATCGCTATGGACACCGTAAATTGAAAATGTTTTAACTTTCCTCATTGAAACCTTAAATACTAACCAATTTATCATAAACATAGCATAAGAGTTTGCATAAGCAAACAAAGTTGAAAACTTTGAAATGATTTTCAATTTCCTTTTAACTAAATACTAGTTTATCCATAAAGAGATCCAATCGTCAATACCGTATCAAAGTTCCACTTCCTTAGCATGACATCACATACACATGCCTAAACATCCATAAACATATCAACATCATAGCCCAAACCCAAAAATCACATCTTTATAATGAAACACAACGCTTTAGCTTTCGATTCACAAGTCAATATCTAAACCACAACTAGTAACATACACATATATTCAAACCATATAATATTCCAACTAAAAAACCAACATATTTTACCATCCAATATTAAATACATATAAAGGTAAAAATTTCCCAAAGTTGAAGAATTTACTGACCAAAAATCTTTTGAAAATTTGATACATTTTGAAGTTCGGAAAACTTGGAAAATCACAAAATCCACTCAAAAATAGGTCAACTACCCCTCGATTTTTGGGCATGTAATTCTCGTATTTTGGTAAAGTAGTCAAAAGGAAAGTTTTAGGTAATTCTTTCCTCTACAATTTAAAAAAGAAACACTCAATTTTAGTTATTTTTTAGGAAGATATTACCGACACAAGAAAAACCATTTTCGGACTTGGATCTCTGAGTCCAAAAACACTTTGCAAATAAATGAGATTTTGACATATCCAGACCCAAAATTTGAAAATATGATCTATATAGAAGTTGTAGCTACTAAAATTTGACATGGTTTAAAAAAAGAAAATCTTTATTTGGTATAGTGTGGATTAAATATGGCCGAAAGAATTTGGAGAAAAATGGGAAAAGTGGAGGAGTTTATAAATGTGAAAGAGTTTAAAACAAGTTTGAACATTTAAAACAATTTAAAAAAATTTCTTTTTAAAGCTTAAAACTAAAAGAAGAAGCCATTAAAACCCTTTGGAAACCTTGAGAAAGAAAATGAAGCTTTGGAATTGAAAATAAAATGAAATAAGAAGGAAAAGTAATTAGGAATTAGTATATATATATATAAAGTGAAATGCCTAAATTACTAAAAAGCCCTTAGGGTACCTACCCTCCACAACTTAATGACACATCACCTTGCATGTTTCCTTGTCTCCCCTTTTATTAATTTCTAAATTATCATGAAAAACATGAAAAGATGGCCAAATGTCCTTGAGTTGCCATTAATTCTAATCATGTCTCCCCTGATGTGACATATATGTTAGTCCATAGGATAGTGGTTTTGATGACAACAACTATAGAAGTGTTATAAAATATATATGTGTAGGAAATCTATATGCAGGTATCAACAAAAGAAGACTGTACAGTAAAGAAAACAAAATTGATGAAGACAAAGATCAAGAGTTCAAGATTGAAGACTCATGAGATTCAAGATATTCAAGAGTTCAAGACAAATAACATAGTTAGGTTAGATATTTGTTAAAACTCCTTGAAAGCACTATCATTCTTTTTTATCCAATTTACTCGTGGAATGGAATCCACTTCGTTCTTGTTAAAGGGATGGAACCCTAGTGAGATGGAACTCACGAAATATCTAGTGGAACGGATAGTAGCCCTATTTTGTTATCCACTAATTTTGATTCAAAATGATTTTCAAAATTATCTCTTGTTTTATAAAATGATTTTCAAATATTCCTTTTCAAAATAAAAACCTTCGTTCACATTTCCAAAAATGTTTTAGCCTCAAAATCATATTTATCATTTTGTTATATTTTGATTTCAAAATTGTCCTTGATATTTTAGCCTCAAAATGTATTTTAATATTATATTTACTTTAGTTTATTTACTTTGATTTTAAATATATTTTAGTATATATACATATATACATTCATAAGTATTTCTACTTCTAAATACCTTCTACAAATACATAGAGTCCATTTGAATAAAGTTGCATATGTTTTAAATCATCATTTTCAAAGTAAAGCAAATCATCACTTTTTACTAGACCATGTCGACATCCTATTTACCTGTCATGTCGACATGCTTCCCGTTACAGCAAAGGTTGTTTTCAAAAGAAGTGTCTCTTCGTTTAAACCTCTTCGAATGGACACATCCATTCATTCTCTATAAATAGAGACTGTTATGGACGTTTTCAAAATACTACTTCTTCATTTTTCTCTCCTCTTTACTCTCTTATCTTATTTTCTAATCATCCTATCCATATTCTGCCGAAATCTTAAGTGAATCAAACCAGAATATCTCTAGTTTGATTCTCTGCCACTCTCTTCAAAGAATCTCAGTGCTTATCAGAGTTATAGATACATTTGTACTCAAGGAAACTTGTGTGGGGTTATAAAGGTGTGATCGTGTCCTTGGAAATCGATCGGGTGAACTTGTGTCCTATGAATCAAGTGGTTCTACCCAGAGACCTGAGAATCTGGAGGGTGTACCTCGTTGCCTTGGAATCGAGGGATTGTAATCTAGATTATTGTTGAATAGAAAGCCGTACGGGTTGTGCGGGACTGGATGTAGGGTAACACCGAACCAGTATAAAATTCCTGGTGTGTTCTTTCCTTTACTTGCTTTTTATTTATATTTGCATTTGTTTGTGATTCTGTGATTTGATCTGTGATTGTGTATTTGCATTAAGTTAGTTAATTCAATTTAAATCAAAGAAGTTTTAAAGAAATTCTTAAAACACTATTCACCCCCCCTCTAGTGTTAAATAGCCTTAAGATCATCTTCCGCGTCCCTTTCATTTGGTATCAGAGCCAGGTTTTCAAAGTATTCATAATCTAATTTTTGAAAAGTTCATGGCTAAGTTTGAAATGTTTCCTAAAAATATTTCTTTGATGATCAAATCATTGTGGTCTCATAAATTGATGCATGATAGTTATATAGAATCAGGTAATCTACAAAAGTTGCTCACTGTGCAGGAATCTTGCTTCATGGCGACAAATGAATCTATTCACAATGGACAAGCTGTGCAAATAAGGAAAAACAAGTGGATACTTGATAGTGGATGTTCAAGACATATGACAGGAAATCCAGAGATACTCAATGACATTATTTACAAGGATGGAGGATTGGTTAATTTTGGGGATAATTCAAAAGGTTATGTGATTGGCATCGACAATGTAGGTAATTCTGAAACTCCTATTATTTCAAATGTTTTGTTAGTTAAAAATCTACAACATAATCTACTTAGTATTAGTCAGTTATGTGATAAAGGATATAGGATTAAATTTGAAAAAGACAAGTGTCACATCGAAGATAATAAATCTAATATTATCTTTGAGGGAGTTAGGAAAAAGAATATCTATATTCTTAGTATGAAAATTTCAAATGATAATCTATGTCTTTTGGCCAATACAAGTGACCCTTGGACTTGGCATAAGAGATTTGGACATTTGAATTTTAAACTCTTATCTAGACTATCCAAACTTGATCTAGTAAGAGGCCTCCCTAAGATGCAATTTAAAGTAGATAGTATATGTGATGCATGTCAATTAGGAAAACTTAGAAAAAGTTCCTTTAAACTTAAAGATATTATTTCTACTTCAAAACCCCTTGAGTTACTTCACCTAGATTTATTTGGTCCATCTCAGATTCAATCAATCAACCATAGTAAATATGTCTTTGTAATTGTGGATGATTATTCCAAATATACATGGACAATCTTTCTGAAACATAAAAGTGATACTTTTGATTATTTTAAAAGTTTTTCAAAAAGAGTTCAAAACCAACTTTCTTCCAAGATCATCACTATTCGTAGTGATCACGGTGGTGAATTTGAAAATGAGAAGTTTGAGGAATTCTGTAATCAGAAGGGAATTACTCACAATTTTTCGTTTCCAAGAACTCCACAACAAAACGGAGTAGTTGAGCGTAAGAATAGGACGATTCAAGAGTGTGCTAGAACTCTACTTTCTGATAGTAAATTACCAAAACATTTTTGGGCTGAAGCAGTTGCAACAGCCTGTTATATTTTGAATAGGATTCTAATTAGACCTCTAACCAATAAAACACCTTATGAACTTCTTTTCAATAAGAAACCTAAGGTATCTTATTTCAGAATTTTTGGAAGTAAATTTTTTATCTTAAATACAAAAGATAATTTAGATAAGTTTGATCCTAAATCCGACAAAGGAATCTTTATCGGATATTCTAACAGGAGTAAAGCTTATAGAGTTTTTAATCTAAGAACAAACACTATTGAAGAAACTTTACATGTTTCCTTTGATGAAAATTTCAAAGAAGTTGATCAGACTAATGATGAGGATGACTTAGTTATTTCTAATCATGAATCTGTAGATGCTACAAATGAAACTTTTCATCCAAATAAAAAGATTAGGCTTTTAAAAGATCACCCTGTAGAAAATATTCTAGGAGATATGCAATCTGTTGTTAAAACTAGGAATCAATTAAACAGTATGAGTCATGTTGCTTTTATATCCTCAATAGAACCTAAAAATCCAAAGGAAGCATCAACAGATGATTCATGGATTCTTGCTATGCAAGAAGAATTGAATCAATTCACCAGAAATGATGTTTGGGAACTTGTTCCTAGACCTGAGGATAAATCCATTATAGGCACTAAATGGGTATATAAAAATAAATTAAATGAATTAGGTGAGGTCGTTAGAAATAAGGCTCGACTCGTTGCACAAGGTTATTGTCAAGAAGAAGGTATAGATTATGACGAAACCTTTGCACCCGTAGCAAGATTAGAAGCTATTAGAATTCTGCTTGCTTTCGCTAATTTCAATAATTTCAAACTTTTTCAAATGGATGTCAAGAGTGCCTTTCTAAATGGTTTTGTAAAAGAGGAAGTTTATGTTGAACAACCTCCACTCTTTAAAGATACAAAATTTCCAAATCATGTTTTTAAATTAAAGAAAGCCCTGTATGGTCTAAAACAAGCTCCTAGAGCTTGGTATGATAGACTTAGGTCTTATCTTTTGCAATCTAATTTTGAAATAGGTAAAGTAGATAACACACTTTTTATTAAAAGAAACAAAAATGATATTCAACTTGTACAAGTGTACGTAGATGATATTATTTTTGGATCAACCAATTCTGACATGAACAAAGAATTTTCTGACATTATGACAAAAGAGTTTGAGATGAGTCATATGGGTGAACTTAACTTTTTCCTAGGATTACAAATCAAACAATTAGATAATGGTATCTTTATCAGTCAAGAGAAGTATGCGAGAGAGTTAGTTAGTAAGTTTGGCTTGACCAATGTGAGTGGAAAACCAACTCCCATGGCAACCAATATAGCGTTAAGTAAGGATGATCTATCCAAAGACGTAGATCAAACCTTGTATAGAGGAATGATTGGATCACTTCTCTATATAACTGCTAGTAGACCAAATATCATGAACAGTGTCTGTCTCTGTGCAAGATATCAATCTCAACCTAAGGAAACTCATCTAAAAGCTGTGAAACGTATCATTCGATATGTTAAACACACCTTTGATTATGGATTGTTCTACCCTAAGAATGATTCATTTGAATTAGTTTCCTACTGTGATGCTGACTATGCTGGGTGTAAGTCAGACCGAAAGAGTACAAGTGGAACTTGTCACTTTCTAGGTCATTCCTTAATTTCCTGGTTCAGTAAAAAGCAGAATACTGTTTCCCTATCAACAACTGAAGCAGAGTATGTTTCTGCTGCTTTAGCTTGTTCTCAAGTTTTGTATATGCAACAAACCTTGAATGATTTTGGTATATCTATCACGAAATCTCCAATTTTCTGTGATAACACTAGTGCCATTAGTTTGTCCAAAAACCCAACTCTCCATGCCCGAACTAAACATATTGACATTAGACACCATTTTCTAAGAGATAACGTAAATAAAGAGAAAATTTCTCTTGATTTCGTTAATTCTGAAAATCAAATAGCTGATATTTTAACCAAACCTTTAGGAGAACCTGTCTTCACCAAGTTAAGAAGAGAATTAGGTATATGTTCTCTTTCTGAAATATAGTATATAGTATAGTAGTATACATAGGGTATATATGAATGTTTTATTAACCATAGCATTTTGCAACACCATGTCGACATGGTATTCATGCGTCATGTCGACATGCAACGGTAAAAATGACAGTTCGTTTTTTTCCCTCTAATTTTTGAATGGGTGGTTATTTAACTCACCCATTCCGAGTTTCTCTTCCCTCCAATTATTATTTCTTCATTCTACTTTCTGGAAACATCAAATCCATGGCTTCCACATCCAATCCTAATCAAATATCACCGGTTTCTTTCCTTTCTCCTTCACATGGCCCTTTACAAAAATCCATACTCGCTTGTGTCATCAAAATAGAGGAGAAAGTTAATGACTCGCTGAAGATGTTAACTGAAATGCAAGTTCAACAATTGAGAATGGCAAGAGAGCAAGAGAAACAAGGGAAAATTCTGAGGAATCTTCAAAAATTCCTCATGGATAATCATGCCAATCCAATTGTAATTAAAGATTCTTCTAACATAGAAGCAAATGAAGAAGGAGAAGAAGACGAAGACGAAGAAGAAGAGGAAGAACCAATGGAGGAAGAAACTGATGATGAAGCAGTATGTGTAGGGTAAGTTTGTTTTGATGCTTATGGGAACATTGTGGAACAACATGGAAACTTCTGTTTCCATTACCCAAATTGTCCTGTCCACAAGTCTCCTATCATCAAAAACAACCGTTGAGTTGTTTATTTTCTTGTTTTAGTTATTTATGTGTTTATAAGTTTAAATAGTCATGTATATAGTAATATTGAAATGAATAAAATAATCTGTGGTTACACTTATTATTCTTATTATTATATTACTCATATATAACATTCTAAGTATACGATGTTTAGTGCACTGTTATATCTAGTTTCAGTATTATTAATGATAACACTATCATTAATATCATAGATTTAGGGGGAGTTAGTGTCATTTTTTTGTTGATGACAAAGGGGGAGAAGTATAAAATAGGTTAGTTAGGCATAGATTAAGGGGGAGTTATTAGATTTAGGGGGAGTTATAAGGAGAATATAAATATTTTATAAACAAAGGTTGTCATCATCAAAAAGGGGGAGAATGTTAGTCCATAGGATAGGGGTTTTGATGACAACAACTATAGAAGTGTTATAAAATATATATGTGCAGGAAATCTATATGCAGGTATCAACAAAAGAAGACTGTACAGTAAAGAAAACAAAATTGATGAAGACAAAGATCAAGAGTTCAAGATTGAAGACTCATGAGATTCAAGATATTCAAGAGTTCAAGACAAATAACATAGTTAGGTTAGATATTTGTTAAAACTCCTTGAAAGCACTATCATTCTTTTTTATCCAATTTACTCGTGGAATGGAATCCACTTCGTTCTTGTTAAAGGGATGGAACCCTAGTGAGATGGAACTCACGAAATATCTAGTGGAACGGATAGTAGCCCTATTTTGTTATCCACTAATTTTGATTCAAAATGATTTTCAAAGTTATCTCTTGTTTTATAAAATGATTTTCAAATATTCCTTTTCAAAAGAAAAACCTTCGTTCACATTTCCAAAAATGTTTTAGCCTCAAAATCATATTTATCATTTTGTTATATTTTGATTTCAAAATTGTCCTTGATATTTTAGCCTCAAAATCTATTTTAATATTATATTTACTTTAGTTTATTTACTTTGATTTTAAATATATTTTAGTATATATACATATATACATTCATAAGTATTTCTACTTCTAAATACCTTCTACAAATACATAGAGTCCATTTGAATAAAGTTGCATATGTTTTAAATCATCATTTTCAAAGTAAAGCAAATCATCACTTTTTACTAGACCATGTCGACATCCTATTTACCTGTCATGTCGACATGCTTCCCGTTACAGCAAAGGTTGTTTTCAAAAGAAGTGTCTATTCGTTTAAACCTCTTCGAATGGACACATCCATTCATTCTCTATAAATAGAGACTGTTATGGACGTTTTCAAAATACTACTTCTTCATTTTTCTCTCCTCTTTACTCTCTTATCTTATTTTCTAATCATCCTATCCATATTCTGCCGAAATCTTAAGTGAATCAAACCAGAATATCTCTAGTTTGATTCTCTGCCACTCTCTTCAAAGAATCTCAGTGCTTATCAGAGTTATAGATACATTTGTACTCAAGGAAACTTGTGTGGGGTTATAAAGGTGTGATCGTGTCCTTGGAAATCGATCGGGTGAACTTGTGTCCTATGAATCAAGTGGTTCTACCCAGAGACCTGAGAATCTGGAGGGTGTACCTCGTTGCCTTGGAATCGAGGGATTGTAATCTAGATTATTGTTGAATAGAAAGCCGTACGGGTTGTGCGGGACTGGATGTAGGGTAACACCGAACCAGTATAAAATTCCTGGTGTGTTCTTTCCTTTACTTGCTTTTTATTTATATTTGCATTTGTTTGTGATTCTGTGATTTGATCTGTGATTGTGTATTTGCATTAAGTTAGTTAATTCAATTTAAATCAAAGAAGTTTTAAAGAAATTCTTAAAACACTATTCACCCCCCCTCTAGTGTTAAATAGCCTTAAGATCATCTTCCGCGTCCCTTTCAATATATATATATATATAACTTACTTAACTTAATTTAATAATACTTAACCCTAAAAAATTAACTAATCTATGTTCATAATCTTTGCATATATGTGAATATACATTTACAAATGAGTACACAATATTTCAAATAACTTTTATACGATGAAACGTCAAAAAACGATTTCCGATCACACTTTCTCTTTTCCATCGAACTATATATTTTTGTAAACAAATTTTGAAAACTATTTCACCATCATTAATTATTATTTAAAAGAGTTTTATTTTATAAAATCAATTATGTGAATATTTAAAATTAATTAAATATTCGCAAATCAAAGCAGTGAAATTTCAGGTCGTTACACAAATATACTCACATCCACACGTGCATGCTACATACAACTTTCTAAATAAATGTGAATATATCCTAATGGGTGCGACCCACATAGCCTGGCTCTCACTCACTCTTTGGTTTTAGTTTTACAAGGTGTTGGATGCTAACGCCCAAAATGAGCGAGAAATCATCTTAGATTGAAAAAGCATAAGGAATGATATCAAAGTTGATAGTTAAGAAATCAACTATCGAAAGTAAACAAATGATTGTGTATGTAAATTAGATCGTATACACTTGTCACTAATAAATGAATCAAGGTTCAAAACATTTGATTTTTACTTATGCTTGATTTTTCTATTACAAATATTTGTAAAACACTTTAAAAACATTTTATTAAAATATTCCATTAAAGGAGGCAAATTATAATTTCAAATGCATAAAAAAGATAGGCCAAAAGCAATTGTCATTAAAACACTGTTTACTCAAAAACCCAAAATACTTTATATTTAGTATTATTTTTAAACATTCATTTTGAAAGGATTTTCTCATTTATAAACTATCATTTATAACTTTTAAGACAACATTTATTATTACGGAAAGTAATAAATAAATTTAAATACTTTTATTAATTTAAAACAATGTTAAACATCTTGAAGGATAATTAATATAATTCCTTTATAAATTTTAAAACCACAATAATTATCCCAAAAGGCCATAAATCAAGTTATAATCTTTTTATATATTTTAAACAACATTAATTATCTCGACGGATAATAAAACAAATTAATAATCTTTTATAAATTTTTAAAAAACATAAAATTATCCCAAAGGGTAATTAATCAATTTATAATCATTTATAAGTTCAAAACAATATTAATTATCCTGGAAGATAATAAATCAAATTTATAACTTGTTTTATAGATTTTTAACCAAAACTTAACCCTTATTTTCAAAATTCTCAAAATATTTTTCAAAATGCAAAAACGCAACCAAAAATTTATTTAGTAAAACTACAAGTTCGGTCCATACAAGCGTTTAAGGAGATGATATTTTATAAGTAACGATATAGCGAAAATTTCTATAACGACACTTATACAATTTAAATAGTATGTCATAAATATTTTAACTAAACATCAATATGAGCAATAAAAGAATGCAAACAAGATGTAAATAAATAATAGCGAGAAACCCCTTTGGATCTCTCTACAAAAGTCCCCTGTAAATCACACATATGTATATGTATTTTTCTTAAGCGTTCCATAGCGACTATTTGCTACAAAAACACTCCAACTTCTCCTTTTCAAGCATATGTATATAGTTTAAATAATCCAGCGGTAATTCAAAATCGAAACCAAAAAATTAAATAATAATAATATTTTTACTTTTCAAGCATAGAACGGTGATTTATTCTGCTTGATAGATGTCCAAATAATCCATTCAATTTTATTATAGCAAAACAGGGTTTATTTCTGCTAAATAGATGGCACAAACGAAGTATAACTAATTTAACTACGTTAAGCGTAATGAAATATAATCACTATACTATTATCATTAATTTATACTTCATTATAATTATCAACTATCAACTAGACATTTAACAAAAATCTATAATAATGCAAGAATTAAAATTATCAACTAGAGCGTTAGTATTCATTCGAATTCGAATGAAGTTTTTACTAATCATCATAATGTTCTTTTGATCAAAGGAGCATAATGTTATTATTTTTTAGTTATATTAAATTTTATAAGTATATAATTACATTTTTGTTAATATCTATGCCTCTTGATTTCATGATCACTATCTCATATCATAATAGTAAGTTAAGATATTGCACAACGAGTTTGGCCTTTTATTAATCTAACTCTTATTATAGTTTCTTTACTGTCTTTTAATTCTAACTATTAGTTTTATTACTTTTATTTCATTATTGCATATATGTATATAAACTTTATTTATACACACACGGATATATATATATATATATATATGTGTGTGTGTGTGTGTGTGTGTGTGTTACTCTTATATTTTTGTTTAGTTCCATCTACAGGTACAGGTTTAGGCTATAAATGGTGTTAGAAGGCTATTTGCAGGGTCTCAGGGTTGTTGTTCGTAGGATCATTGTTAGGAGAGATTTCTTATTTTAGATCTGGACCATCCGCGTTAGTTGTGAGGCGTTCATTCTCTTGTGGAGCTGCTTGTTGATCTCATTTGTTCACTTGGATGTACTTTGGTTTTCATTGGGTACTTCTAACACTTCATTATCGGACAGTGGCCTTGCCGGAGCTTGATACTGAGGTGTAATGGGCAGTGGCCTTGCTAGAGCTCATTCTAGAAGTTACATGATGTTGTTTTCTTAGTTTTTTCTGTGTTATGATTTGTCACCAGTTAGGCATGTTGGTAGCTCCTTTACTATTAGTAGTATATATATGTACATGTGTGCTCTCCTCTATTTTAGAGGATCACATATTTCTCTCAAAAAAATAGTTTATTTAAAGGTGACTTAAACTTACCGAAATTCCAGTTGATGCTTTTGCGTTTTGGTTCAATCTAAAATCGAATGGCGTTCGATTTTAGCTTGAAATTCAACTATCTCCAAATCCAATGCAATCAGTTCCAGGGCGTAGCTAATGTTCCTACGAGTCCAACGTAACTCCCGCATCCAAATTCGACCTCGAACGAGTAAGATATTGATTTTATAAGGTTTTGAGATTAAAAATATAATTAATAATTTAATTAACAACTTAATCTCCATTGCTCCTTAATATAATTTCAAATCCATCTTCCCCAATCTATAATGCCGCTTGTACACGATATCACACTGCAAAGCATGCATGATTTGCCTATGATATAGAGCATCCCTCGACTAATCAACAAACAGATTTCACCGTTGTTCATCACATCTCGAACTCGACACGACCACCACCACAAAATGAAGTACTACCTCGCCTATGAATTCACGGCCTGGGCAAATTTTTGCAAACCCTAAAATTGTTGCATCACTCAATACTGGATCGCACCCTACCAATTGCACATCGCCGATGCCCCACGCCACTCTAAGATCAACATCGGCCTCACCTTCACCAATGTCCACTAGCAACTCGCCTAATCTGAAACCCTAAAATTGGCCACCACAGTCAACCTAAAAATACCACAACTGCACCTAGCCATACTTGAATGGACTGAAGTTTCGGTCATCACGATTTTAACAGATCTTGTTTCATATTTTTTTGTTGCTTATATTATTGATCTTGGATTTTAATTGAAGAGGTTTATTTTCTTTTGTTGCTGGAAATTTATAAAAGAGGGGGGAAAATGAAATAAAAGAGGGAATGAGAAATGAAAAAGTGTGAAATGATTGAAGTGGGAAAATCAAGTCTTTTTGTTATAGTTGATATCCTCCTTATTTATCCAAACTATTTATTACTATAAATAAATTTACAAAATGAGTTTACCATTATTATTTATTAATTAAAAGGAGTTAAATAAGGCTATTAAATCCATTTAATTAATATTTAATTCACCATTCAAATATTTAATTCATAAATTCAAATATTTAAATAATCCATATATTTGAATATAAATTATTAATCTTTAAAAACCAATTATTTAAATATTTGAAATTCATCAAATATTTAAAATCAAAATGATAAAATTTCTAGGATGTTACACTATAACCACTTGAGATTCCCAGATGAAAACCAGAATAGATATTAATGGACCTCATTTATGGAATGCCAAGGACTAGAAGAGTATATGATAGCATTTGAGTCACAATTGGTAGATTGATAAAAAGCTCGATTTGTATTCATTTTTTTCAGTAGAATGGCATCCAAATTAGTCAAGTTATATGTGGAATGGATAGTGTGAATCCACTTGTATGCCAATAGCATTGTAAGTGACTGAAACTCGTTGTTCACTAGTGGGTTTTTGGAGAACAAACAAGAGACATTAGGGAAATTTGGAACCGAATCCACTAGATGATATTGAGACTGAACCAGAACTTTGAGACCTCGTAAGCCTATTCGTACTGATAGATGCGATATGAAATAGGTTAGAAGGAAGGTGATGGAATAGTAAAGGTTTAGTGGAATGAAAGCAAAGACGGTAACATATGGGAGACCGAGAAGAGCATGAGGATGCTTATCTGGAGCTCTTCACTTGGTGAGATTTCAACTTTCGTCAGCTTTCATATTGGATATCATGTTTGATGTATTATACTAGAAAGTTTAGTATCCTGCATGCTAGGATAGGCATGGGTATTTCTTTTTGGTGTTTGATCGTATAGGTGCTTGTTTGATGTTTGATTTTTGGCACTTGATATAGTTACTTATGCTTATATAGTCTTTATGCATGTAAGATTGTTATGGTTTGATGTAGCATATTTACTTAAGACGATTGCTATACATACAATTTAGTATGCTTATTTATATGATGATGCTACTATCATGTTTAATCCTCTTTGCTAAGTAATTGATTAGGTTTATGGAAGCAAGTGTTGGCTTTTTGTATGCTTACTTACTTTTATTTGCATCTAAATGGTATGCTCTTACTATAAAAATGGTATGTCACCTATAGTGTAGATTTTGCTATATATGCTTGGTTGTCCTCGAAAACAAGATCCTCGGATATGAGATGTATTTATCTATTTTTTATTGGGATTTTTCCAGGCCTAGCCATGCAAAGGAGGTGCTGCCGAAATTTTACGTGAAATAAGCCAAATTTGAGAGAAAAGTCGATATATAGGATATTAGATGTTGTCGATAGTTGAGAGAATCGATAATATATGATATTTACTTGCCTTTTTATTGGTGAGTTAGCGCTTTTGTTTTCCATTGTCTATTTCTTTAGAAATAAGTGTGTAACTTAGATGTTTGATTTAGCCACATTAATTTTGGGTTTGATAGCGATTGTACTTAAGGATGAGGATGATGGCTCCAGCTGATTCTGAGTTTATTCCCATTGTTGTAATCGCTTTCAGTGATTGTTTCTATGAGTTGATAAGCAATGATTTTTCTTGTGTCGTTGCTTATGCGAGGGTGTTAGGTTGCTTTGCTTCGTCCTTGGGATTTCGAGGATGAAATCCTTTTAAGGAAAGGAGAATGTAACAACCCGTATTTTCGACGATCAGATATTTAAATAATTGATCTAAATATTGAACCGTTAATTAATTGATGGTCCTAAAAATATGATTTTTGCATACGATCGAATCAGGACTTGAGACCACTTCCGTTGAGTTCATATGGGCGCTATGAATTAAAATGAGTAAAATGATCGCTATATTTAGCGATTGGTCTCGAAGTGCATGAAATTATCATCCTGGAACGTTGTCTCGAATAGCGACAAAATTTATACCATAAGGACTAGAAAATGAGGAGATGCATGCAGATGAGTTTCATTGCAATCGGATGCCCCGTTTGGTCGTGCAGGCTCGAAACGCATAACCATTTCTTTGAGAAATCAAATAAATAAATAATATTATATTATTTAAATAACCTAAACCCTCATTCCTCTCAACTCAAAGTTAGTGTTCCATTCATCCATTAACAGAGAATGGCCACCTCTTCTTTCTTAACTTCAAAAATCAAAATCCAATGATCTAGGCCACTAACAATCACGAGGTCACCTCCATTGGACTGGTATCGAGAAAAGCGTCATGCCCATATCAACTTTGAAGGGTAAGGCATTGATTTTGGAGATGGTCGTAGCTTGGATGATAACTAGGATTAGACCTAGGCGGAGGAAGAAGCTATGGTATGCAAAATGGAGGCCGCCATTATTTTTCTCTTGTCGATGCTCATGTTTCCACAAATTATCATCAAGTGCGGTTCACCCTAAGCAAAATCTGTCAAATAAGGGTAAGGAGTTTGGTGATCAAGTTGCGGCTTAAAGGAGACAGTCGAGCTTAACTTCTTTGGGTCTAGGGCAGAGAACACGCATAGTGGAGTCCGTTGCAATCGACGATGCATCGATTCATTGAGTATTGGCTGAGGTATGGATGAGAGAAGGAAGTGGATTTTGAGTATGGTGCGTGACATGTAAAGGCAATTTCAAATTAGGGAAGAGAGATTAATAAAGGTAATTAACCTAATTAATTGTTTAGTTAAGTAATTTAATAATCGTTTTATCCATTGTCTTAATCGCCCATATCTTTTGCATACGAGGTCCATTTTAGATGTCATTTCTTGCATTGCACTTATGATGGAGAGCTCTATGACTTGGCAATTATTTGGTCAGATTTTGTTGAGGTGAGTAATATTGTCGCTTACCATACTATGGTTGTTAGTATAGTATTAAAATGATGTTTTGAGATGATCTCTAACTTTAGAACGTGATTTCTAAAATACTTGAACCTATATCTTAATTTATGAATGAATTTAAAGTATTTTAAAATTGTTTTAAATTAAATATCATAATTTTTCCATTGACACACTATTTGATGATATTGCTAGATTTAGGTGATCTAGTATTAGTTTGGTTGAAAATGTCGTTCGAAGGCGATCTAGTATTAGAAAATATCCCAAATGATAGGATTTTGTGCATAGAATTTCATGCATGGCGATTGATCTAAAGACAAAAATGGACTTGGGGATGTGCTTTGGATTTTAGGATAGATGTCGGATGTTTTCATTTGGTTTATACTTAACCATTTTTGGTTAAGTACATGACCAAAGTGGTCATTATTGACTACTTTGGAGTGGTCGATATCTACCACTATTGATGATATTTGATTTGGCTAATTTTGACGTGGCTAATGGAGAGGCCACTAGGAGCATGATGCAATGGTTCGTTCATTCGTTTGACATTCGATTTTGAAGTTATGCCTCTTCGACAAATGGTTTTAGCGATGAAGCGAAGATGTGACGCTTCAGCACGATGACTCCACAATTCGACATGATGATTCCATGATGGGAAGTGATGGCTTCGACGATGGACAGTTGTAGTTCAAGATGCAAAGTAGGCGATAACAAGTCAGATTAAAGGATCGATTAAGAAGGTTACGGGACAAGTGATGATATTCTATGACTAATGATGACTGTTTGGAATAGTTCCCAACCGCGACGACTTCCGACTTGAGATGTAGAGACAGTTCTGATATGAGCTCTACTTTGGACGATGTGTACAAAGGGATCATTGATATTCATAGGTTTTGATATACACTCGTAAAGTAGGGGTATGTGAGGATGCTTACTTGGGCATATGGGGAGCCCTAGAACACATGATGTTTCGATCCGACTACCCTGGTGCAACGACCTGCAAATCTATCAATTTGATAGATTTTATTTATTTTTAAAATATTAAAATATGAGGTTTTTAACATAGATTATAATGCCTTGAATAATAGATAATGATGGTAATCTTATTTTGAATAAGTATTTACAAAAATATAAACTTTGGAAAAATATCGATAAAATGACGAAAAAACGTTTTATCAGTAAACGGCTCTATGATAATAAGAAGTCGTGTATGGAGCTGGATACATATGCTTATTTATCTGCTTAAACAAGAATATGAGATAAAATTATTTATTTTATTTTTGGGAAATAAAGTGTATTTATGACATCATCAATAATGGCATCCTATTTAATAATTAATTTATGAATTTAAATTGAGATTTAATGATTTAATAATTATTATAATTATTCAAATAAATGTTTTTAAATGATAATAATTCATTTTAATTAGTTATGAAGTGATAATAAATCATTTATAATAGTTTTATAAAGATATATAATTGATTTGAAAATATAAGAAAATTTGTATCGTTTTATCGATATAACAGCACTTCTATAAACAATTGTTTAATATTAATTCACATGGTTTCATAAATCAAATGTGATCGTTTTAATTAGTTAAAAATGATAAGAAGTTGGTTTTTAAATTTTGTTTACATTTATATGTAAATTAATTTATAAGTGAAAATGTAACCAGGAATTGGCTTCTCGGTTTTCAACGGTTTAAAGAACGGAAGTTGTTCAAAGTATTGCAACGTTGTTTGTTCTCTTGTGCACATAAATATACGTGCACATACATGTCGAATGCACACACACACACACATATATATATATATATATTTAAATACACATATATACAAACATGAATACATATATGAATAATATCGTGATATTATTTACAAAATATCTAAGATATTTTACCAAAGTCAAAAGGCAAACATTACCTCACCTTACACACACATGGGGGTACATGGAGGGGTGATGGAGTGATTAATAGGAGGGGGTGAAAGTCTATAGTATGGTGGATCAATTATACAAATGACAAGTATATGACTAACTTAAACTATATTGTATCAATATTAAAATATGCAAATAAGAATAATCACACCAGGGATTTTATACTGGTTCGGACCTCCCGTCCTACGTCCAGTCTCGAAGCTCCTCTTCGGAATTTCCTTTTACCGAATAACCCTCACTTCACCCGGAGGAACAGGTTTACAATAGCAGAGTTTCTTTGTCAATTATGTGTTCTCTATTACACGGATTTTGACTATATAGTGCAAATGCTTCCAATATATATATATCTAGAGATTGTTGTCTATGAGGAACTGTATATTTAGAAGTGTAGAGTACAAGTATAGATTGCTAGAGATCAAGAATATATCAGAGTATAAGAGTAGAAAGCGCAAGTAAGTCAGATGAAAAATTCTGTTGAATTCCTGATGTTATTTATAGCGGTAGAGAGATCCTTTGTGTAGTTGCATCTGTTAGTAAGTGCTCTAAGGTCGCTTCTAATGGTGATGAAGAGTTGTAGTGAAGAGGAGCGATCGTGTCTTTTCAATTGTGACAGTTGTATTTTGAATATACACAGCCGAGTTCAAAATCATACGTCTGGAAAATGTTTCAGACGTCTGGTTCTCATATTTTTTTTGTATATGGTTGCTTTTCAGACGTCTGAGTATATTAACCAGACGTCTGATTCTGTTTGATTTGCGAACCAGAGAATTCAGTCAAACGTCTGGTTAGTGCACTCAGACGTCTGGATTTGTGCATGTTGCTTTTCCTGTGCCTGTATCATTCATTTTCCGATTCTCTTGACTTGTAGCCTCTTGATACTTCTTTTGAGTCTTGTTCTTGTCTCTTTGGTGATGTTAATTTATCAATTACCTGTAAATATTGATATATATGCATATTCGATTTCCATTGTATAGTTGTTATCATCGAAACCATAGAATTGATTTCCTAACAATCTCCCCCTTTTTGATGATTACAACTATTCAATGTACTTATATATAGATTATAAATATCCCCCTGAATATGTGCTTATTTTGATTGTTGTATGATTATACTTATATTTCTCCCCCTTTGGCATTATCAAAAAGAATTATAAAATTGATATTCGAATGAATTCCCAAAATTTGATATTCCAAAAAAACTAAAGTCTATGATTCCCAAAATCTATGATTCCTTTGGAGAAGCTTTATTTTGATCATCTTCCTTTGGTTCTTCTTTTTTAGAAGTGATAGCCTTTGTAGGAGATGTCAAAGCTTCTTTGAGAGGTTCATCCTCAAAGAGTTTTGAATGTTTTGCGGGAGGAGAAGATACTGGGGTTGGCCAATCTTCAGATGGTGGTGTTGGACCGCGAACTCGTTGTAGTACTTCTTTAAGAACCGACAAGACAGTGGAAAGGGATTCTTCAATAGTGGCTAGGCGCGTAGCAAATGATATTTCGAAGTTGTCAATTCGCTTAGCCAAAAGCTTTTGATTTTGAGATAGAATTTGTTGGTTTCGAAGAGTGAGATCTCGAACGCTTTCTTTTGGATTTGTATATGTTCGAGTCTCCATAATTTCATCTTGTCCCGGATAATCAAATGGTGCGGGAGGAGGAGGAGTGGTTTCTCGATGTTTTTCCTCCTCTTGGGATGGATCAATGTGAGCTTGAGGAGGAGGCTCAACTCTTCTAGATTGACGATTGTGTGTCCAATCTTCGAAGGACATGAATTCTGGAGGGATTTCGGGTAGGTGCATCAGAGAGAAGAATTTGGTGGAAGCATACTTAGGCGAGATTTCTTCGAATGTCGATAGGTAGGATGGAATGTTATGCGCTCGAAGAAGTCTCATAATATAGGTTGGGTAAATAATCGACGGCCTTGATCGAGTCCAAAAATGCTTTAGCTCGTCGAAGATGAATTTGGCCCAATTTACTCTTGTTCCACTAAATAGAGCGTATAAGGCTTTGTGCTCTAATTCGGTGATTTACTCGTGACTTCCCATTTGTGGAATAATTGTGTTAATTATCATTCGGGTGAGAAGTAGAGCTTTTGGACGAAGAAATTTGGAGGCAAATTTTGGCATTTCGTCCTCCCAAATTTGATGAGTTATATTGTTCCGTGGCTTGAAGCGCATATCCGGAATGTTGTATAAATCTTCCCCTGTGTCAGAGCATCCTAGTGTTCGACCTATTATTCCTGGAGTTAATCTAATCGTGTTCCCATATACGTTAGACCAGAGCCAGTTATCCTCATTTTCAGTGTTCCACACTGAAGTACTGTCTAAATTCGCATAGAATAAAAATATGGCTAATTGGTCTATTTGGACATCATTAGGAGTAAAAGAAATTAGGATTTCCAACCCGGCATTTTCACATAGTTCATGAAGATCATACATAGGGAATTTAAGGAAATTGTAGAATGGACCAATGTGGAGTTTTTTCTTTTGGATGTCTTCATACCTTTTGATGGAATGCGGCGCTTTATTCATCCACCTTTCGATCTGTTCACCGGAGCACACCTGAGGATTTGAAGATGAGGCCGGTTGATCTTGTTTTCTTTTTGACATCTTAGAATTCTTAGTTCGAGGAGGCATTATGATTAGATTTTTTTAAGGATGATGCTTTGGAAAGAAAATCGTCTCTGAGAAAATCGTAGGTTGTAATAATTTTTGAGATAGAACCAAAATATGACGTTATCTGGGCGAATTTAAATGGTCGATTGGGAATCAGACGTCTTGATTGGAGATCAGACGTCTGGTTTGCCCTAAATTAAGTGCAGCAGATAAAATTAGACGTCTGGTTTGATCGAATTTGTAAAATTGGAGAGACAGAGAACTAAGGCAGACGTCTGGATCTTATTTCAGACGTCTGAAATGTTCTGATTTTTATTTGGAGAAGACAGAGCAAAATTTCAGACGTCTGGGGGTGTATCAAACGTCTGACATATACACAGTTCTTAAATTTTAGACGTATATCATTGTGTCAGACGTCTGAAGACCATAATCAGACGTCTGAAATAAGCAGTGTGGCTAAAAATAACCTAAAATTTGATGGTTTTGCTTATTTCTTGAATTCTTATAACAAGTAATTTTATTGTTATTAAATAAAATAACAAATAAGCATATATACATACAAATATAATTTATTTAGAAGGCGATGGAGTTTTGTGATCTCCTGAGTTGTCATCCGTCCATGGTTTAAGTGGAGACCATATATTTCCACGTTCATGGGTTCTCGGAGAGCCAGAATATCGTCTTGGTGAAGGATTCGAATGAGTACGATATGAAGGATCCAAAGAACTACAAGGTTTTGGGAGTGGTTCATGGACATCTTTCTTTCGTGACGAACAAAACTTCATCGCTACTTGTTCCAAAAAGCTTAGGCGACGTGCTGTGACTTTTTGCTCAAAATATAGTTCTCGTTGAAGATCTATCTGTAGTTTCTGATAATGATGAATTTCATCAATTTTCTCTTTTGTGTTAGGAGATAAAAACAGAGATCTTTTGGTCTTCTTGTTATCGGGAGTAAATCCCGTATGATATGAGGACCACCTATGCGTCGGTTCATTAATTGGTGTGAGTGTAGGAAGTCGCTGGGGTGTATCAACTGAGCTATCCGGCATAGGCATCGAGATGGAGATATAAGAGTTATCAGAAGACATGGCTATATTTTGTTTGTTGAGAAAAATATGAATTATGTGTGTGTGTGTATATATATATATATTTTGAAGTATAATTGTCTATATATACGTTAAAAATTTATTTTTAGAGAAACTAACTATCTAAAAAACAAAGGGTGTATGAATTACTGATTATAATTTGTGGATAGAAAAATACTTGACTAAATATAGGCTAGATGAAGCAGGAATTATTCAGTAATAAGATCATGAAGAGAGCAAATCCCTAAATCACATCGAAGTTTAATAAAAGTTTGTTCATTTAATGGTTTTGTAAAGATGTCTGCTATTTGATTTTCGGTATTTACGTATTCTAATGAGATATTTCCTTTTTCAACATTGTCTCATAAAAACTGATGTTGTATATCTATATGCTTAGTTCATGAGTGATTGACAGGGTTTTTTGATAAATTTATTGCACTTGTGTTATCACAATATATTGGAGATTTACTGATAATTTTTCCGAAGTCCGTAAGTGTTTATTGCATGTATATTACTTGTGCACATGCTAGAGCTGCTGAGATATATTCGGCTTCGCAAGTAGATAAAGAAACACAATTTTGCTTTTTGCTAAACCATTAAACTAATGATTGTCCGATAAAGTGACATGTTCCACTAGTACTCTTACGATCTGTTCTACACCCTCCGAAATCCGCATCACTATATGAAACCAGTTCAAACGATGATCCTTTAGGGTAAAACAAACCATAATCTCTAGTACTAGATAGATAACGTAAAATACGCTTAACAACTCTTAGATGAGATTCTTTTGGTTTTGCTTGAAATCGGGCACAAAGACATACACTCATCATAATATTGGGTCGACTCGCCGTTAAATAGAGTAAAGAACCAATCATGCTACGATATAATTTTTCATCAAAGTCTTTTCCGTTTTCATCTTTATCTAAGTGAATAGTAGTACTCATTGGTGTTGGTTTGCTTGAAATTTTATCCATTCCAAAGCATCGTAATAAGTCGTTACAATATTTTTCTTGGTGAATAAAAATACCATTTTCAAGTTGTTTTATTTGTAAACCTAAAAAGAAATTTAGTTCTCCCATGTGAGACATTTCAAATTCATTGGTCATAATATTTGAGAAATGATTACAGAGATTTTCATTAGTTGAACCAAAAATAATATAGTCTACATAAATTTGTACAACTAAAATATCGTTATCTTCTCGTTTAATAAATAAAGTTGTATCGATTTTTCCTATTTGAAAACCCGATGTAATTAAGTGATTTTTAAGTCGTTCGTACCAAGCTCGAGGAGCTTGTTTTAAACCATATAAAGCTTTTTGTAATTTAAAAACATGATCGGGATATTTTTCATGAGTAAATAAAGGAGGTTGTTCAACATATACGTTTTCTTTAATAAAACCATTTAAGAAAGCACTTTTGACATCCATTTGAAACAATTTAAAATTGTGATGATTTGCAAAAGCGAGTGTTTGCGCCAAAATTGGTCACAAACCCCGAATGTTGTGAAAGCACCAGTATATGAATATAAATCAACAATATTCACACACAAATCTCAAATCTAAGCAAACAGAGTATCACAATTCAGAAATAATGAACAGAAACACGAGATTTATAGTGGTTCGGCGATCTTGCCTACGTCCACTCTGAAGTTGATGATTTTATTGATGTTCACTCGATGATTACAATCTCTTCTAATGTAGTACAACTGAAATTATATTCTAAGTCTCAATCTAAGGTAGCGGCGGTGTTCTGGAGTAAATCTGGCAGAATCTGTGCGCTCTTTAGCTCTTAGAATTATCCGATCTCCTTTCTGAATGACCAGGGGCTCTATTTATAGGTGTAGGAGGCTGATATTTCGCCTAAATTGAGGGGAGACCAGTTCTGGTACGTCAGGGGGCCCACATGGCCGAAATCTGGAGATCCGGGCCCACTTTGGGATCGACTCGACCCTTGGTTCGAATCGATCAAGAATGAGTCCAATCGAGCTGAAATTTGGTGTGTACATTCTTCATTACGTGCTTAAGCTTCTGTGAAAATTTCATAGCGTTTGGACTTATAGATCTCAAGTTATGATCGATTCAAGTTGGTGTTTTTCGTTTCCTGGAGTCGTTCGAATCGATACGTTCGAATCGATTCGTTTGAATCGATTCCCCCGTATGCGAAGACTTCGGCGTGGTGCGCATGCCTCGGGTCAACCCCCCTTTATCTCCGAGTTTTACTGAGTCGTACCCGGGGTTTTAGCTGTGTGGACTCGAGACGTTGGATTTGAAGACAGTGATCATATCTGGATTCGAACAAGGGTTCGTTCGTATCGATCGTGACGTGTTCCATTCGATCGATACGAAGCAACTATGTCTGGATGGATTCGAAGGCTTCAACTGCATGGATTCGAAGACCTTCCCATTGATCGATTCGAAGCTGGAAATATTTTGATGGATTCGAACCACGGGAGGCCTTGGATGGATTCGAACGTTGAGGGTGTTTTGATGGAGTCGAAGCAATGGTACTTCTCATGGATTCGAAGTAATGCAGGGACGATGGATTCGAGCTAAGGGTTTGTTCTGAGGGATACGAAGGGGATGGATTCAATCTTGATGGAGTCGACCTTGATGGATACGAACCATATGGAGACGAACACAAGGCTATGTCCTTCACTTGCATCGATGATATCTTGGGCGTACGAACTCGGATTGACTCGAGATTTGGAACGCTGGCTCCTATGGCTTTCCTTGACGTGTCTTATCAATTGTAGCCTAATCCGGACTCGGACAAAATTCATCGATATCCATGATGAACTTGTGATGTAACCGTCCTACAGGATGGACTGTCATTGATCTCTAGTTAATTTTTTGGTGTCACGGCCTTGCCAAAAGGCGGGATAACAGCGAGTAAGGTTCGTATGGCCTCGAGTCTTGCTACTGGTGCAAAAGTTTCGTCGTAGTCCATGCCTTCTTCTTGATTATAACCTTGAGCAACTAAGCGTGCTTTATTTCTTACAATATTTCCATTCTCGTCTGCTTTGTTTTTATATACCCATTTTGTTCCTATAACCGACTGGTCTTCAGGTCTTGGAACTAGTTCCCAAACATTATTACGTTCAAATTGATTCAATTCTTCTTGCATAGCCATTATCCAAAAGTTATCATTTGAAGCTTCTTTATAATTTTTTGGTTTAAGATTTGACACAAATGCCACATGGCTTATTTGATTAAGTTGATTTCTAGTTACTCTAGAATTGAGATCTCCAATGATATTATCTTTTGGATGATTCTTAAGAATTCTAGGGGATAATATTAAAGTGTTATTTTGCACATTTGTTTCATTATTAACAGAATTTGTTGAATTTATTATTGGAATAGTCTCTTCTTCATCATTAGTATGGTTGTTAAATAGATTTTCGTCGAACGAAACATGTAAACTTTCTTCAATAGTATTATTTCGTCTATTAAAAATTCTATATGCTTTGCTACGATCAGAATATCCAACAAAGATACCTTCATCGGCCTTTGGGTCAAATTTTCCTAAGTTATCTTTTGTATTTAATATAAAACATTTTGAACCAAAAGTTTTAAAGTATGATACTTTAGGTTTTCTTCCAAAAAATATTCCAAAACAAGTTTGTTTAGTCATAGGACGTATGGTTACTCGATTTAATACGTAATAAGCTGTGGCAATGGCTTCCGCCCAAAAGTGTTTTGGTAAACCACTACTATTTAGTAATGTTCGTGCACATTCTTGTAACGTACGATTTTTTCTTTCTACTACACCATTTTGTTGAGGTGTGCGAGGAAAAGAAAAATTATGACTTATTCCTTTCTTATTGCAAAAATTAGTAAAAAGATCGTTTTCGAATTCTCCTCCGTGATCACTTCGAATATTTTTTATTTTCAAGTCCATTTGTGTTCTAATTATTTTAGCAAATATTTTAAACATTTCAAAAGTATCGCTTTTATGTTTTAAAAAGAAGGTCCATGTATACCTTGAAAAATCATCAACTATGACGAAAACATATTTGTTGTGATTTATAGATTGTATTTGTGTTGGACCGAATAAATCTAAATGTAATAATTCTAATGGTTGTTTTGTAGAAATATTATTTTTAGATTTAAAAGAGGTTTTCTTTAGTTTTCCAATTTGACAATCGTCACATAAATTTTCTACTTTGTAATTTATTTTAGGTAAGCCTCTAACTAACTCATATTTTGCCAATTTATTAATACTTTTCAAATTGATGTGGCAAAAACGTTTATGCCATAACCATGGATCATTATGTTTGGCGGTTAAACATAAATTTGAATTTTTATTTATATTCATGTTTAATACATAGATATTTTTGTTTCTAAAACCTTCAAATATTAGTTGTTTGTTATTATCTAAAATATTACATCTATCTTTTTCGAAATTTATTTGAAATCCTTTGTCACATAATTGACTAATGCTTAGTAGATTATGTTTTTGATTTTCTACTAATAAAACATTTGTAATAATAGGAGAGTTAGAAATACCATAATTGATGACTTCTCCAGTGCCAACGACATATCCTTTTGAATTATCTCCAAAGGTTACCGTTCCACCATCGATGTATGTTATAATTGATAACATTTTTGAATTTCCGGTCATATGTTTGGAGCATCCGCTATCTGGTATCCATTTCCCTTTATGTTTTATTTTGGGTACCTGTAAAATAAAAGATGTTTTAATTGGTATCCATATACTTTTGTTAGGGTCCTAATTGTTAGGAGAAGGTAGCCATACCCATGATGGTTTGGTACCTTTATAAATATAATTTTTATTATAGACTACATTCTCTAAAAAATTATTAATATGTTTTTGTTTAATCAAATTATTATTTGTCTTAGGAATCCAAATTTTCATAGTTTTGGTATTCATACTAGACATAGGTAAACTTTTAGTTTTTGTATACAAATTTTTTTTTACATCATTTCCTTTTTGTTTAGAAATATTTTTAAATCCTATTCCATTTCTATTGCATGATGGTTTTGAAGTTTTGATAAGATTTTCCAAATCTTGTTTCCCTTTATTGAATTTTGACGCATTATTTGTAATTTTATCTAATTTTTCAATTTTCAATATTTGAATATTGCTTTTCAAGTTGACTTTTTCTTTTAGTAAATCATCCTTTACTATTTTAGTGTTTTCAAAATCAATAGTAATAGCCTTAATTTCTATCAAATTATTTTTAATTTTTTCTTGAGATAATTCTAGTTCTTCTTCTAAGATAATTTTTTCATCTTTTAACATTCCTACTTCAAGTTCTAATCTATTTATTTTAGCTATATATTCTTTGTTCAATTTTTTAATTTGTCTAAATTTACCATCTAATTCCATGCTAAGTTCTAATAATTCGTCATAACTAAGTTCCGAACATACCTCATCAGTTTTTTCCATAAAACACACATTAGCTTGTTCTCCATCACTATCACTATCACTTTCAGATGATGAAGAATCCGACTCTTCCCATGTTACTTTAAAAGCCTTCTTCTTCTTGAATTTTTCAAATTTGTTCTTCGTTTTATCATTATTGAGTTTAGGGTAATCCTTCTTCATATGTCCGTATTGATCACATTCATAGCACTTAATTTGAGATAAGTTTATTGTGTTGGACTTCCCTTCTTATTGGAATTTTGTCATCTTTCTAAATTTCTTGAATCTGTTGTAGTTCTTGGCAATGAAGACTATTTCTTCTTCATCTAAATCAGAATCATCATTTTTTGTTGTTGGAAATGCTATGTTCTTCTTTTCCGAATTTAGTTCTTTTCGTGCCTACAAATTAGCTTCATATGACATTAAATTTCCTATCAACTCTTCAGTTTTGAGAGTAGAGAGATCATTAGCTTCTTCAATAGCTAATACTTTCCTTTCCCAATCTGGTGTCAAAGAGTTGAGTATTTGAGAAACTAAATCAAAATCGGTAAATTTAACTCCTAATGCCATAAGATCATGTTGGATAGTTTGAAATCTAGAATACATATCAACAATAGTTTCATTTTGCTTCATTTTAAATGATGAAAATTGGTTTTGCAAAATTGAAATCTTAGTTTGTTTGACCTTTGTTGTACCTTCGTGTGTGATTTGTAAGGTATGCCAAATGTCAAATGCAGTTGTACATAACATGACATGTGAAAATTCATTTTTATCTAGAGAACAAAATAAAACGTTCATAGCTTTAGCATTATTTGATGCTAAGGTCTTTTGTGCATCGGCCCATGTGTTCATAGCAGTAGTAGGTGCTTCATATTTATCTTGAGTTGCTGACCAAATTTCTAGACCATTAGCTTCCATAAAAATTCTCATACGTGTTGACCAGTATGCATAGTTAGAACCATTAAAAAGTGGGGGTCATGCTTTGGATTGTCCTTCTTGAAAAATACTTGCCATATCAAAAATGATTCAAAAAACGTGTTACTGTAATTTGATCAAACCTTGCTCTGATACCAAATGAAAGTCTATAGTATGGTGGATCAATTATACAAATGACAAGTATATGACTAACTTAAACTATATTGTATCACTATCAATATTAAAATATGCAAATAAGAATAATCACACTAGGGATTTTAAACTGGTTCGGACCTCCCGTCCTACGTCCAGTCCCGAAGCTCCTCTTCGGAATTTCCTTTTACCGAATAACCCTCACTTCACCCGGAGGAACAGGTTTACAGTAGCAAAGTTTCTTTGTCAACTATGTATTCTCTATTACACAGATTTTGACTATATAGTGCAAATGCTTCCAATATATATATCTAGAGATTGTTGTCTATGAGGAACTGTATATTTGGAAGTGTAGAGTACAAGTATAGATTGCTAGAGATCAAGAATATATCAGAGTATAAGAGTAGAAAGCGCAAGTAAGTCAGGTGAAAAATTCTCTTGAATTCTTGATGTTATTTATAGCGGTAGAGAGACCCTTTGTGTAGTTGCATCTGTTAGTAAGTGCTCTAAGGTCACTTCTAATGGTGATGAAGAGTTGCAATGAAGAGGAGCGATCGTGTCTTTTCAATTGTGACAGTTGTATTTGAATATACACAGCCGAGTTCAAAATCAGACGTCTGGAAAATGTTTCAGACGTCTGGTTCTCATTTTTTTTTGTATATGGTTGCTTTTCAGACGTCTGAGTATATTGACCAGATGTCTGATTCTGTCTGATTTGCGAACCAGAGAATTCAGTCAGACGTCTGGTTAGTGCACTTAGACGTCTAAATTTGTGCATGTTGCTTTTCCTGTGCCTGTATCATTCCTTTTCCGATTCTCTCGACTTGTAGCCTCTTGATACTTTTTTGAGTCTTGTTCTTGTCTCTTCGGTGATGTTACTTTATCAATTACTTGTAAATATAGATATATATGCATATTCGATTTCCATTGTATAGTTGTTATCATCAATAGAATTGATTTCCTAACAGGGGGAAGTCATGGCTAGAGATGATGGTGGGAGAAATTTTCCACTTTGCTTAAGGATTAAGCCTTGAAATTCCTATAAATACCCACCTACATTCACGCATTCATTCACACAATTCTCGTCTTCTTCCTCCTTCTTCTTAAAGCTCTAAGAGCTCTTCTTTAATGGCTTCCATGCCTTGAAAAAAATGTAACAAAGCTATGGAAAAATATTCCAAAATAAAGTAAAATATATACACATGTGTATACCATGTCAATCCACTTCAAAACCAAGTGCAATCACCTCCTCTCCACCTTCCAAACTCATGACCACTACTGTCCAACACTTTGGCCAAGCACTCCACCTCCTTCCAAGCTAGGCCGAGCTTTCCCAAGGTCCCGGGCTTGACTCCATAGATTTTAATTCGATCGTAGCGAAGCTATAGCGGATTTTCATAAAGTTAGAAATCAATGAAGGTGAGAAAACTCTATAGAACTTTATATGTATATATATATATATATGATGTGACATGTTTACTATACTTTAATCATCAAATTTGGTTGTTTTAATATAGTTGTTTAAATTATGTAAACAAATTACATTAATACACGTCAAATATCACAAAGGAATCATTTTCCTTTATTAAATGAAATGGTGTATATGAGCTTGTCAAACCTCTTAAAAATTTTAAAATGATTTAGAAATATTTTATAAACATTTAGAAGTATTTCAAAAAGGTTTGAAATGAAAATACAATTGAGTTAAAATAGACGTGTCACGTAACGGTATTTCACGATTTCACACTATAGAAAATTAAATCCATTTATACGATGGACTCGGAGTTGGAATTCTTTAGAATAAGAATTTTCCGAACCCTTATAATCATATTTTTCAATCAAAAGAAAACAATTGAGATTTCTTTTAGCAGATTTTGAAATATGAGCAAATCAAGTTTTCAAAGTAGTCGCGGTTTAGCAGTTCGAAAACCAAACTGGTAAATTCAAAGTGATATTTTTATTTTTATTTAAATATGGAATAAATTCTATAAATATTTCAAAATTTTTTAAAAGAGATTTGAGTTATAAAAATGGATTTCTAAATAATAGAAAAGTTGTTTTGATGAAACAACCCTTAAAAGCACTATTCGTAGCACTTTTTGCAGCAAATTTTATTAACTATGGTAATTTGGCTTTAAACTTAAGTATTCTTTCTCAAATATTTTATAAATGTTTTCAAATAAATAATTAAGTATTTTAATGATGATTTGAAGGTTTTATCATTTATTTCAAAAGGTTAAAATAAATGATTTAAAGAAAAGCTGTTATAATTAAGTGATTAAATCATGGCTCTTAAAGCCGATGAGTAGACTAGATTTTTCTATTTATGAGATTCGGATGTGAGGTGCTTAAGCTAGGGAGATGTTCAGGAGCAACCAATGCCCTGGCTCACCTGGCCTCTTTCCTGAATGAGGAATAGACAAGGTCGAAATATCAGAAACGAGGCAAGTATAAAAGATCAAATTTTTCCAAATTTAATACAACTTGGATTGTATAGAAATAATCTTCTTATACTTAGTATTAAATTCCGAGGAGGGAACCCATATTATCCGTGTGAATTTAAAAGGTGGTTTCACCGTTATTCGACGGATGGTAAAGGTTGAATATATAAATTGATGTCTAGTAAAATTAGTATAATTTCTATGGATCTGTTTTACTCGAATACTAAATAATTTGGAACTACCATCTTAGTTAACATGGTTTCAATCTATTAAAAAGTTATGATTTGGAAATAAGAAATCTTTTGTCAAGATTTAAACAAATGATTTGGAATTATTCTAATGGATCCTTTCACTTAAAATTAATTGTTTTGGATTTATCGTAAATGATGTCTTAAATAACATTATTTTTGACCTGTTTAAAAGTTATGATTTGGAAATAAGAAATCTTTGTTAAGATTTAAAGAAATGAATTGGAGATATTTTCCTAAGTAAAGGATGAAATGATTTGGAATTACTCCAAGATTTAAAAAGGTTTTAAATAAACAAAGATTTGTTAAATGAGGTTTAATGCTCCCGTGTATACTAAAAAGAAATGGTTTTAAAAAGATATATATCTCTAAGAAGATATTTTGAATAAAAAGATAATAATTAATGGAATATTAATCACCCACCTACTTAACATCTTTTTATCGATGATTGGTTTGAAGGAACTGGGATTGGATTTGAGAAAATTCCTATTCGAAAACCACTTCGAACCAATTTACGAGTTCGAAAATGAAGATATGTTAAAGACAATTAAGTTGAAGGCGGGGATCTTCATAACGGAAGGACTGCTTGTTGATAATTTCGGAGTAGCTCCCGAGATAAATAAAAATGAGTGGTCCCTTCATTCTGGGAACTTCGTATGCAAAGACTACTCGTTATTAATCCAAGGTATAATGCCCAACAAGATGTGGTAGGAGAGTGCCTTTAGTTTGTCCTATTCCTGGATAACTTGTATGGATGAATGTATGACATTGCATTTCTAAGAACACGGTACATTGATCTCTACAAACGGACATTTGTTTGGTGGTGTAGGAGGTAACCCCTCTTATGCTTAACACCCTTCTCTAAAACACACGAGCTCGGAGGTTGTACTTTTGTTGAAATCAATAGTGTGTTGTTGGAAATGGCAATGTGGCATTTTAAGTGAAAATGTTCTAAGAAAGGTAAGCGTTACCTCAAGTCTCACACTCGGATAATTGTGTAACAGGGGTTGCTTTAAGGCTAACTGGATCGCAACCATTTGGGTATGATATCACCTTTCTAGAATTGTTTATTTCTACTCGCTATAACGTCGGGTTTAAATTTTATGGTGTATGCTATGAGACGACTCGGAGAGGTCGGGAACGACAAGGGTGATATCATTAGTGCTATCCATACCATATGTTGGTCTCGGGTAGGCTGGTCTTAATTCGCAGTGGACCATCTGTTGGTAGTCCCAAATACATTCTTCGAGGAATGTACTGTACGGGAGGTAGTCCCATACCTTGCTATTCACTGGAAATAAATTTTCTAATAAGTGCTTTCGAACATAGTTGTAAATCTATTATACCGTCAAATTTAACCAATATAACAATTTTAGCTGTTTGAATTTGTTTATTTGAAAGGTTTTCAAAGAATGTCTTTAAAAATAATATCGCTGGATTTTTCGTAGAAATGATTTGGTTATCAGAGGGTAAATACCCGTTCCATGTTTATGTGTGGCATGGTCTTATGAAATATCCTTTGTATTGAAATACTTATATTTTGAGTTTCTCACAATAGTCCCATGACTAATCTGGAGTTTATTTTCTTTCCCTTAAACCCTGGATGCCTTATTTTTCCAGGCAGGCTATTAGTCAGGTTTAGTTTGGCACATTTTGAAAGAACCCAGAGCATGGAGTTAGAAGATTCTTCTGAAGATTGTTATCCATTTCCACCGCACTTATGTACTATTGTATTCCGCATTTGGAGGAATGGAGATTTATAACTGTCCATGTTGATACTAAGTTAAACTGTGATAAATGTATTTTAAAAATTTCCGCTGTAAAGATTATATGTGGAAATAATATATCTTATTCCATTCGTGTAAGATTTTATTCTATCTTTATTTTTTTCTTTCCCTTAACGGTCGAGTTTTTCAGCACTTGAATTTGCAGCACATGAATACCGAGGATGTATTAGTGTCGATTTCGAGGGTCAAAAATCAAGTTCATTACACCTGGGCTATCTATGGGGATGTAGCCTAGTTCCTGACCTATTGAGTAGCATGGGTTCGAGTACCAAGAAATCGAGACATTGAGTAGTCCTTCGCTCTATGGGGGTGGCCATATGAGTATCATATATCCAACGTACTGAGTGAGTGAATGTGAGGATGATGATGGATGCCATGTTTGTTTGATTGCTTTATTACCTTAGGGATGTCACATGACGTAGATATTGCTGATGCTAATATCTAGACACCTTTAGTACCTTGATGTATTGTACACCTATGATGACTATCATAGAGTAGTATATATCTTTTATATAAGCTAACTCTGTGGATGCAGGGACAGGTCAGGTATGATTCTCCATACCCTATGTTCCATATACTATACAGACTTTTATAGTGTTTTGAGATTATTTATCTCTCACACCAGACTTTTGTCTGACTCTAGGTTTTATGTTTTGCTTCTTATTATCTCGGCTACTCTTAAATAAGTAAACTAGATAGCAGGTGTAAACAGAACTTGAAGCTGTACAAGTGGATTAGCAAGAGGCGACGCTTTCTCATATTTATATTTCAAGCTTATTATAGTTTATTTCGCTGTGTGATAGTGTCAAGCCTTGATAGTGTTGACTTACTATTATTAGAGACAGTTTATCAGTCAGTTGATTTATCAGTTGTATAAACTCTATTACTATTTTATATAGCTGTATTAGCCTGTGTACTCTGATTCTATGGTTCATGTAGTTATTACTGTCTTGTTTGTTTTATATCTGTAATGACTATTATATTTTATCTGATGTGCTGTGAGATATACGATAGGTTATGTGATGTTTCCTTTTCTTCTCTTCTATTCTCTTCTCTTCTTTTTCACTTTATTTTTGCTTTTCTTTCCCTTGACAATCGTCCTACATCAGTCGGATGCTCCAGCAGCGCACTATTCGATTAAATAAGCATTGGTGGTGTAGAGCAGTCATCTCATTTAGTATCAGAGCTTTGGTTATGTGATTTACCTAAGTTGATATCGTGATCCAGTACAGATAGAGTAGGAGTTGTCGCCATAGACTGAATCTAGAGTATACTTATATACGAGGGAGTGCATATTTGTTATATATTTTGGTTTTTAAAACTATTAGTAGTATATATAGTATACAAGTCATATTGCACACATGAGCATTAGTGATGTAGTTTTTCTTTATGAGAGACTGATCATTCTTATTATGTATTAAGAGTGATCTAGCATATGAGAAACGATATTGTTGACTCCATCTCTAAAGTAGAGGAGTAGGTAGGATCGGGGGCCACTAACCTTGATTTACAAAATATGTTCACAGAGATGGTGCATATTATTATTTGGAATTCCCAAGTTGCTCTAAATGATTATGGTGCTAAAGTGCAAATGCTTAGAGTTGACTTTGTCGAGCTGTATAAAGACTATGTGAGTCTAGGAGGTAGATCATTCCTTAGAATGAAGTCGGCTATAGAGGTGCAAGATGGGGTGGATATTTATGGAAGGATCTTCGATGATTTGGAGTTAGATGATGCAATGAGGTAGAAGTTGACCGCTAGATGACTCCAGGAATGAACAATGAGCTGGTGGAGTGCCCATATAGCTTCGATTACTAAGAATCAATTTACTTAGGATCATCAAAAAGATTTATCTTGACTTTCTAAAAGTCGATGTTGGTTAGGAAGTTCGCCCACTTGAAGTAAAGTGATATGTCAGTGTTAGAGTATGTGGTCGAATTCAATGATTTGTCGAAGTACGGCTATCTTCCATTGATACTCCACTCAAAAAGAATGAAAGTTTATCATTGGCTTGAGTGATCATCTTAGGCAGTGATTGATTGGTCATATTGACGAGTGATTCGAGAAGTTGATCGAGAATGCTTTACAACGTGAGAGCCTGTACCCAGTGTAGAAGAATTGTTCTAAACTAGCTAAGTAGGGACAAACCGAAGGAGCATATGCATTGAATGCCATTTTGATTTCGTCGAATGCCCCATCGGTGAAAGAGAAGGGAAATGGCATCATCACTTGAGGTATGCTTTCCACTTATGGCATTTCCATTTGTGTTTTATTTGATGTTGAGGTTTCATATTCCTTCATATCTAGTGATTTGATAGATAGATTGGGACTAAGATCCAAAATAGTTAACCAACCTATAAATTATGATGAACTTTGTTGGGGGTCCAACCAGCCTATCTATGGTCTATCGAGACTTTGTCTTATCGAGTCATGGTTGTTTATTTGTTATTGATTTGTTTTGGGTTAATTGGATTCGGTACTATAGTCTGGGGAATGATCGGTTGAAGGGGTACGAAATAGTGGTGGACTGTGAGAGGACGTGTTGACTTTAGGGACTAACGATGAGCGGAATGGAGTGTTCGTCTGCCTACTTGATGATGAGGTGATAATTCACCCAATATCCCACACGATGAGTTGTCATTTATGCCTATAGCTAGAGAGTGTTTGGACATATTCGATAAGGTGATCGGATTACACCATATAGAAATAGTGTTCCGTATCGATCTGGTTAAATGTGCTAGACCAGTAGTTATGTCTTTGAGGCATATGATGCCCAAAGGGTCAAGGAAACTAAAGGTGTTAGCGGATGACGTAATGAGTCAGAGGTCCATTCGTATAAGTATGTTTGAGTGGGACTCACCTATAGTGTTCGCCACTAAGGAGGATGGCCTTTTAAGATTGTAGTTGATTATCATGAGTTGAATGAGATGACGAACAAGTATCCACTTTCATTTATTGATGGCTTGTTCGATCAGGTCTGTGGTGTAAAGGTGTTCTCTTATTGGACCTTACAATGGGATTTTATCCACTGAGAGTATGGAGAGATGTGCTGAACATAGCGTTTTGTACACTACCTTGATTTTTGATTGGTTGGTTATGCCGTTCAGGCTAACCAATTCGACATGCTTTGTTAATCTCATGAACCTTGTTTCGAGATATCATTTAAGTAGGTCCATGCTTGTGCTCGTTGATGATACTTTCGTCTACTCATGTACGAAAGAGCAGCTCAAGACAAAATTGATGATTGTGTTGGAGGTGTTGAGAAAACACCGATTGATGATAAAGTCTTCAAAGTATCACTTCTATAGGAGAGAAGTGAGATGCTTCGGTCACATTGTTTCGGAGTAGGACATGGTTGTAGATCTTACGACGGTTACGGCAGTCCAGGATTCAAATAGACCCAAGAGTGCTACAGACAGGAAGTCTCCTTGGAGTGGTGAGATGTCATTACCAAGGACTTCTCAATGGTAGCAACACCATTAACTGATTTGATGAGGAAGAATCAGACTTTTATTCGAGATGCGAGGTGTAGACATGCGTTAGTGAGTCAGACAGAGGGGTTTGACCATCAGACCTACTTAGATTTAGAGGATCGGTATAAGTCGAAGGCATAAAGCTAAACTAGCGGAGATCATGGCTAAATTAGAGGAATGAGTATTGTCTATAGAGGTAATGTAGTGTGGACTCGACCAAGACGGTTGGCTTTCTATGGGTAAGATATTGTTTATTCCCGATGTCGATGGGTTGAGGAATGAGGTACTACGAGAGTGCTTGCACTTGAGCACCACCACTAAAAACAACATTTGGAGCAGCCACTTGGGCATTTTGCAACATTTTCATCATCATGGTATTGAACATCGCCTACAAGTTAGGGTTAGTAGCCCCTGAGCCCTCTTCATCCTCCTTAACTCCATAAATGGAGTTCCTTAAAACGTTTCTTGTATGATGGCTCATCCTTGATTTGTAACAAGAATTATCATATATGTAATGCTAGTTTGTACAATATATATACTACTATAATTTTGAAAATTAAAATGTATGGCAAGTATGCTCACTCCTATATACTCTCGGTCAATTTAAAGGGATAATGGCTCTTTATCTCTAATGGACCACGGTATCAACTTAGGTTAGCTATGCAACCTAAGCTCTGCTACCAAATGTGATGACTTCTCCACACCTCTGGCACCCAATATGTAGTATAGTTAACTGCTACAGTGCCTGAGCAATGTAGGACGATTGCCAATGCTGAAAAGTAAATAAAACAACCACAGAACCTATCGTATATCTCATAGTGCATCGAATAAAATATAATAGTCATCATAGATATAAAACAGGCAAGACGGTAATAACTAAATGAACCACAATGTAAGAGTACACAGGTTCACAAAGTTATATAAGATAGCAAAGGAGTTTCTACAACTGGAAATAGACTCAAGATATAACTTTCTCTAAATAATATAAACAAACTCTGTCTAAGCTACACAGTATCGCATAGTGGAAAAAGCAATAATAAGCTTATATATAAGTATGAAAAAGAATTGCCTCATGCACATCCGTATGTACATCACCATATGTCATCCAAACCTGATATCTAGTGTACTCATTTAAGAGTACCCGAGATAATAAGAAGCAAAGCATAACACCTCGAGGCAGAAAACAATTTGGTGTGAGTGATAAGCAATCTCAAAATACTATATAAATTGATATAGTAAGGAAAAATAGCATGAAGAATCATACCTGGCCGCTCCTTGCATCCAAAGAGTTAGCACTTAATATTAGTATGTTAATCTACTAACACTAGTACACCATGGGTGTATAGATATCGATCATCTGGATACCTACGTCATGTGGCAACCCTAGAGAGATAAGCAACATAGCAAACATAGCATTCATCAAACAATCCTCACCATCACTCAATGTGCTTTGGATATATGATAACTTGTATAACCATTTCTCTACTGGGGATTAATGGAAAAATCCATGTTTTCTATGTGCTTGAACACCTACCCATAACTGACACTAGATCCCTTCCTCGATTTAGGGTATACGAATCCCATCAATGATATGAGGTAGCAAACTACATATCTAATGAGCATCCTTATAATACCTCTGCTTGCAAGTACACTAGAAAACACTTTAAGTATCAACGATCCCTTCGCATGCATAACCGAGCCCTTCTTCGCTCCATCTGTTTTCTTTCATCATTACGGAACCCTTTAACAATCCATTTTCCATCATAGTACCATTCAATATTTTATTCACGAGTTTCCTTCCTCGACCCACCTTGGTGGATCATCATCATCACGGCCCCATCGATCAAGTCACCATCATCAAAAAAAATTTATACATCCACGTCAATCATAGAATCAACACATCAAAGTTCTAAAGCCATCATGAAAAAGCATAATGCCTTCGCCTTGTCGTTTACCATCTTTCTTTATCCCATCACCATCGTCGAAAACGAACATTGAACGAACGCACGAACAAATGTACACATCCATTAACACCACACTTTCACATCCCCAAGACATGCCTTCATTCGCTATCACTAACATAGTCAGCACTGACCATGTATGGTTGGCACCGACCACGTATGTTTTGCACCAACCATGTAGGTTAGTGCCAAACTTGGCCATAGTTCCAAGTATCAAAGTACTTCATCTTTCCTTGCTCTGGTGCTAACCAGAAGTACCTTACCCAAGACCCAAAGCTTTTGCATAAAATCAACGAAGTTTACATGGTCGGTATCGACCAATGTCCTTCCTCTCAAATTTGACTAAGTCCAAATTTCCACTTCCCCATACTACCTCGTTCATGTCTCGAAGCCTTTGCATTGAAAAACTTAATGTGTCCCCTCCTTTAACTTGAAGCTTGCCCAATACCGAGATGATTTTTTACCCTTCCAAATTCGTCTAAGTCCACACCAATGTCGATCTGACTCTTCCCAAGTGCTACCCAAAGCATTAGTTCCCAAAACCCAAGGCAATACTTATTTTAGGACTTCAAAGAACATCATATCCAAATTTCATTATGTTTTGGGCAGTTTGATGCCACTTGCACTAAATGAGGTACACCTGAGCATTGCATGTCACTTATTTTATGATTAATATATCATAATATATTTGTAACAACTGCTCTACACCTTCGGCATCCAATATACCTGCATAGTGCGTTGCTACGGTGCCCGACCGATGTAGGAAGATTATCAAGGCTAAAAATAAATCAAATAATCACAGAATTTATCGTACATCTCATAGCGCATCGTATAAAATATAATAATCATCATAGATGTAAAACAGATGAGACAGTAATAACTGAACCAACCATAATATCAGAGTACATAGGTTTACAAAGTTATACAAGATAGTAATAGAGTTTATATAACTTGGCCATCACCTGACATAGTCGGCATTGGCCATGTATGGTCGACAGCGACCATGTAGTTCAATACCAAACTTGGACGAAGTTGCCAAGTATCGAAGTAAATCATCTTACCTGCTCTTGTGCCAACCCAAAGTCACTTTACTCAAGATTCGAAGCTTTTGCATAAAATCCCCGAGGTACACATGGTCAGTACCGATCATGTGTATTTCTCTCAAATTTGGCTAAGTCCAAATTTCCACTTCCCTATAGTATATTGTGCTTATCTCGTACCCTCTTATTTAAAATCTGAAGCATCCCCTCCTTTAACTTGAAGCTTGCCCAATACCTTGATGATTTTTTGCCCATCAAAAAATCGTCCAAGTCCATACCAATGTTGATCTTATTCTTCCCAAGCGCAACCCGAAGCATTAGTTCCCAAAACCCGAAGCAATCCTTGTTTTGACCCGAAGCACTTCACTACCAACCTAATTATGATCACCACCAACCATACTCCTCCACTACCGACCAAAAATGATGACCAAAATTTATGTTATCAAATCAACTTCAATCTATTTCCAACTTGTTTTGGGGCCTCTTGAGACTTCAAAGAGCATCATATTCAAATTTGATCACGTTTCGAGCACTTTGGCGCCACTTGTACCAAAAGACGTATCATAATTCTAACTACATAAAACAATTAGCAAACACATCAAAACAATTCGTACACAAATTAAACACCACTCCATATCATCCAAGCAATACATATAAATCATCCAAAACACAATTTTACTCTCATGAATCATCCAAAATCTAATTTTTTATAAATTAGCAATTATGGTTGGTAAATGGTGTGAAACATATCAAAATCCATATCTATCTTTTTAAATACAGTTTTAGGGTATTATTAACATTAAATCTAGGTCTGAAATTATTTTAACTATGAAAACCACTTTAAAATCCATAATCTAACTATATATACGTACATAGTAAAGTGAAAGAAGCAATATCACTCACCAAACAAAAAATTTATCCAATTTCCAATGCAAATCAGAGATAAATAGTGACGGCATGGATTCCAAAATAGTCCAAGCAGTAATCTTGAGATTTTCCTCGTTACTTACTCCTTAATGATGTGATTTAAGCTAATTAAAGTATGAAAATAACGAGCTTTTAGATTAAAATCAAAATAATGGAGGTGTAGGTTTGTTTTGGGAAGTGCGAAAATGATTTAGATCTATCTCATCATCCCTAATTAGGCACAAATTCCCTAATGGGTTAGTGGGCTTAAGTTTGGACTTAATTAACTACCCATTAATCTCGTCAGAGTAGTCTAAATTCAAATAGCCATATAACCTAAACGGTAAATTTAAATTCTTAATATGGGCCACTCTACGGAAAGAGAAACTATCATTCCAATCTAAAAAAAAGTTGTTTTAAATCATAATTCGATTCATATCAAAAGTTTTAAGTCTTACAATATTTTCATGGTCAAAATTGTCCGATAAAAAATTCTAAGGGTAGAAACGTCCCAAGTAGATATTCTCCAAAATTATAGACATACAAGTTCAAATGGATTTTTTAAAAAATATTTTACGATACTCTGATACGTAAAATACGCGTCGTTACAAAATTTATCTAACATTGCACAATAAAATTGTATTTTTAGCAGAAACTAAAATATAAATGTAATTTTTCAATATTACCACATGCAACACACGAGTTACACACTAGTAGAATGTATGAACTATAGAAAAGTTCTAATTACGGCCCAACCAAGGTTTGAACTTCTGACATCTAGTCTCTAAATCCGATGATTTTACACCGGGATACAGAAGCTTGTGTATAATAATAATAACAACACTAATTCGATCTTGTTCAACTTTGACCAATGATTTGAATTTTGATTACATATGTAAGAACATTCTAACGATTGGTGAGCAAATAATTCCATTACGCAGTTTATGTAACTTATAAGACGACAGACAAGTTTGACATTATGTGATACAAGATTCGAAATTGACTTGGTATACATGCGCATATCGTTTGGGACGATGTCTTGAATAACAAGGGCAGGGATATGCTTGTTTTTATGTACCGTCATATTCTTGGTTAATGTTAGAGGTATGATGGCAGAGTTTTGTGGTTCATAGCATACAGAGATTATCCCTTAATAGTAGAACAAAAAAAAAAAAATACAAGAAGAAGAATAATAATAATAACTTAACGGATAAATGAACCAAGGATGAGAATTGAACGTGGGATACGTGAAGGAATCATGGTGCAGACACTTCGAATCAGACATTAGTTGGCAATTTTTTTGTACAGGAAGCTTATTGTTCAATCAATTTATTTGCTGCAGTTGCAGCTAGCCATGACTCGTTTTATTTGATTCATGGGCTTGTCTTAGTCTGGTTAGAAAATTAGGTAAATACGATTAGTCGATCTCCAGTTACATCCGAACCTGAAAGCAATTATCTGATCAAAAACTAGGATCGCACTTGGATATGATAGAGCTTACCTATACGAATCATTCAATTTCTGTGATGATAGAAATTATATTGAAACAGGAGGGTGATCCTATACTAATAATGTAGGTAGATATAAGCATTTCATTCTGCCTCGCCTTGTTATTCGTCACATAAAAACTACTCATAGTCAATAATAGCTTGGACTATCAAGTCAAATGAAAGCCGCCATAGCAGGCGTACAGAGCAAGGCGACAGTAGCATGCCGACCTCCGAACAAGTTGTGCATATATATACCAGACAAGTTGTGCATATATACAAACAAGTAGTCTGTCTTCTTCTTAGGCCAATAAAAACCTGCCATGATTGCACTTCCATATACATGCATCAAGCATGGCCAATTAGTCGCCATGCATTTACGTACGTACATCACATGCCCTCCTCTTATAAATACGCATACCCAATTACTCATATATTACATTATCATAACACTCAACAATCCAACAATGGCATCAACAACCAGTTTCATTCTTGTGGCTGTCTTCGCCTTCATGACGGTAATCCTGTGTTCTGGAGCACGTGAACTTCTCGACCTTCCTGCCCTGCCAGCACTCCCAGCCCTGCCTGCACTCCCTGCCCTGCCTGCAGCAGCTGCCTTGCCCGCACTACCCGCCCTGCCTGCAGCAGCTGCCCTGCCCGCACTCCCGGCCCTGCCTGCAGCAGTTGCCCTGCCCGCTCTACCTGCCCTGCCAGCAGCAGCTGCCCTGCCCGCACTCCCGGCCCTTCCTGCAGCAGTTGCCCTCCCTGCACTCCCTGCCCTGCCTGCAGCAGCTGCCCTGCCCGCACTACCCGCCCTGCCCGCAGCAGCTGCCTTGCCCGCACTACCGGCCTTACCAGCACAAGCTGCTCTGCCGGCTCTCCCGACCCTGCCCGCAGCAGCTGCCCTGCCCGCACTAGCTGCCCTTCCAACCCTACCGGCACTGCCTGCACTAACAGTGCCGACCCTTCCGGCAATTCCGGGCTTACCAGGCCTTCCAGCCAGGAAGCTTTCTAAGGTTCTGGTTTAATTAATCACGTATTTCCTGACAAACTAAGGGAAGTGCGAACGTGGTGTCAATCCATGTTCTAGTTATATTACATATAGGTCTCATCCTAGGTTAGGTGATGACATATATCTTTTACTTGACTGTACTTTGTTATAACGATCGACGATGATCATAGCTAGGTAGGTGGATGTGTTACAACTTACAATTCCCACCTAATTCATCCTAATATTGTAACTCGTAGCAAATGTACTGATGTTTATGTAACTCGTGATGGTTAAGTGGCTGTAACCTTTGTCTTCTGGTCTATATGACATGTTATCTGTATATATTGGTCACGAGAATGTACAAGTAATAGGCTGCAAGTATATCTAATATTTCTTGTTTCAATATTTGAATTAAAGATCAAACATCACTATGGTGAACTCTGAAAGAAATATGTAATATACACCCATCTGACCATATATATAACATACACCAATCTGATGACATATTAATTTAATAGGTGTACGACAATGTACAAGCAATAGGTGCGACCGGATAAAATGACCAACTGCATTGACCCATTTTGGAAGGGTACCCTACGGTGTGGTTGGATTATGCATGTACTAGCACACCATGCACACAATTAACGCGCATGCGCATGTGTATAATACTAAAAGAACTTTAGCCTTATATATCGATTCTACTCTTCTTCCTTTCACCCTTGTTCATTCTCTTTTGCTCCTCCATCAATTAGTCGTTATAAATTGACGAATCGAACACTTTTGCTGTCATAAAGATATTACCGTTTTTCAACGCAACAACTTATTTGTGTTGAAGATAATTGGAGATTTGATTTTATTGAATACAAAAATACTTTTTTACTTCTTTATTATGTTATACAACTCATAACTAACTATTTATAGTTACGTTGCTTAGAGTCTAAGTAATTATTCAATAGGAAAAATATTATAATAAGGGAAAGCCTGAATATTTGAATATCCTCGATTTATTTCTTAACATATACTAAATATATCTTAACTGTTGAAAATTCTAGGAGCATCTTCAAATTTTGATACCACTATTGAAAATTTTAATAAAAACAAGAAGGAGAAGTAACTGCTAATTTGTAAATGGAGATTGAGCGATGAATATTCTGTAAATAGGGCTGTCAATATATACCCAAAAAATCCGAAATCCATCCGCATCCGCAAAGCGGATGAATATCCGATATCCGAAAATTCTTGATAAATCTATTTTCTAAAATTCTCCAAATTACATATTAGTTAACTTCAGATTATTCTCTATGCTTAATTTGGCATTTCCATAAATACAAAGATTAAAAATGTCAACATAATCAATGTTTTCTAAAAACCAAGTTTATTTCCAATATCCCCCGTAAACTTGGTTTTGTAGCTCTCAGCAAAATTTCCAAACTTTGTATTTTACATGCTTCGGTAGGAATAAGGATATTATCCAACATTTCTTATTGTGTTAACGTTCTTCCCCAATGTTGAGATCATCAATGCAATTTCACGAATCTTTATTGTGCTCCATTTATTTCGTCCTTCGTCATTAACATAGAATACTCCAAAAATGTAAGCGTTTTAACTTCCATCTTCGTTCAATGTCATAAATTTTGAATGAGTCATATATGTTATTTTACCATTCTTTTTTAATTTTACTCTTACAATCTTTGACCCATTCAATTTCTTTATGCAATTTCCAAATTTGACTTTCGCATGAGATTTCAAAACACATTGATTGAAAAATAAAATTGTTCGAAATAGAAAGGATATAATCTTTATTCACAACTTTGTTGTCAACGCTATAATGTTCATCACTTGTCTCTTTGACTCCCCCTTTGATCATTTCTATTTGTACTTCTTTAATATTATTTGTTTCCATTTCTTCAAAAAAATTATTATATTTTAAATCTTCCTCCAATCTCTTGAATTTCTTCTCCTTGATTTACTACTTCTTGATTTTCTTCTCCTTTGCTTTCACATATTTTATCATTTGCATCATCCTTGTTGACTTTGTCTTCTTCATCTTCGTCTTTTTCATTCTCCTCCATGTTTAATTTCTTGATAGTCCCATTTTTCACATCCTCGATTTCTATAAGCTCTTCATCATTTATACTTTCGATTCTCTCTTCACTTGCTTTATTGATCGTTGGTAGCTCGCAGCTTTCTCCTCCAGAACATTCTTCATTTTCTCTTTCTCCTTTACTACATTCTCTCTTAGCTCGTTGTTTTTCTTTTCATCCTTTTCACCGGCTAACATATTTTCTTCAACATACTATATATCTTTCTTTTAGTGTTAATTTGCCTGATCAATGGATTGTTGGTTATTTTTAGGTTTCATGAACAAACTATATTTTTTTAAATGTAAGTATGATGTAAAATGACTACATATACGAGATTGAAGATATAGTGGTAATTGTTGGCTGTGATATCCCATGCAAACAATTCAGCATTATTTTTTCACCTTCGCGTCAAAGAAAAGCTATACCTGTGTTCGTACTATATACATAATTCATATGCGTGACACGGCTAGTGGTAAAAAACGAAACCATGCCAGAACTAACCAAACTAGCAGTATCAGAGCATAGACAAATATTTTGCATACAACTAATCAACTAAATATATAGTCTGAAATTACTAAGATTCATCCGCACACCTTTTTGTTTATGTACATGCAAACGTATATGATTTCAGCAGATCAAGGATTAATAGTAACCTCATGTTTAAGGCACCAAAATAATGTCAGAATTTAGGCTTTGGGTCATTTTGCCATGGTTGTTTTGGGGTAGATGGAGTTAATTAATTCATTTACAACCTACATCATGTAGCACACATGCATAGTCTGAGGAATTATATCCTAGGGTTAAGGAAAGTATAAATTAAGGTCTGAAAAGTATAAATTAAGATCTTCTAATGTTGGTAAAGTATTATTTTATATCTTAGAGTTAAGGAAAGTATAAATTAAGGTCTACTAATATTGGTAAAGTATTATTTTATAGCTGTCAACTCTTGTATTATAAATAGACGTGTATATGCAATACAAACGATATCTTCTTCTCCTAAATATTTATGAGTTTATCATGATATCAGAGCCTCTTTAAATTAGATTTTTTTTCCAAATAAAAACTCTATTTCGTAATGCTTGAAAATTAATATCATAATTTTGCTGAGAATATAGGCAGCTCTCGTCAAGGAGGTGCGCAAGACAATCGGGGAGGCGGATCGTGCTAGTGCTCCGACTTTGATCGATGATCAATGAGCACAATTTATGCCTGCAATCAAGGGTTTAAAACCCTCTCCTTCCTCAACTGAAAAATTATTTGGTACGTATGATTCGAATGATTGGATTATTGACATGGATGCATCGAATCACATATCTAATAATCTTGAATTATTTACTAATTTATGTGACATGGGAAAAGTATCACTGCTACGAAAGAAGGAAAAATTGTGTTAAGTGATTGCTTAATTTTGGAGGATGTACTTTATGTTCCTGCTCTATCCTATAATTTGATGTCTGTGTCTCAGTTATTAGAGAAAAAAATATTGTCCTTTTCACTAACAAGCCATGTACTATACAGGACCGCAGTTTGAGGAACCTGATTGGAGCCGGGGTGCAGTGTAATGGGGTCTATATCTACAAGCCTGTTCATGCTCGTAGTTTTCAAGAAAATAAAGTCATTGTTACAGATGCAAGTGTATTATGGCATAGGCATTTAGGTCATCCTTCGATGACAGTAGTATCTTCTTTACCTAGAATTGCCACTGATAGTAGTTAAAATAAAAGTTGTGACATTGACTGTCAAGTGTGTTTTATGAGTAAACAACCTTGTAACTCTTTTCCTTTAAGTATGAATACAACATTTGGTGTGTTTGGTTTGATTCATTATGATATTTGGGGTCCAAATAAAGTTCTTTCAAGTTGCAGTGCTCGTTTTTTCCTTACTATTGTTGATGATTACTCTTATGCAACTTTGGTATATTTGATGATTGGCAAATATGAAGTTGGGAAATTGATTCAAGAATTCTATGCTATGGTGAAAACTTAATTTAATAAAAAGATTAAAATTTTGAGAAGTGATAATGGGCAATAATTTTTGAGATTAAAGCCATATTTTGCAAAAAAAAAGAATATAGCATCAAATATCTTGTGTTCATACAGCACAGCAAAATGGTCATGTTAAATACAAACATAGACATATTCTTAATGTTGCACGAGCATTACGATTTCAAGCTAAATTGCCTAAGTATTTTTGGGGAGAATGTGTTCTAATTACTGTGCACTTTATGAATTTGACTCTTACTCGTGTGTTGAGTGGAAAAAAACCATATGAATGCTTATTTTGTCAGCTTCCTTCGTATGATAATGTACATGTTTTTGGATGTTTACGTTATGCTACAAATATGTCTCGTGTAAAGGATAAGTTTGATTAAAGGTCTAGAAAATGTATGTTTGTTGGTTATCCCTTTCAAAAAAAAGGCCGGCGTTTATATGATTTTGATACTCATAATTTTTTTGTGAGTCGTGATGTGCAATTTTTTGAGGATAAATTCCCATATAATGAGCCTCTTCTTGATAATGAAAGAATGCGATGGGAAAAATATTTAACTCAACCACCATTGTGGGATGATGAGGAGTATGTTGCTGTGAAAATAGTAGAGAAAATTGATGTTGTAGGCGCTAATGGTGATGATGGCGAAGGTGGTACTGTGGCGTGAGGAGGTAGTGGTGAGGTTCTATGTCGCGGCCATCGTACAAAAATTCCATCAACAAAGCTTTAGGGTTATGTTACTAATACAATTGTTCGATAAAATATGGACCCTACTACATCAACTGCTACTCCTCTTCAATCGAATTCCTCAGGTAAACCCTTTGATATAGCTTGTTATGTTGATTATAACAAATTTTCTACGAGACATTAATGTTTTCTGGCAGCAATTACAAAAGGTAAATTGCCAGCTTTCTTTCAGGAAGCTATCAAACATCCAGGTTAGCGTAAAGCAATGCAGGAAGAGATTAGTGCTCTTGATATAGTGGTATGTGAACATTGGAAGATTTGCCTCCTGGTAAGAAAGCAATTGGTAGTGGTTGAGTTTACAAGATCAAATACACGCCGAAGGGTGAAGTAGAACGTCTTAAGGGACATCTTGTTGTTTATGGTAATTGACAAGTTGCAGGGGTTGATTATAATGAAACTTTTGCCCTAGTTGAAAAAATGAGGACTGCTCGTGTTTTTCTATGTGATGTTGCAGCTCAAAATTGGGAATTGCATCAAATGGATGTTCATAATGCTTTCCTACACGGTGATTTGGAGGAGAAAGTATATATGCAGCTTCCTCCAGAGTATAATGGTACTACTCTAGAGAAGATTTGCAAGTTGCTTAAGTCTTTATATAGTTTGAAACAGGCTCCCCGACAATGGTTTTCTAAGTTGTCTAATGCTTTGAAGGCATTTGGTTTTAAGCAATCTTATGCTGATTAATCATTGTTCAGTTATATTCAGGGAGTGTGTCCTTGCATGTTCTTGTATATGTCGATGACTTGGTAATATCAGGTTCCTCACATGATGTTATTATGCGATTTAAAGGATATTTGAGCTCCTATTATTATATGAAACACTTAGGCACATTAAAATATTTCTTGGGTATTGAAGTTGCTCGTGGTCTGGAAGGTATTTTTATTTTGCAACGTAAGTAAGCGTTAGACGTTTTTACTAAAGCACGAATGTTGGGCTGTAAGCCTATTGATAAGCCTATGGAGCAGAATCATCATCTTGCATATGCCGAGGGGGAGCCGTTTGCTCAACGGGATAAACATCTTCGTCTAGCGGGGCGACTCGTTTACTTTTTCTGTTACTCGTCTTGAGTTGAGTTATTCAGTGGATACTCTTACACAATTCTTGAGTGCCCCATAAGAACAAAATTAGGATGTGGCTCTATGGGTTCTACGCTACTTAAAAGGTAGTCCCGGTCAAGGTATTTTGTTGCGTCCTATGGCTGAAATGCGTTTGATGGCATTTTGTGATAGTGATTAAATGGCATGCCCTTTGACACTATTAGAAATAAACTTAATTTTGCAATCTATATTTTTCATATAAGAAATATCTAGAATCTTGAATATATGGAATAATATATTTGAAATTGTATGAGAGAATATTTAGGAGATATTTATGGAGAACCGTTAGAATAAATGAACCTTCAACATTTAATTCAAATGCGAACTCCTATAAATAGAGGTAGATTCACTCATTTTGGTTGTAAGAAATAATATGAACTTTTGTAATAAAGTTTAGTAATAAAGTTTTTCTCCTCATAAGAAAAAAAATTCATTTATTTTCTTCTCCAACCTCTTATCTATCTTCTTCTAAAATCAAATCTATTTTCTATTGAAATAAACTTCCAACAGACACGACGTTAGGTATTTGGATAATTGGTGTTTCTTAGTCGTTCTCCTATTTCCTGGAAGACTAAGAAACAACCTACTGTGTCCCGTTCATCTGCTGAAGTTGAGTATCATGCTATACCTGTTACTACTTATAAGTTAAAATGGATGAAGTTGTTGTTGTCCTCCCTTGGTGTTCTACATCCTAAGGCGATGAAGTTATTTTGTGTTAGTCAATTTACATTCCATATTGCGAGAAATTATTTGTTTCAATATCGTACTAAGCATATAGAGGTAGATTGACAATTTTTTTCGTGAAGAGTTATTGTCTGGAAATCTAGGTACTGCGTATGTTCCCACTGGTCATCAGTTGGCATATATTTTGACAAAGGCGCTTGGGAAGCAACGGTTTGGTTTTCTTTTACGCAAGTTGGGCATTCGTGATTTACATGCTCCAATTTGAGGGTGAGTGTGAAAAATTATATCCTAGAGTTAAGGAAAGTATAAATTAAGATCTGGAAAGTATAAATTAAGATATTCTAGTATTAGTAAAGTATTATTTTATATCCTAGAATTAACGAAAGTATAAATTAAGATTTTCTAATAGTGGTAAAATATTATTTTATAGCTATCAACTCTTGTATTATATATAGATGTGTATATGCAATCCAAACGATATCTTCTTCTCCTAAATATTTTTGAGTTTATCACATAATAACAAACAGTAATTATAAAATACATCCAACAGCAACTATATAGCATAGTGGAATAGGCATGTATGCATATATGTATTATCCCTACAAATATATATTCATTTGAAGATTCAAAAATGGTGGTACAGCTATAATTATGTAACGTAGCATGACCCATAGATAGTAGGACTGTTAGTTGGATTATAAAAAGAGCCATCAGATAGCAGATATAAATAATAGGATTGATAGTTGTATTGTTATAGAACTTGCACTTGTTGTTTAATCTAGGGATACTTCAACCATTTTCTGAATCCACATCCGAATACCATATTGAACAGAGGTAAAAAAAATTATGTTAAAGCATTGTTAATAAGTTGGAAGTCATAGCAAACCGAGTAGAAGTAATAAGTAAAAATAGTAATAACAGTGCATAGTCGTTAACTAGTGATTAAGAACAAATACTAAAACATTTAAGTTAAACACAAACATTTAAGTTAAATGCAGGAGATAGTAGCTAAAAAGCAAATTGAAAAGGTACAAAATTATTATTGTGTGCATAAGATGGTAACAAACATAAAGATGTAGTCGAAGGAGTGATAGTCCTTCTTGTAGCAAATCTTTAATCATTTTCCTTATCTTCCTTCTTCTATCTCTTTTCATACTTTGAACCATTGAAGCCAACGTATTTCACTCCTTCTTCGTAATCCTGTAACCAGTTATAAAGATTGCAGTTTATACGTTGTTTAATGTTTATTATAAAATGTATTTATACTTCAGTATTTTTAGTTCTTTGTTTTATTTAGCATGTAGTTGTTTGGTTTAAATATGTAGTTTATGAACATTTTTGGAACAACAGAGATGAACCTAAATGAGAGAAGAATTGGTTGTGCATAAAAAGTAGAGGCGGTTGTTATTATGGAATTAAAGTTTGATAGAAATTACCTCATTTTCTATATTCATGAAGTGCGCAGAATAGTCTAGTAGCCTCTTCTGAATGCTATTGGTCAGAGATAGTTTTTTATAGTTTTATGGTCTAATATATTGGCCAACATCGCTACAAATCAGGCAATTAGTCCAAGTAAATATTGACATCTTTTTTAATCGTTGAGTAGATAACAAAAGTCATCTCTTAGCATGTGCACGCCTTCAAGTCTGACATTTAATAAGAAAAAATAAATAGAATGGCGTTTTCAAATCAAATTGCTGATATGCACTTTTGAAACGATCCGATGTTTAACAGGGCAAAAAAATAACCAACGTAAGGCATATTAATGTTGTTGCTGGATACATAGTGCAAAAGAGAAAAACTGGTAGGTCATAAATTGTTAATCTAGTCCATGTAGACCAATATATCAATGGTGGTAGGAAAAAATATTACCATAGCTCAGTTGATTAAATAAAGATTCAACATAAACAATGGATGATAAAAAAAATGATTATGTGCCATTGAGTTTAAGGTTCAAATATGTACCTAAAAATAGCAGTATGCACATTTAACTACTAAATTTTCATGACAAACAAATTCAAAATGGGTCCAAATTGAAGTAAGCTACTGGAGTATAAATTTTGGGAAATTAGTAAAACAATTTAATTTTTCACACAATATGCATTTTTTGCTAGTTTGAAATAGCTGTGGAATTGGATGACAACATACTGAACAACAGTTAATGTAAATTGCACAGTTCAAATACAGCTTACTACAGTGCACAACCAATTATACGTTATGGAAAATGAAGGCGACAGCTAAATAAAGTTTGAACATACAAGAATTTGTATTAAATGCCATTTTTAGTCAATCAAAATGTACATTGAACATTTAGTTAATTTATTTTTTATTTCAAAAGCGTGCATTAAAATTAGTAAAGAAAATTTGAAAAATGAGTAGCAAATGAAATACATAAAATAAATAACATAGTAGGTTGTTACATCTTACCGAAAGCTTACACGACCGCGTATGCAATGCATGTTGTCTTGATTCCTATGCCATGTATCAACATACACATAAAATATAGGTTAGCACATGTACAACAAATAGATGTTGCACATATACCTATTAAATTCTTATAGAAGCTAAGTTCTTGTTAATTTTAGGAATTGGTATATTACACACATGCAGTGAAATATACATATGCCCACAGGTACGTGTGAGAATATATCCATATTGGCATTATAGAAAAAGAAACTTAACTTTGATAAAGATTTACTTTCTACAATGCCAATATGGATACGATTGCCAGAATTGAATTTGAAATTGTGGGATAAAAATGCTTTTAATGATATTGCTAGTGGAGTGGGAATTCATTTGAAATTAGACAAACCTATTGCGAAAGAACAAGATTAATGTATGCTAGAATATTAGTAGAAATTAACGCTGATGCAGACCTTCCGGAGGAAGCATACATCACTATGCATGATGGAGAAAACTTGCTGCAGAAAATAGAGTATGAATGGATCCCCCATGTTGCAAAACTTGTGCATGCTTTGGGCATAATAATGAAAATTGTATCTCCAAAACGGTTTGGAAAGAAAAAACCAACACAGAAGAAAATCCACTGAATGAAAAACAATCCGAGAACATTAGCAGTATGCAAGTGGAAAAGAATGCAAAATCTGCAAATGAAAATCTGGATAACATAGCAAATGTAAATCACCCTTCAACTGAGAAAGGAGTAATTAAAGGGAAGCAATCAGAGATCAATGATAGAATGCAAGTAAATAAAAACCCAAATTCTACAAATACAATCATGGAGAACACAGATAATGCAAATCTTTATACAAATGAAGATATGACAAAGAAAAAGAATTCACTGCAGAAAGATGCAGAACTACCAAAAGTTTCCAAAAATGTAAACACACATGAAGAAGAGACTCCTTTTAGTGAGAATATGCGAAGGACTTTCAATAGAATGACTGATAAAATAGTAGACAGTCCTACTCCCATTCTTCAAACCATAATTAAAGATGCACAGGCATATCAAAAAAGGGATCAAAATACTCAGGTTAATGTTCCTACTACAGATAATGATTGTATGAACTTGGATGATAGCACAAGCCTTTACTCACCAAGGATCAAAGAAACTGTATCAGAAATCATTGACGGTATAAACACAAATGGCATCTAATAAACTAAATCCCCAATCAAGAAAAACAGTTTCAAAACAAGCAATAGAAAGTGCAATTAGCCAGATAGCAACTGCCTCTACATCAACTAGCTGAAGGAAAAGAAAAAAGAACATAATAAAAATCATAAATGATATCATATCTATTACAATCCAGAGGAGGCAGAAGACAACGGATTCAGGAAAAAAATACATAGTGAGGAATGTAAGTTGGGAAAAGCAACTGAAAATACAAGACAAAAAAGCTTGCAAGAAGAATGGAAAAAAGTTCATAGTGGTAGATGATGATAGCACTTATTATGCTTCAGTGTAGCATGGAATCATATCCTTTAGAGTATCCTTTATTTTTATTTTATTAGTTTTATCATGTCTATAATTGCATGGAATGTAAGAGGACTTAATTCCCCTGAAAGAAAATTAGACTTAGCAAATCTATTATCATCAGTTAAACCTAGCATTATAGGGATTTTGGAACATAAATTAGAGTCTAGCAAAATTGATGATTATCAAGCTAAAAGTTTAAAAAACTAGAATATTATAAACAATAATCATATGGGAGAAAATGGAAGAATTATGATACTTTGGGACCCAAATATTAAAATATATGGGATATAAATCAATACTCTTCCAACTTATAGTACATCCACGGTATATGTAAGAATAAATGAGGTTTTATTATGGAAATTACCTTTGTTTATGCATCAAATAGTGAAAATGAAAGATTGATTTTATGAAATCATCTAGAACATTTAAATAAAAATATAGGCAATCCATGGGTGATTATTGGGGATTTTAATACAATTTTACATTCTTTTGAAAAGAGGGGTAGTAATCCAATTTCTTTCAAAAAATTAGAAAAGATTAACAAATTCTTATTAAAGACTGGTCTAATTGAACCAGTTATTTTTGGAAATAGATTAACTTGGAAATCTGGGGAATATAGAAATATTCACTGCAAATTAGATAGGATTTTAATAAATCAGAATTTTGTAAAAACATTTTCGAATTTCAAATGCTATACTTTGCCTCAGGCATCAAGTTATCACACTCCTATTCAGTTATATCTTTCTCAAAATTCTATACAAAGGATTAATCCCCATTTTAGATTTAAGAATGGGTGGGTGTATGAGTAAAATTATAGAGAAGTGGTAAATAATAGTTTGAATACAAAAATTCAGGGCACTGCCCAATACAATTTCAGTAAAATTCTTCAAATTATTAGACATAATCTAAAAAACTGGAATAAAAATGCTTTAAAACAAATTAGAGAGGAATGTGAGATGTTACAAAATGAATTAGACAATGATTGCTCAAACATAAAAATGATCAACAATTTTTTTCAGGCTCAAGGTAATCTGATTAGATCACTTCATGTGCGGTCTGTCAATTTGAGGCAGAAGGCTAATGTGGATTGGCTTTCTAATGGTAATGAAGCTAGCAAATTCTTTTATGCTAAAATGTCCAAAAGAAAATATAAAAATGATATTAGAAAATTACTTGATGTAAAGGGGAATGTTATAAATGAAGCTTCGTTAATTGAAAAGGAGGCAGTAAAGTATTTTAGTCAATTATACAATACCGACTCCTATAAAAGCTGTTTTCCAAAAATTAACACAAAATATTCGCTTCATGAAAATAGTCAAGAAATATTACTTACCCCTATTAGAATGGAAGAGATTAAAAATATAGTTTTTAATGCGAGTGTAGATAAAAGTCCTGGTCCAGACGGGTTTGGGGCTAAATTCTATAAAACTCATTGGGAAGAAATTAATGAACATTTATTTGATGCTATTAATGAATTTTTTAGGTCTGGAAAATTTCTAAAAAATTTAAATCGTACTTATATAACTTTAGTTCCAAAAGTAAAGATTCCCAATAGGTTAAAAGACTATAGGCCAATAGCCTATTGCAACTTTGTGTATAAAATCATATCTAACATTTTGTGTGATAGAATGAAAAATTTTCTGAAATATCTAATTTCTGAAAACTAAAGTGCTTTTATACAAGATAAACTCATTTCATAAAATACTTTGCTTGCTCATGAGCTTATTAGAGATTTTGATAATAAAAATAAAAAACTTATGTGTATAAAAATTGATTTACATAAAGCCTTTGACAAAATCAATAGGAAATTTATAATTCACATGATGAAACAGCTAGGCTTTCATGAAATATTTTGTATTTTGGTAAATGAATGCATAAGCAATGTTACTTATTCAACAATCATCAATGGATCTCCCAATGGTTTTATTTAAAGTAATAGGGGTTTTAGGCAATGTGGCCCACTTTCTCCATATTTATTTACTATTGTAATGGAGTTTTTTTCTTCAATTCTAGTAGGGCTGAGCAGATTAATGGAAATATCAAATCTATAAATAGAGTCAAACCAAGCATTTCTTATCTAATATTTGTTGATGATTTACTATTATTTCTAAATGCAGACTCAAATAGTGTAGAAGCTATTGGCAGTGTATTTGGAAAGTTAAAAGACTTTGTTGGATTACAAGTCAATGAATTCAAAAGTAAAATATATTTTAGCAAAGCATGTGGGAAGAAAGAGGAAATACTAAATATTTTAAAATTCAAGAAAGAAACTCTGCCGGTAAAGTATTTAGGACTGTCTTTGAGTATGAACCAGATAAATGATAGAGACTGCATAAGATTGTATGATATATACTTTAGAATAGACTTGAGGGTTGGTCTAGTAAGCTGTTGAAATTAGCTGGTAGAATGAAGGTAACTCATACTGCTATCACAACAATAATAATGTACTAGATTCAATCTCACAACATCCCAGCAAAAGCAATTCAAAAATTATAAAAAATGTATGCAAATTTTATTTGGAGGGAAAAGCAGCATAAAGCGGCATGGGAAATAGTATGCAAATCAAAAAAATCAAGAGGATGAGGGCTAAGAAACATAAGTGACTAAAGAGAAGTATGCAATCTTAAACTATTTTGGAAATTTTTGGAAGGAAAATCTTTATGGGCAAAGTGGATGAGGTAAAAATACCTCAAAAACAAAAACTTTTGGACTACTAGTATTGAAGGGCATCATTCTTTCACATGGAAAAATATACTAAAGTGTAGGGAAACTACTATTAAATTGTTGGAAAGAAAATTTAAGGATGGCAAGCAAACAAGTTTATGGTTTGAACCATGGATACATGGAAAAACTTTAGTCGGTTTGTTAGGGTGGCAAAATATCTACATGTTTGGAGGAGCTAATGAAAAGGTTCAAAACATTATTCCAAATCATTAATGGAAGGCATTCAATCATCCAACAACCTCAATTTTCAATGCAGCAATTATCAAAATAGAAATTGACCCAAATTTACATGGAACTAGAAGATTTCTTCAAAAGGAAAATTTTCATTTAAAAGAACATGGGAGTATATAAGAGGAAATGAAGTAGAGGTAGAGTGGCACAAAGTTATTTGGAATAAAGCTAATTGCCCAAAAATGTCCCATTGTGCTTATGTTGCTATATTGAATAGACTTCCAAGTAGGGACAGGTGTTTGAAATGGAATAAAATAGGAGAAACCATCTATCTCCTCTGTAAAACAGAATCAAAAAACATTGGGCATTTATTTTTTGTGAATGCTCAAGCACATTTGGTACTTAGCCAAATCAAAAATGAAAGTCAATTTACATCAAGTAATGCAAAACATCAGAGAAAGTATTCAATACATTCAACTGAACTACAAGGCAAATTAAAGGAGTGTAAAGAAGCATGCATATTGCTAATAGCAGTTGTCTTTCATATTTGGAAAGAGGGAAAATTGAGGCTGCACACACAAAAAGAAACAGATTGCATACAACTATGGAAAGCAATTAATCTAGAAAGTCAAATAATTATCAAAACATCAATAATTAATCCAAGCTTTTAGATTATGCAAATCAAGAGGCAAGTAAATTGGACAACTATGAAGAAAAGTTCGAAGCTTTTTTACAAAGTGGGAAAGTCAATTATGACATTTCCCATGGCAAACTTTTCCATCACAGTGATAATCACAGAATGAATGAGATAAGAGGTTTGGGGAAATCCAATCTTGAGAGCATGTCTACTGGAGGTGGTCGATTCTCTACTCAAACCAAAAGAGATTCCTACAAGGGAAGTAGACAAGTTTTTAGTGATTATAATTTAAATTATAAATCAATTACAGACACTAACAGATACTGTTGCTTACCTGATTTGAGCAGGATCCACCGCTCACGTAGTAGCATACACGAAGAGGGCGGATTCCTACAACAAGAAGGAATTTTGCAACTTGATATCAGCAATCATAGTTCAAGTGATAGCTTCTACAGAACCAATTTAATCAACTTCAATAATCACTTATCTTTTAGGGACAAGGGTGAATATAACCAGCTTCGAGATGAAGAAAAATTAGACAAAACAAAAGCTTTCCAACTTCATCTGGATCAGTTTGGGCAAGCTGGTATTTTTAATAATGCAAATGGCGGCCATTCCAGTACCAAAACAAGAAGCAACTTCTGAAAGGGAAGTCGACATGTAGACAATTATGTTATTTTAGATAGTAATCATTGTTATAACTCTAACAAATACTATGAATTACCTAATTTTGGCAGGAGCTACCGCACAGTGATCGTTATGCCTGAGGAGCAGCTGATCTCCCTACAACAAAACAGAATATTACAGCTCGAAGTCAATAATCAAAGAAAAGGAGAGAATAACTACAGAAGCAAGATAAATAATCAAGTCCACCATTTATCCAATTATAGAAAAGGGGAAAGCAGCAAGCTTCATTGCAAAGTGAAGCAATTCGCAACTGAATGCGATAGCTCAAACAAAATTAGAGACAAATCAGTTGATTTAAGGATACACGCTATTAACTAGGACAAGGAGAAGATCTGGAAACCTCCTTGAAGGGTTTGCACAAAAATTTAAATACAGAATTTGAAAGATCGCCCCAAATTTGACAAAACCCTAGATACTAAGGGTTAGAGACTTCATGGTGCAGAAAGAGGAAACGAGAATAAGTTAGCGGCTAGGTTTAGATAATGTTAATAAGAGTTGAGTTGTATATACGGATTGTAATGTACCCGGTTATATGGGCCTTGGGCCCTATACTTTATCAATTTTCAAAAGAAAAAAGAAGTCTGACCTATGCTTGATACTAATATAAGAGAGTAGAAGGGTAAAAGTAAATAAATACTTGGTACCATAGTCAAATATTGAAGTAACCATCTTGAAGTAAATAAATACTTGTATGTAGCTAAAGAGGTAGTATACTTGAAAATCTTGTTATATTTTACTCAAGTAGCAGCCATATTGGAAAAACTGAACTTGTAAACTTCTGTTATAATAATTGATATGTTGATTGATTTGTGGAGCTTATATATTAAGCTAATCAATGCACACATTATAGCACAATTACATGAAATCTGGTTCGTAGAACTCTGCGTTGACAATTTTCTTATAGAAAGCTAAGAGCAGGAAACATAATTTGAAGTTAATGGTCGAACTAAAAAAGCTATAATTAGTTTAAAAATTAAATAATGTAATATATGTTTGAAAATATTCGGAACACGCATTAAACCACACATGTTATCGAACTAACTGATATAATGATGCACATCACAAAGTTTTCTAGAAAAGGTAGTGTTCAATTCAGGTGAGTTAAGCAGCAACTCATTTAACTAATATATTAATCCACATATTGAATTGCATGGGGAGAGCCATGTACAATCTTAGCACCGCGAAACTAATGTGTGAGTATTCTTTTGTTAATTATTTAAGCATTAATACTACAATAAAAAATAACATTAAAAATATTAAGTTTTACTTGTTTTAGAGATAACTATGGAAAATGAAGTTGGCTTTAATCATCTTTTTTGGTTTATGTTATCTTATTTTTATATTATTTAATAATAAAATAACATTAAATATAAAAGCTTTTGTTATTTGATTATCTTCTATATTGTATACTGTTATTACTATGGAAAATGAAGTTGCATTTCCTCCTTTGTTTATATCTTTATAAGATCAAATAAAACTTCATATTGTCTGACTATTTGGTATGTTTAAGGTTTACTGGTTTTCTTATATACAATTTTTGATGTAAAGTCATGCCATGTATATCTTTCAATAAATTTACTGTACTAAGATAAAGGCAGTTTGAGAGACAGATGAAAGGTTTGCCAAGTAATAATGAGAAGTGCTTTATTATTACTACTATATTAATGGCACAGTGACTGTACTGTCATAACATGTAAAAAGCAATAGATATAATTTTATGAATATAGCAATAGTTAACTAAATACATTATTAACCTGTACTAATTACCAAATACGATAACACTCGTTGGGTAACGATTGGACAGTACATTTAATTTATCTACATTGCTAAGGTTGTTACATATATTTACGCCAAATTCTAACTGCATATCAATTACACAACTTCAACTACAATATGTCATTTAATACAAATCTTATTTTATAAGATTTTATGATTATTATGAAATATGATATTGCAAAATTGATACACAGGATAGAAGAAATGAAATTGATTGTATCTCTATTACATTGCTTGTATTTATAGTAGTTGTATAATACAAATTATAATACATATGGGCTGCATATAGACCCATTAAGGCTTCGGTTGTATTTGATGACCCGCTTTGCTTTTGAGATTAAATACATTCTCGTGTAGGCAACTGCTCATTTCTAATTCCCCCATCAAATCGACATTAGGGTTAGGATTTTCTCTTCCCAAATTTGAGCCGCCACATCAATCGATCAAATTGCCTCAGAAAATCTCTTCAATTCTTTAGATCCTATGTAGCTTCATAGATTGATGATATCAGAGTTGCTTATGGCTACTCAAACCTTACCTTGTTTGGATCTATGACTTTGAGCTACTGCTCAAGTCTCTATGGACTTGTTGCTACTTTTTTCAACTTTCCAACTCACTTTAAAAGCGAGTAAAGTTCCTTGTTGTAAGTGCATTTGTTAATACATTAGCCACTTGGTAAGGTATATGATTTACTTGAAGCTTCCCTTTTAAAATCTGCTCTCGAACAAAATACAAGTCTATTTCTATATGCTTTGTCCTTAAATGAAGAACTAGATTTGCTGATAAGTACACTACGCTTAGGATACCACATCATAATGGTTATTTGATATATGTATCTTCTCTAATTCATGCATTAGTGATTGAATCCATATAATTTCGATTGTTGCATTAGCTATACTCTTATATTCAGCCTCTGTCCTAGATTTCAAGATTGTAGGCTACTTCTTTGAGCAACATGACACTAGATAATCTCCGGTATATATATATAGTATCCTGATGTAGATCTCCTATCATCAGAATATGGTGTTCGGTCTGCATCTGCATATCCAGTTATATTGAGATTCTTGTTTTTTTAGTGTCTATCCATAGTATGATGCCCCCTTTAGATATCTTAGAATTCACTAGACCACTTTCCAATGTTCGTCTAATGGTTTCTGCATAAATTGTCAGATTTTATTAACACTAAATGAAATATCAGGTCTAATTATGGTTACATACTTCAATGCATCAACTAGACTTCTATATTATTTATCATTAAATATGGCTTCTCCCATGTTTTTAGAAAGAGGTTGATTGCTTATCATTGGTGTTGGTTGGGGATTTGCCTCTTCCATTTTTGACTTGATTAGAAGTTCTTTGATATACTTCTTTTGACATAGAGTAGTTTCTGAGTCTGATTCCCTTTTAGCTTCTATACCTAGAAAATAGTTCAGATGACCAAGGTCTTTGATTGAAAACTGGTTATCTAAATGCTGAATAATGTTGTTGATCTCTGTATTATTATCATATGTAATAATTAAATCATCAACATATATCAGTATATAGATAATGGTAGCTTTATTAATCTTAGTGAATAAGGAATTGTCTGATTTGGTAGATTGAAAGCCAATATTACATAAACTGGCTTTCAGTTTATCAAACTACACTCTTGGAGCCTGTTTAAGACCATATATAGCTTTATTTAATCTGCATGCAAAATCCTTATTTGTGCAAACCAAGTGGTTGTTTCATATATACTTCCTCTTGTAGTACACCATTTAAAATGCATTGTTGACATCTAACTGTCTGATGTTCCACTTTTTGTATAAAGTTATGGTTAGAATAGTTCTAATAGTTATTGGTTTGACCACTGGTGAGAACGTTTCATTAAAGTCAAAACCATGCTCTTGAGTTTATCCTTTTGCGACTAATCTTGCTTTATATCTTGTCGCTGTTCCATTTGGATTTTTCTTTAATTTGTATGTCCACTTGCATCCAAATATATTTTTGTGCTCTGGTGGATGAACCAAGTCCCATATTTGGTTTCTCATGAGTACATTATATTCTTTATCCATGGCCAATCTCTGGTTCTTGTCATTAACTGCTTGATCAAATGCTTATGGTTCTTCCGTTGTTGTTGTTGCAGTGTAGATCTTTGGTTTAAATATTCCACCTTTTGATCTTGTCATCATGTGATGTTCAGTTTTGACTTATGATTCAGTGTGTAGTGGTGTTGCATTGCTGCCTTGATCAGTACTATCTATGTTTGGCTTTACTGATTAGCTATATAATCTTCATTGATGCTTTGTATCTGATCATTTGTGCATATAGCTGACTGGTTGAGATGATCAGGAAATTCTTTAGATCCATGACCTGGTTCATTGGACATTGATTTATGGTTCTGAAGTTCTTGTGGTCTTCTCAACCTCTGATTGATTCCGTACATCCGAATGTATATGTATGGCTGGAATTGATACCTTTGGATTGTATATCTTTTGTGGTGTCTTTATACCCGTTCTAATAAAAGGAAATACTTTTTCATTGAAAACAATATGTTTGCTTATAATTATCTTTCCATTACTGTCAAGACATTAGTATCCCTTAAGCTTTGTCCCATAACCTAAAAAAGTATATGGTGATGATCTAAAATTTAGTTTATGAGAATTGTATGGTCTTAGATATGGAAAATATAGACAACCAAAAATTTTCAAACTTTGATAAACTGGTTTAAGTCCAAATAACTTTTCTATTGGACTTGTCCCTTTTAGTACCTTTGTTGGTAATCTATTTATTAGATATACTACTGTACTAAAAGGGTCGGGCCCAAATTTTAGAGGTAGTGATGCTTGAGCAAGTAAAGTAAGACTGGTCTCAACTATATGTTTATGTTTTCTTTCAACTAAGTCGTTTTGTTCAGATGTATATAGGAAATTAGTTCTATGCACTATTCCCTTATCTAAAAAGAATTTACTGAGTGACTTACACTCGGTGCCACTATCACTTTGAATGATTTTAACATGATGATTGATTTTCTTTTCAACTTGTGTTACAAAATATACTACTGCATTATATGCTTCTGACTTTGTTTTCAGGAAATAAATCCATGTATATCTAGTGTATGCATCAACAAAGGATATATAATATTTGTAACCATAGTCAAAATTGATGGGTGCGGGACCCTAGAGATTAGTTGCAACCAACTCTAATGGCTTACTATACTCTATTTGTGAGTCTGCAAAAGCTATTTTATGTCTTTTGCCCATTTGGCAGTAAGTACAAACATATGGTAAGACAAGATTATCAAAAGAAATTTTATTTTCTGTAAGAACCTATTTTACAATGTTTGCATTGGGATGGCCATGTTTGTAATGCCATAGATCAAAGACATTTTGTTTCTTTATATTTGTGATACTTCAGAAAAATTACAACACTTTATTTCTTTACAGGATTTCTGCAATTAACCAGATTAAACTTGTATAGTCCTTTGACTGCATTACCCTGTAAAAGAATTTCTTTAGTTAGTATGTCTCTTTTAACTAAACAATACTTAAGATAAAATTCAAAATAGACATTATTGTCATTTTCAAATTATGACACACTCATAAGATTCTTCTTTATACTAGGCACTCTTAATAGATTATTGAGATATAAATGTGTTTCACCTTTGATATAAGCATTACCAGTATAAGTAATCTTAATAGTCTCACCACTTCCCATGCATATTGACTGTTTATCTCTGTTCTCCCTGTCGCCAAAGTTTAGATTGTTAAGATTGTTTGTGATATGGTTGGTTGCTCTTGGATCACAGTATCAGGTTTCATCTTGAATGTGTTCAGGCTTGGTAATCTCACTCAGGTGATGATTTTTGTTGTTATCCGATTGATTATTTGAATCTTGGTTCACTTGTGCTATGTTTGCACTGAGATTAACTTGTGCTTATCAGTTTTTTTGTTGTATTGACCTTTGCCCTTATAGTTTGCTGCATAGTTGATAGACATATCTGAATCTATAAGATCTATCCTTCCTTCATGTGCAAGAAGGATAGAATGAACATACTATATAGATGGTCTAGTTTCTTTAGATGATATAACTGCCACTATGGCTTCATATTCCTTACTTAGACCATTTAGAATAGTTAAATCAGTATCAAAAAATTTATGTCTAATTGCCTCTAACAAATCACATGTAGTCTTGATCTTTGTTAGATATTTTCTCATAGTTTGATTGTCCTTTTTGGAGTTCTGTAACTGTCTCTTATAATGCATAATTTGGGCAGCTGATTGTGTATTGAATATTCTTTCAACAGTTGTCCAAATTTCATTTACTGTTTTGCACTCTATAACTTATGGTAGATCCTTGACACTTATTAAAGATAACAGCCATAAACTTTTTAAGCTACCTTCCCTTTAGTAATTTACAAATTCTTCATTACTGACTATCTTGTTTTCTTGATTAGTAGTGAATCTAGGTGGAATTGAAAGAGTACCAAGAATGAACCCTTTAAGGCCATAGCCTCTTAAAGTAGTTTCAGTCTAAAGTTTCTATAAAAAATGATTATCTTCTTCTAAGTGGGCAACAATCAGTTGGCTTTGAAGAGTTACAACAGTCTTGATGAGATTTTCTATGGCTGTTGCTATTTGCTGAGGGTTAGATGAATCATCTGAACTGGTAGAACTATCATTGTATTCTGCCATGTTGATGCTTCTTTAATTCAAGAAGGACTTGAAAGTTCAGAACTTTTCAGATACAAGAAATGCTTCTAAATTGCAGGAAGACCAGGTATGTTGCAGCTAAATCTATACGATAAAACTATTTTGATAGATTTCGGGTGAGGCACTTACTTTCTTGCCGTTTTGATGGATTTCTTGAATTCTAAATTTGATTTTCTGAATCTTTTCTAGTCTGAAATTTTCTTATCCACTTGAAATCTGTTGCAGCCAAATGTTGAAATTGCTCTGATGGGCAATTTGATTACTAAATGATGATTTCTCTTCGATGGTTAATCAGATTTGCAATCTTTCGTGTATAAATTGAATGCTGTTAAGATTTTTTGTTCTGATACCATATAAGATTTTATGATTTATAATGAACTATGATATTGCAGAATTGGTACACAAGAAAGAAGAAGTGAAATTCATTATATTATTCATAAATGATTTCTGTTACTTTGCTTGTATTTATATGGCTGAATTCAATGCTCTATCATAGCACGACCTATCTTCCATTAATACTCCACTCAAAAAGAATGAAAGTTTCTCATTGGGTTGAGCGATCATCTTAGGAAGTGATTGATTGGTCATATTGACGAGAGCTTTGAGAAGTTGACCGAGAATGCTTTACGATGTGAGAGCATGTACCCAGTGAGAAGAATTGTCCTAAACTAGCTAAGTAGGGACAAACCGAGGAAGCATATGCATTGAATGTCGTAATGATTTCATCGAGTGCTCCATCGGCGAAAGAGAAGGGAAGTGGCATCACCACTTGAGGTATGCTTTCCACTTATGGTGTTTCCATATGTGTTTTATTTGACGTTGAGGTTTCATATTCCTTCATATCCAGTGATTTGATAGATAGATTGGGACTAAGATCCGAAATAGCTAACCGACCTATAAATTATGGCGAACCTTCTTGGGGGTCCAGCCAGCCTATACATGGTCTATCGATACTTTATCTTATCGAGTCATGGTTGTTTATTTGTTATTGATTTATTTTGGGTTAATGGTGTTCGGTATTATAGTCTGGGGATTGACCGGCTGAAGGGGTATGGAATAGTGGTGGATTGTAAGAGGACGTGGTGACTTTAGAGACTGATGATGAGCGGAAGGTAGTTTTCGGCCGTCCACTTGATGATGAGGTGATAGTTAGCTTTCTATATTCACTCAATATCCCACACGATGAGTTGTCATCTATGCCTATAGGTAGAGAGTGTTTGGACATATTCGATGAGATAACCGGATTACCACCATATAGGAATAGAGTTTCGTATCGATCTGGTTATATATGCCAGATCATTAGTTATGTCTTTATGGCATATGATGCCCAAAGAGCCAAGGAAACTAAAGGTGCAAGCGGATGACTTATTGAGTCAAAGGTCCATTCGTAGGAGCATGTTTGACTGGGACTCACCTATAGTGTTTTCCACTAAGGCAGATGGCTCTTTGAGATTGTATGTTGATTATCATGTGCTGAATGAAATGACGAACAATTATCCACTCTCACTTGTTGATGGCTTGTTCAATCAGCTTTGTGGCATGAAAGTGTTCTCTCAATTGACCCTAGAGATGGGATTTTATCCACTGAAAGTATGGGGAAATGTGTTGAACATAGCGTTTTGTACGCTACCTTGATTTTTGATTGGTTGGTTATGCCGTTTAGGTTAACCAATTTGACATGCTTTGTTGATCTCATGAAGCATGTTTCGAGATATCACTTGAGTAGGTCTATGCTTATGCTCATTGATGATACTTTCGCCTACTCATAGACGAAACAGCAGCTCAAGACACAATTGATGATTGTGTTGGAGGTTTGAGAAAACACCGATTGATGATAAAGTCTTCGAAGTATCACTTCTAGAGGAGAGAAGTGAGATGCTTGGGTCACATTGTTTCGGAGTAGAACATGGTTGTAGATCCTACAAAGGTTACGGTAGTCCACGATTCGAATAGACCCAAGAGTGCTATAGATAAGAAGTCTCCTTTGAATGGCGAGAAGTTATATAAGCTTTACCAAGGACTTCTCAATGGTAGAGGCACCATTAATTGATTTGACGAGGAAGAATCAAACCTTTTTTAAGACGTTAGGCGCAGTCATGCGTTAGTGGGTCTGACAGAAGGGTTAGACCATTAGATCTACTTGGATTTAGCGGATCGGTACTAATCGAAGGCATAAAGCTAGACTAGCATAGATCATGGATAAATTAGAGGAATGAGTAGTGTTTGTAGAGGTAATGTGGTGCAGAATCGACCAAGACGGTTGGCTCCGTATGGGTTTGATATTGTTTGATCCCGATGTCGATGGGTTGAGGAATGAGGTACTATGAGAGTGCTTGCACTTGAACACTACCAGCAAAAAAAGTTTTGGAGCAGCCACTTGGGCATCTTGCAACATTTTCATCATCATGGAATTGAACATCGCCTGCAAGTTAGGGTTAGTAGCCTCTGAGCCCTCTCCTTCCTCCTTGACTCCATAAATGGAGTTCCTCAAAAGGTTTCTTGTATGCTGGCTCATCCTTGATCTGTAACAAGAATTATCGTATATGTAATGCTAGTTTGTACAATATATATACTACTATAATTTTGAAAATTAAAATGTATGGCAAGTATGCTCACTCCTATATACTCTCGATCAATTTAAAGGGATAATGGCTCTTTATCTCTAATGGACCACGGTATCAACATAGGTTAGCTATGAAACCTAAGCTCCGATACCAAATGTGACGACTTCCCCACACCTTTGGCACCCAATATGCAGTATAGTTAACTGCTGCATTGCCTGAGCAATGTAGGATGATTGCCAATGTTGAAAATTAAATAAAACAATCATAGAACCTATCATATATCCCAAAATGCATCGAATAAAATATAATAGTAATCATAGATATAAAACAGGCGGGATGGAAATAACTAAATGAACCACAATGTAAGATTACACAAGTTCACAAAGTTATATAACATAGTAAAAGAGTTTATACAATTGGAAATAGACCCAAAATATTACTTTCTACAAATAATATAAATGAACGTTGTCTAGGCTCCAAAGTATCGCGCGGTGGAAAAAGCAATAATAAGCCTACATATAAGTACGAAAAAGAATTGCCTCTTGCACATCCGTATGTACATCACCACACGTCACCCAAATCTGATATCTAGTGTACTCATTTAAGAGTACCCGTGTAACGACCCGTAAATTTTGATAATTAAAACTATTAAATTTAATATTGTGAGAAATAAAATTTATGATTTATAAATGAGAAAATTAATTAGAATATGATTTAATAATGTTGTTTGAATGTATTGACAACTATTTTAATGTAATTTTAATCAATTGAAATAATTGTAAAGTTAATTTGGTTATAATTGTAAATAAGGATTTAAATCAATGTTGTATTAAAAAGAGATTAAATATAATTAATTGAAATTGGTTAATATAGAATGAAATCAATATATAGTAAGTAATTTATCAACCTTTGTTTGTAAACAATAAGTTAATGGATATGAATTATCGTTTTAATTATCATCTCATTAATTAATCCGTTTGAATATTGAATTGGTAATCAATGAAATTTAATGTCATTAAATATCGTAGTTAATATGGTAAAAGAATATAACTGTAGAATATGAATGTAATAGAATGTAAACTAATTTTAATTATATTCATAAGGTAATAGTTGATTCAATAATAAGAGTGTAAATCAAAATAAAAGAAATTGATTGAAATTAAAATATAATTAACTGGGATTTTAATTACAGTTGTGACTGAACAATGAAATTTGTGAAATATTTAAATATTGGATTTAACATGGAAAATTTATTTTAAAAGATTATAAATTTCTGTGTAATCAAGAATGATAAAATTGTTAACTTTTAAATTTGAATTTTAAAAGTGATTAAACCAATTTAATAATAATTTATTTAATTAACATGAAATTTAGTCATTTTGGCCACTGTCTCGGATTTCGACGAAACCAGTTTCATCGGATCCGTAATAGTGAATTATTGTAGGATTTCAAGTTTCGTAGCGATCGGACTTGTCGTTTGATCGTGTGAGCTCGAAACATGTAGAAATCGATTAATAGAAATTAAATGAAAATAATTTGATTTTAAAGCTAACTTCTGTATACAATGGATTTTGGGTTTGAAACTAGTTCCATTGAGTTTAAAAATATCGAAAACATATATTTCGATATATTGGGTGACCTACTTTCGTTTCGGAAACGAAACGGGCTTTTCGGGTCGTTGTTATCGTTTCGACCCAAATTGATCTGTCCATCCATTTCTATTACAGCTCTACCTATATATAGGCTGTTATAAACCCTAGCAGATTTTTTATTTTCTATTGACTGTACATACAGTTCTTTCTCATCTCCTTCTTACCAATGGTAGACAATCCAAACCCTAATTCAAATCTCAAAATCAAACTTCAAAATCCAAATTTCTTAAACCATAGCAAATTATACATCGTTGGAAAGATATGGATGAGCGCAATCTTCTGTTGCAATTCATTTTTTGATTCGAGTCATGGTTTGGCCAGAAATCATCCATTTATCCTCAGCCATCCGTTGCTAGGTTTTCCGATCCAACGGTAGATCGTCGACTATACGACGATCGGAGGGCACCGGTAGGTAGAGGGGTCGAGCAGCATGCATCTATGGTCTTTGTTCTAGTCAGAGGAATCACGGATCGCCAGAAAGCAGCGATCAAGCGCTGGCAGCTATGGAGCAAGAGGTAGGGCCGTTGGTGGCCGCGCGTAGGCTATGGGGGCAGCTGAAGGCGTGCGTCGCGATGGAGGTGCTCGATCGTGGGTTCGTGGGCCGTAGGAGCGGTGGTTCGTTGGTCAACGCGGCAGCTATGGGTTACTGTGCAGGCTTGGTCGAACGATAGGGTTAAACGATGGTACAACTAAATACAATTTTGCGCTCCATTTTATTTTATTTAATTTTAAATTTTTCAGCCTTCTAACTATCATAACTTTTACATACGAGCTTGAATTCACGCGCGGTTTTCTCCGTTGCGATCGTATCGAAATTCCGGGCATTACGGAACTATTTTGGTTGGATTCTGAGACCGGCTGATTTTATTTGGATTTTAAATTGACTAAAAATCAAAAGTGAGTGATTTAACCCACTCATGAATACTAAATCATCTTATATTAGTTGAATTAAATTTATGATATCATTAGAAATTTATTAATTGCTGTTTGGTATTTTAAATCGTCATTTAAATTTAATTTGAATTCATTGAATTAAATTATCATTTAAATTAATATTGAATTTAAATTGTTAGTTAAATACCTGATAATGATAACTAGTTAATTGTTGTGATTTATTGGTTGATTTGAATGATGATTGTGATGAATGCTTAATTGTTGACATTTTGAATGATTTGATGTTATGCTGATTTTATATATTGATATCACATTGCAGGTTCCCTTAGTTATTGTTAGGAAAATCACTATGGGTTGAAATGATACATACCCGAGCGATCTTATAGATTAGGAAAAAATCATTATGGGTTGAAATATTAAACCCGAGCGATTTTATGGATTTGGAAAATTGTGATTCGGGATATGGGTTGAAATGATATATATTCGAAAATTTAAATTTATTGCGGGTTGAAATGATATATATCCATATCACTTGACCATAGGGTAGAAAATTATATACGGACACCGGATTGGTTAAATTAAATGATTTTAAATCCTTAAATTTTGAATCCAGTTAAATGATATTATTTTAACTGAAATAAAATATAATTATATGAACTGAATTATTTTCAAAATCCAAGCTTTTAAAATGTTGAAATTGAAATTGGTTTAAATGAATTCTTTAAATAAATTAAAATTGGTTTAAATGAATTGTTTGAAGAATTTAAATTGAAATCTTATGTTGAATTTGAAATATAATTGAAATTTATCAAAATTGAGTTATTTTAAACATTTGAATATTTAAACTTTGAAACCTATTGAATTTGGAGTGGTTTAAATTGTAGTTCAAACATAGATTTGAAATCGATATAAATTGAAATGGTTTTTAATGAAAATTTGAATTGAAACCTTTAGCCTTTTGAATTGAAATTGTTGAACTGAGATTGATTTAAATTGAATTTTTGGAACTAAAGTTGATTTGAATTGATTTATGAAATTGGAAGAAATAATTCTAATTTGAAACTATTTTCGATATAAACTCTTTTAATATACAAACTCTTTTAACATATAAACTAATTTTCTCATATAAACCATTTTAATATATTAATAATTTTTGATACATTAACTATTTTTAATATATAACCTATTTTAGTGCATAAACTATTTTTAATATATGAACTATTTTAATTTATAACCTATTTTTAACATATAAACTATTTTAATATATATATATATATATATTAATGTATAAACTATATTTAATGTATAACTATTCCAATATATAAACTAATTTCAATATTCAAACTGTTTAAAGTTGGAATTGTTATGATTTAGATTCACTTGATTTAAATACGAATATTTTGATATGATGGTTTAACCTATTTTGTGGTTATGATTTTGAAAATGAATATGATTTAAAGTGAATAATGATTTCGAAATTGAATATGATTTTGAAATGAATATGAGATTTTGATATGAAGTATGAACTGTTTGAAATGTAGAAGAATCATCTTGTGTGTAAAACATAACGATTTGTTGTTAAAGAGACCAGGGTCGGATATTGTCATACTCTCTGCCAATTCTGAAACCACTTTAACAACTGTGCACATGGTGGAGAATCCAGAACGAAGTAGGATGGTTTGGCGAACACTTCTGGTATGAGGTAAGGATGTAGCCCTGACCCCCTCGGGACAGCTTGAGATGACTAAAACAGGAGCAATTGACGGGCCAAGTAGGGTCGCTCCTCCGATCGGACACACTTCTTCGATACCATATCTGTTACTTTATGATTGATTTGGTGGCCACCTTCGATTTGATTATGGGGGTGTTGTTTCGAGGTGGGCGATAGCTGCGATTATGCGTTACCACCAACCCGGACGGGCAAACGGTAGAATCCTACCATGGCATTGCCTCGTTGTGCCTTGTCATCTGCCTTATCGAGCCCACTACGATTTTGGTTTGTGTTGTACCTATGTAGTGCTCCCTGATAGCCTATCAGTTTGGTGGAGTTTACAGTACTGTATAGACTACGACATTTATAAAATGTGTTAAGGGGAATATGGGTAACGCCTTAACGCTATTTTAATGCTTTACTTTACATATAGAAACTACGTATATAACATATATTACTACATAGTAAATAGTTTAACGGATCCTTAGGAGATGGGAATCCCGAGCATCTCTTAAGTTATTGCACGCACGTTATACACTGTATAGAAGATGTAAAATCCCGTAAAAATCTCTAAAGCCGTTACACTCATATTTACTTACTGTTGATTTAACTTACATAAGATCTTTTAGTTCTGACTCGAGTGTTTTGTCTTTTCATTACGCTCGGGTCAGCCTGAGCATTTCAGTGTTGAAGACCTTATTTCTAGAGGACGAAGACGGAGTTTAGTATTATATTATTATTATTCCACTATATCATGTTGTTCCGCTGCATTATTTATTTATTCCTACTGTATGTATAACTCTGATATATTGTAAAAGTGTAATCAAATGTTATTTGTAAAACAAGTTCATGAACTGTCTATTTGATTATTATATTTTGTCATTCCGCTGTGAGATTCTGTGTTTTGTTTTTCTTTCTTTTCTCTATTTTTCTTATTTACCCCATTAATAATACCCACCTTTTTGAATGGTTTGAGTTGACATATGTGGTTTATTGTCAACTTAAACCATCCAAAAAGGTGGGTCATTACAATTGGTATCGTAGCTTTGGGTTAGCGATAACCTTAGCTTTGTGGGGTCTGACTCATTAGAGATAGGGTAGTAATACCCTAGAATGAGTTTGTCTGAGTGTATATATATGAGAGAGCGTACTTGTTAGTGTTATTAAAATGTTTTATATTCTGTTAATTTGTTCTGTTTTAGTATTTATAAATTCTGGTCGGTACATAGGACGCTATGGCATCGATAGGGATTTCTAAACACTTAATAGGGCAGACCCACACAATATTGTTTTTGAAATATAGGTAAATGAAATAATTTTTCCTAGTATTATATTTTGTATATAAAAGAATAATTTTTATAAATGGATATGGTTGTATGTGATATGTTGTTTGTTAGGAAGTGAAAATTTATAAATATTAGTTGCAAAATATGATTCACAAATAAACGAATTTAATTGGAAATTCGAGAACTTAAGTTCCATCATTTTGAAATTGGTTTTCAATGATTTTGCAATATAATATTAGTATTATTTGGAAGTATTTTCGGATTAAATATTTTTAATGCGATTTGAAAGAAATGTTTTAAAAGAATTTTAAAAGGAAATAAGTTATGTACTCCCCTCTTTTGTCGCTGGAAAATAATTTCGGTGATGACGGCCGCATCATCGACATTCATCTTCGAGTCTCAAAGTGAGGGAGGCCACTTAGTAGCTTTGCTACGAAATTGGATTGATAAACATACTTTGATTAAAAATTTCTAAGTACGATTTGATATATATAAAAATATGAATATATATATTTCAAAATGATTTGAAATGAACCCGGCATTTAGTTCTTAAGTTTCTGTAAATTAGGAATTTCAATTATTGTAATGAAATGAAATCTTAACTAATTTCAATAGTTGGAAACTTCTAAAATGAAAAATAAGTAATTAGAAGCTAAGTGGTTAATGAAACTGTAAAGAATTGGAAATTTGTCACTTGTCAATTTAAGATAATAAAAAAATAAGAAGATGTGAATCGTTGAACATTTTTGTTAACTAAACTGAATAAGATAAATTTGTATGACATTCAATTACATTTTAAAAATCATACCTAAAACTTACCTGAAATGTTTAAAAAGTTGAAATGTTAATATGAATATGTAATAGAATATTATACAAGTAAAAGCTTAATAACAAAATGCTTCAAATTGAATATATGTTTATAAATGAAAATTTAAGATGTTACAAGAATATTATAAACTTAAGTTAATGTTTTGACGCTATCTATAATTAAAGTTAAAAGTAAAATTGAATACTATGTAAAGTAAATGATTATAACTTCAGAAAATTTTGAAATGACTCAGAAATGGATTTAATATTCAACGATACTATATAGGAAAGGATGAATGTAAATTAAGAAGTTAAAAAACTTAAGTATGAATTTATTCACTAATGAATATTAATATTATATGGTAATTAAGTTTTATAAGTAAATAATAACTGTGAATTAAATTTGCAAAGAAACTTATATAATATTTTAAGAATTGATTTATTGATGTTCCAAATAATTGAATGGAAAATAACATATGTAAGTAAATGAATGTAAATTAATGGAAAAATGACATTGTATGAATGAAGGAAAATAAATTAAAGAGTAAAAAGGATACCAATAGAACAAGCTTAAATAACATCTAAATTCTGTATTGTTTGGCTAATGGGAAGTTTGGAAAAGGATACTTCAAATTGTTTAAGGTTGTATGAATAATATATTAAGTAATTATCTAAGGCTGTTGAGCGTAGGATACACTTATAGTTTATTTATCGCCATGTACGATTAAAAGTTTCTAAACCTGAACAAACCATTAGTTTGGTTGTTATGGATGCATGATGGATTCTTTTATTGCATATGATGGTCGTGCTGTTTTGTTTTTGTTACTAATTGAAACAACTAAATATTTCTCATTTACATAATTCTCACTATTTTGGATTATATAAGTGAAAGACAAGTTTATGGAAGCAATAGCTACTGCTTTTAGTTTCATAAATAAAGTTGTTTGCCCGACAAATAAGTACGTTTTCGGATTACGGGTTTTGTAACGATATTTTTATTATTGTTCCCTTGGTTTGAGATGTTTATTATTGAAATATGATATATATATATATATATATTGAAATTATTGAAATTATTATTTTTTCGGACCTAACCACGCGAAGGAGACTCTTCCAAAATATTTCACGAATTTAGGACTTAGAATTTTTTTATAAAAGTTGAGTTATTTTCAAATTTTTATTTAACAAAATTATGTAAATTAATTGTTTATAAATTGATTATTTGAATAAAATAAATCAAACTTTTTAATTCCTTCTCGTTCCTTTTCGAGGACGAAAAGTTTTGAGTGGGGGAGAGTGTAACGACCCGTAAATTTTGATATTTAAAAATATTAAATTTAATAAGATTTTGAAATTTAATATTGTGAGAAATAAAATTTATGATTTATAAATGAGAAAATTAATTAGAATATGATTTAATAATGTTGTTTGAATGTATTGACAACTATTTTAATGTAATGTTAATCAATTGAAATAATTGTAAAGTTCATTTGGTTATAATTATAAATAAGGATTTAAATCAATGTTGTATTAAAAAGAGAAATTATATGTAATTAATTGAAATTGATTAATATAGAATGTAATCAATATATGGTAAGTAATTTATCAACCTTTGTTTGTAAACAATAAGCTAATGGATATCAATTATTGTTTTAATTATCATCTCATTAATTAATCCGTTTGAATATTGAATTGGTAATCAATGAAATTTAATGTAATTAAATATCGCAGTTAATATGGTAAAAGATGATAACTGTAGAATATGAATATAATAGAATGTAAACTAATGTTAATTATATTCATAAGGTAATAGTTGATTCAATAATAAGAGTGTAAATCGAAATAGAAGAAATTGATTGAAATTAAAATATAATTAACTGGGATTTTAATTACAGTTGTGATTGAACACTGAAATTTATGCAATATTTAAATATTGGAATTAACATGGAAAATTTATTTTAAAATATTATAAATTTTTCTATAATCAAGAATGATAAAATTGTTAACTTTTAAATTTGAATTTTAAAAGTGATTAAGCCAATTTAATAATAATTTATTTAATTAGCATGAAATTTAGCCATTTTGGCCACTGTCTCAGATTTCAATGAAACTAGTTTCATCAGATCCGTAACGGTAAATTATTATAGGATTTCAAGTTTCATAGCGATCGGACTTGTCGTTTGATCGTGGGAGCTCGAAATGCGTAGAAATCGATTAATAGAAATTAAATGAAAATAATTTGATTTTAAAAGCTAACTTCTGTATACAATGGAATTTAGGTTTGAAACTAGTTCCATTGAGTTTAAAAATATCGAAAACATATATTTCAATATATTGGATAACCTACTTTCGTTTCCGGAACGAAACGGGCTTTTCGGGTCGTTGTTATCGTTTCAACCCAAATTGATCTGTCCATCCATTTCTATTTCAGCTCTACCTATGTAACGACCCATAAATTTTGTAATTTTTAATTTGTTAATTTATTGAATTTTTGTAAAATTTTAAATAATAAAATTTTGAAATAAAAATTTAATATTTGGAATACGTCTTCTTAAACTTAGCAACTGGTAAATTTTCATCAAATAATATGGAAGTTTATTTTTCTTGTGTAATTTCATTTCAATTCAAATCGGTTAAAAATCAATGATAATAAAATGTTTTCCAAACCTGTATAGAAAATTTTTAAATCATCTTTTGAGTGAGACGTCATCTTTCGTTTTTCCAAATTTGAATCGCTATTGCTCCGTTTTTCTTATTTTCGGCAGAATTTGCAGCATTTTCGATGCTGATATTAATCTTTGTTTGAATGGTCATACCACAGATATCTGTATACCTTTTTGATCATCTCGTCGTGCTGATCTCTACGGTATATTTAATTTTGTGTTTCAAAGTCCGGTATACAACGAAATCCGTAAAAACAATTCTGTATCGGTACCACTTTTGATGTCCATTCAAATTTCAAATGGCTGAAATAAACGATCACTGTCATTTATTATCAGCTGTTACTATTCCATCCATTATTTCAATGCATTGATGGTGCGCTGCTTTCATTTCCATCAGTTTGGAAATATATGAATTTTATATTCGTTATATGTTGCATTCATTTATTTTGAACGGTTCTTTGCCTTCTTTTTTTTTATTTACCTTCCTCTGTACGTTTTGCCTACCTCATTCTTTTCATTTCTATCTTCCCATTATTTTTCCTTTCTTTCATTCTTTCCTTTTTCCAAACTGCTCCTTCCCTTCCTCTTTCCTTTCAACCACTACCACCCTCGGCCTTGAACCACCCGCTTTCTCGGTCAACCGCCTCCACCCACTGCCACGCAGCCATCACCCAGCCTCCACTCCACAAAGGGCCGAAACAGCTCGCCATAGCAGCTCGTCACTTCCCATGACTGAACCTCCCTCACGCAACCACCCATCAACCAGCCGCCTCCCCACTTTCTTCTGTCTTATCCTCTTCGTCTATGTCGTGCTTCCCTATATTGAGGTATATCTATATATAGTACGTTTATTATATTTTAAAAAGTATATGTGTACTTGTTTATATAACTTTACAACGGTGATGTGTATTAGCTCCTACTTGTAAACTGTGCATGCTGTGAAAACTGGATATGTATATGTTACTATATGAGTTATATTTATTTATATGATACTTGTTTAAAATTTAGATTATATGTATAAAGATTTTGACTTTAAATATATATATACACACGTGTGTTATATAATATAAGTTTGTATATATCTGATAGTTTGTTTAAGTTTAAATTCTATGGTTATTTGTGTGATATATATATATATGGCCGTATATACATATGTGTATACGCATATATATGATGTCATTTTTATGTATGTTGGTAGTATAGGAAATTTTATATAAGCTTTATATGTTGTTATATAGATTATGTCAGAAGCCATATATATAAATACATATATGATGTAGGTACCATGTGGTAGTTTTGTATAATGGGTGAAAAGGGAATGCATATTAGTTATGTATAATATGTCAGATTTTCTTTTAAGTTGCATGTGTTTTGAAACAGCTTTTAATAATTGCTTATATCTTAGCTTATGTATATAGTTGCTTTATATGCATATGTTATTCATATATTGTCGATTTCAAAATAATATATACGTATATGAGCTTATATTTGTTGGTTTCATATATTTTTAAAAAATTTCTGTTACTGTATAAGCTGTTACTATATAAACAATGTTATAGTGCAAATATATGTCATATATATGTTGGTTATTTATGATGTGGGTTTAGTTTATATATTTTATAAACAGTTTGTTTTCCATCTGTATATTGACTATATTTTGCACTCTAATGTATATATATATATATATATTATAGATACGGCAGTAATACTTTGTATACAGGTATATGTTTGTTTTCTTTATAGATGAATTATGAAAGTTTGGTAGAGATCTGATTATTTTATATATATATATAAAGTTACCGTATATATATTATTTTGAGTGTGGTATAATATATATATAGTTTATGTTGATAAAATAATGATTTTCGAAAGTATCGTTTGATACAAAAATATGTATATATATAGTGAAGGTATATATCCGCTATAAGCTTACAGTATATTATTCTTTAGAAAAGATTATATATATAGTATAAAGTTGTTTATTTAAATTGGCAATATACTTATATAAATCAGTTTGTCAGTTGATCTTAACCTATATACATATGTCTGGGTAAGTCTTTACATAATTGTATGTATGCATACTAGTCTGTAAGGATGTTATTTTAAATTTAACATGTGTTATAGTGATAAGGTTTGTTGTTGTACATATTATACAAGAAAGTGATATATATTTGTATATCGACCTAAGTAATTATTTCAAAATATCATGTGTGTATATATATATATATCGATTTTTTTTCATTTTATGTGTTTTAATTTAAAACAATAATATTGAAATGTATATTTATTTATTTATTTAAATTGGGTTTGAATTAAGGATATGTTTATATATGTAAATAATTATATATAGTTATATATATGTTCACTTATATCAATTATCTTCATTGATCCAGTTCTGATTTGTTTCCATCAATTCCTGTTCCAGCATCGTCTATCAATCTGTGCTCAGCTGCTTCGCTTTGACACTTATCATTTGAATTTGGTCGATTTTCGAATTCGTGAGTTATTCCGTGTGCTTGTCCTGTTTATCTCTAGCCTTGAAAGGTGAGCAATCACTCACGATTAATGTTCTTATATTTATTAAATTTAATTTCAATTGAAACGACAATTGAAATATGCTGTTGTTAGTTATTTGCATTGCTATATATATGTTGTTATCTGTATCTATATCTATTCACCTGTGACATCTGACACCATTATCTGTTATTTATATTGATGATATCTGCCTGTTATATTTTTATCATATCTGTTATCACACTGCAAGTTCCCTGTTAGTATAGAATTCACTATGGGTTGAAATGATACATACCCGAATGATCTGTAGAATAGAAGAAAATCGTTATGGGTTGAAATGATAAACCCAAGCGATTTTTAATTGAATTGAATTTGGGAATGCGGGTTGAAATGATATATACCCGTATATATTTAAATTGCAGATTGAAATGATAAATATCCGTATCACTTGACCATAGGATAGAAAATTATATACAGACACCGTTGGTCTATATATAAATATTTTGAAAACGATTTCTATGGCTTTGAAAAAGAAATATATGGTTTTAATAAATATTGATTTTTAAAAAGATTTATTAAAGTTGACTTAATAAATTTGATATATAATATGTTTAAGTATTTATTTAATATCTATATTTTAAATATAGAGTTTATAATGATCCAGGTTGGAAAGATAAATTTGAAATTGATTTGAAATTTTATTTATTTAAGAATTATACTTAAATAAGTTTGATTCGAAATTTATTAAATTTGAAATTTTAAAGATATGATTTTTATAACTTGATTTTTGATTTAAAGTGATTTAAATGAATATTTAAAGTTTAAATAAATTGAAGGAAATATTTAGTTTATTGCAATTTGGGGTTTTTTAAATGATATTGGATTTCCTAAGTGAATATTTCAAAACTAAAATAATAGTAAAGTGAATTTGATATATATATATATATATATGAAATTATCGAATTTAGTTTTGAAATGTTTAATATTTAAAGCTTTGAAACATATTGAGGTTGAAATGGCTTATTTTATGGTTTAAATATGTATTTGAAATCGATAATTTGAAATGGTTTATTTAGAAACTGAATCGAATTGAAATTGATGATTTGAGATTTGATTAAATTTGAATTTTGGAATTCGGATTGATTTGAATCGATTTGTGGAATTTGAGGAAGCAATTTTTGTATAAAGTATTTTTAAACTATATCTAAAACTATTTATATTTTAATTTATAAATTATTTTAATATAAACTATTCTAATATAAATCATTTTCAATATAAATTATTTTATTATAAGCTATTTTAACTTATAACTATTTTACATAAACTATTTCATTTTATAAACTATTTTACTGTATATACTAATTTTAATATCTAAACTGTTTAAGTGGAAAGTGTTATGGATTCCAAAATGTTATGATTTCAAGCTATGATTGCAAAGTGTTATGAATTTCAAAGTTTTGATTTTTTAAAGACTATGATTTCGAAAGCATTATAACTTTGGAAAGCGATCTGATTTTGGAAATGGATATATTTGAAGTGAAAATGATATCATATTGATTTTGGTTTTGGAATGAAAATGATATTTTGGTTTTGAAGTATAAACTATTTTGAAATGACCACGGTGTTATAATAACGTTTGGTTGTTAAAGAGACTGGGATCGGATATGGGCATACTCTTTGTCGATACCGAAAACCACTTTAACAACTGTGTACGCGGTGGAGATTCCAGAATGAAGTGGGATGGTGGCGACGATTCCTATTAAGGTATATATGTGGACCCGACTTCCGTGAGTTGGCATAAGGTGGCTAAAACAGGAGCGATCGACGGGCCAATGAGGTAGCACCTCTGATCGGACGCATTTCTTCGATACCATTCTATTACTTTGTGATTGATTTGTTGGCCACCCTTCGATTTTGATTTGGTAGTGTGTTCCGAGGTGGGTGGTAGTGGCTGCTATGCGTTTCCACCAGCCCGGATGCGTAATTGGTATATCTACCCTGGCATTGCCTAGTTGTGCCGTGTCACCTACCATATCGAGCTTTACTACGAGTTTGAATTTGTGCCGTAGCCTGTGGAGTATTGAGGGTAGCCCTCGATCTGGGAGTATGCTAATACTAGATAGACTACTGGGACTATTACGTGTTAAGGGCTATATGGGTAACCCCTTGACGCTATTAAAAAGTAAGTTTATTTTATATTAGACATTATTATAATAGCGTATATTACTACATAGTAGATAGTTTAACGGATCCTTAGAGGATGGTTATCCCAAACATCCTTTAAGTTACTTGTATTTCGGTTGTTATTTCACTTGAGTTGGATTTATTGATATAAGAATGTTAATCCTGACTCGAGTGTTTGTGTTTTGCTTTACGCTCGGGTCAGACTGAGTGATACAATATTCGAGACTCACCTTTGGAGTTGGAGCTTCTCTTGGAGATCCAGCTATCTATCCTGCTTTAAGTTGTTCATTTGATTCCAGTGATGTATTCAGATCTTGTATTTGATTATTGTATTGTGACATCTATGTACTCGTGACTTCTGTTGTATCTTGTTTAACTCTGTTATATATATATATATATAGTAGCTTCATGAACTGCTATTCTTTTGTTTCCGCTGCATTATTGTTATATTACTCTGTGTCTGTGATTATTTTATTTACTGTATATGCTGAGTTTTGCCAAAATTTAAATTAATAATCTGATATTTTGAGCAATTCAAATCCGACATGTATGGATGCAAATGGCTGAAAATTTCAGGATGTTACAGCCTATATATAGGCTGTTATAAACCCTAACAGCCTTTTTATTTTCTATTATCTGTACGTACAATTCTTTCTCATCTCCTCCTTACCAATGGCAGACAATCCAAACCCTAATTCACACTTCAAAATCCAAATTCCTTAAACCATAACAAATTATATATCGTTGGAAAGCTCTCGACGAGTGCAATCTTCTGCTGCAATTCGTTTTTCAATTCGAGTCACGGTTTGGCCAGAAATCATCGATTTATCCTCGGCCGTCCGTTGCTAGGGTTTTCGATCCAACGGTGGATCGTCGACTATATGAGGATTGGAGGGCACCGGCAGGTAGAGGCGTCGAGCAACATGCATCTATGGTCTTCGTTCTGGTCAGAGGCATCGGGGATCGCCCGGAAGCGGCGACCAAGTGCTGGCGACGGCGGAGCAAGGGGTAGGGCCGGTGGTGGCCGCACGTAGGCTATGGGGGCGGCTGAAGGGTTGCGTCGCGATGGAGGTGCTCAATCGTGGGTTCATGGGCCGTAGGAGCGGTGGTTCGTTGGTCAATGCAGCGGCTATGGACTACTGTGTAGGCTTGGTCGAACGATAGAGTTAAAGATGGTACAACTAATTACAATTTTGCCCTCTATTTTCTTTTATTTAATTTTAAATTTTCCAACCTTCTAACTATCATAACTTTTACATACGAGCTCGGATTCACGCGCGGTTTACTTTATTGTTTTGGTTGGATTCTGATATTTTTGGGTTTTTTGGTTTTATTTGGATTTTAAATCGACTAAAAATCAAAGGTGAGTGATTTAACCAACTCACAAATACTAAATCATCTTATGCTACTTGAATTAAATTTATGATGTGATTAGAAATTTATTGATTGTTGTTTGGTATTTTAAATCGTCATTTAAATTTAACTTGAAATCATTGAATTAAATTTCAATTTAAATTAATATTGAATTTAAATTGTTAGTTAAATACGTGATAATGATAACCAGTTAATTGTTGTGATCTATTGGTTGATTTGAATGCTGATTGTGATGGAAGCTTAATTGTTGACATTTTGGATGATTTGATGTTATGTTGATTTGATATGTTGATATCACACTGCAAGTCCCTTAGTTATTGTTAGTAAAATCACTATGAGTTGAAATGATACATACCCAAACGATCTTATAGATTAGGGAAAAATCATTTTGGGTTGAAATGATAAACCCAAGTGAATTTATGGATTTGGAAAATTGTGATTCGAGATATGGGTTGAAATGATATATATCCGGAAATTTAAATTTATTGCGAGTTGAAATGATATATATCTGTATCACTTGACCATAGGGTAAAAAAATTTATACGGACACCAGATTGGTTAAATTAAATGATTTTAAATCCTTAAATTTGAATCCAGTTAATTGATATTATTTTAAATGAAATAAAATTAGATTATATGAACTGAATTATTTTCAAAATCCAAGCTTTTAAAATGTTGAAATTGAAATTAGTTTAAATGAATTGTATAAAGAATTTAAATTGAAATCTTAAGTTGAATTTGAAATAAAATTGAAATTTATCAAAATTGAGTTATTTTAAATGTTTAAATATTTAAACTTTGAAACCTATTGAATTTGAAGTGGTTTAAATTGTAATTCAAACATGGATTTTAAATCGATATAAATTGAAATGGTTTTTAATGAAAATTTGAATTGAAATCTTTAGCCTTTTGAATTGAAATCGTTGAACTGAGATTGATTTAAATTGAATTTTTGGACTAAAGTTGATTTGAATTAATTTGTGAAATTGGAAGAAACAATTCTAATTTGAAACTATTTTCGATATAAACTCTTTTAATATACAAACTCTTTTAACATATAAACTATTTTTCTCATATAAACAATTTTAATATATTAACAAATTTTAATACATTAACTATTTTTAATATATAACCTATTTTAGTATATAAATATTTTTAATATATAAACTGTTTTAATCTATAACCTATTTTTAATATATAAACTATTTTAATATATATTTTAATTTAAATTTATAAACAACCTTTAATATATATATATATATTTATATATATATATTAATGTATAAACTATTTTTAATGTATAACTATTCCAATATATAAACTAATTTCAATATTCAAACTGTTTAAAGTTGGAACTGTTATGATTTAGATTCACTTGATTTAAATGCGGATATTTTGATATGATGGTTTAACCTATTTTATAGTGATGATTTTGAAAGCGAATATGATTTAAAGTGAATAATGATTTCGAAATTGAATATGATTTTGAAATGAATATGAGATTTTGATATGAAGTATGAACTGTTTGAAATGTAAAAGAACCATCCGGTGTGTAAAATATAACGATTTATTGTTAAAGAGACCGGGGTTAGATATTGTCATACTCTTTGCCAATTCCGAAACCACTTTAACAATTGTGCACCTGGTGGAGAATCCAGAACGAAGTAGGATAGTTTGGCGAATGCTTCTGGTATGAGATAAGAACGTAGTCCTGACCCCCTCGGGTCAGCTTGAGATGACTAAAACATGAGCAATTCACGGGCCAAGTGGGGTCGCTCCTCCGATCGGGCACACTTCTTCTATACCTTGTCTGTTACTTTGTGATTGATTGGTGGCCACCATCGATTTGATTATGGGGGTGTTGTTTCGAGGTGGGCGGTAGCTGCGGCTATGCGTTACCACCAGCCCGGACGTGCAAACGGTAGAATCCTACCCTAGCATTGCCTTGTTGTGCCTTGTCATCTGCCTTATCGAGCCAACTACAATTTTGGTTTGTGTCGTACCTATGGAGTGCTCCCTGATAGCCTACCGGTTTGGTGGAGTTTACAGTACTGTATAGACTATGACATTTATAAAATGTGTTAAGGGGGATATGGGTAACGCCTTTACGCTATTTTAATACTTTACTTTACTTTATTGATAGACACTACGTATATAGCGTATATTACTACATAGTAAATAGTTTAACAGGTCCTTAGGAGATTGGAATCCCGAACATCTCTTAAGTTATTGCATGCACATTATACACTAGATAGGAGATGTAAAATCCCGTAAATATCTCTAAAGCCATTACACTCATATTTATTTACTATTGATTTAACTTACATAAGATCTTTTAGTTCTGACTCGAGTGTTTTGTCTTTTCATTACGCTCGGGTCAGCCCGAGCATTTCAGTGTTGAAGACCTTATTTCTGGAGGATGAAGACGGAGTTTAGTATTATATTATTATTATTATTTCACTATAGCATGTTGTTCCGCTGCATTATTTATTTATTCATGTTGTATGTACAACTCTGATATATTGTAAAAGTGTAATCAAATGTTATTTTTAAAACAGCTTCATGAACTGTTTATCTGATTATTATATTTTGTCATTCCGCTGTGAGATTCTGTGTTTTGTTTTTCTTTCTTTTCTCTATTTTTCTTATTTACCCCATTAACTGTAACAACCGTGATTTTGATTACTGTCAAAATGAAAATGTAAAAATAGAAATTTTATAATGAGATTTGAAAAAAAAAGAAGAATTTGCATATTATTTGCAAAGTCAGTTGAAAATGCAAAATCATTTACAAGTTAGTGGAAAATAACCAAGCTATGCTGTAGCTCCATTTGCCTTTCACGTGTAACATGTATTGGTCCATTCAAAAACAATTTGAGCACTTTGCTGTCACTATATTTTGGAAAAGCAAAAGCTCTGTTGCTATCTTCATTATATTATGCAAGTAGGCTTTGCACGTTCCTTTGTCAAAATCATTTTGTAAATGACAAGTTGGAACATTTTCGGCTGCAACAAAGTTTTGAAAGCAAGTTAGAACACATATGTTATCCGCACATTATTTGCTAGCTGAGTTTGGCCATCATCATTTTTAGCTTGATGTGTCCTTTTCCTTCTTTATGCACGTCTCATATTAAATGCATATGTACAAATGAAGGCCAGCACATTATTTCTTTTGACTTTTACACATTTTGAAAGAAAAAATAATTACTGCAACATTATTTTGCTCCATCTTCTGAGTAGCCTTCGTCACAATCTTCTGCTCATTTTTTTCAGAAGCTCGGCTAACTCGTTACTGGCAGTCAAAATTCTTGCTTTCTGTTGGATCTAGGTGCTAACTGATTTTTGAGGCAATTCTAAAGTGAGTGCAACTCACATTTCTAATTTAAAACTATGCTGCCGGTATGTTTATTTCTTATTTTTGTGTAAAAAGGTTTTGCAAGTTAGTGGCTCTGGCCACATTTTTGTTAGGTGCTTGTATATGGTTCGTACGTGCATGCATTTTAGTGTAGCACCAAAACTTCATTTTTGCGTTTGCGTGAAAAAGCAAGTCCAGATCACTACTTTTGCATAATTTAATTATTTTGTTGGTGCAAATATATTGCCCAGGTTGCATTTTTCTAATACATTATTTGTGTGCAAATTGTAGTTCTGATCATATTACTTCATGCGTGCAAAATGTATGGCCAGGCATTTTTACTGCTTGCGTGAAAACAAAAATTGGGTCCAAGTCCAATTTTCGTTCTTTCATGTACATCATGTATTAAATCAAGAGTTCAAGTTATTTCCTCCCGTGCGTGAATGTACGTTGTGCATTTTTGCACTTCTATTTTGCACGCATATTGCCAAGCTATATTTTTCTCATAATTTGCATGCATGTGGTAGTACACGTGTAATTGGTTCAAACATTTTAAACTGCCTATCTCATTCGAGTGTGTACGTGTATATTGCCATGCAGTGCAATATTTTTGATGCATATATGGTAGTGCAGTCTATTGTTTAATTTACGTTGAACCGGCGTTTTGTTTTTAAACGGATTTCGTTGTTGTGTTTTATAACGGATTTTTACCCCGGTGTTTATATTTGAAGTATGTTGTTTTGATGAGAGTTTTGACGGAAAAAAAATTACTGTTGTTTTGACTTCAGTAACCGTCAATTTAAAAGTGAATTTTCAAGCGGCTATCCCGCAACGCTGATTTGATATCCATTTTTATGGTGTTTTGTGAAGCGCAATTTCTTTGTCGAAATTGCTATAGATGTTGCTATTTTAATCACGTGTTTTTAAAATCATTTTAAATTATGTTGATTTTCTAGTTATCTTATTTTGATTTCTAGATTTTTGTGTATTGCTGTTTCTAATTCAATTATGAATTTGGAAGTTGATTTTGATGGTGTTTAATGAGATTTCTTCATTTAAACTATGTTGATTATTTATGCTGAATAGTCTCATTCGAGATTATGATAAATTGGTTTTAATGTTGTTTATGTTGTAACTCATTCCTAAGTTTAAATTAGACCGATTCGTTTATTATTTTCTCTTAAATAATACTCGGGTCAGACCGAGTTATTTCAGGATAATCGCTATCTATGATTCAGTTGCTGCTTCAGCTTTTGGGGATTTCACCTCATCTTTTGTTTAGGCTTCGAGGTGTTACTTTTGGTGTATTGACTCTCGTCTCATGTATGATATGATGTCCTTGTATATGTACATTTGGTTCATGTGAACTATCGAGTGTTGTAGCATGTATCCAGACTTGTCTTCCGCTATGTCTGATATTTCTGTTCTGATGTGATTATACTTATCCGTGTTGTTGCTATTATGAGTTGTTCTGAATTTTTAATTAAGCCACCTTGGTTTCGTTTTAGATTTGGATTGAATGTATATCGTTGGGAGTAATTTACACAACTCCTATCGATGTAATCAATACTCATCTAAGGCATAGCTTACGGATGGTCGCTTCTAACAAGCCTTATTCTTCGCAATAGCAGACGTTATTCCTTATAATAACATTTGTTATTGTGAGTATAGAGGTGGGGCGTCGCATTAACAATCCTCCGTTTTGAATGGTTTGATTTGACATGTGTGATTTATTGTCGATTTAAACTGTCCAAAAAGGTGGGTCGTTACAACCCGAGATAATAAGAAGCAAAGCATAACACCTCGAGTCAGACAATAATCTAGTGTGAGCGATAAGCAATCTCAAAATACTATATAAATTGATATAATAAAGAAAAATAGCATGAAGAATCATACCTGACCGCTCCTTGCATCTAAAGAGTTAGCATATAATAATAATATGCTCATCTACTAACATCATAAAGTGTACAAACATCCTAGTACACTATCGGGTGTATAGATATCGATCTTCTGGATACCTACGTCATGTGACAACCCTAGAGAGATAAGCAACACAACAAACTTAACATTCATCAAACAATCCTCACCGTCACTCAATGTGCTTTGGATATATCATAACTTGTATAACCATTCCTCTACTGGGGATTAATGGAAAAATCCATGTTTTCTATGTACTTGAACACCTACCCATAACTGACACTAGATCCCTTCCTCGATCTAGGGTATATAAATCCCATCAATGATATGAGGTAACAGACTACGTACCCAATGAGCATCCTCATAACACCTCTGCTTGCAAGTACACTAGAAAACACTTCGAGTATCAGCGATCCCTTCGCATGCATAACCGAGCCCTTCTTCGCTCCATCTGTTTACTTTCATCATTACGAAACCCTTTAACATTCCATTTTCCACCATTGCACCATTCAACATTTTATTCACGAGTTTTCTTCCTCGAAGCCACCCCGGTGGATCATCATCACGACCTCATCGATCGAGTCACCGTCATCGAAACACTTTTAGACATCCACGTCCGTTATAGAACCAACACATTAAAGTTCTAAAGCCATCTTGAAAAAGCATAACGCCTTCTCCTTGTCATTTACTATGTTTCCTCATCGTGTCACCATCGTCGAAAAAGAACATCGAACCAATGCACGAATGAATGTACACATCCATTAACACCACACTTGCACGTCCCCCAAGAACACGCCAGCATTCGCCATCACTAACATAGTCGGCACCGACCATGTATCGTTGCACCGACCTTGTATATTTTGCACCGGCCATGTAGGTCAGTGCCAAACTTAGCCATAGTTGCCAAGTATCAAAGTACTTCATCTTTCCTTACTCTGGTGCTAACCCGAAGTACCTTACCCAAGTCCCAAAGCTTTTGCATGAAATCAATGAAATATACATGGTCGGTATCGACCAATGTTCTTCCTCTCAAATTTGACTAAGTCCAAATTTCCACTTCCCCATACTATCTCGTGCATGTCTCGGAGCCTTTGCATTGAAAAACCTAATGTGTCCCCTCCTTTAACTTGAAGCTTACCCAATATCGAGATGATTTTTTCCCCATCCAAATTCGTCCGAGTCCACACAAATGTCGATATGATTCTTCCCAAGTGCTACCCAAAGCATTAGTTCCCAAAACCCAAGGCAATACTTATTTTGAGCCGAAGCACACCACTAACCTAATTTTGGTCACCATCGACCGTACTTCTACACTACCGATCATAAATGATGACCATAGTTTAGGTTATCAAATCAACCCTAATCCGCTTGCAGCTTATTTTGGGCCTTTTAGGACTGCAAAGAACATCATATCCAAATTTCATCATGTTTTGGGCACGTTGATGCCACTTGCACTAAACGACGTACACCTGAGCATTGCATGTCATTTATTTTATGATTAATATATCATAATAAATTTGTAACGACTGCCCTACACCTTCGACATCTAATATACCTTTATAGGGCGTTGCTACGGTACCTGACCGTTGTAGGATGATTGTAAAGGCTGAAAATAAATCAAACAATCACAGAATTTATCGTACATCTCATAGCGCATCGAATAAAATATAATAATCATCATAGATATAAAAAAGACGAGACAGTAATAACTAAACGAACCATAATATCATAGTACACGGGTTTACAAAGTTATACAAAATAGTAATAGAGTTTATATAACAAGAAATAAACTCAAAATGTAATTGTCTCTAAATAATGTAAATGAACATTATCTAGGCTCCACAGTATCGTACAGTGGAATAAACAATAATAATCCCACATATAAGTATGCAAAAGCATCGCCTCCTGCTCATCCATATGTATGGCACCACATGTCACCTAAACGTGTCGTCTATCCTACTCATTTAAGAGTACTTGAGATAATAAGAAGAAAAGTATAAAACCTCGAGTCAAACAACAGTCTGGTGTAAGAAGTAAGAAATCACAAAATACTATATAAATTGATATGGTAGAGAACAATAGTATGAAGAATCATACCTGATCTGTCCCTACATCTAAAGTGTTAAGACATAATAATAATATTCTAATCTATTAACATCATAAAGTGTACAAACATCCCGGTACACTATTAGGTGTATAGATATCGATCTCCTGGAAACCTATGTCATGTGACAATCCTAAAGCGACAAACAAACATAGCATCCATCAAACAATCATCACTATCACTCCTAGATATATGATTACTCATATGATCATCCCTTTGTCAGGGATTAATAGAAAAATCCCAGTCTTTATGTACCTATAGACCAGCCCATAGCTAACACTAGATCCCTTCCTCGATCCATGGTATATGGATCCCATCAATAATCCGGGGTAGCTGACTAAGTACCCAATGAGCCTCCTCATGAGACCCTTGCTTACATGTATACTAGAAAACACTCTAAATATAATTGATCCCTTTGCACGCGTATCCAAGCCCTTCTTTGTTCTCATTCATCATTACATGATCCTTCAACGTTCCATTTTCCACAAAAGAACCCTTCAACGTTTTATTCACGTATTCCTTTCCTTGAATCCACCTTGGTGGATCGTCATCACAACCCTATTGATAGAGTCACCATCATCAGTACACTTCTAGACGTCCACATCAGTCGTAGAAACAACACATCAAAGTTTCGAAGCCATCATGTCGAAGTATCATAACTTTGCATCATCGTTTACTATCTTTCTTCATCGCACCACCATCGTCGAAAATGAACTTTGAACAAATGCACGAACATAAGTGAACGTCCACCAACACCACATGTGTCCGTCCCTCTAAGACTACGCCTTTATTGGCCGTCACCTGACATAGTCGGCATTGGCTATGTATGGTCGACAGCTACCATGTAGTTCAATACCAAACTTGGACAAAGTTGCCAAGTATCGAAGTAAATCATCTTGCCTGCTCCTGTGCCAACCCGAAGTCACTTTACCCAAGACCTGAAGCTTTTACATGAAATCACCGCGGTACACATGGTCGGTACCGACCATGTGTGTTCCTCTCAAATTTGGTTGCATCCAAATTTCCACTTCCCTATACTATCTTGTGCTTATCCTGGAGCCTCTGTATTTAAAATTTGAAGCATCTCCTCCTTTAACTTGAAGCTTCCCTAATACCATGATGATTTTTCGCCCATCAAAAAATCGTCTAAGTCCATACCAATGTTGATCTTATTCTTCCCAAGCGCAACCCGAAGCATTAGTTCCCAAAACCCGAAGCTATCCTTGTTTTGACCCGAACCACTTCACCACCAACCCAATGTGATCACCACCGACCATACCCCTCCACTACCGACCATAAATGATGACCAAAAGTTATGCTATCAAATGAACTTCAATCTATTTCCAACTTGTTCAGGGGCCTCTTGAGACTTCAAAGAACATCAAATTCAAATTTCATCACGTTTTGAGCACTTTGGCGCCACTTGTACCAAAAGACGTACCATAATTCTAACTACACAAAAAACAATACAAAAATTAAACACCACTCCATATCATCCAAGCAATACATATAAATCATCCAAAACACAATTTTACTCTCATGAATCATCCAAAGTTTAATTTTTTATAAACTAGCAATTATAGTTGGTAAATGGTATGAACATATCAAAATCCCAATCTATTTTTTAAATACAGTTTTAGGGTATTATTAACATTAAATCTAGGTTTGAAATCATTTTAACTATGAAAATCGCTTTAAAATTCATAATCTAACTATATCTACGTATATAGTAAAGTGGAAGAAGCAATATCACTCACCAAACATAAAATTTATCCAATTTCCAGTGCAAATCAGAGATGAATATGATGGCATGGATTCCAAAATAGTCAAAACAGTAATCTTGAGATTTTCCTCGTTACTTACCTCTTAATGATGTGATTTAAGCTAATTAAAGTATGAAAAAGAGGAGCTTTTAGATTAAAATCAAAATAATGGAGGTGGAGGTTTGTTTTGGGAAGTGCGAAAATGATTTAGAACTATCCCATCATTCCTAATTAGGCACAAATCCCATAATGGGTTAGTGTGCTTAAGTTTGGACTTAATTAACAACCCACTAATCTGGCAACAGTAGTCTAAATTAAAACGGCCGTATGGCCCGTATCACCTAAACGGTAAATCCAAATTCTTATTATGACCACTCTACGGGAAGAGAAACCATCATCCTAATCGAAAAAAAGTTGTTTATCTTAATTCGAATATCAAAAGTTATAAGTCTTACAATATTTTTATGGTCAAAACTGTACGATAAAAAATTCTAAGGGTATAAAATGTCCCAAGTAGATATTCTCCAAAATTATAGACATACAAGTAGTTCAAATGGATTTAAAAAAATATTTTATGGTACTCTGATACATAAAATACGGATCGTTACAAATTTTATCTAATATTGCACAATAAAATTGTATTTAGAAAAGTTCTAATTATGGCCCTACCAGGGTTTGAACTTCTGACATCTAGTCTCTAAATCCGATGATTTTACACCGGGATACAGAAGCATGTGTATAATGGTAATAACAACAAAAATTCTATCTTGTTCAACTTTGACCAATGATTTGAATTTTGATTACATATGTTAGAACATTCTAACGATTGTTGAGAAAATAATTCCATTACGCAATTTATGTAACTTATAAGACGACATAAGAGTTTGACATTATGTGATACAGGATTCAAAATTGATTTGATATACATGCGCAAACATTTGGGACGATGTCTTAAACAAGGGCAGGGATATGCTTATTTTTATGTACCGTCATATTTTTGGTTAATGTTATAGGTATGATGGCAGAGTTTTGTGGTTCATAGCATACAAAGATTATCCCTTAATAGTAGAACAAAAAAAATACAAGATAAAGAAGAAGAATTTAATGGATAAATGAACCAAGGATGAGAACGTGGGATACATGAAGGAATCATGTTGCAGACACTTCGAATCAGACTTTAGTTGGCATCGACCATGTAGGTCAGTGCCAAACTTGGCCATAGTTTCCAAGTATCAAAGTACTTCATCTTTCCTTGCTCTGGTGCTAACTCGAAATACCTTACCCAAGACCTAAAGATTTTGCATGAAATCAATGAAGTATACATGGTCGGTATCGACCAATGTTCTTCCTCTCAAATTTGACTAAGTCCAAATTTCCACTTCCCTATACTATCTCGTGCATGTCTCGGAGCCTTTGCATTGAAAAAGCTAATGTGTCCCCTCCTTTAACTTGAAGCTTACCCAATATCGAGATTATTTTTCCCTATCCAAATTCGTCTGAGTCCACACAAATGTCGATCTGACTCTTCCCAAGTGCTACCCAAAGCATTAGTTCCCAAAACCCAAGGCAATACTTATTTTGAGCCGAACCACACCACTAACCCAATTTTGGTCACCATCGACCATACTCCTACACTACCGATCATAAATGACGACCATAGTTTAGGTTATCAAATCAACCCTAATCTGCTTTCAGCTTATTTTGGGCCTTTTAGGACGTCAAAGAACATCATATCCAAATTTCATCATGTTTTGGGCACTTTGATGCCACTTGCACTAAAGGACATACACTTGAGCATTGCTTGTCATTTATTTTATGATTAATATATCATAATAAATTTGTAACGACCGCCCTACACATTCGGCATCCAATATACCTTTATAGTGCGTTGCTACGGTACCCGACCGATGTAGGATGATTGTCAAAGCGGAAAATAAATCAAACAATCATAGAATTTATCGTACATCTCATAACTCATCGAATAAAATATAATAATTATCATAGATACAAAAAAGACAAGGCAGTAATAACTAAACGAACCATAATATCAGAGTACACGGGTTTACAAAGTTATACAAGATAGTAATAGAGTTTATATAACTAGAAATAAACTCAAAATGTAAGTGTCTCTAAATAATGTAAATGAACATTATCTAGACTCCACAGTGTCGTACAGTGGAATAAACAATAATAATCCCACATATAAGTATGAGAAAGCATCACCTCTTGCTCGTCCATATGTGTGGCACCACATGTCACCCAAACGTGTCGTCTATCCTACTCATTTAAGAGTACCTGAGATAATAAGAGGAAAAGTATAAAACCTCGAGTCATACAACAGTCTGGTGTAAGAAGTAAGAAATCACAAAATACTATATAAATCTATATGGTAGAGAACAATAGTATGAAGAATCATACCTCGTCTGTCCCTACATCTAAAGTGTTAACACATAATAATAATACTCTAATCTACTAACATCATAAAGTGTACAAACATCCCGGTACTCTATTAGGTGTATACATATCGATCTCCTGGAAACCTATGTCATGTGACAATCCTAAAACGACAAATAAACATAGCAAACATAGCATCCATCAAACAATCATCACTATCACTCCTGGATATATGATTACTCATATGATCATCCTTTTGTCAGGGATTAATAGAAAAATCCCGGTCTTTATGTACCTAAAGACCAGCCCATAGCCGACACTAGATCCCTTCCTCGATCCATGGTATATGGATCCCATCAATAATCCGGGGTAGCCGACTAAGTACCCAATGAGCCTCCTCACGAGACCCTCGCTTACATGTACACTAGAAAACACTCTAAGTATAAACGATCCCTTTGCACACATATCCAAGCCCTTCTTTGTTCTCATTCATCATTACAGAACCATTCAATGTTCCATTTTCCACAATAGAACCCTTCAACGTTTTATTCGCATGTTCCTTTCCTTGAACACACCTTGGTGGATCATCATCACATCCCCATTGATCGAGTCACCATCATTAGTACACTTCTAGACGTCCACATCAGTTGTAGAATCAACACATCAAAGTTTCGAAGCCATCATGTCGATGTGTCACAACTTCGCATCATCGTTTACTATCATTCTTCATCGCACCACCATCGTCGAAAATGAACTTTGAACGAATGCACGAACATAAGTACACGTCCACCAACACCACATGTGTTCATCCCTCTGAGACTACGCCTTTTTTGGCCATCACTAGACATAGTCGGCATTGGTTATGTATGGTCGACAACGACCATGTAGTTCAATACCAAACTTGGACAAAGTTGCCAAGTATCGAAGTAAATCATCTTGCCTGGTCCTGTGCCAACCTGAAGTCACTTTACCTAAGACCTGAAGCTTTTGCATGAATTCCTTACGGTACACATGGTTAGTACCGACCATGTTTGTTCCTCTCAAATTTGGCTACGTCCAAATTTCCACTTCCCTATACTATCTTGTGCTTATCCCGGAGCCTTTGTATTTAAAATATGAAGCATCCCCTCCTCTAACTTGAAGCTTGTCTAATACCATGATGATTTTTCGCCCATCAAAAAATCGTCTAAGTCCATACCAATGTTGATCTTATTCTTCCCAAGCGCAACTCGAAGCATTAGTTCCCAAAACCCGAAGCTATCCTTGTTCTGACCCGAACCACTTCACCATCAACCCAATTCTGATCACCACCGACCATACCCCTCCACTACCGACCATAAATGATGACCAAAAGTTATGCTATCAAATCAACTTCAATCTGTTTCCAACTTGTTCAGGGGCCTCTTGAGACTTCAAAAAATATCAAATTCAAATTTCATTATGTTTCGAGAACTTTGGCACCACTTGTACCAAAAGACGTACCATAATTCTAACTACACAAAAAAAACAATACACAAATTAAACACCACTCCATATCATCCAAGAAATACATATAAATCATCCAAAACACAATTTACTCTCATGAATCATCCAAAATCTAATTTTTTTTATAAACTAGCGATTATAGTTGGTAAATGGTTTGAACATATCAAAATCCAAATCTATTTATTAAATAAAGTTTTAGGGTATTATTAACATTAAATCTAGGTTTGAAATCATTTTAACTACGAAAATCGCTTTAAAATTCATAATCTAACTATATCTACGTATATAGTAAAGTAAAAGAAGCAATACCACTCACCAAACATAAAATTTATCCAATTTAAAATGCAAATCGGAGATGAATATGATGGCATGGATTCCAAAATAGTCCAAACAGTAATCTTGAGATTTTCCTCGTTACTTACCACCTAATGATGTGATTTAAGCTAATTAAAGTATGAAAAAGACGAGCTTTAGATTAAAATCAATAATGGAGGTGGAGGTTTGTTTTGGGAAGTGCGAAAATGTTTTAGATCTATCCCATCATCCCTAATTAGGCACAAATCCCATAATGGGTTAGTGGGCTTAAGTTTGGACTTAATTAATTACCTGCTAATCTGGCCAGTAGTAGTCTAAATTAAAATGGCCATATCACCTAAACGGTAAATCCAAATTCTTAATATGACCACTCTACGGGAAGAGAAACCATCATCCTAATCTAAAAAAAGTTGTTTTAGATCTTAATTCGACTTATATCAAAAGTTATAAGTCTTATAATATTTTTATGGTCAAAACTATTGGATAAAAAATTCTAAGGGTATAAAACGTCCCAAGTAGATATTCTCCAAAATATAGACATACAAGTTCAAATGGATTTTAAAAAATATTTTATGATACTCTGATACGTAAAATACGGATCGTTACAAAATTTATCTAATATTGCACAATAAAATTATATTTATAAAAGTTCTAATTACGGCCCTACCAGGGTTTTAACTTCTGACATCTAGTCTCTAAATCCGATGATTTTACACCGGGATACAGAAGCTTGTGTATAATAATAACAACAACACAAATTCGATCTTGTTCAACCTTGACCAATGATTTGAATTTTGATTACATATGTTAGAACAATCTAACGATTGTTGAACAAATAATTCCATTACACAATTTATGTAACTTATAAGGCGACTGACAAGTTTGACATTATGTGATACAAGATTCGAAATTGACTTGATATACACGCGCACACGTTTGGGACGATGTCTTGAACAAGGGCGGTGATATGCTTATTTTTATGTATCGTAATATTTTTGGTTAATGTTAGAGGTATGATGGCAGAGTTTTGTGGTTCATAGCATACAAAGATTATCCCTTAATAGTAGAACAAAAAAAATACAAGAAGAAGAAGAATTTAATGGATAAATGAACCAAGGATGAGAACGTGGGATACATGAAGGAATCATGGTGCAGACACTTCGAATCAGACTTTAGTTGGCATCGACCATGTATCTTTTGCATCCACTGTGTAGGTCAGTGCCAAACTTGGCCATAGTTGCCAAGTATCAAAGTACTTCATATTTCCTTGCTCTGGTGCTAACCCGAAGTACCTTACCCAAGACCCAAAGCTTTTGCATGAAATCAACGAAGTATACATGGTCGGTATCGACCAATGTTCTTCCTCACAAATTTGACTAAGTCCAAATTTCCACTTCCCCATACTATCTCGTGCATGTCTCGAAGCCTTTGCATTGAAAAACCTAATGTGTCCCCTCCTTTAACTTGAAGCTTACCCAATATCAGGATGATTTTTCCCCCATCCAAATTCGTCCGAGTCCACACAAATGTCGATCTGACTCTTCCTACGTGCTACCCAAAGCATTAGTTCCCAAAACCCAAGGCAATACTTATTTTGAGCCGAAGCACACCACTAACCCAATTTTGGGCACCATCGACCGTACTCCTACACTACCGATCATAAATGACGACCATAGTTTAGGTTATCAAATCAACCCTAATCTGCTTGCAGCTTATTTTGGGCCTTTTAGGACTTCAAAGAACATCATATCTAAATTTCATCATGTTTTGGGCACTTTGATGCCACTTGCACTAAACGACATACACCCGATCATTGCATGCCATTTATTTTATGATTAATATATCATAATAAATTTGTAACGACCACGCTACTCCTTTGGCATCCAATATACATTTATAGTGCGTTGCTACGGTACCCGACCGATGTAGGATGATTGTCAAGGCTGAAAATAAATCAAACAATCACATAATTCATCGTACATCTCATAGCGCATCGAATAAAATATAATAATCATCATAGATATAAAAAAGATAAGACAGTAATAACTAAACGAACCATAATATCAGAGAATACGGGTTTACAAAGTAATACAAGATAGTAATAGAGTTTATATAACTAGAAATAAACTCAAAATGAAAATGTCTCTAAATAATGTAAATGAACATTATCTAGGCTCCACAGTGTCGTACAGTGGAATAAACAATAATAATCCCACATATAAGTATGAGAAAGCATCGCCTCCTGCTCGTCCATATGTATGGCACCACATGTCACCCAAACGTGTTGTCTATCCTACTCATTTAAGAGTACCTGAGATAATAAGAAGAAAAGTATAAAACCTCGAGTCATACAACAGTCTGGTGTAAGAAGTAAGAAATCACAAAATACTATATAAATCGATATGGTAGAGAACAATAGTATGAAGAATCATACCAGATCTGTTCCTACATCTAAAGTGGTAACACATAATAATAATATTCTAATCTACTAATATCATATAGTGTACAAACATCCCAGTACACTATTAGGTGTATAGATATCGATCTCCTGGAAACCTATGTCATGTGACAATCCTAAAGCGACAAACAAACATAGCAAACATAGCATCCATCAAACAATCATCACTATCATTCCTCAATATACGATTACTCATATGATCATCCCTTTGTCAGGGATTAATAGAAAAATCCCGGTCTTTATGTACCTAAAGACCAGCCCATAGCTGACACTAGATCCCTTCCTCGATCCATGGTATATGGATCCCATAAATAATCCGAGGTAGCTGACTAAGTAACCAATAAGCCTCCTCATGAGACCCTTTCTTACATGTACACTAGAAAACACTCTAAATATAAATGATCCCTTTGCACGTGTATCCAAGCCCTTCTTTATTCTCAGTCATCATTACAGAACCCTTCAACGTTCCATTTTCCACAATAGAACCCTTCAACGTTTTATTCACGTGTTCCTTTCCTTGAACCCACCTTGGTGGATCGTCATCACAACCCCATTGATCGAGTCACCATCATCAGCACACTTCTAGACGTCCACATCAATCGTAGAAACAACACATCAAAGTTTCGAAGCCATCATGTCGAAGTATCACAACTTCACATCATCGTTTACTATCTCTCTTCATCACACCACCATCGTCGAAAATGAACTTTGAACGAATTCCCTAATGGGTTAGTGGGCTTAAGTTTGGACTTAATTAACTACCCATTAATCTCGTCAGAGTAGTCTAAATTCAAATAGCCATATAACCTAAACGGTAAATTTAAATTCTTAATATGGGCCACTCTACGGAAAGAGAAACTATCATTCCAATCTAAAAAAAAGTTGTTTTAAATCATAATTCGATTCATATCAAAAGTTTTAAGTCTTACAATATTTTCATGGTCAAAATTGTCCGATAAAAAATTCTAAGGGTAGAAACGTCCCAAGTAGATATTCTCCAAAATTATAGACATACAAGTTCAAATGGATTTTTTAAAAAATATTTTACGATACTCTGATACGTAAAATACGCGTCGTTACAAAATTTATCTAACATTGCACAATAAAATTGTATTTTTAGCAGAAACTAAAATATAAATGTAATTTTTCAATATTACCACATGCAACACACGAGTTACACACTAGTAGAATGTATGAACTATAGAAAAGTTCTAATTACGGCCCAACCAAGGTTTGAACTTCTGACATCTAGTCTCTAAATCCGATGATTTTACACCGGGATACAGAAGCTTGTGTATAATAATAATAACAACACTAATTCGATCTTGTTCAACTTTGACCAATGATTTGAATTTTGATTACATATGTAAGAACATTCTAACGATTGGTGAGCAAATAATTCCATTACGCAGTTTATGTAACTTATAAGACGACAGACAAGTTTGACATTATGTGATACAAGATTCGAAATTGACTTGGTATACATGCGCATATCGTTTGGGACGATGTCTTGAATAACAAGGGCAGGGATATGCTTGTTTTTATGTACCGTCATATTCTTGGTTAATGTTAGAGGTATGATGGCAGAGTTTTGTGGTTCATAGCATACAGAGATTATCCCTTAATAGTAGAACAAAAAAAAAAAAATACAAGAAGAAGAATAATAATAATAACTTAACGGATAAATGAACCAAGGATGAGAATTGAACGTGGGATACGTGAAGGAATCATGGTGCAGACACTTCGAATCAGACATTAGTTGGCAATTTTTTTGTACAGGAAGCTTATTGTTCAATCAATTTATTTGCTGCAGTTGCAGCTAGCCATGACTCGTTTTATTTGATTCATGGGCTTGTCTTAGTCTGGTTAGAAAATTAGGTAAATACGATTAGTCGATCTCCAGTTACATCCGAACCTGAAAGCAATTATCTGATCAAAAACTAGGATCGCACTTGGATATGATAGAGCTTACCTATACGAATCATTCAATTTCTGTGATGATAGAAATTATATTGAAACAGGAGGGTGATCCTATACTAATAATGTAGGTAGATATAAGCATTTCATTCTGCCTCGCCTTGTTATTCGTCACATAAAAACTACTCATAGTCAATAATAGCTTGGACTATCAAGTCAAATGAAAGCCGCCATAGCAGGCGTACAGAGCAAGGCGACAGTAGCATGCCGACCTCCGAACAAGTTGTGCATATATATACCAGACAAGTTGTGCATATATACAAACAAGTAGTCTGTCTTCTTCTTAGGCCAATAAAAACCTGCCATGATTGCACTTCCATATACATGCATCAAGCATGGCCAATTAGTCGCCATGCATTTACGTACGTACATCACATGCCCTCCTCTTATAAATACGCATACCCAATTACTCATATATTACATTATCATAACACTCAACAATCCAACAATGGCATCAACAACCAGTTTCATTCTTGTGGCTGTCTTCGCCTTCATGACGGTAATCCTGTGTTCTGGAGCACGTGAACTTCTCGACCTTCCTGCCCTGCCAGCACTCCCAGCCCTGCCTGCACTCCCTGCCCTGCCTGCAGCAGCTGCCTTGCCCGCACTACCCGCCCTGCCTGCAGCAGCTGCCCTGCCCGCACTCCCGGCCCTGCCTGCAGCAGTTGCCCTGCCCGCTCTACCTGCCCTGCCAGCAGCAGCTGCCCTGCCCGCACTCCCGGCCCTTCCTGCAGCAGTTGCCCTCCCTGCACTCCCTGCCCTGCCTGCAGCAGCTGCCCTGCCCGCACTACCCGCCCTGCCCGCAGCAGCTGCCTTGCCCGCACTACCGGCCTTACCAGCACAAGCTGCTCTGCCGGCTCTCCCGACCCTGCCCGCAGCAGCTGCCCTGCCCGCACTAGCTGCCCTTCCAACCCTACCGGCACTGCCTGCACTAACAGTGCCGACCCTTCCGGCAATTCCGGGCTTACCAGGCCTTCCAGCCAGGAAGCTTTCTAAGGTTCTGGTTTAATTAATCACGTATTTCCTGACAAACTAAGGGAAGTGCGAACGTGGTGTCAATCCATGTTCTAGTTATATTACATATAGGTCTCATCCTAGGTTAGGTGATGACATATATCTTTTACTTGACTGTACTTTGTTATAACGATCGACGATGATCATAGCTAGGTAGGTGGATGTGTTACAACTTACAATTCCCACCTAATTCATCCTAATATTGTAACTCGTAGCAAATGTACTGATGTTTATGTAACTCGTGATGGTTAAGTGGCTGTAACCTTTGTCTTCTGGTCTATATGACATGTTATCTGTATATATTGGTCACGAGAATGTACAAGTAATAGGCTGCAAGTATATCTAATATTTCTTGTTTCAATATTTGAATTAAAGATCAAACATCACTATGGTGAACTCTGAAAGAAATATGTAATATACACCCATCTGACCATATATATAACATACACCAATCTGATGACATATTAATTTAATAGGTGTACGACAATGTACAAGCAATAGGTGCGACCGGATAAAATGACCAACTGCATTGACCCATTTTGGAAGGGTACCCTACGGTGTGGTTGGATTATGCATGTACTAGCACACCATGCACACAATTAACGCGCATGCGCATGTGTATAATACTAAAAGAACTTTAGCCTTATATATCGATTCTACTCTTCTTCCTTTCACCCTTGTTCATTCTCTTTTGCTCCTCCATCAATTAGTCGTTATAAATTGACGAATCGAACACTTTTGCTGTCATAAAGATATTACCGTTTTTCAACGCAACAACTTATTTGTGTTGAAGATAATTGGAGATTTGATTTTATTGAATACAAAAATACTTTTTTACTTCTTTATTATGTTATACAACTCATAACTAACTATTTATAGTTACGTTGCTTAGAGTCTAAGTAATTATTCAATAGGAAAAATATTATAATAAGGGAAAGCCTGAATATTTGAATATCCTCGATTTATTTCTTAACATATACTAAATATATCTTAACTGTTGAAAATTCTAGGAGCATCTTCAAATTTTGATACCACTATTGAAAATTTTAATAAAAACAAGAAGGAGAAGTAACTGCTAATTTGTAAATGGAGATTGAGCGATGAATATTCTGTAAATAGGGCTGTCAATATATACCCAAAAAATCCGAAATCCATCCGCATCCGCAAAGCGGATGAATATCCGATATCCGAAAATTCTTGATAAATCTATTTTCTAAAATTCTCCAAATTACATATTAGTTAACTTCAGATTATTCTCTATGCTTAATTTGGCATTTCCATAAATACAAAGATTAAAAATGTCAACATAATCAATGTTTTCTAAAAACCAAGTTTATTTCCAATATCCCCCGTAAACTTGGTTTTGTAGCTCTCAGCAAAATTTCCAAACTTTGTATTTTACATGCTTCGGTAGGAATAAGGATATTATCCAACATTTCTTATTGTGTTAACGTTCTTCCCCAATGTTGAGATCATCAATGCAATTTCACGAATCTTTATTGTGCTCCATTTATTTCGTCCTTCGTCATTAACATAGAATACTCCAAAAATGTAAGCGTTTTAACTTCCATCTTCGTTCAATGTCATAAATTTTGAATGAGTCATATATGTTATTTTACCATTCTTTTTTAATTTTACTCTTACAATCTTTGACCCATTCAATTTCTTTATGCAATTTCCAAATTTGACTTTCGCATGAGATTTCAAAACACATTGATTGAAAAATAAAATTGTTCGAAATAGAAAGGATATAATCTTTATTCACAACTTTGTTGTCAACGCTATAATGTTCATCACTTGTCTCTTTGACTCCCCCTTTGATCATTTCTATTTGTACTTCTTTAATATTATTTGTTTCCATTTCTTCAAAAAAATTATTATATTTTAAATCTTCCTCCAATCTCTTGAATTTCTTCTCCTTGATTTACTACTTCTTGATTTTCTTCTCCTTTGCTTTCACATATTTTATCATTTGCATCATCCTTGTTGACTTTGTCTTCTTCATCTTCGTCTTTTTCATTCTCCTCCATGTTTAATTTCTTGATAGTCCCATTTTTCACATCCTCGATTTCTATAAGCTCTTCATCATTTATACTTTCGATTCTCTCTTCACTTGCTTTATTGATCGTTGGTAGCTCGCAGCTTTCTCCTCCAGAACATTCTTCATTTTCTCTTTCTCCTTTACTACATTCTCTCTTAGCTCGTTGTTTTTCTTTTCATCCTTTTCACCGGCTAACATATTTTCTTCAACATACTATATATCTTTCTTTTAGTGTTAATTTGCCTGATCAATGGATTGTTGGTTATTTTTAGGTTTCATGAACAAACTATATTTTTTTAAATGTAAGTATGATGTAAAATGACTACATATACGAGATTGAAGATATAGTGGTAATTGTTGGCTGTGATATCCCATGCAAACAATTCAGCATTATTTTTTCACCTTCGCGTCAAAGAAAAGCTATACCTGTGTTCGTACTATATACATAATTCATATGCGTGACACGGCTAGTGGTAAAAAACGAAACCATGCCAGAACTAACCAAACTAGCAGTATCAGAGCATAGACAAATATTTTGCATACAACTAATCAACTAAATATATAGTCTGAAATTACTAAGATTCATCCGCACACCTTTTTGTTTATGTACATGCAAACGTATATGATTTCAGCAGATCAAGGATTAATAGTAACCTCATGTTTAAGGCACCAAAATAATGTCAGAATTTAGGCTTTGGGTCATTTTGCCATGGTTGTTTTGGGGTAGATGGAGTTAATTAATTCATTTACAACCTACATCATGTAGCACACATGCATAGTCTGAGGAATTATATCCTAGGGTTAAGGAAAGTATAAATTAAGGTCTGAAAAGTATAAATTAAGATCTTCTAATGTTGGTAAAGTATTATTTTATATCTTAGAGTTAAGGAAAGTATAAATTAAGGTCTACTAATATTGGTAAAGTATTATTTTATAGCTGTCAACTCTTGTATTATAAATAGACGTGTATATGCAATACAAACGATATCTTCTTCTCCTAAATATTTATGAGTTTATCATGATATCAGAGCCTCTTTAAATTAGATTTTTTTTCCAAATAAAAACTCTATTTCGTAATGCTTGAAAATTAATATCATAATTTTGCTGAGAATATAGGCAGCTCTCGTCAAGGAGGTGCGCAAGACAATCGGGGAGGCGGATCGTGCTAGTGCTCCGACTTTGATCGATGATCAATGAGCACAATTTATGCCTGCAATCAAGGGTTTAAAACCCTCTCCTTCCTCAACTGAAAAATTATTTGGTACGTATGATTCGAATGATTGGATTATTGACATGGATGCATCGAATCACATATCTAATAATCTTGAATTATTTACTAATTTATGTGACATGGGAAAAGTATCACTGCTACGAAAGAAGGAAAAATTGTGTTAAGTGATTGCTTAATTTTGGAGGATGTACTTTATGTTCCTGCTCTATCCTATAATTTGATGTCTGTGTCTCAGTTATTAGAGAAAAAAATATTGTCCTTTTCACTAACAAGCCATGTACTATACAGGACCGCAGTTTGAGGAACCTGATTGGAGCCGGGGTGCAGTGTAATGGGGTCTATATCTACAAGCCTGTTCATGCTCGTAGTTTTCAAGAAAATAAAGTCATTGTTACAGATGCAAGTGTATTATGGCATAGGCATTTAGGTCATCCTTCGATGACAGTAGTATCTTCTTTACCTAGAATTGCCACTGATAGTAGTTAAAATAAAAGTTGTGACATTGACTGTCAAGTGTGTTTTATGAGTAAACAACCTTGTAACTCTTTTCCTTTAAGTATGAATACAACATTTGGTGTGTTTGGTTTGATTCATTATGATATTTGGGGTCCAAATAAAGTTCTTTCAAGTTGCAGTGCTCGTTTTTTCCTTACTATTGTTGATGATTACTCTTATGCAACTTTGGTATATTTGATGATTGGCAAATATGAAGTTGGGAAATTGATTCAAGAATTCTATGCTATGGTGAAAACTTAATTTAATAAAAAGATTAAAATTTTGAGAAGTGATAATGGGCAATAATTTTTGAGATTAAAGCCATATTTTGCAAAAAAAAAGAATATAGCATCAAATATCTTGTGTTCATACAGCACAGCAAAATGGTCATGTTAAATACAAACATAGACATATTCTTAATGTTGCACGAGCATTACGATTTCAAGCTAAATTGCCTAAGTATTTTTGGGGAGAATGTGTTCTAATTACTGTGCACTTTATGAATTTGACTCTTACTCGTGTGTTGAGTGGAAAAAAACCATATGAATGCTTATTTTGTCAGCTTCCTTCGTATGATAATGTACATGTTTTTGGATGTTTACGTTATGCTACAAATATGTCTCGTGTAAAGGATAAGTTTGATTAAAGGTCTAGAAAATGTATGTTTGTTGGTTATCCCTTTCAAAAAAAAGGCCGGCGTTTATATGATTTTGATACTCATAATTTTTTTGTGAGTCGTGATGTGCAATTTTTTGAGGATAAATTCCCATATAATGAGCCTCTTCTTGATAATGAAAGAATGCGATGGGAAAAATATTTAACTCAACCACCATTGTGGGATGATGAGGAGTATGTTGCTGTGAAAATAGTAGAGAAAATTGATGTTGTAGGCGCTAATGGTGATGATGGCGAAGGTGGTACTGTGGCGTGAGGAGGTAGTGGTGAGGTTCTATGTCGCGGCCATCGTACAAAAATTCCATCAACAAAGCTTTAGGGTTATGTTACTAATACAATTGTTCGATAAAATATGGACCCTACTACATCAACTGCTACTCCTCTTCAATCGAATTCCTCAGGTAAACCCTTTGATATAGCTTGTTATGTTGATTATAACAAATTTTCTACGAGACATTAATGTTTTCTGGCAGCAATTACAAAAGGTAAATTGCCAGCTTTCTTTCAGGAAGCTATCAAACATCCAGGTTAGCGTAAAGCAATGCAGGAAGAGATTAGTGCTCTTGATATAGTGGTATGTGAACATTGGAAGATTTGCCTCCTGGTAAGAAAGCAATTGGTAGTGGTTGAGTTTACAAGATCAAATACACGCCGAAGGGTGAAGTAGAACGTCTTAAGGGACATCTTGTTGTTTATGGTAATTGACAAGTTGCAGGGGTTGATTATAATGAAACTTTTGCCCTAGTTGAAAAAATGAGGACTGCTCGTGTTTTTCTATGTGATGTTGCAGCTCAAAATTGGGAATTGCATCAAATGGATGTTCATAATGCTTTCCTACACGGTGATTTGGAGGAGAAAGTATATATGCAGCTTCCTCCAGAGTATAATGGTACTACTCTAGAGAAGATTTGCAAGTTGCTTAAGTCTTTATATAGTTTGAAACAGGCTCCCCGACAATGGTTTTCTAAGTTGTCTAATGCTTTGAAGGCATTTGGTTTTAAGCAATCTTATGCTGATTAATCATTGTTCAGTTATATTCAGGGAGTGTGTCCTTGCATGTTCTTGTATATGTCGATGACTTGGTAATATCAGGTTCCTCACATGATGTTATTATGCGATTTAAAGGATATTTGAGCTCCTATTATTATATGAAACACTTAGGCACATTAAAATATTTCTTGGGTATTGAAGTTGCTCGTGGTCTGGAAGGTATTTTTATTTTGCAACGTAAGTAAGCGTTAGACGTTTTTACTAAAGCACGAATGTTGGGCTGTAAGCCTATTGATAAGCCTATGGAGCAGAATCATCATCTTGCATATGCCGAGGGGGAGCCGTTTGCTCAACGGGATAAACATCTTCGTCTAGCGGGGCGACTCGTTTACTTTTTCTGTTACTCGTCTTGAGTTGAGTTATTCAGTGGATACTCTTACACAATTCTTGAGTGCCCCATAAGAACAAAATTAGGATGTGGCTCTATGGGTTCTACGCTACTTAAAAGGTAGTCCCGGTCAAGGTATTTTGTTGCGTCCTATGGCTGAAATGCGTTTGATGGCATTTTGTGATAGTGATTAAATGGCATGCCCTTTGACACTATTAGAAATAAACTTAATTTTGCAATCTATATTTTTCATATAAGAAATATCTAGAATCTTGAATATATGGAATAATATATTTGAAATTGTATGAGAGAATATTTAGGAGATATTTATGGAGAACCGTTAGAATAAATGAACCTTCAACATTTAATTCAAATGCGAACTCCTATAAATAGAGGTAGATTCACTCATTTTGGTTGTAAGAAATAATATGAACTTTTGTAATAAAGTTTAGTAATAAAGTTTTTCTCCTCATAAGAAAAAAAATTCATTTATTTTCTTCTCCAACCTCTTATCTATCTTCTTCTAAAATCAAATCTATTTTCTATTGAAATAAACTTCCAACAGACACGACGTTAGGTATTTGGATAATTGGTGTTTCTTAGTCGTTCTCCTATTTCCTGGAAGACTAAGAAACAACCTACTGTGTCCCGTTCATCTGCTGAAGTTGAGTATCATGCTATACCTGTTACTACTTATAAGTTAAAATGGATGAAGTTGTTGTTGTCCTCCCTTGGTGTTCTACATCCTAAGGCGATGAAGTTATTTTGTGTTAGTCAATTTACATTCCATATTGCGAGAAATTATTTGTTTCAATATCGTACTAAGCATATAGAGGTAGATTGACAATTTTTTTCGTGAAGAGTTATTGTCTGGAAATCTAGGTACTGCGTATGTTCCCACTGGTCATCAGTTGGCATATATTTTGACAAAGGCGCTTGGGAAGCAACGGTTTGGTTTTCTTTTACGCAAGTTGGGCATTCGTGATTTACATGCTCCAATTTGAGGGTGAGTGTGAAAAATTATATCCTAGAGTTAAGGAAAGTATAAATTAAGATCTGGAAAGTATAAATTAAGATATTCTAGTATTAGTAAAGTATTATTTTATATCCTAGAATTAACGAAAGTATAAATTAAGATTTTCTAATAGTGGTAAAATATTATTTTATAGCTATCAACTCTTGTATTATATATAGATGTGTATATGCAATCCAAACGATATCTTCTTCTCCTAAATATTTTTGAGTTTATCACATAATAACAAACAGTAATTATAAAATACATCCAACAGCAACTATATAGCATAGTGGAATAGGCATGTATGCATATATGTATTATCCCTACAAATATATATTCATTTGAAGATTCAAAAATGGTGGTACAGCTATAATTATGTAACGTAGCATGACCCATAGATAGTAGGACTGTTAGTTGGATTATAAAAAGAGCCATCAGATAGCAGATATAAATAATAGGATTGATAGTTGTATTGTTATAGAACTTGCACTTGTTGTTTAATCTAGGGATACTTCAACCATTTTCTGAATCCACATCCGAATACCATATTGAACAGAGGTAAAAAAAATTATGTTAAAGCATTGTTAATAAGTTGGAAGTCATAGCAAACCGAGTAGAAGTAATAAGTAAAAATAGTAATAACAGTGCATAGTCGTTAACTAGTGATTAAGAACAAATACTAAAACATTTAAGTTAAACACAAACATTTAAGTTAAATGCAGGAGATAGTAGCTAAAAAGCAAATTGAAAAGGTACAAAATTATTATTGTGTGCATAAGATGGTAACAAACATAAAGATGTAGTCGAAGGAGTGATAGTCCTTCTTGTAGCAAATCTTTAATCATTTTCCTTATCTTCCTTCTTCTATCTCTTTTCATACTTTGAACCATTGAAGCCAACGTATTTCACTCCTTCTTCGTAATCCTGTAACCAGTTATAAAGATTGCAGTTTATACGTTGTTTAATGTTTATTATAAAATGTATTTATACTTCAGTATTTTTAGTTCTTTGTTTTATTTAGCATGTAGTTGTTTGGTTTAAATATGTAGTTTATGAACATTTTTGGAACAACAGAGATGAACCTAAATGAGAGAAGAATTGGTTGTGCATAAAAAGTAGAGGCGGTTGTTATTATGGAATTAAAGTTTGATAGAAATTACCTCATTTTCTATATTCATGAAGTGCGCAGAATAGTCTAGTAGCCTCTTCTGAATGCTATTGGTCAGAGATAGTTTTTTATAGTTTTATGGTCTAATATATTGGCCAACATCGCTACAAATCAGGCAATTAGTCCAAGTAAATATTGACATCTTTTTTAATCGTTGAGTAGATAACAAAAGTCATCTCTTAGCATGTGCACGCCTTCAAGTCTGACATTTAATAAGAAAAAATAAATAGAATGGCGTTTTCAAATCAAATTGCTGATATGCACTTTTGAAACGATCCGATGTTTAACAGGGCAAAAAAATAACCAACGTAAGGCATATTAATGTTGTTGCTGGATACATAGTGCAAAAGAGAAAAACTGGTAGGTCATAAATTGTTAATCTAGTCCATGTAGACCAATATATCAATGGTGGTAGGAAAAAATATTACCATAGCTCAGTTGATTAAATAAAGATTCAACATAAACAATGGATGATAAAAAAAATGATTATGTGCCATTGAGTTTAAGGTTCAAATATGTACCTAAAAATAGCAGTATGCACATTTAACTACTAAATTTTCATGACAAACAAATTCAAAATGGGTCCAAATTGAAGTAAGCTACTGGAGTATAAATTTTGGGAAATTAGTAAAACAATTTAATTTTTCACACAATATGCATTTTTTGCTAGTTTGAAATAGCTGTGGAATTGGATGACAACATACTGAACAACAGTTAATGTAAATTGCACAGTTCAAATACAGCTTACTACAGTGCACAACCAATTATACGTTATGGAAAATGAAGGCGACAGCTAAATAAAGTTTGAACATACAAGAATTTGTATTAAATGCCATTTTTAGTCAATCAAAATGTACATTGAACATTTAGTTAATTTATTTTTTATTTCAAAAGCGTGCATTAAAATTAGTAAAGAAAATTTGAAAAATGAGTAGCAAATGAAATACATAAAATAAATAACATAGTAGGTTGTTACATCTTACCGAAAGCTTACACGACCGCGTATGCAATGCATGTTGTCTTGATTCCTATGCCATGTATCAACATACACATAAAATATAGGTTAGCACATGTACAACAAATAGATGTTGCACATATACCTATTAAATTCTTATAGAAGCTAAGTTCTTGTTAATTTTAGGAATTGGTATATTACACACATGCAGTGAAATATACATATGCCCACAGGTACGTGTGAGAATATATCCATATTGGCATTATAGAAAAAGAAACTTAACTTTGATAAAGATTTACTTTCTACAATGCCAATATGGATACGATTGCCAGAATTGAATTTGAAATTGTGGGATAAAAATGCTTTTAATGATATTGCTAGTGGAGTGGGAATTCATTTGAAATTAGACAAACCTATTGCGAAAGAACAAGATTAATGTATGCTAGAATATTAGTAGAAATTAACGCTGATGCAGACCTTCCGGAGGAAGCATACATCACTATGCATGATGGAGAAAACTTGCTGCAGAAAATAGAGTATGAATGGATCCCCCATGTTGCAAAACTTGTGCATGCTTTGGGCATAATAATGAAAATTGTATCTCCAAAACGGTTTGGAAAGAAAAAACCAACACAGAAGAAAATCCACTGAATGAAAAACAATCCGAGAACATTAGCAGTATGCAAGTGGAAAAGAATGCAAAATCTGCAAATGAAAATCTGGATAACATAGCAAATGTAAATCACCCTTCAACTGAGAAAGGAGTAATTAAAGGGAAGCAATCAGAGATCAATGATAGAATGCAAGTAAATAAAAACCCAAATTCTACAAATACAATCATGGAGAACACAGATAATGCAAATCTTTATACAAATGAAGATATGACAAAGAAAAAGAATTCACTGCAGAAAGATGCAGAACTACCAAAAGTTTCCAAAAATGTAAACACACATGAAGAAGAGACTCCTTTTAGTGAGAATATGCGAAGGACTTTCAATAGAATGACTGATAAAATAGTAGACAGTCCTACTCCCATTCTTCAAACCATAATTAAAGATGCACAGGCATATCAAAAAAGGGATCAAAATACTCAGGTTAATGTTCCTACTACAGATAATGATTGTATGAACTTGGATGATAGCACAAGCCTTTACTCACCAAGGATCAAAGAAACTGTATCAGAAATCATTGACGGTATAAACACAAATGGCATCTAATAAACTAAATCCCCAATCAAGAAAAACAGTTTCAAAACAAGCAATAGAAAGTGCAATTAGCCAGATAGCAACTGCCTCTACATCAACTAGCTGAAGGAAAAGAAAAAAGAACATAATAAAAATCATAAATGATATCATATCTATTACAATCCAGAGGAGGCAGAAGACAACGGATTCAGGAAAAAAATACATAGTGAGGAATGTAAGTTGGGAAAAGCAACTGAAAATACAAGACAAAAAAGCTTGCAAGAAGAATGGAAAAAAGTTCATAGTGGTAGATGATGATAGCACTTATTATGCTTCAGTGTAGCATGGAATCATATCCTTTAGAGTATCCTTTATTTTTATTTTATTAGTTTTATCATGTCTATAATTGCATGGAATGTAAGAGGACTTAATTCCCCTGAAAGAAAATTAGACTTAGCAAATCTATTATCATCAGTTAAACCTAGCATTATAGGGATTTTGGAACATAAATTAGAGTCTAGCAAAATTGATGATTATCAAGCTAAAAGTTTAAAAAACTAGAATATTATAAACAATAATCATATGGGAGAAAATGGAAGAATTATGATACTTTGGGACCCAAATATTAAAATATATGGGATATAAATCAATACTCTTCCAACTTATAGTACATCCACGGTATATGTAAGAATAAATGAGGTTTTATTATGGAAATTACCTTTGTTTATGCATCAAATAGTGAAAATGAAAGATTGATTTTATGAAATCATCTAGAACATTTAAATAAAAATATAGGCAATCCATGGGTGATTATTGGGGATTTTAATACAATTTTACATTCTTTTGAAAAGAGGGGTAGTAATCCAATTTCTTTCAAAAAATTAGAAAAGATTAACAAATTCTTATTAAAGACTGGTCTAATTGAACCAGTTATTTTTAGAAATAGATTAACTTGGAAATCTGGGGAATATAGAAATATTCACTGCAAATTAGATAGGATTTTAATAAATCAGAATTTTGTAAAAACATTTTCGAATTTCAAATGCTATACTTTGCCTCAGGCATCAAGTTATCACACTCCTATTCAGTTATATCTTTCTCAAAATTCTATACAAAGGATTAATCCCCATTTTAGATTTAAGAATGGGTGGGTGTATGAGTAAAATTATAGAGAAGTGGTAAATAATAGTTTGAATACAAAAATTCAGGGCACTGCCCAATACAATTTCAGTAAAATTCTTCAAATTATTAGACATAATCTAAAAAACTGGAATAAAAATGCTTTAAAACAAATTAGAGAGGAATGTGAGATGTTACAAAATGAATTAGACAATGATTGCTCAAACATAAAAATGATCAACAATTTTTTTCAGGCTCAAGGTAATCTGATTAGATCACTTCATGTGCGGTCTGTCAATTTGAGGCAGAAGGCTAATGTGGATTGGCTTTCTAATGGTAATGAAGCTAGCAAATTCTTTTATGCTAAAATGTCCAAAAGAAAATATAAAAATGATATTAGAAAATTACTTGATGTAAAGGGGAATGTTATAAATGAAGCTTCGTTAATTGAAAAGGAGGCAGTAAAGTATTTTAGTCAATTATACAATACCGACTCCTATAAAAGCTGTTTTCCAAAAATTAACACAAAATATTCGCTTCATGAAAATAGTCAAGAAATATTACTTACCCCTATTAGAATGGAAGAGATTAAAAATATAGTTTTTAATGCGAGTGTAGATAAAAGTCCTGGTCCAGACGGGTTTGGGGCTAAATTCTATAAAACTCATTGGGAAGAAATTAATGAACATTTATTTGATGCTATTAATGAATTTTTTAGGTCTGGAAAATTTCTAAAAAATTTAAATCGTACTTATATAACTTTAGTTCCAAAAGTAAAGATTCCCAATAGGTTAAAAGACTATAGGCCAATAGCCTATTGCAACTTTGTGTATAAAATCATATCTAACATTTTGTGTGATAGAATGAAAAATTTTCTGAAATATCTAATTTCTGAAAACTAAAGTGCTTTTATACAAGATAAACTCATTTCATAAAATACTTTGCTTGCTCATGAGCTTATTAGAGATTTTGATAATAAAAATAAAAAACTTATGTGTATAAAAATTGATTTACATAAAGCCTTTGACAAAATCAATAGGAAATTTATAATTCACATGATGAAACAGCTAGGCTTTCATGAAATATTTTGTATTTTGGTAAATGAATGCATAAGCAATGTTACTTATTCAACAATCATCAATGGATCTCCCAATGGTTTTATTTAAAGTAATAGGGGTTTTAGGCAATGTGGCCCACTTTCTCCATATTTATTTACTATTGTAATGGAGTTTTTTTCTTCAATTCTAGTAGGGCTGAGCAGATTAATGGAAATATCAAATCTATAAATAGAGTCAAACCAAGCATTTCTTATCTAATATTTGTTGATGATTTACTATTATTTCTAAATGCAGACTCAAATAGTGTAGAAGCTATTGGCAGTGTATTTGGAAAGTTAAAAGACTTTGTTGGATTACAAGTCAATGAATTCAAAAGTAAAATATATTTTAGCAAAGCATGTGGGAAGAAAGAGGAAATACTAAATATTTTAAAATTCAAGAAAGAAACTCTGCCGGTAAAGTATTTAGGACTGTCTTTGAGTATGAACCAGATAAATGATAGAGACTGCATAAGATTGTATGATATATACTTTAGAATAGACTTGAGGGTTGGTCTAGTAAGCTGTTGAAATTAGCTGGTAGAATGAAGGTAACTCATACTGCTATCACAACAATAATAATGTACTAGATTCAATCTCACAACATCCCAGCAAAAGCAATTCAAAAATTATAAAAAATGTATGCAAATTTTATTTGGAGGGAAAAGCAGCATAAAGCGGCATGGGAAATAGTATGCAAATCAAAAAAATCAAGAGGATGAGGGCTAAGAAACATAAGTGACTAAAGAGAAGTATGCAATCTTAAACTATTTTGGAAATTTTTGGAAGGAAAATCTTTATGGGCAAAGTGGATGAGGTAAAAATACCTCAAAAACAAAAACTTTTGGACTACTAGTATTGAAGGGCATCATTCTTTCACATGGAAAAATATACTAAAGTGTAGGGAAACTACTATTAAATTGTTGGAAAGAAAATTTAAGGATGGCAAGCAAACAAGTTTATGGTTTGAACCATGGATACATGGAAAAACTTTAGTCGGTTTGTTAGGGTGGCAAAATATCTACATGTTTGGAGGAGCTAATGAAAAGGTTCAAAACATTATTCCAAATCATTAATGGAAGGCATTCAATCATCCAACAACCTCAATTTTCAATGCAGCAATTATCAAAATAGAAATTGACCCAAATTTACATGGAACTAGAAGATTTCTTCAAAAGGAAAATTTTCATTTAAAAGAACATGGGAGTATATAAGAGGAAATGAAGTAGAGGTAGAGTGGCACAAAGTTATTTGGAATAAAGCTAATTGCCCAAAAATGTCCCATTGTGCTTATGTTGCTATATTGAATAGACTTCCAAGTAGGGACAGGTGTTTGAAATGGAATAAAATAGGAGAAACCATCTATCTCCTCTGTAAAACAGAATCAAAAAACATTGGGCATTTATTTTTTGTGAATGCTCAAGCACATTTGGTACTTAGCCAAATCAAAAATGAAAGTCAATTTACATCAAGTAATGCAAAACATCAGAGAAAGTATTCAATACATTCAACTGAACTACAAGGCAAATTAAAGGAGTGTAAAGAAGCATGCATATTGCTAATAGCAGTTGTCTTTCATATTTGGAAAGAGGGAAAATTGAGGCTGCACACACAAAAAGAAACAGATTGCATACAACTATGGAAAGCAATTAATCTAGAAAGTCAAATAATTATCAAAACATCAATAATTAATCCAAGCTTTTAGATTATGCAAATCAAGAGGCAAGTAAATTGGACAACTATGAAGAAAAGTTCGAAGCTTTTTTACAAAGTGGGAAAGTCAATTATGACATTTCCCATGGCAAACTTTTCCATCACAGTGATAATCACAGAATGAATGAGATAAGAGGTTTGGGGAAATCCAATCTTGAGAGCATGTCTACTGGAGGTGGTCGATTCTCTACTCAAACCAAAAGAGATTCCTACAAGGGAAGTAGACAAGTTTTTAGTGATTATAATTTAAATTATAAATCAATTACAGACACTAACAGATACTGTTGCTTACCTGATTTGAGCAGGATCCACCGCTCACGTAGTAGCATACACGAAGAGGGCGGATTCCTACAACAAGAAGGAATTTTGCAACTTGATATCAGCAATCATAGTTCAAGTGATAGCTTCTACAGAACCAATTTAATCAACTTCAATAATCACTTATCTTTTAGGGACAAGGGTGAATATAACCAGCTTCGAGATGAAGAAAAATTAGACAAAACAAAAGCTTTCCAACTTCATCTGGATCAGTTTGGGCAAGCTGGTATTTTTAATAATGCAAATGGCGGCCATTCCAGTACCAAAACAAGAAGCAACTTCTGAAAGGGAAGTCGACATGTAGACAATTATGTTATTTTAGATAGTAATCATTGTTATAACTCTAACAAATACTATGAATTACCTAATTTTGGCAGGAGCTACCGCACAGTGATCGTTATGCCTGAGGAGCAGCTGATCTCCCTACAACAAAACAGAATATTACAGCTCGAAGTCAATAATCAAAGAAAAGGAGAGAATAACTACAGAAGCAAGATAAATAATCAAGTCCACCATTTATCCAATTATAGAAAAGGGGAAAGCAGCAAGCTTCATTGCAAAGTGAAGCAATTCGCAACTGAATGCGATAGCTCAAACAAAATTAGAGACAAATCAGTTGATTTAAGGATACACGCTATTAACTAGGACAAGGAGAAGATCTGGAAACCTCCTTGAAGGGTTTGCACAAAAATTTAAATACAGAATTTGAAAGATCGCCCCAAATTTGACAAAACCCTAGATACTAAGGGTTAGAGACTTCATGGTGCAGAAAGAGGAAACGAGAATAAGTTAGCGGCTAGGTTTAGATAATGTTAATAAGAGTTGAGTTGTATATACGGATTGTAATGTACCCGGTTATATGGGCCTTGGGCCCTATACTTTATCAATTTTCAAAAGAAAAAAGAAGTCTGACCTATGCTTGATACTAATATAAGAGAGTAGAAGGGTAAAAGTAAATAAATACTTGGTACCATAGTCAAATATTGAAGTAACCATCTTGAAGTAAATAAATACTTGTATGTAGCTAAAGAGGTAGTATACTTGAAAATCTTGTTATATTTTACTCAAGTAGCAGCCATATTGGAAAAACTGAACTTGTAAACTTCTGTTATAATAATTGATATGTTGATTGATTTGTGGAGCTTATATATTAAGCTAATCAATGCACACATTATAGCACAATTACATGAAATCTGGTTCGTAGAACTCTGCGTTGACAATTTTCTTATAGAAAGCTAAGAGCAGGAAACATAATTTGAAGTTAATGGTCGAACTAAAAAAGCTATAATTAGTTTAAAAATTAAATAATGTAATATATGTTTGAAAATATTCGGAACACGCATTAAACCACACATGTTATCGAACTAACTGATATAATGATGCACATCACAAAGTTTTCTAGAAAAGGTAGTGTTCAATTCAGGTGAGTTAAGCAGCAACTCATTTAACTAATATATTAATCCACATATTGAATTGCATGGGGAGAGCCATGTACAATCTTAGCACCGCGAAACTAATGTGTGAGTATTCTTTTGTTAATTATTTAAGCATTAATACTACAATAAAAAATAACATTAAAAATATTAAGTTTTACTTGTTTTAGAGATAACTATGGAAAATGAAGTTGGCTTTAATCATCTTTTTTGGTTTATGTTATCTTATTTTTATATTATTTAATAATAAAATAACATTAAATATAAAAGCTTTTGTTATTTGATTATCTTCTATATTGTATACTGTTATTACTATGGAAAATGAAGTTGCATTTCCTCCTTTGTTTATATCTTTATAAGATCAAATAAAACTTCATATTGTCTGACTATTTGGTATGTTTAAGGTTTACTGGTTTTCTTATATACAATTTTTGATGTAAAGTCATGCCATGTATATCTTTCAATAAATTTACTGTACTAAGATAAAGGCAGTTTGAGAGACAGATGAAAGGTTTGCCAAGTAATAATGAGAAGTGCTTTATTATTACTACTATATTAATGGCACAGTGACTGTACTGTCATAACATGTAAAAAGCAATAGATATAATTTTATGAATATAGCAATAGTTAACTAAATACATTATTAACCTGTACTAATTACCAAATACGATAACACTCGTTGGGTAACGATTGGACAGTACATTTAATTTATCTACATTGCTAAGGTTGTTACATATATTTACGCCAAATTCTAACTGCATATCAATTACACAACTTCAACTACAATATGTCATTTAATACAAATCTTATTTTATAAGATTTTATGATTATTATGAAATATGATATTGCAAAATTGATACACAGGATAGAAGAAATGAAATTGATTGTATCTCTATTACATTGCTTGTATTTATAGTAGTTGTATAATACAAATTATAATACATATGGGCTGCATATAGACCCATTAAGGCTTCGGTTGTATTTGATGACCCGCTTTGCTTTTGAGATTAAATACATTCTCGTGTAGGCAACTGCTCATTTCTAATTCCCCCGTCAAATCGACATTAGGGTTAGGATTTTCTCTTCCCAAATTTGAGCCGCCACATCAATCGATCAAATTGCCTCAGAAAATCTCTTCAATTCTTTAGATCCTATGTAGCTTCATAGATTGATGATATCAGAGTTGCTTATGGCTACTCAAACCTTACCTTGTTTGGATCTATGACTTTGAGCTACTGCTCAAGTCTCTATGGACTTGTTGCTACTTTTTTCAACTTTCCAACTCACTTTAAAAGCGAGTAAAGTTCCTTGTTGTAAGTGCATTTGTTAATACATTAGCCACTTGGTAAGGTATATGATTTACTTGAAGCTTCCCTTTTAAAATCTGCTCTCGAACAAAATACAAGTCTATTTCTATATGCTTTGTCCTTAAATGAAGAACTAGATTTGCTGATAAGTACACTACGCTTAGGATACCACATCATAATGGTTATTTGATATATGTATCTTCTCTAATTCATGCATTAGTGATTGAATCCATATAATTTCGATTGTTGCATTAGCTATACTCTTATATTCAGCCTCTGTCCTAGATTTCAAGATTGTAGGCTACTTCTTTGAGCAACATGACACTAGATAATCTCCGGTATATATATATAGTATCCTGATGTAGATCTCCTATCATCAGAATATGGTGTTCGGTCTGCATCTGCATATCCAGTTATATTGAGATTCTTGTTTTTTTAGTGTCTATCCATAGTATGATGCCCCCTTTAGATATCTTAGAATTCACTAGACCACTTTCCAATGTTCGTCTAATGGTTTCTGCATAAATTGTCAGATTTTATTAACACTAAATGAAATATCAGGTCTAATTATGGTTACATACTTCAATGCATCAACTAGACTTCTATATTATTTATCATTAAATATGGCTTCTCCCATGTTTTTAGAAAGAGGTTGATTGCTTATCATTGGTGTTGGTTGGGGATTTGCCTCTTCCATTTTTGACTTGATTAGAAGTTCTTTGATATACTTCTTTTGACATAGAGTAGTTTCTGAGTCTGATTCCCTTTTAGCTTCTATACCTAGAAAATAGTTCAGATGACCAAGGTCTTTGATTGAAAACTGGTTATCTAAATGCTGAATAATGTTGTTGATCTCTGTATTATTATCATATGTAATAATTAAATCATCAACATATATCAGTATATAGATAATGGTAGCTTTATTAATCTTAGTGAATAAGGAATTGTCTGATTTGGTAGATTGAAAGCCAATATTACATAAACTGGCTTTCAGTTTATCAAACTACACTCTTGGAGCCTGTTTAAGACCATATATAGCTTTATTTAATCTGCATGCAAAATCCTTATTTGTGCAAACCAAGTGGTTGTTTCATATATACTTCCTCTTGTAGTACACCATTTAAAATGCATTGTTGACATCTAACTGTCTGATGTTCCACTTTTTGTATAAAGTTATGGTTAGAATAGTTCTAATAGTTATTGGTTTGACCACTGGTGAGAACGTTTCATTAAAGTCAAAACCATGCTCTTGAGTTTATCCTTTTGCGACTAATCTTGCTTTATATCTTGTCGCTGTTCCATTTGGATTTTTCTTTAATTTGTATGTCCACTTGCATCCAAATATATTTTTGTGCTCTGGTGGATGAACCAAGTCCCATATTTGGTTTCTCATGAGTACATTATATTCTTTATCCATGGCCAATCTCTGGTTCTTGTCATTAACTGCTTGATCAAATGCTTATGGTTCTTCCGTTGTTGTTGTTGCAGTGTAGATCTTTGGTTTAAATATTCCACCTTTTGATCTTGTCATCATGTGATGTTCAGTTTTGACTTATGATTCAGTGTGTAGTGGTGTTGCATTGCTGCCTTGATCAGTACTATCTATGTTTGGCTTTACTGATTAGCTATATAATCTTCATTGATGCTTTGTATCTGATCATTTGTGCATATAGCTGACTGGTTGAGATGATCAGGAAATTCTTTAGATCCATGACCTGGTTCATTGGACATTGATTTATGGTTCTGAAGTTCTTGTGGTCTTCTCAACCTCTGATTGATTCCGTACATCCGAATGTATATGTATGGCTGGAATTGATACCTTTGGATTGTATATCTTTTGTGGTGTCTTTATACCCGTTCTAATAAAAGGAAATACTTTTTCATTGAAAACAATATGTTTGCTTATAATTATCTTTCCATTACTGTCAAGACATTAGTATCCCTTAAGCTTTGTCCCATAACCTAAAAAAGTATATGGTGATGATCTAAAATTTAGTTTATGAGAATTGTATGGTCTTAGATATGGAAAATATAGACAACCAAAAATTTTCAAACTTTGATAAACTGGTTTAAGTCCAAATAACTTTTCTATTGGACTTGTCCCTTTTAGTACCTTTGTTGGTAATCTATTTATTAGATATACTACTGTACTAAAAGGGTCGGGCCCAAATTTTAGAGGTAGTGATGCTTGAGCAAGTAAAGTAAGACTGGTCTCAACTATATGTTTATGTTTTCTTTCAACTAAGTCGTTTTGTTCAGATGTATATAGGAAATTAGTTCTATGCACTATTCCCTTATCTAAAAAGAATTTACTGAGTGACTTACACTCGGTGCCACTATCACTTTGAATGATTTTAACATGATGATTGATTTTCTTTTCAACTTGTGTTACAAAATATACTACTGCATTATATGCTTCTGACTTTGTTTTCAGGAAATAAATCCATGTATATCTAGTGTATGCATCAACAAAGGATATATAATATTTGTAACCATAGTCAAAATTGATGGGTGCGGGACCCTAGAGATTAGTTGCAACCAACTCTAATGGCTTACTATACTCTATTTGTGAGTCTGCAAAAGCTATTTTATGTCTTTTGCCCATTTGGCAGTAAGTACAAACATATGGTAAGACAAGATTATCAAAAGAAATTTTATTTTCTGTAAGAACCTATTTTACAATGTTTGCATTGGGATGGCCATGTTTGTAATGCCATAGATCAAAGACATTTTGTTTCTTTATATTTGTGATACTTCAGAAAAATTACAACACTTTATTTCTTTACAGGATTTCTGCAATTAACCAGATTAAACTTGTATAGTCCTTTGACTGCATTACCCTGTAAAAGAATTTCTTTAGTTAGTATGTCTCTTTTAACTAAACAATACTTAAGATAAAATTCAAAATAGACATTATTGTCATTTTCAAATTATGACACACTCATAAGATTCTTCTTTATACTAGGCACTCTTAATAGATTATTGAGATATAAATGTGTTTCACCTTTGATATAAGCATTACCAGTATAAGTAATCTTAATAGTCTCACCACTTCCCATGCATATTGACTGTTTATCTCTGTTCTCCCTGTCGCCAAAGTTTAGATTGTTAAGATTGTTTGTGATATGGTTGGTTGCTCTTGGATCACAGTATCAGGTTTCATCTTGAATGTGTTCAGGCTTGGTAATCTCACTCAGGTGATGATTTTTGTTGTTATCCGATTGATTATTTGAATCTTGGTTCACTTGTGCTATGTTTGCACTGAGATTAACTTGTGCTTATCAGTTTTTTTGTTGTATTGACCTTTGCCCTTATAGTTTGCTGCATAGTTGATAGACATATCTGAATCTATAAGATCTATCCTTCCTTCATGTGCAAGAAGGATAGAATGAACATACTATATAGATGGTCTAGTTTCTTTAGATGATATAACTGCCACTATGGCTTCATATTCCTTACTTAGACCATTTAGAATAGTTAAATCAGTATCAAAAAATTTATGTCTAATTGCCTCTAACAAATCACATGTAGTCTTGATCTTTGTTAGATATTTTCTCATAGTTTGATTGTCCTTTTTGGAGTTCTGTAACTGTCTCTTATAATGCATAATTTGGGCAGCTGATTGTGTATTGAATATTCTTTCAACAGTTGTCCAAATTTCATTTACTGTTTTGCACTCTATAACTTATGGTAGATCCTTGACACTTATTAAAGATAACAGCCATAAACTTTTTAAGCTACCTTCCCTTTAGTAATTTACAAATTCTTCATTACTGACTATCTTGTTTTCTTGATTAGTAGTGAATCTAGGTGGAATTGAAAGAGTACCAAGAATGAACCCTTTAAGGCCATAGCCTCTTAAAGTAGTTTCAGTCTAAAGTTTCTATAAAAAATGATTATCTTCTTCTAAGTGGGCAACAATCAGTTGGCTTTGAAGAGTTACAACAGTCTTGATGAGATTTTCTATGGCTGTTGCTATTTGCTGAGGGTTAGATGAATCATCTGAACTGGTAGAACTATCATTGTATTCTGCCATGTTGATGCTTCTTTAATTCAAGAAGGACTTGAAAGTTCAGAACTTTTCAGATACAAGAAATGCTTCTAAATTGCAGGAAGACCAGGTATGTTGCAGCTAAATCTATACGATAAAACTATTTTGATAGATTTCGGGTGAGGCACTTACTTTCTTGCCGTTTTGATGGATTTCTTGAATTCTAAATTTGATTTTCTGAATCTTTTCTAGTCTGAAATTTTCTTATCCACTTGAAATCTGTTGCAGCCAAATGTTGAAATTGCTCTGATGGGCAATTTGATTACTAAATGATGATTTCTCTTCGATGGTTAATCAGATTTGCAATCTTTCGTGTATAAATTGAATGCTGTTAAGATTTTTTGTTCTGATACCATATAAGATTTTATGATTTATAATGAACTATGATATTGCAGAATTGGTACACAAGAAAGAAGAAGTGAAATTCATTATATTATTCATAAATGATTTCTGTTACTTTGCTTGTATTTATATGGCTGAATTCAATGCTCTATCATAGCACGACCTATCTTCCATTAATACTCCACTCAAAAAGAATGAAAGTTTCTCATTGGGTTGAGCGATCATCTTAGGAAGTGATTGATTGGTCATATTGACGAGAGCTTTGAGAAGTTGACCGAGAATGCTTTACGATGTGAGAGCATGTACCCAGTGAGAAGAATTGTCCTAAACTAGCTAAGTAGGGACAAACCGAGGAAGCATATGCATTGAATGTCGTAATGATTTCATCGAGTGCTCCATCGGCGAAAGAGAAGGGAAGTGGCATCACCACTTGAGGTATGCTTTCCACTTATGGTGTTTCCATATGTGTTTTATTTGACGTTGAGGTTTCATATTCCTTCATATCCAGTGATTTGATAGATAGATTGGGACTAAGATCCGAAATAGCTAACCGACCTATAAATTATGGCGAACCTTCTTGGGGGTCCAGCCAGCCTATACATGGTCTATCGATACTTTATCTTATCGAGTCATGGTTGTTTATTTGTTATTGATTTATTTTGGGTTAATGGTGTTCGGTATTATAGTCTGGGGATTGACCGGCTGAAGGGGTATGGAATAGTGGTGGATTGTAAGAGGACGTGGTGACTTTAGAGACTGATGATGAGCGGAAGGTAGTTTTCGGCCGTCCACTTGATGATGAGGTGATAGTTAGCTTTCTATATTCACTCAATATCCCACACGATGAGTTGTCATCTATGCCTATAGGTAGAGAGTGTTTGGACATATTCGATGAGATAACCGGATTACCACCATATAGGAATAGAGTTTCGTATCGATCTGGTTATATATGCCAGATCATTAGTTATGTCTTTATGGCATATGATGCCCAAAGAGCCAAGGAAACTAAAGGTGCAAGCGGATGACTTATTGAGTCAAAGGTCCATTCGTAGGAGCATGTTTGACTGGGACTCACCTATAGTGTTTTCCACTAAGGCAGATGGCTCTTTGAGATTGTATGTTGATTATCATGTGCTGAATGAAATGACGAACAATTATCCACTCTCACTTGTTGATGGCTTGTTCAATCAGCTTTGTGGCATGAAAGTGTTCTCTCAATTGACCCTAGAGATGGGATTTTATCCACTGAAAGTATGGGGAAATGTGTTGAACATAGCGTTTTGTACGCTACCTTGATTTTTGATTGGTTGGTTATGCCGTTTAGGTTAACCAATTTGACATGCTTTGTTGATCTCATGAAGCATGTTTCGAGATATCACTTGAGTAGGTCTATGCTTATGCTCATTGATGATACTTTCGCCTACTCATAGACGAAACAGCAGCTCAAGACACAATTGATGATTGTGTTGGAGGTTTGAGAAAACACCGATTGATGATAAAGTCTTCGAAGTATCACTTCTAGAGGAGAGAAGTGAGATGCTTGGGTCACATTGTTTCGGAGTAGAACATGGTTGTAGATCCTACAAAGGTTACGGTAGTCCACGATTCGAATAGACCCAAGAGTGCTATAGATAAGAAGTCTCCTTTGAATGGCGAGAAGTTATATAAGCTTTACCAAGGACTTCTCAATGGTAGAGGCACCATTAATTGATTTGACGAGGAAGAATCAAACCTTTTTTAAGACGTTAGGCGCAGTCATGCGTTAGTGGGTCTGACAGAAGGGTTAGACCATTAGATCTACTTGGATTTAGCGGATCGGTACTAATCGAAGGCATAAAGCTAGACTAGCATAGATCATGGATAAATTAGAGGAATGAGTAGTGTTTGTAGAGGTAATGTGGTGCAGAATCGACCAAGACGGTTGGCTCCGTATGGGTTTGATATTGTTTGATCCCGATGTCGATGGGTTGAGGAATGAGGTACTATGAGAGTGCTTGCACTTGAACACTACCAGCAAAAAAAGTTTTGGAGCAGCCACTTGGGCATCTTGCAACATTTTCATCATCATGGAATTGAACATCGCCTGCAAGTTAGGGTTAGTAGCCTCTGAGCCCTCTCCTTCCTCCTTGACTCCATAAATGGAGTTCCTCAAAAGGTTTCTTGTATGCTGGCTCATCCTTGATCTGTAACAAGAATTATCGTATATGTAATGCTAGTTTGTACAATATATATACTACTATAATTTTGAAAATTAAAATGTATGGCAAGTATGCTCACTCCTATATACTCTCGATCAATTTAAAGGGATAATGGCTCTTTATCTCTAATGGACCACGGTATCAACATAGGTTAGCTATGAAACCTAAGCTCCGATACCAAATGTGACGACTTCCCCACACCTTTGGCACCCAATATGCAGTATAGTTAACTGCTGCATTGCCTGAGCAATGTAGGATGATTGCCAATGTTGAAAATTAAATAAAACAATCATAGAACCTATCATATATCCCAAAATGCATCGAATAAAATATAATAGTAATCATAGATATAAAACAGGCGGGATGGAAATAACTAAATGAACCACAATGTAAGATTACACAAGTTCACAAAGTTATATAACATAGTAAAAGAGTTTATACAATTGGAAATAGACCCAAAATATTACTTTCTACAAATAATATAAATGAACGTTGTCTAGGCTCCAAAGTATCGCGCGGTGGAAAAAGCAATAATAAGCCTACATATAAGTACGAAAAAGAATTGCCTCTTGCACATCCGTATGTACATCACCACACGTCACCCAAATCTGATATCTAGTGTACTCATTTAAGAGTACCCGTGTAACGACCCGTAAATTTTGATAATTAAAACTATTAAATTTAATATTGTGAGAAATAAAATTTATGATTTATAAATGAGAAAATTAATTAGAATATGATTTAATAATGTTGTTTGAATGTATTGACAACTATTTTAATGTAATTTTAATCAATTGAAATAATTGTAAAGTTAATTTGGTTATAATTGTAAATAAGGATTTAAATCAATGTTGTATTAAAAAGAGATTAAATATAATTAATTGAAATTGGTTAATATAGAATGAAATCAATATATAGTAAGTAATTTATCAACCTTTGTTTGTAAACAATAAGTTAATGGATATGAATTATCGTTTTAATTATCATCTCATTAATTAATCCGTTTGAATATTGAATTGGTAATCAATGAAATTTAATGTCATTAAATATCGTAGTTAATATGGTAAAAGAATATAACTGTAGAATATGAATGTAATAGAATGTAAACTAATTTTAATTATATTCATAAGGTAATAGTTGATTCAATAATAAGAGTGTAAATCAAAATAAAAGAAATTGATTGAAATTAAAATATAATTAACTGGGATTTTAATTACAGTTGTGACTGAACAATGAAATTTGTGAAATATTTAAATATTGGATTTAACATGGAAAATTTATTTTAAAAGATTATAAATTTCTGTGTAATCAAGAATGATAAAATTGTTAACTTTTAAATTTGAATTTTAAAAGTGATTAAACCAATTTAATAATAATTTATTTAATTAACATGAAATTTAGTCATTTTGGCCACTGTCTCGGATTTCGACGAAACCAGTTTCATCGGATCCGTAATAGTGAATTATTGTAGGATTTCAAGTTTCGTAGCGATCGGACTTGTCGTTTGATCGTGTGAGCTCGAAACATGTAGAAATCGATTAATAGAAATTAAATGAAAATAATTTGATTTTAAAGCTAACTTCTGTATACAATGGATTTTGGGTTTGAAACTAGTTCCATTGAGTTTAAAAATATCGAAAACATATATTTCGATATATTGGGTGACCTACTTTCGTTTCGGAAACGAAACGGGCTTTTCGGGTCGTTGTTATCGTTTCGACCCAAATTGATCTGTCCATCCATTTCTATTACAGCTCTACCTATATATAGGCTGTTATAAACCCTAGCAGATTTTTTATTTTCTATTGACTGTACATACAGTTCTTTCTCATCTCCTTCTTACCAATGGTAGACAATCCAAACCCTAATTCAAATCTCAAAATCAAACTTCAAAATCCAAATTTCTTAAACCATAGCAAATTATACATCGTTGGAAAGATATGGATGAGCGCAATCTTCTGTTGCAATTCATTTTTTGATTCGAGTCATGGTTTGGCCAGAAATCATCCATTTATCCTCAGCCATCCGTTGCTAGGTTTTCCGATCCAACGGTAGATCGTCGACTATACGACGATCGGAGGGCACCGGTAGGTAGAGGGGTCGAGCAGCATGCATCTATGGTCTTTGTTCTAGTCAGAGGAATCACGGATCGCCAGAAAGCAGCGATCAAGCGCTGGCAGCTATGGAGCAAGAGGTAGGGCCGTTGGTGGCCGCGCGTAGGCTATGGGGGCAGCTGAAGGCGTGCGTCGCGATGGAGGTGCTCGATCGTGGGTTCGTGGGCCGTAGGAGCGGTGGTTCGTTGGTCAACGCGGCAGCTATGGGTTACTGTGCAGGCTTGGTCGAACGATAGGGTTAAACGATGGTACAACTAAATACAATTTTGCGCTCCATTTTATTTTATTTAATTTTAAATTTTCCAGCCTTCTAACTATCATAACTTTTACATACGAGCTTGAATTCACGCGCGGTTTTCTCCGTTGCGATCGTATCGAAATTCCGGGCATTACGGAACTATTTTGGTTGGATTCTGAGACCGGCTGATTTTATTTGGATTTTAAATTGACTAAAAATCAAAAGTGAGTGATTTAACCCACTCATGAATACTAAATCATCTTATATTAGTTGAATTAAATTTATGATATCATTAGAAATTTATTAATTGCTGTTTGGTATTTTAAATCGTCATTTAAATTTAATTTGAATTCATTGAATTAAATTATCATTTAAATTAATATTGAATTTAAATTGTTAGTTAAATACCTGATAATGATAACTAGTTAATTGTTGTGATTTATTGGTTGATTTGAATGATGATTGTGATGAATGCTTAATTGTTGACATTTTGAATGATTTGATGTTATGCTGATTTTATATATTGATATCACATTGCAGGTTCCCTTAGTTATTGTTAGGAAAATCACTATGGGTTGAAATGATACATACCCGAGCGATCTTATAGATTAGGAAAAAATCATTATGGGTTGAAATATTAAACCCGAGCGATTTTATGGATTTGGAAAATTGTGATTCGGGATATGGGTTGAAATGATATATATTCGAAAATTTAAATTTATTGCGGGTTGAAATGATATATATCCATATCACTTGACCATAGGGTAGAAAATTATATACGGACACCGGATTGGTTAAATTAAATGATTTTAAATCCTTAAATTTTGAATCCAGTTAAATGATATTATTTTAACTGAAATAAAATATAATTATATGAACTGAATTATTTTCAAAATCCAAGCTTTTAAAATGTTGAAATTGAAATTGGTTTAAATGAATTCTTTAAATAAATTAAAATTGGTTTAAATGAATTGTTTGAAGAATTTAAATTGAAATCTTATGTTGAATTTGAAATATAATTGAAATTTATCAAAATTGAGTTATTTTAAACATTTGAATATTTAAACTTTGAAACCTATTGAATTTGGAGTGGTTTAAATTGTAGTTCAAACATAGATTTGAAATCGATATAAATTGAAATGGTTTTTAATGAAAATTTGAATTGAAACCTTTAGCCTTTTGAATTGAAATTGTTGAACTGAGATTGATTTAAATTGAATTTTTGGAACTAAAGTTGATTTGAATTGATTTATGAAATTGGAAGAAATAATTCTAATTTGAAACTATTTTCGATATAAACTCTTTTAATATACAAACTCTTTTAACATATAAACTAATTTTCTCATATAAACCATTTTAATATATTAATAATTTTTGATACATTAACTATTTTTAATATATAACCTATTTTAGTGCATAAACTATTTTTAATATATGAACTATTTTAATTTATAACCTATTTTTAACATATAAACTATTTTAATATATATATATATATATTAATGTATAAACTATATTTAATGTATAACTATTCCAATATATAAACTAATTTCAATATTCAAACTGTTTAAAGTTGGAATTGTTATGATTTAGATTCACTTGATTTAAATACGAATATTTTGATATGATGGTTTAACCTATTTTGTGGTTATGATTTTGAAAATGAATATGATTTAAAGTGAATAATGATTTCGAAATTGAATATGATTTTGAAATGAATATGAGATTTTGATATGAAGTATGAACTGTTTGAAATGTAGAAGAATCATCTTGTGTGTAAAACATAACGATTTGTTGTTAAAGAGACCAGGGTCGGATATTGTCATACTCTCTGCCAATTCTGAAACCACTTTAACAACTGTGCACATGGTGGAGAATCCAGAACGAAGTAGGATGGTTTGGCGAACACTTCTGGTATGAGGTAAGGATGTAGCCCTGACCCCCTCGGGACAGCTTGAGATGACTAAAACAGGAGCAATTGACGGGCCAAGTAGGGTCGCTCCTCCGATCGGACACACTTCTTCGATACCATATCTGTTACTTTATGATTGATTTGGTGGCCACCTTCGATTTGATTATGGGGGTGTTGTTTCGAGGTGGGCGATAGCTGCGATTATGCGTTACCACCAACCCGGACGGGCAAACGGTAGAATCCTACCATGGCATTGCCTCGTTGTGCCTTGTCATCTGCCTTATCGAGCCCACTACGATTTTGGTTTGTGTTGTACCTATGTAGTGCTCCCTGATAGCCTATCAGTTTGGTGGAGTTTACAGTACTGTATAGACTACGACATTTATAAAATGTGTTAAGGGGAATATGGGTAACGCCTTAACGCTATTTTAATGCTTTACTTTACATATAGAAACTACGTATATAACATATATTACTACATAGTAAATAGTTTAACGGATCCTTAGGAGATGGGAATCCCGAGCATCTCTTAAGTTATTGCACGCACGTTATACACTGTATAGAAGATGTAAAATCCCGTAAAAATCTCTAAAGCCGTTACACTCATATTTACTTACTGTTGATTTAACTTACATAAGATCTTTTAGTTCTGACTCGAGTGTTTTGTCTTTTCATTACGCTCGGGTCAGCCTGAGCATTTCAGTGTTGAAGACCTTATTTCTAGAGGACGAAGACGGAGTTTAGTATTATATTATTATTATTCCACTATATCATGTTGTTCCGCTGCATTATTTATTTATTCCTACTGTATGTATAACTCTGATATATTGTAAAAGTGTAATCAAATGTTATTTGTAAAACAAGTTCATGAACTGTCTATTTGATTATTATATTTTGTCATTCCGCTGTGAGATTCTGTGTTTTGTTTTTCTTTCTTTTCTCTATTTTTCTTATTTACCCCATTAATAATACCCACCTTTTTGAATGGTTTGAGTTGACATATGTGGTTTATTGTCAACTTAAACCATCCAAAAAGGTGGGTCATTACAATTGGTATCGTAGCTTTGGGTTAGCGATAACCTTAGCTTTGTGGGGTCTGACTCATTAGAGATAGGGTAGTAATACCCTAGAATGAGTTTGTCTGAGTGTATATATATGAGAGAGCGTACTTGTTAGTGTTATTAAAATGTTTTATATTCTGTTAATTTGTTCTGTTTTAGTATTTATAAATTCTGGTCGGTACATAGGACGCTATGGCATCGATAGGGATTTCTAAACACTTAATAGGGCAGACCCACACAATATTGTTTTTGAAATATAGGTAAATGAAATAATTTTTCCTAGTATTATATTTTGTATATAAAAGAATAATTTTTATAAATGGATATGGTTGTATGTGATATGTTGTTTGTTAGGAAGTGAAAATTTATAAATATTAGTTGCAAAATATGATTCACAAATAAACGAATTTAATTGGAAATTCGAGAACTTAAGTTCCATCATTTTGAAATTGGTTTTCAATGATTTTGCAATATAATATTAGTATTATTTGGAAGTATTTTCGGATTAAATATTTTTAATGCGATTTGAAAGAAATGTTTTAAAAGAATTTTAAAAGGAAATAAGTTATGTACTCCCCTCTTTTGTCGCTGGAAAATAATTTCGGTGATGACGGCCGCATCATCGACATTCATCTTCGAGTCTCAAAGTGAGGGAGGCCACTTAGTAGCTTTGCTACGAAATTGGATTGATAAACATACTTTGATTAAAAATTTCTAAGTACGATTTGATATATATAAAAATATGAATATATATATTTCAAAATGATTTGAAATGAACCCGGCATTTAGTTCTTAAGTTTCTGTAAATTAGGAATTTCAATTATTGTAATGAAATGAAATCTTAACTAATTTCAATAGTTGGAAACTTCTAAAATGAAAAATAAGTAATTAGAAGCTAAGTGGTTAATGAAACTGTAAAGAATTGGAAATTTGTCACTTGTCAATTTAAGATAATAAAAAAATAAGAAGATGTGAATCGTTGAACATTTTTGTTAACTAAACTGAATAAGATAAATTTGTATGACATTCAATTACATTTTAAAAATCATACCTAAAACTTACCTGAAATGTTTAAAAAGTTGAAATGTTAATATGAATATGTAATAGAATATTATACAAGTAAAAGCTTAATAACAAAATGCTTCAAATTGAATATATGTTTATAAATGAAAATTTAAGATGTTACAAGAATATTATAAACTTAAGTTAATGTTTTGACGCTATCTATAATTAAAGTTAAAAGTAAAATTGAATACTATGTAAAGTAAATGATTATAACTTCAGAAAATTTTGAAATGACTCAGAAATGGATTTAATATTCAACGATACTATATAGGAAAGGATGAATGTAAATTAAGAAGTTAAAAAACTTAAGTATGAATTTATTCACTAATGAATATTAATATTATATGGTAATTAAGTTTTATAAGTAAATAATAACTGTGAATTAAATTTGCAAAGAAACTTATATAATATTTTAAGAATTGATTTATTGATGTTCCAAATAATTGAATGGAAAATAACATATGTAAGTAAATGAATGTAAATTAATGGAAAAATGACATTGTATGAATGAAGGAAAATAAATTAAAGAGTAAAAAGGATACCAATAGAACAAGCTTAAATAACATCTAAATTCTGTATTGTTTGGCTAATGGGAAGTTTGGAAAAGGATACTTCAAATTGTTTAAGGTTGTATGAATAATATATTAAGTAATTATCTAAGGCTGTTGAGCGTAGGATACACTTATAGTTTATTTATCGCCATGTACGATTAAAAGTTTCTAAACCTGAACAAACCATTAGTTTGGTTGTTATGGATGCATGATGGATTCTTTTATTGCATATGATGGTCGTGCTGTTTTGTTTTTGTTACTAATTGAAACAACTAAATATTTCTCATTTACATAATTCTCACTATTTTGGATTATATAAGTGAAAGACAAGTTTATGGAAGCAATAGCTACTGCTTTTAGTTTCATAAATAAAGTTGTTTGCCCGACAAATAAGTACGTTTTCGGATTACGGGTTTTGTAACGATATTTTTATTATTGTTCCCTTGGTTTGAGATGTTTATTATTGAAATATGATATATATATATATATATATTGAAATTATTGAAATTATTATTTTTTCGGACCTAACCACGCGAAGGAGACTCTTCCAAAATATTTCACGAATTTAGGACTTAGAATTTTTTTATAAAAGTTGAGTTATTTTCAAATTTTTATTTAACAAAATTATGTAAATTAATTGTTTATAAATTGATTATTTGAATAAAATAAATCAAACTTTTTAATTCCTTCTCGTTCCTTTTCGAGGACGAAAAGTTTTGAGTGGGGGAGAGTGTAACGACCCGTAAATTTTGATATTTAAAAATATTAAATTTAATAAGATTTTGAAATTTAATATTGTGAGAAATAAAATTTATGATTTATAAATGAGAAAATTAATTAGAATATGATTTAATAATGTTGTTTGAATGTATTGACAACTATTTTAATGTAATGTTAATCAATTGAAATAATTGTAAAGTTCATTTGGTTATAATTATAAATAAGGATTTAAATCAATGTTGTATTAAAAAGAGAAATTATATGTAATTAATTGAAATTGATTAATATAGAATGTAATCAATATATGGTAAGTAATTTATCAACCTTTGTTTGTAAACAATAAGCTAATGGATATCAATTATTGTTTTAATTATCATCTCATTAATTAATCCGTTTGAATATTGAATTGGTAATCAATGAAATTTAATGTAATTAAATATCGCAGTTAATATGGTAAAAGATGATAACTGTAGAATATGAATATAATAGAATGTAAACTAATGTTAATTATATTCATAAGGTAATAGTTGATTCAATAATAAGAGTGTAAATCGAAATAGAAGAAATTGATTGAAATTAAAATATAATTAACTGGGATTTTAATTACAGTTGTGATTGAACACTGAAATTTATGCAATATTTAAATATTGGAATTAACATGGAAAATTTATTTTAAAATATTATAAATTTTTCTATAATCAAGAATGATAAAATTGTTAACTTTTAAATTTGAATTTTAAAAGTGATTAAGCCAATTTAATAATAATTTATTTAATTAGCATGAAATTTAGCCATTTTGGCCACTGTCTCAGATTTCAATGAAACTAGTTTCATCAGATCCGTAACGGTAAATTATTATAGGATTTCAAGTTTCATAGCGATCGGACTTGTCGTTTGATCGTGGGAGCTCGAAATGCGTAGAAATCGATTAATAGAAATTAAATGAAAATAATTTGATTTTAAAAGCTAACTTCTGTATACAATGGAATTTAGGTTTGAAACTAGTTCCATTGAGTTTAAAAATATCGAAAACATATATTTCAATATATTGGATAACCTACTTTCGTTTCCGGAACGAAACGGGCTTTTCGGGTCGTTGTTATCGTTTCAACCCAAATTGATCTGTCCATCCATTTCTATTTCAGCTCTACCTATGTAACGACCCATAAATTTTGTAATTTTTAATTTGTTAATTTATTGAATTTTTGTAAAATTTTAAATAATAAAATTTTGAAATAAAAATTTAATATTTGGAATACGTCTTCTTAAACTTAGCAACTGGTAAATTTTCATCAAATAATATGGAAGTTTATTTTTCTTGTGTAATTTCATTTCAATTCAAATCGGTTAAAAATCAATGATAATAAAATGTTTTCCAAACCTGTATAGAAAATTTTTAAATCATCTTTTGAGTGAGACGTCATCTTTCGTTTTTCCAAATTTGAATCGCTATTGCTCCGTTTTTCTTATTTTCGGCAGAATTTGCAGCATTTTCGATGCTGATATTAATCTTTGTTTGAATGGTCATACCACAGATATCTGTATACCTTTTTGATCATCTCGTCGTGCTGATCTCTACGGTATATTTAATTTTGTGTTTCAAAGTCCGGTATACAACGAAATCCGTAAAAACAATTCTGTATCGGTACCACTTTTGATGTCCATTCAAATTTCAAATGGCTGAAATAAACGATCACTGTCATTTATTATCAGCTGTTACTATTCCATCCATTATTTCAATGCATTGATGGTGCGCTGCTTTCATTTCCATCAGTTTGGAAATATATGAATTTTATATTCGTTATATGTTGCATTCATTTATTTTGAACGGTTCTTTGCCTTCTTTTTTTTTATTTACCTTCCTCTGTACGTTTTGCCTACCTCATTCTTTTCATTTCTATCTTCCCATTATTTTTCCTTTCTTTCATTCTTTCCTTTTTCCAAACTGCTCCTTCCCTTCCTCTTTCCTTTCAACCACTACCACCCTCGGCCTTGAACCACCCGCTTTCTCGGTCAACCGCCTCCACCCACTGCCACGCAGCCATCACCCAGCCTCCACTCCACAAAGGGCCGAAACAGCTCGCCATAGCAGCTCGTCACTTCCCATGACTGAACCTCCCTCACGCAACCACCCATCAACCAGCCGCCTCCCCACTTTCTTCTGTCTTATCCTCTTCGTCTATGTCGTGCTTCCCTATATTGAGGTATATCTATATATAGTACGTTTATTATATTTTAAAAAGTATATGTGTACTTGTTTATATAACTTTACAACGGTGATGTGTATTAGCTCCTACTTGTAAACTGTGCATGCTGTGAAAACTGGATATGTATATGTTACTATATGAGTTATATTTATTTATATGATACTTGTTTAAAATTTAGATTATATGTATAAAGATTTTGACTTTAAATATATATATACACACGTGTGTTATATAATATAAGTTTGTATATATCTGATAGTTTGTTTAAGTTTAAATTCTATGGTTATTTGTGTGATATATATATATATGGCCGTATATACATATGTGTATACGCATATATATGATGTCATTTTTATGTATGTTGGTAGTATAGGAAATTTTATATAAGCTTTATATGTTGTTATATAGATTATGTCAGAAGCCATATATATAAATACATATATGATGTAGGTACCATGTGGTAGTTTTGTATAATGGGTGAAAAGGGAATGCATATTAGTTATGTATAATATGTCAGATTTTCTTTTAAGTTGCATGTGTTTTGAAACAGCTTTTAATAATTGCTTATATCTTAGCTTATGTATATAGTTGCTTTATATGCATATGTTATTCATATATTGTCGATTTCAAAATAATATATACGTATATGAGCTTATATTTGTTGGTTTCATATATTTTTAAAAAATTTCTGTTACTGTATAAGCTGTTACTATATAAACAATGTTATAGTGCAAATATATGTCATATATATGTTGGTTATTTATGATGTGGGTTTAGTTTATATATTTTATAAACAGTTTGTTTTCCATCTGTATATTGACTATATTTTGCACTCTAATGTATATATATATATATATATTATAGATACGGCAGTAATACTTTGTATACAGGTATATGTTTGTTTTCTTTATAGATGAATTATGAAAGTTTGGTAGAGATCTGATTATTTTATATATATATATAAAGTTACCGTATATATATTATTTTGAGTGTGGTATAATATATATATAGTTTATGTTGATAAAATAATGATTTTCGAAAGTATCGTTTGATACAAAAATATGTATATATATAGTGAAGGTATATATCCGCTATAAGCTTACAGTATATTATTCTTTAGAAAAGATTATATATATAGTATAAAGTTGTTTATTTAAATTGGCAATATACTTATATAAATCAGTTTGTCAGTTGATCTTAACCTATATACATATGTCTGGGTAAGTCTTTACATAATTGTATGTATGCATACTAGTCTGTAAGGATGTTATTTTAAATTTAACATGTGTTATAGTGATAAGGTTTGTTGTTGTACATATTATACAAGAAAGTGATATATATTTGTATATCGACCTAAGTAATTATTTCAAAATATCATGTGTGTATATATATATATATCGATTTTTTTTCATTTTATGTGTTTTAATTTAAAACAATAATATTGAAATGTATATTTATTTATTTATTTAAATTGGGTTTGAATTAAGGATATGTTTATATATGTAAATAATTATATATAGTTATATATATGTTCACTTATATCAATTATCTTCATTGATCCAGTTCTGATTTGTTTCCATCAATTCCTGTTCCAGCATCGTCTATCAATCTGTGCTCAGCTGCTTCGCTTTGACACTTATCATTTGAATTTGGTCGATTTTCGAATTCGTGAGTTATTCCGTGTGCTTGTCCTGTTTATCTCTAGCCTTGAAAGGTGAGCAATCACTCACGATTAATGTTCTTATATTTATTAAATTTAATTTCAATTGAAACGACAATTGAAATATGCTGTTGTTAGTTATTTGCATTGCTATATATATGTTGTTATCTGTATCTATATCTATTCACCTGTGACATCTGACACCATTATCTGTTATTTATATTGATGATATCTGCCTGTTATATTTTTATCATATCTGTTATCACACTGCAAGTTCCCTGTTAGTATAGAATTCACTATGGGTTGAAATGATACATACCCGAATGATCTGTAGAATAGAAGAAAATCGTTATGGGTTGAAATGATAAACCCAAGCGATTTTTAATTGAATTGAATTTGGGAATGCGGGTTGAAATGATATATACCCGTATATATTTAAATTGCAGATTGAAATGATAAATATCCGTATCACTTGACCATAGGATAGAAAATTATATACAGACACCGTTGGTCTATATATAAATATTTTGAAAACGATTTCTATGGCTTTGAAAAAGAAATATATGGTTTTAATAAATATTGATTTTTAAAAAGATTTATTAAAGTTGACTTAATAAATTTGATATATAATATGTTTAAGTATTTATTTAATATCTATATTTTAAATATAGAGTTTATAATGATCCAGGTTGGAAAGATAAATTTGAAATTGATTTGAAATTTTATTTATTTAAGAATTATACTTAAATAAGTTTGATTCGAAATTTATTAAATTTGAAATTTTAAAGATATGATTTTTATAACTTGATTTTTGATTTAAAGTGATTTAAATGAATATTTAAAGTTTAAATAAATTGAAGGAAATATTTAGTTTATTGCAATTTGGGGTTTTTTAAATGATATTGGATTTCCTAAGTGAATATTTCAAAACTAAAATAATAGTAAAGTGAATTTGATATATATATATATATATGAAATTATCGAATTTAGTTTTGAAATGTTTAATATTTAAAGCTTTGAAACATATTGAGGTTGAAATGGCTTATTTTATGGTTTAAATATGTATTTGAAATCGATAATTTGAAATGGTTTATTTAGAAACTGAATCGAATTGAAATTGATGATTTGAGATTTGATTAAATTTGAATTTTGGAATTCGGATTGATTTGAATCGATTTGTGGAATTTGAGGAAGCAATTTTTGTATAAAGTATTTTTAAACTATATCTAAAACTATTTATATTTTAATTTATAAATTATTTTAATATAAACTATTCTAATATAAATCATTTTCAATATAAATTATTTTATTATAAGCTATTTTAACTTATAACTATTTTACATAAACTATTTCATTTTATAAACTATTTTACTGTATATACTAATTTTAATATCTAAACTGTTTAAGTGGAAAGTGTTATGGATTCCAAAATGTTATGATTTCAAGCTATGATTGCAAAGTGTTATGAATTTCAAAGTTTTGATTTTTTAAAGACTATGATTTCGAAAGCATTATAACTTTGGAAAGCGATCTGATTTTGGAAATGGATATATTTGAAGTGAAAATGATATCATATTGATTTTGGTTTTGGAATGAAAATGATATTTTGGTTTTGAAGTATAAACTATTTTGAAATGACCACGGTGTTATAATAACGTTTGGTTGTTAAAGAGACTGGGATCGGATATGGGCATACTCTTTGTCGATACCGAAAACCACTTTAACAACTGTGTACGCGGTGGAGATTCCAGAATGAAGTGGGATGGTGGCGACGATTCCTATTAAGGTATATATGTGGACCCGACTTCCGTGAGTTGGCATAAGGTGGCTAAAACAGGAGCGATCGACGGGCCAATGAGGTAGCACCTCTGATCGGACGCATTTCTTCGATACCATTCTATTACTTTGTGATTGATTTGTTGGCCACCCTTCGATTTTGATTTGGTAGTGTGTTCCGAGGTGGGTGGTAGTGGCTGCTATGCGTTTCCACCAGCCCGGATGCGTAATTGGTATATCTACCCTGGCATTGCCTAGTTGTGCCGTGTCACCTACCATATCGAGCTTTACTACGAGTTTGAATTTGTGCCGTAGCCTGTGGAGTATTGAGGGTAGCCCTCGATCTGGGAGTATGCTAATACTAGATAGACTACTGGGACTATTACGTGTTAAGGGCTATATGGGTAACCCCTTGACGCTATTAAAAAGTAAGTTTATTTTATATTAGACATTATTATAATAGCGTATATTACTACATAGTAGATAGTTTAACGGATCCTTAGAGGATGGTTATCCCAAACATCCTTTAAGTTACTTGTATTTCGGTTGTTATTTCACTTGAGTTGGATTTATTGATATAAGAATGTTAATCCTGACTCGAGTGTTTGTGTTTTGCTTTACGCTCGGGTCAGACTGAGTGATACAATATTCGAGACTCACCTTTGGAGTTGGAGCTTCTCTTGGAGATCCAGCTATCTATCCTGCTTTAAGTTGTTCATTTGATTCCAGTGATGTATTCAGATCTTGTATTTGATTATTGTATTGTGACATCTATGTACTCGTGACTTCTGTTGTATCTTGTTTAACTCTGTTATATATATATATATAGTAGCTTCATGAACTGCTATTCTTTTGTTTCCGCTGCATTATTGTTATATTACTCTGTGTCTGTGATTATTTTATTTACTGTATATGCTGAGTTTTGCCAAAATTTAAATTAATAATCTGATATTTTGAGCAATTCAAATCCGACATGTATGGATGCAAATGGCTGAAAATTTCAGGATGTTACAGCCTATATATAGGCTGTTATAAACCCTAACAGCCTTTTTATTTTCTATTATCTGTACGTACAATTCTTTCTCATCTCCTCCTTACCAATGGCAGACAATCCAAACCCTAATTCACACTTCAAAATCCAAATTCCTTAAACCATAACAAATTATATATCGTTGGAAAGCTCTCGACGAGTGCAATCTTCTGCTGCAATTCGTTTTTCAATTCGAGTCACGGTTTGGCCAGAAATCATCGATTTATCCTCGGCCGTCCGTTGCTAGGGTTTTCGATCCAACGGTGGATCGTCGACTATATGAGGATTGGAGGGCACCGGCAGGTAGAGGCGTCGAGCAACATGCATCTATGGTCTTCGTTCTGGTCAGAGGCATCGGGGATCGCCCGGAAGCGGCGACCAAGTGCTGGCGACGGCGGAGCAAGGGGTAGGGCCGGTGGTGGCCGCACGTAGGCTATGGGGGCGGCTGAAGGGTTGCGTCGCGATGGAGGTGCTCAATCGTGGGTTCATGGGCCGTAGGAGCGGTGGTTCGTTGGTCAATGCAGCGGCTATGGACTACTGTGTAGGCTTGGTCGAACGATAGAGTTAAAGATGGTACAACTAATTACAATTTTGCCCTCTATTTTCTTTTATTTAATTTTAAATTTTCCAACCTTCTAACTATCATAACTTTTACATACGAGCTCGGATTCACGCGCGGTTTACTTTATTGTTTTGGTTGGATTCTGATATTTTTGGGTTTTTTGGTTTTATTTGGATTTTAAATCGACTAAAAATCAAAGGTGAGTGATTTAACCAACTCACAAATACTAAATCATCTTATGCTACTTGAATTAAATTTATGATGTGATTAGAAATTTATTGATTGTTGTTTGGTATTTTAAATCGTCATTTAAATTTAACTTGAAATCATTGAATTAAATTTCAATTTAAATTAATATTGAATTTAAATTGTTAGTTAAATACGTGATAATGATAACCAGTTAATTGTTGTGATCTATTGGTTGATTTGAATGCTGATTGTGATGGAAGCTTAATTGTTGACATTTTGGATGATTTGATGTTATGTTGATTTGATATGTTGATATCACACTGCAAGTCCCTTAGTTATTGTTAGTAAAATCACTATGAGTTGAAATGATACATACCCAAACGATCTTATAGATTAGGGAAAAATCATTTTGGGTTGAAATGATAAACCCAAGTGAATTTATGGATTTGGAAAATTGTGATTCGAGATATGGGTTGAAATGATATATATCCGGAAATTTAAATTTATTGCGAGTTGAAATGATATATATCTGTATCACTTGACCATAGGGTAAAAAAATTTATACGGACACCAGATTGGTTAAATTAAATGATTTTAAATCCTTAAATTTGAATCCAGTTAATTGATATTATTTTAAATGAAATAAAATTAGATTATATGAACTGAATTATTTTCAAAATCCAAGCTTTTAAAATGTTGAAATTGAAATTAGTTTAAATGAATTGTATAAAGAATTTAAATTGAAATCTTAAGTTGAATTTGAAATAAAATTGAAATTTATCAAAATTGAGTTATTTTAAATGTTTAAATATTTAAACTTTGAAACCTATTGAATTTGAAGTGGTTTAAATTGTAATTCAAACATGGATTTTAAATCGATATAAATTGAAATGGTTTTTAATGAAAATTTGAATTGAAATCTTTAGCCTTTTGAATTGAAATCGTTGAACTGAGATTGATTTAAATTGAATTTTTGGACTAAAGTTGATTTGAATTAATTTGTGAAATTGGAAGAAACAATTCTAATTTGAAACTATTTTCGATATAAACTCTTTTAATATACAAACTCTTTTAACATATAAACTATTTTTCTCATATAAACAATTTTAATATATTAACAAATTTTAATACATTAACTATTTTTAATATATAACCTATTTTAGTATATAAATATTTTTAATATATAAACTGTTTTAATCTATAACCTATTTTTAATATATAAACTATTTTAATATATATTTTAATTTAAATTTATAAACAACCTTTAATATATATATATATATTTATATATATATATTAATGTATAAACTATTTTTAATGTATAACTATTCCAATATATAAACTAATTTCAATATTCAAACTGTTTAAAGTTGGAACTGTTATGATTTAGATTCACTTGATTTAAATGCGGATATTTTGATATGATGGTTTAACCTATTTTATAGTGATGATTTTGAAAGCGAATATGATTTAAAGTGAATAATGATTTCGAAATTGAATATGATTTTGAAATGAATATGAGATTTTGATATGAAGTATGAACTGTTTGAAATGTAAAAGAACCATCCGGTGTGTAAAATATAACGATTTATTGTTAAAGAGACCGGGGTTAGATATTGTCATACTCTTTGCCAATTCCGAAACCACTTTAACAATTGTGCACCTGGTGGAGAATCCAGAACGAAGTAGGATAGTTTGGCGAATGCTTCTGGTATGAGATAAGAACGTAGTCCTGACCCCCTCGGGTCAGCTTGAGATGACTAAAACATGAGCAATTCACGGGCCAAGTGGGGTCGCTCCTCCGATCGGGCACACTTCTTCTATACCTTGTCTGTTACTTTGTGATTGATTGGTGGCCACCATCGATTTGATTATGGGGGTGTTGTTTCGAGGTGGGCGGTAGCTGCGGCTATGCGTTACCACCAGCCCGGACGTGCAAACGGTAGAATCCTACCCTAGCATTGCCTTGTTGTGCCTTGTCATCTGCCTTATCGAGCCAACTACAATTTTGGTTTGTGTCGTACCTATGGAGTGCTCCCTGATAGCCTACCGGTTTGGTGGAGTTTACAGTACTGTATAGACTATGACATTTATAAAATGTGTTAAGGGGGATATGGGTAACGCCTTTACGCTATTTTAATACTTTACTTTACTTTATTGATAGACACTACGTATATAGCGTATATTACTACATAGTAAATAGTTTAACAGGTCCTTAGGAGATTGGAATCCCGAACATCTCTTAAGTTATTGCATGCACATTATACACTAGATAGGAGATGTAAAATCCCGTAAATATCTCTAAAGCCATTACACTCATATTTATTTACTATTGATTTAACTTACATAAGATCTTTTAGTTCTGACTCGAGTGTTTTGTCTTTTCATTACGCTCGGGTCAGCCCGAGCATTTCAGTGTTGAAGACCTTATTTCTGGAGGATGAAGACGGAGTTTAGTATTATATTATTATTATTATTTCACTATAGCATGTTGTTCCGCTGCATTATTTATTTATTCATGTTGTATGTACAACTCTGATATATTGTAAAAGTGTAATCAAATGTTATTTTTAAAACAGCTTCATGAACTGTTTATCTGATTATTATATTTTGTCATTCCGCTGTGAGATTCTGTGTTTTGTTTTTCTTTCTTTTCTCTATTTTTCTTATTTACCCCATTAACTGTAACAACCGTGATTTTGATTACTGTCAAAATGAAAATGTAAAAATAGAAATTTTATAATGAGATTTGAAAAAAAAAGAAGAATTTGCATATTATTTGCAAAGTCAGTTGAAAATGCAAAATCATTTACAAGTTAGTGGAAAATAACCAAGCTATGCTGTAGCTCCATTTGCCTTTCACGTGTAACATGTATTGGTCCATTCAAAAACAATTTGAGTACTTTGCTGTCACTATATTTTGGAAAAGCAAAAGCTCTGTTGCTATCTTCATTATATTATGCAAGTAGGCTTTGCACGTTCCTTTGTCAAAATCATTTTGTAAATGACAAGTTGGAACATTTTCGGCTGCAACAAAGTTTTGAAAGCAAGTTAGAACACATATGTTATCCGCACATTATTTGCTAGCTGAGTTTGGCCATCATCATTTTTAGCTTGATGTGTCCTTTTCCTTCTTTATGCACGTCTCATATTAAATGCATATGTACAAATGAAGGCCAGCACATTATTTCTTTTGACTTTTACACATTTTGAAAGAAAAAATAATTACTGCAACATTATTTTGCTCCATCTTCTGAGTAGCCTTCGTCACAATCTTCTGCTCATTTTTTTCAGAAGCTCGGCTAACTCGTTACTGGCAGTCAAAATTCTTGCTTTCTGTTGGATCTAGGTGCTAACTGATTTTTGAGGCAATTCTAAAGTGAGTGCAACTCACATTTCTAATTTAAAACTATGCTGCCGGTATGTTTATTTCTTATTTTTGTGTAAAAAGGTTTTGCAAGTTAGTGGCTCTGGCCACATTTTTGTTAGGTGCTTGTATATGGTTCGTACGTGCATGCATTTTAGTGTAGCACCAAAACTTCATTTTTGCGTTTGCGTGAAAAAGCAAGTCCAGATCACTACTTTTGCATAATTTAATTATTTTGTTGGTGCAAATATATTGCCCAGGTTGCATTTTTCTAATACATTATTTGTGTGCAAATTGTAGTTCTGATCATATTACTTCATGCGTGCAAAATGTATGGCCAGGCATTTTTACTGCTTGCGTGAAAACAAAAATTGGGTCCAAGTCCAATTTTCGTTCTTTCATGTACATCATGTATTAAATCAAGAGTTCAAGTTATTTCCTCCCGTGCGTGAATGTACGTTGTGCATTTTTGCACTTCTATTTTGCACGCATATTGCCAAGCTATATTTTTCTCATAATTTGCATGCATGTGGTAGTACACGTGTAATTGGTTCAAACATTTTAAACTGCCTATCTCATTCGAGTGTGTACGTGTATATTGCCATGCAGTGCAATATTTTTGATGCATATATGGTAGTGCAGTCTATTGTTTAATTTACGTTGAACCGGCGTTTTGTTTTTAAACGGATTTCGTTGTTGTGTTTTATAACGGATTTTTACCCCGGTGTTTATATTTGAAGTATGTTGTTTTGATGAGAGTTTTGACGGAAAAAAAATTACTGTTGTTTTGACTTCAGTAACCGTCAATTTAAAAGTGAATTTTCAAGCGGCTATCCCGCAACGCTGATTTGATATCCATTTTTATGGTGTTTTGTGAAGCGCAATTTCTTTGTCGAAATTGCTATAGATGTTGCTATTTTAATCACGTGTTTTTAAAATCATTTTAAATTATGTTGATTTTCTAGTTATCTTATTTTGATTTCTAGATTTTTGTGTATTGCTGTTTCTAATTCAATTATGAATTTGGAAGTTGATTTTGATGGTGTTTAATGAGATTTCTTCATTTAAACTATGTTGATTATTTATGCTGAATAGTCTCATTCGAGATTATGATAAATTGGTTTTAATGTTGTTTATGTTGTAACTCATTCCTAAGTTTAAATTAGACCGATTCGTTTATTATTTTCTCTTAAATAATACTCGGGTCAGACCGAGTTATTTCAGGATAATCGCTATCTATGATTCAGTTGCTGCTTCAGCTTTTGGGGATTTCACCTCATCTTTTGTTTAGGCTTCGAGGTGTTACTTTTGGTGTATTGACTCTCGTCTCATGTATGATATGATGTCCTTGTATATGTACATTTGGTTCATGTGAACTATCGAGTGTTGTAGCATGTATCCAGACTTGTCTTCCGCTATGTCTGATATTTCTGTTCTGATGTGATTATACTTATCCGTGTTGTTGCTATTATGAGTTGTTCTGAATTTTTAATTAAGCCACCTTGGTTTCGTTTTAGATTTGGATTGAATGTATATCGTTGGGAGTAATTTACACAACTCCTATCGATGTAATCAATACTCATCTAAGGCATAGCTTACGGATGGTCGCTTCTAACAAGCCTTATTCTTCGCAATAGCAGACGTTATTCCTTATAATAACATTTGTTATTGTGAGTATAGAGGTGGGGCGTCGCATTAACAATCCTCCGTTTTGAATGGTTTGATTTGACATGTGTGATTTATTGTCGATTTAAACTGTCCAAAAAGGTGGGTCGTTACAACCCGAGATAATAAGAAGCAAAGCATAACACCTCGAGTCAGACAATAATCTAGTGTGAGCGATAAGCAATCTCAAAATACTATATAAATTGATATAATAAAGAAAAATAGCATGAAGAATCATACCTGACCGCTCCTTGCATCTAAAGAGTTAGCATATAATAATAATATGCTCATCTACTAACATCATAAAGTGTACAAACATCCTAGTACACTATCGGGTGTATAGATATCGATCTTCTGGATACCTACGTCATGTGACAACCCTAGAGAGATAAGCAACACAACAAACTTAACATTCATCAAACAATCCTCACCGTCACTCAATGTGCTTTGGATATATCATAACTTGTATAACCATTCCTCTACTGGGGATTAATGGAAAAATCCATGTTTTCTATGTACTTGAACACCTACCCATAACTGACACTAGATCCCTTCCTCGATCTAGGGTATATAAATCCCATCAATGATATGAGGTAACAGACTACGTACCCAATGAGCATCCTCATAACACCTCTGCTTGCAAGTACACTAGAAAACACTTCGAGTATCAGCGATCCCTTCGCATGCATAACCGAGCCCTTCTTCGCTCCATCTGTTTACTTTCATCATTACGAAACCCTTTAACATTCCATTTTCCACCATTGCACCATTCAACATTTTATTCACGAGTTTTCTTCCTCGAAGCCACCCCGGTGGATCATCATCACGACCTCATCGATCGAGTCACCGTCATCGAAACACTTTTAGACATCCACGTCCGTTATAGAACCAACACATTAAAGTTCTAAAGCCATCTTGAAAAAGCATAACGCCTTCTCCTTGTCATTTACTATGTTTCCTCATCGTGTCACCATCGTCGAAAAAGAACATCGAACCAATGCACGAATGAATGTACACATCCATTAACACCACACTTGCACGTCCCCCAAGAACACGCCAGCATTCGCCATCACTAACATAGTCGGCACCGACCATGTATCGTTGCACCGACCTTGTATATTTTGCACCGGCCATGTAGGTCAGTGCCAAACTTAGCCATAGTTGCCAAGTATCAAAGTACTTCATCTTTCCTTACTCTGGTGCTAACCCGAAGTACCTTACCCAAGTCCCAAAGCTTTTGCATGAAATCAATGAAATATACATGGTCGGTATCGACCAATGTTCTTCCTCTCAAATTTGACTAAGTCCAAATTTCCACTTCCCCATACTATCTCGTGCATGTCTCGGAGCCTTTGCATTGAAAAACCTAATGTGTCCCCTCCTTTAACTTGAAGCTTACCCAATATCGAGATGATTTTTTCCCCATCCAAATTCGTCCGAGTCCACACAAATGTCGATATGATTCTTCCCAAGTGCTACCCAAAGCATTAGTTCCCAAAACCCAAGGCAATACTTATTTTGAGCCGAAGCACACCACTAACCTAATTTTGGTCACCATCGACCGTACTTCTACACTACCGATCATAAATGATGACCATAGTTTAGGTTATCAAATCAACCCTAATCCGCTTGCAGCTTATTTTGGGCCTTTTAGGACTGCAAAGAACATCATATCCAAATTTCATCATGTTTTGGGCACGTTGATGCCACTTGCACTAAACGACGTACACCTGAGCATTGCATGTCATTTATTTTATGATTAATATATCATAATAAATTTGTAACGACTGCCCTACACCTTCGACATCTAATATACCTTTATAGGGCGTTGCTACGGTACCTGACCGTTGTAGGATGATTGTAAAGGCTGAAAATAAATCAAACAATCACAGAATTTATCGTACATCTCATAGCGCATCGAATAAAATATAATAATCATCATAGATATAAAAAAGACGAGACAGTAATAACTAAACGAACCATAATATCATAGTACACGGGTTTACAAAGTTATACAAAATAGTAATAGAGTTTATATAACAAGAAATAAACTCAAAATGTAATTGTCTCTAAATAATGTAAATGAACATTATCTAGGCTCCACAGTATCGTACAGTGGAATAAACAATAATAATCCCACATATAAGTATGCAAAAGCATCGCCTCCTGCTCATCCATATGTATGGCACCACATGTCACCTAAACGTGTCGTCTATCCTACTCATTTAAGAGTACTTGAGATAATAAGAAGAAAAGTATAAAACCTCGAGTCAAACAACAGTCTGGTGTAAGAAGTAAGAAATCACAAAATACTATATAAATTGATATGGTAGAGAACAATAGTATGAAGAATCATACCTGATCTGTCCCTACATCTAAAGTGTTAAGACATAATAATAATATTCTAATCTATTAACATCATAAAGTGTACAAACATCCCGGTACACTATTAGGTGTATAGATATCGATCTCCTGGAAACCTATGTCATGTGACAATCCTAAAGCGACAAACAAACATAGCATCCATCAAACAATCATCACTATCACTCCTAGATATATGATTACTCATATGATCATCCCTTTGTCAGGGATTAATAGAAAAATCCCAGTCTTTATGTACCTATAGACCAGCCCATAGCTAACACTAGATCCCTTCCTCGATCCATGGTATATGGATCCCATCAATAATCCGGGGTAGCTGACTAAGTACCCAATGAGCCTCCTCATGAGACCCTTGCTTACATGTATACTAGAAAACACTCTAAATATAATTGATCCCTTTGCACGCGTATCCAAGCCCTTCTTTGTTCTCATTCATCATTACATGATCCTTCAACGTTCCATTTTCCACAAAAGAACCCTTCAACGTTTTATTCACGTATTCCTTTCCTTGAATCCACCTTGGTGGATCGTCATCACAACCCTATTGATAGAGTCACCATCATCAGTACACTTCTAGACGTCCACATCAGTCGTAGAAACAACACATCAAAGTTTCGAAGCCATCATGTCGAAGTATCATAACTTTGCATCATCGTTTACTATCTTTCTTCATCGCACCACCATCGTCGAAAATGAACTTTGAACAAATGCACGAACATAAGTGAACGTCCACCAACACCACATGTGTCCGTCCCTCTAAGACTACGCCTTTATTGGCCGTCACCTGACATAGTCGGCATTGGCTATGTATGGTCGACAGCTACCATGTAGTTCAATACCAAACTTGGACAAAGTTGCCAAGTATCGAAGTAAATCATCTTGCCTGCTCCTGTGCCAACCCGAAGTCACTTTACCCAAGACCTGAAGCTTTTACATGAAATCACCGCGGTACACATGGTCGGTACCGACCATGTGTGTTCCTCTCAAATTTGGTTGCATCCAAATTTCCACTTCCCTATACTATCTTGTGCTTATCCTGGAGCCTCTGTATTTAAAATTTGAAGCATCTCCTCCTTTAACTTGAAGCTTCCCTAATACCATGATGATTTTTCGCCCATCAAAAAATCGTCTAAGTCCATACCAATGTTGATCTTATTCTTCCCAAGCGCAACCCGAAGCATTAGTTCCCAAAACCCGAAGCTATCCTTGTTTTGACCCGAACCACTTCACCACCAACCCAATGTGATCACCACCGACCATACCCCTCCACTACCGACCATAAATGATGACCAAAAGTTATGCTATCAAATGAACTTCAATCTATTTCCAACTTGTTCAGGGGCCTCTTGAGACTTCAAAGAACATCAAATTCAAATTTCATCACGTTTTGAGCACTTTGGCGCCACTTGTACCAAAAGACGTACCATAATTCTAACTACACAAAAAACAATACAAAAATTAAACACCACTCCATATCATCCAAGCAATACATATAAATCATCCAAAACACAATTTTACTCTCATGAATCATCCAAAGTTTAATTTTTTATAAACTAGCAATTATAGTTGGTAAATGGTATGAACATATCAAAATCCCAATCTATTTTTTAAATACAGTTTTAGGGTATTATTAACATTAAATCTAGGTTTGAAATCATTTTAACTATGAAAATCGCTTTAAAATTCATAATCTAACTATATCTACGTATATAGTAAAGTGGAAGAAGCAATATCACTCACCAAACATAAAATTTATCCAATTTCCAGTGCAAATCAGAGATGAATATGATGGCATGGATTCCAAAATAGTCAAAACAGTAATCTTGAGATTTTCCTCGTTACTTACCTCTTAATGATGTGATTTAAGCTAATTAAAGTATGAAAAAGAGGAGCTTTTAGATTAAAATCAAAATAATGGAGGTGGAGGTTTGTTTTGGGAAGTGCGAAAATGATTTAGAACTATCCCATCATTCCTAATTAGGCACAAATCCCATAATGGGTTAGTGTGCTTAAGTTTGGACTTAATTAACAACCCACTAATCTGGCAACAGTAGTCTAAATTAAAACGGCCGTATGGCCCGTATCACCTAAACGGTAAATCCAAATTCTTATTATGACCACTCTACGGGAAGAGAAACCATCATCCTAATCGAAAAAAAGTTGTTTATCTTAATTCGAATATCAAAAGTTATAAGTCTTACAATATTTTTATGGTCAAAACTGTACGATAAAAAATTCTAAGGGTATAAAATGTCCCAAGTAGATATTCTCCAAAATTATAGACATACAAGTAGTTCAAATGGATTTAAAAAAATATTTTATGGTACTCTGATACATAAAATACGGATCGTTACAAATTTTATCTAATATTGCACAATAAAATTGTATTTAGAAAAGTTCTAATTATGGCCCTACCAGGGTTTGAACTTCTGACATCTAGTCTCTAAATCCGATGATTTTACACCGGGATACAGAAGCATGTGTATAATGGTAATAACAACAAAAATTCTATCTTGTTCAACTTTGACCAATGATTTGAATTTTGATTACATATGTTAGAACATTCTAACGATTGTTGAGAAAATAATTCCATTACGCAATTTATGTAACTTATAAGACGACATAAGAGTTTGACATTATGTGATACAGGATTCAAAATTGATTTGATATACATGCGCAAACATTTGGGACGATGTCTTAAACAAGGGCAGGGATATGCTTATTTTTATGTACCGTCATATTTTTGGTTAATGTTATAGGTATGATGGCAGAGTTTTGTGGTTCATAGCATACAAAGATTATCCCTTAATAGTAGAACAAAAAAAATACAAGATAAAGAAGAAGAATTTAATGGATAAATGAACCAAGGATGAGAACGTGGGATACATGAAGGAATCATGTTGCAGACACTTCGAATCAGACTTTAGTTGGCATCGACCATGTAGGTCAGTGCCAAACTTGGCCATAGTTTCCAAGTATCAAAGTACTTCATCTTTCCTTGCTCTGGTGCTAACTCGAAATACCTTACCCAAGACCTAAAGATTTTGCATGAAATCAATGAAGTATACATGGTCGGTATCGACCAATGTTCTTCCTCTCAAATTTGACTAAGTCCAAATTTCCACTTCCCTATACTATCTCGTGCATGTCTCGGAGCCTTTGCATTGAAAAAGCTAATGTGTCCCCTCCTTTAACTTGAAGCTTACCCAATATCGAGATTATTTTTCCCTATCCAAATTCGTCTGAGTCCACACAAATGTCGATCTGACTCTTCCCAAGTGCTACCCAAAGCATTAGTTCCCAAAACCCAAGGCAATACTTATTTTGAGCCGAACCACACCACTAACCCAATTTTGGTCACCATCGACCATACTCCTACACTACCGATCATAAATGACGACCATAGTTTAGGTTATCAAATCAACCCTAATCTGCTTTCAGCTTATTTTGGGCCTTTTAGGACGTCAAAGAACATCATATCCAAATTTCATCATGTTTTGGGCACTTTGATGCCACTTGCACTAAAGGACATACACTTGAGCATTGCTTGTCATTTATTTTATGATTAATATATCATAATAAATTTGTAACGACCGCCCTACACATTCGGCATCCAATATACCTTTATAGTGCGTTGCTACGGTACCCGACCGATGTAGGATGATTGTCAAAGCGGAAAATAAATCAAACAATCATAGAATTTATCGTACATCTCATAACTCATCGAATAAAATATAATAATTATCATAGATACAAAAAAGACAAGGCAGTAATAACTAAACGAACCATAATATCAGAGTACACGGGTTTACAAAGTTATACAAGATAGTAATAGAGTTTATATAACTAGAAATAAACTCAAAATGTAAGTGTCTCTAAATAATGTAAATGAACATTATCTAGACTCCACAGTGTCGTACAGTGGAATAAACAATAATAATCCCACATATAAGTATGAGAAAGCATCACCTCTTGCTCGTCCATATGTGTGGCACCACATGTCACCCAAACGTGTCGTCTATCCTACTCATTTAAGAGTACCTGAGATAATAAGAGGAAAAGTATAAAACCTCGAGTCATACAACAGTCTGGTGTAAGAAGTAAGAAATCACAAAATACTATATAAATCTATATGGTAGAGAACAATAGTATGAAGAATCATACCTCGTCTGTCCCTACATCTAAAGTGTTAACACATAATAATAATACTCTAATCTACTAACATCATAAAGTGTACAAACATCCCGGTACTCTATTAGGTGTATACATATCGATCTCCTGGAAACCTATGTCATGTGACAATCCTAAAACGACAAATAAACATAGCAAACATAGCATCCATCAAACAATCATCACTATCACTCCTGGATATATGATTACTCATATGATCATCCTTTTGTCAGGGATTAATAGAAAAATCCCGGTCTTTATGTACCTAAAGACCAGCCCATAGCCGACACTAGATCCCTTCCTCGATCCATGGTATATGGATCCCATCAATAATCCGGGGTAGCCGACTAAGTACCCAATGAGCCTCCTCACGAGACCCTCGCTTACATGTACACTAGAAAACACTCTAAGTATAAACGATCCCTTTGCACACATATCCAAGCCCTTCTTTGTTCTCATTCATCATTACAGAACCATTCAATGTTCCATTTTCCACAATAGAACCCTTCAACGTTTTATTCGCATGTTCCTTTCCTTGAACACACCTTGGTGGATCATCATCACATCCCCATTGATCGAGTCACCATCATTAGTACACTTCTAGACGTCCACATCAGTTGTAGAATCAACACATCAAAGTTTCGAAGCCATCATGTCGATGTGTCACAACTTCGCATCATCGTTTACTATCATTCTTCATCGCACCACCATCGTCGAAAATGAACTTTGAACGAATGCACGAACATAAGTACACGTCCACCAACACCACATGTGTTCATCCCTCTGAGACTACGCCTTTTTTGGCCATCACTAGACATAGTCGGCATTGGTTATGTATGGTCGACAACGACCATGTAGTTCAATACCAAACTTGGACAAAGTTGCCAAGTATCGAAGTAAATCATCTTGCCTGGTCCTGTGCCAACCTGAAGTCACTTTACCTAAGACCTGAAGCTTTTGCATGAATTCCTTACGGTACACATGGTTAGTACCGACCATGTTTGTTCCTCTCAAATTTGGCTACGTCCAAATTTCCACTTCCCTATACTATCTTGTGCTTATCCCGGAGCCTTTGTATTTAAAATATGAAGCATCCCCTCCTCTAACTTGAAGCTTGTCTAATACCATGATGATTTTTCGCCCATCAAAAAATCGTCTAAGTCCATACCAATGTTGATCTTATTCTTCCCAAGCGCAACTCGAAGCATTAGTTCCCAAAACCCGAAGCTATCCTTGTTCTGACCCGAACCACTTCACCATCAACCCAATTCTGATCACCACCGACCATACCCCTCCACTACCGACCATAAATGATGACCAAAAGTTATGCTATCAAATCAACTTCAATCTGTTTCCAACTTGTTCAGGGGCCTCTTGAGACTTCAAAAAATATCAAATTCAAATTTCATTATGTTTCGAGAACTTTGGCACCACTTGTACCAAAAGACGTACCATAATTCTAACTACACAAAAAAAACAATACACAAATTAAACACCACTCCATATCATCCAAGAAATACATATAAATCATCCAAAACACAATTTACTCTCATGAATCATCCAAAATCTAATTTTTTTTATAAACTAGCGATTATAGTTGGTAAATGGTTTGAACATATCAAAATCCAAATCTATTTATTAAATAAAGTTTTAGGGTATTATTAACATTAAATCTAGGTTTGAAATCATTTTAACTACGAAAATCGCTTTAAAATTCATAATCTAACTATATCTACGTATATAGTAAAGTAAAAGAAGCAATACCACTCACCAAACATAAAATTTATCCAATTTAAAATGCAAATCGGAGATGAATATGATGGCATGGATTCCAAAATAGTCCAAACAGTAATCTTGAGATTTTCCTCGTTACTTACCACCTAATGATGTGATTTAAGCTAATTAAAGTATGAAAAAGACGAGCTTTAGATTAAAATCAATAATGGAGGTGGAGGTTTGTTTTGGGAAGTGCGAAAATGTTTTAGATCTATCCCATCATCCCTAATTAGGCACAAATCCCATAATGGGTTAGTGGGCTTAAGTTTGGACTTAATTAATTACCTGCTAATCTGGCCAGTAGTAGTCTAAATTAAAATGGCCATATCACCTAAACGGTAAATCCAAATTCTTAATATGACCACTCTACGGGAAGAGAAACCATCATCCTAATCTAAAAAAAGTTGTTTTAGATCTTAATTCGACTTATATCAAAAGTTATAAGTCTTATAATATTTTTATGGTCAAAACTATTGGATAAAAAATTCTAAGGGTATAAAACGTCCCAAGTAGATATTCTCCAAAATATAGACATACAAGTTCAAATGGATTTTAAAAAATATTTTATGATACTCTGATACGTAAAATACGGATCGTTACAAAATTTATCTAATATTGCACAATAAAATTATATTTATAAAAGTTCTAATTACGGCCCTACCAGGGTTTTAACTTCTGACATCTAGTCTCTAAATCCGATGATTTTACACCGGGATACAGAAGCTTGTGTATAATAATAACAACAACACAAATTCGATCTTGTTCAACCTTGACCAATGATTTGAATTTTGATTACATATGTTAGAACAATCTAACGATTGTTGAACAAATAATTCCATTACACAATTTATGTAACTTATAAGGCGACTGACAAGTTTGACATTATGTGATACAAGATTCGAAATTGACTTGATATACACGCGCACACGTTTGGGACGATGTCTTGAACAAGGGCGGTGATATGCTTATTTTTATGTATCGTAATATTTTTGGTTAATGTTAGAGGTATGATGGCAGAGTTTTGTGGTTCATAGCATACAAAGATTATCCCTTAATAGTAGAACAAAAAAAATACAAGAAGAAGAAGAATTTAATGGATAAATGAACCAAGGATGAGAACGTGGGATACATGAAGGAATCATGGTGCAGACACTTCGAATCAGACTTTAGTTGGCATCGACCATGTATCTTTTGCATCCACTGTGTAGGTCAGTGCCAAACTTGGCCATAGTTGCCAAGTATCAAAGTACTTCATATTTCCTTGCTCTGGTGCTAACCCGAAGTACCTTACCCAAGACCCAAAGCTTTTGCATGAAATCAACGAAGTATACATGGTCGGTATCGACCAATGTTCTTCCTCACAAATTTGACTAAGTCCAAATTTCCACTTCCCCATACTATCTCGTGCATGTCTCGAAGCCTTTGCATTGAAAAACCTAATGTGTCCCCTCCTTTAACTTGAAGCTTACCCAATATCAGGATGATTTTTCCCCCATCCAAATTCGTCCGAGTCCACACAAATGTCGATCTGACTCTTCCTACGTGCTACCCAAAGCATTAGTTCCCAAAACCCAAGGCAATACTTATTTTGAGCCGAAGCACACCACTAACCCAATTTTGGGCACCATCGACCGTACTCCTACACTACCGATCATAAATGACGACCATAGTTTAGGTTATCAAATCAACCCTAATCTGCTTGCAGCTTATTTTGGGCCTTTTAGGACTTCAAAGAACATCATATCTAAATTTCATCATGTTTTGGGCACTTTGATGCCACTTGCACTAAACGACATACACCCGATCATTGCATGCCATTTATTTTATGATTAATATATCATAATAAATTTGTAACGACCACGCTACTCCTTTGGCATCCAATATACATTTATAGTGCGTTGCTACGGTACCCGACCGATGTAGGATGATTGTCAAGGCTGAAAATAAATCAAACAATCACATAATTCATCGTACATCTCATAGCGCATCGAATAAAATATAATAATCATCATAGATATAAAAAAGATAAGACAGTAATAACTAAACGAACCATAATATCAGAGAATACGGGTTTACAAAGTAATACAAGATAGTAATAGAGTTTATATAACTAGAAATAAACTCAAAATGAAAATGTCTCTAAATAATGTAAATGAACATTATCTAGGCTCCACAGTGTCGTACAGTGGAATAAACAATAATAATCCCACATATAAGTATGAGAAAGCATCGCCTCCTGCTCGTCCATATGTATGGCACCACATGTCACCCAAACGTGTTGTCTATCCTACTCATTTAAGAGTACCTGAGATAATAAGAAGAAAAGTATAAAACCTCGAGTCATACAACAGTCTGGTGTAAGAAGTAAGAAATCACAAAATACTATATAAATCGATATGGTAGAGAACAATAGTATGAAGAATCATACCAGATCTGTTCCTACATCTAAAGTGGTAACACATAATAATAATATTCTAATCTACTAATATCATATAGTGTACAAACATCCCAGTACACTATTAGGTGTATAGATATCGATCTCCTGGAAACCTATGTCATGTGACAATCCTAAAGCGACAAACAAACATAGCAAACATAGCATCCATCAAACAATCATCACTATCATTCCTCAATATACGATTACTCATATGATCATCCCTTTGTCAGGGATTAATAGAAAAATCCCGGTCTTTATGTACCTAAAGACCAGCCCATAGCTGACACTAGATCCCTTCCTCGATCCATGGTATATGGATCCCATAAATAATCCGAGGTAGCTGACTAAGTAACCAATAAGCCTCCTCATGAGACCCTTTCTTACATGTACACTAGAAAACACTCTAAATATAAATGATCCCTTTGCACGTGTATCCAAGCCCTTCTTTATTCTCAGTCATCATTACAGAACCCTTCAACGTTCCATTTTCCACAATAGAACCCTTCAACGTTTTATTCACGTGTTCCTTTCCTTGAACCCACCTTGGTGGATCGTCATCACAACCCCATTGATCGAGTCACCATCATCAGCACACTTCTAGACGTCCACATCAATCGTAGAAACAACACATCAAAGTTTCGAAGCCATCATGTCGAAGTATCACAACTTCACATCATCGTTTACTATCTCTCTTCATCACACCACCATCGTCGAAAATGAACTTTGAACGAATTCCCTAATGGGTTAGTGGGCTTAAGTTTGGACTTAATTAACTACCCATTAATCTCGTCAGAGTAGTCTAAATTCAAATAGCCATATAACCTAAACGGTAAATTTAAATTCTTAATATGGGCCACTCTACGGAAAGAGAAACTATCATTCCAATCTAAAAAAAAGTTGTTTTAAATCATAATTCGATTCATATCAAAAGTTTTAAGTCTTACAATATTTTCATGGTCAAAATTGTCCGATAAAAAATTCTAAGGGTAGAAACGTCCCAAGTAGATATTCTCCAAAATTATAGACATACAAGTTCAAATGGATTTTTAAAAAAATATTTTACGATACTCTGATACGTAAAATACGCGTCGTTACAAAATTTATCTAACATTGCACAATAAAATTGTATTTTTAGCAGAAACTAAAATATAAATGTAATTTTTCAATATTACCACATGCAACATACGAGTTACACACTAGTAGAATGTATGAACTATAGAAAAGTTCTAATTACGGCCCAACCAAGGTTTGAACTTCTGACATCTAGTCTCTAAATCCGATGATTTTACACCGGGATACAGAAGCTTGTGTATAATAATAATAACAACACTAATTCGATCTTGTTCAACTTTGACCAATGATTTGAATTTTGATTACATATGTAAGAACATTCTAACGATTGGTGAGCAAATAATTCCATTACGCAGTTTATGTAACTTATAAGACGACAGACAAGTTTGACATTATGTGATACAAGATTCGAAATTGACTTGGTATACATGCGCATATCGTTTGGGACGATGTCTTGAATAACAAGGGCAGGGATATGCTTGTTTTTATGTACCGTCATATTCTTGGTTAATGTTAGAGGTATGATGGCAGAGTTTTGTGGTTCATAGCATACAGAGATTATCCCTTAATAGTAGAACAAAAAAAAAAAAAATACAAGAAGAAGAATAATAATAATAACTTAACGGATAAATGAACCAAGGATGAGAATTGAACGTGGGATACGTGAAGGAATCATGGTGCAGACACTTCGAATCAGACATTAGTTGGCAATTTTTTTGTACAGGAAGCTTATTGTTCAATCAATTTATTTGCTGCAGTTGCAGCTAGCCATGACTCGTTTTATTTGATTCATGGGCTTGTCTTAGTCTGGTTAGAAAATTAGGTAAATACGATTAGTCGATCTCCAGTTACATCCGAACCTGAAAGCAATTATCTGATCAAAAACTAGGATCGCACTTGGATATGATAGAGCTTACCTATACGAATCATTCAATTTCTGTGATGATAGAAATTATATTGAAACAGGAGGGTGATCCTATACTAATAATGTAGGTAGATATAAGCATTTCATTCTGCCTCGCCTTGTTATTCGTCACATAAAAACTACTCATAGTCAATAATAGCTTGGACTATCAAGTCAAATGAAAGCCGCCATAGCAGGCGTACAGAGCAAGGCGACAGTAGCATGCCGACCTCCGAACAAGTTGTGCATATATATACCAGACAAGTTGTGCATATATACAAACAAGTAGTCTGTCTTCTTCTTAGGCCAATAAAAACCTGCCATGATTGCACTTCCATATACATGCATCAAGCATGGCCAATTAGTCGCCATGCATTTACGTACGTACATCACATGCCCTCCTCTTATAAATACGCATACCCAATTACTCATATATTACATTATCATAACACTCAACAATCCAACAATGGCATCAACAACCAGTTTCATTCTTGTGGCTGTCTTCGCCTTCATGACGGTAATCCTGTGTTCTGGAGCACGTGAACTTCTCGACCTTCCTGCCCTGCCAGCACTCCCAGCCCTGCCTGCACTCCCTGCCCTGCCTGCAGCAGCTGCCTTGCCCGCACTACCCGCCCTGCCTGCAGCAGCTGCCCTGCCCGCACTCCCGGCCCTGCCTGCAGCAGTTGCCCTGCCCGCTCTACCTGCCCTGCCAGCAGCAGCTGCCCTGCCCGCACTCCCGGCCCTTCCTGCAGCAGTTGCCCTCCCTGCACTCCCTGCCCTGCCTGCAGCAGCTGCCCTGCCCGCACTACCCGCCCTGCCCGCAGCAGCTGCCTTGCCCGCACTACCGGCCTTACCAGCACAAGCTGCTCTGCCGGCTCTCCCGACCCTGCCCGCAGCAGCTGCCCTGCCCGCACTAGCTGCCCTTCCAACCCTACCGGCACTGCCTGCACTAACAGTGCCGACCCTTCCGGCAATTCCGGGCTTACCAGGCCTTCCAGCCAGGAAGCTTTCTAAGGTTCTGGTTTAATTAATCACGTATTTCCTGACAAACTAAGGGAAGTGCGAACGTGGTGTCAATCCATGTTCTAGTTATATTACATATAGGTCTCATCCTAGGTTAGGTGATGACATATATCTTTTACTTGACTGTACTTTGTTATAACGATCGACGATGATCATAGCTAGGTAGGTGGATGTGTTACAACTTACAATTCCCACCTAATTCATCCTAATATTGTAACTCGTAGCAAATGTACTGATGTTTATGTAACTCGTGATGGTTAAGTGGCTGTAACCTTTGTCTTCTGGTCTATATGACATGTTATCTGTATATATTGGTCACGAGAATGTACAAGTAATAGGTTGCAAGTATATCTAATATTTCTTGTTTCAATATTTGAATTAAAGATCAAACATCACTATGGTGAACTCTGATTTTTTTTTTTTTTTTTGAAATAAGAGAATATATAAATAACTGGAGAAAAAAAGCCTTTCTCCGATGGTTTACAGGAAAATAAGAAACAAAGAAAACAACAGGACTGTACAACACCAAAACCGCTAACAACCAGCGGACAAGCAAAGCTAAGACAACAGTAAGAGAAACAAAAGGAGATAACAACAACACCACACGAAGAAGCAGCAGAAGAAGGAAAAACCAAACCACCACCAACCACAAACCCGCCTTGACCAAGAGGATAAGGCCAGACCACCAAACACAAACCCGCCTAGTCCAAGAGGATAAGGCCAAACCACCAAACCAAACCAAAAAGAGCGCTAACAGCAAGGCGCAATAATAGGAGGACCAGGGAATGCCCACTTCAAAAAAAAAGAGCCAGACGCGATGAAGACAAAACTCCCATCCAGATGAATCGAATTCCCCGAACTAGTCATAGAGCAGGAGAGAGCCACCAAAGAACTAGCAGATAAAGGGACCCGGTCCGCGAAACTAGACTACTAGTTCACGACCCCGGCCAAAAGATAGCCAAAGAAACCTGTAACTGTGAAACTAACAAACACATTAAATACCAAGAGGAAGGGGGGGGGGGGACAGAGCGACAAGAGCCGGCAACAGTCGGAAACAGAGATCAGCCTATTCCCAACCGAGCTTGAGACAAACCACGCGAGATAGAGAGTAGATCAACAAGACGCTCCGCTCGGGAACTCAGACGGCCCCTAAAAGGTCTACCACGGAAAGCAAGAAAGACGTCGTTCCTCACACGCCGAATAATAGAGAGGGGGTCCATTCGAGTGTTCTCGAAGGTTGCCTTATTCCGCGCGCACCAGAGGTGCCAGCAGATGAGGCATGGAATCAAGCGGAAAACGATAGCACGAAGAGTCTTACCAGCGTTCCCAGACCACCATGAGTTACGGAGATCTGAGGGCGAGGTGGCCGACCGACTAATGCTAAGAAGGTTTCCAAAGTAATTCCAGCAACATCTGGCAGAATAACCACTAAAGAACAAATGGTTCCGGGATTCGGAGTTTCCGATGCCGCAGTATCTGCATCGAGAAACGAAAGGAATACCGATAGATTGGAGGTTCTCGTCAAGAGGCAATCCATCATGGAGAATACGCCACATCAAAGTGGAGACTTTAGGTGGAATACGAGAGTCCCAGATGAAGGAAAAAGCAGGGCGAATCGGTTCTTGGGTTCTGATCGAAGACCAAGCTTTCAGAATGGAAAAGGAAGAACCATCCCATCCTGAAGATCCACCATGAGAGTCAGAAAACTGTTTCACTGACTGCATGTGTTTCCAGGTCTCACTAGCAAAAGACGGGGAGCCCGAGAAATTTGTGCCCGCAAGACTGCGGTATTTCGCACGAAGGAAAGAAGTCCAAAGGGAGTTGTTAGCACCAAATCTGTGCCATAATTTACAGGCAAAAGCTGCGCAAAGGTCTTTTGGGTTGCGCAGACCCAGACCCCCTTCATTTTTGGGTCGACAGACCACGTCCCACGACACCCAATGGTGTCGACGGACACTGTCCTTGTTGCCCCAGAAAAAAGAAGAAGCCAGAGATCGGTACGAACGAAAGAAAGACGAGGTAGGGGTCATAGCCGCGAAAACATGAGTTCCCATCGAGTCCAATACTGACTTAATAAGAACAAGTCTTCCAGCTTGAGAAATAAGAGAAGCGTTCCATCGTAAGATTTTTCCCCTTACTTTATCAGTCAAGGGGTCAAAAATAGCATTGATCTTCCTTCCGCGGTACAGCACAACACCCAGGTACGGAAGAGGAAGAGAGGCCTCCTTGAAGCCCGAAACCAACTCGATCCAAGAAGCTCGAGCGGGGGCAAATCTTTCGCATGAACAAAGCAGCTTTTGGCGGGGTTGACTAACTGGCCCGATGCCCGCTCATATTGATGAAGAAACATGAGGAGCCGCTGGACAGACGAGACACTGCCATTAGAGAAAATAACATCATCAGCGAAGGATAGGGAAGAGATTAGGGGGCAACCCCTTGGAATCCCGAAGCGCTGAATCTGGCCGTAGATAGTTAATGATTAGAGACCGCGAATGAAAGCCTCCGCCGCGATCACAAAGAGAGAAGGCGAGAGTGGGTCTCCTTGACGTAAACCCCTACCTGCCTTGAAGTATCCATTGGCCGAACCATTGATGGGCACCGAAAACCAACAGTTGGAGATGAGCCTCCACACCAAGTTAATAAGTTGTTCGGGGAAGCCGAAAGCTCTTAAGACCTTGATGATGAAAAACCAGGACATACGATCGTAGGCCTTAGCCATATCCAGTTTGAAGACAACATTTGAATCCCTGGACTTCCGGTCGATCTGGGAAATAAGTTCCTGAGCGAGAAGGACGTTATCAGTAATCAACCGTCCTTTGACAAAACCCGCCTGAGAAGGCGAGATGATTCGTTCAAGGAAGGGAGCCAAACGAGAAGCCAGAATTTTAGAAACCACTTTGTTCGAAAAGTTGCAGAGACTGATAGGCCGGAAATCCATATAGGACCTCGGATGCTCGCATTTTGGAATAAGGATGAGGTTGGTAGAAGTCCAACCAGAAGGCAGGGACCCTCCAGAAAAAAAGGACTGGACAGCAAGGCAAAAATCCTCCTGAATAATAGACCAGGCACACCTGAAAAAAACACCGTTGAAGCCGTCTGGCCCGCTGGCACTATCCTTGCTTAGGGCGAAGACAGAAGCACGAATCTCCTCTGTGGTTGGGAGTTCTGCGAGAACGTCCCTATCCGGAGAAAGCACTACCCGAGGAATAAAAGCCATCAGAGACGGGTCAGAAACCGAGACCGATGGAGAACCCAAAAAGGTTTGAAAATGGGACAGAACGGTCTCTTTAACATCTTCAGGCGAAGAGGCCACAGATTGATCCGGACGCAAAATCTCACGAATGGTGAGGAGGTTATTCTTCTTACGAATAGTGGAATGGAAGAATTTAGAGTTAGAGTCACCGACGACAACCCATTTGATTCTAGCCTTCTGTCGAAGGTAGTCATTCTCGATACGAAGTTCAAAGGAGAAAATGGTTTGAGCAAGAGCCCAAGCCTCCTTGTTCGCCTCGTTAGGATCCTCGTCATGAAGGGATTCAGCAGCAATAAGAGATTCTTCGGCCGAGCGAACGCGGTCGAAAATATTCTTGAATACCTGAAGATTCCAAACCTTAAGGCAAGCTTTCAACCGCTTTAGCTTACGACTGAAAAGATCACAGGGAGAAGCAGCAAGAGGAGCGCTCCAAGACTCAGCCACAACTTGAAGAAAGGTATGGTGAGATCTCCACATGCTCTGGAAACGAAAAGAAGATGGACCCGTTAAAGAACGGGGCGAGCAGCGAACTACCAAAGGAGCATGATCAGAGAACGATCGATGGAGATGCGCGATCGAGAAGGAAAATGGAAGGCGAAGCCACCCTTCCGACCCGAAAACACGATCCAGTCGGGAAAGGATACGGTTGGGTCCCTCCTGGTTGTTGGACCAGGTGAAGGCAGACCCAACAAAAGGCAGCTCAGAAAGGCCAGAGCTAACAATGAACGAGTTGAAATCCGCCATCGCTACCCGGTTGATGGCGGCTCCTCCTTGTTTTTCCGCTTGGCAGGTGACGATATTGAAATCGCCACCAATAACAGAGGACGAAAAACCCAACGAGTCGAGACCTAGAATGTCAGACCAAAGGACTAATCTCTCCATCCGATCACATTTGGCGTAGACCGCCGAGAAAAGAAATGGAGAGCTAAAAGAAGGGGACGAACAGACCAAAGAGAAAAGCTGAGAGGAATCAAAAGCAGCCTGGACCGACAGAGATTTGGACCATAAGATCCAAATCTTCCCCGATACGTTGGCAGAGCCACCGCCAAATCCAAGAGATAAGACGATACTGGAAATGCCTTCCGGACCCAGGAAGGGTTCCAGGAGAGCGACCAAACCAACCGAGTGCTTCTTGACAATGCGTTTAAGCCTAGCCAAAGACGCATCATTGCCAATTCCACGGACATTCCAAAAGAGCAAATTCGCCATTGAGATCGCGAACAGACAGCTAGCCGGACAGAGCTCAGACGAGGTAAAGGGAAAACCGGGTAGATCGATCGATCTGCTCGGACGCCGCTATAGAGCGTGTGCGAATGGTGCAGGGAGTAGAGTGGACTCTACGCGAACGGCGCCTAGACGCCCTGGGTATGGAGTCGGAAAGCTGATGAGAAGTATCCAAAGCTACTTCAAGACCCGAGCCCATAGCCGAAGGTAAAGTGTCTTCAAAAAGCGAAGGTGAAGGCGAAGAGTTCCTAGAGAGGCATGCGAGACGCTCGTTAAGGAGCGCAATCTCATCCTTACTCATGAGAGGAATGGATATGGACAGAGAAAAAGAAGTGACAGGGGAAGACACAGACGAAACAGGTAGGGAACAATCTGAAGAGTCGGAGAGGGAGGAGGGACTCTCCAGGACCGGATGATAGGAATGAACTTGAGGGAATCGATAAAAGGAAGGAAACCGAGACAGACTCATACCAATCTTCTGCAGAAACCAAGCAGATAGGCGAGAAGCAGACAAGCTAGAAGACTCTAAATAGCTCGAGCTAAGAAGCACCGATAACGATGAAGGAGATTCAGCCGAAGGAGAGCAGAAGGAGGGAATCGAATCAACGGACAAGGGAGAGAGCGAAAGAACAGAAACAGATCGGGTCAATGTAAGGGCGCAGACAGAGTGCAGCCTATATCGCTGTGGGAGTCTTACCAATGCCGGACTGTCACTAATAAAACAGCCCCGCGTAGTAGGTAAGAGTCGCAAGTCGGACCAATCAGAGGGGAATGAGAAGCTAAAGAGCTGGCTAACCCTCAGTCTGTCCGTATAGTGGACCATAATGGTCACTATACGTGCATGACGAGAGTAGCGTCCGAACCAATAGCTCCGTTCCCTCAACAAACACGATAACGACCAATCGAAGCGAGCTAAAGGGGACCTGTACCAGAAAGTCACAGTCGTTGACGACAATGGTATGGTGTCGTCAAGACTCAACAAGGGAAACCAAAAACGAATAGCCAACGAATCAGCCCAGACAAAAAGCCTGGGATGAATACATCCTAATCGGTCGAAACGAGCCCACAAACACACCTGTGACCAGGTAGGGTGGGACTGATCGCAAAAAGAAATGGAACTGAAGGACAAAACCAATCCAATAGGCAAAAAATGACCTGACACACACCCAGTCTCAAGAGAGACGGCAATGTCAGGGAGCACACACGCTAGTGTGTCATGGCTCAGGCAATAAAAGCAAAGCAAAACCAACGAACACCCATCACCAGAAGGCAACCCATAATAGCCAAAAGAGTAGTAAAAATAGATGTTCACCTGCCTGCAGAGATAACCACCTACCTGCCAACCTACAACGTCAGGAATGGATCAGCAAGCATCATCCGTAACCAAGGAATTCCCCTCACCCACCACAGAAGTCAGAACAGAACAGATAACCAGCGAACTCCCACAAAATGACCTCCCCGAATAAGAAGAAAGGCCAGTTAAACTCGAAAACAAAGCATCAACAGCCAATAGGCATGGGCGAGAAGATAAAGCGGTCAAATCTTTATCTTCCGCAACGCCAACAGCAGAATCAAAGGACAGAACTTCTGCAACCGGCCAAGAACACGCAAACTCACACATTGACGGCAGACGAGGTATGACAGGAGTGGTCAACTCTCCCGTCTTCCTTATCGACCTACCCTCCTCAACGAAATCGTCAGATCTGACAGATTCCCCAACCAACGAACCAAAACAAAATTCAGTAGGGACGAAATCCAACAGACCCACCGATGCCCCAATAATCAGCCTTGGCTCGAACTGGGTGGTGAAATCCCGGTTCGCCAGAGACGATGAACGAAGAGAGCAGCGAGTCGACTCCACAAAGCAAGGAGATAGCTCCATAAAAACACCATCTACCAAAAGAAATTTGAATCGAGCCAAAATGCTGAAAGCCCCAATCGAGAACACCGAGATCTCAACCGAGCTGTCAGACGAAAAGCATACCGACAGCGGAGGTTGCACCACATCAAGCAAAGCAATGGCGATAGCAGAAAAGGAAGGGCAAGATCTCCCAAAGACACCACTGAATGAGAAAACCCCCAATTCCATTACTACGCCAAAAAAAACAGCTGCGCTCACTTACGATCGAGAAAGGAACAAAACACCAGGAGGCGCTCGCTAAGGAGCTGACCTAATAAAAGAAATAAGCAGATGTAGAGAAGGGGAAAGGCGGCAGAGATTCAGACGATGGAGTTGAGAGAGGAAGCCATTAATTAGTTTTTTTGCCCGTTGTAATTTAGATTGGTGAACTCTGAAAGAAATATGTAATATACACCCATCTGACCATATATATAACATACACCAATCTGATGACATATTAATTTAATAGGTGTACGACAATGTATAAGCAATAGGTGCGACCGGATAAAATGACCAACTGCATTGACCCATTTTGGAAGGGTACCCTACGGTGTGGTTGGATTATGCATGTACTAGCACACCATGCACACAATTAACGCGCATGCCTAGGTATCTATATGCCGATTCCATTCTTCTTCCTCGCCCATTTTCAATCTCATAGTTTTGATAATATGACTAATGATTGAACCGAAATGCTTCAAGATAGGCTTTTATGGTTCAAACGGTTGAACCTCTGTTCAAAGTTTTAATTTATATGAATATTAGGGATAAATATAAAATTACTATAAAACATAAAGCTAGATGCAAAAGTACATGTCAAACAAATTGGAATAAAACCAGGATCCAAATGCTAAATCCATTTCACTTCTTCCTAGACAAAACTTTGCCACCTTCGTAGATAATCTATTCAAAAAATTTAAATCATACAAGAATATAGAAATATGAATACTATGGTACAACAAAACTTCAAAATCGTGATTATATAGAAGGTCTGAATCTTTTTCATTATGTATGAGTGTTGTCTAATGCAAATTCCGACTCGATCCACCTCCGGAACATCATGGCTGAAGGTTGGCGGCTTTGAAGATCAAACCCGCTGCTTGGTCGGGTCTCCAAAATAGTGGTCGATCTTCTTTGCTATACTTAATCCCAATATGGTTGCAGTCGGCCTTCATTTAAGACTATCCTTTTTTCTACAAAAACTCATCTAATACATATGTAACGACCGACAAATTTGACATATTTAATATTAATTAATTAGTAATCAACAGTAGTTAAATTTAAAGGGCTGCTAAGAGTTGTCTTTTTGAAAATTTTGATACTTCCATTCCATTTAAAATATTCGAGAAACGAATTTTGATATATAATATAATATGGTAGAGTTTGGATTTGTCGACCGAATTGAATATTTATGGACCCTAAAACCCGAATACTGACTATAAATATGAATTTATCTTAACTCTAACCGTCATCAAATCTGTGTTCTTCTTAAACCTAAAACCTTCCTTAATTATATTTTAATGACAATTAGTTTTCTTAATTGAAAAAATGAATGGTGTCCAAATTAACCTCATCGAATTATATATTAAATTATTTTTCTTGACAAGACGATACCAATCCATTTTCGGGAACGATACTTGGATTAGGAAGAAATCATTGTCGTACATGGCGATGGCGAGCTAGGGTTTGTGAATTGGGCTTTTTTAATTGGGAGATTGATTAGCAAAGTCGAGACCATGGATAGGACCGGATAAAATGACAAACTACATTGACCCATTTTAAAAGGGCACCCTACAGTGTGGTTGGATCATGCATGTACTAGCACACCATGCATAATTAATGTGCATGTGTATAATACTAAAAGAACTTTAGCCATATATATCGATTCTACTCTTCTTCCTCTCACCCTTGTTCATTCTCTTTTGCTCCTCCATCAGTTAGTCATTACACATTGGCGAATCGAACACTATTGCTGCCATAAAGAGAGTATCCTTTTTCAACACAACAACTTATTTGTGTTGAAGATAATTGGAGATTTGATTTTATTGAATACAGAAATACTTTTTTACTGCTTGATTATGTTATACAATTCATAACTAACTATTTATAGTCATGTTGCTTAGAGTCTACGTAATTGTACAATAGGAAAACTATTATAATAAGGAAAGCCTGGATATTGGAATATCCCTGTTTTATTTCTTAGCATATACTACATATATCGTAACTGTTGGAAATTTTAGAAGGATCTTCAAACTCTGATACCACTGTTGAAAATTTTAATAAGAATAAGAAGGAGAAGTAATTGTTAATTTGCAAATGGATATTGAGAAATGAATATTTTGTAAAGGAGGAAATAAACTTTATTCTTCTTTCAACTTTTCTTTTTTGCTTGCATACAAAAGATGGGAGAAAACATTCTTATTTATACAGTAATTCGTTATCTAGACTTAATCTTGACAAATCTATTTTCTAGAATTCTCAACATAATCAACATTTTCTAAATACCAAATTTATTCCAATATCCCCCCATAAACTTAGTTTTGTAACTCTCAGCAAAATTTTCAATCTTTGTATTTTACATGCTTCGGTAGGAAAAAGGATATTATCCAATCTTTCTTATTGTATTGATTTTTTTTTAATAAACCAAAATATATACAACAAAGGAGAAAAATCGTCTTTCTCCGGTGGCTCACAAAAACACAAGACTAAGTACGAAGAGCACTGAACAAAGAAACAACAGTAAAGGAGAAAATAACCAAAACACGACAGAAAGAAACCGCACAGAAACAATAAATATCCAACCACTCAACCACCAATCCCGCCTGAACCAATAAGATAAAGGCCAGTCCACCTTGCTAGGCAGCAAGCAAAACCAAGAGAACAAAACAATCGGCACTGACTACAGAGGAAACATAGCCTGGGGAGAGAATCCAGCGCCGAGGGAAAGGAAGAACCATCTCATAAAGACCAATGCGAGAACCACAAAACCTGGGAAGCAGAAGCATCAGACACCGAAGATAGGTAGCTGCTCTGAAGAAACTAGATGAGTTTCGGATAAACCACCGTTCTTCTTACATCACCCTTGAGCTCCAGCAAGGCCACCGCCCAAAGATGATGTAACAGGATGTCTAAAAGAGGACCCAAGGCCTCCACAGGTAGAAAGAGGCCATCCCGGAAGTAACCATAGATGCCGCCAATCTGATATCACCATCGAGCTCCGGCAAGACCACCGCCCAGTGGTGATGATAGACAAAAGTAAAGGAGAACACCAAAGGCGAAGCACGTGCTATTTAAAACCATGGAGGAAAACCGCAGGAAGGCAGAATCAGAGTAAGGGAAACCCTACCAAGTGACACGTTCACAATCTCTAACTAAGCACAAAAGGATAGGATCGACGGCTGAAAAAGGCGAAAGAAAGCCCGAGCGCGCAGCCTAGGATGACAACAGAAATCACCAGCCTATCCATCCAACCGAAATCCGGGCCATGGAAGGACCATAGACACCTGAAGCAAAAGACTAGCAACCACATTAAAAATAAAAACGGGGGGGGGGGGGGGGGGGAGGAGGCGGGAGCGGTGAGTGAAGGACACCACCCCACAGCGACGGCTCAACCAACTCCAAGCCTATTGGCAGTTGGTGAGCAGGAAATTGACAGAAGTCCCACCAGACGGCCAGAACGGTGGCTCATGGGTCCCCTGAAGGGTCTACCACGGAAGGCCAAGAACACATCATTCCTCACATGCCGTATAATGGACGCCGGATCCATAGGAGAGTTCTCGAAAATAGCCTTATTCCGCGCGCACCATACGTGCCAGCAGATGAGACACGGAATTAATCTGAACACGATAGACCGAAGAGATTTTCCAGAACTCCCAGCCCACCAGGAACTCTGAAGTTCTAGAGGGAATGTCTCATTACTTCGAACACCTACAAGGTTCCCGAAGTAATTCCAGCGGACTCTGTCCGAGAAACCACCAAAAAACAAATGGTTCAAGGATTCTGTTTCCCCGTTTCCATAGCATCTACACCGGGAAGCAGAAGGGATGCCGATCTTTTGGAGATTCTCGTCCAGTGGCAGCCCATCATGTAGGATACGCCACATCAGTAGAGAGACCTTGGGCGGAATACGAGAATCCCAAATGAATGAGAATTCTGGGCGAATGGGGAAAGAAATTCTGATTGAGGACCAGGCATTTAGGATGGAAAAAGAACCGCCATCCCAGCCTGACAAACCACTGTGAGAGTCAGCTAAAGGCTTCACCGACTGCATATGCTTCCAGGTCTCACTAGCATAGGACGGAGAGCCCGAAAAATTAGATCCCGCAAGTCTATGGTACTTAGCACGGAGGAACGACGCCCATAAGGAGTTGTTAGCCCCGAACCTATACCACAACTTACAAGCAAAGGCCTTGCAAAGGTATTTAGGGTTACGTAGACCCAACCCACCTTCACTTTTGGGGCGACAAACCGCGTCCCACGACACCCAGTGGTGACGATGACCGCCGTCTTTGTTTCCCCAGAAGAACGATGATGCCAAAGACCGATAAGACCGGAAAAAGGAGGAAGTAGGGGTCATAGCCGCGAAAATATGAGTTCCCATCGAATCCAGAACTGACTTGATAAGAACAAGTTTGCCGGCCTGGGAAAGAAGAGAAGCATTCCAGCGTAAAATCTTACCCCTCACTTTGTCTGTCAAGGGATCGAAAATAGCGTTAAGCTTTCTGCCCCGGTACAGGACAATACCAAGGTAAGGAAGGGGAAGGGATGTCTCCTTGAAGCCGGAGATTGTCTCGATCCAGGAAGCTCGAGATTGAGACAGGTCCTTCGAATGGACGAAGCAGCATTTAGAAGGGTTGACGAGTTGGCCCGAAGACCTCTCGTATTGCTGGATAAAGCTAAGAAGCCGCCGAACGGAGGAACGGCTGCCATTATAGAAAATGACAATGTCATCTGCAAAGGATAAGGAGGAAATCAAGGGGCAACCCCTCGGAATGCCGAAGCGTTGGATTTGACCGTAGATGGTCAAGGATTGGAGACCACGAATAAAATCCTCTGCCGCGATCACAAACAGTGAAGGCGAGAGCGGATCTCCCTGACGCAATCCCCTCCCAGCTTTGAAGTACCCATGGGCTGAACCGTTAATGAGAACAGAGAACCAGCAGTTGGAGATAAGCCTCCACACCATGTCAATCAATGCCTCCGGAAACCCGAAAGTCCTTAAAACCTTGATGACGAAAAACCAGGACATGCGACCGTAGGCCTTAGCCATGTCCAATTTAAAAACAACATTAGATCCCCTAACTTTCCGATCAATTTGGGAGATCAGTTCCTGGGCGAGAAGAACATTATCAGAGATAAGGCGTCCCTTGACAAACCCTGCTTGAGATGGAGAAATGATACGCTCAAGGAACGGAGCCAAGCGGTTGGCCAGGATTTTAGAAATAACTTTATTCGAAAAGTTACAAAGTCTTATAGGGCGGAAATCCGAACAAGACCTTGGATTTTCGCACTTAGGAATGAGAATCAAGTTAGTGGAAGTCCATCCAGCTGGTAGAGTCCCCCCAGAGAAGAAGGATTGGATAGCAAGACAAAAATCAGTCTGGATAATAGGCCAGGAACACCTATAAAAGACACCATTGAAGCCATCAGGACCACTGGCACTATCCTTGCTCAGTGCAAAAACACAAGCATGGATCTCCTCAGGGGACGGGAGATCCACTAGCATGGCACTGTCCGAAGGGAGGACCACAGGAGGAATGAAAGCTAACAGGGCCGGATCTGAAACCGATATAGATGGGGAGCCCAGAAATGATTGGAAGTGGGAAAGAATGATATCTCTGATTTCTTCAGGCGACGAGGCCGATGAGAGATTAGGCTGCATAATCTCTCGAATCGAGAGTAGGTTATTCTTCTTACGAATAGAAGAGTGGAAGAATTTGGAGTTCGCATCACCGTCTACTACCCACTTGATCCTCGCCTTTTGTCGGAGATAGTCATTCTCGACACGAAGTTCCGAAGAGAAGGAAGATTGGGCTAGGGCCCACGCCTCTTTGTTGGCATCAGTCAGATCCTCGTCAAACAAGGATTCGGCAACGATAAGCGACTCTTCGGCCATACGAACGCGGTCGAAGATGTTCTTGAAAACCTGAACGTTCCACACCTTAAGGCACGCCTTGAGACGCGAAATCTTATGCCCGAAAGCAGCACAGGGAGAGGCAGAAATAGGATCACTCCAAGATTGAGATACCACTTGAAGGAACGAGTGGTGGTATCTCCACATGCTCTGGAACCGAAAGGATGAGGGCCCCGAGAACGATAGAGGAGAGCAGCGGACAATCAAAGGAGCATGGTCTGAGAAAGACCGATGGAGAAGAACGATAGAGAATGAGAATGGAAGACGAAGCCAATCCTCCGATCCGAACACACGTTCAAGTCTGGATAGGATACAAGTCGGGCCCTCTTGGTTGTTAGACCAGGTGAAAGCAGAGCCGACAAAGGGGAGCTCCGATAGGCCAGAGGAGGCAATGAACGAGTTGAAATCCACCACCGCACCTCGGTTGATGGCCGCTCCTCTACGTTTTTCAACTTGGCAAGCGACGATATTGAAATCGCCGCCGATCACAGAAGAAGAAAAGCCCAAAAAATCTAGAGTAAGAATGTCAGACCAAAGATCTAATCTCCCCAGTCGATCACATTTGGCATAAACTGCCGAGAAAAGAAAAGGAGCTACAATGGAAGGAGACGTACATACCACCAAAAAAAGTTGAGAGGAATCGAAAGCGGGACGAACCGCAAGAGATTTGGACCATAAGATCCAAATCTTACCAGAGACATTAGCAGAGCCACCGCCAAATCCTAAGGATAATGCGATCCTAGAAATACTAGCTGGGTCAATAAAGGGTTCCAGGAGAGCGACCAAGCCAACAGAGTGCTTCCTGACAATGCGTTTTAGCCTAGCCAACGACGCATCATTGCCGATACCACGAACATTCCAGAAGAGAAAATTTGCCATGAAAAAAGAACTGGGGAGGATGAAAAGAAAGAGTCGAAAACAAGACACCAACCAGAGGAAGAAAAAGAACGGCTCAAGATTAGACCAGATACAGCGAAAAACGAGCAGATCGATCGATCTGCTCAGACGCCGCTATAGAGCGTGTGCGAATGGTGCGAGGGGTAGCAAGGGCTCTCCGCTGTCTGCGACGAGCCGATCATGGAGGAGGGTCAGACGGCTCAATAAACACCTCTTATTGTATTGACGTTCTTCCCCAATGTCGAGATCTTCGATGCAATTTCATGAATATTTGTTGTGCTCCATTTATTTCGTCCTTCATCATTAACATAGAATACTCCAAAAAGTATGCATTCTAACTTCCATCTTGGTCCAATGTCATAAATTTTGAATCAGTCATATATATATAATCTTTCTATTCTTTCTTAATTTTACTCTTACAATCTTTGACCCATTCAATTTCTTTATGCATTTCCCAAATTTGACTTTTGCATGAGATTTCAGAACACATTGATTGAAAAATAAAATTGTTCAAAATAGAAAGGATATAATCTTTGCTCACCACTTTGTTGTCAACGTTATAATATTCATCACTTGTCTCTTTGACTCCCTCTTTGCCATTTCTATTTTTACTTCCTTAATATCATCTGTTTCCATTTCTTCAAAAAAATTCTCATATTTTAAATCTCCTCCAATCTCTTGAATTTCTTCTCCTTGATTCACGACTTCTTCATTTTCTTCTCCTTTGCTTTCGCACATTTTATCATTTGCATCATTTTTGTTGACTTTGTCTTCTTTATCTTCATCTTTTTCATTCTCTTCCATATTTAATTTCTTGATAGCCTCATTTTTCACATCCTCGATTTCTGTAAGCTCTTCAGCTTTTATACTTTTGATTCTCTCTTCACTTACTTTATTGATCCTTGGTAGCTCTTCTACAGCTTTCTCCTCCATAACATTCTTTGTTTTCTCTTCCTTTACTGCATTCTATATTAGCTCATTGTTTCCTTTTCGTCCTTTTCATCGGCTAACATATTTTCTTCAACATACTATACTTCTTTCTTTTAGTGTTAATTTGCTTGATCAATGGGTTGTTGGTTATTTATAAGTTTCATGAACAAACTATTTTTTTTAATGCAAGTATGATGTAAAATGTCTACATATATAAGAGTTGAAGATATAGTGGTAATTGTTGGTTGTGCTATCCCATAAAAACAATTCAGCATTATTTTTTCACTTTCATGTCAAAGAAAAGTTGTACCTATTTTCGTACTATATACATAATTCATACGCATGACACAACTAGTGGTAAAAAAATGAAACCACAAAAGAACTAACCAAACCAGTAGTACTAGAGCATAAACAAATAATTTGCATACAACTAATCAACTAAATATACAGTCTAAAATTACTAAGTGTGATGACCCAACTCCTCGATCCCCGGAAGTTGACACTAATACATCCTCGGTATTCACGTGCCGCAAATCCAAGTGCTAGAAAGGCGGATTATCATAGGTAAGAAAGAAAATAAAGACAGAACAAAATCTCATACGAATCGAATAACATATATTATTTCAACATATAACCTTTACAGCGGAAATTTTAAATACATTTATCAGAGTTAAACATGGATAGATAAAAATAATGTCCTTACAAATGTGGAATATAATGATACACAAGTGTGGCGGAAATAGATAACAATCTTCAGAAGAATCTTCTAACTCCATGCTCCGAGCTCCATCCATATTTCTTTAACTAAACCCGACTACTAGGCTGCCCGGAAAAATTAGGGCACCCAGAGTTTAAGGAAAAAGGGAAATAAACTCCAAGTCAGTCATGGCACTGGTGTGAGAAACTCAAAATACATGGTTTGAAAAAGAAAAGGTGTCTCATAAGGCCACACCGCACATAAACACGGAACAAGTTTTTACATTATGATAACCAAAACATTTGCTACGCAAAATATGGGGATATTATTTTTAATGGCATTCTTTGAAAACACTTTTCAAGTAAATATATTCAAATAGCTAAAGATGTTACATTTGTTAAATTTGACGGCATAATAGGTTTACAATCAAGTCCTTAGGCACTTATTGGAGAATGGATTTCCACAATGGCAGGTAAGCGACTACCTTCCGTACAGTACATCTCTAGAGGAATGCACCGAGGATACACAAACAATCCTCTGCATCTGGCAAAACCGGCCTATCCCTATTTGGCGCTCATACATGGCTTGAAAAGAACCAAATATGACATCACCCCAGTCGTAACCGACCTATCCGGGGCCCCATAGCATACACCATATACACAACATATCGAGAGTAATCTAGAAAGGTGATGACCATACCCTAATAGTTGCGAACCACATAGCCTTGCAGCGTACCCTGTTTAAGCCATTACCGAGTGATGAGGTCTGAGGTAGCGATTACCTTTCACATAGCACATTCCACTATGGATGCCACAATGCCATTCCATCATCACATAACTGATTTCTGCAAACGTATAACTCCTGAGCTCGTACGTCTCAGGAAAGGGTGTTAAGCTAAGAGAAATTGTCTTTTCCGCCCACAAACAGATGATACGTTCATAGAGATCAATTTATGTAACTAGAAATGCAACGTCAGACATTCGTCCATATAAGTTGTCCAGGAACACGACAAACCGAAGGCACTCTCCTACCACATCCTATCGAGAATTATCCCTAGGATTAGTAGCGAGAAGTCTTTGCATCAAAGATCTTAAATGAAGAACTACTACCACATAATATGATATGCGAAATTTCCCCCGAGGGTCAGTGACAAGCAGACCTACATTCCATCTTCTAATCATATCCATGTCTTCACTTCGAATACGTAAATTGGTTCGAAGTGGTCTTCAGATAGGAATTAGCCAAATCCGACCCCGTTTTCTTCGAACCAATCATCGATAAAAAGATGTTCTATGAATAGGGAATCATTCTTTAATTGATTAAATTCTTTTTATCAAAATCTCTTCTTGAGATATGTATTTCTACAACATTCTTTCTAGTATATAGGAAATCATTAAACCCCTCTTATCAAATCCTTTTGATTACTTTAAACCTTTTTAAACTAGGAATATTTCGAAAATCATTTCATTTTTCACTTAGGAAAATATATTCAAATCATTTCTTTTAAATCTTAACATAACTTTCTTAATTCAAAACTCAAAATTTTGATTAAGTTAAAACCATGTTATCCAGGATGTTAATCCAAAACCAATAAATATTAAATGAGTAGAATCTATAGAAATCATCTAACTCTACTCAATATCAATCCTCGTATTCAACAAGTACTATAGGCAGGATAACGGTGAAATCATCTTTTAAATTCCATGAATAGTACAAGTTCCATCTTCGGGCTTTAACACCGAGTACAAGAAGATTATCTCCATAAAATCCAAGTTGTTTATATTCGGAAAATCATATCCTTTATACTTTAGAAAATATTTATCCAAGTAAATCAAATTTACTATCCCATCTATCGGGCCAGTCCGGATAGCCAGAGTGAGCAGGAAACTGGTTTTCCAAACCCAAGCCTAGACACTATCTCTTTGACACCCAAAAGGCGGTCAAGTTATTTGATCGACTCTAAATCATTTAACATATAACCATTCCATAAATCTTTCAAATCATCTTTAAAATACTTTATAAATCATTTAAAAATATTTATAAAAGATTTGGAGAAGAACGGTTGCGTTTAAAACTATATTTTAAAAGTTATAGAAAGGTGCTGCGAAAAAGTGCTGTAGAAAGTGATTTTTAAGCTATATTGGTCAAAACGACTTTTTATCATTTGAAAATTCATTTTTAGAACTCAAATCACTTTTAAAACATTTTAAATGATTTTTAGAATTTATTTCATATTTTTAAACAATTTTAAAACATTATTTTCAAAGAAATCCTGTTATGGATTACGAACTGCAAAACCGCGATCTTTTCAGAAACTTGTTTTACTCATATTTCAAAATCTCTTTTTTGAAATCTAGATTTTCTTTCTTTGTTTGAAAACTATGGATATAATAGTTCGGAAAATCCTTATCTCGAAGAATTCCGAGCTATATTTCATTCTATATACTCATTTGACTTTTATGGTGTGAAACCGCGAACTACCGTTATGCGACGCACCTAATTTTGAATAAAATTTTAATTACCTTTCAAACTTCACCAAAACAATTTTAAATGTTTATAAAAAATTTCAAACTCATTTTTAAACCTTTTTAAAAGAGGTTTAACATCCCATATATACCAATTCATTAAATAAAGGAACGTGATTTCCTTTGTGTTTATCGACGTGTATTTCCATGACTTGCAAATATATTCAACATTCATATTAAACAACCAAACTTGATGATCAAAGCATATTAAACACCCATTGCAAACATCATATTATCATCCAAAAATATAATATAAGTAAGAGTTTCTCACATTGATTTTCTATCGAAAAAAGGCTATAGCTTCACAAACTCGTGATCCGAGCTCACGAACCCCAACAACTTGCCTCCTAGCATGATCGGCCATTCCATGCCAAAAGTGGTGCTTGACCAAGCATGGGGAATGAGGTATAGGAATTTGGATTAAAATCAAATTTACTAAAAACTAGACCTAAAAATAGGTCACTTTCTCTCAGATTTTTGGACATCCCACTCTCCGAATTTGGAAAAGTTGTCAACATGAAAGTTGTAGTAAATTCTTTCCTCTACAGATTAAATAAAAGAATCATCCAATTTGGTTTAGTTTTGAATGAGATATGATCAAATGAAGAAGAGAAATTCTTGGATTTACAAAAATCACACCCGAAAATGGGTCAACTTCTAGCTAATTTGTGGACATGTTACTCAAAGAATTATGAAAAGTGGATAAAAGGAAAGTTCTTTAAAATTCGTTTATCTACAATTTAAAATAAAGAAAAAATTGATTTCAATTTATTATGAGGAAGATATGATCAAAAGAACAGAGGGTATTCTCGGATTCGTAAAAATGAAGCCTGAAAATGCACTGTAAAGAATTAGAATTTTGACAGAGCTAAGCTCAAAACTAGAAGAAGCGCTAAACATAAAAGTTGTATCCACTAGAATTCTAAATGGTTTAAAAAAAGAATTACTTTATTTGGATCTAATTTGGAGGAGTTATGCTTGAATGAAAAAGAGGTATTTTCGGCCTTTAAAACTGGGCTCGAAATTGCTCTGGAAAGAATGGAGATTTGAGCATAGCTAAGCTTAGAATGAGAAGAGTTTGTCAACTAGAAAGTTGTAGCCACTGAAATTTTGAATAATTTGAAGAAGAAAAATTCACAATTTCGTTCGGTTATGATGGAGATACGGAGAATGAAAAAAATGAGTTATGGAGGGGCTATTTATAGAAAAAGAGGAGGAGGAAAATATCTACCTTTACATCATCCCCCTCATCACCACCACATGCTCCATCTCCATCACCCATGTGCCCACTTTCCATCCATCATTTCGACTGCCACCATCCTCCATCATAACCTCCCCATGTGTGTGTACTCAAGTGTGTACTTTGATTGACTTTGAGCTTGCTTAAAGTTTAAGTAATTTAGAAATATCTTATATATTTCTTTTATATATGTATATATATATGTATGTATATTTGTATGCATGTTTATGAATAAGTTAAAGTGTATGTTAGGGTGTGTATGTGTACGTTGTATATGTGAACATGACACAAAATCAAGGTTGCAACGATTTAGAACAACTTTCGTTCGTCAAACCGTTGAAAATCGGGAAACCGAATCCTGGTCACAGTTTCACTTATATTTTAAATTACATATAAAAGTAAACAAAATTTGAAAATAAATTTATTATCAATTTTAACTAATTAAAATTATCACATTTCATTTATAAAACCATATAAATTAATATTAACAATTATTTATAGAAATCGCTATTATATCGATAAAACGATATCGATTTTCCTTATACTTTCAAATTACTTTTATAACTTTATAAAACCATTATAAATCATTCATTATTACTTTATGACTATTATTATCATTTTAAAACAATTATTTATATAATTATAATAATTATTAAATCATTAAATCTCAATTAAATTAAATAAATCAATTATTAAATATAAGGCCATCGCTGATGATGTCTTAAATACACTTTATTTCCAAAAATAAAATAATTAATTTTATTTCGTATTCTTGTTTAATTAAAAAAATAAGTGTATATATTCAGCTCCGTGTGCGAGTCTTACGATTATAGAGCTGGTTTTTTTTATAAAACGATTTTCGACCATTTTATCGATTTAAATCCGAGGAAAAATATTTTTTTTTAATTTTTATTTATTATAACTCAAAACAATATTATTTGTATTATCAAACTTTTATTTGAATAAATTTAAAAATAAATATAATTTATCAAAGTGATAAATTTGCGGGTCGTTACAGACTTCCCCCCTTAAAAGAATTTCGTCCCCTAAATTACCCAAGACAAAAATCCAAAGGTTTTGCCCAAAATATTTATTTTTGAACTTACATTTACACGATGTATATAGATCATCTGTACACAATATCTAATTCGATCTTCTATTCGAATTCACAACTTTACTTCCAAACTAGCATTGATTCCCCGATCCTTTAGTGCGGACTCTAACTAGGCTTTTTGATTAAAACTTTAGTTATTCCTTGCATAGCTCTCGGCTATGATAGAAAATTCAAGTATCCAACCGCAAACCCACATCAATGTTCGTCGTCAAGAATCGAGTGATAAATCCTTTCGGATCGGTGCGAACACCTCAAAGTTCTACACTCGAATCTTAGATTAAATCTTTTGACAAAATAATCCACATACTTCATGTGTATTTATTAACCTTTCAAAAATTCTTATGAAAATATTTCATAAAACTTTCATCTTTTATTTAAACTTTTATAAAGATACTTCTTTATACATAACCATTTTACATTTTTATTTCCAAATATTTCTACTTAAAAACGCATTTCTTTTCAAAATGCAATTCAAGGGTTTAAAAACGAATGTTGTTAAAACATCATTTACTACAAACCCAAAACCATTCATTAATAACTTTAAACATTTATTTCATATATCAAAGCATACCCATGCTTATCAATTAAGATAATACACTTTGATAAAAATTGTCAATTGTCAATTAATTTATCAACTAATGATTAACATTATGCTTTTTAACTTTAGAAAATTATATTGATCGAGTAACTCAAAAATGATACCAAGGAATTGGGTACTACCAATAGTATCGCATATTTTCTTAACAAGAAGGAGAATACTTAAGAGAAGCGTTTACCATCCGAACACATCTCCTACCCATTTTTAGTTACTTTCGAGCCACTCGGATCAATTAATCATAAAATAGTTTTTCATTTTTTAAAATCCCATTTTAGAAATAATACTATTACTATTCCTTTTTCAAAAATCATTTGAAATTCCTTTAAAAAATACTGGAATTTAAATTCTCAAAAATTCCTTTATAAAGCACGTTTTATAAATCCAATTCATAAAAACATATTCATAAGATTTATTTATCTTAAATAAATTCCTTCAATAAACATTATTATTTATCGAATACCCCATAGTCAAATTGTGAAACTAAATTCATGAGGTGTTCGTACTTAAAATTTTAAATTAAACAACTAATTAGTCAATGATAATAACTGAGTATTATCATTTCCTTAGTCAAATAACTATTTAAAATAATATTCTTTATATTCAAAATATGATCTTAGGCAAAATTATTTCATTTACCCATTTTCAAAACCAAAATCATTTGTTTATATCATTAACAAATACACACTCATATATAATACTCTCAAACTCATTCTAGGGTATTACTAACCCCATCTCTAATGAGTTGCTCATCCTAGGGCATTACTAACCCTATCTCTAATGAGACTTTACCCCACCAAAGCCAAGGTTCTCGCTTAACCTTGCGCTCTGATAACAAATGTGATGACCCACTTCCTCGGTCCTCGAAAATCGACACTAATACATCCTCGGTATTCACGTGCCGCAAATCCAAGTGCCGGAGAGGCGGATTATCATAGGTAAGAAAAAAATAAAGACAGAACAAAATCTCATACAAATGGAATAACATATATTATTTCAACATATAACCTTTACAGCGGAAATTTTAAATACGTTTATCAGAGTTAAACATGGATAGTTATAAATATCTGTCCTTAGTCCTTACAAGTATGGAATATAATGATACACAAGTGTGGTGGAAATAGATAACAATCTTCAGAAGAATCTTCTAACTCCATGCTCCGAGCTCCATCCAGATTTCTTCGAACTAAACTTGACTACTAGGCTGCCCAGAAAAATTAGGGCACCCAAAGTTTAACGGAAAAGTAAAATAAACTCTGGGTCATTCATGGGACTGCTGTGAGAAACTCAGTATACATGGTTTAAAAAAGAAAAGGTATCTCATAAGACCACGCTGCACATAAACACGGAACGGGTTTTTACCTTATGATAACCAAAAAATTTGCTACGCAAAATATGGGGATATTATTTTTAATGGCATTCTTTGAAAACACTTTTCAAGTAAATATATTTAAATAGCCGAAATTGTTACATTGGTTAAATTTGTTGGCATAATAGGTTTACAATCAAGTCCATAGGCACTTATTGGAGAATGGATTTCCATACAATGGCAGGTAAGGGACTACCTTTCGTATAGTACATCTCTAGAGGAATGCACCGAAGATACACAAACAATCCTCCGCATCTAGCAAGATTGGCCTATCCCTATTTGGCACTCATACATGGCCTTGATAGAACCGAATATAGCATCACCCCGGTCGTAACCGACCTATCCGAGGCCCCATAGCATACACCACATACTCAACATATAGAGAGTAATATAGAAAGGTGATGACCATACCCTAATGGTTGCGAACCACCTAGACTTGCGGCGTACCGTGTTTAAGCCAGTACCGGGTGATGGGTGATGAGGTCTGAGGTAGCGATTAACTTTCACATAGCACATTCCACATTGAATGCCACAATACCATTCCATAGTCACATAACTAATTTCTACAAATGTATAACTCCTAAGCTTGTACATCTCAGGAAAGGATGTTAAGCTAAGAGAAGTTGCCTTCTCCACCACCAAACAGATGATACGTTCATAGAGATCAATTTATGTAACTAGAAATGCAACGTCAGACATTCGTCCATACAAGTTGTCCGGGAATAGGACAAACTGAAGGCACTCTCCAACCGCATCCTGTCGGGAATTACCCCTAAGATTAGTAGCGAGAAGTCCTTGCATCGAAGATCTTATATGAAGAACCACTGCCACATAATATGATATGGGAATTTCCCCCGAGGGTCAGTGACAAGCAGCCTTACATTGCATCTTCTAAATCATATCCATGTCTTCACTTCGAATACGTAAATTGGTTCGAAGTGGTCTTCAGATAGGAATTAGCCAAATCAGACCCCGTTTCCTTCGAACCAATCATCGATAAAAAGATGTTCTGTGAATAAGGAATCATTCTTTAATCGATTAAGTTCTTTTTATCAAAATCTCTTCTTGAAATATGTATTTCTACAACATTCTTTCTAATATATACGGAATCATTAAACCCCTCTTATCAAATCCTTTTGATTACTTTAAAACTTATTAAACTAGGAATAATTCGAGAATCATTTCATTTTTCACTTAGGAAAATATTTCCAAATCATTTCTTTTAAATCTTAACATAACTTTCTTAATTCAAAACTCAAATTTTTGATTAAGTTAAACCACGTTATCTAGGATGTTAATCCAAACCCAGTAAATATTAAATGAGTAGAATCTATAGAAATCATCTAACTCTACTCTATATCAATCCCCGTATTCAACAACTACTATAGGCAGAATAACGGTGAAATCACCTTTTAAATTCCACAAATAGTACGAGTTCCCTCTTCGGGCTTTAATACCGAGTACAAGAAGATTATCTCCATAATATCCAAGTGTCTATATTCAGAAAATCGTATCCTTTATACTTTGGAAATTTTTTATCCAAATAAATCTAATTTCCTATCCCATCTGTCGAGCCAGTCCGGATAGCCAGGGAGAGCAGGAAACTGGTTTTCCAAACCCAAGCCTAGACACTAACTTACTGACACCCATAAGGCGGTCAAGTTATTTGATCGATTCTAAATCATTTAATATATAACCATTCCATAAATCTTTCAAATCATCTTTGAAATACTTTATAAATCATTTGAAAATATTTATAAAAGATTTGGAGAAGAACGGTTGCATTTAAAACTATATTTAAAAAGTTATAGAAAAGTGCTGCGAAAAAGCGCTGCGGAAAGTGATTTTTAAGTTATATTGGTCAAAACGAATTTTTATCATTTGGAAATTCACTTTTAGAACTCAAATCACTTTTAAAACATTTTAAAAGATTTTTAATATTTATTTCATATTTTTAAACAATTTTAATACATCATTTTCAAAGAAATCCCGTTATGGATTACGAACTGCAAAACTGCGATCTTTTCAGAAACTTGTTTTACTCATATATCTAAATCTATTTATCGAAATCTGGATTTTCTTTCTTTGTTTGAAAACTATGGATATAATAGTTCAGAAAATTCTTATCTTGAAGAATTCCGAGCTATATTCCATTCTATATACTCATTTTACTTTTCTCTTGCGAAACCGCGAACTACCATTACACGATGTGCCTAATTTTGAATAAATTTTCAATTACCTTTCAATCTTCACCAAAACACTTTTAAATATTTATAAAACATTTCAAATCATTTTTAAACCTTTTTAAAAGAAGTTTAACATCTCATATACACCAATTCATTAAATAAAGGAAGGTGATTTCCTTTGTGCTTATCGACGTGTATTTCCGTAACTTACACACACACAAACACACACACACACACACACACACACACACACACACACACACACATATATATATATATATATATATGTTCAACATTCATATTAAACAATCAATCTTGATGGTCAAAGCATATTAAACATCCGTTGCAAACATCATTTCATCATCCCAAAATATAATATAAGTAAGAGTTTCTCACATTGATTTTCTATAGGAAAAAGGGTATAGCTTCACAAACTCGTGATCCGAGCTCATGAATCCCAATAACTTGCCTCCTAGTATGCTCGGCCATTCCGTGCCAAAAGTGGCGCTTGACCAAGCATGGGGAATGTGGTATAGGACTTTGGATTATTATCGAATTTACTAAAACCTAGAACTAAAAATAGGTCACTTTCTCCCTAGTTTTTGGACATCCTACTCTCTGAATTTGGAAAAGTTGTCAACATGAAAGTTGTAGTAAATTCTTTCTCTACAGATTCAATAAAAGAATCATCTGATTTGGTTTAGTTTTGAATGAGATATGGTCAAATGAAGAAGAGGCATTCTCGGATTTACAAAAATCACACCCGAAAATAGGTCGACTACTAGCTAATTTGTGGACATGTTACTCAAAGAATTATGAAAAGTGGTCAAAAGGAAAGTTTTTTAAAATTCGTTTATCTACAATTTAAAATAAAGAAAATTGATTTCGATTTATTATGAGGAAGATATGATCAAAAGAACAGAGGGTATTTTTGGATTCATAAAAATGAATCCCGAAAATGCACTGTAAAGAATTGGAATTTTGACAGAGCTAAGCTCAAAACTAGAAGAAGTGCTAAACATAAAAGTTGTATCCACTGAAATTCTAAATGGTTTTTAAAAAAGAATTACTTTATTTGTATCTAATTTGGAGGAGTTATGCTCGAATGAAAAAAAAATTCACCATTTCGTTCAGTTATGATGGAGATATGGAGAATGAAGAAATGAGTTGTGGAGGGGCTATTTATAGAAAAAGAGGAGGATGAAAATATCTACCTTTACATCATCCCCCTCATCACCACCATAAGCTCCACCTCCATCACTCATGTGCCCACTTTCCATCCATCATTTTGGCTACCAACATCCACCATCATAACCCACCATGTGTGTGTACTCAATTGTGTACTTTGATTGACTTTGAGCATGCTTAAAGTTTAAGTTATTTAGAAATATCTTATATATTTCTTTTATATATGTATATATATTTATGTATATTTGTATGCATGTTTATGAATAAGTTAAAGTGTATGTTAGGGTGTGTATTTGTATGTTGTATATGTGCACATGACACAAAATCAAGGTTGCAATGATTTAAAACAACTTTCGTTCGTCAGACCGTTGAAAATCGGGAAATCGATTCCTGGTCACAGTTTCACTTATATTTTAAATTACATATAAACATAAACAAAATTTGAAAATAAATTTCTTATCAATTTTAACTAATTAAAATGATCGCCATATAAATTAATATTATCAATTATTTACAGAAATCGCTATTATACCAATAAAACGATATCGATTTTCCTTATAATTTCAAATTACTTTTATAACTTTATAGAACCATTATAAACCATTCATTATTACTTTATAACTAATTAAAATTAATTATTATCATTTTAAAACAATTATTTATATAATTATAATAATTATTAAATCATTAAATCTCAATTAAATTAAATAAATCAATTATTAAATATAAGGCCATCGCTGATGATGTCTTAAATACACTTTATTTCCAAAAATAAAATAATTAATTTTATTTAATATTCTTGTTTAATTAAAAAAATAAGTGTATATATTCAGCTCCATGTGCGATTTTTACGATTATGGAGCTGGTTTTTGGATAAAATGGTTTTCAGCCATTTTATCGATTTAAATCTAAGGAAAGATATTTTTGTAAATATCTACTCAAAATAAGATTTATTATTATTTATTATCACTCAAAACAATATTATTTGTATTATCAACCTTTTATTTGAATAAATTTAAAAAGAAATATAATTTATCAAAGTGATAAATTTGTGGGTCTTTACACTAAGATTCATCTGTACACCTTTTTGTTTATATACATGAAAACGTATATGATTTCAGCAGATCAAGGATTAATAATAACCTTGCGTTTAAGGCACCAAAATAATGTCAGAATTTGGGCTTTGGGTCCTTTTGCCATGGTTGTTTTGGTGTGGATGGAGTTAATTAATTCATCTGCAACCTACATCGTGCAGCACACATGCATAGTGTGGGGAATTATATCCTACGGTTAAGGAAAGTATAAATTATGGTCTGGAATTCTAATATTGGTAAAGAATTATTTTATATCCTAGAGTTAAGGAAAGTATAAATTAAGATCTTCTAATATTGGTAAAGTATTATTTTATATCCTAGAGTTAAAGAAAGTATAAATTAAGATCTTCTAATATTGGTAAAGTATTATTTTATATCCTAGAGTTAAAGAAAGTATAAATTAAGATCTTCTAATATTGGTAAAGTATTATTTTATAGCTATCAACTCTTGTATTATAAATAGACATGTATATGCAATACAACCGATATCTTCTTCTCCTAAATATTTGTGAGTTTATCATGATATCAGAGCCTCTCTAAATTAGAGATTTTTTTTCCAAACAAAAACTCTATTTCGTAATGCCTAGAAATTAAGATCATAATTTTGCTGCCAATATGAGCAACTCTTATCAAGGAGGTGCGCAAGACATCGATGAGGCAGATCGTGCTAGTGCTTCGACTTTGATCGATGATCAATGGGCACAATTTATATCTACAGTCAAGGGTTTAAAACCCTCTTCTTCCTCAACTGAAAAATTATCCGGTACGTATGGTTTGAATGATTAGATTATTGACATAGGTGCATCGAACCACATGTTTGGTAATCTTGAATTATTTACTAATTTATGTGACATATCATCTCTTGTTGGTTTACCTAATGGGAAAGTATTACTGCTACGAAAGAAGGAAAAATTGTGTTAAGTGATGACTTAATTTTGGAGGATGTACTTTATGTTCCCGCTCTATCCTTTGATTTATTGTTTATGTCTCAGTTATTAGAGAAACAAAAATATACTATTTTTTTCACTGATAAGCCATGTACTATACAGGACCGCAGTTTGAGGAACCTGATTGGAGATGGGGTGCAGTGTAATGAGGTCTATATCTTTAGGCTGGTTCATGCTCGTAGTTTTCAAGCAAATAAAGTCATTGTTACAGATGCAAGTATGTTATGGCATAGAGGTTTTGATCATCCTTCGATGATAGTAGTATCTTCTTTATCTGGAATTGCCAGTGGTAGTAGTTCAAATAAAAGTTGTGACATTGACTGTCAAGTGTGTTTTATGGGTAAACAACCTCATAACTCTTTTCCTTTAAGTATGAATACAACATCTAGTGTGTTTGGTTTGATTCATTGTGACACTTGGAGTCCAAATAAAGTTCTGTCAAGTTGCAGTGCTCGTTTTTTCCTTACTATTGTTGATTATTACTCTCATGCAACTTGGGTATATTTGATAATTGGCAAGTATGAAGTTTGGAAATTGATTCAAGAATTCTATGCTATGGTGAAAACTTAATTTAATAAAAAGATTAAAATATTGAGAAGTGATAAACAACAAGAATTTTTGAGTTTAAAGTCATTTTTTCAAACAAAAAAAGAATATTGCATAAAATATCTTGTGTTGATACTACACAGCAAAATGATCGTGTTGAATACAAACATAGGCATATTCTTAATGTTGCATGTGCATTACAATTTTAAGTTAAATTACCAAAGTAGTTTTGGGGAGAATGTGTCTAAATGTTGTGCACCTTATGAATTTGACTCCTACTCGTGTGTTGAACGGAAAAACACCATATGAATGCTTATTTTTTTAGCTACAAATATGTCTCATGTAAAGGATAAGTTTGATTCGAGGTCTAGAAAATGTATATTTGTTGGTTATCCCTTTGGAAAAAAAGGTTGGCGTTTGTATGATCTTGATACTCACGATTCTTTTGTGAGTCATGATGTGCAATTTTTTGAAGATAAATTCCCATATATTGAGTCTCTTCCTGATAATGAAAGAATGCGAAGGGAAAAATATTTTACTCAAACACCGTTGTGGGGTGATGAGGAGTATGTTGCTGAGAAAATAGTAGAGGAAATAGACGATGTAGGCGCTAATGGCGATGATGGCCAAGGTGGTATTGTGGCATGAGGAGGTAGTAGTGCGTCTAGTAGTGGTGAGGTTCTAGGTCGCGGCCATCATACACAAATTCCATTAACAAAGCTTTGGGGTTATGTTATTAATACAGTTGTTCGACAAAATATAGACCCTACTACATCAACTGCTACTCCTCTTCGACCAAATCCCTCAGGTAAACCCTTTTATATAGCTTGTTATGTTGATTATAACAAATTTTCTATGAGACACAAATATTTTCTGATAACAATTACAAAAGGTAAAGAGCCGACTTTCTTTCGAGAAGTTATCAAACATCCAGGTTGGCGTAAAGCAATGCAGGAAGAGAATGTCTTAAGGGACATCGAAGGGTGAAGTAGAATGTTTTAAGGTACGTCTTGTTGTTTATGGCAATCGACAAGTTGCAGGGGTTGATTATAATGAAACTTTTGCCCAAGTTGTAAAAATCGGGACTGTTCATGTTTTTCTATCTGTTGTTGTAGCTCAAAATTGAGAATAACATCAAATGAATGTTCACAATGCTTTCCTATATGGTGATTTGGAGGAGGAAGTATATATGCAACTTTCTACAGGGTATAATGGTACCACTCCAAGGAAGGTTTGCAAGTTGCTTAAGTCTTTATATGGTTTGAAACATGCTCCCCAGCAGTGTTTTGGTAAGTTGTCTAATGCTTTGAAGGCATTTGGTTTTAAGCAATCTTATGCCGATTACTCATTGTTCAGTTATATTCAGGGAGTGTGTCTTTGCATGTTCTTGTATATGTCGACGACTTGGTAATTGCAGGTTCCTCACATGATGTTATTGTGCAATTTAAAGGATATTTGAGTTCCTATTTTTATATGAAAAGCTTAGGCACATTGAAATATTTTTTGGATATTGAAGTTGCTCGTGGTCCGAAAGGTATTTTTCTTTCGCAACGTAAGTATGCATTAGATATTTTGACTAAAGCAGGAATGTTGGGCTGTAAGCCTATTGATATGCCTATGGAGCAGAATCATCGTCTTGCATATGCCGATGGGGAGCCGTTTGCTCAACCGGATCAATATCTTCGTTTAGTGGGGCGACCCATTTACTTGTCTGTTACGTACCTGTCCTGAGTTGAGTTATTCAGTGCATACTCTTGCACAATTCTTGAGTGCCATATACGAATAACATTGGGATGTAGCTCTGCGGGTTCTGCGCTACATGAAAGGTAGTCCTGGTCAAGGAATTTTGTCGCGTCCCATGGCTAAAATGTGTTTGAATTCATTTTGTGATAGTGATTAGACGGCGTGCCCTTTGACACTGTTGGAAATATTTAGAATCTAGAATATATGGAATAATATATTTGAAATTGTATAAGAGAATATTTAGGAGATATTTATGGACAAATATATTTGAAATTATATAAGAGAATATTTATGAGATATTTATGGAGAACCGTTAGATTAAGTAAATCTTCACCGTTTATTTCAGATGTGAACTCCTATAAATATAAGTGGATTCGCTCATTTTGGATGTAAGAAAAAATATATGAACTTTTGTAATAAAGTTTTTCTCCTCATAAAAAATCTTTTTTTTTCTTGTCTAATCTCTTATCTATCTTCTTCTAAAATCAAATCTATTTTCTATTGAAGAAAACTTCTAACTGACACGACGTTCGGTGTCTGGTTAATTGGTGTTCCTTGGTCATTCCCCTATTTCCTGGAAGACTAATAAACAACCTACCGTGTCCCGTTCATCTGCAGAAGCTGAGTATCATGCTATGGTTGTTACTACTTGTGAGTTAAAATGGATGAAGTTGTTGTTGTCCTCCCTTGGTGTTCTGCATCCTAAGCTGATGAAGTAATTTTGCGATAGTCAATCTACGCTCCATATTGTGAGAAATCCTATGTTTCATGATCGTACTAAGCATGTAAAGGTAGATTGTCATTTTTTTTCGCGATGAGTTATTGTTTGGAAATCTAGGCAATGCGTATGTTCCTACTGGTCATTAGTTGACAGATATTTTGACAAAGGCGCTTGGGAAGCAGCAGCTTGGTTTTCTATTACGCAGGTTGGACATTCGTGATTTACATACTCCAACTTGAGGGAGAGTGTGAGAAATTATATCCTATAGTTAAGAAAAGTATAAATTAAGATCTACAAAGTATAAATTAAATCTTCTAATGTTGATAAAGTATTATTTTATATCCTAGAGTTAATGAAAGTATAAATTAATATCTTCTAGTAGTAAAGTATTAGTTTATAGCTGTCAAATCTTGTATTATAAATAGACGTGTATATGCAATACAAACAATATCTTCTTCTTCTAAATATTTGTGAGTTTATCACATAATCACAAATGGTAATTATAAAATATATCCAACAGCAACTATATAGCACAGTGGAATAGGCATGTATGCATACATGTATTATCCCTCCAAATATATATTCATTTGAAGATTCAAAAAATGTGGTACAACTATAATTATGTAACATAGCATGACCTATAGATAGTAGGACTGTTAGTAGGATTATAAAAGAGCCATCAGATAGTAGATATAAATAATAGGATTGATAGTTGTATTGTTACAGAACTTGTGCTAGTTGTATAATCTAGGGATACTTCAACCATTTTCTGAATCAACATCCGAATATCATAATGAACAGAGGTAAAAAAAATTATGTTGAAGCATTGTTAATAAGTTGGAAGTCATAACAAACTGCGTAGAAGTAAAAAAGTAAAAGTAGTAATAACAGTGCATGGTCATTAATTAGTGATAAAGAACAATTTTTAAAACATTTAAGTTAAACACAAACATTTAATTTAAATGCAGGAGATATTAGCTAAAAAGCAAAGTGAAAAGGTACAAAATTATTACTGTGTGCATAAGATGGTAACAACCATAAAGATGTAGTCAAAGGAGTGGTGGTCCTTCTTGTAGCAAATCTTATAATCTTTTTCTTTATCTTCCTTCTTCTGTCTCTTTTCATGCTTTGAACCATTAAAGCCAACGTATTTCACTCTTTCGTAATCCTGTAACCAGTTATAAAGATTGCAGTTTATACGCTGTTTAATGTTTGTTATAAAATGTATTTATACTTCAGTATTCTTAGTTCATTGTTTTATTTAGTATGTAGTTGTTTGGTTTAAATATGTAGTTTATGAGCTGTAAATTTACTTGCTACAGAAGATATTCATTACAGAAGTAATCATGGCTACCATGTCCATCAAGAATAATCCAACCTTTGACAAAAATCCTGATCAGTCCTCTAGAGAATCTCCTCCTCATGTTCCCAATCCTCCTTCTCTCTATCCTCCTTCATTCTTATCAAATCTGAAAGATAAGCCCCCTGATCAAGATGATGATGGCTTTCAAATTGTTAAAAATCGACGCAGAAATTTTTCAGCAAAATCTCAAAGATCTTTGCAAGGGCATTCAGTGAATCCCCCGGCCAGGCCTCCGACCACTGGGCAGAGATCTAACCAAAGTTTCACTAACAAGCAGTCAAGATTCAATCAAGTTAAAAAATCTTCAAGAATACATCCATCTGAAATACACAATCCTTCCAAGCCATCATCATCTTGGGCAGAATTAGTTAAGAATGGTGGCTTCAAAACTAATGTTGATTTAAACTTTTTTGCTCCTATTAAATTAGGAGATAAGAAAATTGTTGTTGTTAAGGAGGAGATAAGCCGAAGGACAGAGAACTAGTGGAGTAACTCTATAATAGCTTATGTATATGGCTCTCGTCCCTATTATCATCACTTCAGGGATTTTGTTTCAAAAACTTGGAACCTGATTGGTAATTTTGAAATCTTCACAAGAAACAATGGTTTCTTTATCATTAGATTTTCAGATGAACAAGACTGCAACAAAGTTATTCAAAATGGTCCTTTTTTTATTGGCGGCAAATTAATCATCTTGAAAAGATGGGACAAGAAACTGGTTCTTGACCGGGATCTTCTTTCTACCTATCCAATCTGGATTAGGTTGCCTGAACTAAATCTCAGACTATGGTACAAATAGGCTTTTGCTGCCATAGCTAGCGTAGTGGGTAACCCGTTAAAGCTGGATGAGCCCACGGCAAACGAGACGCGTCTCATCCATGCCAGAATATTAGTTGAAATAAAAGCTACAGACAAATTACCAGATCATGCTCTCATTTCTATGCATGATGGCAAAAGTATTACACAAAAAATCGAATATGAATTCATTCCACCATGATGTCTGAAATGTGCTTGCTTTGGTCATCTCTCAGAATCTTGCTCATGGAAAACTGTTTGGAAAGAAAAAGAGTCTTCAAATTACAATTTCGATAAAAGTTCTTTGTTAGTTCCAGAAAACCCAAGAAATTTATATCAAGGAAATCAGATTTCGAAAGACATTACTGCTGATACTAGTATCTCTATTCCCTCGATTCCTGTCACTATATTAGATTCTGAAAACTCTCTTCAAAACATTGAACTCAATCCAAACCCGGTTGTTACAAAAGGAAATATTGAAAAGAGTTCTATCGATATGGCTGAGCAATCTGAGAGTCCCAATTCGCAAGAGATTTCAAGAAATAATAAAGCTAAAGCCTCAAATATTGATGTAGCCATGGATACTGATCAGCAAATGACAGAGACTGATTTTGCGTTTTCAGATCCAAATGGCAATATTAAGATAAACAAAGGTAAACAAACTCAGAGTAAAGGGGATTATAAAGAACAGTTCTTGCTTCCTCCCCCCAGCAGGAAAAAGCAATTTTAGTTACAGATATAGATTCAAATGATCCGCAAATAGAAGAAGATATAATACTCTCAAAAAATTGTCCCTCAAAAAGCACAGTTCTGCCTGAATCTATGTTAGAGAATGCTGGATTACTTTTCTCCTCCACTTCATCCCCTGTCAACAACAAAAGAAAAAAAAGCCAGGAAAAAGTATATCCATGAAATCATGAATAAAAATGATGATGAATGCCCAACTCCAAATTCCAAATTATTTGAGAAGAAATACATTATCAAAAACCCTGAATGGGAGGAGTTTCTTAAAATTCAAGGCAAAAAAGACTGTAAAAGGAAAGGGGAAAAAGCTACTGAAAGCATAGGAATAAGCAGCAAATTCCCACTATAGCTGCAATTATATCCTTTATATATCCTTTATTATATTTATAATTATGAATATTATTACTTGGAATGTGAGGGGACTTAATTCCCCTGGAAGGAAGTTAGACCTTTCAAATTTATTGCTTACTTACAAACCTTCTTTAGTAGGCATTTTAGAACATAAACTTTCTGATAAAAACATTGATTTGCTTAAGATTAATAACCTTAACAATTGGAATCTTATTCATAACAATTCTATGGGGGGAAATGGTAGGATCCTTGTTTTTTGGGATCCCAGCATTTGGGACCTTTGCAAATTTTCTCTTAATCTCCAATATATTCGTTGCAATTTTAAAAATAAAGGGGGCCTCCAAATTTGTGTTTCTTTTATTTATGCTTCTAATTCTTAAAATGAAAGAATTCAGCTCTGGAATTCTTTAGATCACCTTAATTCAAAAATTAATTCCCCTTGGGTGATGTGGGAGATTTCAATACTGTTATGAAAGCCTATGACAAAAGAGGGGGGATTCCAATTCCTTTTAAAAAATTAGAATTCTTTTCTAATTTTCTCATTAAAACTGGACTTATTGAACCTAGTATCAAAGGAAATAAATTCACTTAGAAATCAGGTGAATATAGAAATATTCATTATAAGCTTGATAGGATTCTAGTCAATCTAGCTTTCATTAATCATTTTTCTAACTTTAATTGTTACACTTTACCTCAATACACTAGTGATCATACACCTATCCATCTTATTCTGTCTCAAAACATTTCAATCAAAAAAAAAATTCCTTTTAGATTTAAGAATGGATGGGTTCAGGATTCTGATTATAAAAACATCATTCAAAACTGTCTTTAGTTTTCTTCAAAGGGCTCTGCCCAATTCAAATTTAGAAAATTCCTTCAACATACTAAAGAAAATCTCAAAGCATGGAATCCCAACAACAACAAAAACAAAAATGAAATCAATCAAATAAGAGAGGAATGTGTGAAATTGCAAGACAGTATTGATTTTGACGGCTCAGGCCAAACTAATGTTACTTTTTTTTTTCATATGCAAAGAAAGCTTTCCAACTCTCGTCACACTGAGGCTATTAATCTTAGGCAGAAAGCTAAAGTTAACTGGCTTTCTCATGGGGACTTGCCAAGCAAATTTTTCTATGCTAAAATGTCTTTTAGAAAACATTGTAACAACATAGGAAAATTGATCAATAGCAATGGTAAGATAATTAATGAAGCCTCTTTACTAGAAAAGGAAGTTATTCTTTACTTTTCTGATCTGTTCAATTCTGTGGAGAGCCCAAGTATTTTTCCAAATATTTCCTCCAAATTCTTACTTCATCCTAACAGTGAGGAAATCCTTCTTGCTCCTATATGTTTAGACGACACTATAAAAATTGTTTTCTCAGCTAAAGATGATAAAATTCCTGGCCCAGATGGGTTTGGGGCTAAATTCTATAAAACTCATTGGGAAGATTTAAAAATCATGATTTTTGAGGCCGTCAATGAATTTTTCTCAACTGGTAGGCTTTTAAAAAACATTAATCATACTTTTATTATGCTTTTCCCTAAAACCAAAAACCCTTCTTGCCTTGGGGAGTATAGGCCAATTGCTTGTTGTAATTTCTTGTATAAAATTATAGCTTCTATTTTAAGTAATAGAATTAAAAAATTTCTAAAATTTCTCATTTTAAAAAATCAATGTGCTTTTATACCAGACAGGTTTATTGTTGAAAACATTCTACTTGCTCATGAATTATTAAGGACTTTAATCAGGCTGCTAAAAATAAGATGTGTATCAAAATTGGTTTACACAAAGCCTTTGGCAAAATTAACAGAAGTTTTATTATTTATATGGTGAGTCAACTAGGCTTCAATGAAAAATTCTATAACCTAGTTAAAGAATGTATTTGTAATGTATCTTATTCCATACTTATTAATGGATCTCCTTACGGGTTCATCTATAGCAATAGAGATATTAGACAAGGAGATCCCCTATCTCCTTACTTATTCACAATTGCTATGGAATATTTTACATTACAAATGGATAAGGAATAGTTGAATAACAACTTAAAACCAATAAATTCGATTATTCCTAGAATTTCTCATTTATTATATGCTGATAACTTATTAATTTTTTTAAATGCAGATACTCAAAATGCAGCTACCATTAAGAAAATTTTTGACAACCTCAGTCAACAAGCTGGTCTTCAAATAAATGAAAATAAAAGCAATTTTTTTCAGTAAAACATGTAAGAACAAGATGGAGATCCTCAATATTCTAAAATTTCAACAAGGTGACTTTCCTGTCAAGTATCTTGGACTCCCCCTCAGTAACAACCAGATCAAAGAAAGAGATTGTGTCAAATTATATGATATCATTCAAAGTAAAATAAACAACTAGTCTAGTAAATTGTTATCTACTGCAAAAAGAGTAAAACTTATTCATACTGTCATCACTGCAGTCATCATGTACTGGCTACAATCTCACAACATTCCAGCAAAAACTATGGAGAAAATCGAAAAATTATGTGCTAACTTCATTTGGAATGGAAAATTTCACAAAATCTCTTGGAACACTATTACTAAGACTAAGAAAGCAGGTGGGTTAGGAATCAAAAACTTTTCAAACATAAATGAAGCATGCAAGTTTAAGCTTTTTTGGAAATTCATAGAAGGAAAAAAAACACTTTGGGCTGAATGGATGAGAGCTAAATATGTCAAAAACAAAAATATCTAGTCCATGCCCATTGAAAATCACTATTCCTATGCTTGGAAAAACATTCTAAAATGCAGGGAAATTAGAATCAAATTATTAGAGAGAAAATTTAAAGATGGTAGTCACAACAGCCTCTGGTTTGATCCTTGGATCAATGGTAACTCTCTTATCAATTTATTAGGATGGAATAATCTCTATTGTTTTGGTAAAGTCAATGCTAAAGTCGACAGTATCATTCAAAATTCAATCTGGAATACTCAAGCCCATCCTGCAGCTACTATCTTTAACTCCACAATTTATAAAATAGAAATTGACCCAAGTCAAGAAGAAGACGTTTGGAGTTGGAAATTATCTTCAAAAGGAAAATTCTCTTTCAAAAATACTTAGGATTTCTAAAAAGGAGATGAAGTGGAAGTTGATTGGTATAAATCAGTTTGGAATTCAGTCAATTGTCCAAATATGGCTTTCTGTACCTACTTTGCATTATTAAATCGTCTACCAACAAGAGAAAAGTGTGGATAATGGAACAAAAACACTGGAAACATCAATGGCCTTCTTCGTAAAACTGAAATTGAAAATATAGATCACCTCTTTTTTGACTGCAAATACTCTAGACATATTTGGTTCATAGCCAAAAATAAACTCAATCTTAATCAACATTTGGCTCTCCAAAGCATAAGAGACAGCATACAATATTTTCAGGAAACATTTATAGGCAAGAAAACAGAATTCAACAAAGCAACTGTAGTTCTTACTACAGTTATCTACTTTATTTGGAAAGAGAGAAACAATATGCTTCATAATAAAGTTGAAACTGATAGCATTCAACTTTGGAAAACCATTAAAATAGAATTCAACATCATCCTTCAAAAAGCAAGCAATTCCAACAAAAACAGCAATCGAATTCATAATATTTTAGATGCTGATAACTATGAAGAAAATGTTGAAGAATACTTACAAAGGGAGAAATTTCTCAAAAATTCCCCATATCATATTTCAAGTAGTGGATGCTTAAGAAAGCCAACTGAGTATGTTAATTCCAGTGCTTCAGTTGAAGGTTGCTGCTCCAATATCCATACCAGGAATATTTCCTATAAGGGAAGTAAACATATTATCAGTATTAGTTCTAGTTATAAGAATATTTCTGCTATTAATTATAATACTCTTTAACTTGATATGAATAGGAATAGCCGTCCATCCAACTTTGAGCATCTGCTTTTCAATGACTGTCATTTTCAAAGCAATAACATTAAGTCAAATGCTGCGGATCTTAGAGTTAAAGCTAAAAATTATGACAAGCACTTATCTCCTTTGGCTCAAGTTAATGAAACAGACAAGTTCACTGATGACAACACCCCTGACAATCAGCTCAAAGCTTGCAAGGAAAGTAACAAGGCTTATATCAATAATAATTCTAAATTTAATAATGAATCTCATACTAATACAATTTTTTTTACCTGATTCTAGCAGGAGAAGCTGCGATATCACTGAAGATGATAACAATTTTCTCCTGGCCATCAGTGAACAAAGATTAGGAGACTCCTTCTATTTAAGCAAGTTAAATAAGTAGATCTACCACTTATCTGCCTGGGATAAAGGAGAGTCTAGCAAATCTCCCTCAGTTACATCTCTAAAAGAAAACCAAGCTTCGACCTTCCCAACTTTCTCAGATCTAAAGTTTGGAGGCATTGTAGCAAGCTTCAAGGATATGAAGACAAAAACAATGAGACGTCGCCATTTTTGCCTCACTCCCGAGCTTGACAGACTTCAAACTAAAGAAATAAAGGAGTGGAGGCCTCCCTGAAGATAATTCCTCCAGAACTCTTAGTCTCCCTGAGCAGGACATTTCCAGACTAGAAATCAATTCAAGTAGTGAATGCTAAGAGACCAAAAATGCTCAGCGCTGCAAATCTTTGAAGGAGAGGAAGCCTCTTTGAAAGCTTATCTCACATTGAAGCTATGGATCGCTTCCGCCATTTTTAAGTTTTTGGCTGAGTTTCAAAGAGTTTAGGGTTTGGATGAGTCGGCAACCCTAGCTGTAGCTTTATTAACAATTTGTTTTGTGGTTTCGGGTTTGCTTTGTTATGCACCCGACTTTATTTGTTTGGGTTGGGCCAATTTTAACTATTTTTAAAAAAAATGTAGTTTATGAGCAGTTTTGGAATAATAGAGATGAACCTAAATGGAGTAAGAATTGGTTGTGAAAAAAAAGAAGAGGCAGTTGTTATTGTGGAATAAGGTTTGATAGAAATTACCTCCTCTTCTGTATTCATAAGCACACAGAATAGTCTAGTAGCCTCTTCTGAATGTTGTTGGTCGGAGACAGTTTTTACAGTTTAATGATGTAATATATTGACATCGCTATAAATGAGACAGTCTGTCCAAGTAGATACTGACATCTTTTTTAATCGTTGAGCAGATAACAAAAGTCATCTCTTAGCACGAGCATGCCTTCAAATCCGATATTTAACGAGTAGAAAAAAGAAATAGAATGGCATTTTCAAATCAAATTGCTAATACGCACTTTTGAAACGATCCGATGTTTGACGGGGCAAAAAAAACCAAAGTGATGCACATTAATGTTGTTGCCGGATACATAATGCAGAAGAGAAAAACCGGTAGGCCATAACTGGTTAATCTTGTCCATGTAGACCAATATTTCAATGGCGGTATAAAAAATAATTCTACCACAGCTCAGTTGATTGAATAAAGATTCAACATAAACAACAGATGATCAAAATGATTATGTGCAATTGAGTTGAAGGTTCAAACATGTACCTAAAAATAGCAGTACACACATTTAACTACTAAATTTTCATGACAAACAAATTCAAAATGGGCCCAAATTGAAGTAAGCTACTGGAGTATAAATTTTGAAGAAATTAGTAAAACAATTTATTTTTTCACACAGTATGCATTTTTTGCTAGTTTGAAATAGCTGTGGAATTGGAAGAAGACATACTGAACGGCAGTTAATGTAAATTGCACAGTTCAAATACAGCGTACTACAGTGTACAACCCAATATAAGTTATGGCAAATGAAGGCGATAGCTAAATAAAGTTTGAACAGGCAAGAACTTGTACAGCGTACTACAGTGTACATTGAACGTTTAGTTAATTTTTTTTTATTTCAAAAGCGTGCATTAAAATTAGTATAAAAAATTTGAAAAATAAGCAGCAAATGAAAAACATAAAATAAATAACATAGTAGGTTATTGCATCTAACCAAAAGCTCACACGACCACGCATGCAACGGATGTTGTCCTGATTCCTATGTCATACATCTACATACACATAAAATATAGATTAGCACATGTACAACAAATAGATGTTGCACATACACCCATTAAATTTTTATAGAAGCGTTCTTGTTAATTTTAGGAACTGGTATATTACACACACGGTAAAATATACATATGCCCATAGGTACGTGTGAGAATATAACCGAGCGGCGCAGTACATTAACTTCCAAATTCTTGTCTTTGAAGAAATTAATTTATATATCACATCTTTGACTCCTACGTAGAGATAATTAACTTATTCTTCCGTAAATACCTACCTTGTTATGGTAGGAAAAAAATTTCTACATTCATTAATAAGTCAGACCTATGTCCAATATAAATATAAGAGAGTAAAAGGGTAAAAGTAAATAAATATTTGGTACCAAAGTCAAATATTGAAGTAACCATCTTGAAATAAAAAAAATACTTGTATGTAGTTAAAGAGGCAATATAATTGAAAATCTTGTTATATTTTACTTAAGTAGCAGCCATATTGGAAAAACTTAACTTAGCTCCTGAATTATAATAGTTTGTATGTTGATTGATTTGTAGAACTTATATATTAAGCTAATCAATGCACACATTGTGGCACAATTACATGGAATCTGGTTCGTAGAACTCTACACTGACAATTTTCCTATAGAAAGCTGAGCAGGAAACATAATTAGAAGTTAACGATCGAACTAAAAAAGCTATAATTAGTTTAAAAAATAAATCATGTAATATATGTTTGAAAATATTCGGAACACGCATTAAACCACACATGTTATCGAACTAACTGATATACTGATGCACATCACAATGTTTTCTAGAAAAGGCAGTGTTCAATTCAGGTGAGTTAAGCAGCAACTCATTTAACTGATACTCCCTCCCGTTCAAAATATATGACGATGCAACATTTCTCACACAAATTAAGAAAACTAAAAAATGACTTATTTATCCTTTAATTAATTTTCTCACATTAAATGCACTTTAATTTGAAAACAATAATGATCTCACTTTTCATTAAAAAAACGAACAGTGCATGCAGCCTTTAACTTTCCAACAATAACTTGTAATTATAACCACGTAACTTGAGAACAATAATACTCTTTAACCTTTCAATAAAAAATGCACAGCCCATGCAGTTTGTATCTTTTCAACTTTCACCTGTTAAATTTGATATGGAGCCAATTCTACAAATTTTGAAATTGAATTATTTCAATCCAACTAAAATTTTGAAATGGAGCCAAACCTACAAAATTTATTGTTTCCCTTCCCTTGCTGCTATATATAGGAAGCATAAAAAAGTTGGTTTTAAACTACAGTAACATGTTGATTTAAATCTTCCTGCTACAAACAATGATGAAGTTTTTCCATTCGATGACTCAAGCATGCATAATGCACAGTCCATGGTTTGCAGAAGTAATCATAAAATTGATCTCAATTCTCTTACCACAGACAATGATGAAGTCTTTTCGTTTGACGACACAAGCCTGTGTAATGCACGGTTCAACGTCTAAGAAGAGGAGCCAATCTCATTGATAGTTAGACAATCTACTAGTGGAACACTCATACTAGATTCGAACGTCGATCTAACTCAAGAGTTTGAATCCCCATTGCTCCAACTAAATGTTGACCGGTTGCATGAAGAAGACGAAGAAAACATAAATATCGATCCAAATCAAGAGGTGGAATCTCCATTGCATTAAGAAGATGTAGAAAACATTGCTGTAAATTTAGGTACTTGCATGAAATAACTTGTGCTTGCATTATTTTTAGAAATAACAAGAACCGACATTGCATGAAATAACAGTATAATAGGGTAATTTTGAGAATAAGACCTTGCATTATCCGCTCAAACATCAACTTCTTATCAAGCATTTCTTTAGTTAGTTGTACTGTTTTTGACACATTCACTATTTCAGTTTTTTAAGACGTTTTGGATTATATTTTTGTTTGACCATTTTAATTCATTTTGCAAGCCACCACATTTTGTATTGTTCTACAAAAACAGGTTATGCAAACTCATTGCATTCATACTGGTCCAACCCGTTTTTATACAACTTGTGCTACTTAACTTTGTCCATTTGATCATAAAATTAAACATACATATGCAGTGACTAATAAGAAATTTAAACGCAGTAAGTTCATGTTGATATAGACAAATCTGTTTTTCTGAATAGACAAGCTAATCTGTAAACAAGAGAAATCGTGCACTTACCATCCTTTTGATTTTTTGCAAGTACGGACAATATCAATATAGCTGAAAAACAGAAAAGAATATTTCTATCAAATGAGCAAAGGTGGTCTATTTACAGCGCTTTGTTAGAAAAGAGTGTTAATGGAAAGCTAAAAATTTTTACAACAAAGCAAGTTTCCAAACAATTTTCGGTACCCATATGGACAGTACAACGGATTTGGAGACGGACAAAAGAGACCCCAGATGGAGTAGCAGTTAATGTTTCACACAGGAAAACGAGGAATTGTTGTCGGAAAAGAATTCATGTTGACTTAAACCGAATGCATGAAATTCCTTTACACCACGAACAACCTTGAAAGCACTTGCCGAGGCTTTGAATGTACGCTACACAACGTTATTTCGACTTTTGAAACGAGGTCTCCTACGACGCCACACAAATGCTATTAAGCCGTATTTGAAAAAAGAACATAAAATAGCGCGTCTCAAATTTTGCATATCAATGTTAGACCCAAGTAGCTTACCTCATGAGCCAAAATTTGCCGGCATGTATAACATGATACATATTGATGAGAAGTGGTTCTATATGACGAAAAAGACACAGACATATTATTTACTTCCAAATGAAGAGGTACCATTGCATACATGTCAGAGTAAGAATTTTATAGGAAAAGTTATGTTTCTAGTTGCCATGGCTCGCCCAAGATATGATGACGATGGAAATGAAGTGTTTTCGGGAAAATTAGGTGTGTTTCCTTTTGTCACCATGGAAAGAGCACAAAGATCAAGTAGGAATAGAGAAGCGGGCACTTGGGAAATTAAACCGATAACCTCTGTGAAGAGGGAGAATGTGCGAGCATATATGATTGAGAAAATTATTTCTGCTATTCAAAATAAGTGGCCACGAGAAGATGTTAATAAAACCATCTTCATTCAACAAGATAATGCAAGAACACACATTGATTCGAACGATGAGGCATTTAAATTAGCTGTTTCGCAAACTGATTTTGATATTCGACTAGCATGTCAACCATCTAACTCACCAGATTTAAATATTCTAGATCTTGGTTTTTTTGCTTCTATTCAAGCATTGCAACATAAGGAGTGTCCACGGACGGTACAAGAGCTTATCCATGTAGTTGAGAGAGCTTTCGATGAATACCTTTCGAGCAAAGTGAATGATATTTTTTTGAGTCTACAATTATGCATGCAAGAGATCATGAAGATAGAAGGTTCGAACAAATATAATCCTCCATACATAAATAAAGCTGCACTAGAAAGAGAACGTCGCCTTCCTACACAAATTACTTGTGATGCCACTCTAGTACAAAGTGTTATGAATATACTATCAGCATCTTAACATGGAATTCAAAATTATGAAGATGCATTCACTTTATGTTTCCTTTTGTTCTTTTGGTTACTTTTTTCTTTTTGTTTGCAACAAATGGCCCATCTACCACTTGTAAAAAATAAAAGCAGTACATTATATTTGGCATAAATACATTACTGCAAAAAGTTTCTTTACTACTGCATAAATATATTTGGTAGAAAATTATTGAACATGAACAACATGTTTTAGATAGTATTACTGCAAAGAGTGATACAATCTATTATGGGTAAATCCAAATTTGATAGTATAAATCCAAATTTCTTACCGAGAAATCATGCAAAAACCACAATCTATTATGGGTAAAAAAGAGGATTCTCCATCTTATCCAAAACTCAAAAGAAACATTATTGACGAATCTGATGATATGAAGCATGGAGCTAATGACTTTAAAAAGAAGAAGATTACTAAAGAATTTGATTTGAATAAGTTGTCTGCTAATGAAGTAGAGGTTGATGAAGAACAACTTCACAATAATCAAGATGAACCTGAGGAGAAGGTCGATCAACTTCTCGATTTGAACAAGCTGTCTAGTGAAGAAGGAACGCTTGACAATGATCCGGAGATGCATCAATTTTTTAGGTCAAAGTTGAAGATTATGTACCCCGAGTTCTTTTGAATTCATGTTAGGGGGACTCCTTTTTTCTTCAGTTTCTAGTAGTTTCATTGTTAGGTTGTTGTAGCTGGTTCTTTCAGAGATGCATCAATTCAGTTTCTAGTAGTTTATGTTATGATGTGTGCAAGCTTTATGCAATTGTATCACTCTTAGCAGTAATACTATCAAAAACATATTGTTCGTGTTCAATAATTTTCTGCCAAATATTTTTATGTAGTAGTAAAGAAACTTTTTGCAGTAATGCATTTATGCCAAATATAATGTACTGCTTTTATTTTTTACAAGTGGTAGATGGGCCATTTGTTGCAAGCAAAAAGAAAAAAGTAACCAAAAGAACAAAAGAAAATGTAAAGTGAATGCATCTTCATAATTTTGAATCCCATGTTAAGATGCTGATAGTATATTCATAACACTTTGTACTAGAGTGGCATTACAAGTAATTTGTGTAGGAAGGCGATGTTCTCTTTCTAGTGCGGCTTTATTTATGTGTGGAGGATTAGATTTGTTCAAACCTTCTATCTTCATGATCTCTTGCATGCATAATTGTAGACTCAAAAAAATATCATTCACTTTGCTCGAAGGGTATTCATCGAAAGCTCTCTCAACTACATGGATTAGCTCTTGTACCGTCCGTGGACACTCCTTGTGTTGCAATGCTTGAATAGAAGCAAAAGAACCAAGATCTAGAATATTTAAATCCGGTGAGGTTAGATGGTTGACATGCTAGTCGAATATCAAAATCATTTTGCAAAACAGCTAATTTAAATGCCTCATCATTTGAATCAATGTGTGTTCTTGCATTATCTTGTTGAATGAAGATGGTTTTATTAACATCTTCTCTTGGCCACTTATTTTGAATAGCAGGAATAACTTTCTCAATCATATATGCTCGCACATTCTCCCTCTTTATAGAGGTCATCGGTTTAATTTCCCAAGTGCCCGCTTCTCTATTCTTACTTGATCTTTGTGCTCTTTCCTTGGTGACAAAAGGAAACACACCTAATTTTCTCGAGAACACTTGATTTCCATCATCATATCTTGGCGAGTCATGACAACTAGAAACATAACTTTTCCTATAAAATTCTTACTCTGACATGTACGCAAAGGTACCTCTTCATTTGGAAGTAAATAATATGTCTGTGTCTTTTTTGTCATATAGAACCACTTCTCATCAATATGTATCATGTTATACATGCTGTCAAATTTTGGCTCATGAGGTAATCTGCTTGGATCTAACATTGATATGCAAAATTTGAGATGCGTTATTTTATGTTCTTATTTCAAATACGGTTTAATTGCATTTGTGTGGCGTCGAAGGAGACCTTGTTTCAAAAGTCGAAATAACGTCGTATAGCTTATATTCAAAGCCTCGGCAAGTGCTTTCAAGGTTGTTCATCGGTGTAAAGGAATTTCATGCATTCGGCTTAAGTCAACAAGAATTCTTTTCCGACCATAATTCCTCGTTTTCTTGTGTGAAACATTAATCGCTACTCCATCTGGGGTCTCTTTTGTCCATCTCCAAATCCGTTGTACTGTCTGTATGGGTGTCAAAAATTGTTCGAAAACTTGTTTTGTTGTAAAAAAATTTAGCTTTCCATTAACACTCTTTTCTAACAAAGCACGGTAAATAGACCACCTTTGCTCATTTGATAGAAATATTCTTTTTTTTTAGCTATATTGATATTGTCTGTACCTGCAAAAATCAAAAAAGATAGTAAGGGCACAATTTTTCTTGTTTACAGATTAGCTTGTGATGCAGCAGCGGATAACAAAAATGAGGTAACGGTGAAAAGTAGGAATCGGTGGATTGAAGAATACCAAATGCCCAACTCCGTTGATCCAAAGATGTCGGAATCTAGCTATCCCAAACACGTTGATCGCGCACGATACCGTGTTTAAAGATCTACAATTCTTCAGATGTTGATCAAGCGCACTTGATACCGTGAATTGGCTTCTACGATCGTTGAATCGAGTGCACTCGAATGCCGAAAGAGGAGATAGGAGATCACACTCAACTACCAATTTAATGAAAGCACAAAGCTAACAAACAAAGTTTATTTCAAAATCAACTAACTTCAAAGTTACAACTCACCCACTATTTATAGCCTTTACAACACAACACACTAGGTCGTTCACGCGACCTTACGACCTAACTTAGGTCGGCATCGACTTATCGAACAACATCAACGACTAAACAAACAGAACACAACACGATACATCACTTAGGTCGGCAACGACCTAACACAGACAACACTTAGGTCGTGAGCGACCTAACACTTATTACAACACATGATATCACATATTTACAACACATAGATCGGCCTCGACCTAAAATACAACTCACGCGACCTACGACTTAAAGAAAAATACAAACACATTACAACATAATATCAACGACATATCATCTGGAGCGACCTAAGGTCCTTCAACATCTGGAGCGACCTAAGGCCCTTGAGCGTCCTTGCGACATAAGGAATTTACGAGTTAACCATTTGAACGTCTCGAGAAGAAGTGGCATAAGAGAGAACATTTGGAGCGACCTAAGACTTGAGCATCCCACGCGACTTAAGAACGAGCGACATATGACCTTCAGCGACCTAACTGGAAAGCGACATAGGAATTCTGCACGCGACCTAGTACTTCGCGACCTAACCTTCAAACGACTTAAGGAAATGCGGTATAGACTTGTTAGGTCATTGCTCCCGAACTCGTAACTTAGCTCGCACATCTCGCTAGGTCGTATCTCGCCCGCAGGCATCCCTTGTGGCCATAACTCGCGTGCATGACTCGTTAGGTCACTTGCACGACTTAAAAACCTCTTAAGTCGTTGGCGACCTAGGAGACGAGAATATCGGGCTGCATCATCCTCCCCCTGTTGAAAGAAATTCGTCCTCGAATTAACACTTTCTTCGTCTTCGTTATCCTCTTCATCTCCTGACTTGCTTTCTTCACCATCATCCAACTTTGCTGATTGTGAATTTTCAACCTCATGTTCAATAGATTTTGTTGGTTGAAACTCATCAACTTCATCTTTATCAAACTTTGATGATTGACAACAATCGACTTCATCTTCCACATCAACAAGTTCCTTTAAAGACAACAAAGTCTTTAGCTCCTCGATTTCCTCCAATTTGTTTTCACTCTGTTGACGCTTCTTAGGAACCAAAACGATTCGTGTATCCTCGAACATAAAATTGCAGCTGTTTGTGCATCCATCATGTTGCACAGCTCTATCGTATTGCCATGGCCTCCCCAACAACAAATGGCAAACATCCATATCAACCACATCACACCAAATTTCATCTTTGTATTTCTTCCCAATGGAAAAATTAACACAAGTTCTTCGATTAACCTTCACTTCCCCTCCTTTTCTCAACCAAGCTAATTTGTAGGGGTGTGGATGATTTTCTATTTTCAATGACAACTTCTTTACAGCTTCCGAAGAAATGATATTATCACAGCTTCCTGCATCGATGATAAATTTACAAACCCTTCCCAAAATTGTGCACGTTGACTGGAAAATGTTACTCCTCAACCAGCTTGAATCGTCCTCTTGCTTTGGGGTCAAACACGATCTCCTCATCAACAAACTACAACCCTCATCTCCAGACAATAATTCTTCTTCTTCAGCTGGTATTGAATTGACACACTCTACCTCTGTATCTTCATTCTGCATCCCCGCAATCATTGCCCGCTTCTTTGGCTTTGTACATTCATTGCTTTTATGGCCAAACTCTTGACAATTAAAACATTTGAGATTACTATTGGCCTTGGCTTTGCTGGCTTCGTTCACAATCGGTTTACTGATGACTTTGGAAACATCCACACTGTTAACATCCTTGTTCTGGTTGTTGGAATTTGTAAACACACCACCTCCTCTCCTCCCTTGTTTCTCCCAAGCAAGTGCTTTCTGATGTGCTTCGGCGACAGATCTTGGATCAAACATATTCACCATGTCTTGAATCTGCGTTCGCAACCCTCCAACATACCTTGCTGTTAGTTGTTCCTCCGTTTCCATAATATCATTCCTCGCAATCAATTGGTAAAAATCATCTGCATACTCATTCACTGTCCTCGTCCCTTGCCTTAGATTCTGCAATCGTTGATACATAAGGGACTGATAATTGTGCTGCAAGAAAGTTGCTTTCATCATCTTTCTCATCTTATCCCATGTGACAATCTTTGACTTCCCCATCCTCTCCCGTGTAAGTTTTATTTGCTGCCATCATGCCAAAGCTCTCCCTCTTAATCTCGTAGCAACTAACTTCACTCTTCGATCCGCGGGAACTTCTTTGAAGTCAAAAATTTCCTCAACATTTGAAACCCAATCCAAAAATTCCTCCGTTACCATTCCTCCCTTGAATTCTGGAATTTCAGTTTTCATCCCCGACTCCCATCGGCGATCATCTTCTACATCCCGATATGCATTCCGTACTTGGTCTCGATCTCGCGAATGCATACTACATCTACCACCATCTTCATCAAAAATAGATGTACTTCGATAACGATCTCGACCACCCACATCTCTATGATCTCGCATATCCCTTCTACTTTGTCTTTCATCATCACGGTATGGTTCATGTTCAAACTCACGTGGAGTTCTTCTCTCTTCATCTCTATACTCATGATGTTCTCTTCTCATTGAAACTGAAGATTCTCTTCTTTCTCGGAAAGATTTTGGCGATACCCTCCTCGCTTCCGTAACCGATGGCGAAACTCTGTTTCCTCCATGGTTCGAGACTGGCGATCTCCTCCGTTGACTTTGATTCATGTCATTCATCAGTTTCTCTAACTTCCCAATGCCTTCATCAAACTTTTCATTGATGTGTTGTTCCATTTTCTCGGCTTCTTCTCTTCTATACAATGCTTCAACATTCTGATGGCGATTAGCTCTTCTCGGTGGCATTTTCAAACTTCAATTCTCGGCCTTGATTCTCAAAATGTTGCTCGGCTCTAACACTTCAAACTCTTCAAATAAAGTTGGCTCCAAGACTCGGCTTAGCTATGATTGGCTAAGTCTAGCTCTGATACCAAATGATGCAGCAGCGGATAACAAAAATGAGGTAATGGTGAAAAGTAGGAATCAGTGGATTGAAGAATACCAAATGCCCAACTTCGTTGATCCAAATATGCTGGAATCTAGTTATCCCAAACACGTTGATCGTGCACGATACCGTGTTTAAAGATCTACAATTCTTCAAACGTTGATCAAGTGCACTTGATACCGTGAATTGGCTTCTACGATCGTTGAATCGAGCGCACTCGAATGCCGAAAGAGGAGATAGGAGATCACACTCAACTACCAATTTAATGAAAGCACAAAACTAACAAACAAAGTTTATTTCAAAATCAACTAACTTCAAAGTTTCAACTCACCCACTATTTATAGCCTTTACAACACAACACACTAGGTCGTTCATGCGACCTTACGACCTAACTTAGGTCGGCAGCGACTTATCAAACAGCATCAACGACTAAACAAACAGAACACAACACGATACATCACTTAGGTCGGCAACAACCTAACACAGACAACACTTAGGTCGTGAGCGACCTAACACTTATTACAACACATGATATCACATATTTACAACACATAGATCGGCCTCGACCTAAAATACAACTCACGCGACCTACGACTTAAAGAAAAATACAAACACATTACAACATAGTATCAACGACATATCATCTGGAGCGACCTAAGGTCCTTGAACATCTAGAGTGACCTAAGGCCCTTGAGCGTCCTTGCGACATAAGGAATTTACGAGTTAACCATTTGAACATCTCGAGAAGAAGTGGCATAAGAGAGAACATTTGGAGCGACCTAAGACTTGAGCATCCCACGCGACTTAAGAACGAGCGACATATGACCTTCAGCGACCTAACTGGAAAGCGGCATAGGAATTCTTCACGCGACCTAGCACTACGCGACCTAAGTTTTTGGAACGACCTAACTTCTGCACGCGACCTAGTACTTCACGACCTAACCTTCAAACGACTTAAGGAAATGCGGTATAGACTTGTTAGGTCGTTGCTCCCGAACTCGTAACTTAGCTCGCACATCTCGCTAGGCCGTATCTCGCCCGTAGGCATCCCTTGTAGCCATAACTCGCGTGCATGACTCGTTAGGTCGCTTGCGCGACTTAAAAACCTCTTAAGTCGTTGGAGACCTAGGAGACGAGAATATCGGGCTGCATCAGCTTGTCTATTCAGAAAAACAGATTTGTCTATCTCAACATGAACTTACTGCGTTTAAATTTCTTATTAGTCACTGCATATGCATGTTTAATTTTATGATCAAATGGACAAAGTTAAGTAGCACAAGTTGTATAAAAACGGGTTGGACCAGTGTGAATGCAATGAGTTTGCATAACATGTTTTTGTAGAACAATACAAAATGTGGTGGCTTGCAAAATGAATTAAAATGGTCAAACAAAAATATAATCCAAAACGTATTAAAAAACTGAAATAATGAATGTGTCAAAAATAGTACAACTAACTAAAGAAATGCTTGATGGGAAGTTGATGTTTGAGCGGATAATGCAAGGACTTATTCTCAAAATTGCACTATTATACTGTTATTTCATGCAAGGTCGGTTCTTGTTATTTCTAAAAATAATGCAACCACAAGTTATTTCATGCAAGTACCTAAATTTACAGCAATGTTTTCTTCATCTTCTTCGTGCAATGGAGATTCCACCTCTTGATTTGGATCGATGTTTATGTTTTCTTCGTCTTCTTCATGCAACCGGTCAACATTTAGTTGGAGCAATAGAGATTCAAACTCTTGAGTTAGATCGACGTTCGAATCTTGTATGAGTGTTCCACTAGTAGATTGTTTAACTATCAATGAGATTGGCTCCTCTTCCTCTACGTTGAACCGTGCATTACGCGGGCTTGTATCGTCAAATGAAAAGACTTCAACATTGTCTGTGGCAAGAGAATTGTTATCACTGTTATGATTACTTCTGCAAACCATGTACTGTGCATTACGCATGCTTGAGTCGTCGAACGGAAAAACTTCATTATTATTTATAGCAGGAAGATTTAAATCAATATTATGACTACTTTTTACAGCCATATTACTGTAGTTTAAAACCAACTTTTTTATGCTTCCTATATATAGCAGCAAGGGAAGGGAAACAATAAATTTTGTAGATTTGGCTCCATTTCAAAATTTTAGTTGGGTTGAAATAAATTAATTTCAAAATTTGTAGAATTGGCTCCATATCAAATTTAACAAGTGAGAGCTGAAAAGATACAAACAGCATGGGCTGTGCATTTGTTGTTGAAAGGTTAAAGAGCATTATTGTTCTCAAGTTACATGGTTGTAATTGTAATTTATTGTTGAAAAGTTAAAGGCTGCATGCACTGTGTGTTTTTTAATGAAAAGTGAAATCATTATTGTTCTCAAATTAAAGTGCATTTAATGTGAGAGAATTAATTAAAGGATAAATACGTCATTCTTTAGTTTTCTTAATTTGTGTGAGAAATTCTACAGCGTCATATATTTTGAACTGGAGGGAGTATTTTTTAATAATAAAATAACATTAAATATAAAAGCTTTTGTTATTTGATTATCTTCTATATTGTATAATGTTATTACTATGGAAAATGAAGTTGCATTTTTCCTCCTTTGTTTATATCTTTATAAGAACAAATAAAACTTCATATTGTCTGGCTATCTGGTATGTTTAAGGTTTATTGGTTTTCTTATAATTTTTGATGTAAAGTTATGCCATGTATATCTTTCAATAAATGTATTGTACTAAGGTAAAGACAGTTTGAGAGACGGATGAAAGGTTTGCCAAGTAATAATGAAAAGTGCTTTATTATTAGTACTATATTGATGGTACAGTGATTGTACCATCATAACAGGTAAAAAGGCAGTAGATATACTTTTATGAATATAGTAATAGTTAACTAAATACATTATTAGCCTGTACTAATTACCAAATATGATAACAATCATTGGGTAACGATTGGACAGTACATTTAATTTATGTACATTGCTAAGGTTGTTACATATATTTACACCAAATGCTAACTGCATATCAATCACACAACTTCAACTATAATATGTCATTTAATACAAATCCTATTTTATAAGATTTTATGATTTATTATGAAATATGATATTGCAGCATTGATACACAAGAAAGAAGAAGTGAAATTGATTGTATTTTTGTTACATTGCTTGTATTTATAGCAGTTGTATAATACATATTATACAACTTATGGGCTGCATATAGACCCATTAAGACTTCGGTTGTATTTAATGACCCGCTTTGCTTTTGAGATAAAATACATTCTCGTGTAAACAACTGCTCATTTTTAACTCCCCTCTCAAATTGACATTAGGGTTAGATTTTCTCTTTCCAAATTTGAGCTGCCACATCGCAATCGATCAAATGCCTCAGAAAATCTCTTCAATTCTTTAGATCCTATGTAGCTTCATAGCTTGACAATATCAGAGTTGCTTATGGCTGCTCGAACCTTACCTTGTTTGGATCTGTGACTTTGAGTTTCTGCTCAAGTTTCTGTCTGACTTGTTGCTGCTTTGTTCAACTTTCAACTCACTTCAAAAGCGAGTAAAGTTCCTTGTTGTAAATGCTTTCGTTAATACATCAGCAACTTGGTAAGTGACAAGTATATGATTTACTTGAAGCTTTCCTTTTAAAATCTTCTCTCGAACAAAATACAAGTCTATTTCTATATGCTTTGTCCTTAAATGAAGAACTGGATTTGCTGATAAGTACACTACGCTTAAGTTACCACATCATAATGTTGATTTGATATTTGTATCTACTCTTAATTCATGCATTAGTGACTGAATCCACATGATTTCGGTAGTTGCATTAGCTATACTTCTATATTCAGCCTCTGTGCTAGATTTGAAGATTGTAGGCTACTTATTTGAACACCATGACACTGGATAATCTCCTGTGTGTGTGTGTGTGTATATATATAGCATCCTGATGTAGATCTCCTATCATCAGGATCTGGTGTCCAGTCTACATCTGCATATCCAGTTATATTGAGATTCTTGTTTGTTTATAGTGTCAATTCATAGTATGTTGTCCCTTTTAGATATCTTAGAATTCTCTTGACAACTTTCCAATGTTCGTCCAATGGTTTCTGTATAAATTGTCAGACTTTATTAACACTAAATGAAATATCAGGTCTAATTATGGTTACATACAGTAATGCACCAACTAGACTTCTGTATTATTTATCATTAAATATGGCTTCTCCACTTTTTTTTGAAAGAGGTTGATTGCTTGTCATTAGTGTTGGTTAGGGATTTGCTTCTTCCACTTGTGACTTGATTAGAAGTTCTCTGATATACTTCTTTTAGAGTAATTTCTGAGTCTGATTTCCTTTTAGCTTCTTTCCCCAGAAAATAGTTCAGATGACCAAGGTCTTTGATTGAAAACTAGTTATCTAAATGCTGAATAATGTTGTTGATCTCTGTATTATTATCATCTGTAATAATTAAATCACCAACATATATCAGTATATAGATAGTGGTAGCTTTATTAAACTTAGTGAATAATGAATTGTCTGATTTGGTAGATTGAAAGCCCATATATTACATAAAGTGGCTTTTAGTTTATCAAACTACACTCTTGGAGCCTGTTTAAGACCATATATAGCTTTATTTAATCTGCATTCAAAATTCTTATTTGTGCAAACCAAGTGGTTGTTCCATATATACTTCCTCTTGTAGTACACCATTTAAAATGCATTGTTGACGTCTAACTGTCTGATATTCCACTTTCTGTATAATGTTATGGTTAAAATGATTCTAATAGTTGTTGGTTTGACTACTGGTGAGAAAGTTTCATTAAAGTCAAAACCATGCTCTTGAGTATATTCTTTTGCAACTAATCTTGTTTTATATCTTGCCACTATTCCATCTAGATTTTTCTTTAATTTGTAAGTCCACTTGCATCTAACTATATTTTTGTGCACTGGTGGATGAACTAAGTCCCATGTTTTGTTTCTCATGAGTGCATTATATTCTTTATCCATGGCCGATCTCCGGTTTTTGTCATTAACTGCTTGATCAAATGTTTATAGTTCTTCCGTTGTTGTTGTTGTAGTGTAGATTTTTAGTTTAAATATTCCACTTTTTGATCTTGTCACCATGTGATGTCCAGTTTTGACTTGTGATTCAATGTGTAGTGTTGCATTGCTGACTTGATCGGTATTGTCTATGTTTTGCTTTACTGATTAGCTATATAATCTTCATTGATGCTTTGTGTCTGATCATTTATGCATATAGCTGACTGGTTGAGATTATCAGGAAATTCTTTAGATCCATGACCTGGTTCATTGGACACTGTGAGTTATGGTTTTGAGATTCATGTTGTCTTCTCAACCTCTGATTGATTCCATACATCTGAATGCACAGGTATGGTTGGAATTGATACCTTTGAATTGTATATCAATTGTGGTGTCTTTTATACCCATGCTAATAAAAGGAAATACTTTTTCATTGAAAACAACATGTTTGCTTATAATTATCTTTCCATTACTGTTAAGACATTTGTATCCCTTCAGCTTTGTTCCATAACCTAAAAAAGTATATGGTGATGATCTAAAATTTAGTTTATGAGAATTGTATGGTATTAGACATTTAAAATATAGACAACCAATTCAAACTTTGATAAACAGGTTTAAGTCCAAATAACTTTTCTATTGGACTTGTCCCTTTTATTACCTTTGTTGGTAATCTATTTATTAAATATACTGTTGTACTAAAAGAGTCTGGCCAAAATTTTAGAGGTAATGATGCTTGAGCAAGTAAAGTAAGACTAGTCTCAACTATATGTCTATGTTTTCTTTCAACTAAGCCATTTTGTTCTGATGTATATAGTAAAGTAGTTCTATGCACTATTCCCTTATCTAAAAAGAATTTACTGAGTGACTTACACTCGATGCCACCATCACTTTGAATGATTTTAACATGATGATTGATTTGCTTTTCAACTTGTGTTACAAAATATACTACTGCATATATGCTTCTGACTTTGGTTTTAGGAAATAAATCCATGTATATCTAGTGTATGCATCTACAAAGGGTATATAATATTTGTAATAATATTTGTAACCATAGTCAAAACCGATGGGTGATGGACTCTAGAGATCAGTTGCAACAACCTCTAATGGCTTACTATACGCTATTTGTGAGTCTGCAAAATCCATTTTATGTCTTTTGCCCATTTGGCAGTAAGTACAAACATATGGTAAGACAAGATTATCAAAATAAATTCTATTTTCTATAAGAACCTATTTTATAATGTTTGCATTCAGATTTCCATGTTTATAATGCCATAGATCAAAGACATTTTGTTTCTTTCTATTTGTGATACTTCAGAAAAATTACAACACTTTACTTTCTTTATAGGATTTCTGTAATTAACCAAATTAAACTTGTATAATCCTTTGACTGCATTACCCTGTAAAAGAATTTCTTTAGTTAGTATGTCTCTAACTAAACAATACATAAGATAAAATTCAAAATAGACATTATTGTCATTTGCAAATTATGACACACTCATAAGATTCTTCTGTATACTAGGCAATCTTAACAGATTATTGAGATATAAATGCCTTTCACCTTTGATATAAGCATTATCAGTATGAGTAATCTTAATAGTCTCACCACTTCCCATGCAAATTGACTGTTTACCTATGTTCTCCTTGTTGCCTAGGTTTAGATTGTTAAGATTGTTTGTGATATGGTTGGTTGCTCCTGAATCACGGTATTAGGCTTCATCTTGAATGTGTTCAGGCTTGGTAATCTCACTTAGGTGATGATTTTTGTTGTTATCCGATTGATTATTTGAATCTTGGTTCACTTGTGCTATGTTTGCACTTAGGTTGCCACTTCTTTGATTATTTGAGTTTTTGCCTGGTACATAGATAGCATTGAATCTGAAATAACACTTTGAAGCAGTATGTCCAATTTTCTCACATATTTGACACTTTGGCCTATTACTGTTATTCCACCTTCCTCTACCCTTGCTCTGACTAATTGATTGCCTCTTTGATATGGCTTATCGGCTTTGTTGTTGTATTGACCTTTGCTCTTGTAGTTTGCAGCATAGTCGATAGACATATCTGAATCTATAAGATCTATCCTTCCTTCATGTGCAAGAAGGATTGAATGCACATACTCTATAGATGGTCTGGTTTCTTTAGATGATATAACTGCCACTACGGCTTCATATTCCTTAGACCATTTAGAATATTCAAAGCTTGTTCAGTATCAGAAATTTTATGTCCAATTGCCTCTAGCAAATTACATGTAGTCTTGATTTTTGTCAGATATTTTCTCATAGTTTGATTGTCCTTTCTGGAATTCTGTAACTGTCTCTTATAATGCATAACTTTAACAGCTGATTGTGTATTGAATATTCTTTCAACAGTTGTCCAAATTTTATTTACTGTTTTGCACTCTATAACTTATGGTAGATCATTGACACTTATTAAAGAAAATAGCTATGAACTTTTTAAGCTATCTTGCCTTTAATACTTTACAAATTCTTCATTACTGACTGTCTTGTTTTCTTGATTAGTAGTGAATCTGGGTGGAATAGAAAGAGTACCAAGAATGAACCCTTTAAGGCCATAGCCTCTGACAGCAGTTTCAATCTGAAGTTTCTATAAACATGATTATCTTCTTCTAAATGGGCAGTAATCAGTTGGCTTTGAGGAGTTACACAAGTCTTGATGAGATTTTCTATGGCTGTGGTTATTTGTTGAGGGATAGATGAATCATCTGAAGTGGTAGAACTATCATTGCATTCTACCATGTTGATGCTTCTTTAATACAAGAAGGACTTGAAAGTTCAGAAATTTTTAGATACAAGAAATGGTTCTAAATTGCAGGAAGATCAGGTATGTTGCAGCCAAATCTATACGATAAAGCTGTTTTGATAGATTTCTGGTGAGGCACTTACTTGCTGTTTTGATGAATTTCTTGAAATTTGAATTTGATTTTCTGATTCTTTTCTAGTCTAAAATTTGCTTATCCACTTGAAATCTGTTGCAGCCAAATGTTGAAATTTCTCTAATGGGCAATTTGATTACTAAATGATGATTTCTCTCCAATGGTTAATCAAATTTGCAATCTTTCGTGTATAAATTGAATGCTGTTAAGCTTTTGGCTCTGATACCATATAAGATTTTATGATTTATAATGAAATATGATATTGCAGAATTGATACAAAAGAAAGAAGAAGTGAAATTCAATATATTATTGATAAATGATCTCGGTTACATTGCTTGTGTTTATAGAAATTGTATAATACAAATTATAATACATTTGGGCTGCACATAGGCCTATTAAGGCTTCGGTTGTATTTAATGACACGCTTTGCTTTTGAGATAAAATACATTCTCGTGTAGACAACTGCTCATTTCTGACATATTCATTTATAATCTAATCCCTTTTTTTCTTTATGGCAAATTTAAGGTCTAAAAAATCAACTGCTAATCTCTGTCAATGCAACAATAAAAAACTATGACCATGCCATACAATAACTCAGATTTCAGAGTTGATGTGAAGTTGAGAAAAACGATCAGACTTATTACTAATCATAACCAATTAAACTGAAGCATATATACAGTTGTATATGTATATATTTAACCAACTATTCATGCATTAAGCTGTTTATGTGTATGACCTATATCCAAAAATCATAACCAAAACTTAATTATGTCAACGCATAAACATCGAGAGCATTTACATTTGTAATATCATGCCAGTAAAACGGTAATGAAACAATCTGAATAGAGAAGCCAAAAAGTATAACAATAGTATGTAGAAAAATAGTACAAAAATGACATTCTAACCTGTCATTACGTCACGGTTAATTTGCAGTACTCCACTATCAACTTTTCCTTCCTCAAATTATAACGTTAACCTTTACAAAGATTTTCTAGTATTTTTTTTCCAACAATTCAGATCTTGTTTTCATCAACAATACACTGATTGAATTATGGGGGAGAGCCATGTACTACCTTTGTACCACAAATACCACAAAATAATTTGCAAGTAAAGGATAATCATAAAAGATAGGTTCAAAGGTGACTTTTTTCTACCATTGCATAAATTAACATGTTATTTTAATTTATTAGTTATTTAACCATTAACAGTATAGTAACTAAGCAAATAATATTAAAAACATGATGTTTTACCTATTTCAGATAAGACTGTGGAAAATGAAGCTGTATTTATTCTTTTTTCGGTTTATGTTCTCTTTTTTATATTGTTTGATTGTTAAATAATAGTACATATAAAAGCTTTTATTGTTTGATTGTACTTCTAGTTTGTATATTGTTATTACTATTGAAAATGAAGTTCCATTTCCACCATTTATCATTATAAGTACGAAGCAAATAAAACTTTGTATTGTTCGATTATTTCGTAGCTTTTAAGGTTTGTTATATTTTATATATTTTAGATGAAAAGTGATCGAGACACACACAGATATGTATGTATGTATTAATGCACACTGAATGTATAGTTATAACAGTTAATAAAGTGATAAATATACCTTCCCTGACATAGTAATTTATGCTAAGCCTATTACCGATATATATATATATAGACATACACGTACATACATACATACATACACTAAATGTTAATTATATATTAATAATTCAACATAAACTACAAATTAAATGTCATTAAATATAAATTTTATTCATTTATAGTTTAATCCCAACATAAACTAATTCCACAAATAATTTTTTTTCATCCTTCATTTCAAATGAAAATATAAAAATCAAGTGCTAACATCTGTAGATCCAATAAGAAAAGAATATAACCATATAATAAGTCAAATTTTAGATTCGGTATGAGGTTGAGAAAAAAATCATGATTATATTTAACCAACTAATCATGTAGTAAGCTGATTAGGCGAATAGTCTATATCCAAAAGAACATAATATGAAATTAATTAAATGTACACACAAAAGTTGAGAGCATTTACATCTATATTATTATGCCAAAAATATACTCACGAAACCAATTTGACTATAGAAGCAAACAACAGCAATTGTATGTAGGAAAAAAAATGATAGATTAACCTAATATTACCTCATGGTAAATTTGCCAAACTCCTCTACCAACTTTGCCTTTGTCAAATTTAAAATATTAACATGTTGTCCAACTCTTATCCACTTTGTCCTCAAGAATTCTATATGTTGAAGGTACAAAATAACAAAGAATACATTAGACAAAAATCATCATCAACGCAAAATAATGGATGAGGAATCCTAAATGTCATAACTAAGAAATTAAATTATGATATTTATACATTTCAAGAGTCCAATTAAAATAAATTTTTTTATTCATTAAATAGAAAGAGAAATTAATATAGTTGATGATGGTCAATTCTCCAAATGTCAAGAGTTTACAAACACATCGGCAATTCCCGTAGTATAGGCAAATCATGGGGAGATTATTGTAGAAATTGAAACCAAGGTTACAAATTCTTGGTGGAAAATTTCTCAAATAGAATAAACGATTTACCTCCAGAAAAAAGAATACCTATCACTGTTCCACACCGTTAAGCAAGCTGGATACCGACTACGACCGTATACTGCAAATTTAGGTTTTAGAGTTTGGATATGGTAGAGAAGGACGAAAATACAGGAAAGCTAACGTTACGCGAGGGCGTGGATGTTGATGAAAAGTTGGATAGGAGTACGATTTCAAAAATCGAAGGCCATTTTTAGGTTATAGGGTTTTAGTTAAGAGTGGTTATTCAGAAATAGGGAGCGAATGCAAAGTGGGGATGTGGATGTTGAAGAACAATTGGAAAGCAGTACTATTTCAAAAATAAGAGGCCATTGTTAGGTTATAAGGTTTGATTCGAGAGTTGTTCAGAAATTGGGGAACGAATTGAGACGTGGGAAGAGAAACAGGGGGCGATATTTTCATTTTTTTTATTTCTGATAATGGAAGGGAAAAAAAGAAGCCTCAAGGGAGTAGAGAATTTTGAGAAGGCAGATTTCTGTAATGCCACCTAAGCAATTTCAGTATTGTGCTTTTAAGGTTAAGTAATAGATAGATTAGTAATCAACAGTAGTTAAATTTAAAGGGGTGCTAAAAAACAATTTTGAGTAGAGTTGTCTTTTTGGAAATTTTTATACCTCCATTCCATTCAAAATATTTAAGAAACGAATTTTGATATATAATATGATAAAATTTTGATATGTCAACCAAATTGAATATTTTTGGGCCCAGGACTACTTTAGACCTTAAAACCCGAATACTCACTATAAATATGAGTTTATCTTAACCCTAACCATTATTAAATCTATTTCTTCTTCTAATCCTAACGCCCTGCTTAATTATTAATGACAATTAGTCTTCTTAATTAAAAAATGAATGGATTCCAAGCTTCATCGAATTATATACTAAATTAATTGCCTTGACAAGGCACACCAATCCATTTTTGGGTACGATACTTGGATTGGGAAGAAATCACTATCATAGGTTGCAATGGCGAGCTAGGTTTTGTGAATTAGGCTTTTCAATTTGCGATTGATTAGAAAAGTCGAGAACATGGATCTGTAGATCTCAAATATGGGAGCACCACAGTGTGGTGATGTAGCTAATTGTGATCGAAATTGGCCAAAATATAAGTACTAGGGTTTTGAAACTCTTATTTTGACCGACGACGGTGATTGATTCCAACAATGAGAGTACCACAGTGGGTTGATATGGTACAGCACTCGACGCTGAGTCCATTGGTGGTACGAGAATGTACAAGCAATAGGTAGGACCAGATAAAATGAGCAAGTACATTGACCCATTTGGAAGGGCACCCTACAATGTGGTTGGATTGTGCATGCAATTGCACACCACGCATAATTAATGTGCATGCGCATGTGTACAATACTACAAGTACTTTGGCCATATATATCGATTCTACTCTTCTTCCTCTCACCCTCGTTCATTCTCTTTTGATCCTCCATCGGTTGGTCATTGTACATTGGCGAATTGAACACTTTTGCTGCCATAAAGAGATTACCCTTTTTCAACGCGACAACTTATTTGTATTGAAGATAATTGGAGATTTGATTTTATTGAATATATAAATACTTTTTTTACTACTTGATTATGTTATACAATTCATAACCAACTATTTATACTCATATTACTTAGAGCCTAAGTAATTGTACAGTAGGAAAACTATTATAATAAGGGAAAGCCTAGATATTGAAATATCCCTAGTTTATTTATTAACGTATACTAAATATACCTTAACATCCCCTTTCAAACTCATAATGTAGCTACCATACACATTGAGAGTTTGCCAAATAAAAATCGAAAACGCAAAACTAAATGTGACTTAGTAAAGGGGTCTGCAATCTGCATGGAAGAGGGAACAAAAGGTATAGAGTAATAATATCTTTCTCAAGATGATGATGTGTGACGTGACAATTAATCTCAATATGTTTGGTCCGCTCATGAAAAACCGAGTTGCAAAAAATCTGAATAGCACTCTTATTATCGCAATACAGAGAATAAGATCAGAAAGAGGCACCCCCATATTTGCAAGTAACATACGAAACCAAACAATCACTTTGGTAGTAGATGCCATAACACATACTCTGCTTCAGCTGAAGAATAAGAAATAGCAAATTGCTTCTTACTCTTCCAATATATAAGAAAACTGCCAAAAAAATATACAAAAGCCAATAATCAACTTACGATCTATGGAATCGCCACAATAATCAGCGTCATAGTAGGCACACAATTCCAAGGATGGGGTGGATGAAAATAAAATGCTATGGAAAATAGTACCTCGAAGATATCTTAAAATATAAAAGATGGTTGTCCAGTGAATTGTTGTAAAGGCTCGTATCTCCGTACCATTTAAGTCGACCATAATTCACATCAGTTCAACTCAAATTGAACGGAAATACGAATCTTTAGGGGTGAAGAAGAAAAAGGTAGAAGAAAATTAGAAACAATCAACACAGAATCTCACAATCGCAGCGGAACAAAATACAATATATAATAACAGATTTTTATACAAAAGAATCTATAACTGTTTTATACTTACAATCATCAGAGTACAACAATCAATACATCAATCCAGGCAGTTATAATAACTTGTCCTCATACAGCGGAAATATAAATCAAGTACGGAAATACATCTCTATCATCCAGCTCGTCTCCTGAGCTCCATAGTATCTTATCCTGAATCTGTAATACTCGGTCTGACCCGAGCATTATAATAAAATAACACTCGAGTCAGTCTGGAAAACCAGCGTGAGAAAAACACACTCAATTTGAATTATTAACTTTTATCAAAATTCTTTGAAAAACAAAGGTATCTCGTAAGACCACGTCACACATAAACACGACGGGTTTTTACCTAACGATAACCAAAACATTTTTAACAAAACGTCCGCTATTATAATAGTGTCTAAACAAAGTAAATAGAAAATAGCTGAAATGCTTGCATCTCACATTTCAGCATAGTTGGGCACAATCAAAACCGTACGGCGCTTATTGGAGAATGGATTCCATACAATGACAAGGCACTGAGGTACCACCTATGACAGTACACTTCTAGAAAAATGTACAGAGGACCTCACCGGGATCCCCTACAACACAAGACCGACCCTATCCCTAACCTGGATAGAACCGAATACGTTATCACCCTGGGTGTTCCCATCCTTATCGAGAGCTCTTTGCATGCACCACCGTATCCATAATTTATAATATATCTGAGGGTATCGAGAAAGGTGATAACATACCCTGATTGGGTGTGACCCACTTAGCCTTGCTGCATCTCCCCTGAGTTTCAGTCATTCCAGTTGATGAGGCTTGAGGCTACGATTACCTTTTCAAGAACAATTTCACTTAGAATGCTCATCGTCCTTCAATGACGATGTTCTGATAGCATTCGTCCATACAAGTTGTCCTGGGTCTGGATAAACCAAATCATTGTCTTCACTATCTTCATGATATCCATTCGTAACGTTCAAACCGGATTGAAGTGGTTTTCAGATAATTAAATCTGATCCCGGTCTCTTCGAAGCGATTACGAAATTGGCCAATATTTAGTCGGTTATTTAACTATCAATTAACACCCATACAGTCACTAGGCTATTGTTTATAATTCTTCAAAACATTCATTTCAAAATATCTTTACAAAGATATATATTCAAATCTCTTTCAAATTTGTCGATATTTGAAAACATTTTCGAATACTTGTTTCCATAATAGGATATTTCCATCCATACCTCACTTCAACACTTAGTGAAATATTTCCAACTTCGATTTATAATCCATTACTCGAAAAATATCACGATATAAATCCTTTGTCTCTAAATATTTTCAAAAAAACTTCGTTTCCTTGGTTAGGAAAATATTATAATCCATTTTACGAAATCATTTCTAATATCAATACTTAGGAGTTTTTTTATCCAATCTCCTGCATTTCCGGAATTTATATTAATTCCCTTTTACATTTTCCAAAGTCGATTATACTCACTTATAATCTTGTCTATCCATTTACAACTTCTAAAAATCATATCCGTTTTCACATCTTGGGAGAGTTTATAAATAAATAAATAATTTAAATCATCCAAGACTACATATATATATATAATAAGTATTTTAAAGAATAATAATTTATTTTTGAAACATGTTCAAATAATTATTTGAAAACATCAAACACTTTTTAAATAAAACATTAATAACTCATTTTCCTATCCATCCTTAATTAAAACTAATTGGTTTACAAAACTTGTTATAAAAGTTAGAATTTATTTCAATAAAAACTTATATTTGAAAAATACTCTTTCTAAAATATCCCAATATTAACTAGTTTAAAATTTCATCGTTAAATAAATAAAATTTCCCTTTAAAACAAACTTAATTTCTATATATATATATATATATATATTTCTTTTTAAAAAAATTCTCAATAACCAATTCCCATCTATAAATCCCTTTCGATTCACAACACATCGATTTCCTTTCCAACTCCCTAGCCATTTCACTTTCCAAAAATAGATTCTACTATTTTTCCCCAAAACTATTTCCATATCTCGGTATATATTCACACTATGAATTTTTATTCCAATTTATTAACCATTATCATTCCCCTTATTTATAAACATCGTTTATAATTTTATAACTCCTTTGGTTTTTCTTGTTTATAAAACTAATTCCGTTTATAAAATCTCATTTTTATAAATCCATTTCTTAATAATTCCGATATATTTCACAAATCTATTTAGATTATCGATTTCAACTCTTTTTCGTATTTTCCACAATATCACTTAAAAATTCCACTGTTAAAATCCTTTATATAATTAATATTTCCTTAAATTCTAATTAAAACATTTTACGAATAGTTATGTCCAATTCCAAATCAAAATTTTATTTTATCCAAATCACTCTCTTTTAAAATAACCAAATTTCTTTATAATATTTTTATATTCAAAATCTCCTTTTTAAAATCTTCAAAACTTCAAAAATAATGTTTATGGTATTTAAAATACCAAAATTCAGACCAGTGCTACTTTAGCATCCAATTATTCAATCACAATAATAATCTATAACAGATTACTCTAACACATCATATATTATTATATATGATAAACAATCAGTAAAAATTTGAGGAATTCAGTTGGATCCCTCCAACCTGTTTCCCTACATCCATAGATGTTAATACAACATAAAAATACCAATCCCACTTCGAGGGGGATATCGCACTATATAGGGTCATCCGCTATTATGCGGGGGCGCATAGGGTCTCATCCTCTCCAATCGACAGGTATATATCCAACTACTAATATATATACTACTATATATAAAAGATGTTCAACGAAGGTGAGATTGATTATTCACGAGAATAGATTGGATGCAATAGAATGGACTTGGTATACTAGGCTCCTCTCTTACTTCGTGAGAGAACCGGCTCAGCCCATAGATAGAATGATTGATTGTTATTATATGCAAGTATATTCCTTATTTACTTCCGTCTACGTCAAACGATAATTTTTCTATGCAAATTTGGCGATATTCACTTAATAAAATAAACATTTAAGCTTATAGCTATTTTAAATTGATTCCAAATCAATTTATATTCAATTTTATTCCATTTCAGATCTACTCACAATCAATTCAATTGACTTCCATTCATATTGATGCAGCACTCACCAGAATCGAACGATTCTTAAATCGCGAGGAAGAAGAAGCCAGCCTAGGTCGTTCCGCCTCCATCCCCTTAAATCGCGAACAGTTCACCATAGGTCGCGTAAGACCTAACTTCGAGTTCACTTCCCCTGAATCGCGGAACCTAGGTCGCCAGTCTGCTGATGCCTTAGGTCGTCAACGACCTAGCGAAAGTCGTTCGATGGTCTTAGGTCGTTCGCGACTTAGCAAGGTTACCAATCTCCGACCTAACGAAGAGCAGCGACCTACCAATCTCCGACCTAACGAATCTCCGACCTAGCGAGCAGCGACCTACCTATCTCCGATCTAACGAAGCTCCGCCCTAACGAGATACGACCTAGTTAAGTCGCGACGCCTGAAGATGAACCAATTTAAGTCGCGTATGATTTCTTTAGGTCGCAAGAATTAGGTCGTGAAGTTTTGTTAAGTCGTGTTGTGTTCTTATGTGGTTAATGGTTAAGTTGTGTACTGAAGTGTTGTAACTTCCTTAAGTCGTAGTATGTTGTAATTACTGTTGAAGGTCATATATCGACCTAAGTGTTTGTATTTTCTTTGTTAAGTCGTTAAGTCGTATACGACTTATGGGAGTTGTGTGTTGTAAAATCTCTATAAATAGGGGTGTGCATCATTTGTAAAAGAGTTGTTGATTTTGAATAAAAACTTGTTTGTGTGCTTTGTGCCACTTCTCAAATTGGTAGTTGAGTATGATCTCCTATCTCCACTTTCGGTATTCGAGTGCGCTCGAATCAACGACTGCTGAAGCCGATTCACGGAATCTAGTGCGCTAGATCAACGTACGAAGAATCGTAGATCTTTAAACACGGTATCGTGCGTGATCAACGTGTTTGAGATAGCTAGAATCCGGCATCTTTGGATCAACGGATTTGGGCCTTTGGTATTCTTCAATTCACCGATTGCTACTTTCACCATTTCATCATTTTCGTTACCCGCTGCTGCGTCACATATCCACATTCATTTCAAATTATTTCAACTCTATAACTTAAGTTTATTACTCTTGCAACCAAATCCCATTTTCATTTTCAGATTGATTCTCATTCAATCAAATTTCATTCCATTTTTCTAATTAATTTAATTAGTTCATTCACCCAATCCACTTCAAACTTAACTTCATACTCAAATTCATTTAATTAATATCCCAAGTCATATTCAATTTATTTTTAGTTACATTGAATTTATTTATAACTCAAGTCATCACCATTTCAATCAAATTTCATTTTATTCGACCGCATTTCCAATTTTTTATTTAATTCGCTTATAATTAAGTCGAATTTTTATTTACAACTCAAGTTCCATATTTAATTCCAATTTCAATTCATAATTCATTTTACTTAACCTAGTTAATATCCATCTTTATATTTAATTCACTAATTAATTATCTAATTAGTTCACCTCCATTTTAATTTACTTGAGTTCAAATTTATTTTATAACTCAAGTTTGGATTTTATTTCTTCACTTTAAAATATCACACCATTTTATTTTGGTTGTTCTATCCCATTTTTCCAATTTAATGAGTTACACCACTTATTTTTCACATTTCCATCAATTTTATACCCGAGTATATTCACATTTTATTTTTAACTCAAGCTTATACAACATTTTATAGCTTAAATATATATTTATTCCATTAACTCCAATTTTGTAAGCTATTCAAACTTATTTATTCACATTTCTAGAAATTTTCCTTTAAATTTTATTCCATTCAAAATATTTATAGCTTATAATTATCTCGTCACTTTATAATTCAAACTCTATGCTCAATTTAACTCAATAACGTTTCTAATTCCAATTTAATTTTTTATTTAACTTAACTCAAGTTAAATTCCAATTCATACAATTTATTTTCTACGTTTTCATAAATTCTTTATTTGAGTTGATCCCATTTCCAATTTTATAACTTATAGTCATATATCCATTTCACAACTCAACTTTATATTCGATATCTTCCATTTTATTTAATTCATTCAATTATTAATATTTATTTCAATTCACATTATTAGTTCTTTTCATTTATACACATCCAATTTCTTTTCATTCAATTAATTCACATCCCAATTCAATTAGTCCACTTCACTAATTTATTCCATTCAAATCATAAACAATAAATTTCTAAAATTCAATTCCTTAAACTCAACTTAAGTTACATTCCATTTTAACTCTCTCCATTTAAATTTAAATTCCAAAATTCAATTTTCACGCTTCTTTCCTTATAAATATCATCCTCCACCGATAAGTTTTAAAAACTTATTTCTGATATTTTCTAGAACATTCAGCTAGGAATTCAGAATTCAAACACCCGGTTTTATTTCAGTCATTTTGAAATCAAATATATAGCTCTTCCTTAGTTTTAACAGACCATTCTTTGGAATTTCCGAAACCAATTTGGTTTTATCCAACACCAATTTCCTTTCCAAAACAATACCTTTTTTTTCAACAAAATCCTCATATCAAATTACTACGGTAGCAACCCATCACTTAAAAACTCAAAAATGAACACCGATGTTATCGCGATCATCATCGGAATTATTTTCCAACGACTGTAGTGAGTTCAGTGCTATATTTCTTCCCAAAATCCATTTTTAAATTAAGTTAAAGCATTTTCTATTCAAAAATATCTCCAACCAATACACCATTATTTATTTCAAAAATGTTTCCGAAATAACTCCAATTTCATTTCTACAATTTTCTGAAAATATTTTCTAAACCTTCCGAGGTTTAAACTCCAAGATTCGAGTTTGAATCCATTTCAATTATAATTCATTTGTATAATTCACACTTATACAATTTTTATTTGGTTTTTATAAACTATTTCCAATTTTATAATCTTGTTAGATTATAATATTATCAACCAAACACTCCAATATACTATAATAATTTTAGAAAAATATTTCTTTTATATCAAAATATGGTTTGGGTAAAATTATTTCATTTGCCCACTTTTTAAAACAATATGGTGTCGGTTTGCCTAGTTTAAGAGTTTAGAAATCCCTATCAATACAGTTGACCAGAGTGTACCGACCAGAATTGTAACGGCCGGGCGATTTTAGACCCCCGAAAATTGACACTAATACGTTCACTGTATCGAGTGCCGGAAATACCAGGCTGTTAGGGTTAAGAAGAAAAAGAGATAGAATAAGAAACAGAAACAATAGCACAGAATATCACAAGGTAGGCAGCACTTAAGTCATCTTTTTTTCTCTCGGTAAGCAAAATGAACAAGGTAGGATCATCCTGTATATATATAAAGAGGGTGGATGGAACAGGGCTGAAGCTTGTTTTACAGCCTTTTTACATTTTTTTTCTGTATGAATTTGATTTGATTATATATGAGCTGATGTGATATCATGTATTAAATTTGATTTTATAAGTTGATTAAATGTTTGAGTGATTTGATTTATTATATTTTGCTTTGATTTTATGTTTTGTGTGCTTGAATTGATTGCATGCCATGATGGTGTCCCCCATACATACATACATGTATAAATATATGCATATATATTTTCATGTACACTAATTTTTTGACCATATATGCATATATGTATATTTTACCATCATATATATTCTCATATTATAAATATATTTTGTCACGCTCACATATACATATATCTTTCTATGCATATACATGCTTTCCATATAGATATTTATATTTCCATAAGCATTGTTTATATATATATATATATATATGTATGTATGTATGTATGTATATGTATATGTATGTATACATATACTTATACTTAATTTCCTTTTTACAATTTCCTTAGGGCTCAAGGCAGAACCACCCAGTGGATCTCCTACTATAAGTTTCAACTCTAAATGGGAGCGCCTTTCTTTCCATACCATTCTCAAAACATTTCATACTATACTCATATAGTACCTTTCAAATCATACTCTTTATATGTATTACATATAAATCCCATTTACACAAAATCGATATCTTCAAAATCGGTGATTCTCAAATTAGGTTTACCCAATTTCCAAAATTTGCTTTTTGCAAAATCAAAAGCCTTTCAAAACCAATGAGTTCCAGAACCCTTTCTGTGATATCCCGGAATTTTGAACAATATCAATTTAATAATCTATATTAAATATTAAATTGATTTGGTATATCTTTGTTAATAAGATATGAATTGATTTAATAATTTTCTTTTAAATGTATATTTAACTGATAAATTATCTTTTAAAGGCTAATAAATTGTTTTCTATTTATTTATATATATATATATATATATTTGCATATATTGTAAATAGTCAATGTCTGTTTTAGATTTGATTTAAATTCAATATTTAATAAATAACCATTTGGCTTTAAAATATACTCAAGATTAAAAGTTAAAATTGTCTAAATGATTTTAGCTTAGATTTAAATTAAATAAAAGGTTTGTTGTTCTTTTTAAAGTATAGCTTGATAAAATTAGTAATTAAGTGATGAATTCTTTTATAAATTATTTTAAATTGATAATGAGCTTTATTTATAATATAATGTCTATATAAGTAGATTTTTATTATAAATGAAAGTTGTTATATATATTTTGAAAAGGAATTATGGTTTTAAAATTTATGTAAATCTCTAAAATAAATATAATAATTATAGAAAATAAAATATACCTTATAAATATTTAAGGTAAGTATAAAATAGATTGTAATGGGTAATTATATATTGATAGTTTATCTTTTAAAATATAAATACCTTCATGTTAGAAATTAGAAATAAATACACTTATGTAGAGATAGAAACAAATATGCAAACTAATATAATACCATAACCATAACCTTATCAATTACAAAGTAAAGCTTAAGTAAAATATTATGTACACTTTAGCAAATACATTTGCAGGCAAGAAAACATCTCTATGCATACGAATGAAGATAGGGTAAGTATGCTAAGTTTAAGTTAAATAATAAACATATGTTTGTAGGTTGTACATACAAGCATAGAATATGGGATGTTGTAGACTTTAATAAGAGCAAGACATTGAATGCCATCACTGCAAGTACACGAAATGCTTCATTTCAGTTTCCTTTTAGAAAAATCCCTGAATTTTTGGGTACTTGGACAATAAACAAGTGAGCATACTTGTTTTATTTATCAATTGCCTCATTCCATTTCGTATACAAAAGCCAAGCACCCAGTTTCTAAAAGTCTTAAAACAAATACAACCAAGTAAAAGAAAGAATAAAAGAAGTATACAAACCTGGAAATCAACTAGGAGTCAAACATTTCAGTTTCAAGTTTAAGCATGTTCAAGTTTTCTGGAATCAACAACAAGAGTATGCAAGTTTTCAAAATCCCAGTTTTCAAGTATTCCTGTTTTCAAATAAAAAGAGCAAGCTTTCTGTTTTAAATGTCAGGTGAGTAAACATTTTTCAAATTAAAACTTAAGTAGCTAATCTCCTGTTGCATATGAGTTCGGTGATGATGTTTGTTTATATGTATGAATGTGCAATGTTTGTGAATTTATGTAAGTGTGCATATCTATGGTTTAAAACATCTAATAGTCTCTGCTTTAAACTGTAACATGAGACATCCTTCAGTTTTTATGCACATGATTTACAGGTTAAATAGATTAGTGATGTATGTATAGAAATATGTTTGTATGATTGTTTAAGACTCTGGAAACAGGGTGTATGTTTGATACTACTGTGATCATCTCTGTTAAAAGTCCCAGAGGTTTAAACTAAGTTCAAAACTTCAAATACTTCTTTCTCCAATCTTCTTTAGGCTTAAGTGGTTAAACCAAAGTGTGTTGTTTAATTTGAACTAAGCTTTTAAAAAGAAAAATAACTGCAGAAAAATTTATAAGTAGAAACATTGTCTGGAAAAAAATGAATATACAGAGCAACTTGAAAATGTTAAAAATCAAATCTTGTAATTTGTTGAATTAAATATATATCTGGAATCGTATATAAAAGATAGGATTTTTAAAATTAAATTTACAAATTTTAATGTAAGTTTGAATGTGTTGTTTGGGTTTGTCTGGAAATCATGTTTTCGAGCATTTCCGATGATCGCGAGGTCGAGGGTGGTCGGGGTTGTGTGAGGTGATGGAGGAGCCTCTGGGGGTGAGTGGAAAAATGGTGGTAGATGGCCACGGCCACGGTGGCGTCAACGGTTAGGATTTGAAATTTTTTAACCCTAGTTTAGCTAAGGTAGAAGAAACGATCGCCGCGGCCTGGAGAGCTGATCGAGTTCGTCGAGTTTTTGGGCATTGGTAGTCGACGCATAGTCGAAGTCGTAGCCGGAGGGATTGACCTTCAGGTGGTCGGAGCTGGGGGCACGGCACGTTGTCAGGTTTGGGTGTTGAGGTGGCTTCAGTTTCCAGGCTTTTTGGTTGGTGAAGTCGATTTTGATTCGAGGCTGATGGTGGTGTTTCTGGGATCGGAGATTTGGTGTGCTGGTGGTAGTCGACTTGCTCGACGTGTCAGTATTGACCGGAGGTGGGTGCCGGAGCGGTGCACGTGCACGGTGTGTATGTGTTTCTGGTGGGATGTTGGGTTGTAGTTACTTGAGTTTTCTCGAGTAATTTAGGGTTTTGCCTCGAAGCGGTTTGATGTTCGACTCGAAGTCTTTTAGGGTAGGCTCGGGTTTGTTGTGTTGCCAGTTTAAAGCCTGTAAGGCTTTAAGTTTTGAAATTTGAGAGCAGGGTTTTAAAAACAGAGTTTAAAACCAGAATTTAAGAGATGGATTCAAACTGACTTTTGTCTCCATAATTTTAAATAAAAATAACTTTCATGAAAATAAAATGTTTTAACAACTTTAAAATGTTTAAAGTATATTCTAAAGAGTGTTAAATTTTGCTAAGTTAAATTTTGTATTTATTTTGAATCTAGATTTGAAATAAGAATTTGATCATTTATAAGAAAATGTTTTATCCTTTAAATAATGAAGGTTTAAGGATTTGTAATTATTAAGTTAATTAAAATGAATAATTTACTAATTTAATTAATTAATGATTTGGATTAATTAATTTAGTTATTAAAAGTTAAATTAGTTAATTAAGGTTTAAGATAAATAATTTAGGATAATAAATGGGTAATTAAGGATCATTTATTTAAATAAGATTTGAATTTTAATTTATGATTAGTAATTAATTAATGAAGTAAGTAAGGATTAATTAAGTTATATTGAATACTTAATTAATTAAATAATTGAGGATTAATTAATGAGTTATTAAAGATAAAATTTAATTGTAATTAATAATAAATCTTAATTTAATTACTTTAGAAAAGTAATTTAAGAAGTGTTAATAATTAATGGAAGTTATTAACTAGGATTATTAAATAATGGATGAATATGATTAATCTTGATAATTTATTAAGTTTATTAATTTAAGATAATCAGTAGTAAATTATTTAAGTATAATTACTTATGGAAATAATTAAGGAATTTATTTCTCATTGTAATTAATTAAGTTTAATATGAATTGTTTAAGTTAATTAATTTAGTTTAATTAATTTAAATAACCCTTTGATGATGGGATAAGTATAATTACTTAAGGAAGTAATTAATTTTGGATGATTTAAAAATGAAAGTAATTTGAGTATAATTACTTTGTATAAATTAATCAAGGGATTAATTAGAGAATAATTAATTATGGAGTAATTAAATTATTTGATGAAGTAATTAAGGGTAGTTAATTACTATATGGAGTTAATCGAGGTGATTAACAAATTTGGTTTAATTTAAGATAAATTACTAAATGAAATAAATGTAATTAGAGATCATTAATTATTGTAATTAATGATGCAAGTTAAAATGGATTTATTTGGGAATAATTAATAAATGAAGCAATTCATTAGAGTAATTAATTAAGAAGAAATGTAATTGATTTTAGTAAATTAAAAGTTTACTTTCTATAATTGGTATAAGGTAATAAATTTGTGAAAATAAATAAAGGATAATTACACAAATGTAATTAAAGATAATTAATCAAGAAAGGTTAATTAAGATGGAAAAGTAGAGAATGATTAATTAATTGACTTGGAATTAATTAATGGTTATGTAAGCAAGATTAATTTTTGATGAAGTAATTAATTTAATTTACTTTAAATTAATTAGAGATTTGTAATTAATTTAATTCATTTTAAATTAATTATAAATGAGGTGATTATTAATCTTTGTTTATATACGATGGATGATATTGATTTCCATGATTGATTGTGATCTCAGATATAGATCTATTGTGTTATGGATGCTTGTTTAAATATGATAATATTGATTATCTATTTGAGTAGATAATATGGATTATCTGTTTATGATGATGATGTTATATCTATTGTTATATTGTGATTTATCTATCTGTGAGTATATAGATAATTGAATTAAATTGTTTTAACTTTAAAACAACTTGGCCTTAAAAGACACGGTTTGGATTTCGATGAGACCGGGATCGGGTTTCCGTATACCGGAATTCCAGGTCTGGAGACCCGAATACCACATCGATCCAAAATAACGTTAGGTCGTGAAATTCAAATGGAGCAAGTGAAGACTCGAGGTATAAGAACTATACGTCAGTATAACTCTGTGGGTGATTCCGTAATGAGTTTGACGAAGATAGTACTTATAGATTCGAGATGGTGATTCAGAATGCAAGGGTTATTGTCGTTAACTCTGAGGGTGATTCCAATACGAGTGTAACGAGATAATGCCTTCGGTTTTGTTCGAACCCGGAACGAACTTGTATGGATCGAATGCTTTCAGAACATCGTCAGGTGGACGATGAGCATTCTAAGTGATGTGTTCTCTAAAGGTAATCGTAGCCTCAAGCCTCATCAACCGGGAATGGCTAAAACAGGGGAGGTGCAGCAAGGCTTCGTGGGTAGCACCCACTTGAGAGCGAGATATACCCCTGTCTAGATGTCCCTTATTATTTTCGGCTTAGTGTGCGGTTGGTCATGAACAACCGTGGGGTTGTTTCGTTTGGGACTGTCCAGTAAGGGATGGTTCCGGCCTTGTGTTGCAGGGAACTTAGGTTGGGTTCTCGGTACGGTGATCTAGGCCACGTACTGTGACGGGCGGTACCCCAGTAGCCCTGCCATTGTATGGAATCCAATCTCCAATAAGTGCCTTCGGTTTTGATTGTATTACCCACATTGTGGCTAGTATGCTGGAATTTAATAGATGTAACAATTTCAGCTATTTCTTATTTACTTGAAAACCCTAGACCTATTATAATATCACTGAATTTCCTATCAAAGTTTTGGTTAGCGTAAGGTAAAAACATTTCCATGTTTATGTGTGGGATGTCTTACGTGATACCTTTTGTTTCAAAGAATTTTTAAAGTTAAGCAACTTTAACCGTTTACTCATACCAGACCCATGTCTGACCCGGAGTTTATTTCTGTTTTTTCTAAATTCTCGGGTACCCAAATTTTTACGGGTAGCCAAGGGATTCAGGTTAGCTTTGACGAATACTGGAGGAGCAAATGGAGCAGGAGGCTTCAGCGTATAGATATATATATTGGTTCCGCTGTGTTAGTGTTTATTCTGTATTTCCGCTGTGTTGTATCTCTGTGATTTGTGAGTTGTATTAACTAGACAGGTGTTTATAACTGTCTAGTATGTGATGTATAAGCTGTGTATCTATGATGTATATGATACTATGTATTCTCTTATGTGATATATTATATTTTATTCGTTCCGCTGTTGAGATTCTGTGGTTGTTTCTTCTTCTTCTCTATCTTTTCTACTTTCTCACCCCTTTCTTTCTTATCGATGATGCGATTTTCCGAGCACGGAATTTCGGGTCGTGACAGTTGGTATCAGAGCATTAGGTTGAGCGAATACCTAGGCTCTGGAGTGGTGTCTATCCTGAGAGAGCGTACTTGTAATTTTTATCTATCTATATATATATATATATTTATCTATTTCTACCTGTCTGTTGGATTACTTGTTCGGGTTTTCCAATATAAGTTATAAAGGTAGATAGTGTAGTGGTGTGTGAAACACGACTACCAATGGTTGGAAGTGTATTTGTCGAGACTGTAAACCTAATACCGTCTCGAGTGAGCTTTGTTGATGTAAGGATTTCATCGATCTCTGAAGGAAACCTGTAAAGGTTCGGAGTCCATCTTTGAGCTAGAGTTTGGATCTGTCGGTTGGACAGAAGCTAGTGATGATATCTTGATATCTCAGGGATTAGTAGCTGTGTGATGAGACACGGTGACTATGGATGTTTCCGAAGATGTTTTCTTCGGAACAAGTTTTAAGAAGTGTATCTGCTTCGGTGTAGTAGCTGTGTGCAACAGGGTGTTTCTGTTGGTTGAGGTTCGAGTTTCTCGAGGAGCTTTGGATTTAGAATTCCTTGGCATTGGTGTCAGCAGTGCAGCTCGGCGTATTCTGTGTATTGGCAAGAAGCTTTCTAGCTTAGCAGTGGAGTTCAGAAGCAGCGGAGTGGTTTCGTTTCTTTGTTGGATTGGCTAGTTAAGCGTAAGCTGTTCTGTTTGGTTAAGAGAGAACAGTTTTTCTTTGGATAGTAGTTGGGTTGATCGCAAAAGCGACTTGCGACAGGCTGAGTGTTCTCTTGGGTTTTCCAAGATTTTCTGGATGTCTTCAGGAAGTCAGAGTTTTGTCAGCATCTGGAGATTGAGTTTGGTATCGACTTGATTCCAGGAGTGGTACTGATGGTTCCGCTTAGTAGTAGGATGGTTTTTTAAGGAAGATTTTAGTGAAGCAGCTCAGGATTTTGGAGGAACTTCTGAGTTTTATTTTTGGATCTGTTGAACCATATTTTTGGAAGGTGTTTTCCAGTCTTTGCTTGTGTTCGTCATCAGCATTTTCATCTGCTCGGATCAGAGTTGTGCAGCGGAAGCAGTTTGGAGAGCATCTGTTTTATCTCTTCCAGATGTGTGCAGTGAGATCTGTCTTTTGATTTTGGAGTAGAGTGGAGTTCTGAGTTTTGGTTGATCTTGGAAAGATCATTTTGTTGATTGTTTTGGTTCAGGATGTTTCGAGGGCATCAGCGAAGGATAAGCTGATCAGTAAGGATGTAGGCGTCCCAGGATCGTCCGAAGTAATTTGAATTATCGGAGATTTGATTTTGGATAAGTGTTTGATCTGCAGGAGTGAATTGTCAGTTTGGATAACTGAGATTCGTTGTGTTTCACGTATCTCGGAGGGAGTACGTGTATGAGTTATCTCTGATTGTAGGACCAGCAGTTCAGGGAGTTTTGGATGTTGAGTCAGACTTGTCTATAGTCTGATTTCCTATCTTGTTTTGTAGATCTAGTTGTGTGTAGTTTTGTAGTATTAATTGTTTGGATTCTATAGAGCGAGTAACTCGGTATTTATACTCGGGGAAACTCGAGGAAATTCTATCTATTATTTTGTCTGGATAGTTAGATTTGTTTGATTGGATGATTGATTGCTATGGTTGTTAGTATATATTGTTGATATGCTTGTGTTTTTAAAATTAATTCATTAATGAGATTATTAAATTACCTTTGTTTTAAATTTCGGGGACGAAATTCTTTTAAGAGGGGAGGAATGTGATATCCCGGAATTTTGAACAATATCAATTTAATAATCTATATTAAATATTAAATTGATTTGGTATATCTTTGTTAATAAGATATGAATTGATTTAATAATTTTCTTTTAAATGTATATTTAACTGATAAATTATCTTTTAAAGGCTAATAAATTGTTTTCTATTTATTTATATATATATATATATTTGTATATATTGTAAATAGTCAATGTCTGTTTTAGATTTGATTTAAATTCAATATTTAATAAATAACCATTTGGCTTTAAAATATACTCAAGATTAAAAGTTAAAATTGTCTAAATGATTTTAGCTTAGATTTAAATTAAATAAAAGGTTTGTTGTTCTTTTTAAAGTATAGCTTGATAAAATTAGTAATTAAGTGATGAATTCTTTTATAAATTATTTTAAATTGATAATGAGCTTTATTTATAATATAATGTCTATATAAGTAGATTTTTATTATAAATGAAAGTTGTTATATATATTTTGAAAAGGAATTATGGTTTTAAAATTTATGTAAATCTCTAAAATAAATATAATAATTATAGAAAATAAAATATACCTTATAAATATTTAAGGTAAGTATAAAATAGAATGTAATGGGTAATTATATATTGATAGTTTATCTTTTAAAATATAAATACCTTCATGTTAGAAATTAGAAATAAATACACTTATGTAGAGATAGAAACAAATATGCAAACTAATATAATACCATAACCATAACCTTATCAATTACAAAGTAAAGCTTAAGTAAAATATTATGTACACTTTAGCAAATACATTTGCAGGCAAGAAAACATCTCTATGCATACGAATGAAGATAGGGTAAGTATGCTAAGTTTAAGTTAAATAATAAACATATGTTTGTAGGTTGTACATACAAGCATAGAATATGGGCTGTTGTAGACTTTAATAAGAGCAAGACATTGAATGCCATCACTGCAAGTACACGAAATGCTTCATTTCAGTTTCCTTTTAGAAAAATCCCTGAATTTTTGGGTACTTGGACAATAAACAAGTGAGCATACTTGTTTTATTTATCAATTGCCTCATTCCATTTCGTATACAAAAGCCAAGCACCCAGTTTCTAAAAGTCTTAAAACAAATACAACCAAGTAAAAGAAAGAATAAAAGAAGTATACAAACCTGGAAATCAACTAGGAGTCAAACATTTCAGTTTCAAGTTTAAGCATGTTCAAGTTTTCTGGAATCAACAACAAGAGTATGCAAGTTTTCAAAATCCCAGTTTTCAAGTATTCCTGTTTTCAAATAAAAAGAGCAAGCTTTCTGTTTTAAATGTCAGGTGAGTAAACATTTTTCAAATTAAAACTTAAGTAGCTAATCTCCTGTTGCATACGAGTTCGGTGATGATGTTTGTTTATATGTATGAATGTGCAATGTTTGTGAATTTATGTAAGTGTGCATATCTATGGTTTAAAACATCTAATAGTCTCTGCTTTAAACTGTAACATGAGACATCCTTCAGTTTTTATGCACATGATTTACAGGTTAAATAGATTAGTGATGTATGTATAGAAATATGTTTGTATGATTGTTTAAGACTCTGGAAACAGGGTGTATGTTTGATACTACTGTGATCATCTCTGTTAAAAGTCCCAGAGGTTTAAACTAAGTTCAAAACTTCAAATACTTCTTTCTCCAATCTTCTTTAGGCTTAAGTGGTTAAACCAAAGTGTGTTGTTTAATTTGAACTAAGCTTTTAAAAAGAAAAATAACTGCAGAAAAATTTATAAGTAGAAACATTGTCTGGAAAAAAATGAATATACAGAGCAACTTGAAAATGTTAAAAATCAAATCTTGTAATTTGTTGAATTAAATATATATATCTGGAATCGTATATAAAAGATAGGATTTTTAAAATTAAATTTACAAATTTTAATGTAAGTTTGAATGTGTTGTTTGGGTTTGTCTGGAAATCATGTTTTCGAGCATTTCCGATGATCGCGAGGTCGAGGGTGGTCGGGGTTGTGTGAGGTGATGGAGGAGCCTATGGGGGTGAGTGGAAAAATGGTGGTAGATGGCCACGGCCACGGTGGCGTCAACGGTTAGGATTTGAAATTTTTTAACCCTAGTTTAGCTAAGGTAGAAGAAACGATCGCCGCGGCCTGGAGAGCTGATCGAGTTCATCGAGTTTTTGGGCATTGGTAGTCGACGCATAGTCGAAGTCGTAGCCGGAGGGATTGACCTTCAGGTGGTCGGAGCTGGGGGCACGGCACGTTGTCAGGTTTGGGTGTTGAGGTGGCTTCAGTTTCCAGGCTTTTTGGTTGGTGAAGTCGATTTTGATTCGAGGCTGATGGTGGTGTTTCTGGGATCGGAGATTTGGTGTGCTGGTGGTAGTCGACTTGCTCGACGTGTCAGTATTGACCGGAGGTGGGTGCCGGAGCGGTGCACGTGCACGGTGTGTATGTGTTTCTGGTGGGATGTTGGGTTGTAGTTACTTGAGTTTTCTCGAGTAATTTAGGGTTTTGCCTCGAAGCGGTTTGATGTTCGACTCGAAGTCTTTTAGGGTAGGCTCGGGTTTGTTGTGTTGCCAGTTTAAAGCCTGTAAGGCTTTAAGTTTTGAAATTTGAGAGCAGGGTTTTAAAAACAGAGTTTAAAACCAGAATTTAAGAGATGGATTCAAACTGACTTTTGTCTCCATAATTTTAAATAAAAATAACTTTCATGAAAATAAAATGTTTTAACAACTTTAAAATGTTTAAAGTATATTCTAAAGAGTGTTAAATTTTGCTAAGTTAAATTTTGTATTTATTTTGAATCTAGATTTGAAATAAGAATTTGATCATTTATAAGAAAATGTTTTATCCTTTAAATAATGAAGGTTTAAGGATTTGTAATTATTAAGTTAATTAAAATGAATAATTTACTAATTTAATTAATTAATGATTTGGATTAATTAATTTAGTTATTAAAAGTTAAATTAGTTAATTAAGGTTTAAGATAAATAATTTAGGATAATAAATGGGTAATTAAGGATCATTTATTTAAATAAGATTTGAATTTTAATTTATGATTAGTAATTAATTAATGAAGTAAGTAAGGATTAATTAAGTTATATTGAATACTTAATTAATTAAATAATTGAGGATTAATTAATGAGTTATTAAAGATAAAATTTAATTGTAATTAATAATAAATCTTAATTTAATTACTTTAGAAAAGTAATTTAAGAAGTGTTAATAATTAATGGAAGTTATTAACTAGGATTATTAAATAATGGATGAATATGATTAATCTTGATAATTTATTAAGTTTATTAATTTAAGATAATCAGTAGTAAATTATTTAAGTATAATTACTTATGGAAATAATTAAGGAATTTATTTCTCATTGTAATTAATTAAGTTTAATATGAATTGTTTAAGTTAATTAATTTAGTTTAATTAATTTAAATAACCCTTTGATGATGGGATAAGTATAATTACTTAAGGAAGTAATTAATTTTGGATGATTTAAAAATGAAAGTAATTTGAGTATAATTACTTTGTATAAATTAATCAAGGGATTAATTAGAGAATAATTAATTATGGAGTAATTAAATTATTTGATGAAGTAATTAAGGGTAGTTAATTACTATATGGAGTTAATCGAGGTGATTAACAAATTTGGTTTAATTTAAGATAAATTACTAAATGAAATAAATGTAATTAGAGATCATTAATTATTGTAATTAATGATGCAAGTTAAAATGGATTTATTTGGGAATAATTAATAAATGAAGCAATTCATTAGAGTAATTAATTAAGAAGAAATGTAATTGATTTTAGTAAATTAAAAGTTTACTTTCTATAATTGGTATAAGGTAATAAATTTGTGAAAATAAATAAAGGATAATTACACAAATGTAATTAAAGATAATTAATCAAGAAAGGTTAATTAAGATGGAAAAGTAGAGAATGATTAATTAATTGACTTGGAATTAATTAATGGTTATGTAAGCAAGATTAATTTTTGATGAAGTAATTAATTTAATTTACTTTAAATTAATTAGAGATTTGTAATTAATTTAATTCATTTTAAATTAATTATAAATGAGGTGATTATTAATCTTTGTTTATATACGATGGATGATATTGATTTCCATGATTGATTGTGATCTCAGATATAGATCTATTGTGTTATGGATGCTTGTTTAAATATGATAATATTGATTATCTGTTTGAGTAGATAATATGGATTATCTGTTTATGATGATGATGTTATATCTATTGTTATATTGTGATTTATCTATCTGTGAGTATATAGATAATTGAATTAAATTGTTTTAACTTTAAAACAACTTGGCCTTAAAAGACACGGTTTGGATTTCGATGAGACCGGGATCGGGTTTCCGTATACCGGAATTCCAGGTCTGGAGACCCGAATACCACATCGATCCAAAATAACGTTAGGTCGTGAAATTCAAATGGAGCAAGTGAAGACTCGAGGTATAAGAACTATACGTCAGTATAACTCTGTGGGTGATTCCGTAATGAGTTTGACGAAGATAGTACTTATAGATTCGAGATGGTGATTCAGAATGCAAGGGTTATTGTCGTTAACTCTGAGGGTGATTCCAATACGAGTGTAACGAGATAATGCCTTCGGTTTCGTTCGAACCCGGAACGAACTTGTATGGATCGAATGCTTTCAGAACATCGTCAGGTGGACGATGAGCATTCTAAGTGATGTGTTCTCTAAAGGTAATCGTAGCCTCAAGCCTCATCAACCGGGAATGGCTAAAACAGGGGAGGTGCAGCAAGGCTGCGTGGGTAGCACCCACTTGAGAGCGAGATATACCCCTGTCTAGATGTCCCTTATTATTTTCGGCTTAGTGTGCGGTTGGTCATGAACAACCGTGGGGTTGTTTCGTTTGGGACTGTCCAGTAAGGGATGGTTCCGGCCTTGTGTTGCAGGGAACTTAGGTTGGGTTCTCGGTACGGTGATCTAGGCCACGTACTGTGACGGGCGGTACCCCAGTAGCCCTGCCATTGTATGGAATCCAATCTCCAATAAGTGCCTTCGGTTTTGATTGTATTACCCACATTGTGGCTAGTATGCTGGAATTTAATAGATGTAACAATTTCAACTATTTCTTATTTACTTGAAAACCCTAGACCTATTATAATATCACTGAATTTCCTATCAAAGTTTTGGTTAGCGTAAGGTAAAAACATTTCCATGTTTATGTGTGGGATGTCTTACGTGATACCTTTTGTTTCAAAGAATTTTTAAAGTTAAGCAACTTTAACCGTTTACTCATACCAGACCCATGTCTGACCCGGAGTTTATTTCTGTTTTTTCTAAACTCTCGGGTACCCAAATTTTTACGGGTAGCCAAGGGATTCAGGTTAGCTTTGACGAATACTGGAGGAGCAAATGGAGCAGGAGGCTTCAGCGTATAGATATATATATTGGTTCCGCTGTGTTAGTGTTTATTCTGTATTTCCGCTGTGTTGTATCTCTGTGATTTGTGAGTTGTATTAACTAGACAGGTGTTTATAACTGTCTAGTATGTGATGTATAAGCTGTGTATCTATGATGTATATGATACTATGTATTCTCTTATGTGATATATTATATTTTATTCGTTCCGCTGTTGAGATTCTGTGGTTGTTTCTTCTTCTTCTCTATCTTTTCTACTTTCTCACCCCTTTCTTTCTTATCGATGATGTGATTTTCCGAGCACGGAATTTCGGGTCGTGACACTTTCAATCCCATTCTCATAAAATCATTCTTATCTATATATAAGATTATTCTTTCAACTTGAATAATTTTCGGATCACTACATACCTATATAAATTCCACTTTATATTTCAAATACCTTTCAAAGATCATTTCTTCTGGTAATAATTTCAATAAGGGAAGTTTTTAATATATAACCAATATATATAACCTCATTAATGCCAAATCAAATGTCCCCAAGTTCGATTTCCTTTTTCAAAGTCATTTGTAACATTACTTACTTTTTATAAGGTGGGCTTTAGTTATAACGCTATCCAACCTTTTATTTTAAATCATCGCATTTTTTTCAAAATATATTATTTCGGTTCAAAATCATTTCTTCTTCAATATCCGATTTCAGTTCAATTTTTTTTTTCGAGTTCCATTTGGGTTATGGTTTCAATTTTATCTCAATTGGTATTTAAATATAAACAATTTCCACTCTGACTAGTTTGAATTTAGAAAATAGCTTGAATAGTTTTAAAATAGTTAAATAGTTAATGTAAGATAGTTTGAGTTTTAAAAAGAATGGTTTGTATAGTAAATAGCTTGGAAAAATCAAAATAATCTAAATATTTAAGAAGATAGATTTTAAACCGCTTATATTAAAATAGTTATTTGAAAATAGTTTCAGAGTCGATTTGATTCAATTCCCACTTTCCAATTCAAATCAATTTTAATTTCCATTCCCATTTAAATTGATTCAATCCAGATTCCAATTCGAATTAACTTTGATTCCTATTCCAATTAATTCAATTCAATTCCAATTTGAATTGATTTCAATTCCAATCTCAAATTTTAAACCATCTCGATTTATATAAATTCGGGTTCGGTTTTCAAAATATTGATTTAATCACTTAAATCAAATTAACCCTTAATATTTGATTCAACAACCCAAGTCTTCAAATAATTCAATTCTGAACCCAATTTCAAATATTCATTCAAATTACTCTTACTTAAACTTATTCCAAGGTTCAAGTAAGAGTTCAAATATTTTAAAACAAATCAATTTTCGGAATTCAACTTATTTCCCAATTATAATTTCAATTTTTTTTAAACCAGATTCCTTAAACAATTCCGGTTGACCAGCTTTGTTTTAATATTTCAACTTAAGTTCAAAAGGACCCCATTTTCATAAATTCGATTTTTATTTCTATTCAATTTCAGGTTTGGTTATATATATATATATATATATGTCATTTCAGTCCACTTCTTAATTTACCTGAAATAATCCAATCTACAGTTTTATATACTGTAAATTACAAACAGGGTGATAGCAAGATATATCAAGGTAACTAAACATCCAAATTACCTAAAACACCAATCACTAGCATCCATCACAAATTTCCAGAATTCGAAATCCGTTTTACTTCAAAAATCGTTTTGAAATCATTTACACATATGCATTCTTTCTTTGCAATCCCCATCAATTCCATACCCTTTCTTTCACAATTTAATTCATTTAACTTCCACAAGTTAAATCTTAATTTCACCTTGAAATTCCCAAGTCGGATTATAAGTTCAAAACTTATTTAACTTTCCTGAGTTAAATTCCAATTCGTCCAACCTATTTAACCTTACCCAATTTATATTTTACATCCCAAATCCAATTCTTGTTAATATCACTTCCCACTTATAAGTTCAGAAACTTATTTCTCTTTGGGTTAGTCCATCTCATTTTAAAGGGGGATTTCAGAATCCAAACATCAATATTTATTTCAACTCACCTTGAAATCATATATATCCACATATATATATACACACATCACATATATACATATTTATCCCATTAACATACCAAATCCCTCTTTAACTTTAAACCATTCTTGGTTTTTTAATCCAAACAAATTCATCTTCAAACAACTCTTGTTATAAAACAAAGATTTCTATATTTCAAAATATTCTAAATAATATTATTTATTATTTCCTTCAACACTTTAAAATTCATTTCAAAAAATTTATGGGGCTTAGATTTAGAACTTCACATTTAAATTCATTTAAATTTATAAGTCATGCTTATATAATTTTACTTCCTTAAAACATCTCACTCTGCTTCATCATTGTTTATTCTGTAATAAACAGACACAACAACAAATCAATGATTATCATATTCAGGAACCAAACACACCATATTTTCCTGAAAAATGCAATCAGGGTAACTTATTTCATTTCAAACAATTTAAAAAACATTCCCAAAATCTCCGGGATTTAAAATTCTGTTTTAAGCCTACTTTTAGCTTAACTTATTTTCATAGTTCATCAATGTCTATTTTGTTATTTATGTTTTTCCACTTAAGTCTTATAATCTTATTTAATTTCGATAACAACAACCAATCAACTTAATATACTATAATAATCTACAAATATTATTTCTTTTATGTATCAAAATTATTTAAAATAAATCATTTTTAAAATCATTATATAAGAAAATAACAAGTACACCCTCATATACAATACACTCAGCTCATTCTAGGGTACTACTGACCCTATCTCTAATGAGTAATCCCCACCAGAGCCAAGGTTCTTGCTTAACCTTCAGCTCGGATACCATGTGTAACGGCCGGGCGATTTTCGACCCCCGAAAATCGACACTAATACGTTCACTGTATCGAGTGCCGAGCAATCGAGTGTCGGAAATACCAGGCTGTTAGGGTTAAGAAGAAAAGGAGATAGAATAAGAAATAGAAACAACATCACAAAATCACACAATCGCAGCGGAACAAAATACAATATGAAATAACATCATTTTATACAAAGAAAAGCTGTAACTGTCAATATACATACAAGAGAGCAGAGTACAACAAGTCTGGACAGTTATAATAACTTGTCCTTAACTACTGTCTATACAGCCCTCAATACATAGCGGAATCTAATCAATACATCTCTATCATCCAGCTCATCTCCTGAGCCCCAACATCCTAGCCTGAAAATCTATAATACTCGGTCTGACCCGAGCATTACAATAAAGTAACACCCGAGTCAGGCTAGAAACCAGCGTGAGTAAACACATTTAACTTGAAATACTTGAGTTTTGAAAGTCCTTTGAAACCAAGGTAACTCGTATAAAGTTACGAGTTTTATCTGATTTTAACCAACCGCTTTTACAGAAATCCATTGATATTGAAATACTGTCCAGGTATGGTTACTTATCTAATATAATCAAATTTGCTTAATTTATTCCATTCCGGCCTATAAACTTTATAATAAAAAACTATAAGGGTTCGTAGTGATTTTTAAATCGAAGCGGTTCCGGACATCACTGGTATCTGACCCCGGCCTTTCAAATCCAAGTAATAAATTTAAAGGGTAAATTGTTTAAAATAAACAATTTATTAATTTGGGGTGATAATACTAAATTTTGGGAATTTATTATAGATTTTATTTCAGTTAAAACGTATCATTATTTTAACCACATTATTTTAATTTGTCTGACCATTTGTTACCACGGACAAGAATAATTTGAAAATAAATATCCAATAGAATTAAGCTAAGATATAAATCGTTACTATTTTAAATAACAAATATCAAGACGATTCACCCCTTAGGATTTCATTAACCTTACTTATTCGATTTCCTTTATATATATATATATATATTCAAATTAATTACAAATTTAGCCATTTATTAGCTAATAATAATTTATAAAATGCCATTAATTCCCCATAAACTTAATAAATAAATTACCATTATAAAATATCATTAAATTTTAGATTACGGATTTAAAATAAAGTGGATTTTTAGTTGAAAAAGAAAATACAAGTTATCATATAAATGTATATATATACAAATTCCATTTCCTATCTTCTTTATCTTTTTCCTTAACTTTTTTTTCTTTTTCTTTATTCCTTTTCTCCTTTATTTTTCTTTTCCTTATTCTTTTCCTTACTTTTCTTTTTTCTTTTTCCCTTTTATTTTTTTTCTCCGGCCCGTTACTTTTTCCCAGCCCGCTGCTTTTCTTCTTCCCTTCTTCTTACTTCCTCATAGTTTCTCCTTATTTCCTATACACTTGCACGCTGCCCCTGCCGTGCACGTGCACGTGCACACGCCGGCGGCACCTCGACGCTCACCTCCAGCCACCGTCCCAAACCATCTCCAACCACCGAAACATCCTGACCACCCTAAAATCTCACGGCAGACCCCAAATCGAAATCTGATATTTGAACCCAAACCCAGTCAAAGAACCCTCACCTTTCCCCGCCTCGTCCAGCCACCTCCGACCACCGGAGACTCCCAAAATTCACCAGCACCTACGACATGACCTTCCCTTTCTTTTCTCACAGGTGCGCAACACACTTTCCCCCTCTCACCACCGCCATTCCTCTCGAACCCAAGACCAGAACAACCCACCTCGAAGCCCTAGTTCGACCACGACCCGCCACCACGAATCACTAAAAATCATCCCACTAATTTTCTCACGCTCCCCATCTCCGCTGCCTCCTCCTGACCCAATGCCGACCCCCATCACCACCTAGTTCGCCGGGAATCGACAAAAACCAAAAAACTGGTCATTTCCCCTTCTCTCATCACATACATAATTAAAATTCACAAATCCACCACTAAAAAACCTCTTTTCCAACGTCGAACATGATTATATAACCAGGAATCCAAAATAAAATACTTGATTTCCTAACTATGTTGGTCATTTTACTGTAAAATGCATTTTTATCAATTTACACTTGATAATATTTAATAAAACTAATTTTTAATCAAAGTCGAATCAAAAGCAGACAATTTTCTTTTTAGCATCATATCCTATAACAGTTTAGAGGAAGGGATATAGATTTTTAAAAGCTAAGCATGCCAGGAAATAAATAAAAGCAGGACAAAATGTTGTACAGGCTCATGTTATAACACTTATATACATCCACACACACATATATATATATGTATGTATGTATGTATGTATGTATGTATGTATGTATTTTTGGCCAAACATACTCCTCAAACTCTGTTATTTCTATAACCAAGCATACTAATAGATTTGCATAAAAGATTTTAGTTTACTCACATATAAATTATTTACAGAAGAAGTTTTAAACAAAAGAGGGATTTTTACTCACAGTTTTATATAGATTATCACTGCTACTCTGTTTTCCTGCTTTATGCTCCCATTTGAACAACTTAATCCTTTATGTTATTGCAGCACTTAAGTCATCTTTTTTTTTCTCCTGGTAAGCAAAATGAACAAGGTAGGATCAGCTTGTATATATATAAAGAGGGTGGAAGGAACAGGGCTGAAGCTTGTTTTACAGCCTTTTTACATTTTTTTTTCTATATGAATTTGATTTAATTATATATGAGCTGATGTGATATCATGTATTAAATTTGATTTTATAAGTTGATTAAATGTTTGAGTGATTTGATTTATTATATTTTGCTTTGATTTTATGTTTTGTGTGCTTGAATTGATTGCATGTCATGATGGTGTCCCCCATACATACATACATGTATAAATATATGCATATATATTTTCATGTACACTAATTTTTTGACCATATATGCATATATGTATATTTTACCATCATATATATTCTCATATTATAAATATATTTTGTCACGCTCACATATACATATATCTTTCTATGCATATACATGCTTTCCATATAGATATTTGTATTTCCATAAGCATTGTTTATATATATATGTGTATGTATGTATGTATACATATACTTATACTTAATTTCCTTTTTACAATTTCCATGTACATTAGTTCATATGGTAAATATATATATATATATATATTACTTATATACTTGTTCATATATTTAAACATCATAAGCTTGTATATTCTTAATTATCATATATATATATATATACATTTTATACATATTCTTCATATATTTTACTTATGTGCATTTTGTCCTTATATATGTAAGTTCTCCTACTATACAAATTTTCATATATATATATTATTTCATATGAGCATACATTCATATACTTGTATATGTATATACTTATATATATATTTTCAAACATCATAAAGCTTGTATATATTTGTCTATATATATTTATGGGTATTTTATTTTAATTTAATTAGTGGAGTTCCTATATACATATAATTTATTTTTCTATACGATTCAACATATTCCAGAGATTTTATAATTCAATGTTTAATATAGATTTTAAATTAACTTATATATCCAGATATCAGAAATTCATTTGTTCAACTTATAAAATCAATATTTCAATAATAAAATCAGTTAATCACCCAATATCCGAAAGCCAAAAATCCAGGTCGTTACAAGAATTTATAAACACTCAACCGATAAGTCAACACAATATAAAACAATTTGTATTCACTAACAAATACGCACTCATATCTATTAATACGATCAGACTCATCCTAGGGTACTACTGACCCTATCTCTAATGAGTGATCCCCACCAAAGCTAAGGTTCTCACTTAACCTTCAGCCCGGATACCAAATGTAAAGGCCCGTATCTCCGTACCCTTTAAGTCGACCATAATTCACATCAGTTCAACCCAAATTGAACAGAAATATGAATCTTTAGCGGTGAAGAAGAAAAAGGTAGAAGAAAATTAGAAACAATCAACACAGAATCTCACAATCGCAGCGGAACAAAATACAATATATAATAACATATTTTTATACAAAAGAATATGTAACAATTTATACTTACAATCATCAGAGTACAACAATCAATACATCAATCTGGACAGTTATAATAACTTGTCCTCATACAGTGGAAATATAAATCAAGTATTGCAATACGTCTTTGTCATCCAGCTTGTCTCTTGAGCTCCATAGCATCCGATCTTGAATCTGTAATACTCGGTCTGACCCGAGCATTATAATAAAATAACACCCGAGTCAGTCTGGAAAACCAGCGTGAGAAAAACACACTCAATTTGAATTATTAACTTTTATCAAAATCCTTTGAAAAACAAAGGTATCTCATAAGACTGCGTCACACATAAACACGATGGTTTTTTACTTTACGATAACCAAAACAGTTTTAGCAAAACATCTGATATTATAATAGTGTCTAAACAAAGTAAATAGAAAATAGCTAAAATGCTTGCATCTCACATTTCACCATAGTTGGGCACAATCAAAACCGTACGGTGCTTTTTGGAGAATGGATTCCATACAATGACTAGGCACTAAGATACCACCTATCACAGTACACTTCTAGAAAAATGTACCGAGGACCTCGCTGGGATCCCCTACAACACAAGACCGGCTCTATCCCTAACCTGGATAGAACCGAATATGTTATCACCCTGGGTGTTCCCACCCTTATCGAGAGCTCTTTCGCATGCACCAACGTATCCATAATTTATAATATATTCGAGGGTATCTAGAAAGGTGATAACATACCCTAATTGGGTGCGACCTACTTAGACATGCTGCATCTCCCCTGATTTTCAGTCATTCCGGTTGATGAGGCTTGAGGCTACGATTACCTTTTCAAGAAGAATTTCACTTAGAATGCTCATCATCCTCCAGTGATGATGTTCTGATAGCATTCGTCCATACAAGTTGTCTTAGGTATAGACAAACCAAATCACCATCTTCACTATCTTCACGATATCCATTCATAACGTTCAAACCGAATCGAAGTGGTTTTCGGATAATTAAATCTGATCCCGATCACTTCGAAATGATTACGAAATTGGCCAATATTGATAGTCGGTTATTTAACTATCAAATTAACATCCATAAACAGTCACTAGGCCATTGTTTTTAATTCTTCAAAACATTCATTTCAAAATATCTTTACAAAGATATATACTCAAATCTCTTTCAAATTTGTCAACATTTGAAAACATTTTCGAATACTTACTTCCATAACAGGATATTTCCACCCGTACCTCACTTCAACACTTAGTGAAATATTTCCAACTTCGATTTATAATCCATTACTCGGAAAATATCTCGATATAAATCCTTCGTTTCTAAATATTTTCAAAAATACTTCATTTCCTCACTTAGGAAAATATTATAATCCATTTTTCGAAATCATTTCTAATATCAATACGTAGGAGTTTTCTTATCCTATCTCCTGCATTTTCGAAATTTATATTAATTGCCTTTTACATTTTCCAAAGTCGATTATACTCACTTATAATCTCGTCTATCCATTTACAACTTCTAAAAATCAAATCCGTTTTCACATCTTAAGAGAATTTATAAATAAATAAATAATTTAAATCATTTCAAGACTATATATATATATATATAATAAGTATTTTAAAGAATAATAATTTAATTTTTAAACATGTTCAAATAATTATTTGAAAACATCAAACACTTTTTAAATAAAACATTAATAACTCATTTTCCAATCCATCCTTAATTAAAACTAATTAGTTTACAAAATTTGTTATAAAAGTTAGAATTTATTTCAATAAAAACTTATATTTGAATAATCCACTTTCTAAAATATCCCAATATTAACTAGTTTAAAATTTCATGGTTAAATAAATAAAATTTTCCTTTAAAACAAACTTAATTTCTAAATATATATATATATATATATTTCTTTTTTAAAAAAATTCTCAATAACCAATTCCCATCTATAAATCCCTCTCGATTCGCAACACATTGATTTCCTTTCCAACTCCCTAGCCATTTCACTTTCCAAAAATAGAATCTACTATTTTTTTCCCAAAACTATTTCCATGTATCGGTATAAATTCACACTATGAATTTTTATTTCAATTTATCAACAATTATCATTTCCCTTATTTATAAACATCGTTTATAATTTTATGAATCCTTCGGGTTTTTCTTGTTTAGAAAACTAATTCCGTTTATAAAATCTCATTTTTATAAATCCGTTTCTTACTAATTCCGATATATTTCACAAATCTATTTAAATTATCGATTTCAACTCTTTTTCGTATTTTCCAGAATATCTCTTAAAAATTCCACTGTTAAAATCCTTTATATAATTAATATTTTCTTAAATTCTAATTAAAGCATTTTACGAATAGTTAAGTCCAATTCTAAATCAAAATTTTATTTTATCCAAATCAATCTCTTTTAAAATAACCAAATTTCTATATAATATTTTTATATTCAAAATCTCCTTTTTAATTTCTTCAAAACTTCAAAAATAATGCTTATGGTATTTAAAATACCAAAATTCAGGTCAGTGCTACTTTAGCATCCAATTATTCAATCACAACAATAATCTACAACAGATTACTCTAACACATCATATATTATTATATATGATAAAAAATCAATAAAAATTTGAGGAATCCTGTTGGATCCCTCCAACCTATTTCTCTGCATCCACAGATGTTAATACAACATAAAAATACCAATCCCACTTCGAAGGGGATATCGCGGTATATAGGGTCATCCACTATTATGCGGGGGCGCATAGGGTCTCGTCCGCTCCAATCGGCGGGTATATATCCAACTACTAATATATATACTACTATATATATATAACAACAACACTGATAATAATTAATAAATTCATCCAAACAACCAATAATTTAAATTAAACATTTTTAAATTATACTAGCAATCCTAATGAGTGAGATTTTACTCACATTGATTTTATAATTTGCAAATCCGTCCCAATTCACGGCTACATACCAAACTCGACTTGTTTTTATTCATTTTGGACCTCGTATAGAAATTTAATTAAATTTTATTAGCGATTTCAAATTCAAATTCTTAATTAAAAAAGCTAATTATAAAATTAAACTTAATCACATTCGAATACCTCTTCCTCTCGAATAACAGTCCCGCCGCTTCCAAGTCGAGTACCATGACCGCCACTTTCCCCTTCTTTATCTCCTTTCCTCGTCAATGATTTTTCCTAACCGACAACGCCACCCACTTCCTCTACTCCTCCCCTACGCCTCCATACCTACCATGATGGACTCGAGAGCTTCCCTTAAATTGCGACTCAACTCACTCTGCCTTGCCGTACAGCAGTTCAGACCTCCCTAAACCCCATCGCGAGCTACCTAAACGAGCCACTGACTGCGTCTCTTCTCCCTAGTCCAACTCCAAACTCCAAAATGCAAAAATACGATTTTTAGAAACAAAATTTCCAACCCTAGCTAACGAAAAACTGCCCCTCTTCCTACAGTGCGGCCGCACCTCTCCTACTTGAGCTAGGTCGCTTATTTGGGTGATACAAATCTAAGAAATAGGCTTCCAAAATTCTTACGATTTCTTGAATTTGATTTTCATATGACGCAGCCATTTCCTTTTCTCGTTTGATTTTGTATCGGTGGAAATAAATGAGAAGAGAGGAAGTGAAACGAGGAAAATACAGCGAAGGGTTGAAGTTGATTATAATTTTTTATATATATACGATCGGCATTTCCTTTCTTCTGGTGGAATTCATTCAACAAGAAAGAGGGAAGCGTATTTAAAAAGGAAGGTGATACAGTAATAGATAGGTAGGGTGCAGCTAATAGTGATGGAATGGTGGCTGAGGTCAAATCTAGATAGAAATATATTATTTAAAATTTTAAAATATCTAGCTAAAAATTACAAACTCTAATCGAGGCGTGCCATCTGGCGTTACTAATGTTATACCGCTATTCCGAACCCAAGGGAACAAGTTGCAAAACCTAATTTGATCGTATGTGGAAGATAGCTTTCTAAATCGACTATTTAAATTAAATTCAATTAAATTATTTCTAGGCGTTTTCAGATCACACGACTCAACGGTAAATCCAAACGCTAAGAAATTTGAAATCCGATAATAACACACTATTACGGATCCAATGGAACTAGTTTCGTTGAATTCCGAGACTATGCCTCGGATCGCTAATTTAACGCGTCGATTAAATCGACGATTTCCAAAATTTCCAAAATCACTTAAATTCCAGTTTTTAAAACTTATGAACTCAATTCTAATTCAAATAGAATTTATATCAACATTAGAAATCGTTTCGATTCATTTTCAACTCCAAATCAATTATTTACCATTTTCTTATTACGATAAATCGCTATATTTGAAATTTAAATCAAATGCACCAATTCAACCAAAATCTCCATATTCAAAATCAATTTATATTCCAAATTCAACAATTAAAATCATTTAAATGTTCAAAATCAAACGACTAAAAATTCGGGTCATTACAATTGTAGTAGGAGAAGCTACAAACTGACTAACAACTAGAACGCTTATATCGACAGTATAAGTATATTCACAAAACACTAAATTTCCAATGCTTAGGAAACGTACCCATATACTAATCTCAATGGTATAAGTATATTCACAAATCTTAAGAAATGTTTCATTCTTCCAGAACCATACATATTTAGCTTTAAAACAAACGCCATTTAAAAACATTGATAACAATAAACCCAAAACACCTTTTGTCTAACTAGATGGATTGTATAGAAACTAGATAAAATATACTTAACACTACTTTCCAATTTTAAACAGTACTATCCTTCGATTAACAATGAAATCGGACAAGTTAGAAAACTATTTTTGCTTCCACACACAGTCTTAATTCTAAGGATAGAGACGAGTTTCCACACCTCAGAATTTGGTGTTAAGTATGAAAAAAATACTTTCAATACCACGGTAATTTAAAATGATCATTTATGAAAACGGGTCTGTCTTTCTTTTTCAATCCCATTTTACAAATATCCTTTATAAAACTCCTTATATTTACAAACTCCTTTTGTAAAACATTACTTATAAATTATAAAATTCCCTTTATAAATATCTAAATATAATTATAAACCTCCTTTTATAAATCTCCAAACTTACTTAATAAACTCCTTTATAAACATCCTTTATACTGTTTATAAAACTCTTTAATAAAACTTCTTTTATAAAATAGTCGTTTATAAAACTCATTTTATAAACCCCCAAATTTATTTGGAACTTTTTTATGAAACTCCCAGTTCATTTATAAAACTCCTTTTATAAATTTCTAAATATAATTACAGAATTCCTTTTATAAAACAAAACTCCAAATATAAAACCAAACTCCAAATATAAAACAAACTCCAAATATAATTATAAAACTCATAACTTTTCCCTAACACGATCATTCCATATATTATAATTAATTCACAACTGTGATTTATTTCTCCAATTTACCAAAATGATAATATTTCCCTTTTATAAAATACCATGTATAAACCATTCTTTTATTATTATTTTAAATCCACACATAAATCTCCCTTTAATTTATAAAATACCATTTATAAATCTGTTCTTTTATTCCAACATTTTATATAAATATCTCACAAATATTCATTCCAAAATATTTATATCTTCTTTTAAAAACTAAATCACTTTAAAGTAAAAGATAACCCTTTTTATTTCCTTCAAAATAAACATTCATTATTATAATAACTTTTCTATAAAAATAGATGCTTTCCAAAATAATATTAAAACACTTACATATATACATTTATTAGAAAAGAAAAATAAAAGAAGTTGAAGAAAATAGAGAAGTACAAAAACTATTTTTAAAGAAAATATCATAGAAAATCCAAAGAGGCCAGATCAAAAATCATTTTCCAAATCGAAAACCATTTCCCAATCAAAATAGAAATTTATAGTATTTTCAAAATACTATAACGAGGCCAATGGCTACCATATCACTTAACCAATGCTATTTCTACCTTTTTCTCTAAAAAATCAACTTTTAATATATGTTTGTGTCACATCAAATATAGTCAAACTATCAAAATTTAGCATTCAATAATCTATAAAACAGGTATATATCTGAAATTAAAATCAATGGATATATAACTGGAATTAAAAATCACAAAGACAAGAAAATCTAGATTTCTACACGAATTTTCCCTGTATTTCAAATTTAAATGTCATTCACTTTTTAAAGCAGATATTTAACCAAACCAAGCCAATAAATCATTTAAACACAAAACAATAATTTTTATCTGCTACGTATCACACTAATTATCCAAAAAGATGAGTTTAACTCACCAAAATTCCAACGGACGCTTGGACGTTCTAGTTTGAACTAAAATTGAAAGACATTCGATTTTAGTTCAAAATTTCACATGCTCCAAATTCAAGAAAACCAGTTCCATCGCGTAGCTATCGCCATTATGAGTGCAACGCAAAAGACCATGTCTCGATTGGACCTTGTATGAGAAAGTCATACATTTTATATGTTTTCGATTTAATTTAATAATTAAATTAAACAAATCACTTTTTATTAAATTAATTACCTAATCACCCTCCTTCTTTCCCAAATACAAATACACTCCTACCCTTTTGCTTATAGCCAACCCCTATACCATCCGTTCCACTATCTGCGTCTCCCTCCATACTCCACCAAACTCCAATTCAACTTCACCATTAAACTCCACTCTCCAACCTCTCCGCGACTATCACCACAAACCAACACTCGAGCATGCCGCCTTAATTGTGACCTGACACCATATAGTCGTGACCATGCTATTGCCTTGTTCACCAATCTAGACCCGCACATGAAATCTTGTCTCCGAGTGTCTCTCGCCTCCACGTACTCAAATTCACCCTTCGATTAGCTAAACTCCCCTTACATTTCAAAAAAACCAAAACCCTAGTTGAAAAAGACCACATCCTAAACTGTCGAACCACCAACGAGACCACCGTGAGCTCTAAAAACCCATAAACTTGCAGATCTAGGATATATAAACCCAAAGATCTTTGTTTTGAAATTTTTGGTTAAGTACATAATTTTGTTTTAATTTTTGAAATCAAAATTTCTTACTTTGATCACTTACAAGAGTTTGAAAAAGTAGAGAATGAAGGAAAGGAGAAGTAAGCATGTTGATAATTCTCAGATCTGATGTTTAGTTTATTTGGAAATTTCCAACGTAACGCTACATAGAGTTTCGTTTGCATATGAAATGCGAATGACAAAACAATAATACGGTCGCACTCAAAAATAGGACACGATCCCAAAACAAAAATAATATACACTGGTTATAATATTTTGAAAAATCACAGAAATACCATCGTTTACTGTGAAATCGTCAAAATACAATTTAAATATTTTCCAAATTAAAAATTATGGAAAAATCAAATAAATTAAATTAAAAATACATCATTAAAAATTGAGTCGTTATATTAAAAATTGATTTTTTTTATTATTTATTAGATTAGAATCAAATCTGAATATTTAAATAAATTAAATATTCTCATTTAAAATGTTAAAAATTTCGGACCGTTACATTGATAGAGACATTAATGGCAAAGATGTGGATCAACCACTTTATAAAAGTATGATCGGTTTACTTCTTTATCTTATTGCAAGTACACCCAATATTATAATGAGTGTGTGTTTATGCGCTAGATTTCAAGCATAACCAAAAGAATCACACATAAGAGCAGTAAAAAGAATATTACGTTATTTATCGGGAACAACGAATTATGATTTATTTTATCCAAAAGGTTGTCCATTTGACTTAGTGTCATATTGTGATGTTGATTTTGGAGGCTGCAAAACTGAAAGAAAAAGCACCAGTGGCACATGCATTTTATTGGTCAATCTTTAGAATCATGGTTTAGCAAGAAAAAAATTGTGTTTCTTTATCAACTTGTGAAGTGAAGTACATTTCTGCTACACTTGCGTGTACTCAAGTAATTTACATACAACAATCTCTTAAAGATTTTGGTTTTGAGATTAACAAATCACCTATTTTCTATTACAATACAAGTGCTATTAACCTATCAAAAAATCCTATTAATCATGCCAAAACAAAGCACGTTGATATATGTCGCCATTTTTTAAGGGATCATGTAGAAAAAGGCACTATATCCCTTAATTATGTTACAAAGAATCAAATAGCTAATATTTTTACCAAACCATTAGGTAAAGCTATTTTTATTAAGTTAAGAAGTGATTTATGTATTTGTTCATTATAAGATTGTCTATAATTTACATATATCTTTCCGTTTCTTTTTTATAATGACAAAAGGGCATAAATATAACTGCATATTGATAGGGGAAGATGTTATACTTAGGGGGAGCTTTTTAATCTTGTCATAATATTTCTGGAATGAAATAATTGTGTATAGAATTATATAGTTGTCATCATCAAAAAGGGGAATATTTAGAAACTCTCTTATTAGATTTTAATGACAACAACTATACAATCATATCGAAGAATCTCTAAGCTAACATGCAGGTACATGATGATCAAAAAGAAGCTTTTAATACTCACATTTAAAGACACAAAGACATCGGAGACTTAATAAGCTACAACGACATATCAAAAAAGCGGTCACATGAAGACAAATGTTTGCAAGAGTCATATATCTTGTGTTAATGTCTTAGATTTGTATGTACAATCTCCCATGATTGATATGAGTTGACACGTTTACATCAAAATGAATTTAAACACTCAAAAGAAAAAAATGTTGAACTGTTTCTTTTCTGGAAAAACGTTTTTAAAATTCAGACGTCTGACTACTTAGTCAAGACGTTTTAGTTGTTTATAAAAGTCATAAAGACGTGTCTCCTCTCTTCCTTTGGCTACGACTCCTTCTTCAATGGGTTGCAACTTCTAAAGGAGGCTTCTCACATCTATTTATACATGGCCAAAGGTAGAGTTTAATCAATGAATTTTCCTGTTTTGATATTCTCTCTTGCTCTCCAAACTCTAGTGCTTTCAAAAGTCCTAAACTTTCTTTCAACATCACCAAGAACTACATTTATATATACCTCAGTGATCTATTTCCATAAACTCACATGCATTCAGTCATTCAACTCAAAGAAGATATTATAGGGAGTCTGTAACAGAAGTCGAAATCCATGTTGATAAAATACAATATTATCAAGTCCACAAACTATTGGAATGCCTATTCCTTCGGGCTAAGTGGGGGTTATTGATTAGTGGAAATCCGAATGGGAGCTTTGGGACGAGACATAGGACGAGAGGTCCGAACTAGTATAAAAACTCTGGTGTGATCGTTTTTATTTTTACCTTAATTTACTTTATTATTATTTAGCTTCATTATAGTTATATACACATTTACATAAGTTAGCCATATTAGAAACATTGTGCACTTTCAAAGGAGTTGGTACCGAGAGGTCGGTAAAAGCACTCGATACAAAGAGGTTTCTCCTATGTTACTCGAGCAATTGTGTCGTGGTCCATTAATGGGACTATGAAATTGTTATTCCGAGGCCCATATCTAAAGGAGTAGGTGAGAAACTCCAATGCTTTTGGTGAACGACTCCAAAGCTAGGAAGAAGAAGACAAGTACTTGATGAATCCAAACCTTTCGATACCAAGAGGTTCTCATATGCCTAAAGGTGCTCAAAGCTCGAAGACTTGAAGATGCAAGACGAAGTGATGGGAAAAGATAATGCCTTGCATAAGGCAAAACCTCTTGGTATCGACATGATCCCTCTTGGTACCGAGTGGTTTTGTGCAACGGAAACACTTCATCTTCCCTCCTATTCTCATGGATATCGATCACTACCTAGTCTTTGGCAATCTAGCGACTCAGATGTGTGATTCTTCTATAAATAGCAAACCTATAACAACTTTTAGTGGACTTTTGGTCATTCTCTTCTTCATCCTTTATCTCTATCTAGATCTTGTCACCTATGGGCTTACTTTTGTTGTTCTATACTTGAAAACAAATTGTAAAGCTTTTGTAATTGTGATAAAACAATCTATAATAAGATTAAAGTGGATATAGACCATAGAATTTTCCAAACCACTATAAAATTGTTTGACTTTACCGTTTTGCTATTATTACCACCTAGATCTACTTTCTACTATTCCATTTGGGCATTATGCCACTTTTTTTCCTAACAATATATATATAAACACAAATACACACATACACACATATACAATATAAATAAAACCAAAAAGCATACATTTATTTGAATTAAGATGTCTCATAATAGTTAAGTTATGTGATCAAATTACATAATAACCTCTAAGGCATACCCTTAACTCTAACATAGACTAGGCCCACCAACTATCACTCGCTTTTACTTGTTGGCTACACAACTAAAAACCTATTAATATTTCCATCTTTCAGTAGGTATATGTCTCACGCACGAGACCACCCTAGCCACACCATCATGCAAAGTGTTACATCCGAAATTTATAAAAATACATAAGGCATGAAACTATCGAAAGTTGGCAATATGGAGCTATCTCCTTTGAAATTATCGCACTTTGAAGTTATCTCACTTTGATGTTGTCACGCTTTGAAGCTATCGGACCTAGAAGCTATCGCACTTTGAAGCTGTGCAGTTAAAGCACTTAAGGGTTCTACAGCGGTGGAGATGCGAAAAATTATAGTGGGGATAAAGTAGGGATATAGCAGAAAAATAGCGGAGGAGAGGTTCACTAGATATAAAACACAATATTTAAAGTTAATTTATTCTCATTCTCACGTCATTTGTGTAGAAAAAAGAATATTGTTTAATCTTATATAACAAAATCGAAAAATATCATGATTTATGCAGACAAGATTTGGTGACTATAATAAATTTCTAACTTAAATTGAGCACTTATGCCTTAAAATTAAGTCTTTACCATAACTTTATTGATTTGGTTTATAAGAAAACTAGTAAAATCAACCTTTTTATATTAATGTTTATTTAGCGGATGCTAAAAAGCCTTGATTTAGCGAGAGCGAAGAATAGTTGGACTTATAGCGGATCTACCGATTAATAAAGCTAAACTGAAATAGCATAGCGGTCGAAGAGCGCTGTGCGCTATAGCGGAGATTTTGTGGGGCTTTAACTACATAGCTTTGAAGCTACTGACTTAGAAGCTACCACACTTTGAAGCTATTGCATTTTGAAAGCTATCGCATATTGAGAAATGAAGACTATCGAGTGTTGAGAATAGGCCATGACATACATGGAGGTAGAGCTATCGCAAGTTGATATTATAAGCCATCGTAGGTTGATGCTGTAAGCCATCGCAAGTTTATAATATAAGCCGTTACAGGTTGATGCTATAAGCCATCGCAAGTTAATATTATAATCCATCGCAAGTTGATAGCCATGAGCTATCGAAGGTTGAAACAGTGAGCTATTACAAGTTATTATGATTAAGGTTATCGCAAGTTGAGACCATGATGTTATCGAAAATTGATATATAAAAAGTTGTTATATTATAAGAGGTATTGCATGTTAGAGTCTATTTAGCCATCACATGATGAAAATCATGGAGCCATCGCATGTTAAGGAATTACAAGCCATCGCATGTTTGAAAAATTAATGGTATCGCAAGTCAAGAATAAAGAAGTTATCGCATCTTGAGGAATTAAGCTATCATGTGTTGAGAAGTGAAGCTATCGTCAAATAGAAGAGCTATCAAAAATAAACACTATTAAATTGGAAAGGAAAATTAAATAAAAAGAGAAGTTAGAAACGCCACGATAAGGAATATTTATTGGAATGCAATGTTGTTTCCACGTTGAACAATCAATTCAAAGATATACAAAATGGAAGGTGTGGGCAACATTCAACATCAAGGAATAACAATGAGCCATATGAAGAGGCGGTATATTAATGTGAAGGTAATTCCACGTAATAAAGCTTCAAAGCACTCCTATACCACCATCCCACCTTTATTGATACCATGGCAAAAATAGTGATCCGCATGAACTACTGTTGTCCTAAGATTATGAAAAATGGCACAATTAAGACCATCCATTTTGCCAAGTCACCAATCTATGTCAATTTAAGTCGACTAATCCAAGCAAGTCATGCCACTCTCCAACCACTAAATAAAGACTCACCCCATATAAGAAAGGGCTTCTCTCTTCTTTCTATTTCTTAGCACAAATTATTATTTGGGACTTGACAGTTCTAAGCTCCCTTGAGAGCTTAAGACCTCCTCTAGTGGCCGATGAAGAAGATGATGACTTGAATTTTTGAACATAAGGGCCTTTAGAAATAGAAAATTGCATATTAACTTCATCCTTGATTTTTGGAATGGAACAAAGGAGATGACTTGTACTTTTTGCATATTGACTGTTGGACAATGGATATTGCATATGTACTCGAATTTCATGCCATTTGCATATGAGAGAAGGATGACTTGAACCTTGGACATTTTGGACTTATATTATTTTGATTATGGACATGTTTGAAATTTTATTTGAATTATATCTCTTTTGAAATATTTTGATGTTGAACCAAAAATTGGTTTGACACATAGGAAATTGAGCAAACTCAATATCACAAACTGGTAGTTCTACTCCGTTGGTGGTCCTAATCATGTCAACATTCTACTCGTAAGAAGAAAAACACCTCACATAACTGCATATATATGGAATCTTGCATTTTAAATCCCTATTTTAAGGCATAACATCACTAATGAGACCATCACAATAACTATTTCTTCCTTTAGTTATGTCAGTCTTTGTATCTCTCCCATTGTACTATGAACAACCTTTTCCCAATCTCTTTTGTAAGTTTCACATTTGTTTCACGTATTCATATTTCAATAAAAACAAACGATATCTTTTTACATACATTACCATTGGCAACCTTTTCTTCCATCTTGTATCCCTTTTCAATTTTCTGACTACACCCTCAACTTGAACTAATTTCTAAAATGACCCTTTACTTCTAAACTCCTTATTTAAGAGACTAATACGAAATGTATTCACTGTGCTAGTTTCATTTTCACATGAACTGCTCAATGATCCAACTAATGTTTCCCAACTTTTTGAAATCAACATTGAAAAACAGAATGTAACTCGTCACTAAATTTGACGTCCACACTTTTAAATTGATTTTAACATGTAGAAATTCATTCAAATACTCTTCCATGAATTTCTCCTTATTCAGTGTCAACTGAACTAATTTTCGAACAAGAAAATCCTTGGTGGTAGCACTCTTTGATTCATACAAAGATACTAACTTATCCTACAAGGCCTTAGCAGGTTCACAACTGACCACATGGTGAAAAATAGAATCATAAGGCAAATCAATGCAATCTCCTCCTTATCCATCTTTTTTAATTTTTCTACCTTTATATTTGAGGCCCTCTTCCCATCACCTTCAGTCGGTTCATAAAGATTATTGAAGTACAAACCTTCTTCCATCTTAGGCTTTAAAATACCCTAATTCTTATTTAAGAAAACGATCTTTGAAAAAAGAAATCATGTCAACCATCTCGACAATTTATTAAACCCAAAATTACTCTAAGCCTTATAGTGATTTGACTCAGACACCAATTTGTTAAGATTTTAGTTGCATAACCTAACAAAGAACAAATAGATTAAGGAAACTGATCACATGACTTTTATCATTCCAAAAGATAATATGGAATAGAAGATTAGTAAATTAAATTTAATATATCCAAATAAAGTAAACGAACTCAAACTAATAAATTCCATCCCAACCATCATCTTTGTTAATTCTTAAGATAATTTTTACTATTGAATAAATCAAATAAATACAAACAAATAAAAAGTTGAACTAATAACCTATGACTGGGAATATAGTTTTGATCTCAATGGTAAAAACTGCTTAGTGTTTGGAGAAATAAGGCTTGAAGAAGAGAGAAAAACTTGAAGAAGAGAAAAAGAACCTAAATTTAGTGTAACATCCTTCATTTTGAGTCCCAAAAAAGAATACCAGACTATTGCAGTCATTAGAATCTTATTTTTCAAGCGACAATATAAGATCCACTACAAGAAAACATGGATTTTGCAGCGGAAGAATCCGTCATAAATCCACCGCTAAACTTATGTTAGCGAAGGATTTACGATGGGTATTAAATGTCGGTAAATTTGAAGTCGGTAATCTAGTGTCGATTTAGTGACGGTCTGACATTTTTCCGTCGTTCGTGTAAATACAAAAATTCCAAAAAAATATTTTACTGACATTTTTCCGACGGATATATAAGTACTAAGTTTTCCGATAAATTTTTTCAAATAAAATGTCGTCGGTAAACCCTAGCTAAATAGCGAGGAATAATTTTTATTTATGCTTTATCTTACATATTCGTCGGTAATTTGTCACCCCGATACTTTAGCATGGGTTTAGTGATTAAAAAAATTATTTAAGTCACTAATCTCACGCTAATTTGCAAAGGTTTGATAATCATTTATCTATTTCAACGACGTTTTAGGGGCATTTTTATTTGAAAATTCCACCGGTATTCTTTTTTTGTTCCATCGGTAACTACTATATTTTTATTATAGCATTCCCTATGTAGTACCCATCAATAGTTCGACAATCAACAATAAATTTTCCTACAGAAATATATATATATATATGCACGCTTATATAAAAAGAAAAGCATAAACAAAAATAAAAATGCAATTATAAATCCATTCATCATATACACACTAATTGGGGCTCTAAGCAATAAAACTATTCAACTAGTGTTAATATCTCATACAAAAAAACAGTATCATCTATAGCCATTCGTCAACTCATATATACACTAAGTTGAAATCTAAATAACAAAACTATTCAACTAGTTCTACTATTATCTCATATAAAAAACTACCATCCTTAACTATAATACCCATACAAAAAACCACAACATTTACCACAAAATATTTTCTACTACAATACCCAAAGAGCTTATGAAGATGACAATGGTGAAGTATCTTTATAATCAGCTCCATCGTGCCTCTGAAGTATTTCCATCACCTTTGTCATTTGTGCTTGAAAGTTCTCTCTATCTACCTTTTGCTTCTTGTTAGTGCAGAATTTCGTCAACATCAACACCCCGAGGTTCGAAAATATAACTCCTAAAGTTACTTGAGTTATCAGTCCCGAGTATGAGGTTGCTGAGACTTGAAATAAATAGGTTGGAGTTACAGAAGGTTGAGCTATAAAGTCGTGATGGTAAACGAGAAGAAGATAAAATGCAAAAAGTAAATAACACCGAGACTTTTATAATGGTTCGGGCCGAAAGTCCCAACGTCCACTGTCCTTTACTTATTTAGTTACTCTTGTTTAGCCGAGAAGCTTATTACATTGAATTTGGATATTTCTGCCAGTAATGAGTTTTGAATAGAGCTCTAATATAGGAAAGTACTACATGATTGTGTAAGTTCTTTATGTGCCAAAAAGATCCCTTATGCCTAGGGGTTGTCGCATATTTATAATCATCATGTTGTAGTGCCATTGGTGGAGAGTCTTCTTCTTGGGTTGCTGAGGTTGATTGTTGTATGGCTACGATTGGAGCTTGTTCTGGACATCTAGCATTGCTGCTTAAGGAGTGCGGATTGATGAATCGTCTTCTCGCCTGAATGGCCTCTTGCATCTGAACTGCATAGTGTCTTATTGGTCACTTCGACCGCTGATTGCTTTTGCTATAGATTGGTGCTTCGGGCTTTGGGTCCGCTAATGAGCTATTTCCTTCGGCCTGTGGTATTATTCTTTCGAGACGGGCTCAACCCGTTCGTTCTTTAAATACCTAAGCATCATAACTCTTGCAATACATATGGATATGGAGTATTGGACTTTCCTTGGGAAAATAATCATTGTTTTTGCTATTGAGAATTTTTGGTATAACGCAAACTCCTCAAATTTTACTCCATATGTGAAATATGCAGTGAACTTTGAAGTGTGCAGTTTGATTTATTTTTCTTGATTATTTTCTGAGGTCAATCTGCATTTGGACCGAGAGGTCAAAAACTTTCAAAATCATATTGGTTATGTGAAACCATTTAGGCTAGATGATAAGTGAAAAATATTTGAACGTCGAAAGGCGAAATCTAAATCAGAACCGTAAGGTCAAAACTTTCGAAAATTGTTCCTTCCACTTGAAGTCACCTGAACTAAGTGGTAAGCAAAATCGTTTTGGGGCTGAAAGGCAAAATCTTGCTTGAGGCCGTGAAGTCTAAGGTTTTGAAAATCATGTTTGACACTTGAAGCCATCTAGACTAAGTGACAAGCGAAACTGTTTTGGTGCCGAAAGGCAAAATCTAACTTGAGACGGTGAGGTCTAAACTTTTGAAAATCATACTTGACACTTGAAGCCATCAAGTTTAAGTGACAAGCGAAACTATTTTAGTGCCAAAAGACAAAATCTAACTTGAGACCGTGAGGTCTAAACTTTTGAAAATAATGCTTGACACTTGAAGCCATCTAGACTAAGTGACAAGCGAAACTGTTTCGGTGTCGAAAGACAAAATTTAACTTGAGACCGTGAGGTCTAAACTTTTGAAATCATGCTTGACACTTGAAGCCATTTAGACTAAGTGTAACGACCCCGGATTTTATATAAATTTAAAATGATAATTAATTAATTTTTTTGAATAAAAAAATTGTGAAATAAATGGTTAAATGGATGCGAGTTTCCCCGAACTCAAATAAATTTGGTATAAATCATTTAAACTTTAAATATTGTATATATATGTATATATATTTGATTTGAATTTAAATTGTAAATAAATGGTTTAAAAATGAAAATATATAAGATATAAAAGTATAGAATAAATACATTGGATAAAATCTAATAATAAATTAGAATCTAGAGATTCACTTATATTACAAAAATTAATATAAAAATAATTAGTATTAAATTTAGAAATAAATAATTATGATGGAGACAAATATAAAAAATACATAAGATAAATTTATAGAAAATTTATATAGTAAACAAATTAAATAAATTAAACAATCTATATTAAATATAGAAATTCATTATAAATTATCAAACAAAATATTAAATAAATACCTTAGATAAATTATAACAACGTATTTTAAATATGAAAATAAATATATGTATACACTTATAAAAGAAAATAAAATATACATTTAAATATGAAGAAACAAGTATAAAGATATGTATGTAAACTTGAAGATAAACTAAGTATGTAGACTTGTAAAAGAATGAAACAATTGGAAAAGGGAAACAAAATATATACATGAATAGGCTTGAACAAGTACAAACAATATCTTTATATTTTGTACAGCTGAGAAGAAAGAAAAAATAAAATGGTACAAGCCAATTAATGCACGCACAAAATATTATCACTTCAGCCACCAAAAGAGGAAATAGAGTCTCTGATGTTGTACAAATACATATAACATCACTTGTACAAAATATTATACCCTGTAAGCTTTCTTTCCATATATCAGCCTTCTCAATTCATTTTTTTCGTTCATCACAACTGAGAAAAGGTCAGAAGTAAAAGAAAATACATCATCTTAATAACTTAAACAAAATCAACATCATAATCAAGTAAAACTAGATTCAATTCAGTGGTAACAAGCAAGAGCAGATCAAGTTCAAGATCAAAAACAGTTCCAAGCTTTGCTTTTCTGTCCAAATTCATGTGAGTAACATCACTAATTTAAAATATTAAGTACATGGTTTCATGCTCATCTCTGAAATCAAGTATGTTTGTGAGCATATTTTAAGTCTTTGTGTTTATATATATATATATATATATATATACACACACACACACCGGTGTGTGCAATGGTTGATCTGAATTCTTTACCTTTGATTTTAGTTCCCACGCTTAATTACTAATCAAACTTTACTTGCTCTTAATCCAATTAGTACTTAAGTTTCGAACAAAATATGTTTGTGTATCATAGTTTTAAGTTTAAAAGTTGGTTTAAGTTAAACTAATTTGTTTTGGCTTCTGGAAATAAGAAAACAACAGTGGGAAAAACTTAAATAAGTTAAAATTTAATTTTTATGATTCATAGATTCAGGTGTATGAATCAAAAGCTAAAGCTTAAACTTGATTTTTAAAACAAAAATGGAAATTTTTAATTGAGAAATAAAGGAGCAGTTTACAGATGAACAAAACTCATTTTTTACAAAATTCTGTTGATTTAATAAATTGTTGATGCTGAAATTTGTTATGGAGCTAGATTATTGATTCATGGATATAGGAAAAATGTTGGAAAAATTTTCTAATGCAAAATTTTGTAACTCGAATCGAATTTAGGGTTTAAGTTATGGTTTTGACGAGGTTGAGGAATTTGATTCGTTCGACATCCACGGTCGATCGAGCGCTATGGAATTTCGGGAGATGGAAGCTTGGTCGAAGACGAGTTCGTGGATGAAGTTGCACGAATTCCGGTGGCCGAGGTTGGGTGAACGGTGCGTTGACGGGTTTTGAAGTGGGGGTTGCTTCTTGTTCCAGGTTTTGATTGAGAAGGCTCGATTTTGTTTCCGTGTGGGAATCGAAGTGGCGAGGGTCGGAGTTTGATGTGGGGTTGGTGGCCGATGTGGGAAGGTCATCAAGAGTGACCAGATATGGTCGGTGACGTTGTGCACGTACACCGTGCTCGAGATTTTGGTAAACTGGGAACCTGGGTAGTTTGGGATGAAGCAGGGTTTGTGACTCGAGTTTTTACCTGAGTGATTTCGTGATTTACCCGAAGTAGATCAGGTCTGGACTCGAAGCAAATTTGGGTTTGCTCGAGTATAGTTTTGGTTATAGGTTTTTGATAAAACCTGTCACTGTTTTGTTTTTTTTGGATAAATTTGAATTTTAAACAAAATTAAATGAATTTAAAGGTTGTGATAATAGATTTAAACAAGTTTAAATCCAGTTTCAAGTTAGTTTCAAATAAACTTTGAATTTAAAAGTTTTAAGAGGAAATTTGATTTTAAATCAAAGTTGTAAGTATTAATTAAGGTGGATTTTCAGATTTTAAACCTGATTTTAAAATTTAAATTAAATCTGAAAACAAGACTTAAACATGGATTCAAGTTTTTCTTTGAATTCAAATTTTAAGTGTTTTAAAACAGGTCTAAATCAAATAGTTTTTTTTAAAAAAAGAAAAGAAAAAGTAAATTTGTTTTCAAACAAATAATTAAACTTGATTTTTGATAAGTTTCCTATGTAAATAATAAATGTTTTTTTCATTTATTTTAAGATTTATAAAAGGATATTTTAAATTGGTTCATGTTTTAAATATATAATCATTTTGAACCTTAAATTCAAGATGAAATGTGGATCTAAATTTAGAAGTGTAAGGTTTAAATACACTTAAATATTAATGAAGTCATTAATAAAGAAATGGATTACCTTAAAAATGATTAAGGTAATTAAGTGATTTAATTAATAAGATAATTAAGGAATAAATTATTTTTATAAATTAATGATTTAGATTAATTTATAATTAAAGATTAATTAAAAGTGATTAAGAAATGTTATTAGTTAATGAAGATAATTAACTAAAGATGATTATGTATTAATTAAGGTGATTAATTTTAATAATAAATTGGATTTATTAGTTTAGATAATCGATTTTAAATTGTTTAAATGTGATTACTTAATGAAAGTAATTAAGGATTAATCACTTATTGTAATTAATGTTGGGTATTTTGATTAATTAAAGTTAATTAATTATGTAATTGGTATAAAAGATTGATTTAATTAATATGATTAATTAAGAATAACTTAATTAATTAAAGTGTTTGATAAATTTATTTATATCAAATGATTTGTAATTAATAAATCAGATTGGATAAATTATTCATAAGTAATTAATTTAATTGAAAATGAATTGAATTACTTAGCATTAAATAATTTATTAATCCTGTTTATAAATGATTATTAAATGTTTGACCTTACTTATGAATGATTGTATTGTATGAAATGCCTTGAATTTATTATCCTATCTGATCTGTGATATTTTGTTCTGTGGATTGAGCTGTGTACAATTTATTCATTTAGTTACATTTGTATATTATCTGTGAATATGTGAATAGACGATAAGCATTATAATTTATACCGCTTATTAATTATATTGTTATATTTGATCTGTGATGGTTGAATGTTGTTGCACTATTGTGTTAAACCCGTGGACTACACAATACACATACAAATGTGGATTTCACGTGGAAATCGGTTAAGTCACAGATTTTTATCAATTTTGGAAAAATTGAATTTTTGAATCCAAAATAGTTTTGGAATTGAAATTGGAAGCTTTTGAAAACGAGTTTCAAAAATAAAAGTTATTTTTAAATAACTTAATAAAAATTGGAATTTAAATCATTTGATTTAAATTTTGAATTCAATATTTTGAAATTGAATTCAATGAATTGGGAATTATGGTCTAAAAGATTTTTATAAGTATAAAAGGTGTTTATATGGGTTTTTAACCATTTAAAAATATGGTTTTGGAAATTTAAATTTATAATCAAGTTTTATACTTGAATGACTTTAACCTGTGTAATTGTAACCAGTTTTTCCCAAAATAAAAACTATCCATTTTCAAATGATAATAGTTTTCATAAAGCAAAAAAATTTCCAATTTGTGTTGAAAACATTTCAAGTTGAAATGAAATTGTAAATAGTTTGGAAAAACTATGAATTAACCTTTGGGAAGATGATTAAGCTTTACTTTGAAATCAAAGACGATTTTAAAAGGTGTATCTTTTATATTATAAAAGACTTGAATTGTGAATTGTTTTGAAAGCTATAAATTAAATCTTAATTTAAAGATTTAATGGGTTAATCAAATTGAAATGGAAATTGATTTGGAAATCTGTGAATGAATCTTTGTGAAACTGGGTAAACTTTGTGAAGTAAATCTTTTGTTTAAAGATTTAAAAATGGTAATTTGTTTAAACCATTTAAAGGAAAGGGTTTGGGTAATAAGTTGTGACTTAATTGAAATCCTATATCCATATGTTTTAAATATTGTGCTCACTATTCGGTTAGCCGGGAAAAGACATTTGTGTCATATAACCCATTCCGAATTTGTGATACGACGATATGGATCGCATTTGCTATATTGCAGCATGATGGGGGGTTCTCGCTTCGCGGTTTGGTGGCGAACGGGAGACTCTTACCCCTACATGTCCCTGATTGGGAAGGGTTGGTTGTGACAGTCGAGAGGCTGGCCGTAAAAGTAAATGCGAGGTGCCATTGTATGCCACGGTGGGTCTGGGATGGTTGCAAAGCCTACCGGTCCCCACTGTCTTCGGATTATCACATTTGGTATCAGAGCTAAGGTTGAACTTTAGCTCAGGAGTATAACACATTAAGTAGCTCATTAGAGATAGGGTGAAGTATACTCTAGAATGAGTATTCCTCAGATATCCGTTCGAATGCCTCAGTAAATTCTCTTATTATCCACTGATAATGAGTATGAGTGCAAGAAGAGGATGAGATAGGGGACAGGGAAATACGACTATAAATTGTCAATACCCTGTAACAACAAGGAAACAATCTTTTCTCCATCAATCTCTTTTGTTCAGCATCTTTTCTCAATTCTTCGATAGTTTCTGGTAGATCCAGGAAGGAGATTCGATATATTAATATGGGACATAAACTCCAAATAGACCAAAATTGTTTGTTTGGATGTATTGGTTGCTTTGTTTGTTATGGTTGATAGGTATACTTTAGTTCTAAACTGAATTTTTTTGGAATTGTATCTATATATCTATCTATTCTTTGGGTCCGGATATATTCTACGAATGGTTAGTTATCCTTCGAACTAACCGATGCCACTGCATATTTCGTAGATCCGGATAACCCGAGTATTTGTGAAGTGTTAAAACAGATTCGTTCTCGTATCTGTTATTGATATTCTGATTTGGTAAGCCAAATGCAGAATAGATATTCAGTTTGATTTGATGAAATATTTTTCATCTATCTTTGTGTCTCCTTGGCAATTTCGAGGACGAAATTCTTTTAAGGGGGGAAGTCTGTAACGACCCCGAATTTTATATAAATTTAAAATGATAATTAATTAATTTTTTTGAATAAAAAAATTTGTGAAATAAATGGTTAAATGGATGCGAGTTTCCACGAACTCAAATAAATTTGGTATAAATCATTTAAACTTTAAATATTGTATATATATGTATATATATTTGATTTGAATTTAAATTGTAAATAAATGGTTTAAAAATGAAAATATATAACATAAAAAAGTATAGAATAAATACATTGGATAAAATCTAATAATAAATTAGAATCTAGAGATTCACTTATATTACAAAAATTAATATAAAAATAATTAGTATTAAATTTAGAAATAAATAATTGTGATGGAGATAAATATAAAAAATACATAAGATAAATTTATAGAAAATTTATATAGTAAAAAAATTAAATAAATTAAACAATCTATATTAAATATAGAAATTCATTATAAATTATCAAACAAAATATTAAATAAATACCTTAGATAAATTATAACAACGTATTTTAAATATGAAAATAAATATATGTATACACTTATAAAAGAAAATAAAATATACATTTAAATATGAAGAAACAAGTATAAAGATATGTATGTAAACTTGAAGATAAACTAAGTATGTAGACTTGTAAAAGAATGGAACACTTGGAAAAGGGTAACAAAATATATACATGAATAGGCTTGAACAAGTACAAACAATATCTTTATATTTTGTACAGCTGAGAAGAAAGAAAAAAATAAAATGGTACAAGCCAAATAATGCACGCACAAAATATTATCACTTCAGCCACCAAAAGAGGAAAGAGAGTCTCTGATGTTGTACAAATACATATAACATCACTTGTACAAAATATTATACCCTGTAAGCTTTCTTTCCATATATCAGCCTTCTCAATTCATTTTTTTCGTTCATCACAACTGAGAAAAGGTCAGAAGTAAAAGAAAATACATCATCTTAATAACTTAAACAAAATCAACATCATAATCAAGTAAAACTAGATTCAATTCAGTGGTAACAAGCAAGAGCAGATCAAGTTCAAGATCAAAAACAGTTCCAAGCTTTGCTTTTCTGTCCAAATTCATGTGAGTAACATCACTAATTTAAAATATTAAGTACATGGTTTCATGCTCATCTCTGAAATCAAGTATGTTTGTGAGCATATTTTAAGTCTTTGTGTTTATATATATATATATATACACACACACACACACCGGTGTGTGCAATGGTTGATCTGAATTCTTTACCTTTGATTTTAGTTCCCACGCTTAATTACTAATCAAACTTTACTTGCTCTTAATCCAATTAGTACTTAAGTTTCGAACAAAATATGTTTGTGTATCATAGTTTTAAGTTTAAAAGTTGGTTTAAGTTAAACTAATTTGTTTTGGCTTCTGGAAATAAGAAAACAACAGTGGGAAAAACTTAAATAAGTTAAAATTTAATTTTTATGATTCATAGATTCAGGTGTATGAATCAAAAGCTAAAGCTTAAACTTGATTTTTAAAACAAAAATGGAAATTTTTAATTGAGAAATAAAGGAGCAGTTTACAGATGAACAAAACTCATTTTTTACAAAATTCTGTTGATTTAATAAATTGTTGATGCTGAAATTTGTTATGGAGCTAGATTATTGATTCATGGATATAGGAAAAATGTTGGAAAAATTTTCTAATGCAAAATTTTGTAACTCGAATCGAATTTAGGGTTTAAGTTATGGTTTTGACGAGGTTGAGGAATTTGATTCGTTCGACATCCACGGTCGATCGAGCGCTATGGAATTTCGGGAGATGGAAGCTTGGTCGAAGACGAGTTCGTGGATGAAGTTGCATGAATTCCGGTGGCCGAGGTTGGGTGAACGGTGCGTTGACGGGTTTTGAAGTGGGGGTTGCTTCTTGTTCCAGGTTTTGATTGAGAAGGCTCGATTTTGTTTCCGTGTGGGAATCGAAGTGGCGAGGGTCGGAGTTTGATGTGGGGTTGGTGGCCGATGTGGGAAGGTCATCAAGAGTGACCAGATATGGTCGGTGACGTTGTGCACGTACACCGTGCTCGAGATTTTGGTAAACTGGGAACCTGGGTAGTTTGGGATGAAGCAGGGTTTGTGACTCGAGTTTTTACCTGAGTGATTTCGTGATTTACCCGAAGTAGATCAGGTCTGGACTCGAAGCAAATTTGGGTTTGCTCGAGTATAGTTTTGGTTATAGGTTTTTGATAAAACCTGTCACTGTTTTGTTTTTTTTTGGATAAATTTGAATTTTAAACAAAATTAAATGAATTTAAAGGTTGTGATAATAGATTTAAACAAGTTTAAATCCAGTTTCAAGTTAGTTTCAAATAAACTTTGAATTTAAAAGTTTTAAGAGGAAATTTGATTTTAAATCAAAGTTGTAAGTATTAATTAAGGTGGATTTTCAGATTTTAAACCTGATTTTAAAATTTAAATTAAATCTGAAAACAAGACTTAAACATGGATTCAAGTTTTTCTTTGAATTCAAATTTTAAGTGTTTTAAAACAGGTCTAAATCAAATAGTTTTTTTTAAAAAAAGAAAAGAAAAAGTAAATTTGTTTTCAAACAAATAATTAAACTTGATTTTTGATAAGTTTCCTATGTAAATAATAAATGTTTTTTTCATTTATTTTAAGATTTATAAAAGGATATTTTAAATTGGTTCATGTTTTAAATATATAATCATTTTGAACCTTAAATTCAAGATGAAATGTGGATCTAAATTTAGAAGTGTAAGGTTTAAATACACTTAAATATTAATGAAGTCATTAATAAAGAAATGGATTACCTTAAAAATGATTAAGGTAATTAAGTGATTTAATTAATAAGATAATTAAGGAATAAATTATTTTTATAAATTAATGATTTAGATTAATTTATAATTAAAGATTAATTAAAAGTGATTAAGAAATGTTATTAGTTAATGAAGATAATTAACTAAAGATTATTAAGTATTAATTAAGGTGATTAATTTTAATAATAAATTGGATTTATTAGTTTAGATAATCAATTTTAAATTGTTTAAATGTGATTACTTAATGAAAGTAATTAAGGATTAATCACTTATTGTAATTAATGTTGGATATTTTGATTAATTAAAGTTAATTAATTATGTAATTGGTATAAAAGGTTGATTTAGTTAATATGATTAATTAAGAATAACTTAATTAATTAAAGTGTTTGATAAATTTATATCAAATGATTTGTAATTAATAAATCAGATTGGATAATTTATTCATAAGTAATTAATTTAATTGAAAAAGAATTGAATTACTTAGCATTAAATAATTTATTAATCCTGTTTATAAATGATTATTAAATGTTTGACCTTACTTATGAATGATTGTATTGTATGAAATGCCTTGAATTGATTATCCTATCTGATTTGTGATATTTTGTTCTGGGGATTGAGCTGTGTGTAATTTATTCATTTGGTTACATTTGTATATTATCTGTGAATATGTGAATAGACGATAAGCGTTATAATTTATACCGCTTATCAATTATATTGTTATATTTGATCTGTGATGGTTGAATGTTGTTGCACTATTGTGTTAAACCCGTGGACTACACAATACACACACAAATGTGGATTTCACGTGGAAATCGGTTAAGTCACAGATTTTTATCAATTTTGGAAAAATTGAATTTTTGAATCCAAAATAGTTTTGGAATTGAAATTGGAAGCTTTTGAAAATGAGTTTCAAAAATAAAAGTTATTTTTAAATAACTTAATAAAAATTGGAATTTAAATCATTTGATTTAAATTTTGAATTCAATATTTTGAAATTGAATTCAATGAATTGGGAATTATGGTCTAAAAGATTTTTATAAGTATAAAAGGGTGTTTATATGGGTTTTTAACCATTTAAAAATATGGTTTTGGAAATTTAAATTTATAATCAAGTTTTATACTTGAATGGCTTTAACCTGTGTAATTGTAACCAGTTTTTCCCAAAACGAAAACTATCCGTTTTCAAATGATAATAGTTTTCATAAAGCGAAAAGATTTCCAATTTGTATTGAAAACATTTCAAGTTGAAATGAAATTGTAAATAGTTTGGAAAAACTATGAATTAACCTTTGGGAAGATGATTAAGCTTTATTTTGAAATTGTTTGCGCCAAAAATGGTCACAAACCCCGAATGTTGTGAAAGCACCAGTGTATGAATACAAATCAGCAATATTCAAACACAAATCTCAGATCTAAACAAACAACAAACAGCAATCCAGAAATAATGAACAAAACACGAGATTTATAGTGGTTCGGCTATCTCCGGCCTACGTCCACTCCAAAGTTTTTATCTTTTATTGATCGATTCTTGAAGATTACAATTTCCTATCGCGTAGTACAACGGATTTTATGATTATAATCTGAATCTAAGGCAGAAATGGTAATCTGGAGTAAATCTGGCAGAGTCCGGGCGCTCTTAGCTCTCACAATTGTCCGACCACTTTTCTGAATGACCAGGGGCTCTATTTATAGGTGTAGGAGGCTGATACTTCCCCTAAAATGAGGGGAGACCAGTTCTGGTACGTCAGGGGGCCCACATGGCCGAAATCTGGAGATCTGGGCCCACTTTGGGATCGATTCGACCCTTGGTTCGAATCGATCAAGAAATCATCCAATCTAGCTGAAATTTGGCGTGAACATTCTTCATCATGTGCTTAAGCTTCTGTGAAAATTTCATGGCATTTGGACTTGTAGAACTCGAGATATGATCGATTCAATGTTGCATTTCTGGAGAACAGGGATACTTCGAATCGATCTTGGTTCGAATCGATTCGGTCGACTCGATGCTTGCTGCGACGTGGCGCGTGTCTCTCGCTTCGATCCGTTTTGTACTCCGGTTTGACTGGGTCGAATCCATGGCTTGGATTCGAGGTAATGGATTCGAAGGATTCTCAGTTGAAATGGATTCGAAGATGATGGAGTCGAAGCAAGGGAAGTTCGACGAAGTCGAGGCAAGGGAAGTTCGATGGAGTCGAGGCAAGGGAAGATGATGGAGTCGAGGCAAGGGAAGATGATGGAGTCGAGGCAAGGGAAGTTCGATGGAGTCGAGGCAAGGGAAGATGATGGAGTCGAGGCAAGGGAAATTCGATGGAGTCGAGGCAAGGGAAGATGATGGAGTCGAGGCAAGGGAAATTCGATGGAGTCGAGGCAAGGGAAGTTCGATGGAGTCGAGGCAAGGGAAATTCGATGGAGTCGAGGCAAGGGAAATTCGATGGAGTCGAGGCAAGGGAAGTTCGATGGAGTCGAGGCAAGGGAAATTCGATGGAGTCGAGGCAAGGGAAATTCGATGGAGTCGAGGCAAGGGAAGATGATGGAGTCGAGGCAAGGGAAGATGATGGAGTCGAGGCAAGGGAAGTTCGATGGAGTCGAGGCAAGGGAAGATGATGGAGTCGAGGCAAGGGAAATTCGATGGAGTCGAGGCAAGGGAAGATGATGGAGTCGAGGCAAGGGAAATTCGATGGAGTCGAGGCAAGGGAAGATGTTGGAGTCGAACAGTACCTTCTTCCTACCTTGTATCGATCGTATCTTCTCCGTACAAACTCCGATTAACCTGAAACTTGAAACGTAGCCTCTCCTAGTCCTCATCATCATTTCCAATCGATTCCGTCTTGATTGGAGCTCGACCAAATTTTGACGATATCCATTGCAGCCTTGTTTCCAATTGAACTCCAATCCTGATATCCAGCCGATTTGTTGATATTCCAGCTTTGACCAAAAAGCGGGATAACATTTGCCCCCCAAAACATGCCTTGTGATAAGAAGGCGTGTTTTGAATAATTCCGTATCTGATACCCAAAGTCCGTAGCCAATTCCATGTCCATCCGAACTCGAAGACCGAGCCTTTGATCCATTCTTATCCAACAGCCAATAGCCAAATCCAGGACCTCTCCGGGCCGATATCCAAATCTATAACCTCTCTGGGCTCTTGTCAAGCGCAATCCACACACGACGACCGTGGTCCAGTGTCCCTGGACGCTGATGTAACCTCTCCGGGTTCTTGCCAAGCGCAATCCACACCTGACGACCGTGGTCCAGTGTCCCTGGACGCTGAGCTAACCTCTCCGGGTTCTTGCCAAGCGCAATCCACACCTGACGACCGTGGTCCAGTGTCCCTGGACGCAAGTAATGCCGTGGCTTAAGTCCTAAGCCGAATCCTGGTCGCTCCGGACCCTTGCTGAGCATAGTCCATACTCAACGACCTGAAACAATAATCGATAGTAGGGGGCCTAAGTCCTAGGCCAAATCCCGGTCACTCCGGACCCTTGCCGAGTATAGTCCATACCCGACGACCTGAATGAGTCACTTTACCGCGCTCGGGCAGAACGACTCACCCTTTGCCAGGCATAATCCATACCTGACGACCGTTTATCAAAAACCAAAAAGAATCCAGTCAAGATCCAATCCAAAATCCAAATCAAATCGGAAAACCAGAAATCAAAATCAACATCCAAAACGGAGAACAATCATCCGAGTGAATGCCAAAACCAGAGAAACGAGCAAAATCAGGAGTTCAATCCAAACTCCAAAAACCAAACCAGAAAAATAAGTGTCCAATCCAAAAACAAAAGAAAACAGATTTCGCAAACCATGGCTTCGCATTTTATCATCATTCAGAGCATGCCTAGGGGCTATCTCCGTCCTCATACATGTGTAAATGACTCGGTTGCTCGCCCATGGCTTGTTACTTATTTCAAATTATCCTGATCAATTGATGACCAATCGACCATTATTCCTGTACCTCATATCCTCATGGTTTGAGGTAGGCGGTGGTTGCTCCTGCTCCACCGCTGCATTCCGAGCCCCAACATACTGCCTCAACTGTCCATTCCTCACATGCTCCTCAATTATGTCCTTTAAGTGCCTGCAGCTGTTGGTATCATGCCCGTCCAAATCGTGGAAGAGACAATGCTTTCCTGATGCCCTCTCCCGCTCGGATGTTTCTCTCCTAGCCGGCCTCCGGTAAGGAAGGCGATTCTGAGTTTCCATGTATATCCGCTCCTGCGTCTCGTTTAATTCTGTGTATGTGGAAAACTTTGGATCCTTCCATTGCTTCCTGGTTTTTCCTGAATCGTCATCCAGCTTCCTTTTTCCTTTATCTTTGTCTGAGCTTCCGTTGGATGGTCCTCCACCACCAGTCACATTCACCTCCTTTAGCCTTAAATCCTTACACGCATCTTCTTGTCGAAGAAATCTTTCAGCTTCGTGAAAGAATTCCCCGAGATCCAATGGTGGGTCTCGTACTAAAGATACCTTAAAATCTGAATCCTCTCTGACTCCCGACACTGCCGCCATCAAAACCATTGACGGGTCTGGCCGATCCACCGAAGAAACCGCCGCATTAAATCGAGTTAAAAATGCTCTAAGCGATTCATCCGTTCTTTGCTTTACCGATGTTAACGTCATCACGTTCTTAGGTCTTTTGATGTGAACCCGAAACTGTCCCAAAAACCTGTCCACCAATTCCCTCCAATTCCTAATAGATCCTTCCTCCAGCTGCCTAAACCACATTGCCGCTAGGTCTGTCAAGTATAAAGGGAAACATCTGGCCATCACTTCCTCCGATGCCCCCAGCACTTCCATGTGTCTAGTATATCTCATCAAGTGATCAGTCGGGTCAGCCTTTCCATTATATACTTCCACGGTAGGTAACTTGAACTTAGGTGGATTCTGAGCCGCCCTGATTTCCCGAGCGAACGGACTCCTGTTTACTCCTTCCAAGTCTCTATTGGCCAAACCTCCACGCATAGTCTTCCTGATGATTTCCATTAATCCAGCATTGCCTATTAGGTGTTGCCCCCCATGCTCCCGAGGGAATTCCGGCACATATTCTTCATGTGGCTCATTAGCCGCAACGTTGGCTCTAGCCTGTTGAACTCCTTCCAAAGGTTCTTCTGCATGGGATCCTGTTGGCCTGCCCCCAAGCCCTTGTTGATTATCTTCCGGTTCTGTATTCTGTCCTCCATTGGGTTCTGCAACCCTAGTTCCTTGTTCCACATTTGTAGTTGCTGTAGTTGGTCCAAGGTTCTGTGTTCCTGCAGCTCTTATCTGCTCGAAGAAAGTCTGCATCATATCCTGTTGACTCTTCAGCAACCTCTCATGTAAAGAATTTGCCATAGCTTCCATTTCATCTCTGGTAATGTAAATCGAAGCTTGTCCTTCTCCAGCACCAGAGGATGCCTCTTGACTTCCTCCCTGTTGGCTTCTCTCAGCTCTTTGCCTTGTTTGTCGAGTCATTGTTGAGTCAATCTGAATCCTTCAAACTTTTAAATATAAACTCCAATCCGATGTAGCGGGTGCTAGTCCTTCTCAGTGAAAGCACCAAAGTGTTTGCGCCAAAAATGGTCACAAACCCCGAATGTTGTGAAAGCACCAGTGTATGAATACAAATCAGCAATATTCAAACACAAATCTCAGATCTAAACAAACAACAAACAGCAATCCAGAAATAATGAACAAAACACGAGATTTATAGTGGTTCGGCTATCTCCGGCCTACGTCCACTCCAAAGTTTTTATCTTTTATTGATCGATTCTTGAAGATTACAATTTCCTATCGCGTAGTACAACGGATTTTATGATTATAATCTGAATCTAAGGCAGAAATGGTAATCTGGAGTAAATCTGGCAGAGTCCGGGCGCTCTTAGCTCTCACAATTGTCCGACCACTTTTCTGAATGACCAGGGGCTCTATTTATAGGTGTAGGAGGCTGATACTTCGCCTAAAATGAGGGGAGACCAGTTCTGGTACGTCAGGGGGCCCACATGGCCGAAATCTGGAGATCTGGGCCCACTTTGGGATCGATTCGACCCTTGGTTCGAATCGATCAAGAAATCATCCAATCTAGCTGAAATTTGGCGTGAACATTCTTCATCATGTGCTTAAGCTTCTGTGAAAATTTCATGGCATTTGGACTTGTAGAACTCGAGATATGATCGATTCAATGTTGCATTTCTGGAGAACAGGGATACTTCGAATCGATCTTGGTTCGAATCGATTCGGTCGACTCGATGCTTGCTGCGACGTGGCGCGTGTCTCTCGCTTCGATCCGTTTTGTACTCCGGTTTGACTGGGTCGAATCCATGGCTTGGATTCGAGGTAATGGATTCGAAGGATTCTCAGTTGAAATGGATTCGAAGATGATGGAGTCGAAGCAAGGGAAGTTCGACGAAGTCGAGGCAAGGGAAGTTCGATGGAGTCGAGGCAAGGGAAGATGATGGAGTCGAGGCAAGGGAAGATGATGGAGTCGAGGCAAGGGAAGTTCGATGGAGTCGAGGCAAGGGAAGATGATGGAGTCGAGGCAAGGGAAATTCGATGGAGTCGAGGCAAGGGAAGATGATGGAGTCGAGGCAAGGGAAATTCGATGGAGTCGAGGCAAGGGAAGTTCGATGGAGTCGAGGCAAGGGAAATTCGATGGAGTCGAGGCAAGGGAAATTCGATGGAGTCGAGGCAAGGGAAGTTCGATGGAGTCGAGGCAAGGGAAATTCGATGGAGTCGAGGCAAGGGAAATTCGATGGAGTCGAGGCAAGGGAAGATGATGGAGTCGAGGCAAGGGAAGATGATGGAGTCGAGGCAAGGGAAGTTCGATGGAGTCGAGGCAAGGGAAGATGATGGAGTCGAGGCAAGGGAAATTCGATGGAGTCGAGGCAAGGGAAGATGATGGAGTCGAGGCAAGGGAAATTCGATGGAGTCGAGGCAAGGGAAGATGATGGAGTCGAACAGTACCTTCTTCCTACCTTGTATCGATCGTATCTTCTCCGTACAAACTCCGATTAACCTGAAACTTGAAACGTAGCCTCTCCTAGTCCTCATCATCATTTCCAATCGATTCCGTCTTGATTGGAGCTCGACCAAATTTTGACGATATCCATTGTAGCCTTGTTTCCAATTGAACTCCAATCCTGATATCCAGCCGATTTGTTGATATTCCAGCTTTGACCAAAAAGCGGGATAACAGAAATCAAAGACGATTTTAAAAGGTGTATCTTTTATATGACTTGAATTGTGAATAGTTTTGAAAGCTATAAATTAAATCTTAATTTAAAGATTTAATGTGTTAATCAAATTGAAATGGAAATTGATTTGGAAATCTGTGAATGAATCTTTGTGAAACTGGGTAAACTTTGTGAAGTTAATCTTTTGTTTAAATATTTAAAAATGGTAATTTGTTTAAACCATTTAAAGGAAAGGATTTGGGTAATAAGTTGTGACTTAATTGAAATCCTATATCCATATGTTTTAAATATTGTGCTCACTATTCGGGTTAGCCGGGAAAAGACATTTGTGTCATATAACCCATTTCGAATTTGTGATACGACGATATGGATCGCAATTGAAGGCCGGTGGTGAAGACCGGGTATTTGCGAGAACGATAGGATGACCTATCGATTGTCTCTGCACCGAGTGGCCCCGGTATAGAGATTCCCTAAGTGATGGGAAGTCCGATCGGGATTGTGAATACCCGGATTGCAAGGACTTCTTCGGAAGTGCCTTCGGTTCTGTTCGAACCCGGAACAGACTTGTATGGTTACATGTCTGACATTACATTTTGAGATATAAAGCCGATTTCTTTCAAATACATTTCTGTTTGGTGGCGGAGAATTTATTCTCTTAGTTTAACACCCTTCTCTGAGACGTACGAGCTTAGAGGTTATGTAGTTGAAATTTATCAGTGATATACTCCCAATTTGGTAGTGTGGCATGCTGAGTGTTGCTGTGTGATGATCATTTATTGATCATTTGTGATCAAAGTGTGGCTTTGTGAAAATGCGTAGCTTTGTGGACGAGACCTCTTCGGACCTCACAACCCGGAAATGGGTCGAAACAGGAATATGCGGCAAGGTTATGAGGGTCGCGCCCTTTAGGGTATGTCATTTCCTTCTGGAAAAGGGTGGTATCAGGTATGGAGCCCTTGTATTTAACCTATGTGGATACTGCAATCTCATTTACTGTGTGATTGTTGTTTGATCGAGGCGCCTCGGATAAAGGTCCCAAAGGACCGGGGAATGGCATATTCGTGTAGTAGTTACCTATACCCAGCGGCCTTGTGTTGGCAGAGAGCAGTTGTCTCTCGCAACGTCCATCCAGAGGCGTACCCATGTGGCAGTGGGAAGTTCCTTAGCCTGACCATTTGTTGGAAATCCAATTCCCAATACGAATCTTGTACGGTATTAGTTGTAGAACCTGCTATTTAACATAGCAGCTATAGTAGGCATAATATAATGGTACATATGCTGGCTAAGATTAATATTATATTTTCGAAATGTTTTTGTACACTATGCACTAGTAATAATATCAAAAGAGTTTTCTTTTGCGTAGTAAGCATATTTGACTATCATAAGAAGCAATCTCCTCTAAGTCTGCGATTGCATTGTGTGTGTGGCGGGAGGTCTTGTGGTAGTTTCATTTTCCAAAAGCATTGCGGATTTCAATGTTGAAAATTCTTTTGTTGTTGTTTTAAAGATAATAAACTGTTTTTGTTGCTCACACCAGTCCCACGACTGACTCGGAGTTTATTGTTCCCTTCCTAAACTCTGGGTGCCCACAAATTTCCACACGGGCAGTCTAGAGTTGGGTTTCTTTTCAGATAGTCAGGTTTAGTAGATTATCTGGAGCTAGTTCAGTGTTTGGAGATCAGGACTGACGTTGCTTATCTTGGTGCAACGTGATGGTGGTTCGAGCTGATGTGGAGTTGTTGGAGTCATTCTCTTTTGTAGATCATTTGGAGTGATCTCTTCCATTATTGTTATTTCCGTTGTAGCATTGTATCATCTCTGATGTTGCTGTGTATTATTGATATCATTGTTGTATATCATTCTGGATATTGTATTCATTGGAGTTGTATATGATATCATTGATTTCTTTATTCTAGCTGTGTTGTGTTGTTATACTTACTGTGTTATAAGCTCCGGGGAGCCAGATTCGGCGTTTGAATCTACGGCATTTGAGAACAAGTGAAGTACGGGTGCCGATTTTCGAAAGCCGAGTTTTTGGATCTTCACACTAAGTGACAAGCGAAACTGTTTGGGTACCAAAAGGTAAATCTAACTTGAGACCGTGAGGTCTAAACTTTTGAAAATCATGCTTGACACTTGAAGCCATCTAGACTAAGTGACAAGAGAAACCGTTTTGATGCCAAGAAGCAAAATATAACTTGAGACCGTGAGGAAATACTGGCTTTGTGAGACCTATAAGGAGGGGAAAGTCGAGATTTGATCCTTAAGGGACGCGTCCCGAGCTCGCATTAAATGCCTTTGCCAACTTTCACGATTTCATTGACCTCTCTGAAAAGTGCGCTCCTTTTCTCTGTCCTGGGATGATTTTCCTTTTGATTTTGCCACATGTAATCTACGGTTAAGGTTTATTTGGCTAGGTAATCACTACCGTTAATTCCAAGGTTTTGATAAGCCCTTCTTTCTTCTTCTTCTTTACTCGCATATCTAATAGCTGCATCTGTCACTGATGCTTGGAATCTTTCTCGGATCATTGCAAATCCTTAATTGAAACAGTAAGTTTTCGATTTTTCTCCATTCTTTATTAATTTTTCTTACTGCTATTAATATCTGCATGCGTTTCCTTTTTCGAATTTATGAAAAATTCGATCTTGATTTCTATTATCATATTGGTGATTGATTTTGAGTTGGGGTATTATTTGACTAGTTAGTTCATGATGCCTATTACCTCGTAGATTAAGGTTTTTGTCCTTAGATTGGGTTTTTCATTGTTCCAGGTAACTACTTTGGGGTTTTTCCTTTTTTTTGTGAATCTTGAATCTTTGAGTCTGGGCTGTAAAATCCAATTTTTGGTCCAATCCCTTTTTGAACCATAAGACATTAAACCTTCCTAGTAGGAGTTCTTGGGGTTCTTGTTGAGTTGCTAGCCTAACACTAGTTCTTTTAAACCTTGCCATGGATAAACCAATAACTGACCGGGGGAGCTAGAGAATTAGATTAATAGTTATGGGATCGATGTAGTTGAAGTTAAGGCTCTGAATTATGAAGATGACTGGAGTGATTCCCCTGAAGGATTCTTTACTTGGACACTGGAGCATTTGGCAAACGATATATCACTTCCCCTTGCCCCTCTATTCGTTGATATTCTGGAATCCTACGGTCTTAACCCAATTCATCTTAGGGTGGTCTCATACAGCACTTTGTCTGCTTTGGCGATCTTATACCAGAAGAAAGGGTATCAAAATATGGCTGCCTCCAAGATCCATTACTTATATAATCTGCATAGGTCAGTTGGTAGTTCATCGATTCCTTTATATTATATTTGTTTTTGGAAGAAGATGCCCATGATTAAACCACTCAATAAGGTTACACCTACACATTGGTTTTTCGTAAAGATAGAGGATCCCCGAATTGTCACTAATCTTCTGCAGACCTGTAAGCATTTCGAATTGTTTTTGTCTTAGAAGGCTCTTATTTTTGGTCACATCTTTCTTTAATATATTTTTTTGATCTCCTTAGCTAAGCTTGGAAGGGATAAGGTTACAACCCTAAAGGACTTCTTCGACTCTAGGTACGAGGAGGTAATGACAATACCGAAGGCAAAGAGACTTAGACATGTAGTCCTTACCGAGGCTAATCTTAAGGCTTGCGGACTATTGTCGCCCTCGGCCAAATTTCTTGGTTATGATCCCCCTTTAACCGAAACTATGCCTTCATACGTGATTGACCTAAGTCAACCTGATGAACCCATTGGCTCTAACCCAAAAACCGCTGAGGCCAAAAGAAAAGATGCTGCTTCCGATAGTAGACCTCAGTCTTAAATACCTAATAGCATGTATTCTAAGACTTTATTTTCATAAAACAGAAATTTTCTTAACTAACCTGCCTTCTTCTTATGTTGCAGTGGCTTCTGACGATATATGTAACATCCCGCTTCCGGAGGCTCAAAACTAAATGCTACAGATGCTGCAGTCATCCATAGATGTTATTTCTGAGTGATCGAAATCGGAATCTTGAAACTATTAGCAACACAGAAACACAAGAATGTGAAAAAATTTAAACTTCAACAAAACATCATTTCTCATTTCTTATGAATAATATTCAGATTTAATTACATAATCTCAGACGTTAACCACGTTCAGATCACATATACATGTACAAAATACGATATGAGCGACATATGAAGATGTCCCCTTATGATGATCAAAGAACTAATAATACGAACTATACAGTTCTAAGTACATCACAGCAAAATACACAAAATAGCTCCTATATAGCTAACACTGCCTCATGCACGTCACCGGAAGCTTATTCGTCCAAAAACCTGAAAGTCTCCCACTCTCAAACTACTCAAATTTGATTTTTGAGTACCCAAGATTTTGTGGAGAAACACAAACTTCGAGTCAGGCAATAAGTCTGGTATGAATAATCCCCTATCATCTCTTATCATAAGTAGATATCTAGTGAGACCGCGTCGCTTAACGGAACGGGTTTTCCCCTCACTGGTATTCAAAACAAAATATGCAAATCATTTACTATGCTCCTGCATCCAAAATGATTAGTCTTAACATAATATGAAATAAAGCCATAAATCATATATATTGGATATCTCATCCACCTATTCATTAGATATCCTATCTAAAAGCAATTTATTAGATTTCTCATATAAAATCCATTTATTAGAGTTCCCCTCTAAAATCTTTAAAACGACTATCCGTCAAAACTTTAATAGGACTATCCATTCAAAATAAATGCAGATTATGGATCATACATTGTTTTATAAAAGATGATGTGGACTATCCACCGCACACTCCATAGTCTTTCTAGGATGACTATGAACCCTTGGGTGTCAAATCTCGAGGCTAACCACCTCTGGCAAAACATTCTTTACTTTAGAAATTTGATGCGGTCTATCCACTGCGCATTCCATGGTTTTCCTAGGTTAACCAAGATCCCAACACTTGACCAATTAAAACATCATGATCCCCATGATTATTTATAAAAATTCATGATCCCCATGATTAGTTATTTTCCCCAGGTATACCACCTGTTTAACCTATTCTCATTGGTAGCCCCAATTATGTTAAACTAAATAAAAACACATTGATAGCCCCAATGTTTATTTTCGAAAGCATATTTCTGTTTGTAACCCCAAACTATGTATCAAAAACATTAAACCCACCCGGGTGTCCCCAAAGTTTTATAACATTCAATTTAAATAAGAATCCCCCTAACATATTCAAACAAAGATAAGTATTTTATGCTATAACCCTTCGAAGTAGCCCCTTCAAATTAGCAAAACTTTACTCAAGAAAAATGGCTAAAAACAGCCCTTTACAACCCTTCGAATGAAGTCTCATTCGAAAGCAAATAACCCTCCGAAGTTAGCCCCTTCGGAAGCCTTCCTTTTGAAAGCGTCACAAAATCATACCTTTTGACCTTGTCGGAAGGTCCTACCTTTCGACATTGTCAGAAGGTTTCTTTTTGACTTAGTCAAAAGGTTCCACCTTTCGACTTTGTCGAAAGCCTAGGGTATCCCCCCTATAAAAGCATTTATAAACTTTTCGAAAGCAATGAAAATCAAAACCTTTCGAAATCATTGAAGGTAATCCCTTCGAAAGCATTAAAACATCCAAAGATAGCCCCTTCGAAAACCTTCCGCCTTTTTAAAACATCCATACCCTTCGACTTAGTCGGAAGGGTGAGGGCTCAACTTTCAATTTTGTCGAAAGGTATAAGCTAGCAGCTTAACCCTTCCTTCAAATATCTCATTCGAAGGCATATAAAACATAAAGCGGAATGGAGTCCGAAGCTTCCCTTCGACTTCGTTTCTTTCGAAGTTCTGAATCGAAAGCATACATCTCCTTTGAAAGCATGGCTTTCGAAGGCATTAAAAACTTAACTTTTAAAACAATGGGAAGGTTCGGAAGTAATCCCTTCTTTTTCCACTCCTACCTTTCGACTTAGTCGAAAGGTTCTAAAACATATTTTTGGAAAACATTTAAAACAATTCTCTTGAAGGTTTAAACTTTCGAAGATCCCCTTTGAAACCCCTTCTTGAGTATAAAAATTTTGGTCTTTTATAAAATGATAGAGTCGAAGGATCCCCCTTCAACTTATTCGAAAGCAATTATTTTTCTTTTCGAAAGCAAATGAAGCAACCTCCCCATCCCTTCGCCCCTCTTCCCTTCGACACCGTGCCTACCTTCCGACTTATACGTAGGGTAATTGTTTATCTTCCGTCTTAGACGAAAGGGTAAAAGCGGGCTAGTTGGAGTCGAAGGCAGAATTGGGCCTACTGAAGTGATGTTTTATCTTGCTTGTCTAATTTTGATTGGCTGAGGGGCCTTCTCCTCTACTTCCAAATAATAAAGTATACAAAAGTCAACATTTTTCTTAAAACACTATTTTTCTTCCCCAATTAAATTTTCGAATTGCAACCTTCCCTCCAAATTGACTAATTCGAAGGCAATTTTGCAATTTAGCCCTTAGGCTTAAATAATTTAATTACCTTATAAAATCACTAAGGAAATATCCCCAAAAATCACCAAAAATTTGATAAATCATATACTTCAACATATTAAAATTAGCCCATTAACATTTAAAACACCTATGTCTTATCCAAACAAAGGTTTAAATGGTTATATCCTAACCAAAATCACAAACATGAATCGGGTATAACCCATAACCGATCCAAACACAGAAAAATGAGATAATAAACATGATTATTCACCTTGATTAGTTAATTGGAGAATGAGATAATTTCCTGGCTTTAATTGCTTAGCTTTATCTTCGATTTATGCTCTTTCTGGAGCTTTAAATGGCCGACCGAAATATAGGTGAGGAGTCATGAATGAGAAAGTAAAAGTTTATTAAAGTGGAGGAAGAGATATATACTAAGAAATGTAGCCTCATTTCCAAGTTTACCCCTTAGGAAAATTCTTCCTTCTAAATTTAGTTAAGTCTTATTTTAGTTCATTCATTAAGACACGACCATTGGATTTATTAATCTCATCTCCCTAATTATTCACATTATTCTATTTAATTTATCCAATTAAATATCCCGAATAATGTTAATTTAAAATTCAGGGTCATTACAATATGCTTTCGATATGTGAAATGCTCTTGAACAAGTCCTTTTCTACTTCTAATTCTACTCGACAAAAGCCAGGCTTAAAGGAACTGCCATATAAAAGACCTAGAAAGGACCTTCTCTCTTCCAAAACTAAGTCTGCCCCAGATGTCCTTGCTCTGACCTCCCCAAATGACCATGTGGATCGGGTGATTAAAGTGACCCGTTCCGCTATTGATGCCAGTCTTTCTAAAGTCGTAAGAAGCTACCAAGTGGAGATAGTGGATGATACGGGCAGCTTCAAGAGGATATTGAGTTTGGGGATGGAAGACCAGCTCAGGGTAATGTTTTTTTTCTTTTTTTTTTACCGATGAGGTATTTATTCCTTTAGTTTCCATAATAATTTCTTTCCTTCGGGTCTTTGCTAACTTCTCGGTTTTGCACCGGAGGTTTGAAAAGCTGGAGGAAGTGGAGAAAGCCAAAGTTTTGAGGAAAGAGTTTGCTTAGTTTACGAAGGAGGCCCAGGATGAAAGGGAGAAAAGTCTTCGAGACTTGAGGTCTTCTGAGAGGAAGGTTGCTAATTTGGAGAAGGCTTTGAGAGATTTGGAGGCCAAGCATAAGGCGGCTGAGGATGAGCTTGCACAGGTTAAGAAGGAGAACTTGGGTTGGATTACTAAGGAGGAGGCCGAGAAGGTGGTTGTCGTCAAAGCCTTCAAGATTCTCTGTAGTGCTTATGAATACAATCGGGACAGAGGCATGACTATTTCCATAGGCTTCAACCCTAACGGTGAAAGGATGGAGGAGAGTTTATTCCTGAAGTATGAGAAAGCTCGGGCCTCGGCGAGTGTTGAACGATTAGTTCAAGTGGAGAAAGGTGACAAAAGTAGAGAGGTAAGTCATTTTTCTGGACTCCAAGAATCTCCTACTCATGATGCTTGAACTTTGGTATGTAATAATTCTGATACAGTAGGTTTTTGTTGAATTTCTTCCTTATTATCTCCATTGTGTCTATTCTAAAATACTTTTTCCCTTTACCATGTTTAAACAGAAAATCCAACTTCACTTCTCATTATGAAGTATTATGGAAGAGGAGTCAAACCAGAATTGGGCACCCTTAAAACCGAACTAAAATCCAGTAGATTAAGGAATGTAGAGTTGTTTAATAAGATTGAAGAGGTACGGGAAATTCATGACAAAACCTGTGCCGAATCCATTAAGTCCCTTAGGCTTAGGGGTATAAAATTAACTAATCAGATCTTAGGGGTCAATCAAAACTTGCTTTAGGAGACTGAGACGAAGTCTTTCAAGAATTTGCTCGACTTTCTAAACTGCATCTGAGGGATCCATAGTTGAAAAACAAAAGGTTATCCTTCCTTCGAAGATTCTATGATCCAAGTCTGACTATAACTCCAGAGGCTCTTCCAAGTTACCGAAGTGTAACTCCACCTCCTCTAGCCATTACCATAGGGAGGACTCCTGAAAGTGAACATGTTTTGGAATATGTCCTCCAAAATGTTCCGGAAGCTAACTTTAGACTACCCCTGGTAGATTCTTCTCCTTCAGAACTTTCTATACCAAAAGGTGGCTTAGGGAAAGACATCATCTTTTCCAATAAGGCAAGACCCTCGGGGTCCTTAACTGATACTAGGAGTAGAGGTCTTAAGATTATTTTAGCTATCAAGGACAGGTTTGCTTATCTCCAAAGACCATTATCTCCAAAGACCATGAATTTTGTACCTCTTTCCCTTTTTTCTCTGTCTTTTTTTTATTTCGCTTTTTTCTCTCTGTCTTTTTTTTATATCATTTATACTAATCCTCCATGGAATGAAATAAAATTACCTTTATGAGTATCTGTCTTTTCTGGTCTTAACTTGAATCTTTTTTAGGGGCAACCATGTCCCAACTGCTTAAAACTAGAGAGGGATTGCACCTCCTTGCAACGAAGTCTCGACGATAAATAGCTGAATTAACAAAATATAACCCTGATCTCGGTATCAACATTCACGTTGTCCTGAAAGACAATGAATCTTTAATGTGGACTCTCGAAGATGTTTCCAAGAAGATGTATGTTATCCCGACGGTCGTGTCAATCACTGGTCAGGCTTCGGAATCTGCCGTTTCTAGCCCATGGGAATCTACTCTTGCTCTTAAATGGTAGCTGGACGAAGCCCACCGAGTGCTTTCGGTAATCAAACTTCGAGAGCTTGAAACTGAGAACACATGTACTAATGAAGTTACAGTTGCTGCTCGTGGAAGGTGTAGAGGTAGAGGTCGCGCTGTTATGGGACTTTTTTCTCCTCATAGAACAACCATTACCCCTTCTGGACCTCGTCCTCAATCCGAGAAGAGTTCTCCCTCGGTTCCAGTATCTATTGCATCAGATGTTCTTATTTGCACATGAGATAGTCGAATGATTTCATTCAAAGAATATAGGAAAAAATGAGTATGCAAGACATATGACAAGATAGAGAAACACTTCGAATCTCGTAAGGAGGAGGCTGTGAAGGAGGTCGAGACTAGGATTAGAAAATTGTACGAAGACTTATGAAACCTTTTCACTTTCTTCTATGTATATTTTATTATGAATATCTTGATAATTATTCGGATAATCTTTCTATAACTTTGAGATACTTTTATCCTTTCGGTTGACCTATTCTTTCGATTCAGGCCATCTTGCTTGTTCTTTTAATTTTGTCTCGAGGTGCTTTTGCCCCTTGATGCCTTTTCATATTGATATCACTAATATTCTTATTCCCTGATCTTGATGCCATCCTTTCGACCTTGATTGGGATTCTTATCCAATGCTCATTCTAGCTTAGGAACTTTCCTCCTTAGGTTTTGGTATTATTATGAATCTACTTGTCACTCTTCTAACTGGGAATCTACCCAACACTCAAATCTAGTTGGGAATGTACTCAATACTCAAATCTAGTTGGGAATCTACCCAATGCATGATACTACTTAACCATGGCTCGCTATTATTTGAAATCTACCCAACATTCTAATCTAATTTGGAAGCTACCCAACATTCTAATCTAATTGGGAATCTACACAATGCATGGTACTACTTGACCATGACTCACTATTGTTGGGAATCTACCCAATATTTTAATCTAACTGGAGACCTACCCAATGCATGATTCACTGACCATGACTCACTATCAGCATGCATTCTACTTTTCGATGTCTTTTTAAACCCAGGTGATGGTGGCCTTAAACTTTGTTGCATATCACTGTGGGGTGCTCTTATGGCGATGTCTACCAATTTTATCATTGGGTCCCAATGTACAACCGCTTTTGGCTAGCGTCGGCCATCTATAACCGCTTTTAGCTGGTATCGGCCGTCTATAACCACTTTTAGCTGGTGTCGGCCATCTAAATCTATTTTAAGTTACTGGTTATATGAAAACTAATTGTAACTTGGTAAAAGAAGTAGGAGTGCTTTCGGATTACTTTGTAAAAGACTTTTGAAATTGAGTAGTTAGCAGGTTTTACTGTTAGGTAAAAAACATATTTAATTTGAGTTTGAGAAAGAGAATTATTAAGGAAATTAATATTTTTAAGAAAAAAGTGAAACTCTTTATTGACCTCGTCAGATCAATAAGGGAGTTTCAGCCCTTGGACTTTAAATGCAAACACAACAATTGAAAATAACTCAAAAAACGAGGATGTGCTAGGTTAAATTTTATGGGTACCAAAACTAGATTGTACTTACCAAGAGAAGAAAGAGCTAAACCCGAAAGGAGCGCCTTTAGTAAGATAAGAGGATTATTCAAATATAAAGATACATATAGCATTCTTTGTCTCCAAAAGGGGATATGTGTGTATATATTCGGTTGAATAAGTCTATATAAATTTCCCTCAAACATAGAAACAAAGTTAGACATTTATAAAGACGAGATATTTAAGTAACTATTTGATAAACTCGGTCAATCTCCATTTCCGTATGAATTTTTCTATGGCTTGAGAAAGTCTTCGACACTTGTGTGTTTCATGCTCATTTTCTTGATGGTAAACACAGTAATTCTTTCGATCTTCTTTGATGGGTAGGGGATAATTTGGATAATGGAGTTCTCCATGTGTTTTTAGAAAGATCTGAGATAGGCTCTGATTGAGGGGAGTGAAGACTTAGTCTCGTTGGGCCTTCTTCTGTGGTCGAAGAGTAGAAGTGACCGAGAGGGCTCTTTTAGCAGGGAGAGAGTAACATTTATTTGTCATTATCACAATATTCGAATCCTTAATTTTGTTCATCATAGCCTTGACCGTCCCTCGGAGTTGAGCAGACTCCTGAAGATACTCCGAAATTTGTCTGATCTGAAGAGCTTGAAGTTCATAAACAATATCATTTTATTCGTCGTCCTCTTTCTCCAAGATGAGGGTAATTAATCTCTCATTGTTGTCCTCTTCAATGAGCCAAATACAAAGGTTGAGGTGCGACTCCAGGGTTAGTTTCTCAAAGTTAGTCATGGTCGGAGGGATGATGTTACTAGATTTTCCTAGATGGAACAAATGACGAAGGTTCAGACCCTCTTTTTAGCGCCAAAAATGTAAATGCACAATTTCGTCTACACCAACTTAAGGTTCGAAGTTATAACTCCTAAAGTTACTTAAGTTATGGATCCCGCGTATGAGGTTGCCGAGACTTGAAGTAAATAGGTTGGAGTTACAGAAGGTTAAGCTATAAAGTCGTGATGGTAAACGAGAAGAAGATAAAATGCAAAAAATAAATAACCCCGAGACTTTTTATAGTGGTTCGGACCGAAAGTCCCTACGTCCACTGTCATTTTCTTATTTAGTTACTCTTGTTTAGCCGAGAGGCTCATTACATTGAATCTGGATGTTTCCGCCATTAATGAGTTTTGAATAGAGCTCCAATATAGGCAAGTATTATATGATTGTGTAAGTTCTTTATGTAACAAAAAAATCCATTGTGCCTTGGGATTATCGCCTATTTATAACCAGCATGTTGTAGTGCCTTTGGTGGAGTCTTCTCCTTGGATTGTTGAGGTTAATTGTTGTACGACTGCTATTGAAGTTTGTTCAGGACATCTAGCATTGTCACATAAGGAGTGCGGATTAATGGATCGTCTTCCCACCTAAATTGCCTCTTGCATCTAAGCCGCATATTGTCTTGTTGGTCGCTTTGACCGTTGATTCCTTTTGCTATAGATTGATGCTTCGAGCTTTGGGTCCGCTAATGGGCTATTCTCTTCAGCCTGTGGTATTATTCTTTCGAGACGGGCTCAATCTATTTGTTCTTTAAATATCTAAGCATCATAACTTTCGCATTACATATGGATATAGAGCGTTGGACTTTCTTGAGGAAGATAATCATTGTTTTTGCTATTGAGAATTTTTTGTATAACACTACTATTACACGATACATCTTACACGATAATGCGTATTCCGATTATATTGTAAATAATATATTATGCATAAAGCAAATCATCAGAATTGTCAACAGTTAATATATTCCATGACATACAAAGTGACACTAAAAATATATTCAAACCTCTCCTTCACGGACACTGAAAATATTATACATGAATACAAATAAAAAACAACATGAGACTGTGTGAACTCAATATACTACCTAGATCATCGTACCTGGATTGTGTATTAGTTTTCTTAATGTGCTGAAAGAAAATATAGAAATTTGAAGGTATAATATTAACTGTCCTAACTTTTTTTTGTATACATTTTCCTTTTGCCACAGCCCCTAACCATACAGTAGAATTTGGAACAGTTTTACAATGACTAACAAAACAAATACACAATGACTAACAAAATAAGTACGGTTTCAGGTACATATAATATTGCTTGCAAAGTGGCATCTTCTTTGAGACTAAGTTTTAAAGGAGGAACCTACATTTTGTGCATAAATGCAGCAAAATATAAGCCAAATTTACCTCATATGGTTCTCTAAGAGGGTAGAAAGCGTTGGTTTCTTTAGGCACGAAAGATACTATAATACCATAACCTCCGTTACCTTCTCTTAAAACCTGTTTGGATAATGAAAAAAAGTGAGGAAAAGAAGGTCTTGGTAAATTATAGCTATCTTTATATTCACTATATTAACTTGTAACTTTGCCTTAAAAGCATCCTCATCAGTTTTGTCATCACCAACATATATAAGAAGAAAATCATCACGATTGTTTAGTTCAAGAGATTCCAGCAAAAATTCAATAGCCTTTCCTTTGTTTCAAGTGATATCAGGTTGGACCTCCAAAACCTGTACACGTAAATTTGAAATTATTCAGATGCAACACTGGGAACTGCTGAAGAGTGAGTGTATGTTTAATTAAAGTGGAAATTAGCCACAAGGGCCTCTTTAGCAAGTGCAATTAGTTTCTAGGACATGTAATTGAAATAATTACTTTTAAGGACAAAATGCAAAATAATCAGTTTCTAAGACCTAAAAACCTATGAAAGTATGTCCTTGAAAGTAATTGGACTGCTGACTTTGTCCTTAAAAGTAATTATTCTGCTGACTTTAGCCTTGAAATTAATTTATGTGGATGTGTGTCCTAGAAACTAATTGGACTGCAAAGTTTGTCCTTCTAGTGAAATGCCCCAATTATGAACTTTAAAGTTTAAATTGCACGAACGATACAAATTATTTCGAACGAAGATTAAAATATCCTGAAATATTGATTATATCAAAGCTAAAATTTTATGTTGATAAACTTCTGAAAAATGAAAATTAAATTTTCTCCAAAAAATTAATATTTTTTCAAAAGTTCAATTATCTTGGCTGAAGTTATTCAAAATTTTCTTTCTAAAGTTAAACTTCATGTAATAATTTTTTTATCCCGGACAAAAAATGTTGATATCATGGACTTTGATAACAATATATAACTATTATGGAAAAGAGCTTAGTTTCACAACACAAAGAAAATATTGTTAAAACCCCTTATTTACCACATTTTTTGAAAATTGCAACCAAATAAAGTTTACCTCACTTAAAACCTGGCGTCTGCTTTATATGTTAAAACAACATAAAAGAAATGTTGTTAAAGAAAACAAACTTTTCATGGTAAGAATAAATATTGCTAAAAAGAAGTTATTACAACCATTTTGAAAACGTAGTTAAAATACCTACTTTTACGACGTATAGCGTAAGAATGTTGTTTAGGTAGAACTATTACAACGTTTTCTCATATAAACATTGCAAAAGACTTATATTTCTACAATAGTCGATCGAACCATTGTAAAATCTCCTTTGTAAAAAGGTTATTTCCTTGTGTTGATTTGAGATTTAGGGTTTTGCAAATTAGGAAGGACAGAACGTAAATTAGAAGATAGGGTTATATAGGCAGAAGTCAACTAGAAGATAACAAAAATTAAAATGAACTGAAATTATTATTTATCATAACTTATAAGTCAGTTGATTATAATAAATATTTTAGTATAAATATATTAATCAATAATTATAAATTATTATTTATGAATATATTAATTTCAATTCATTTCAAACTTCACATTCAAACACCGTAAGCGAGGGGGTTGCCACCTCCACTTCGTAGTAGCAATCAGTTATTATATAAACGCATTTAAACTAAAGTTGTGCGACAAGAGAGTAAATTATAAATAATATATACAAAGTAGTATTGAATTTGTATTTCGAACTACCATATGTAATAAAAATTGTTTATTATTGCATTTTTTATAATTTCATAATTTATAAAATATAAATTTATTTAACTATATAAATTAAAAAAATTAAAACAAAAGTACAATAACAAAAATAATTATTTGTAACGAAACAATTAAAGTGCCCCTTTCGTACACAAGAACATGTTCCCCTTTCACGAATCATTCCTCTTTCGTGCCCCAATCAAATTCCTCTTTCGTATGACCGCATAAGAACGCACTCATAAGTTATCAACTATTAATTATTAATTATAAATTACTAATTATTAATTATCATAATATTTCAAATAACTATAAACATATTCAAAACTTGTACATGTGTCAAAGAAGATATTATATTTCAAATAACTATAAACATATTCAAAACTTGTACATGTGTCAAAGAAGATATTATATTTCAAAACCTAAAGATGTGAATGGAAGTAATAATTTACAAGGCAATGCTCAAATGTTTTGAATTTTGAAAATTTTCTAACATTTTGGAATTTTATGAAATCTTGAATATTTTACAAATTTTTAGATTTATTTAAAAATTTAACTTTTGAATTTTAGGAAAATTTCAAGTTTTTATATATAAACTTTATGAATATTTTAGTTTATTTTGAAATTTTTCAGAATTTTAATTTTTTTGAAATAATGAATAATAAATATAATTATCAATTATGATTATTAATGTTAGATAGTAAATATTAAATATTACTTCTTGATTATTAAATATTACTTATAAACCGTTAGTTTTTCAAAGTTAAATTATTATTAAATAGTAAACGTTAGTCTTAGTTATTAATTATTCCTTCTTAGCTATTAATTAGTAATTATTAATTAATATTATTCATTATTAAATATTAATATTAATTATTTAATTTTATTATTAATTATTATTATTATTATTAATTATTTAATATTTATTATTAATTACCAATATATAGTAATAATTATTAATCAGTAAAAAAATTACTAAAAATGTTGCTTCTAAAATTTTAATTATTAATCATTACTTATTACTTATTAAACATGTATATTACAAAATTTATGATGGCTAAATTTGATAAGAATCCAAAAAAATTTACTTAAAAATAAACGTTCTTTTCAATTTCCTTGAAAATTCGTCGCAAAATAGCTTCGAAATACTTTCGTCGCTAATCTGCCTCAATTTGCAGTGGAATTTAGCGTTAGAACAAAACCGTCGATAAATTGATGCAATTTGCAATGATTTGGTAACAGATATAATAAGTGAACAATGATAATATAAAAAAACTGAAATATAATAAACTTAAAATTATCTCTTGTAAATCACTCGCTAATGAACGGTGGGGCAGATATCCTTCGTAAAGTCCTTAATAAACTTGCAATAGTAGCCCGCCAAACCAAGGAAATTTCTCACCTCCGTGGCATTCTTTGGAATATGTCAATCCTGAACTGCTGCCACTTTATTAGGGTCGACTACTAATCCACTTTTTGAGACGATGTGTCCCAAAAATCATTCCTTCTCTCTCCAAAAGTGGCACTTAGAAAACTTCGCCTTCAGCTTATATGCATGGAGTGTACTGAGCACTTCTCCTAACTGCAATGTATGCTCCTCCTTACTCCTCGAGTATACAAGAATATCATCCATAAATACATGAGGAATTTGTTAAGCAACCCTCTAAATGCTTGGCCCATCAAATCAACAAAATAGGCAATGCATTGGTTAGTCTGAAGCGCAAGACTAACCACTCCTACAATCCGTCGGGTGCATGGAACACTGTCTTCTGGATATTGTCCTCGGCTACACGCAACTGATGGAATCCGGTAGCCAAGTCAAGTTGTGAAAATACTCTAGCTCCAACTAACTGATCAAAGAGATCGTCTATGTTGGGCAATGGATAACTATTTTCCTTTGTCGGTTTATTTAGCTTCTTATGATCGATGCAGAGACTGAGAGAACCATCCGTCTTGGTGGTGAAGACGACTGGTGCTCCCTACTCTGGAATACTCTTCCAAATAAAGCCTTTCTCTAAAAGCCCATCAACTTGCTTATTCAACTCGCGTCCTTCCTTTGGAGCCATATGCCTTAGTAGTAAGGCGACCGGTCTAGCATTATCTACTGGATAAATCTTAAACTTGATCTCTCTCTGTACCCGAAGATCGGTAACCTCAGCAAAAACATCTGGGAGAGCTCTAACTAAAAGCAAGGTACTAAGCTCGTCATGCGATAGGTCCAATAAATATAGGTAGCTCAACATAACAGATCATCAGAGATCGTTGTAAACCTTTAAGCTGCACCCATTACACATGCTCAAACTAACAATCCTTATATCACAGTCTATAATAGCCCTATACATAGTTATCCAATCCATGCCTAATATCAATCCAAACAACAAAGGAATCACAATCAAACACGACCCCTATGATAAACAACTTCAAATCCCTACATAACATAGACAAATAGACCGATCCTCTTACGGGGTTTGACACAGCTATGAGATCCGTGACTATACTAGTGTGTAAGTGTAAATCACCAACAAATCTACTAGAAATGAAAGAATATAAAGCCCTGTATCAAACAAAGTGCGAATAGATAAACCAGAAAGAGTTAACACACTTTCGATCACCATCTTCTTACCCTTGTCTGCCGCTGGCTGTGCACTCGAACTAGGGACTGCCTCTAGTGCATAAGTCGAAACCACATAAGTAGAAGTTTGAGTAGGAGCTCTTGGTGGTGCTTTGCAAGTTCGCTTCAAATGCCCAAACTGATCACAATTATAACACTTCATCTTCGAGCAACCTATCCTAAACTCATTAGCAAAATGCCTTGGTTTGCCACATTTGTTGCACTTCTTCTTCTTAATCTTCCCCTTCGGTCCAAATCCTCCATTCTTCTAATTCTCTGATGCCCATTCTCTCCAGCTTTCGGAGCCTCCTCTTTCTCTTAATTCTTGGAGATAGTAGTAAGTAAAGCCATCTCCACTAACCCTTCATAGGTAGCACCCATCAGAATGTGACTCAGAGCCAAATTTTGGAGAGGTTGGTTCAGTCCTTTAGCAAATTTAAGAGCCTTCTTGTGTAGTGTACTAATCAAATCCATACCGAATCTAGCTAGCTCATTAAACTGATTCACATACTCCTTAACAGACATATCTCCCTACTTGGGATGAATAAACTTCTCCAAATGAATACCTTCCTTCGCCTTAGAAAGAAACTTAATCTCGAACCTTCTATGGAACTCATCCTAAGAAATATCATCTCCATTGGTCTCTGACTCAATAACATCCCAACAGTTCAAAGCCTCTCCCTGTAACTTCCAAGTAGCTAACGACATCCTTATAATATCAGTCAAGCCCATTAGACCAAATATCCTCTCACAAGCTCGGATCCATGATCTCGAATCCACGAAAGACTCTGTCCCTAAATACGGCTTGCCTCCAAGACAAGAAAAATCCTTGCATAACTTAACAAAGTCTGAAACGATAGGTGGGCGGGCAGGAACCGCACCTATCGCTTCCTCCGCGATGTCTGAGATTTCGACTGCATTGCCAGAGCCTAAACCTACGGGATTAGTCATCTTTTATCTGTGAATTTCAAGAGTTTTATTAGCAACTTTTTACATATAATTTAAGCATGAATAGAAGAGACAGTATAGACAGGAATCAAAGGTAGCATAGACACGAAAAAGAGAGACTACAACTTGTCTAAAATCTTTGGAAAAGCTCTTTGAAAAATATTTACTTACATACACACACGCACATACACACTTTAAAAAAGAAAGACCATCTCTGAAAACATTTTTGGAAAACTATTTTGAAATCCACTTTGGAAACCATTTTTTCCAAAAAAAATTCAAAATACGTCTTTCAGTACAGTCCTAATTCTAAGGAACATTAAACCTATGCTCTGACACCAATCATGACAACCCGCACCACCCGACATGCCCCAAAAGTTGTCGCATCAAGAAATATAGATCGTTATGGCTTTAACCTTTAACAATTCAAATACTACAAAGATAGACATAATCTAATGATAACTAAACTTCCAAAACCGAGCAGAAGGAATAAAACATATAAATATCACATAAAATATCAGTCTCAGAAAATCTCAAAACGTACTCTCAGAAAAATATCAATACGTCATCCAAAACAGAGTACATAGCAAAACATCCATCATAGTCCGATACAAGAAAATAATTGGACTGATATGATAGAATGATACATGAGGAGAAGATGTAGTAAAGTAAACTCCAAGAAAAGCACGACTTTCTCCAAGTATTCGAAATGGGCAAATCACCTACTGCCATGTCCACCTGTTATGGGGGAAAAGATGGAAAAAGAATGAATCATACATAAAGTTTGGTGAATGAGAACAAGTTTAATAAGTGATGATTAAGTGCAATTAACTTTAAAAGTACTCTAAGTGACGTAGGGTGTGCAACAAGTGTCTGTGAATTCCTAAGGTCCAATGTCAAAGGATTCTAACACAATGGGTCAAACTACAATTCGAACCTCACACTAACGATCGGCCAGTGTCTTTTGAACTATCCAAGAATTCCTATCGTTACTATGCACCAGAGAAGAACCCTGAAATGCAAACTCGCAAAGTGACTCATCGTATGCACCCACTATCCACCTCTCAATCGCAGTGCCAAACGTCCTTTATAGTAGCAACTTACCATTCTACATCGGCGTCCACCTGTACCACGTCGCACAAGTACCGTGCATACAAGAACTTCCATTAGGATCGGGCTCACCGAGTATCTCTGTAAGTGTTGTGCTCCACTATGATGGAATACCCCGTGAGCGTCTACGAAATACATCGTCCTAGTCAACCCTTTCTCTCACCAAATCGCAATGACATATAGTCCATTAGTAGGGGATTTACAGCCTTACAATTCTCTTGATAAAGGATTTACGGCCCTACCATCTCTAATTTGTTTACTTAGCTTAGAAATAGGCTTAAACAATCAAATTTCTATTTATATAGTTTTTATACTAAATTATATGAAATTTTATTTCAAACCAGGGCCTCGGGCTGAGGTTTAACCTACGCATTTTACGGTCGAACGGTCGACCAAGACTTACCCTAGGTTGACCGCTATCGGTTGACCGTTTAAGCACCTCAGTCGACTGTCGATGAATAAAAATTGGGGTTTCGACCTGTTTTTGATCATCGATTGTTTTATAATTAATTTTGCTAATTTCAACAGTTAATTAACTCCAGTTAATCCCTAATTTTCAGTTAATTATTTTTCCAATTATAATCAATTCTAGGTATTGTGAATTAGGGTTGCAAATTTAACATTAAGTAAGTGTTTAATTAGCTAATTAATTATCCATTTATTGTAAATTGATTTCTAGGGTTTTAGGAATCAAATTAGTGTTTATACAATCTCAAATTAGGTTAGCAAGTTTAGTTCTAGAGTTCTAGCATATTCAATTTGGGTTTAACATCTCAATTTAGGGTTCTCACATCCTAGATCAATTAAAATAGATTAAATTTAATTACATTAATCAAATTACCAAATTTGTGTTCACTCAACTCTAGTCTAAGCTCTAGATCTCGAGAATTTGGCCTCCAATCGATAGCTCTCCTTAATCTCCTCCTTGATTGCTTGCCTTGCTCCTTGATTTTGATTTGGGTTTTAATTTGAATTTAAAAAAATTAGGGTTTGGAGGAGAATTAGTGTTTATAGTAGAAATTTTGGCAGAGCGTCGTTGCCGTAAGTTTCCATTAGAGAATTAGGGTTCCATTAACATCTTATTTGTAGAGTTAGTGTTAGGTTTAGAGCCATTAGATTAACCTTAACTATCATCTTAACCACTCATCTAACTTTTTTCTACCAAGCAACGAACCTAGGCCATTCAAACAGGTTATTACAGAGCGATTAATGCTCGATTTTTATCGTCATCGGTTGACCGCTCATAGTTCTTGTCGAGTGCTACCGGTCGACCTGAATCCTTCATAGGTCGACCCACTGCTTTGTAATTTTTACATTTTTATTTTTTTGATTTCGTTCTAACTCCCGTAACTCCTTCATACTAACTGGATTACGAAGTGTTATATATGAAAATCATCCGAAAAATTGCTACGAACGCAATAGTGCAAGTTTGGTACCCAAATTCGGACGCTTGTGAAGATTTTCTTTTATGTCCTTGTTTTAGTTTAATTTAATTTTCTTATTAAATTTCTTTTTTAAATCTCTATTTAATTCTTATTAAATTTCACATAAGTTTCTAGGGTGTTGCAGCTTCTCTATCCCTCGTCCAAAATTGAAGTTTGGTTAGTCAGAACACTGGTTAGTCCAGCCTTGCCTTAGTTAAAATACTACGATTCTAGATCTTATAGATATAGCAAAATTTACTCATCGGTTTTTAGTGCTAAATATAAGATGACTTACTTTCCATAACGTATCATCATTTTCGAACCACTTTATCATATTTGTATTATGTTACTTAATGACACCGACAAATAAATCTCTTGCATAAAACAAAGTCTTTTTGAAACAATCGGAAAAACCAACTCAAAAAAACTTATTTCTAGCCCTCAATTTCAAAATAGTACTTTTCATCGATTAGAAATAAAACCGTTCAAGTTGGGATATCATTGCCTCTCAAACCTTGACTCGGCAACTCTTCTAAATTTCAAAATAGAAACAAGTTTCATACCTCGAAGTCTAGAAATTAAAGTAGGATCTGAGAGTTCTAATATACTTGTTATTAAAAACATTTTCCAAAATCACTTATTTAAACCAAAGTTTGAATTAAAAGGCAACATCTTTTCTTTTATAAAAGTAAACCCTTTTTACTTGATAAATTCCAAACCACTCTAAAACATCTTCCCTTACACGGGTAAACAACTTATTTAATAATAACAAAGTGTTACAAATCAACTTCCTTTCTGATTTTCTGAAACCATTTACTATAACAAAAATATTATAGTCCATAATCTCTTTCTTTTTCTTGAAAACATTTATTACAACAATAGTGTTGAAATATGCTTCCTTCCTCTTTTTAAAAATTACCCTTAAAACTCTTTAAAACAAGTTTGAAGCTTGTATTTAAAACATCCCTTTAAAGATGGTCGCTTTTAGCAAAACTTGACTTTGAAACAAAAGAGTAAAATATAAACCTCTTGTTTAAATAACTAGATAAATTTTTAAAAATATATTTAAAAATTAAAAATTCATTTTAAATACTTATAAACACATTTGAAAAGACATTTAAAAATACATAAAATAGATAATTCCTTTTACTTTATAGAAATCATTAATTTCCAAATTGCATCCATTGCGACAATCGTTATGGACTGTAACTTTTTAAAACTTGTTTTATAAATCAATATAGCTTTTAAACCCTTTCTTTCTATATTTTAAACCACATTAATAACTTTGCAAAAAGGTTTGAAAACAAAATTTAAGTTCGAAAATCATTTCAAAATACTTTAGAAAACAAAGTGGTAAATGCTTAAAAGCGAGCAAGGGATTTCAATGCCGCAATAAAATCAACAACAAATAAGTTAACTATAACTAAGCAACATTTACATTCCATATACACAAAAATTTGCATTACCATGAATATATGTAAATAAAAATCAACAAGATGAAGAATCTTTTAGGATCCCTCTGCAAAATTATCATTCTTCGGAGTACTTCCATAGCGACCACATATAACACTATAGGCTGGCACTAAATTATTACAGCATTTTGTTAAATTTTAAACTATTTTAGAGTGAGATATCCCTCTTTAATTCAAACCAAACTTCGAACAAAAGTCACAAATCCCTCCTACACTCCAACAACCAACACAACACCCTGCTTAGCACTTGAAAGCACCTCCCATTCTTCCCTCATGCTTACGCAAGGCCCCCTTCTCCCTTGGTGCTCATGGCCTTAGGCCAAAATAGGGAATGGACACAAAAGTTTGCATCTTTGTAATGGTGGTGGTGGTTGCTATGTTATTTTATGACAATGGAAAGAAGTTTGAGAAGAAAAGAATAAGTTTCACTACACCAGAAATGTCATTTAGCAATGATTCTGAGCCATTGCAAAAGGATTTTGCAACGGCTTTGAGCCGTTGCAAAATGAGCAGTGGTAAAAATATAACAACGGCTTTTAGCCGTTGCGATATATAACTTCGCAACGGCTTAAAGCCATTGTAAATTTCTGTTTTAGAACGGCTATTGACCGTTGCTAAATTTAGTTCAGTAACGGCTGAAAGCCGTTGTAAAGTCTTGTTGGGCAACTTTGTTAATTCTGTTTTGCAACGGCTCAAAACCGTTGCTAATTGTAATATTATTATTTTTTAAAAATGCATTGCTTTTCCTGACCCCCCTATAGTAACATTCATTTCATTATCATACTCAATATAAACATTTGCAAATTTAACATAATATCACAAAAGAAAGATCATTAAACCAAATTTTTTTCATAGATTCAATACAAAAACCAAACATAACAAATCTTTTAATTACAATGTTCAACAACAATACATAACACTACATAGTTCAACAGCAGCGGCATCAATACATAACACTACAAAGTTCAACAGCTGCAACAACTAGTGTTACGTACTAATATTACAAAAACACAATAAAACCGTATATCAAAAAGTGTTTTTCAAGCTAACTTATATTACAGAAGAACTCACAAAACCATAACTACCTCTTATTCCTCACTTCAGGCTAATCTTTTTCTCTGCATCGTCTGCATTATGAACAAACACGCAATTAGTTAAAGCATAAAGTTAAGTACAAATAAAGTAATGGGAGTATGGTAAATTTCATTAATAAATTGTCTAGAAGTCAAAATATCTTTAACAGCAGCAGTACGTTCATATTGCAGCATTTTGAAATCCAAAAAATGCATACTAATATATGGATCATTACAAGCACACTAGTTCAAAAGCCTTTGGCTACCAAACGTTATAATACTGGATATGCACCAAGTTTCTGCATATCTAAATCAATTCAATCAGATTTATAAAAAAAGTAGAATGGCTCACTTCCATTATATAGTGAATGAGCTTGAGAATCAGACATGTTCCGTTCTCCTAATCTACTTTTGCCTGGCAGCACATTAGACCAACATGGTTGTCTAAAAACATGGTTTTACTGAACTTCCAAAACTAGCCCCTTTGTGAAGAAATCTGAGCGTGTGGTTGTACATAGTAAAATGATATCAGCAGCATACTTGCCAAGTTGCAGCCATATTTCATAACACGTAGCATTAAAGACCAAGAAAAATAAAGCAAAATAGTCTAAAATGCTCTACAATATCTGTGTCTTCTATGTATGGCTGCCAATAATACAAAATATTGTGGTAGTTATTAGAATCCGTAAAAACCGTGAAAAATTAGAACTTTTATCTGACCACAGTTTCTTCTATATTTCTAAAACAAAACAAATCAAATCTCGATTGCACATAACAAGAATGACACCTATGTAACTATGTTTACCTATCTAGTTGCCTAATATGCTGTGAACTTTTAAGAACGGCTTACCCATTCGAAATTAGTTGGCAGTTTGTCAAATGACATAGATATGTGCTATTTTATCCTAGTAACAATTCATATTATGCAGGTGTAAACTACTGCCTAACTAAAGTACCATACACGTTTGAAAACTCATACCAATTATTGACAGAGACTGTAAACTACCGTATAACTTTCAAAATGCTCCCTTAATCGAACAAAGCACAATCTTTGAGGATGTGCAGAATACTGATGGTGAACGGTTGCTTTTCACTACGAATTACAATGGGAAAAAACTTATGAACAAAGTGCCTGATTAAGTTTCATAATTTATAAACAGTTTCTTTTCACCAGGAATTACAATGGGAAAAACTTACGAACAAACAATTTTATATTGGTCCACACAATAATGTAAATAATGCAAACAAAGAATTTTATAACATAATTCTACTGACTGGACCAATAGAACTGCAATATATTGGAAATAAATTTACATGGAGAGGTGGTACAAATTATGCTACTCACGGTAAAATAGATAGAGCCTTCTCTAATATTGATTTTTTTAATGCTTTCCCTCAACTAGTAGCTCAAGCACTGGATAGTTCAACTAGTGACCATTGCCCGACACCGATTGACATCACAAAATTGGAAAACCATAATAATAGAACTCCTTTTATGATAATAATGCTTGGGTTAACATGCAATGGTATTTAAATGTAACGAAACACATCCAATTAAAATTAGACGAAGAACATTGAGTAGCAAGAAACAGTTTACGATGGACAAAGATAAGTTTAAATAGATTAAAATTAGACTATTACCCGATCTCGCGTCTAAAGATATCGAATTGAAATCTTTGGATGACACACAAAACCACCGATTCCAACTTCACCAAAGATCATAGCAAGAGGATGATTTTGTTTGGCTGTGTTCTCATCTGGTAGTAGTATGTTGTCCACAACCAACTTCTCGTGTGTTGGAGGTACAGGCTTCCCATGTATGACGGATGCTGTCGAATCTCTGCATACAGAACCTGTTGTAATGACCTCTAGATCAAAGTTCAGGATTTCACATTTTTGATTTGCCGAACCAGACGAACTCAATGGATTATTAACTTCGTTGTTCAGAAATTTTCCAACAATTTCCTGTCGTGTCCCACTTCCTCCTTCACTGGAAGGAATGTCTGGTATGTGTTTTCCGTTATCCATGTATCCTTTGAACAAGTCGACCAACGACTTCAGTGTACCCTCCATATTGTCCATCCTAGATTTCAAGTCTTCTGAGTCTACTTTGGTCCTTTTGATTTGTTTATGTGCAATAGTAGAAGCCTTTACTTGTGTTCTTGATATCATGGTTCCAATACTGCGAGTCCGGCCCCTTGTATCCTTGCCAAACACTTGTGACAAGATGTCTTCATCCAATAGCAAATCTTCTTCATCATTGTCATTAATTGCTTCCTTCGCTTTTGCAATTTTACTCTAAAATTCGATAATACTTGAGATATTACTATTAACTGATAGGTTACTAATCTAAAATAGTAGACTGATAAAACATGTAAACATATATGTCATAAGCAATCATTATTAATTTATCATCTAAAACAATAGACTGTTTAACTTAGGAAGTAGGAAGAAGTCGAATCTGATATGCTACCACCTTTTTCATGTGAGTTTTCTCCCATACTTGACGACGTGTGATTTCTTTTTCTGGATTTTCACTGGCCTGCAACCAAAAAGGAAATAATTGATTATGTGGAATAATAACCACCTAAAATTTTCAATTGCAACAAAGAGAAAACGATAGATGAGTCAAACAGAACAATGAAAATATTAATACGCAACTATCCATAAGAGTATCAAATAACATATGTGATTCAGAATGTTACGCTATAACATAATTGAATGGTGAAAAATCAAAAGAAGAAAACACGTTACTAAATAGATTTTTCGTGTATGTGATTCAGAATGCTACACACACAATTGACGGTGACATATTGGAAATTTTCTACCTCAGTTTAGAGCAGATAAAAAATGTGTGAACAACAAAGGATAAAAAGAATCACAGAAGATTATGTGATTATTTATTAACATCATATGCGATTCTAAAGGGTAGACTAAATCTTACATGATAGGTTGAGAACAAGGGAAAACTTCGTTTTCAGTAGACTGCATATACTACAAATAATTCCAAATCAAATTACATGGATCACACAAATCTCATCATTTTCCTTATTTCAATCACCACAAGAAAGGAAAATTCATGTTATAAATAGCATGACAAAACCTGAGGACATAAGTGAGGTTCAAAATGTACCATATCAGTTTAATTTTAAGTGCTTTAGGAATTGTACTGATTACAATATTTTCGAAAGTTTTAGTGTTTATAATATGGAGGCCTTCGTATATAGCAAACCGTAGTCCATAAGTTTGACAGAAGATATATTTTCCATAGCGCATGCAATGCATACCCTCACAGATTAAGAAGCTTAATCAGTTATAAAACAAACTTCCAATAAAATATTAATCAAGTGTCATTGAAATTTAGAGCAAACGCTACAAACTAAGAATATTTAATAAAAAAGATGAAACAAACGTACCATTTTATGTTCTACTACAACGTGACTTGTACGACCAGTGTGATGGCCATAGTTGTATAATGATCTGTTTTTTTTGCCTACATCTCTTCTTTCGCGTGCACCGGGTTTTGCTTCGTTTTTCAAGAAACTATCCCAATCTTCTTGGCTGATTTTTGGAGGATAATTTTTCCTCCTCTCTTCATCATTATCAAATTTGTCATAACAGCTTATCCGCAATTCGCTCTTGTATCTCCTAAATGACTCGCACATTTTTTTAAAATAAAACTCTTTTGCATCTGACTTTAGTTCAAAAAAAGTCTGTGAAAATTAAGAATTGCTTGCTTAAAAAAAGCAATGTGGCAAAATATAATAACAGAGAAAACCGAAATTGATATATTTTAATTTACCTGTAATTCAGCCCAAACGTCATCCTTAAATTTTTTGGGTACTTTATCCCAACTTTCATATGAGATTGGTACATACATTCGTACTAATTTACCAACCCGACTGCCTATTTTTCCAGCATTATTTGAAATTGGAGCACCAAATGCGTTTGTCTCAACTTTCTCCGGCTGTGTAGATGATGATTGCGTTATTGAATGGATTGACGCTTCTGCGGCTTCTGACATTGTTACTCTCTTCTATAGCACTATCAGCACCTCCCTACATATATAACAATTTTTTCATTCAGAGGTGTATCTATTTATTGCATTGTTATATACTTGGAATAACAAAAAAGGTTAATAAAAAAGAGAACAATTCAAGCTCAGCAAACAAATAAAAAATAGTGAAACCGGATGCATCATACAAATGCATATAGCTCAGCCTACATATATTACAAAATACAGTGTTTTGGTGTAATTATTTCTTAAGAATAATCCAATTTATCAATAAGCAATCAAAAGAACAAACATAATTTGTGTTTATTTTTATCAGAGGTTGCCGTAGTTTCTCAAAAGAATAAGACTTTGACATTGGTTCTGATTTGGTACTTGAGGAGAATTAGTCTGAATATATATGTCATTGAGGCTTCCAGACATAACTTATAAATTGAAAGTGTTTAGTTTATATTGAAAACAATAAAGAAAGTGTTTAGTTTATATTTAAAAAAACAAAACAAAAATATAAATTGGAAAAAGATATATAGTAAATCTCTTCAAAACATAAAAGATAAAGTTGGTTGATGTTGAATTATTAATGGATGTTTATAAAGTTTAAATTTAGAAATAAGTAAAATCAGAAGTATTATATCCTTAACTCAGCCTCAACAAACTGCGCATACATAATTTGCTAGACATGTGATGCCTAAAGCAATGCAGGGTTGGTGTATGCAAAAGGTGCATCACAGATTAAAAAAACTGAACATACACTAAGCTAAATTGATGCCTAGTGCAATACAAAAGTGTAGAGTGGCATAGAATAAACAATGTGTAGCAATGCCAAGACAATACCATGTAAAAGCGGGGGATTGAAGGTAGTAGTCAAGTTAATCGCTAAACCATTACAATAGCAATTCTACTTTGAATTACTACTACTAGAACATCAAAAACAAGAATCTATGTAGTAGTTAAGCTGCTGCAAAAGCTGTCTAGCTAAAGAGGATATTCCACATTACTTGTGGAATTCAAAGTTCATGGTTACAGGAAAGTTAGGAAACAGCAAAGAATTTGTGTAAGCCTAAATAAATAGAAGCATGCTACACATGAATGAACTGACCAGAATTGAATGCACTAGTGCAGGAAATAGATGGACTAGCATATAATTGAATTGCTAAGCAATGATATATGCTTTTACCATTGATGTGCTTAATTTACATTCCTGCTCTATCATTAATATATTCATACTATTTTGAGCATATAATTGTAAATTCAGTCACGCTTGAAATTCAACTCAATTCAATTAAGAAATACATCTTATATTAACATATGCATTTGGTAAGGTCTTCTAGTTTTTTGTTATCTTCAAAAGCTGATGGATAAGCAGTAGGAAACTCAATGTCATCAACGTTTGTAGTCAACCGTTTTGGTGTGTGCAAAATCACAAACCATCCGGTATTTTTTAAGTCTTTTGAGTAGAACACTTGACTCGCTTCCGATGCAAGAATAAATGGCTCATCAGTCACTTGATCTTTGGTCTTTAATTTCTCTAAGTTAACTATGATCAAGTTTGAAACAGGATCAATCTTGCAACCATTGACCTTGTCTTCGATCTTTACCCAATCACAATAAAAAACTGTTTGTTTAAAGTCGATGTAATCCAACTCAATTATCTCCTGGACAACTCCGTAATACATTGTGTCTGCTTCCTTATAATTTTTATCCTTCCCACTCGCTCTAAATTTTGTAATTGCTCTCATACATACACCGCTGTCTTGTGTTACCATCCGCTCTTCGTAACTTTTCGGGGAAAATGTAAATCCATTCACTTGGTACTTCATATAACTACACGCCTTGAACTTTGGCCCATTCACCAACCGCCAAAGAGTTGAGTCAACATCGTTGGTCTTCACCAACTAAAAAAATAAATCAAAAGTGTGTTCATGAAGGAGTATGATCCACATAAGTACACATGAAATAATTAATAAGATGTAATATATACCTCGCCACGTAACCATAGAGTAAACCTTTGACAAGCTTCCACGGATGTAACCCCACTTCGAGGTTGAGATTTAGTACTTTTCACATAGATGTTATACCTCCTGCGACACACACGTTTCAAAACATATATATGAGTTGATTTACAATAATGTGAATTCGGGAGTTATTCGTGAACTTACTTCTCCCATTCATCCAATCCATCGTACTTATTAAGGATCCATCTACGAACTTGTTCAAACTGCACTTGGGTTAAGGTTATATCTTACCATTACCTAGAGGCATCTCACTAGAAAACTCATCATCCTCGTCTAAAAATGCCTCACGAGTATGTTTATGAGTGCCATCACCTTCTTCTGGCATATACTCCATGCAGTAAAGACTAGCTTCTTGTACGATATATCCTTCTGCAATACATCCTTCAATATATCTTTTGTTGCGCACATATCCTTTATATGTTTTCATTAACCTATGAACGTAATCAATTATAAATAACCAGTGGCTATTTAAACTGAATGATGATGAACAAAACTGAAATTAGTAATTTACCGTTCAAAAGGATACATCCACCTATATCTAACAGGACCGCAAATTAATGCTTCATCGGCTAAATGAACCATAAGATGGATGCTGATATCCAAAAAAGCAGGTGGAAAATGTTTTTCAAATACACACATTGCTTCCACCAAACTAGCCTTTGCTTTTAAAAGATGTTCCCTGTTGATCACCTTTGAGCATAAAATGTTGAAGAATAGACTTATACGATGTATAGCATTACGTAGATCCTTATGTTGTGGATAAGAATGTAGAAGCAATACCAGAAGTAATTGTTGCATTATGACGTGGTAGTCATGCGATTTCATATTTGTTAGTTCAGTAGGATTGATGTTCACATTGTCGTGGAAGTTGGAAGAGAATTTGCTAGGAACTTTCAGGCTTTTCAAAACGGTGCAAAATCGTAACTTCTCTTCTTTGCTCAAGATGAAAGTTGCCTCTGGTATGGTTATTTTATTTGTTTCAGGGTCTTCCATCACCCACAATTTTTGTTTTATACCCATGGTTTTCAAATCCTTGCGTGCGTTGATGCCGTCTTTTGACTTGTCTTTATGACCCATGATTGTGCTATTGAGATGCTCAGTGACATTCTTCTCTGTATGCATAACATCAACATTATGTCGGACCAAATTTGCTTTCCAATATGGAAAATCAAAGAGGATGGACCTCCTATACCATGCCTGAACATTGGCAAGTTCTTCCTCATCGGTTTTCTTTTTTCGTTTTCGACCAATTTCCAGTTTTTTTTACCAACTTTCATCTTGATATTCGCTACCTTCTCTTCAACTTGATAACCATTTAATGGCCATGGAGGACGACGATATTCTTGTTTGTTATTAAAGTTTGTTTTTTCGTCTCGAAACTTGTGTTTGGAAGGAAGAAATCTTCGATGTCCCATGTAACACATCTTCTTACTTTCGGGAAGGTAATAAGCACAAGTGTCTTCCCCACATATAGGACATGCAAAATATCCATGAGTTGTGCACCCCGATAAAGTCCCAAGTGCAGGATGATCATGAATTTCCCACAATACCCTAGCTCTCATTGTGAACTCAGATTTATTAAATGAGTCAAATGCAATGTCTCCTTCCCATAACTGCTTAAACTCGTCTATCAATGGTTGCAAATAAACATCAATATCCTTCCCTGGTTGTTTTGGCCCAGAAATCAACAATGTCAACATTGAAAACTCCCTTTTCATGCACATTGATGGAGGAAGATTATACGGTACGACAATTACTGGCCAGCAACTGTAACGGTTAGCTAGAGATGCATGTGGATTGAAACCATCCGTTGCTATTCCAAGTGTGACATTTCGTGGTTCAGCAGCAAATGTTTTGTCAAAAGAATCTGCTGCTCGCCATTGAGAAGTGTCACATGGGTGATGCATTACAGCTGAATCAGACTTGGCACGGCCATGCCAAGTCATAGCATCTGCTATCCATGGTATAGTATACAATCTCCTCAATCTAGAAATTAAAGGGAAATGTCTCAACGTCTTTTGAGATACTTTGGTGGCTTTTTTCTCTTCGTTGAATGTTGTCTTATATCTTGGCTCATTGCAAATTGGACAAGAAACTCTATTTGCATCATCTTTCCAGTATAAAATGCAGTCATTAATGCATGCATCATAAGTTTTGTAATTCATCCCAACTTGTTTAATCATCTTCTTCATGTCGGAGTACTTTGTTGGTAGTGAGTTACCTTCAGGGAGTAATTCATTTATAAATTCGAGGAGTGCAGTCAAACCATTGTCAGAAAAGCCGTACTGAGTTTTCAAGCTATTCAGCTTCACAATGGCATACAATTTTGTCATCCCCTTTGGACATGAAGGATACAATGGCTCTTTTGCACTATCAAAAAGTGATTTATACTTAGTACTTTGATTGGCCTGCCAATCGACATCAACTGTAGGCGATTCTCCAATATTATCGAGCAACGAACTTGTAGGTTGAAAATGATGAAATCTATCGGCATCATTGACCAGATCTTCCATCCTAGGAAGTTCAGACTCATTGGTACTTATGGCTTGACTAACGGGTTGTTTTTGCTTCCCCGCCAACTCTTCCCCGTGAAAATGCCAAACTGTGTATGATTGAACAATTCCCCATCTAAGTAGATGATAATGAATGTCCTCTAAATTAATCTTCATTTTCATATTTTTGCAATGTGTGCAAGGACAAGAATAGAATTCCTTATTACCACCGTTTTCCACAACGAAATCAATAAACTTCTGCACTCCTTCCACATATCGTGCAGTTCTTCGATCAGATTCTTTCATCCATTGTTTGTCTATACTAGAAGACATACTAACCTGTTATATCATATACGATATATTGTCAATTATTTTTCTATCAGCTCATTATATTATCCTATGACATACACAAACACATAACACGACTCAAACTATTTTGATGTATAAATTCTTATGTTCACTTACATGGAGATCTAGCCCAATGAAAAATAAATATAGATCGTTTTATGTTCACTTTCTTGGTAACGTCGTAGTTCATCTATTAATATTTTGATGACTAATGGCACTGCCATGGTAGCGTCGTAGTGCATATATTTCCTTTAATTTAAAGGATAATTCACTGTCCAAAATCGTGAATATATTTCCTTTAATTCAAATTCATTATTTTTACACCTTTAATTAAAGGATTATCCATTGTCCAAAATCATTTTTTCTTTTAAATTACAGTACAAGAAATGAGCGTCCTTAAAAATGTTTAAATTCAAACCATTTTTTCTTTTAAATAATTGCTTACATATGAGATCGGTGTCCTTTTTTTAGTCCTGGTGAGGAGTTCACATTTTAGTTTAAAATCACATTTGCATTGAGATGTACCTTTTATCAACTTTATTGTACATTTTTTCTGAAATTCCAAGTTTCTGGCTCATAATTGAAATAATGGCACCATAGAAAACTCTCAACACCAACCCACTATTACATGACCTGCAAATAGTTCGATATTAGCTTCGGGAAATGGCATGAAAATTACCTTACACCACACACTTAAAAACAGACTGACACACAAACAAAAAAAGGGTAATACAGGAAAAAAATCTGATAATGCAGTTGCACTGCACTACTGCCAGGTAGAAGTGTATTTGTGCACTGCTCAGTGCTTCTACACTCCTGCAACAGTAGTGAAAAGCACTGCACTGCTGGGTATCAGTGCACAATTGTGCATTTGTGTACTGCACTACTGCTAGCAGTAGTGCCCACGGATAAGCAAGAGTGGAATATGTTATCTGGATTTATCTCACGATCTTAGGTAACATGTTGGATATATAACTAAGAAGTTGCAGAATGAAGGTGTTTGTTTGAGTCAACATTACATTATAGTTGAACAATTCAGGAATTAAATGAAAAGGAAAAGCAGTCTTAGGTAAACATAGAATAATAATAACAGTAGTCCCTGTCATGGTCCTTCGATTGAGACTTGCTTGTTTCCTTTTTTATCAACTTTCTTAGAATTATTATTAAAGTATTGATACATGCACTAATAAAACCATTATTTACTATGTGCTTAGATTTGCTTATTGTATCTTCTACATAAGTGATAACAATTGTGTGACTTTCACTTTTCTTTGTTAATTTTGTTCAGTACTTTCAGTTTAAGAAACCAAAACGACCAAGGTTTCTACACAAAATGCATTTACTCTTCTCAAAATAACTCTTTCAAACAATCAAATATCACACGCCTTAAAAAATAATGTCTTTGCTGCACTTCCGCCTCTTTTTCCCCCAAATAATGGTAAGGAAGGAAGCAAATTTTCGTAAACATATGACCATCTAAATATCAAATGTTATTCATAGTCAAATTATACAAGTTGAATTTATAAAACATTATATATTATCATTTTCTTCGATATAATTCGATGTTTATTCCCAGGTAATGACCCTGCGCAGGAAAAAAAGGGAAAAATAGATAGAGGAATGAATGTAAATAAAATTTAATTATGGAATCCAAGTCATGCATTATAAACAAACTACTTGATCATAGATTAATGAAAATAATAAAATACATTCTAAAGTTGAATGAAGAGAGCAAAATAGTATTCTTCTGTTCTAGTTTCTTTACCTCGGTAGTTATTGCATATTTGCAAACGAAGTGAAAAATAGTCCTATAGTCAAAAATGAACACACATCAAATATAATAAATTTTAAAAGATATTAGTCATAACTATTAACTTACCTCATCTCAAATGAGCAATTTGATTATAATAAACTAAATTCTTAAAACAAGTTTAAAAATGATAGGTTACACCATCCAGAGAAATTAAGAAAAACTTACTGTAACTTATAAAAATGGATAAAACTAACCAAACAAAAAGTAATGGTATATATATTATCTAAGAGTAGACCAAACAAACAAAATCTTTTACTGCTTTCTTTGCAAGTATTTTTTACATTGGATGAGTTTTCCGCACATACTATCATATTGACAATTAAACTCAAATATACAGGCTAAATACAAAGGCCATTAAAAATTCAAGACGCCATACAATTGACACAAGTAAAGTATTATCAAAACATATCCACTGTCAATAAATTTTCAGACATTAGATGGAAATCGTAAAATAGACTTTTTATAAGATAAAAAATATTAACACTAAATCTAGAAAACAAAATATATGCATGGTAAAACATGAACCCAAAATATACCTGAATCGTAATTTTGATTCCCACAAGCACAGCTGCCAAACAAACTAAATTGAGATTCAAATCTGAGTAGATAAGCAAAGCTTTTGAAGCAACAAGCTAAATTGTCTTCCAATTATTGCGGGTACCAAATTCACAGACACAAACTGGTGAATTCACGAAGAAGATGAGAAACGACGCGGGGGCGATTAGGGCACGCGAAGGGAAAGGAACGACGCGGGGGCGATTAGGGCACGCGGAGGGAAAGGAAGGACGCGGGGGCGATTATGGCACACGGAGGGAAAGGAAAGGGAGGGGGGCGATTAGGGCAAACACGATTAGGATTAGGGAAATGAAAAAGGAGGGGCGTACTGTTTTGGATACGGGGGGTTAATACCAACGAATTAGAAGGGAAAAAAATTTAGGAAAACTTTACAACGGCTTTAAGCCATTGCAAAATTAAAACGGCCTGTAGCCGTCCTTGATAGTTTTACAACGGCTTCAAGCCGTTGCGATTCTTCCGCATGGGGACGTTACGAAATTGCCAATATGGTGTAGTGTTTTGATTTATTTTTGAGTTATGAACAAGGAGGAAGACATGAAAAAGAAGATGAAGAAAGAGTAAAAAATGAAAATGAAATAAAGTGAAGAAAATGAGAGGAAGGGGTTTCTTTTATGGAAATGAAAAGTGGAAAATGACTTCAAATACCATTTCCCAAATTAAGCTACTCCTTTCCTTTTAAAAAAACTACTATCCTTTACTAACTTATGCAACCACACTTTTTTTCAGAAACATTATCACATTCTTTTACTTAAGTCCTTTTAGTACTTTACACTTAAAATAAGAAAGAAGTGTCTTTTCTTACTTTGTTAACTTAATTAATTACCTCTTTAATTATACTTACTTTTACAAATCCTTTTTACTTTATTAAATCACTTACTATATGTATAAGTATATGTTACAAAAGTGTACATATGTGTGCAACAATGTTGCAACAAATTTCGTTCGATAAAAAGTCAAAAATCCAAAAAACGATTTTCGATCACATTTCAATTTTTAACGAACTACTTATTTATGTAAAAAAAAATTCCAAAATGAGTTTACCATCACAATTTATTAACTAAAAGAGGGTTATTAGACCATTAAAAACCATTAATTGAATATCTAAAATTAATTAAATATTCACAAATCAGAACGATAAAATTTCGGATCACTACAACAGAGCAAATACTGGATAGTAAAGAAAAGAAGAAACAACAAATTCATTTTTCAATTCTCTCCTCATTCCATTACAGATAACCCTTCTATAATATATTCTAATACATTGACGGGCCTTGTTTCAGCCCAGTTAATGGGTTTAATGCCTATTTGATACGTAACATTCCATCCCCTTTGAAAATAAACCTTGTCCTCAAGGTCGAAGACATGAAATGCGATGTTCTATGGAGTGTTTAGAGATTTCAGTTCATGTCTTGCCTACTCATATTCAACACGATGTATAATGAAAAGCTTTGATTGCTTAAGTAGGAGTTCCAGGTCTTGAACTGAAAACTTCAACAATGGCTGAAGGTGATGGCTCATTCAATGACTAGTAATCTTCAAATACCATTACATGAATTAACTCAAGTTGTTCCTCGGTTTCTCCTACTAAGTGATTCTCTTGATGACTTAGAGAAGTATTCCTACGACTTCTTCGATATTGCATGCAACAATAACTCATAAAACATCATGAGAGAATCCACTGTGGTGTTGACATATCCATAACATAAGAAAGATGCCTTAGTTTCGTGCACACCTCTGAAACTCACCCATTTCCAAGTCCATGCAGTAACAACTAGAATTGTTGAAAATGTTGTATTTAGTTGGAACTTTGAGAACCAAAACATATGCTACTGTTTCTACTGGAGAGTCACACCACACTCTGATTTTTATTTACACGAGATTTTTTGGCACGTGCAATCCATCTGCATATAAAATAACCTTACATAATGATATAAAATCGTAAAATTTTAATATTTTATAACCTTGGTAAGTAAAAGTCCAAAATTATAAATAGAAATATTGTGAATGTTGCGTTGAGATTAGAATTTGAACTTGTGATATAATTTTTGTACCAAAATTTTCATTTGGAAATAAATATTATTTTGAGTAGGATTCGAACTCTCGTTAAAGTTTAATTTTTTATATAGCTTTGATAAATAAAAGTTCAAAATTATAAAGAAAAACATTATGAAAATTTTGTTGAGATTATAATTTGAATTGTGATATAATTTATGCATCAAAAATTTCATTGGGAAATAGGTGACATTTTTGTTTTGAGCAGGATTCAAACTCCTGATCTTCCAATCGTATATAGATCAAAAAAATGTTTCTCTATTCCAATTATTAATAAAGATTTGTTGTGAATTTGACATAAGAGTTGTATATGCACCACAAGCTCATGCTCTGATTCACAATGGATAGGCCACTATCGAAATTTATTGCTTGGAACCTAAGCTATCTTTGCAATTGAGCATTTACTTGACTTTGGAATCATAAACTTCAATAATTAGTCCATCTCTTAAGTTGTTTATAAAAACATAAGTTTCAACAGAACCTGCTTGCAATCGCACATCATCCTCTACAGATACATTTTTCAATCTCAGAACACAAGAGTTAGTCTTTTGCACCACTTCATATAAACTGATGGGCGGTGCGGTTACAGTAAGAAGTCCAAACATTGTTTAATATATTGCATGCTAGTTTGCATATATGCTAAGCTATGCTTGAATTTGGACATATGCATAGAGATACACTTCTCAGCATCAAAGGTATCACCACCCGGATCAAAGATGAATATGCAACATCGATAGACAATTTTACTGCAGAGTAGGAAGTTGTCATGTATCTTACATGCAATCATTGAGCAACAAATATACTCAAAAAAAGGAGGCCATGGAAGCTTATGCTGTTGGAATATTTCGATGATTTGGACCACATATGTAAAATAAAATGTGTTGTGCTATTTTGGTATAAAGCCTAATTAAAATGATCAAATTTTGAATTAAAGCTAAGTGACTTAAAGATATAATAGTCATGGTATTAGTGTGTGGATACCGAGACAATTCTAATTTGTTGAAGGGCCAAATTAGAAATGCCAACATTATAAATAAGAGGTTATGGTCCTCAGATTACACAAGATTTAGTTATCCTTCTAATCTCTTCTATGTAAATAATTCAGATCTAGGGTTTGTGTCAATTAAAAAGAACAAACCAATTTCTTCTTCTTCGATCAACAACTATGGATTCAGGTATGTCTTCCGCTAAATTATTTATTTCTTCTAATTTCTTTTCAATCAAATCAATATGGATCACCAATTTAAATCTAGGATTTCATTATTAATCAATCATAAAGTACATTGAAATCCTAACATATACAAGTTTAACCGATGAGCTAACATTTTGTTGAACAAGTTATATGCAAGAGCTGATTTTGTTTTTCCACATCCTATGTTGACATATCCATTAAACAAGCAAAATGTACTTTCTAAATCAATCACTTTCAGCGTCACTTTACTTGTATAGTAGTGAATGTATTAACCATACCACAAAGGAAACTCAAAACATGGTTTATAATCCAATCCCTCTAATACTTGCCTTGGGAATTCCAGATTAGTACTATGCTTCTTTTCATCTTTATTAATAACCAAACAATTTTCCATATGAATTTCAGGTGTAGTTAAAGCAACTGGGTGGATCATTGCATACCTTCGATTTAGTTGGAGAGATGATTGAGATTGAGCTTGTAGCTTGAGAACTCTTGGACATTGTATGAATAAAAATTCTAGAGTGAAGAGTTCATTGCCTATAATCTATCTTGAACTCTATCAACGATCTCAGTCATCCGATGAAATTCTTTCTTAATGAAATTTAGATCAGATTTACAACAAACTTGACATATCCGACCAAAACTCGAAAAGAAGCAGAAGGCCCGTTCGAACTGAAATCGGATCTGATATTAGATTTGTGTTCAAATCTAAGATTGAATGTTTAATAAGATTTGAAATTGCAAGGACTCGTTGGCTCTGATACCATTTGCAAGGATCCAAAGTGATTTTAAATCGTGTAATTTGATGTAGTGGAAAGAGAAGGATCAAAAAAGATGATATGAGGAATAAAAGGGTTTAAAAGAAGAACTAGCAGAACAAATACTGGATAGTTAAAAAGAAGAAGAAAAGTTGCAACAAATTCATTTTTCAATTCTCTTCTTATTTCATTAGACAACCCTTCTTTAATATATTCTAGGCAAATTTTATTTCAACAACAATAATTACTTAGTAGCCTCCTACAATAAATAAAATTTTAAAGACTAAAATACCATAATTTCTAAATCAGTGAAGAAAAATTTTAATTTTTCACTACTAGCTGATGGATTTTGAAGAAGAGAATGAATTGTTAACGCAATCACAGCATGTAATTCAAAAAAAAAATTGATTTTTTTTAAATTTTTTGCAAATACAATCGTAGACTGTCGATTACAGAGATTAGTGATAATTTACGCAGAAGATATACTAGGTTTCTGCCTTAATCGCGCAAACAATTGCGTGAATTTTTACACATCCACTCAGAAAGTCTACGTGGTATTGACACGAACCACGGAGTCACCAGCTTGAATGGTAGTTCATTTTGTTTTTTTTTTCTGTTTGAACTTTTAAGTGTTTGCACGATGGGAATGTAGTTTTGAAAATGGTAGGATACTAAGTAATTTTTGGGGCTACTAAGTAAATTTTTGGAGGCTACTAGGCTACTAAGTAATTTTTGGATTTACAAACTTTTTTAATTTTTGAGGGCTACTAAGTAAATACTCGGATTGAAATAGAATTTGCCAACATTCTATTACATTGATGGGCCTTGTTTCAGCCCAGCTGACGGGTTTGATGCCTATTTGATAGGTAACTCATAGGATCGTTTAAATTTGGCCTTGACGCATTTTCATAGAGGAAAAAAAACAGAGAGATGCTCTCATAAACATAGCATGCGAAACAGAAGAAACTGAATTATTTGCAATAATTTGTAAATCGCAATAGAATCATTTATATTGTATTCCATAATCAGTTAAAATATTTCCAATTATATCAAATATCACAAAGTATATATGTATATGCTTCATCTTTTAGCAGTATCAATAACTAACCAATCCAAACAAATAAACTTTACAAAAAAAATCAATTGCCCAGATGTAGGGTCATATAAAAAGAAAGGCAAAAAATTGCCAATATTCTATCCCATCGAGGATCTAGTCAAGTTTCCTTTTATTGTATGTCATTCCTCATATACACAAACAAATGGATTCTTGCCATAGAAAGATGATATATTGTTCTTTGCCTTGTGCACAATAATAGCAATGCATTGGTTTTGGAATTGAGTGAGGAAGAAATATTGTATTATGGCATGCCTTTATCACAAGCAACCGTTCATTTCCTTTAACATTTGGTATATTACCTTCCGATTCCCAGTACTTCATCTTTCTTCCCATTTTCTCCGATATTAAAGAAGAAAGTTGTATTAATTAACCTTCCATTTGAAAAGCTTAGATCATGGCCAAGTTGTTTCAGTTCCAAATCTTGCTTGGGCTCTTCCTCTATTACTCCTTCATCGGTATTGTTTTCTTTTCCTGATAATGAGACTTGTAGCCGTAATGGGTAGGGATATATCTGCATTACAGACTTACCCCATGACACGATCAAATTAGTTTTAGTAACTGTATTAATTTTCTATTCATCATTAGTACGAAATGAAATTCAGTACAGTAACTTTTACATTGTCTAGCATAAAAAATCAGGAATGAAACAATGGTGCCTGATCATTTTGTGAAAATTCAAATGTCTGATTATTCTCAACAACGTGTCCAGGTTTTATGAAAGTGGATGCATTTACGGGAACATACGGGGTAAACTATGGAAGAGTAGCAGACAACATCCCAACACCAGAAGCCGTAGTGACCCTCCTAAAAGCATCCAAGATCCAAAACATCAAAATATTCGACGCAGACCACAGCGTGCTAACTGCATTCAAAAACTCAGGTCTCGAGATAATAATCATGGTCCCGAACGAGCTTCTAAAAGACATGAGTGTGAACGAAGACCTCGCCATGCAGTGGGTCAAAACAAATGTGGAACCCTTTATGCCCGATACCCTCATTCGAGGGATCGCTGTTGGCAACGAGATTTTAGGTGGCGCAGATCAAGGAATATCACAAGCCCTGTTAGGTGCCATAAAAAACATATACACTGCCCTAGACCGCCTCCAACTATCAAACCAAATAGAAGTCTCCACCCCACACTCTGAAGCCGTTTTTCAGAACTCATACCCTCCATCCTCCTGCACGTTCAAGGACGACGTCTTTGTGTACATGAAGCCGATTTTAGATTTCTTTTCAATGACCGGTTCACCTTTTTACATCAATGCATATCCATTTTTAGCGTATAAGAGCGACCCAGAACATATTGATATTAAGTACGCGTTGTTTGAGCCGAACTCGGGGATATACGACGAGAAAACAGACTTGCATTACGATAATATGTTTGAAGCACAGATAGATGCGGCATACGCGGCGCTTGAGGCGGCCGGGTATGGGAAGATGGAGGTGATGGTGTCGGAGACGGGTTGGGCTTCGAGTGGGGATGCAGATGAAGCTGGGGCAGATGTAAAGCACGCACAGACGTATAATTCTAATTTGAAGAAACGACTTTCGAAGAAGAAAGGAACGCCAAGAAGACCTAAGGTGCCTGTGAAGGCGTATGTTTTTGCTTTGTTTAATGAAAATTTGAAACCTGGACCAACGTCTGAGAGGCATTTTGGGCTGTTTAATGCTGATGGAAGTGTTGCTTATAAGATGGGGTTCACTGGGTTGACTTCTGATGCTAATTCAAAGGTAATTGATGTGCAGTTGTCTTCTTTCGATCTTAACATCTTTAGATAGACAATAAAGATACACGTTCCAATAGAGGATAATCGTCTAGTAATGATTTTATATGTTATAACACGTATATGTATTATTGATGCTTTGAATATGTACCTGTAGGGCGTTCAAAGCTTGTTGGTTCTTGGCGGTTGCTTGCTTATTCTGCTTCTTGGGTTGATGTGATTCGAACGAGGTTTGAAGCTTGAAAATATCTGCACTCGCAATCCATCAGATCGAAAGTTGTGTACATTCTTTCACACGGTCTATGAATTGAACCTGTACAGATTGTTTCGTTCATGAGCAACACTTTTTACCGCACCATTTGGATATTCAATGCACATGATAATTAGATATTTAATTTGGTGGTTGAGCTCAATTTGTAGTTTGTAAAGGCTTCAGATATATTGAATACAGCAAATTATTCCTATGAAAACACATTCATTTTAAACATAGAACGGGCCATTGCACACTTTGAGTTATCTGCCTCCGCTGAATTTTACACTATTTTTTGCCAAATGAATCAACTCAGTTTTTAGCATTTAATGCCATATAAGTCTAAACTAACTGCGTTCAACTAAGTTCCAGCTATTCCTTCCACAAATCCAAGTTACAAGACCATTAGTATTTTCAGAAAAAACTCACGCTAGTTCACTAAGGTCAAAAGTCTTTGGCTCAGTCATATAGATATCAACATTTCAACAAACAGCGGGTTTACAAAGACCGGATTGATTAAAATCTATAGCTATGTCATAAATAAGTTGGTTGGTTTGGTTAACCAACTAATAAACATCCACGGTTGGAATATGCTAATTAAGAAAGCAAAAAGAGCTACAATGACATATTTTCAGATACGCTCTGTGTGGTTTATGTATGTATTTTTAGAAGCTTATAAACATCAGCAGAGTTTTAGTGTTAAAGAAATATAAGACGACAAACATTATTTACAATATATTAGTTCAACAACAACAACAACTAAGCCATTATTCCCAAACAAGTTAGGGTCGGCTAGAGATGAAACCCAAAACTAAATGAAAAAATCAATTTAAAAGTTATAATAATAACAATAGCAATAGCAATAATAAAATGAAATCAAATAAGTAAATTAATAATAATAGCTAAGTAAAGTAAAATAAAATAAAAATATATATGTATATATATTTATAAGAGGAATGATAATAATAATACTAATAGGGATAATGATACTAATAGTAATATTGATCAAAGACTAAACCTACGTTTTAGGCTCATGTTTCCTAGTCCTATAATCTAAAACTTATAAAACTCAACGCTCATGGTTCTGGTACGTGAATCGCTAACTTCCACTCGCTTCGATCCGTCACCAGCTCTTCGGATATACCACAATCCTTCAAATCTCTTTTTACTACTTCCTCCCATGTCAACCTTGGTCGACCTCTACATCTTTTTGGACATTCAACACGGTCTATAATTCCAACACGCACAGGTGCCTCGGGCGGCCTTCGTTGAAGATGTCCAAACCATCTTAAGCGATGTTGAATTAGTTTCTCCTCAATTGGTGCTACTCCAAGTTTATCACGTATATCATCATTTCTAATTCGGTCCCTTCTTGTATGACCGCAGCTCCATCGTAGCATACGCATCTCTGTTACGCTTATCTTTTGGACGTGTTGGCTTTTAGTAGGCCAACATTCTGCACCATACAACATCGCAGGCCTGATTGCCGTTTTGTAGAACTTTCCTTTAAACTTTTGTGGGATCTTCCTGTCACAGAGAATCTCAGACGCTTGTCGCCATTTCATCGATCCCGCTCGAATTCTAAAACTAACATCTTCATCGATCTCACCATTATACTGCAACATTGATCCTAGATATCGAAATGATTCCTTCTTGAAAACTATTTGTCCAGCCAGAGTGACATCTTCATCTTCCGACCTGACACCGCTGAACCCACACTTCATATACTCTGTTTTAGTTCTGCTAAGCCTAAAACCCTTTGATTCTAAAGTCTGTCTCCACAGCTCCAGTTGTCTATCAACCTCAATCATACTTTCATCAATTAGCACAACATCATCAGCAAATAGCATACACCAAGGAATCTCACATTGTATACCCTTCGTAACCTCATCCATCACTAGAGCAAAAATGTAGAGGCTCAAAGCTGACCCTTGTGTAATCCTATGTTAATGGGAAAGTCACCGGTTTCACTATCGCATTCTCTGACACTAGTCACAACATCATCGTACATATTCTTGATAAGTGTAATGTACTTTGTTGGGACTCTCTTCTTTTCCAGGGCCCACCACATCACCTTTCGCGGTACCTTGTCATAAGCTTTCTCCAAATCGATAAATACCATGTGTAGATCCTTCTTTTGCTCTCTAAACCTCTCCATAAGTTGTCTTATCAAGAAAATCGCCTCTGTGGTCGACCTCCCGGGCATGAAGCCAAATTGATTTTTTGAAACACTTGTCATTCTCCTTAGTTTATGCTCAATGACTCTCTCCCAAAGCTTCATTGTATGACTCATAAGCTTAATTTCTCTGTAGTTTGTGCAACTTTGGATATCTCCTTTATTCTTAAAAATTGGAACTAGTATGCTTTTCCTCCACTCATCTGGCATCTTGTTTGATTTGAAAATATTATTGAACAACTTAGTTAGCCATGCTATCCCTGCATCTCCAAGGCATCTCCAAGGCATCTCCACACCTCAATGGAGATGTCATCAGGCTCCAATGCCTTGCCTGCTTTCATCCGTTTTAGTGCCTCCTTTAGCTCGGATTCTTGAATTCTCCGAACAAAATGTCTGCAAGTGTCATCAGAAGATTCGTCTATCTCGATCGTAGTGCTATCACCTTCTTCATTAAATAGTTTGTCGAAATAACCTCTACATCTATTTTTTATCTCCTCGTCCTTCACCAAAAGTCTATTATTATCATCTTTGATGCATTTAACTTGGTTGAAATCTCTTGTCTTCCTCTCGCGGAGCTTAGCTATCCTACAGACGTTTTTTTCACCCTCTTTCGTACTTAGGTTATGATATAGATCTTCATACGCCCGGCCTCTTGCTTCACTTACCGCTTTCTTTGCGTTCTTCTTTACCACTTTGTACTTTTGCATGTTGTCCTCGCTCCTGTGATGATGTAAGCACTTATAGCATTACTTCTTCTCTTTGATAGCCTTTTGCACATCACTGTTCCACCACCAAGAATCTTTAGGTTCGCGTTTATTTCCTTTCGCTATCCCAAACACCTCGGTAGCCACTTTCCGAATGCGTTTTGCCATCTCATCCCACATGTGATTTACTTCTCCTTCCATATTCCATGCCCCTTCTACCATCACTCTATCCTTAAACACCCGTGAGGCGTCTCCTTTGAGCTTCCACCATTTCGTTCGACTAGTCTTGGCTCCTTTACCCTGTTGAACACGTATTCGGAGACGAAACTCGGATATCAAAAGTTGATGCTGTGAGACGACACATTCTCCAGGTATGACTTTGCAATCTACACAAACTCATTTGTCATCTCTTCTAGTAAGTACAAAATCAATCTGGCTAAAGTGTTGACCACTACTAAAAGTAATTAAGTGTGACTGTCTCTTCCTAAAGAAGGTATTAGCTATCATGAGGTCATAAGCAATAACGAAATTCAATATTTCTTCTCCTTCTTGGTTTCTATCGTCATATCCAAAACCATCATGCACTCTCTCAAACCCCCCACTAGTTGTACCAACATGGCCATTGAAATCTCCTCCTATGAAAAGTTTTTCGCTACTAGGCACATCCCTAACCATGACATCTAACTCTTTCCAGAAATTCCTCTTGACGACTTCACTTAGACCTACTTGTGGGGCATAAGCACTAATGACGTTCAGAATCATATCACCCACTACCAGCTTAACTAGGATGATCATGTCCCCTTGTCTCCTAACGTCGACCACTCCGTTTCTAAGGTTCTTGTCAATTAAAATACCTACCCCGTTCTTGTTACGCTCTTTTCCCGTGTACCATAACTTGAAGCATGTGTTCTCCACCTCCTTCGCCTTTTGACCCGTCCATTTGGTCTCCTTCGTCTTTTGGCCCGTCCATTTACAATATATTAGTTGAGAAAAATAAAAATAATTATTTTTCACAATCTATTATTCACCTTAGAAGCCTGCATTTCTTAATATGAATATGTTTTTTCAATGCATATACCGCACTTGGATGCAGTGTTCTCTAAGGATAATACAAAAGAAGCAGGCCGGACAAATCATGAATTTGTTGCGATAATAATCAAAAATGGTTTGACCCACAGGTCAAACTATGTGAAGAAACATCACAATTCTCCAGTACTTGTTTGATCGATCCCTCCATTTATATGAAAAAGTAAAAAGCACAATCAAAAAAACACATGCCTTCCCGTAAAAAAATAATATAATGAATAAATTCTAATATTGTTCCAACTTCCAATACATATGTTTGTCTCCAACATGTGCACGATATGCATATAACATGAGATACACATATACTACAGTCTCGAGAACTATTTGTAAATAGTGTTAAAGCATCTAAAGGCCTTGCAATAGATACCTAGACATGTATATAATAACCATATTTAAAAGTAAAAAAAAAAAAAAAAGAAGAAGAAGAAGAAGAAAAGAGAAGGTGTGAGCCAAAACCACGGCTATAAGAAACAATAGTAGGAAATATTGTCAATTTTAAACTCTACGCTGGAATTCACATCCAAATATGTAAACTCCATAGTCAGAGAATGGACAATTGTCATCAGCTAACTCCATAGGATAACAATATTACATTTGGGTTATCACAAAATAATAATTAAATAAAATAAATTAAAATAATTGAAAGCCATCGTTTGAATAAAATTTTATAAATCAAGTTGAATGCAAAATTCAAAAAAATTAAATGATGCAAATTGAATTGAATATTACTTCACTTCTTAAATAAGAAAATCAAATATAAAATGCAAAAAATTAAACTACAAGATACTAATGGAAGTATTTGAATTAATTAAAAGCATAAAGAATAATTTGACTCTATGAGACAGAAGACCAATCAGAGTATACCAGAGCAAAGCAGATTGGAGAACTCCAAGGTCAGCAGAAAGTATAAAGGCAACCGCGATCAAGCTTATTGGAGAACCGGTGATTTCAATTTAATCGGATGAGCAACTTGCAATTGAAGCCCAATTTTTGTGTAGAGAAAATGGCGGAGAAGAAAATTGGAGGGAAAAAATGGGAAAGAAAGATTTGCAGGATATAAAGGTATTTTGACTTCAAACTGTTTAATTTAATAAGTCTATAGTGAAGCATACCTCCCTAACATTTGATCCAATTATAGTGTGGATAACTGGCTAAACTTGATTAAGGCTAAAATCTATGGATGATCTTTAAATCTGAGGACTATAATTGGGGAAATGAAGAGATTCGTAAAAAATACACACGTCACAAAAACAAAAGCAATGAAATGTTTTTGATTTGGTATGTGAATTTTTTAGGAATCTTTTCTTTTTCCCAAACCACACATTTATATCTCATATAAATAGTATATGATCAAACACATCACCAAACCATTTGACAATGTGCTGAGTTATTTCTTTTAATATATTTATATAAGATTTAGTATATTAATCATTCACCGTGAAACTATTCTCAACACGCTCAAGGTGTATCCTAAGCCACACAAGCGAACAATGTGTGGCTTGTGATCATGTATGACGGATAAACAAATACATGGATTGAATCTGCTATGATATCATATTGGAGAATCACTTACAATTGCAAAAACCAATTGGTATTTTGAGAGTGATCTTTTAATACTTAACGATATCCAACATATTAATTATCCGATGAGAGACCGTTCTCGAAAACAGTAGGAAAACAAAATATAGTTATTCAATAAGAAGGATAATTCTATAATCTTCATTAGTGTGAAGTAATACTGGACAACCATTTTATTAGTCAATTGACAACTAGTACTATACGATAGATAGTTTAACAGGATATGCAGTTCAACAAACACAAAAATGTAGATACTTAAAAATTCATTAAAAGGTGATTATATGGTCACAAAATTGTTTTAACGAAAAGAGATATTTATGTCAGTAGAAATATATTGCATAATTACGGGAAAAAAAATCAATACTTCCAACGTGGTTAATTTTTTAACTACTGTATAAGATAAATATGTTTCGTACAAATACCGATTAGGTTATTTTCTGTAGACTTTGGAACATTATATCTGTATATACTATATATTAAGAAAGGTAACTTTTGTGTATAAAATTTTGGCTTTTTGAAAATACTGATATTCGTTGAATATCCTAAATTAATGGAGAAAAGGCTAAACTTTTAAAGCGGTTATAATAAAGTATTTTTGTGCCACATGTAAAAGTAATTAATGTTCATATTTATCCTCTATACTAAATTTTAGTATATTATCAAACCATATTATCTTTTTGAAACCCTTGTGCTCTAATAGAAATATTCATTTTTTGAATATCTTTGGTAATTATAACAAAATATTTTCTGTCCATTTTTCTATCTTCTTTATAATTCAATATTTTCATGAACTTGCATTATTAAAAAAATCACTTCCTAAAAAAATGGTTCTTCTTTTGCTGAATAGATTTGTGCTTTCCTTTTAACGAAAACAAAGTTTACACTTTGAATTAGTATTTATTAGAAACATTCTTAAAAATTGGACTATTATTGTGCTCAAGCTCTAATAATTTGTACTTGAAAACATTTAAAAGGGAATGGAACCATCGATACTTTTGGGATCAATTCTATTTGTAACCCAGAATATCATATTGCACATGCATTTTTGAAATTAATTCAAGGACAAAATCACCTTTCCTGATTACAATTACAACAATAACATTTTCATTCTTAATCCATTCAATGAAAACCATAAATAATTGGAAAAAAAAAAGGTAAAACAGATCTTATCAAATTTGACCATGAAATTGGACTGGCAAAAAAATTATAACAATGTTTTTTCTTTTCTTTTTGAAATTGGTAATTTCTACTGCAAATAAGACGAGATACGATACAAAGGTTCAAACACATGACAATTAATGCAGCTGAAAAAATTTACTAAAAAGCAAGATAAAATACCACAATGTACACAAACAATGAAAATAAAAGAAAATCAGTATAAAAGAAAATCCGCATAAGACATGGCACACAACACAAGACTCCAACTAAACAGCTGACAACTGAAAGCAGAGAACTCTATCCATGTCGAAACAACCAAAACGATCTCATGATGTTTAAACAGATGCTGATAGACCTCTTCCAGCAAGGATTGGCACAAAACGACAAAAGAGACAAATAGTAGTAGTGGTAGTAGCAAAAAAAATTTGAGTAGAAATCATTGTGCAAGATTCTAGGGTTTGGATAGTTAATTTGAAGAATGAAGGATGAAGATGTAAGTGTTACATTGCAAGTTTTTTGAAGAGGTAATGATGGTGTTGTAATTTTTGTGTGTAAAAGTAAAGTAAAAAATTATATATTTTGATTTGTTAAAAAAATTGTACACATTGTGATTTTTGATCTTTAAATAGATTTTACACACACACACAAACACACATACACACATACACACACACGCACACACGCACATACATACAAACATACGTACATATATAGCAATTGAACCATTGCTTTTTAAACAAAAATTCTTTGCCCATGGGCTTTGGTGATTGCTGAAGGGAGATATAAAATGTTATGGGAATGAATTTTTAAAAAGGGAAACCTCAAAAAAAAAAAAAAAATATAAGAGGAACATATGTATTCATAAACGTAATAGTGGTAATACTATTAAGATAAAACCAACCTTAGTTACATATAGTTCCTTCAATTCCTTTCAGTACTATCATTTTCCTGCTCAAATAAGTCGATAACCGCAACTCCGATCCAATTGTTACAGTCATGGTACCATTCTCTCGTTTAGATGGCCAACATCCAGCAATTCCTTCGCTCGGTCCTTAATACTCAATCTTCAATTCTTATCTCCACTTTCAATTATTATTTTTAACATGTCAAAATCCGTTTGTCATGTATGTGTGCGCGCGCGCATATACAAAGATTTTTATTAGAACTATGTGTTGGAGCTAAATCATAGCTATAGCAAACGATTAGTCTTTATTATTTGAAAAAGATAAAAATATAAATTATACTGCAGTTTTTTGTCTGAGTAAAGTTAAAAATTATACTGCAACTATGCCCAACTCATATTTCCCTCGTCGTACAAATTGTGCTAAGGAAAGCGTTGACTATTCATCCTAATACCAGTTATTAGACAATTAAAACCAACTAAATTTACTCCAAATACCAAATCTATTCGATAATATTATGCTGAATGAAAATAGTTCTTATTGTTCAGTAATTCACTGAGGAATGAAGGAAAGATTCTGGACGACACACTGAGCAAAATTTTCTTATTCATATAATCAACATTTGATAACAAAATAACTACTATTATGCTTTCTCTTTTATTATTTTTTGGATCACCTAGCAAACCAAGTTTTGCTTATAAACTCTAGGGAAGCATGTCTATCAAAAACATACTCCGGGTGCTTGTTACGGAGTGCTCAATATTGAGGTTCGAACTTGTGATCTTTTGTCTCGCAGTCCGGACCATCAACCAATTGAGCCAACCTTATTGACTAGTATTATGTAAAATTAGTGTTAGAAAGAATCATGATGCCCTTAGCAAAACTCTTTTTTATTCACATAATTGAGAATATAGTATTATTTCAGCTTTACAGTATTAGCCATATGATAGCGAATAACTATAGATGGTTCAGTATTTTATCACTACTAGTATAACAATTGACCAGAAGGTGCTCTGTTCGTTAATTTATCATGAATATGATAGCGTGGCTGGTATAATCAGAGCCGAATAAAATAAATTAAGTTGCTTTAATTTGGTTTTGTTTTTGAAGTTTTTCCACTTTCATTCAGTTTGCAATGCCTTTCTTCCTCAAAACCAAGTACACCGTACAAATGGTCTCCTACATCAAAGTCTTTGTACTTTGCATTGAAAGTAATGAAAGTGGATTTGAATAATTTTTGAAATTCTGTGCAAGATTACCACAATTGATATAGACGTATGTATTCTTTCTTTGTGATATTTATAAGATGATAAGTAGTTCAAGAGCCTGTCGACTTTTAAGAGCAAAAACGATGAGAACAATAAACAGGATTATATGTCGATAAAATATCAAATAGCTCTGTAAATTCGATTTAAACTACTGAACCACTTGAAGATGTTAAATGATGTACTATATGCAGCTGTTGTGATCTAATAAGAATATTTGAAAACACTGATTGAAGTGCTAACAAATGGGACAGTCCTAACCGTACAATCAACTACAGATAAATGACATAGTCATTGAAATGTTGAGGAGTTCCTACTTGAAATTATAGTGCTTTAAGATGAATAATGTAACAATAAGATATATTGACAAATAGGAGGAAAAAACAACATGTTTCCTTGCTGTAAAAATCAATGGTTTTATAGTTTCATAATCAATCAATTCATCTCTTAATAGCACAATGTCAATCGTCAAATTAACTATGGATAAATGAATATATCACTGAAATATTATAGAGTTTCTACTTAAAATTACAGCGCTTCAAGATGAACCATGTAGCAAAAAAAGATTTTGACCTATAGGATGAAAAAGAACATGTTTCCACACTGTAGAAATTAAAGATTTTGTAGTTTCGTGATCAAGTGATTCATCTCTTTAATTTGCTCATTAAAGGATCATCTAAGTAAGAGTAATTAAATTGTAAATTATGTTTCAGATATTGTGATGCATCCATAAAAAAAGTGCCATTGCCATGCCATAAGTCACTGATGAGAAATTTTGGGATTATAACACAATCTCCTATATGCTAATTGTGATACTAAACATAATTCTCCATAGTTCATTTAGTAGACTTGAAATAGCTAATTAGAAATACATCTATATCGACATGCATAAATAAAATCAAATAAGTTGTTGAAGACTGAAGAAATTGATCATACATATCTAAACTATTATAACACTATTTCAAAATGATGAAACTGGATAGATATAAGAACAAGCACCATGAGATAACATGCAATCATAAAGTGAATGATGCAAAATTTTGCGCTCTAAGAGATATTAATAACGTAAAATGATATATTTGTGGATTGTTACTTCTATAATGTTTGCAAAAGAGAATCGAGGCTTTTTTGGATCAATTAAATTTTATGTTAATGTATCAAGTTGTATACAATGATCAATCTCTTTTTCTTCTTCTTTTCTAATTAAAAAAAATAGATCAAAAAGAAAATAAAACCATATTCGGCATAAAATTTTGAAGTTCTAATTCCAAATGCATAAGCCCAAATTACTATGGATTAAAATAGACTATGGAAATGATTAATTTAGCTCACGATGATTTTCTATGTCAAAATGGAGGATGACATTTGGGACTATTGGTTAGGTAATTGGAATTTTCGGTATTTAGATTTTAATCCGAAGTGAACTAGCTGGATCATTAAACTGAGAAGAGGCATATAATAAATCTAAGTTGAAGTTTCAATTTTTAAGCATGCATACCTGTTAATACCTATTCTTGAAAGTGGAAATTATGATCCGCTCCTTATTTTCAAAATTAATACTTGAAAAACCTTCTCAAAAACAAGTTTCACAATAGTCAAAATTTCTAACAAAAATATGCATTTTAAACTGCATATATATGCGCTAGAATTGCAAATATATGCAGTTCTGGCTGCAAATATTTGCAGTTCTACCTGCATATATCTGTAAAACGAAAATTTGTAGTTCTGCCTGCAAATATATACAGTTCTGACTGCAGATATTACAGTTCGTTTGCAAATATATGCGGCTTAAACTGCATACTTTCGCTGCAAAAGTTGATGGGGGTGTTTCGTGAAACTTTTTTTTTTGAGAGAGAGCAGAAGTGAATTTTGAAACTTTTTTGGTATTTGAAAAAATGTCCCTTCTTGAAATGTATGGTCGAAATATTGTAAGCTAACATTGAAACCTGTGATGGAATATTATTATATATAATATGACTTTGTTAATGTTGATAATTATTAAACTGTATTGTATTTTAGTTTGGTTATAATTGATGTATATGCTTTTTACCTACCTTATCATGCCTAAATATAGGTACAATGTGTCAATGGTATAAAATCTTCTATTTCTATATATTAACACTGTTAGAAATTAATACCTCAATTCCATGTCGTAGTAGCAGATAGAGAAGGCAGAAGCTCGTCGCCGATGAAGGAAGAAGAAGCCCAAGACTCGGAGCTAGGTTTTGCTGAATCAATTACTTAGATCAATGTTGAGATTTGAGGAAGAAGAAATCTAGTTCGGTGATTGAAGAAAGGATTGTGAAGCTAGGGTTTTGTTCGGCAAAATGGAAGTGCCGGACGAGAAATCTCGTCCGGTGTTGCTTGGATTTGCCGCTCCAGATTTCTAGAGCGGTGACGACTTCGATCGGTAAAAGTTGGAGGAGTTCGTTCAATGGTGGAAGCATGAGAAGAGTTGCCGCTTCAGATTCGGGTGGAAGTATTTTCGTTCGATAGAAGGGAACACCGAACCAAATGTTTCATTCGGTGCTCTGCCGAACCAAGTAGTGCCGAACCAAATATTTGGTTCGGTGTTAGAGCATGCCGAACCAAATGCCAAGCGCCGTATGCCGACCAAACTGTGCCGGTCCAGATGGATGTCGAACCAAAACCCAGAACTGCTATATAGCAGCTACCCCTCCTCATATCTTCAATCTATAAATAATTAAGCTTTTGGACAACAATGCCAGCCATCCTAGAGAGTTGAAACTCTGCAAGATTTTGTCTGTATTGTTATTTATTCTTATATATAGTCTCCAAAAGTGTATTAATCTCGTAGCTCTAATTTTTCAGTGATTAATAAAATTTTCTCTCCCCAAGTGGACGTACACTGCATAGCGGTAGTGGAACCACTATAAATACCGGTGTTATTTATTTTTCTGCATTGCATAGATCTGTGACTGTCAGTTCTGGTGTTTATCTCTGTTTGTTTCGTCTCACTACAATCACGATCCAGTTGTTTTCCGCTGCGTTGGGTTTTTTATTCCCTTAGACTGATCATCTGAAGAGATTTTCCCCAACAGTCTAGTATCGGAGCTGCAAGGTTGATTGAGGAGTGTTAGATGCTATGGCAGGAGATGAAGCAACTACAGTTGTTACAAGACCCTATACTAGATGGATGTATATTGCGTCAGGATCACAGTTGGCAATTGAGAAATGAAATGTGGATAAAGACTTCGAGAGGTGGCAATGGAGGATGAAGGATGTTCTAGTGAGGAATGAAGTCCATCCAGTAGTGTTTGCCCCTGAGGAGTTGACGGCTGACATTTCAGTCGCGGAAAGGAAGGAGATGGAGAAATGAGCGTTTACTACTTTACAACTAGCTATGAGAGAGAATGTTATCTCAGAGATTAGCAGTGAGATCACTGCTAGGGACATTTGGACCAAGCTAGAAAATCTCTACTTGAAGAAATATCTGACTAACCGTCTAATATTGCTGAAGGCATTTTTCACCATGCGGATGAGAGAGGGTACTTCAGTGAAGAAACATCTTAATTTCTTTGATGGTCTCGTGATGAAGATGAAGACTGTTGATTTGAAGATGAATGAGGAGCAAATGACAATGATTCTTTTTGTGTTCTCTTCTGGAGCGTTACACAGGTTTCGCTAAAAGTCTTATCTTCGCTAGGGACACATTGACAGTGAAAGATGTGAAGTCAGACCTTCTATTTGAGGGCTTGAGAAATCAAATGAAAGAGACAAGTGAAGAAAGTAGAGGTGGAAGTAGTAGTCACGGCCTGTTTGTTGAAAGAGGTAGAGATGATAAGAAGAATTGGCACTCTAGAGGGCGTTTCAAGTCCAGGAAGCCCGGTAATGGCAGGAGAGGAAAGTCTAAGGACGGGAAGTGCTTTATCTGTAAAAAACCTGGTCATTGGAAAAAGGATTGTCCAAATTTAAAGAAGGAAGAAGACGGATCTTCATCATTTGCGGTGGAGAAGTCTGTATCTGACGATATGTTGTCTACAACAGTGTCGGATGTCTCAGACCATTGGGTGCTGGACTCGGGGGTGTCTTTCCATATGACGCCTAATAAGAATTACTTCAGTTCTTTCGTTGGACGAGAGGGAAGCTCTATTTTTATGGGTAATGATGCTATATGTAAAGCAATGGGTGAAAGTACAGTGAGGATCGGCATGTTTGACGGAATGATACGCACTTTGACAAGTGTCTGATATGTTCCAGGTATTCGAAAGTCCTTAATTTCTTTAGGACAATTGACATCTTTGGGATGCAAGGTAACTATCGAGAATGATAGTCTGAAGGTTTTGAGAGGTGCACTAATTCTTATGAAATGAGACGTGTTCCGAAATCTGTATTTGCTGAAAGGAACCACAGTTCTTGAAGAGTCGTGTGTTGGAGTAGACAGCTCTCGTGCTTTGGATGTCACAAAGCTTTGGCATCTCAGGTTGGGTCATATTTCAAAGTAGGGCTTATAGTTGCTTCGGAGACGGAAGATGATCAAAGGAGGAAGCTTTGACAAGATGGACTTTTGCCAGGAGTGTGTGTTAGGCAAGCAAACTAAAGTATCTTTTGGAGTTGGACTCCATAGATCGAGGCGAGTACTTGACTACGTGCATACAGATGTCTGAGGACCGGTTGCTACTCCTTCTCTTAGAGGAGCAAAGTATTTTATCTCTTTCATTGATGACTTTTCTCGAAAAGTATGGGTGTATGTGATGGAGGTCAAATCAGAGAGCTTTGGGAAGTTCAAAAACTGGAAAGTGCTTATTGAGAACCAATCCGGTTCTAGGTTGAAGGTGCTGAGATCTGATAATGACGGTGAATTTGTCTCTAGGGAGTTACTCGATTTCTGTATACAGCATGGCATTCAGAGACATTTCACTACACCGGAAGATCCGCAATCCAATGGGGTTGTAGAAAGAATTAACATGACTCTACTAGAGAAGGCTCGTTGCTTGAGATTGACGGTGGGTTTGTCTAGAGGCTTTTGGACTTAGGCATTATCAACTGCGACGCATATCATAAATCGAATTCCGTGCTCAGCCATAGATGGGAAGATTCCAGAGGAAAAGTGGAGAGGTAAAGCATTGTATCTTGGTTACTTCCGAATTTTTGGTTGTCCTGTATACATTCACCATACAGGTGATGACAAGTTGGAGGCTAGAGCATACAAGGGCATACTAATGGGATACACCAAGGGTATCAAAGGGTATCAAATTTGGAACCTTGTTGATCGGAAGATTGTTCATTCCAGACATGTTACTTTTGATGAGTCTGTTATGTTCAATCCGAAGGAGAAGCTACCACATCAAAAGAGTTTGATAGGCCTAAGGAGATGGAAGAAGTTCCTATGTTCCATCCAAATAGTAGAGTTGTTGTCGATGCTGTCGAAAAAAACGCAGTTGATGAAACATTACAGGATAATCCATAGGTACCTTATAGTAGTGCTGATGATGTGCATGAATCTTGAGGAAGTTCAGTTCAAGGTGGAGCTGAAAGGAGTTTAGGCGAAGTAGTACCTATCCGGGTCAGTCGTAGGACAATTAGACCGCCTGAAAGGTATGGTGATTGGCAGTTTACGAACCTTAGCCTTGGTGATCAGTTTGACTATGCCCTACATGTGGTTCATGAGGAGCCGTTTGATTTGATGAAGCTTTGAAGTCATGTGACAGTTCGAAGTGGATGTGCGCTATGTAAGAGGTGTTCAGGGTGAAGGATGATGGATGATACAAGGCTAGACTAGTTGCTAAAGGGTTTTCACAAAGAAATGGATTGGAGTATGATGAGATATTCTCTCCAGTAGTGAGACATACATCCATCCGCATTTTGCTCGCTATCGTCGCAGCTCATGACTTGGAGCTGGAGCAACTGGACGTGAAAACCGCTTTCTTGCACGGAGACTTGGATGAGACCATCTACATGAAGCAGCCAGAAGGATTTGTTGTAGATGAGAAAGAAAATTGAGTTTGCTAATTGAAAAGGTCATTGTATGGATTTAAGCAGTCGTCTAGACAATAGTACAAGAGGTTTGACTCTTTTATACTTTCACTTGGTTTTGATCGTAGCATCAAAGATGCATGTATGTACTTCAAGCATTTAAAGAATGATAGATGAGTGTACATATTCTTGTACGTGGATGATATGTTGATTGCTTCCAAGGATAAAGCTGAAATCGATAGTTTGAAGCTAAAGCTAAAAGCGGAATTCAAAATGAAAGACCTTGAAGAAGCAAAGAAAATTTTGGGTATGAAAATCCAAAGGGATAGAAAACTAGGACTTTTAAGCCTCGTTCAAAAGGAATATATTCGAAAAGTGCTTGCTCGGTTTAGCATGGAAGGGGCAAAGGCAATCAGCACACCCATGTCTTTGCACATACAGCTTTTTAGTAAAGGCTCCCCGATCTCGCTAAAGGACAAAGCTTATATGATGAAGGTCGCATATGCAAGTGCAGTTGGCAGTTTGATGTATGTCATGGTCTGCACTAGGCCTGATATTGCATAGTCAGATATCTTAGAGGAACTCCAAACCATGGACTTGTCTTTGGCGGCAGAGGAAGAGATTTCAGCTTTGTTGGATTTTGTGATTCCGACTATGCCGGTGATAGAGATCGAAGGAAATCAACCTCCGGATATGTGTTCACCATTTGTGGGACAGCGATCAGTTGGAGAGCGAGGTTGAAAACGATTGTGGATTTGTCCACTACAGAGGCAGAGTTCATAGCTGTGGTTGAAGCAGTTAAGGAGGCGCTTTATTCAAGGCGATTGTTATGTGATTTGGGTTTTGCATACGAAGGAGTGAATGTGCATTGTGATAGTCAAAGTGCAATTCACTTAGCTGAAAATTTAGCATTCAGCTCGACGACGAAGCATATTGAGGTGAGAGAGTCATTCCTTGTCTCGATGAGTGAAGAGAAGCTAATTCGTCTTCAGAAGGTTCACACAAAGGAGAATACATCAAACATATTTACCAAATCATTGCCTGTTGCTAAGTTCGAGCATTACTCGGACTTGATTTGCTTAATGAAGTGCTAGGTGCCATAGAGTGGCACGGGGGGAGAGTTGAGATGGTTCATGGAGACATCTGTTTTCATGGTGGAGATTGATAGATTATACATGGACTGGGTACTTCGAACACTTTGTTGACGGGCGGTAGCCTTGCCGAAGTTCGTTGACAGAGTGTAATGGATGATGGCATTGCCGAAGCTCATTGGGTAAGTATCCATTGCTTGGAGCCTGAAGGTGTAGATGGAGTTGGAAGACTTGTATGGAATTCGGTATCAAGGTGGAGATTGTTAGAAATTGATACCTCAATTCCATGTCGTAGTAGCAGACACAGAAGGCAAAAGCTCGTCGCCGGTGAAGGAGGAGGAAGAAGCCCTAGACTCGGAGCTAGGTTTTGCTAAATCAATTACTTGGATCGGTGTTGAGATTTGACGAAGAATAAATCTCGTTCAGTGATTGAAGAAAGGATTGTGAAGCTAGAATTTTGTTCGGCAAAGTGGAAGTGTCGGATGAGAAATCTCGTCCGGTGTTGCTTGGATTTGCCGCTCCAGATTTCTGGAGCGGTGGCGACTTCAATCGGTGAAAGTTGGAGGAGTTCGTTCGGTAGTGGAGGCATGAGAAGAGTTGCCGCTCCAGATTTGGGTGGAAGTATTTTCGTTCGATAGAAGGGAATACTGAACCAAATGTTTCATTCGGTGCTCTACCGAACCAAGTAGTGCCAAACCAAATATTTGGTTCGGTGTTAGAGCATGCCGGACCAAATGCCAAGCACTTTATGCCTAACCAAACTCTGCCGGTCCAGATAGATGCCGAACTAAAACCCAGGGCTGCTATATAGCAGCTACCCCTCCTTATATCTTCAGTCTATAAATAGTGGAGCTTCTGGACAACAATGGCAGTCATCGCAGAGAGCCGAAACTCTGCAGAATTTTGTCTGTATTGTTATTTCTTCTTATGTATAGCCTCCAAAAGTGAATCAATCTTGTAACTCTAATCTTTCAATGATTAATAAAATCTCCTCTGCCCAAGTGGACGTACACTGCCTCGCGGTAGTGGAACCACTATAAATACCGGTGTTATTTATTTTTCTGCATTGCATAAATCTGTGACTGTCTGTTCTGGTGTTTATCTCTGTTTGTTTCATCTCACTATAATCATGATCCAGTTGTTTTCCGCTGCGTTGGGTTTTTTATTCCCTTAAACTGATCATCTGAAGGGATTTTCCCCAACAAACACCAACTTTCAAGATTTTGAATTTTGGTTCTATTTTGAACCTTCGGTCGGTTGAAAATTATAAATTCGAACAATTTCAAAATTTTCTCAAACTCTATTTTCAATTTTGATCTCAAATTTAAATACTTTCTTTTGTAGCAATACATTAAACTAAATATTGTATATTCACATTTGGAATAATAGTATTCAAAAAAAATCTAGAACAACAAAATGTTTTGTTGTATATCCAAATTGTGTATTCTCTTTCAACATACTCATAAATTCTAAAAAAAATTGATTCAATTATTGATGTTTAATATTGTTTCATGTTATGTCTACCAAAACCAAAAGTATTGCTTTTAAAAATAATTTGGTTGTTTGTGCAGTTTTTGCATTATTCTGAGTTGTTACCGTATTATTAATTTGTTTACATGTTCATTGCATTTACATTTTCTATATTAATATTGTGTGCACTTAAATACTAGAACTGCAATTCAAACAGACTTATGTCCTGGTCATCACTAGAACAGAGCCGCAACAGCCAGAATTCTGGTGTTCCTCGTAGAATGATGTAGCTCAGGCCAGGAATGAAGGCATAAGTCGTACGCGACTTATGGAAGGAGTTATGGGTCGTGACCGACTCAAGGAAGCAGAAGACATAAGCGACCGACTTAACATGATGGGTGACTTAAGTCGTGACCGACTTAAGAGAGTGGAAGACCTAACTAGTGGAGAGGTGCAGATTATCAAAGATATTAAGTCGCCAGGAAGACTTACCGGGTTACGACCTAAGGGAAGTGCTGGGTTATGACCTAAAAGCTATAGGAGCAAGTGCTGGGAACGACTTAACGGAACAAGTGATAAGTCATCACCGAGTTACGACTTAGTTAAGTCGCACAGTTTTAAAGCGAACCATCTTATGTAGCTGAAACCTGAAGCCATGGATTTCCTGTCGAGTTAATCTGGACCGTTGTTTCTGAAGTCACTGCTATTGATGAGTCGTGATATGTTGTTAAGTCGGCAACGACCTAAGTGAATAACTGTCTGTTGTAATTTCTGTTATAAGTCGTAAGTCGGCATGGGTTTAAGTCGAAAATTCGTAAGTCGTTCTGTACATGTCTTGAGTCGTTTGATTTTTAGGTCGTAGCTTTTGAGTCGTAGGTTGGCAAGGCTTGTATTGTGTTGTAAATTTTAAGTCGTATGTCGTCTGTAGTTCTTGAGTCGTACGTGATAAGTCGGTTCCGACTTAGGACTTGTGCATATTTTGTACCGCGTGAGTTGTAGCGTATAAATAGGCAAGTTGGGTCATTTGTAATGGTTGTTGATTTTTGAATAAAATTCTCTTTTGTTAGCTTTGTGCTTTCATTCCAATTGGTAGTTGAGTGTAATCTCCTATCTCCTCTTTCGGTTAATCGAGTGCGCTCGATTCAACGATTGCAGAAGCCGATTCGCGGAATCAAGAGCGCTTGATCAACGCTTGAAGAATTGAAGATCTTTGAACCCGGTATCGTGCGCGATCAACGAGTTCGGGATAGCTAGAATTCGGTATTTTCGAATCAACGAATTTGGGCATTTCAGTATCTTTCAATCCATCGATTACTACTTTCACCGGTTGAAGATTGTTTTGTTTAATTCGATGCGCCTGTTTTGGTATCAGAGCCTGTTTTAGCCAATCATAGCTAAATCGAGACTTGGAGCCTATTCATTTTGAAGTTTGAAGTGATTTGCCGAGCTTGAAGTGTTGAGCCGTGATCAAGTTGAAGTGTTCGACTTTGTATTGAAGTTTGGAGATCAAATTTGCATCATTTGGAGAAGTTGTGTTCATCGTGTTCATCGCGATTTGCAACAAGTGTGGAAGTTTCGATCCATTTCAATTTGGATCAAAGTTCGAATTGTGTTTGAATTTGAAGTGTTTGTAAAGATTTCAATCATGCCGCCAAGGAGAGCCAATCGACATCAAAACGTTGAAGCTTTGTATCGAAGAGAAGAGGCTGATGAGATGGAGCAAAGAATCAATGAAAACTTTAGTGAAAAGCTTAACGAAGGAATTGGCCGGTTAGAGAAGCTTATGACGGAGATGAATCAAAATCGGAGAAGGGTTTCACCTGAATCTAACCATGGGGGTAGTAGAGTCTCGCCACATTCCAATCGAGACAGAAGTGTTGAAAATGATCAAGGGCGTGGGAGGAACGTGAATGATCGTGAACGGAGGAATGTAGATAGAAGGGATGATGGTGGAAGACGTAATGGTAGTAGAGATGTGGGTGGACGAGATAGACAACGATATACATCTGATTTTGAAGAGGAGTATGATGGTGGTAGTGTTCGAGGACAAGGACGAGGACAAGGAAGAAATTACTCTGAGTATGATCACAAGTGGGAGACGGGGATGAAGACTGAAATTTCTGAATTCAAAGGTGGTATGCAAGCGGAGGAGTTTCTAGATTGGGTGGCTAATGTTGAGGAGATTTTTGACTTCAAAGAAGTTCCAGAACATCGTAGAGTGAAGTTGGTTGCTACGAGGCTGAGGGGTAGAGCTTTGGCATGGTGGCAGCAGACCAAACTTACACGTGATCGGATGGGAAAGTCAAAAGTTGAATCTTGGGAGAAGATGAAAAAATTGATGAAAGCAACGTTCTTACCTTACAATTATCAATCTTTGATGTATCAACGTTTGCAAAACTTGAGACAAGGGACGAAAACTGTGAATGACTACGCTGACGAATTTTATCAACTTATTGCAAGAAATGATATTATGGAAACAGAAGAGCAGCTGACATCTAGATTCATTAGGGGATTACGAATGCAGATTCAGGATATGGTTAATATGTTCGATAAAAGATCTGTAGCAGAAGCACATCAGAAAGCGTTGGCTTGGGAGAAACAGGGACGACGAGGAAGTGGTGTGTTTACTAATTCTAACAATCAAGTGAAAGGTGTTGGTGGGAGTTCTAATGCTTATAAACCTATCAGTAGACCAGTAGTGAAGGAGGCTGAAAAGAAAAAAGTCAATAATGGTTTCAAATGTTATAATTGTCAAGAAATGGGCCACAAAAGTAGCGAATGTACGAAGCCGAAGAAGAGAGCTATGATAGCAGAGGTTGAGGATGAGGATGAAGAAGCTGAATGTTCCAATTCACCACCTGATGAGAAGAAAGAAGAAGTGTCGGGAGACGAAGGTTATAATCTCATGATGAAGAGGTCCTGTTTAACACTAAAGCAAGAGGAGGATTGTAGTTGGTTGAGGAGCAATATTTTTCAGTCAACATGTACTATTCTGGGGAAAGTTTGCAAATTTGTTATTGATGCTGGAAGCTGTGATAATATAATTTCTTCTGAAGCTGTGAGAAAGTTGGCATTGAAGACTGAGAAACATCCGAAGCCATACAAGCTAGCTTGGTTGAGGAAAGGCGGGGAGGTGAAGGTTGGACGAAGGGCTCGTGTGAAGTTTTCAATTGGAAAGAAATACAAAGAAGAAATCTGGTGCGATGTGGTAGATATGGACGTTTGTCATTTGTTGCTGGGAAGACCGTGGCAGTATGATAGAGCAGTACAACATGATGGGCGTACCAACAGTTACAGTTTCATGTTTGAAGGCACAAAGATTACTCTAGTTCCAAAGAAGCGACAACGGGAGGAAAACAAGTTGGAGGAGATTGAAGAGCTCAAAACTTTGTTATCTTTGAAGGAGTTTGTGAAGGAAGTAGAGGAGGAGCCTGAAATATTTTTATTGATTGGGCGTGAGAGCAAAGAAGAGGTTGAAATTCCGAAAGAAGCAAAGCCAGTTTTGAAAGAATTTGACGATGTATTTCCAGAGGAGTTACCAACGGAATTGCCACCGTTGAGGGATATACAACATCAGATAGATCTTGTTCCAGGTGTTGTGTTGCCACACAGACCACATTATCGAATGAGTCCGAAGGAACATGAAGAGTTGCGGAGGCAAGTGGAAGAATTGCTTGAACAAGGGCGAGTGCAGGAGAGTTTAAGTCCTTGTGCTGTACCAGCTTTATTGGTACCCAAAAAGGATGGAACGTGGAGGATGTGCACTGACAGTCGAGCATTGAATAAGATTACTGTGAGATATAGATTTCCGATGTCGAGGCTTGATGATTTATTGGATCAGATCAGTGGGTCCGTAATCTTTTCTAAGATTGATTTGAAGAGCGGTTATCATCAGATTCGCATTAGATCAGGGGATGAATGGAATACAGCATTCAAGACGAGGGAAGGATTGTATGAATGGCTGGTAATGCCGTTTGGTCTATCGAATGCACCGAGTACATTCATGAGGGTGATGAATCAAATTTTCAGACCGTACATTGGAAAATTTGTGGTGGTTTACTTTGATGATATTCTGATCTACAGTGCGAGTACAGAAGAGCATGTTCAACATTTGAAGAAAGTGTTAATTATTCTTCGTGAAGAACAATTCTATGCTGCTACAAAGAAGTGTGTCTTTATGGCGAGGAGTGTTTTATTTCTGGGATATGTTGTATCGAAAGAAGGAATACAGGTTGACCAAAGTAAAGTCGAAGCGATTAGAGATTGGCCACAGCCCAAGACGATAACGGAAGTTCGTAGTTTTCACGGGTTGGCTTCATTTTATCGGAGGTTTATTCCACACTTTAGTAGTGTGATGGCACCTGTTACGGATTGCATGAAGGGTAAACAGTTTGCATGGACGGAGGAAGCCGGGGTTGCTTTTGAGCGAATCAAAGAACTCTTGACGTCTGCACCAATTCTAATATTACCAGATTTTCAGTTAGTGTTTGAACTACATACTGATGCATCCAAGGTTGGAATTGGAGGAGTGTTGAGTCAGAGGGGGCGTCCTATTGCATACTTTAGCAAGAAATTATCAGGAGCAAAGATGAGATACAGTACATATGATGTGGAATTTTATGCTGTTGTGCAATCTATTAAACACTGGAGACACTATCTATTTCAGAAGGAGTTTGTTCTTTACACTGATCATGAGGCGTTGAAGCATTTACAAGGGCAAGACAAGATTTCAGCGAGACATGCATCGTGGATTGCATATCTGCAACAATTTACTTTTGTTGTTAAACACAAGTCAGGGGTGACAAATCGTGTGGTTGATGCTTTGAGTAGGAGGAATCATTTGTTGACAACAATGAAGGTTGAAGTGACGGGGTTTGACATGTTACCAGTATTATTTGACAATGATCCTTATTTTGCAAAGTTTGTTGATAAAGTCCAGGATGGGGAGACAGATGAGTTTATAATGATAGATGGTTTTCTGTTCAAAGGAAATCGATTGTGCATACCGGAGGGTAGTTTGAGAATGAAGATCGTAAAAGAGCTACATGAAGAAGGACACGTGGGTAGAGACCGTACATTACAGTTGATTTCACAATCTTACTTTTGGTCATCGATGAGGAAAGAAGTGGGAAGGTTTGTGGAGAGATGTCATGTTTGCCAAATTTCTAAGGGAACAGTGACAAATGCGGGACTGTATATGCCGTTACCCGTGCCTGTAAAACCATGGGTGGATATCAGTATGGATTTTGTTTTGGGTTTGCCTAGAACTCAAAGGGGGAATGATTCTATATTCGTTGTGGTGGACAGATTTTCCAAAATGGCACACTTTATCGCTTGTAAAAAGACAGCTGATGCCGTCCGGGTTGCTGAATTATTCTTCAAAGAGATATATCGTTTACATGGTTTACCGGAATCCGTTGTTTCTGATCGGGATACCAGATTTTTAAGTCACTTTTGGATAAGTTTGTGGAAGATGGTCGGAACAAAACTGAAGTTTAGTAGTGCTTATCATCCGCAAACGGATGGACAGACCGAGGTTGTGAACCGATCGTTGGGAAATTTGTTGAGGTGTCTTGTACAAGATAATCTGAAGAGTTGGGATGTGAAGTTAAGCCAGACGGAGTTTGCCCATAATCATGCTGTAAATCGAAGTACTGGGTTCAGTCCATTCCAGATTGTATATTCTAGTATGCCAAAAGGACCGTTGGATTTAACGGTAATGCCACATTCAAGGGGGACAGTTAAGAAAGCTGCTGATTTTGTTGACGGATTGACGGAATGTCATAAAATCGTTCAGGAACGATTGAAGAAAGCAAATGAGAAGTACAAACAATCTGCAGATTTGAAACGAAGAAATGTTGAGTTTAATGAAGGAGATATGGTTTATGCAGTGTTAACAAAAGATCGTTTTCCAGTAGGCGCTTATAACAAGTTGAAAGCCAGGAAAATTGGTCCGGTGGAAGTTGTGAAACGAATCAATGAAAATGCTTATAAATTGAAGCTACCAGATGATGTGTATACGTCTGACGTGTTCAATGTTAAACATCTCGTACCATATCATGGGGATGAACGAGCAGATGTGGAAGAATTTACAAATTCGAGGTCGAATTTCTCTCAACCTGGGGAAGATGATGTAGCTCAGGCCAGGAATGAAGGCATAAGTCGTACGCGACTTATGGAAGGAGTTATGGGTCGTGACCGACTCAAGGAAGCAGAAGACATAAGCGACCGACTTAACATGATGGGAGACTTAAGTCGTGACCGACTTAAGAGAGTGGAAGACCTAACTAGTGGAGAGGTGCAGATTATCAAAGATATTAAGTCGCCAGGAAGACTTACCGGGTTACGACCTAAGGGAAGTGCTGGGTTACGACCTAAAAGCTATAGGAGCAAGTGCTGGGAACGACTTAACGGAACAAGTGATAAGTCGTCACCGAGTTACGACTTAGTTAAGTCGCACAGTTTTAAAGCGAACCATCTTATGTAGCTGAAACCTGAAGCCATGGATTTCCTGCCGAGTTAATCTGGACCGTTGTTTCTGAAGTCACTGCTATTGATGAGTCGTGATATGTTGTTAAGTCGGCAACGACCTAAGTGAATAACTGTGTTGTAATTTCTGTTATAAGTCGTAAGTCGGCATGGGTTTAAGTCGACAATTCGTAAGTCGTTCTGTACATGTCTTGAGTCGTTTGATTTTTAGGTCGTAGCTTTTGAGTCGTAGGTTGGCAAGGCTTGTATTGTGTTGTAAATTTTAAGTCGTATGTCGTCTGTAGTTCTTGAGTCGTACGTGATAAGTCGGTTCCGACTTAGGACTTGTGCATATTTTGTACCGCGTGAGTTGTAGCCTATAAATAGGCAAGTTGGGTCATTTGTAATGGTTGTTGATTTTTGAATAAAATTCTCTTTTGTTAGCTTTGTGCTTTCATTCCAATTGGTAGTTGAGTGTAATCTCCTATCTCCTCTTTCGGTTAATCGAGTGCGCTCGATTCAACGATTGCAGAAGCCGATTCGCGGAATCAAGTGCGCTTGATCAACGCTTGAAGAATTGAAGATCTTTGAACCCGGTATCGTGCGCGATCAACGAGTTCGAGATAGCTAGAATTCGGTATCTTCGGATCAACGAATTTGGGCATTTCAGTATCTTTCAATCCATCGATTACTACTTTCACCGATTGAAGATTGTTTTGTTTAATCCGCTGCGCCATAGAATCTTTATCCAGGCTTAGAAGTTAAGTCTGTATTTAAGATTGCTGATTTACAATTTTGCATTGAGTTGTCCATCAATATTACTTTCTTATTCATTATCTGCATTTATATTTTTCCTACTAAATATTAAACATAAAATTAAGGAGAAACTATCGGTTTGTTCTCACCATTGCGCGTTGTAGTGATGGTACAAATGATTTCAAATTTCAAGACTGAAAAAGCTGTCATGTTAGTATCTACATATCTGTTCCTAAACTCAATGCATTTATTAATAGATCTAAAAAATAGCATCCACATACCTGTTTCTAAACTCATGTATATAGCACCCACACTTTTATTACGTGCAATGTTATTGTCAACTGCATACTATGGTGAGCAGCGTTTAAAAGCTCAACCTTTTACCATACGTTAGAATCAAAACAGGTTGAAATAGGGAGTAAATAAACTATTATCATAATTTTTTATTCCTGGGTTTAAGTGAAAGCATGATATTTGTCTGCTATCAACGTCAATTTACAAAAACGTCTCTCTATAGATATTAATAAATGTTAATATCACTTAAGAATAGAATCTAGCAAATATACTTTTTTGCAATTCATAACGCTCTTTTACATACATTACCAAATTTAATATCGCTTAAAAATATGATCTAACAAATAAACTTTCTCTACATTTTTGTTTTTTATTAATTGATAACGGAAAAAAAAAATCAAACTAACAAAAAAATTAAACGATACAACTTAAAAATAAAAATTCAAACTAACAAAAAAATTAAACGATGCAACTTAGAAATAAAAATTCAAACTCAAACTGACTACACATGATTCCAACGTAAAATCATAGCTAAATATTTATGAAAATCTTTTTTTTGCGTGCCGTAACACTCGTTAATATTTAATGATATTTGTAGAGGGGCATTTTTGGTAGTTCACGTTGATACCAAAAAAGTTGACACCAAAGATATTACAACTATTAATAACGAATGGTACGGCACGCGCTTCGCATGTGATGGGGTCATGCACTTCGCGTGTGAATTGTTTTTTTTACAAATTGTATATGTTCAACCGTATTTTTATATTGAAATGATATGTAGTTAGTTTTAATTTTACTTTCTAAATTGCAATATCTATTTTTTGTTAGTTTGAATTTTTATTTCTACTATTAATTAATAAATAATTCACTAGGAAGCTCTTTGACGTACCCCCGGCCAGCAGTTTAGGCCATAGTTGCGAACCGTTGGTAGTAACTTGATGCTTTCAGATCTCTGTCTTCCCTTTTGTTATTTTGTTATGATACCCTTATATATATATTCATGCTCTGCCTTGTCCTAGCTATGTCGAATGTTTGTGTAGTTTCTGTACTTGCTCTACGTGCCATGGATCAGGCCTGTTGATCGAAACAATATTATATTATATATGCTACTAATCGGTTGTGTAGTGTCACGCTACACACCCGTCTTGCTCAAAATTAATTAATAAATAATAAATTTAATTTTTTATTAGTTTGAATTTTTATTTCTGTTATTAATTAATAGAAAACAACTTTGAAAAAAAAAGTTATTTGTCAGATCCTATTTTAAGCGATACTAAGATTTCGATAATATTCATAGATGGACGTTTTGAATTGGTAAAGAAAACTTATCTTTTAGATACTATTTTTAAGTGATATTAATATTTAATGATATTTGTAGAGGGACATTTTTGGTAGTTCACGTTGATGCCAAAAAAATGTGACACCAAAGGTATTATAGTTATTATTAAAGATTAATTAATAAAGAATAAATTTAATTTTTTATTAGTTTGAATTTTTATTTCTGTTATTAATTAATAAAAAATGACTTTGAAAAAAAAAATTGTCAGATCCTATTTTTAGGTGATACTTAGATTTCGATAATATTCATAGATGGGCGTTTTGAATTGGTAAAGAAAACTTATCTGTTAGATACTATTTTTAAGTGATATTAATATTTAATAATATTTGTAGATGGGCATTTTTGATAGTTCACATTGATACCAAAAAAGTGTGACACTAAAGGTATAACAATTATTATTAAAGATTTAATGGATACGCTATCTCCAACGGTTGTGGTTAAGAAAAGTTTGTTCTTACCAAACATCACAAATTATAAATACTTAAATTTCTTTTTCTTTTTTTAAACATTCATTTACAAGTTAAGGCTTAGTTTGGCTTGATATTTTTAGTTGTGTTTTCGTCCAAAAAACGTGCACACGAGATATGTATTTTTTTAACAACCAATTTGAAAAATAAAGCTAACATATAAAATAAAAAATAATTTATTTTGTTTTTCGTGTTTTGAGAAATAACAAAAGAATGGTAAACAATTCATTCCCTCTGCCGTCCCTCCATAATTGTCTTAATGGCCTAAAATTATAAATTTATCTTTTGTTGTCCTCGTGTTTTGTTATGAATATTGAAAACGTAAAATACAAAGCACAAAATGAAACCAACCAAGCTCTAATCTTTAGAGTTTTTTGCCTCAGTTTACTTAGAAACTTGTACTTTATTTAATGGATATGCTATGCTATCTCCAACGGTTGTGATCGAGAAAACTTTGTTCTTACCATATATTACAAAGTATAAATACTTAATTTTTTTTTAAAGGGAATGGGTGAAATGGCGACAAGCATCTGGCATTCTCTGTGACAGAAAAGTCCCACGGAAGCTTAAAGAAAAGTTCTACGGAACGCCAATCAGGCCTGCGATGTTGTATGGTGCATAATGTTGGCCTACTAAAAGCCAACACGTCCAAAAGATAAACGTAGCAGAGATGCGTATGCTACGATGGAGTTGCGGTCATACAAGAAGAAACCGAATTAGAAATGATGATATACGTGAAAAGCTTGGAATAGCACCAATTGAAGAGAAGCTAATTCAGCATCGCTTAAGATGGTTTGGACATCTCCAACGAAGGCTGCCCAAGGCACCTGTACGCGTTGGAATTATAGGCCACGTCGTATGCTCAAAAAGAGGTAGAGGTCGACCAAGGTTGACATGGAAGGAAGTAGTAAAAAGGGACTTGATGGATTGGAATATATCCAAAGAGCTGGTAATGGATAGGAGCGCGTGGAAGTTAACGATCCACGTACCAGAACCATGAGCTATGAGTTTTGTAAGGTTTAAATTATAGGATTAGGGAAAATGAGTCTAAGACGTAGGGTTTGGTATTTGATCAATATTACTATCAGCACCATTATTACTATTTGTACTATTATCATCATTTATTTACTTATTTATTTTTTATACATATATATATATATATATATATATATATATATGTATTTTTATCTTTATTTTTATTTTACTTAGTTATTATTATTATTAATTTACTTATTTGACTTTATTTTATTATTTCTATTGTTATTGTTATTATTATAACTTTTAAATTAGCTTTGTCATTTAGTTTTGGGTTCCATCTCTAGCCGACCCCAACTTGTTTGGGAATAATGGCTTTGTTGTTATTGTTGTTCATTAACAAGTTAATCTTTTGAATGTAAATTCCAGTATAAATACCAAGGTTCAAGATCTCAGTTTCTGTCTTTTGTAATTTTAGAAATTTCGATCTAATTCATAAATTTCAGGAATTTCGATTCAAGTTTCTGTTTCGATTTTCATTATTTATTTCATATAATTACACTTTTTGTTTAATTAATTAAAACAAGACGTGTAATTGATCTTTAATTAAAAAATAAGATATAAATGAACAATATTAATTAATTATAAATATTTATAACATTAACAAATATTTACTTATTATTTTGTATTTAACTTCTTTAGTTATACTATTCATATATTTTGTGATTTTACATGTTTTCAAAGTTAAAATTTTAGATTTTGAATATTTATATATTTGAAACTCAAATGAGTTCTTTTGTTTCTCTCTATAAAATTTGAATTTGAATAGTTTTTTTTATTGAATTGGAGTTTCGGTTTCTTTTCGTTTCGATCCCTGCTGAAACCGAAATGATCGAAATCTCAGTGTTTCGATCGAAATCTCAAACCGTGATAAATACCATCGACATAATTAACCCAAAAGTTGAAAATCGTGTAAAGTAATGTTCGTAATGCACTCATGCAATCTAAGAATTGGACTACTCTTATTACTGAGTAATGCAATGAGTTGTTTCAAGGATATAGCCATATTATTATGGAGTTGCTGATTATGATAAATGATGGCTCAAAAATGCCTTCAAAAGTAGGGAGAGAGAGAGAGACAAAAGTATAAACATCAGCTAGGTCCAATATAAATTGAAGTTGAAGATGAGTAAATGGTAAATTTATTTGTAATAACGGTTATAGATGTTTAAATGATTTGAATGGAACAATAACAATCATAGAATCAACTATGGAAAAATGAAGATATGAAGTTCTCACCTAAAATTATAGCATTTTAAGATGAATGTAGCAATAAATAGATTCTGGCAAATAAGACAAAAAAGAACATGTTTCCTTGCCATATAAAGTAACGATGTACAGTTTCACAATTCAATTTCTTAAATTTGCTTGTTAAAGGATTACTTTAGTAAGAGTAATCAACTTCTAAAGTATGTTTCAACTGTTGTAATGCATTCTCCACAAAAGTACCATGTACCATCTATATCATTGATGAGTCAAGTTTTGAGATTTCTTACATGATATCCTATGCTAATTGTGACAGTAGACGTGGTTTTCCATTGTTCATTTTACTAAACTTGAAACATGTCTACAGCTACATTCATAACAAAATTTAAAAATACCATTGAAGATTATAGACAATTGACCATGCAGATCTGAAATACCATAACACTATCTTCCATTAATTTATATCTACAGAAATACCCGATTTTTCTATTCTATTTTCCCTTGCTTGTTTAATAAATTTTACAATTTTTATCATTTATGTTTACGTATAAATGTATAGTTTATTTTATGGCCATGCTAGCACCATTAGTTATGATTAAAAAAAATCTTAGGTCCTAACATATGTTACAAGTCATAAATGGTTAGAATAGACTAATTTGTTACTGAGATTCCTTTACAAAGTATAAATACTTGCAGTAGAGTAATTTGTTGCTCGGATTCCTTTACATGCTATTCTTTTGAACTTGAGTTTAACATAAACAGCATCAACATAACCCAAAAGTGGAAAATCATGCTAGGTAATAATGTTGGTGATTTCAACCGCACTAATGTTCTCATGCAATCCAAGATTGAGCACATCATATTATTGAAGTAATGTGGAGGAGTTGTTTCAAAGATTTAGTAGTATTCTTATGGAGTTATTGATTATGAAAATGATAGCTCAAATCATGTGAATGATTTCAAAAGTATGAGAACTGCCGACTATGGGTTGAGACAATAAGATAAAGAAGTTGAAGTCCAAGATAAGTCAAATGATAGTAAATTTATCGAAGCAACTATGTTATAGAGGTTTTAGATGATTCGGCGAATGCTAAAATTATAGACACACTTCAAGATAAAGATTGCCCAATACCAAATAGTCATTGTTGATAGAAGTGGATAAAGGTGCTTAATAATGAAACAATTGCAGGTCCATAAAGGATAAAAGAAGATAACTAAAGATGGTTGGAACTAGAACATAGTTTACCTGATTTTTTTAATGAGTACATGCTATCATATGACTCTCATTCTCATATTGATTCAGTTCCATCACGATTGCTTCATCTGAACTCTTCTTGATTATCACATAAAATTGTTGTTTTGTGAACTGTTAGTACCATGGTTATGTTTCGTTACAAATGAATTTTGTACAATAATGTATCAAGTTGTACATAATGACCAGGTCTAAACCATTATGGAGTAGAAAAACTAGATGGAAATCACTAATTGAACTCATGATAATTTTCTATTTCAAAATCGAGGAAAGACATCTTGAACAACTGATTAAGTGACTGGATTTGTTAGTATTTACATTTTACTGCGCGAAGTGAACTACTTTCGCAATATTGAATTATTATAAAACTAAAGAAGATGTCCATCAAATAAATTCAAGTTAATATTTCAAAGTTTACATACGTACATACGAATGAATGTGTATGTGTGGGCACGCGCATATTTATGTATATATATGTATGTACACACATGTATGTATGTGTGTGTATTTATGTATGTGTGTGCATATATAGATATATAGGGAAAATCTATTGGGACACAAAATGTTACATAATTGATAACCCAATGAATCCCAACCATTAGATTGCCCCCGCCCCCTGTTCTCCACCTCATATGTAAAGACAAAAGTATTCAACGGTCTATACTTGCGTCAAATTTTATGTTTATTTTTGTGTCCAATAGCCGCTCCCATACACACACACGTTAATATTTGTTCTTGAAAAATTAGGATCAAACTTATGTAAGCTAGCATTGAAACATGTGATATGGAATATACGATAATATTATATGTCAAATATATGTATTGATTGGATGAACATCAAGGCTTGTCTTGTTTGATTCTTATTTCAAGTGATATATCACATATCATTTTACAACATGTTAACACAAAATGTTTAGATATTTGTTATTCCTGGAGTAATGGTTTAACAACCAAGAAGAGATGTTATATATCTTTCTTTTTTTAGTATTATTAAATCGGCTCTTTCTGAATAAGGAAAGTTATACCTTTAGAAAATAGAGTATGTATCACTTTAGAAATAGTAATTATAAAGTAACTTTATTTATGGCATCTAACAGTGGTCATAAAATATTGATGAAAAGATATATTTACGTATAATAATATAACACACCACGACCGTGGTGATGATAAAATATCTTCAAAAAAGATATAATATATAATGTTATAGAAGTAGTGCTTTTATTTATTACATCTTAGCTTTTATTTGTTGCGCCTAATTTTTATTATTGCATTAGACGTTTAACACGACAATCCGAGCCTAGCAACTATAAAATATCTCCAAAAGGATGTTATGTATTAATACAATACTCCTTAAGTAGTTTCATAGAATATCTCAAAATATGATCTTATATAACACTAACTAGTGTAGGGTGGAACCCAGTGCACGAGGCTATTGCACAATAGCGGCCTTTAGGGAAGTTGATAATGTACGCAGCCTCTCAATCGCGTTACGAAGAAGCTGTTTTCGGACTCGAACTTGAACGTCCGGATCACCATGCGGGTGACCTAACAATTGCGCCAAGGCTCCACCTCTTATATAACACTAACTAGAATATAAAAATATATCTAACAAAGATACTATACTATACCACAAGAGGTTGTCTTTTTGCATTATGTTGTCTCATTAATTATGGTTTAAGAAATACTTTTTTTCAATCCTATTTTAAAATATACTTTTATACATATAGTCCAAAATCATGTCAAATCCAGCTAAACTTGAATTTACCATATTGGATATAACAGAAAACAACTACTCACCATATCTTATGGAAGCAAAGTTGTACCTCGATACCATAAATCTTGATCAAACGATCATAGCTGAAGATAATGCATCCAAAACATTGATCATCCTAAAGCTATGATTCCTCTCATACAAAGTATTCATGAAGGTTGAAAGATGAATATCTTACTATCATAAACTAGTGATTCGTTTGGATAAGTTTGAGAGAAAGGTAAAGTCATAAAAGAATAATTATCCTTATAAAAACTCATTGTGATTAGAACAACTTACATTTTGAAGATTTTAAAGGTATGACCTAGTATAACTCAGCAGTGTTCCATATTATTAACACTTATAAAAAAATTGTGTTCTACTAGTTACTACTATTATCTAGTAATACGATCAAGCTCTGAGATGGACACAATGTATCAAGATTGCAAACAAAAGAAAATTGTTGTGTTAAATCATCCTGGGTCAAAAAATCCGATACTCATACTTTGCTCAAGGTAGTTGTGCTAGAGATGCTTCTAAGGAGGATTGCATAGCGTCAGTGTAGAGCAAATCCTAGTTGAACAAGATATGACTAATTTCTATTGCATTGAGTAGCTAATAAAGCTGGCCAAACGAAGATAGACAAGAATTAACTGTGGTAGAAAATCTTTATGGTTTGTGACCGACAAAATTTGAATGGAGTAAGACATCAATTAAACCTAAAATTGCAAATCTACAGCCATCGACGTCGGAAATAAAGGATCCGAAAATAACACACGATTTGTAGTAAAAATTGCTATCATTCTACAAGTACATTCGTACGGCCTACTAGTAAACTGTTAAAGAATCCAATTTTATAGTTTCCCTTTTTTTAAGCAGGCAACAAAATTCTTATTCCTCCGCCGTGAACGCAACTCAAAAGATCAACCCACGCTAAATCCATTGTGTGTTACTTTTTTGCACTCTTTATACTATTTCTTTGTGATTTTTCTAAGGTACTAATTCAATAATACACCAAACTTATACTACAAATTAGTAAGCATCACACGATTATCAATTTACTTAAACAATCGGCAATCTGCACCCAACAATTTTGTCAATCCACTTAAAAACCCTTGTTGGCTAAAAACACATCAACATTTTAACATTAGTCGGGCCAACCTAAATACCTCATAAAATAAATTGGTATTAATTATACTATATTCTGTTTTTTTGATTTGCCTAAGGTATTAATTAAATTATACACCAAACTTGTACTACAAATTGGTAAATGTCACACGATTATCAATCTACTTAAACAATCGACAATCTGCACCGAACAATTTTGTTAATCCACTTTAAAAACCTGTATTGGCTAAAAGCACATCAACATTTTAACATGAATAGGGTCAACCTAAAAACATCGTAAAATCTAGATTTTATAAAGAAGATTGAAACGAAATGACTCACATGACCAAAGGAAATATGAGTGCCAGTAACGTCCAAAAACAGTATCTGGTAGCTATAGAAAACTCTCAACATCCAAGTAAACAACTTATTCGACCTACCAGTGATGGATCAAATGTCCACAGCAGCCCTTGTAGAACCACCGAAACTCAACAGATTGCAAAGATCCATTTACCAAATGCATCAGGAGTTTCAACAAAAGCAAGACAAGAAGCAATGCGATGGGAAAAGCCTTAGGACTCGATCTTTAGAAAAATTGCTCCTAGAATCATTCCACCTAAAACATTACAAAGAAATTGTAGATTAATGAAAGATTAAAGAAATAATCCCCCACATCGCATTATGCCAGCAATGCGTTTGAAAATGGCGAGCTTAATAATCGTCTATGTAGCGCTCAGAGCTTCGGTGATGAGAAATAGGCTTGATAGACTAGGTAGCATAGCTTACGATAACGAATGAGTTTACTTTTGAAACAAGTATAAGGTCAAGTGAATCGAGAGAGATCAAGTGGTTTGATTGAATCCTCGTCCAATGAAGAATGAGCCGAAGGTCGATCTAATGGAAATACATTTTAATATAATAAAACGTGTCTTGAGGAAATCACAAGCTAGAAACATAATAATGGACTGAAATTAAAACATTGGTCATGAAGATCCATTTATTGATGTATCTAGAATTCACTTTAGCTCCCTAACTTTAGAATGGCCATGATTGACAAATATGATGGGACCACTGATATCATTAATGATCTGAGTAGTATTAGTATCATATGGGCTAACATCATGTTCCCCTACAACTTTAACCAAGATTGCCAAATAATTGTACATAAAGTATCATTGCCAATCGCTTCAACATCAAAACATCCTATTGACTTCAAGAGGCGATTTTATGTTGCTCGAATTCACCCAAATGAAGGAAACACCTTCCAAGCATAAAACAAAAGGAAAATAAATTATAAGAACACTTTTTCAAACAATTCGATGAAGAATTTGCTCGAGCAAAAAAAGTTGACAAAGAAGACAATTTTATGACTATTACAACCGAGTTGCAACGAAAAACCTTACTCTAGGAAAGTGTGCAAAGAGAATGTTGGTATTCAATTGAAGAGTTCCTAAAACGAGGTTTTGGTTACAACATTCGAGTAGAACATCCAATAAACGATAAGACCAAACAATGGCACCAAAGGTAGTAAGAAGAAAATGACCAACTACAACAATAACGCCTAGGAGTAAGTAATTGGAAGAGAGCAAAGCAATCTAAAGAAAAATAGCTTGAATACTAGCTCAATTATATAGGATATATTACCCTGGTCGAACCATGGAAAGAAACAATCATCGCCTCAAAAGCTCAAGTGACATACCGACGTCCTACTCCTATAAAAGGGAAAGACGATCCGAAGAAGTTTTGTTGCTTCCACAATAGGACGAACCATGATAACAACAAGTGTTAACACCTCAAGTATGAAATATAATCCTTAATTCAACATGATTACTAGAAGTAGCTTGTGTGAGCTACACAAAGGCAAGATGTTCACGACCTACCAAGGCAGCAAACTTTTTTCTTGCATCCATCGATGAATCTCTTCATTGGAGATATCAACCTAAAAGTAAGCCACTTCTTAAAGTGGTTACTCAACCTACTAGCATTTGGTAATAACGCATTGATGCAATCTTGTTTGAGAAAGATTGATAAAATGGTCCATATTTAAAAACTTTGAATTCTATAATACCATGCAACTATAGTACCTTTTACCCGTATTATGAATGCTTTAGGAATAAAAAACTAAGACATTGGTTACATGCGAATATATAATGTCGATCTATTAAAAATAAGGGTCTCCTTAACCGCTATGCTTGGGCAAGCCCTGATCAATTAATTTAAAACCACTTTCTAAAATGATTTCCTAATAAGGTTAGCACAACTAAACCAACTAGTATAAAGGCCATTTCAACAAGTCGATCGTTCGAAGAAGATGTGCACGATGAGACCACTCCATTGTTAGTTAAAGTTTAAGTGGTATTGCTTCGCGACACTACTTTTTCACAATAAATGTTTCCAACACATCAACGGACCAAACTCTCAGTAACTCATACTTTGGGTAACTTTAAAAGTCGATCCCATTAGCTAATCGTTTGATGGAGGCACACACAATAAGACCACCCCATCAGTTGCTCCTTGAAAGTGATTGTTGGTGTTCTAAATTGCTTTGCTCTACGAATTTGCTTTTTATAACAATTACTCCCAACACAGCTATAGATGGAACTTTGAGTAATTTTGAAGGTTGCTCCTATGAGTCGATCATTTGATACTGATGTGACCAAATTACCTTGCCAATCAATCATCGGAAGTGTTCATCGAAGTTTCAAGTTGCAACTTCAAGATATCTTGAAATTTGAATAATTTTTACTTTTGCGAACAGATTATTTGATGGAGATGCGTAGAACAAGGCTACCCTATATCCCTTCTCATATGTTATAGTCAAAATTTCAAGTTCCAGTGCTTTAGGACGTTAATTTTTACAATTGCTTTTAACTTAGCAATATACCAACCCAGGTTAACTTTGAAAGTTGCTAATGCGAGCCAACCCTTTGACGGAGGTGTGCATGATGAGACTATCCAACATTCGCTTCTCAAAAGTGATCCATGGAGTACCAAATCGCATTGCCCATGGACATTGCTTATTATAGCAGTGACTTCCAAATAAGGTTTAAAATTTAGATTTCCAGTTCCACTCCGAAAATTGAAATCTTTTATATTTCGGTTAAGTTTCAAAGATTCTTTTCTAATTTCAATTTCGGATTTTGATACTTTTTCACTAAAAAATATTAATAAATATCATAAATTTATATTTATGAAACATTAGCTAATTGGGCTATAAATTATAAACATATATGAATAAATTAAAAGTAGATAGATGCAACAACTGTTAATGCTCTATTTAGACCGAATTCAAATTTAATGGTCCATCCATTGTTATAAGTCAATAAAGATTAAAAAAACAATATTCTATCATTATTAAATTTATTCCCCAACGTTCAAAACAAACCAACCCTAATTTTCCCTCATGTGCTCACTCTTGCATAGAAATTTGTCAGTCAACCCTAGTTTTCAACATCATTTAGAAATTCGAACATTGCTATTGTCTCTTGCTTGTTAATCTTGACTTGTTTGATGGTTCTCGACTCACTGTTTCCCCTTGTTAAGATAATATTGATTTCCCGTTGTGTTTTTCATTTCCTTTTTTGTGTTTCTTCTAATTCATTCTTATTTTCAATTTTCTCGTGATTTATTTTTTATAAAAGCAAGACTTTTATTAGCATAAGCCAACGGAAACAGGAATGAATTTCCAATCCAACCAACGTCGAAATAGGATTAAAATAGTTGAAATTCCAACATGTCAGACAGAGCCTCGAACCATGTTTCTAACATAATAGTGGACAACTTTAAGTAACTGCGAACGTTGCTTCATTGTTTGGTGGAGGAGCGCATGGCGAGATTACCTCTTGATTGCTCCTAAAAGTGATCGCATTGAGTTTGAAGCTCTAAATGCCACCAAGTGTTTGGTAATGATGCAAGTCACAAACATGCAACAAGCACCTATAACAAAACTACTCTTTTTCACTCTGACTGTTAGGCCGACTAGTTGAAGAATTGCAATCTTTTAAAATTGTACAACGCCCTTTAAATTTTAAGAAGCAAAACATTATTTTGTCCCGTTTGTAATATGATAACAAAAAATCATATCCATAATATATTATATTGTATATTAATTCGAAGCGAGGTTTTAAAAATGATATTCAAATTGTAAATAGTGATATCCAAATCTTAAATTGAAACTGGATTTAGATTGTTAATTCAAAATATCTGTGTTTTCAAGCTTTTGCACACTTCGTAATAGATTTTAATGTTTAAACTTCTACATTTAAGCCTGAAACTCAATTTTCTGTCTTGTATCATTTTTATTTTGTTTGGAAAGCATTAGAACTGGAACTGTAGATCAAAATAAGTATATTGAATATATCGGTACGGACTGAATATTTTTTCTCAAATGTAGTTCAACTTGGTTTGAATCGAAATGTAAATCGAATCGTAAATGGTGAGATTCGATTTGAACATGATTTAGATTGTAAGATTTTTTACAACAATGATATGGAGTACTAAACAAAATACGAGTACAACTGTAAATGTATAAAAAATAATATTTAAGAACCCATGCTCCATTTAGTATAGTTGGTTAGGATACTTGACTCTCACCCTAAAGACTTGGGTTCAAATCTCGATATAATTTTGTATCATTTCTTTCTTGATCAAACATTACTTCAAACAATTGGTTTATATGACCTACGAAATTAATTGTAAACAATTTGGTTGAAGGTTCAAGTCACGATAATAAACTTTTTTGAGAATAAGAATCGTCATGATTCACGAAGAGCGCTCATCATGACAATAAATCTTAAAATCAGTGTCAATCAAAAATGCATTTTGATACAAACTTTGAAAGAGAAATATGGTTCTTCCTTTGTTTTGTTTGGGTTCAAATTTCAAACAATGGAATTGCTTTACATTCGAGAGAAATAGTTCTGTTTTGTCTGATTTTAAATTATTATTTAATTGTTATGTCATGATTTTGAATCGTTTCTTTTCATGATCTAATGTTTACTTCAAACAATCGATTTATATGATTATTGAAATTATTTAGAATCAAAAATTTTGAAGGACGACTACCTGGAGAAAATTCTTGGAAGAATATATGGTTATTCATCTCTTTGGTTTCACATTAACTTTGTATTTACTACAACTTTTATCATTTCTCTAAACTTTTTAAATTGATCTAATGTATATATCAAACAATCATTCATGTTTTCTATGAGATAAATTTGAAATGGAATTTCAAAAGTCAAAATCTTAGTAATGAAATTCAAAAGAAGAATCTAGTTTATTTATGAATGCATTCGGAATCATTTCTAAAATAGAAATATGCACCTTAGCTTGTTTGGTGCCATATTAACTTTTTATTTGCTAAGACATTTCTATGTTATGTCATGGTCTCTTAATTGTATTATGAAACTTATGTCAAGACAAAGAAATGATGCAATTTGTGAATATACCTTTTTAATTAGAATCATGATATAAAATATTTTATTCACGGTCTATATTATTAACAAGACGTTCAATTCTTTTTTGCTATTTGTAAGTATTACTTAAAACACAGAAATTCTTGTGTAAACTAACGTAGTTTAACCTTTCACCTACGTAAACAAATGCTTAATATTGCAAAACTACATTCACAAACAAAATACGAACTTATAATTTATGTTTGCTCCTAGAAGTAAAAACTAAAGTTCAACAAAAAAACCTTGTGTAAATCACCAATTCTAATATATTTTTTTATCTAGTAAGCACCACGGAGGTTTTTTATTCATAAATTTCTTATACTTATATTAAACATTTTTTTTACATAAGCAAATAATAGTAGAATAAAATGTCATCTTTTCAAAATCTCTAAGAATAACTTCATATATGCATATATGGTTGATTAAAATAGAAGATCTATATTTAGAAATTCTTTCGTATTAATATCTTAAACCTACATTCAAAGATACATCATTCAAATTCACTTCCATTTAGTACCCAGAGTCATTTGTCTTTTTATCCAAAACCCATGTTTTAGTTGTATAATAATCATTTACTTATTAGAAAGGCAACTTTGAAATGAATTTTGTTTGCCAATAAGCTAATACTTTTTTACCATTACCAAAAGTCAACATAGTTATATGTTGATGAAGGTGTGTTTAACATTTAACAATGTCTTAAACTGAAACCTACGAATGAATTCATTCATATTTAACTGTCAATTGCAAATTGTCAACAAAATAGTCAATTGTTAATCTCCAGAATAAATTGGCACTTAACGATGCATAAATGTAGCTATGCTACTTCAGTTAGTACTAAATTTGAATCGATTCATCATATTGTTGTAACAAGTGAGGTCTAAAGTAAGTGCAAAGGATCAAATGTGGAGCACAATTGCTTGAGCAATTAAGTTGTCAATTCTTAACAACTCAATTGATATGCTCGATTGTCAAGTGTGCTACCTCAATTGCTTTTGCTAATTTTTAGTGGATACATTAGCATTTTATATTACAATATGCAGTTGTTTGACAATTAATAATGAGTGTAATTGTACTAATCTTATTTGGTATTCTAACGTGCATATAATATACAAGGGCTCGTTCATGGACCCAGGAAACGCTTTTGAATCAACGTTTGGCGGTATTTACTCTGACTTATCCGACGTAACTGTTATGTCGATTTGTATTAAAACGTTTTCCCGCTTCAAAATGTAGCGATAGGGCAAGACGTAAAGCTTACCTCAAACGTCACAGCTGTTAAGTCGGACGCAATTTCTAACATCCTATTTCCATCGGTAAATCTAGAATCCGACTCCACAGTTTCTTCACATTTTTCATTCTACTTTACTCTTAACTTTTATTTAATAATGGCTTCCACGACTATTGGTCCGAGTAAAAAACAAACATTTTACTGTAATGTCGAACTATCAACTCTATTCGTAAAAATATGTTTGGAAGAATTCACAACAAATCAAAAAAAAAGCTAAAGCAAGAGTCTATCAGAAGATCGTTGACATGTTTAACTCTTGTAAAAAGAAGTTTCAACTGCTGGATGCAGCGGCCGCAAAAAACAAACATGACAACGACCGCAAAAACTACATCAAGTGAGATAAATTAGAAAACAAGACTGGAGCACAATTGCCAAGGGTTTAAAACTGTTACTGGAATTAGATAAGAGAGTAAAGGGCTGAGTCAAATTTTGAATGATGGGTTGAGATGTGCCCTTTTTTGAAAAAAAAGCAATAAATCGACTGATATCTCGGAATATCGTTTCGGTATAAATATCGGTCAATATATTTGAAATGAGATATCAATCGATATTTTCTGTTTCGTTTTGTGGGAGCCTTCAACCGAGATCTCGACCGAGATATCCGAGATTTGAAGCACTGCTACTGAAAAATATGTCATTCTCTCCACTCAAGTTGAATTGCCTTCAACCGAGATCTATCGGCCGAGATATCCGAGATTTGAAACACTGCTACCGGAAAATATGTCATTCTCTCTACTCAAGTTGAATTGCCTTCTACTGAAATCGAAGATTAAGTACAAATTGATTTTCAAACCACTGCTTCAAATCCAACTCCAGAATACATTTGGAAAGACGAGCACATACCTCCAGAACAGAATGATACTTTGGGATATCAGCCCTTCCAACCCTTTCATCCCAACCAGATAAATTTTCTCAACATAATCTCAACGTTGATCCTCGTGTTGATGTGGATAGTCGTTCTTATATCGCTCATTTTGCTGCTCGTTCTAATCGCAGGCGCTCGCAGTAAACGTTTAATGAAAATATCCACAAAATGATGGAAAAAATGACGTGCTTCAAGTCATTAAGTTCTTCTGAAGGTAGTGAAACTCCACAATAAACAGACCGTAAATTGGTTGAAGCTATGACATGCTTGTTGGGCCAATGCAGCATTATCGAGATTACAAAATTATCTCTGGATAAGAATTTTCAAAGAAATATGAAAATGTTGGATTCAAATGATGTTGCACGTAAGTAGATCAAAACAGAGTTGAGTGTATTGCGAGGACGTCATTAAGTTTGTAGTTGAAATTTATATTTCGGTTTAAATTTGTAGTGTTTGAATTTATAGTTTGTTTGAATTTATAATTTGTTTGAATTCGTAGTTGAAATAGAAGTAGAATTAAATTTGAATACGCATTATTAATTTTGAAATATTAACTATTAATTATTGATTATTTAAAATTAATCATTAATAAAAAAAATTATTAATTATTTATTCAAAAAATGATTAAACTTCTTTTTCGTCACTTCCTACCAACATCTAACAAAACTAATCAAATTTTTGCCCACGAACTCCACACATTTAACCTCTAACCTCTAATCATAAATGTCCACAAACACACCCTAAGTATGAGGGAATTCAATTTTATACATGTATGTGTGAATTGAATACAAGTGATTTTTGACAAACTTAAGATCATTCTAGCCAAAAAATATCAAATGCAATATCCAAGGATCCAATGTCAAATGTAATCTTCCAAAGATGGTGGCTTTTGTCAAAATCTACCCTGCAAATTCAGCCACTCGGCTGAACGTTACATTTTTGTCAATAATGAGCAAGTAAAAGAAAACAGTGCAAAACTTTAAAATTAATAGTTCAAATACGAACCAGGATATGGAAAGAATCTCCAGCGAACAGTCGGGCAGGAAAGGAAAGCACATTCTAAAGTGAACACAGCTTAAACGTCATAATCGAATTCCACGCAGTGTTGATATGCGCAAAAAATCCATTAAACACCTGAGGCCTGTGGCAATAAACATCATAACCATCATTAGCGTTATAAAATATAATTTGATTCATATAACCATAAACGTTTATGAATTTCAGTTCATACTCAGTTCTTTCATCACTGACCTTAAAAGCCCCGTAAGTGTACTCAGACAGAGTTTGACGGCGACCGTGGATGAGCCTATGATAATAGAATCGAACACCGATCAGCTTACGAGTACGATTGAGCACGGATTTGATCTTGGGCGAGGTGAAGAACTGAAGAACTAGGGTAATCGGCACGGACGATTAATCGACAATGTTTGATGATGTCTTAGAATCTTGAGATGAGTGCTCAGGCATTGCAGATTATTTCGACGAGCCGTGATTGCTGTGATCATTGGATTTTGGGTTTTGGTAGTAGCAGATGAAGGAGCATGTCAGGAACAAACGAGAATGGTGTTTTTGAATTTAATATTGGAATACGGCTGGAGAGCCATCATCAATTTTGTTTAACTACGCGAAAGGGATAACCGGGAGTTTTGAAAGAAGCGGAGGGATGAAAAGTCATCCCCAATAGCATTTAGTTGAAAACACCACAGCTTTCTTTCACTGCCTACGAATGTTTGCAACAATGTGGCGGCAGACGGACAGCTTGATTTTCCTTTTTCTTTTTCTTTTTGACTTGATTCAACCTTCTTTTGAACTTTACAATTATCTACCTAATTTACAACATTTTTGCATAGTCATGAGACCCAGCCCAAAGCCCCGCTTCCAGAGTATTCTGCTCTTCCACAAGGGATAGGGTTGCTTATTGGAATGTCTAGTTTACAAGGATAATGGACGTATATTGAGAAGGAAATCTCACATCATGAAAAATAACGAAGACGAAGTGCTATATATATATATATATATATATATATATATATATATATATATGAGTTTGATCACATATAATAATAAGGAATTTCTTTTATTAAAAGATGTCGAGGGTGTCACTCGTTACCCCTTTTAGACTCTGCTCTTCGACTCCGCAAGCTCTTTCTTTTGTTTAACACTTATTGTATTCTAGTCCCTGTAATTAAATTTGTGTAAGCGAAAAAATATAACTAAAACATGTTTTCAACCATGCCAGATTTTCAAAGGGATAAGGAAAGTCGATCATCAGTTCTATGATCGCATCTTTAGTTGGCAAACCACCTTCCTGGTGGTTTGCTGAGATTTACTACCATTCCTTACTAATTTCCTCGTCATCCTAGTTGATGTAGTTCGCATGTTTTGATTTGCATATTCTTATGTCCACTGTTTATGTGATTTGCTTGCATATGCTTAGTTCTGTATTGCGTCTGTTCTCGAATACTCTACTGTTACGCTCTTCCCAAATGGCTCAAACGCTGCTCGAAAGTGTGATCTTTGTTATGTCACTGCTTTTACACTTCTGATTGAATTTTTTGATCATGCTTTCGAGTTATGTGCCTATGTTTGACTCATCTATACGTGTTACCGGCCATATTAACTTGATTCTGCACAATTTTCATATGTATGCACTGTTAGTTCTTGAGATGATGGTTTTGATGACAATAACCTTAGGAATTGTTATAGTAAAGGTGAAGTATATTTTATAAACATAAGTTGTCATCATCAAAAAGGGGGAGATTGTTAGTTCTTGAGATGATGGTTTTGATGACAACAACCTTAGGACTTGTTATCAAATATAAATACTAACGTTATGGTTTAGATATATATGTATATGCAGAATATAAACATGCAGGTACCAAGAATGAAGACTATACAGTATAGAGATACAAGACTGATGAATTTAAAGATCGAAGATATCAAGATTGAAGACTTATGAGTATTAAAAAATCAAGTTATCAAGATTTCAAACAGTACAAGATAATGTAGTTAGTCTAGAATTATGTTAAAACTTCTTGAAAGCACTTACATCTTTATTCGAAATTTATTCGTGGAATGGAATCCACTTCGAGCCTGTTAAAGGGATGGAACCCTAGTGGGATGGAACCCACGACAATATCTAATGGAACATACAGTGGTCCTATTTTGGTATCCACTAATTTTATAAAAATGTTTTTCAAAAAATATCTCTTATTTTTTTTAAAATGTTTTCAAAACTTTCTTTTCAAAAAGACACACTACACCAGAAATGCCAATTAGGCGGTGCTTTTGGCCGTATCAAATGGAATTAGGCAGTGCTTTGGGCCGTATCAAATTTTGGCGTGGTTAATAATTTGATACGGCCCAAAGCCGTATCAAATTGCTGAATTTGATACGGCTCAAAGCACTGCCTAATTCATAAATTTGATACGGCTCAAAGCACTGCTTAATTCATGAATTTGATATGGCTTTGAGCCGTATCAAATTAATGTATTAAAGTAAAAAAAATAATGCATTAATATTTCAGTATTTAAAGCAGTTATAGATATATCTAACTAGAGAATTAACATTCGTGAGCAATGGGTGCCAAAGCAAGTGATAAACATAAACACAGACCACAAAGTAACACAATGGAATGTGGTGGTGGTGATACCATTGAAAATAAGGTGCAGCAAGATTAATTTCCATAGCAAACTAACAGAGGAAAAAAAATATAACTGAGAATACAAACAAAAGGATACAAAAAGAAACACAAAGCACTGCAAAATAGACATAAAATATTAAAACGTAGTCCAAGTTTATCAATACAAGCACAATACAAGACATCTGTTCTGGCTAGTCTGATTCACAATAATAGAATATTATTGTAGTACAAAAATTAAAGTGCAACACTACAGACACAGACGATAAAGATAAAAATGAAAACCATATAGAAATAGAAATAGTCCAGGTAGTGATAGGCTCTGGAGGTGGTAAAGCATCTGCAAAAAACACAAAATATTTTAGCGCATATAATGGTGATGATCAAATCAGAACTGATTGCATATACATTGCAACAAGTAGTAACGATACATTACAACAGTTACATAATATAAGTAATTTTTTGAACGACAAACCTCTAATGTAGAGAGCACTAGCATCAGCTCTTCAATAAGAGAAGAATGAGGACTGAAGAAAATCCTTTTGAATTTAAAGCAAATGCTTCAGCAGATGTAATCAACATTCCACTATGGTTAGATCTGATTTCTCAGATCAAATCTAAATGCAGGAAAAACTTCCATGCCGCATTCTGCGAAGACTTCATTCCTCAACTTCTCCTGCCAGTCCTGGTTCGTGCTTAATAGAAACATTATCCATGTTAATAGTTGAGCAGTTGTTTCTTGCCCACCAAAGAAGAAGGTCTTGCACTCTGCTATAATTTCTTCTATGCTCATTGCTGTTCCCAGTTGATTCCTGGATGACTCAATTAGTAAATCCAGTAGATCGTCGTTGTAGCTTGATCTGTTCGAAGATAACCTCTTCTGAATGATGCTTACAAACGCTTCCTTAATTCTCCTGCCAGTCCTGGTTTGTAACCTTGCAATGACCGTCTGTACCACAAGATCTGTATCTCAAAATGTGAATAGAATCAAACCCATTTGCAGTAGAAAAAACAGTGAAAAAATACCAGCAAAATGCGATTAACAAAAACCAGTTTCAAAAGCAGACAATCTAGTACATAAGCTATAGCGCTAAACCGATCGAGAACACACAGCCTGTGTTAAAGCTTCAAATCTCCAAACTAATACTACAAATGAACCCAAAAGGAAAGCGCATCACCACACAAATTCAATAAAAAAAGACAATAGAAAGCATATAGATAACAAGGATGAAATATATATATATATATATATCTTAAAGGCATTTGGTACGATTTCCATGAGTAAGCCAGCCAGTGTAGCGAGGACCGCAGAGCTCCCTATGTCCATAAGTGCCAGGAGGCACACAATGAACAGTTTGACAGCAGGTGGTACAAGCCCTAATGCATATTTTAGTCCTGGAGTGGAGAGCGCATCTTCCTTTGCAAGCTGGATCGCACTCTTTTATGTCCTTTATCATTATCGGTGCCGGAGCCGGAGCAGGTGCACGGTGCCCAGGTTCAGTTACTGGAGCGGAAGCAGGAACTCCAGCTATCTGTACATATTATATCAAAATAAATATAATGCAAATGCACTTGCACTTTCTGTATGGAATATATGGAAAACGGAAAGCTGCTTACTTTGTCAAGAGTGGTCGACTCCAGATGTGAACAACTTTGGTCATACATCTCAATGAAATTGTTATGGGTTTTTGTACAATTATCAAACGATAAACATTTTATTTATTGCATTTTCTGAAAAGCTAAATATGCAGTATAGCATTGTGGCAATTGCCAACTCAACTTTACGTTGTGCATATATAGTTCTACACTATACATCTTATCATCATTTTATGGTATATAAAAATATTACATTTTAATCGCGAGTTCTGTCGCTATTCTCTCCTCTATTGTGCTATAAACCTATAGCATCACGTTCTTCGGAAATACATGGCTTCATCAAAATACGCAATTATATTAAGAACATTTATTATTATTTTCCTGGTTTTCAATCTATGTCGCGAAAGCGAAGGGTTAAGCAGAAGCAGTTTTCCAAACGGATTTGTATTCGGAACCGCTTCTTCTTCATATCAGGTTTAATTGCATTATTCATTTAATTTGGTGTTTTGATTATCAATGATAGCCACTATACATGTCCCTGCTGGCTGCTATGGTGTTTCTTGTCTTCAAAATTAGTATTTTGTTTGTGTTGTTATTGGATGCAAGGATATATCGTTTTTTTGGAAAATTCAAGTAGATTTTCTGATCAGAGTGTGGAAATGGAATTTCATTTCATAAACATACAAAAACAATTCCATTGAATAAACGGCTCAATGATAAATCCAAGCTGAATACGAATATTCATCAAATTACAGTGTAGAAATAAATGATACTTGAATCTTGATTACAAATCGATGTTTCCTTAGAGCAAGAGCAGACATGAGAACCAAAAAGAGAATGAAGATCATACCAACAAAGGAAGCAACAATAGCTCCACTTATCTGTTGGCAAAACCCATCAAATCTCAAGCAAATCGCAACCCAATTAGCTTTCGAGTTTCCAGTGTGGGCTAGTTGCACTATTGATGATGCTGCTGTCGTCAACACTACCATTGCCTGCCAAAATGCCAAAAACGTTAAACCAGACAAAAATGAATGTAAAACATAAAATGAAACGAGAGATGAACTAACCAGATCAAATACAAGGAGCAAGAGACGAAGGCCAACAAAGCTAGGGCAAATGATCAATATTATGGAGAATGGAAGTGAGAGGACCAAGAACCCTGTTGCTATAGCATTGCCAATCACAAAAAATCTGCAAAAAGTGATATGAGATAAGTATTCAAAATTAACATAAAATGGTTAAAAAATAAAAATCATAACAAAAATAAAAGAAATGAATGGTAAATAAAAATCATAACAATCATACCTCAAAGCCCCGATTACCATCCAAATGATATCTGTTTTAGAGCATCAGGATACCTGAAAGCCCCGATTACGTGAAGGAAAAAGAAAGGCGGCTGATAGAAGTTTGAGCTGAAAAATTTGCGGGAAGAATTTGGGGGAGAATGAAATAAAACAAGGGAAGGAATGAATTTGGGGTGGTCGTGAGTTAGGGGAAGAATTTGGGGGAGAATGAAATAAAACGAGCGAAGGAATGAATTTGGGGGAGAACGAAAAAAAATGAGGGAAGGAACGAAAAAAAACGAGGGAAGGAACGAATTTGATACGGCTCAAATTTGATATGGCTAAAAACGGTATCTAAACGTTTAGATACAGCTTTTACCCGTATCAAATTTGATACGGCTTTGAGCCGTATCAAATAAGGCGGATAGGGGTGTGGCTAAAACAGCTTTGTGGTGTAGTGACATCTCTCTTGTTTGAAATATTTTAGCCTCAAAACTATTTTTATCATTTTTAATATTTTGATTTCAAAATTGTCCTTGTTTTTTAAACCATCTCTTGGTTTAAATATTTAGCTTTAAAATATTTATATACTCAAATATTAAATCACTTTATAGATTAAGATTATATATATTAAAAATTATTTTCTAAACTCTTTTATATGTTTAAACTATAATCAAATATATTTACAAAGTTTAGAAATTGTTTTGACAAATTATAGAAACCAATTTTAATAGGAAAATCAAAACATCAATTTTTGCCTTGAGCATGTCGACATCCCTCAACCCCTCATGTCGACATGGTGTCCGTTATTTTCAAATTTCAATTTTCAAAAGAAGTGTCTATTCGTCGTATCCTTTCACGAATAGATATGGTTGTTGCTCTACTATACATACCAGTAAGTTCTAAACGAATTTTTAACCAGACTTCATTTATTTTCTCTCCTCTTTATCTTCTACATTTATTCTAAAGAATCATAAACTATACTCTACCGAAATACCAAGTGAATCAAACTTGATTATCTCTTGTTTGATTCTCTGCCACTCTCTCCATAAGATCTAAGTGCTATCCATAGTTATAGAATCTTTTGTAAAACAAACTGTTGAGTAAAAGGTGCGGTTGAGCCTTGAAATCAATTGGGTGTGATTGTAGCCTTGGAAATCAATTAGGTAATCTTGCAGCCTGGTTAAATCAAGAGAGTTGCCCTGAACTCGAATACAGGAGGGTGTACCTCGTAGCCTTTAAACCGAGAGTGTGATCTGGGAGATAATTTTGATAAGAAATCCGTACGATTGTACGGGACTAGATGTAGGGTAACTCCGAACCATTATAAAATCCTGGTGTGTTCTTTCCTTTATTGCTTTTATTTAGTATTTGCATCTGTGTCTAATTGTGTGATTATATCTATATTTGTGAATTGCATTTGTTGGTGTTTAAATTGAATAAAATTCAAAAAGATTTAAAAAATCCATAAAACACTATTCACCCCCACCTCTAGTGTTATTCCAGCCTTAAGATCCGTAATCCGCATTTCTCACATGCACTATATTTGTTGAATATGCGAGTATATGATTTTTGTTTAATGATAATAAACATATATATATATATATTCATTTAAATGTATTTGTAAATATTTTATTTTTCACATAATTAATAAATATTTGCTGAATAAAATTAATAACACAGAATTTAAATTCAAATGGATATTTTATTCAAACAAATATTTATTACAATTTTGAATAGTACAAATCTGAGCTCTCACTATATATATACACAATTTCAATTACATCACAATTTTTCATTTACAAATGCACCTCGCTACATATCACTCATTCACTCGTATTTATCTTCAACTCCATTCCAGATTGAATCCAGCATCTGAGCAATCTGCAAAATAAACACTAACGTAGTAAAATTGAAAAGAAATATTTTTGCAGTGTAAAATAAAATGTATTTTTTGAAAATATTATTTGCCTCAGTTATTTGGGTTGTTCGTCATCATTTAATTTTGAATTCATCATAAACGAACAGCTTGTGACATGCACAGTGTATCACTGTACATGCCACAAGGCCGTGCACACCGATATACACTTGATAGAATTGCAGGGACAGGTGAGCACAAGGTCAAACCCAATCAAAAGCCGGGTTCAACTCAAGTACAATACAAATAAAGTCACAACACGAGCACAAGGTCAAACCCGAGCTTTAAGCTGGATTCAACACAGGTGCAAATTCAAATGAAATGGTCAGGACACAAAAATCAAGCCTCGACCAAAGTTCAAGTCGTCATATGAAAACAGCGACTATGATCAATATACATTCATAATACATCTGACTCAATACAACAAACCACGATGAACTCAATCAATGCCGAAGCCATGGAACAGCAGGCCAAAGTCAAAGTCTAACCAGGCAGTCCACATGACAACTACACAAAACTCAAGACTGCGACATATAAAATGAGACGGCAAGCACATATATGTACAGTGGAACCAAAAGGCAAAAATATATCAAGTGGTCTGATCACCAGAGGAAACTCCAAGCTTGCAAATACAAATCGACAATGCAGACAACAGAGGTGATATCATATACATGAAGTACAGTGCATAGCATATTCAAGTGCATCAGACATGCACAAGTGACTCAAAGACTACACGGTGCAGTAGCCTTAAAAGCAAAGACAGTGCACATCAAAATGCAACCTCCTTAGGTCAAAATGAAAGTGTACAAAAGTAGTGAATGCAGCAACAAATTTAACATGAACCAGTTCAAAAATGCAAGCTAGTCGCTCATACTACAGACACAAGTCAAAGTCAACTACAAGTTTAGAGTTCAAGTGAACCAGTAAATGACACAGGTACAAGATGAAATCACATACATACATACATAAATGTATGTACACAAGTGAATGAATACATATGCATCAGATAGCAAATGCCACTGTGATTTCAACATCAAACCAAGAAAAGTTGATATGCACATATATACACGCAGTCAGACAAGTACAGGATCGAATACAATGAATCAGAAAAAACTATAGCAGTTCAAATGTTGCAGGCAATTTCAAAAATAACCAAATCAAATGCAATGCCGAAGTCAGGTAATATCAAAATTCAAGTCGAAGGCGTGAGAAATTGACTGGAGTCAAAGGGAACAAAGAACGAAATAACACATCGAACAGTTCAAAATCAAGCCGTGGTGGCCAAGGAGTCCAACAATTCAAAGCCATGATTATCAAGTAAACAAGCAACGAAAATATACAAATTGAAAAGGTCAGAAATCATCATCAACATCCAAGCAACATCGAACGGACGGAACAAAATAATTGACAAATTCAAATAAATTTATACGAACGAAAATATAGGAATTCGAATCCTATATAAATGTTTAACATCATCGGCTACTAATCCATCGAGTTCAAGCAAGCTAATCAGAAAAGGCAAAGAGAAAAAAATCACATACCACTTAGTCGAACTCGATCAAAAAATTGGGGCAGCCGTGTGCAAAGCAGATTGATTATCGATTGACAAAGCAAGGGACACTAAACCATCATTCAATCGAGCAATCGAAGTCGACAGCCTCAATTTTTTCACAAGCCCTAATTTTATCAAAGAGGAACGAATGTATATTGAAGAAGCCATTTTTCACAAACGAAGAAGAAAGCGGGCCGACATAATAAAATAAAGAGGGACATACTTTTTATCACTTCATTTTATTTGGGCCGGTTTCTTTTTAAATTCATATTGGGCTTTAAATTTTAAAACTAGGGTTTCATTGGTTTTATTGTATTTTTCTTTTAATCTTTTGTATTTTCTAGTCGTGTGACTAGGGAACGAACTACGGTGGCGTAGTTCAAGAATTCGCAACTCAATGGCTGAGTTGTGGTAGGGTTTTGAGTGTAGAGTTAGGTTAGTCGGTAGCGGGTGTCGTGAGTTTACGTGTGTAAGCGTCCGACTACTTAATTTTTAGTAGAAACCTTGGGGGCAGCACGTAGGTAGGGTTTTGCCGAAGCTGGGTAAATCTGTGTGTTCTATTTCCTGCATTTACTATTCTGCTATTATCTGTGCTGCTATTATTCTACTGTGATCTGTGTTGAAATTATTTTATATACTTCCGCAATAAACTTTTATAATCATTAGTATCACCCTATTCACCCCCCCTCTAGGGTGAAATCGATCATACAATATTTACACTGAGAGTATAAGTTTCTTTGTCTTCAATATGTTGGTTGCATATGACACATATGGGATCAATGTTGATTGAGCATTGAATTAATCTTTTCTTAGCTGGTAAGTGGTTATTGATTATTTTGTATAAATATATCGCCATTTTAGGTGCGTGCATTCTGTGCCTAACGCAATTTGCCCATGCGCTTTTGTCATACGCTGTATTGTATTCCAGACTGATTTAAAATTGTTCTTACCATTTTTGCTACAAGCCTAGAACCAATAGTCTTCTTCTCCATTGTTATAAACTTTTAGTTTCAAAGTTTCGTCTTTAAATTATCCCAGAAAGCTAAACCCATTTACTTTCCATTCACTATTCTCTGTAATTTCTTTGACCAATAAATTTATGCAACATATGGGATCAATGTTGATTGAGCATTGAATTAATCTTTTCTTAGCTGGTAAGTGGTTATTGAATATTTTGTATAAATATATCACCATTTTAGGTGCGTGCATTCTGTGCCTAATGAAATTTGCCCATGCGCTTTTGTCATACGCTGTATTGTATTCCAGACTGATTTAAAATTGTTCTTACCATTTTTGCTACAAGCCTAGAACCAATAGTCTTCTTCTCCATTGTTATAAACTTTTAGTTTCAAAGTTTCGTCTTTAAATTATCCCAGAAAGCTAAACCCATTTACTTTCCATTCACTATTCTCTGTAATTTCTTTGACCAATAAATTTTCTCCTCTTGTTCTTTTTAGAATGTATGAACCTAACTTGTTGACCAGCCTCCTCCTTGTATTCACGGTTGCACCAGAGGGATGTTGATTTACCATATACAATGCGCTTACCTATACACCTAGTACACGATATGCATGTTGTCTTGCCTTATTTGCTTTGGTCGTGTTGCCAACCAAAGCAAATAATATCATTTGCTTCAGTCCTCCTTAACAATTGAAGTAATTGTTAGATGCAAAGCATTAGAAAATACAAAAATGCAATTTGTTTTGGTCATCGTTTACAGCCGAAGCAAATGCATAAAAGAAAATATGACCATTTTCTTTGGTTCTTTCTTAAGGATCAAAGTAACAGGTTATTTGCTTTGATTCCTTTAAGGAAAGAAGCAATTGAATTTTACCTTTTTCCCCTTTTGATACACCGACTACTCAAATCCCATGCAAATTCTAGGGCACATCTTCGGCTCCACTTTATATCAAACACGCAAATTGTAGGGCATCGATTTTTTTCCTCTTCGATGTACTGAATACTCAAATCCTAATTTCACGATTTGGATTCATAATTGATTTCATGATTTCATGATTTGGATTCACAATTGATTTCACGATTTCATGATTTGGATTCACAATCGATTTCACGATTTGGTTTCACGATTTGGATTCACAATCGATTTCACAATTTGGTTTCACGATTTGGATTCATGATTTAGGAGAGGCGACAGTAGCAGCATGCCGAGGCACATCAAACGATTAATGTGACTCTAAACTCTAATGGTGGTGCGACTCGACTGCGACAGTGAGTTCTGTATTGAGGTAATGTTGCCCAATATGCTTGCTAATGTAGTAAAATAGTAAACCAAATAAGCTAAACTAAAAGACAAACCTGGATTTGGTAAACAAGTTCTGTATTCAATAGAGAAGATGAAAAGGACGAGCAATGCACAGGTTATGAGGAGATACGGCCCTAGTGGTTTGGACAACATTTCAATAAAGTCGATTCTCTATACTTCATTCTTCCATGTTTGTAAAGGAATAAATAACTTTAATTGATCTTATTTAGGGTTGAGTTTAGATAATTGTAAACTAGTTCTCACCCCTTCATAGAGTTCTAAAAGGAAACGAGTGTTGATGTTTGTCTCAACAAGTATCTGATGATAAAGAGTACCTTACATCAAGTACAATTGAAAGACGAAGGGCAAGAAGGATAACTTATTGGTTCATCATTTCATTCAATCATGTATTAGTTTTTATCATATTGATGTATCATTCATTCCTGTTTCAAGTGTTCTTTTCAATTCTCAGTTTTTTTATGTTTTTTTGGGGAGGGGGGAGGGGTGTGGTTGTGTGGTGTGGTAGTGTTCATTCTTTTACTTTGGACATCATTACATTGGTTGTTGGTGTTTTACTAATATATTTTACATAATGTTGTATTATGGTGCATTTGATATGTTATACTATGCCCTTTGAAATTGCTGAATTGACAAGAATGATAAACGAGATACATTTAAGATTATTTGTCGGCCAAAATGGTCCATTATTAATGTCCATTTAAATTATGCATTTTGTATGCCAGGTTTGTCTTGCAAATGCAAATCCTATGGATCTAAATTTTTTACAAGGACTTGTCGAGGGGACCTTTTTTTTTGAAAAAGGTACTTTATTTATAAAATGAGAAAGGTACACATATATGTTCATAATATGTCTCGTTAAAACCTTGCAACCGCTCTAACCTAAATGGGTACCTTGCAAGGAAAAAGAGTACATATCATGACCATATATTAACAATACAACAAAAAGGACAAAGCCTGAAATCCAAGTTGTCAAAGAGATGGAGGAGTAAAACAAATAACAACACACTCAAAACCATCCATACGAGCAACTTGGGACAGGAAAAAAACAAGTATAAAAGGACAATGCAAATACAACACGTGGAGCTAAAGTAAAATAAAAAAGGAAGCCAACTCCGTTCCTTAAGACTTCACAAAGCTGCAACCAGGAGAGAGAAAATGAAAGCCTTTCGCTTTACTTCAAGATTGACCAGATCAAAGAAATCCTTTAGAGCCAAAAAATCAAAAGAAAATGGCAACCGCTTCAATTCTCTCAATGTCTAGTAGAAGGCAGACCGGACACGAGACTGGAAAACAAGGAGGAACCGAGCTCATGGCAGGCGAAGATCAGATTTTGGGTTAATTGCGATGCCGAATTCTGACAAGATAAGATCAATCTCACTATTTTCCGACTTTAAATCCACATTCTATAGAATTAAATGTTTGTAGTCTTAAGTTATGAGCATGAGTCTCACTTGTGCTGGCAGTTCGATACTTTTGAAAATATGATCATTTATTTCACACCATATGTGCCAAATAACAGTAGTGACAACCACGTTAATGAGATGATTAGCTGTATTTTGCTGATTTTGACACATGATATCTAAAATACAGTTGATTTCATATGAATTCCCAATGTTAATTTTTAGTTTATGTATAATCTCATCAAGAATTTTCCTCGAATAAGAGAAATTAAAGAATAAATGATTCTTGTCTTCATTATGGTTTAAGCAGAGCACACAAGTTTGGTTAATAGTATTATTCCATTTATTAATTCTGTCATTTGTATTTAATTTGTTTACATTAGCTAGAAGAGAGAAGATCGACATTTTAGGAGCACAAAACTTGTCCCAAATGATATTGGTCCATTTTAATTCTGCATGAATGCCTCTGATATGATTCCAAGCTGATTTCATACTGAATTGGCCATTTTAGAACCTTTTTTCTTGGTTATGCTACTTTACTATTATACTTAGTTCTGTATTGAGGTAATTTTGTATTGAAGTCAGTACACGTTGCAACTTGCAATGTGTGAAATCTAAAGCAAATAAGCTAACTCAAATATGGACTATTAGTTTGCTAACTCTATATATCTGAGAAGAAATGAAGGCATTACTCACTAGAAACCTTCTAACTCCATCAAAATAAAGAACCATTGCATCATTTTTTAGCACTGCTACTACTTTTCTTACCATTCTAGCTGTCTTATCCATTCTTATTTGCAATTTTCAAGGACAGTCTTTATCACCTAACTTTTATGTGAGTCCATGTCCAAATCTAAGAGCCACTGTCCTCTCTATAATGGTGCAGGCAGTTAATAAGGAGGTTAGAATGGGTGCTTCCATTATTCAACTTTTCTTCCATGACTGCTTTGTTAATGTAAGTGTTACGCATATACCGATTATCAAATGATTACTCATTACTAGTGTGAGCTCGTGCTTCGAATACAGAGTCATAAAAGAATTGGAACTGAATTTATGTGTGTATGAATGTTAAATTTAACAAAAGAATTGAATTCTTGTGTGTGTATGGTGTTCAAATGACGATTTTAGGTAAAATATTACAAAAAAGAATAAATATTGAGTTGTCGTTGTATTTAACTATTTGTTAGGAAGAAACAAAAAAAATATTTATATAAATAAAATGAAATAAACGTATTTAACATACTTTTTGTATATTAGTGCAAAAATATTAGTTGAAACATCAAGTGTTATTTTCTTTGAATATGATACTTATCCATATCAAATTTAGGATCTGTCAACTCTACCATTCTCTAAATCAATCAATCCTTTCATGTGTAGATATTCCAAAAGTTTAATCATGACATATTTCCTAAAAATAATCATCATAAATGATGGAATTTGATTAGATAACTTGATAATCACAATCTTTAATTTTTCCTTGCACATCAATAGCTGTTGAAGTCCTAAATAAATTATTATTATATTAGTATATATAAAATTAAATCATTGAACAACAAACTTAAACATTTCTAATAAAGAAGAATAACACTGTACAAAAAAAATATGTAAAAAGTTGATTAATTGAAACACACTAATTATTAGAGCTATATGAATGTTAAAATAATTTATAGTCAATTGTGGGATTTAAACATTGAAATGGTGAATAAGGAGCAAAATAAGCACGTTAGATTTATGCTAATTATGTTGTTGAACATTGAAATGAAGAATAGGGAAATAAAGAATATAGGGGTGACCTTTAGTATTTAATACTATGTAAGTCATATGGAAACCATACAAAATGCTATGTATAAATTCTAATTGCTACTATTGTTATTTCAATTTAAGGTCAGATTTAATCATCTCATCTCATAAAGTGATTTTAATAGTTGAAATCGAGTGTTAACATTTCCAATAAATTACAAAATTAATAATTATTAAGATAATTATATGCAAACAACCAAATATGTTATCATAACACTCAAAAGAGGTAGGAAAAAAAATTCAAGTCACTCAAAATATTAAGTATGCATAACCTACTAACTTAAAATGATTCACCAACATAATCTAAATGCCATAATTATTGTCCCTTAACTTTGATTTTGAAACTCTGTACTTCTTTTTTATTCTTTGCAATTATTCTTATGATTTTTGTACTAATTTCTTAGGGAAGTTTGTATTTAATTCATTTTAAATACTTATTTGTTTTGCTATATAATTATTTCCTTGAGTATACAAATCAATTTTCTTTTATCCATGATTTTTCCATTCATTTATTTCCATAATGTTTTGCATGCCATCTCTATTTTTGTTATGTGCTTTAAAAAATTATAAAGCAATTATACTTAACATGTTTTTCTTTAAGAAGCAACAAAAATAGGACAATAAGACTTATTAAATGCAGTCAATTAAAGATGTGGTTTTATATATAAAAAATTATGTGCTTATGAATTGATTGATTGAACACATAATGAAAGTAGCATAGTACTCTTAATCAAGAATATTCTAATTCAAATAAACACAAAAATATACAAAATTATAGATGAACGCAATAAAAACCCGGTTATCCATATAACCGATAGCAACTTTTATTCTTATTGGCACTATCAACCTATATAATGTAACCCAAATTATAGTTTTTTAATTAGAAATAAGTTCATAATAATATATAAATTAATAAAAATCAATAATCAACGTTTTCCAATATATAATCAAATGCTTGCATTGTTCTCTGTAGTATAAAAACTCAAAAATCCCATTAGATCATAATAATTTTTAAATGATTTTAAAAAAAGAATCTAAAATCATTAGAAGATTTTGCAAATCCAATCATTGGTGGAGTCATTCTAATAAGGATGAAAACGAGACATGCTATTAGGCGTGGCTCACATTATGAGTGTGTGGGTTGAACAATAAAGTCTCACATCCCAAAAAATATGGCGTACAACATGGTATATATGTGGAATTGGTGGCAGTAACATTGGAAATTCCATTTGTACAAGTAAGTATTGCCAAGTCCATGTATGTGCTCATTCCAGAAGGCTATGAAAGGGATGTTTAATCGGAACGCTGGCACATCGGAAGCTTCATTAAAATGACGTTATTTTAGAAAAAAAAAGCGCACGTTTACAGGGACATGTTAAAGTGCTGAAACACAACATAGTATCATTGCCGATGGTTTGAGGGACCGTTAACAATGATGCATGCGTTTATGAGGACGTGTTAGGGTGCCGAAATATAATATAGTATCAGAGCTGATGGTTTGAGGGACCAATAGATGATGCGAGAGTGACCGAAGTAAGAACTCCTTGAGGTTTGAAGATATATAAACAGCTTGGCCCTTACTGTTAGATACACAGTCTACCCCCATTGCATTGAGAACTGATTCTCTAAGACGGCTTGGGTGGGAAGTACTCGTCTAAAGGTAGAGATTTGGTAATGCAGCCTCGTCAACTATGTAAAGATGTGAGAAAAGGCAGCCTAACCCAACTGCATAACTTCTTCAGTATGCTCCAAAATGAAGGTTAGAGGAAATGCTCGCCAAGATGGAGAATCGTTATGTGTGGCTCGCATTACGAGTGCGTGGGAATCTCACATCGCAAGAAATATGGCGCATAACGTGGTATATATGCAGGATTGATGGCACATAACATTGAGAATTCATTTTGTTACAAGCAAGTATTCCCAAGATCATGTATGTGCTCATTCCGGAAGGCGATGAAAGAGATCTTCAATCGAAATGTTGGCACATCGGAAGCTTCATTAAGGTGGTGCCATTTCAGAACAATGAAAAACGCGTTTATGGGGATGCGTTGGAGTGCCGAAACACAACATATACAAATAAAAGATAAAAATGATGAATATGGATAAGAGAAATTATCCGGTTATAATTCAGATAAATGAACTGAAAAGGGGAAATGGCCAATATCTTGGACTAGAGTAAAAGAGTAAAAGAAATTAAAAACCGTTGTTAAGTCCAAAAGCAACGGGTAAAAACCATTTGCAACAGAGGAGTGGTTGAATTTAGCGACGGGACAAAACCGTTGCATTATGTCCAAAACACAACGGGTGTAACCCGTTGCAAATTGGGACAAAGGCAACGGTTATAAACCGTTGAAAACTTGGTCAAAGGCAACGGGTATTAACCGTTGCAAACTGGGACAAAGGCAACGGGTAAAAAACGTTGCAAATTGAGCCGAAGGCAACGGGTAATAACCGTTGTTTTGTTTACAATAGGCAACGGGTAAAAACCGTTGCTTAATGTAAAAAAGTCACACATAAAGCAACAGTTAACACCCGTTGCACATAGTGTTTGCACCTGCTCCTACAAAATCACATCTGTAACTCACTACCGCGTTACACGCATATCTCAGTATATATACCAGAATATCAATATATATCAAAATATGCCAGAATATCAAAATATTGGTACACAAGCACTATAAACATACCGCACATATACCATACATATAAAATTATCAAACTTATAATTACACTCATTGTTTTGCAAACAGAATGCTACCGTGCCGGAATATCATACTTATTACACTGCATAGTTTATTACACTACACTACAAAGATTTCATTAATTACACTACATTGTTTTGCAAGCAGTGAAGTCTACATATAATAAACACATTAAAAGGATGCTGAGCAGGTTAGCCGAAGCTGATATTTCTTTGGCTCATGCTGTGGTGCATACAGTATTCTATCCAATTCCTGCGCAAAAGTAAAAACAGGTTTAGTATTTTATGCCTGTAGAATCCTGATAGATACTAGCAGTGAAGTCTTTTTTGTTGAGACTTTCTCAAGTTCACTTTATGATGCCAATCAGTGGAGAAGATTTAGTATTTTATGCCTGTAGAATCCTGATAGATACTAGCAGTACAAAATCAAGTTCTATAAACAGATCAGACAACCAACAAAGACTACGGCTCAAGCAAAATAAATGAGGGTGAAGGAAAATGAGTTAATCTTTTTGTTGCACAAGGATTCTCACTTTACTCATGTTATTCATCAATCTGAATCTTCTTGATGTTTATGCACAATAGAATTAGAAGGCATAAAGATTTTTTTTCTATCATTCATCAATCTTTCTTTTCCTTTTTATTTGAACTGATGGTATTCAAATTTATGAAGCTTGTATTCTTTTCTTGGTAACCCTGTTTAGGACCAATAACATCAATGGGATGATCTATTTTTTATTTAATTGCGAGGGTTGCCTTTCAATGAGTATTCCCAGCATAACTGGCATGAAAAAGGTTCAACTATTTAAGTTAGGATTCGGATGAGTTCATAACGGTCAGGGGTTTTGCAGGACAGTACTTAGTCTTGGTCGCCATAGTTAAATAATAATAATAATAATATGGCACAAACTGATTTTGGTTAGTGGCATAGTATTGTATAAACAATTATAGGAGATATCAATCTAGATTTGTATCATACACATGCATTTGCATATGCAAATTTCATATACAGCAAACAAAAGAAAATCATCAATATATGCAAAGAACAAGTCAGAAATATCAATACCTCCGACTAAAGAGATCGTATCAAACCCTTTTGATGGCTCACATAACCTCCGGCTCCAACATCCCCAAAGGTCTCGGTAAATTGTTGACATATTTTGGCGGTTAGCTCATCCGGCAATAAAATTTTGTCCAACAACACTTTTTCATATATGGGTGGTACTGGTTTTCCATGAATTACTAATACTGTGGAATCTCGGCATATAGTACCTGTTATATAAGCATTTCTGGAGTGAATATATGGAATCACATTTACAGAACTAACAAGCTCCCAAACATTTAAGACCATTGTGCGGAGCTACACAAGTCCTAGACGCAACTAATAGTATAACTCCTACAACAAAAGAATTAAAAAATTAAATAAATAACTGATAAAAAAGCCTGAAACAGTGAACTGGTTATGCCTATTGCACAAAACACATATTATCTATATCTAAACTGCTTAAAACTCCTAAAGGCCTGCACATCAACATCAACAGATTAAAAAAGAAAATAAGTCTAATGAGCAAAATAGTTTAAAAAACTGAAATAGTTTATTACAGGATGCTGTATATCATAAATGAATCAAAGACAAGAACTAAGATCTATATACCATAAATGGAACACAATAGTAACAAGAAAACACAAACTCATTTTGGAATTACACGTTCACAGCAACTAATATAACCCAACAGCAAAAGAATAACAAACTACAATGTTATAAAATATAAAACTATATAGAACTCCTACAACAAAAGAATTAAAAAAAACAAAATAATAACAGATAAAAAAAGCCTGGAACAATGAACTTGTTATGCCTATTTCACAAAACTAATATTATCTATATCTGAAACTACTTATAACTCAAAAAAGCCTGCAAACCAACAGATTAAAAAAGAAAATAAGTCTAATGAGAAAGTGAGTTTAAAAAACTAAAACAGATTATTAAAAGATGTCATAAATGAATCAAAGACAAAAACTAAAGACCTATATACCATAAATGGAACGCATTAGAAACAAGAGAAAGCAAACTCATTTTGAAATTACACATTCACAACAACTAATATAATCCAACAACAAAAGAATAACAAACTACAATGTTATAAAATATAAAATAAACAGAGAGCAGTAAACTCGGTTGAAGCACAAAAAGACTGATTGGTCGATTAAAATAGTATCTGTTGCAATTACTTCGTCCTCGAAGTTCAGGATTTCACATCTTTGGTCGATTAACTAATTGTTCGGAGTGGCAAACTGAGAAGATGCGATTTCACTGCCTACTTGACGATTATCTTGGGCTATGCTGAGAAGACGCTCCAGTTTATCATCCATATTGTCCAGCTTCATCAATTTTTGCTCCACATTTTGCAGTCGCTGCTCATATATTCCTTGGGCCTGTTTGAGCCATTTGCATGGAATGGCAGCACCCTTAACTTGGCTAGGAGCTATATTGGTCCCAATACTTCGGCTCCTGCCCTTTACATCTTTACCAAACACTGATATAAAGACAGCTTCATCACCACCACTCGTCGTTTCCTTTTCTTTTTCAATTTTGTCCTAAAAAGTAAATACATATATATATGAATAATGAAAATTTAATTTAGAGGCGTCATTATTTGTTTAACTTACAAAGTAGGAAGATGTCGCATCTGACGTGCTGCCATCTTTTTTCTTATGCGTTTTCTCCCATACTTGAAGACGTGATACTTCTGTTCCCGGACTACTTGAATTGACCTGCATACAATGACCTAAAATTATATTTGGAACTAATGGTATATGCAATGTGATGCACCAATTCAATGACACATACCATTTCTTGAGTAATCATAGCGTGACTCTTACGTCCCGAATGATGACCATATTCGAGCATTGATCTATTTTGTTTGCCTCGCTTCCTTTTTTCTTTCGCCTCGGGTTTTTATTCGTTTCTTATGAACTCATCCCAATCATCTTGAGCAATTTTCGGTGGACAATTTCTCATTCTTTCTTTGTTAGTGATGAAATGGTCATAATGATTCTTGCGCAAATCATTCTTGTGTCTCCTAAAAACCTCGGACATTTTTTTCATAATAAGGTCCTTTGATAGAGGATCGAGCTCATAATATTTCTGCATAACAAAAAATGCATGTAAACCATTTTTTATTTATGTATTGAAAGCATTATAAATGAACGGAGCTCATTATTACCTCCAATTGATTCCACACGTCTTCCTTGTAATTTGGCGGAACTTTTTTCCAACTTGGATATGAGATTGGCACATGATTTCTTACTAGTTTACCAATCTTCGTAGCGACCTTTGAACCATTTTTTCTGACTGGAGAACCGTAGTTGTCTATATCAATTTTCTCCCATTTTAAAGTGGATGATTGGGAAGTTGTATCATTTGATGGTGGTGTGGCATCTTGTGACATTATGTCCTGCAAAGTCTCAAATCCTAAAATAATCCCAACAACATTATGACGTACAGTTCTTCCCCTTCCAGCCCATCCCTGTGATGCCCATTTGCTGTCGGCCAAATTATTGCATGGAGTCCCCTCCATAACAAGATCAAACGCCTTATATGTCTTAATAAAATTTGCTCGGCACTTTAAAATTTTTCAAAACGGTGCAAAACCGTATCTTTTCTTCTTTGCTCAAAGTGAAAGTCGCATTTGGTATGGTTACTTTAGTTGTTTTAGGATCTTCTATCACCCACAACTTTTGTTTTATACCCATGATTTTCAAATCCTTCCATGCATTGATCCCATCTTTTGACATGTCTTTATGGTTCATAATTGTGTTGATCAAATGTTTTGTGACATTCATCTCTGTATGCATAACATCAATATTATGTCGGGTCAAATTTGTTTTCCAATATGGCAAATCAAAGAACTTCGACCTCCTATACCATGCAGGAACTTCTTCATCGATTGTCTTTTTCCGTTTTCGACCAATTTCCGGTATGTTTTTACCAACTTTCATTTTTATATTCGCTACCTTTTTTTCAACTTGATAACCAGTCAGTGGTTTTGGAGGACACTTAAGTTCTTGCTCGTTGTTGAAATTTGTCTTATCGTATCGAAACTTGTGTCCGGACGGAAGAAATCTACGATGCCCCATGTAACAAATCTTCTTACTTTCAGGGAGATAAACAGATGTAGTTTCTTCTCCACAAAGAGGACATGCAAAGTAGCCGTGACTTGTACATCCCGATAAAGTCCCAAGAGCGGGATGATCATGGATTGCCCACAACACTCTAGCTCTCATTATGAACTCAGATTTCATAAATGAATCAAATGTAACGACTCCTTCCCATAACTGCTTTAACTCGTCTATCAAAGGTTCTAAATAAACATCAATATCCTTCCTCGGTTGTTTTGGCCCAGAAATCAACAGTGTTAACATTGAGAACTCTCTTTTCATGCACAAAGACGGAGGAAAGTTATATGGTACTACAATTACTGGCCAACAGCTGTAAGGGTTAGTTAAAGAAGCATTCGGACAGAAACCATCTATTGCTATTCCAAGCGTGATATTTCGTGGTTCAGCAGCAAACGAAGGATCAAAAGAATCTGTAGTTTTCCATTGAGAAGTATCACGCGGATGACGCATTACGGTTGTACCGGACTTGGCACGACCATGCCAGGTCATCGCTTCTGCTATCCATGGTACAGTATACAGTCTTCTCAATCTAGAAATTAAAGGAAAATGTCTTAAGGTCTTTTGAGGTACTGTGGTAGCTTTTCTCTCTTCGTCGAATGATGTCTTGTATCTTGGTGCGTTGCAATTTGTACATGAAACTTTGTTCGCATTATCTTTCCAGTACAAGATGTAGTCATTAATGCATGCATCATAAGTTATGTAATTCATCCCAACTTGCTTAATGATCTTCTTCACGTTGGGGTACTTTGAAGGTAGCGTGTTACCTTCGGGGAGTAACTCCTTTATGAATTCGAGTACTGCAGTCACACCATTGTCTGAAAATCCGTATTGGGTCTTCAGCTATTCAGTTTCACAATGGCATACAACTTTGTAATCTATTTTGGACAAGAAGGATACAATGGCTCTGTTGCAGTTGCACTATCAAAAAATGATTTATCCGTAAACTGCTCACCAATATTAGCATTATCATGCAACTGACTTGTAGGTTGAAAATGATGGAATCTATCTGCATCATTGATCAAATCCTCCATCCTAATATGTTCGGACTCATCAGTATTTGTGGCATGACTAACCGGTTGTTGTTTTGGCTTCTCCGATATTCTTTCCCCGTGAAAACACCACACGGTATATGATTGAACAATACCATATCTAAGCAAATGAAAATGAATGTCATTTAATTTGAATGTATCTTCATTTTTTCACCACGTGCAAGGGAACGAATACTTTTCCTTATTGCCACCGTTTTCAGCAACAAATTTAACGAAATTTCTCACACCTTCCACATATTCTGTATTTCTTCGATTAGATTGATTCATCCATTGTTTGTCTATACTGAAAGAAAATAACAAGAGCTAATAAGAAATCATGGGTAACAATATCTTATGGCTTTCCACCAAGTTCAACTCTGATATTAACTAAACAGATGAATATTCTTTTGATTTCACTTGAAATTTAACATTAGCATCAAACTGTCTCCAAAAAAATTGCCATTACAACGGCGCCATTTTGTAGCACCAGAGTAATGTCTATGCATTACCCCTCTCCTGATACTTGGCTTGCGCCATTAACAACAATTTTATCCACTTACTAAATATGGTCTCATATTTAGTAAAACAAAATTCATTGCATCAACTTATACCCTAGCAGTCACTATAAGCAGCTATGTCTAACTAGCATGCAGTACAGTACAACATTTAGGCTTTAGTAAATATGAGAATGCACACTACAACACTACTTCTCTTCCATGTTGCAATGTTTGGCTGATGATACACCACACGTACAATTTGTAAAACAAATCATATATAAATGTAAAAAGATCATCCTTTGCATAACCAATTGTTTCTTGGTTCTCTAACACTGTACACTTAAAACATCAAATATGTATTCTGATGGTTCAGATTAGACGGTGCATCTCTACTTTGGAAAACTGTTAAAGAGTAGTAGATATTGACTATAATCAATCCCCAAAAACTTAATGAAACATCAATCCTAAAAGATGAAGATAATGATGGAACTCAAATGACAGCTTATATGGTAACACTAAACAAACCCATAAGCAAGCATTATAGGGAATAAACTGTTCCTTAACTTGTTAGATCATTTAAGCAAAGAAAAGAGGATACTCCTTTTGAGTTCACTTCCACTAAAATGCTAGGGTGATTGATAATCCTACATGGCAAAATGTTATTACACATCTGAAAACAAAGGGGGAATTTTGAAATGAACGAAAATTAATGTGACTTCTCCCACTCACTTGAAATTAGGTAGCAAGTTAGATAACTCTACTTATGCCTCGTTTGGATCGACTAAAATAAGTCGCTTTTTAGCTTTTTGAAAGCCAAAATGAATAGGTTTTGGCTTGCAAAAAGCAAAAAAGCGACTTATATAAGTCGATCCAAACGAGCACTTAATGAATTGCATAGTTTGGAATGTCAGGGGATTACCCTATCCAAACAGCAAGATGTAGAAAGTGTAATTAATAAAAAATAAGCTTCTATTGTAGGGCTGCTAGAAAGTAAAATTACCAAATGTAAAATTAGTAACGTAGGTAGACAAATCAACAAAGATTGGAACTTCAATTTCAATAAGGATCACCATGATACAAGTAGAATTCTGATTCTTTAGGATGATAATATTTGGTCTGTTTTGACAATTCACAATAATGAACAATACATCACATGCTTAACCCAAAATAAATTGGGTTTGACATTCTACTATACTTTCGTGTATGCTCATAACCAACTAAAAAGAAGAACGGAACTTTGGGATTATGTCAAACAATAATTTAACTCATTCAATTTATGGATACTAACAGGCTGCTTCAATGCTAGTTTTTGTTGTAAAGATTAAATTAACAATGGTAATCTAAGCTCCAATCCGAACAAAGACTTGGTTGAATTTATTGAGGCATCAATTTTGAGCCACCAAGCATAGGAAATTACTATACTTGGAAGGGTGAGCTAACATAACAATCCATAGTATAATTGACAGACTTCTCATTAATAAGGATTGTCTAGATAAGTATCCTAACTTTTTAGTCAATTTTACCAATCGGTAAAACTGGCGATCACACACCTATCGTTTTTAATCTGGCCATCTCGACATTTTACAGGAAAGGTACCCCTTTTAGATATAACAACTTATGGCGTCCCAAGGCAGATTATCATGATCTAGTACGCATAAAATGGGAAAGCGTAGGCCATGGGAATCCACTTTTTCAACTAATAACAAAGCTAAAGAAAGTAAAAGAGAGACCGCACCATTAGAATAAAGAACTTAATAATAAGGAAAAATCCACTAAAGCTCTTAGGACGGAATTGGTTGTTATCTACACCAATATAATAAAACAGCTTAATCACGCCCAAATTCTAGATCTCTACAATCAAAAAGTGGATCAATAATCTGAGACTCGGCATAAGCAGGCCATAGAAAACTTGCAACACTAAAAAATAAAATGACTAACTCAAGGAGACAAAACATCCCAATTTTTTCGTGCTGTTGGAGGAGATTAAGGGCTTGAAAATGATAGATCTGGTTAGGTAAGTGGTAATGGGTACGAAGCTCAAGGAAGTTGAAATTAACGAAATAAATAATAACTTGCAGCAGTAGGGAAACCTGTAGAAGATGAGAAGCGATATGAAGATGCTGAAACAAATGAAAGATGCCCTAGCTTTGAATCCGCCGGAGCGCCGGCTGCTGCTGTTGGAGGCTGGAGATGTTAATTCGCGGCTGCCACTACTGGAGGAGCCGATCGACGAGGACGAAATCGCGGCTGAGAGGATCAGAGATCTGTGTTTTTTTTTACTGTATGCTCGGTAAATTTTGTGCCCTAGAGTAAACGACACAAGTACTGTGATATTTGGCACAAAATTAGCTGCCACAACATTTACCACGATTACAAACCGTTGCTAATTAGCCACGGTTGAAAACCGTTGCTAGTTGGAACGAAGCGCGCCAAAAATTATGGCGCAAAAGGATGAAATTCACCGCCATCATTTGTCTCCAAAGAAGCTACGGTTAGTAACCGTTCCCAATTAGCAACGATAAAAAACCGTTGCTAACGGAACCAAGACGGTTATTAACCGTTTCAAAATGGCAACGGTTAATAACCGTTGCCAAATGCGCGGATGGTTAGTTGCAAATCTCAGTATTTGGTGTAGTGGAGTACCTTACATCAAGTACAATAGAAAGAGGAAGGGCAAGAAGGATAACTTATTGGTTCATCATTTCATTCAATCATGTATTTGTTTTTATCATATTGATGTATCATTCATTCCTGTTTCAAGTGTTCTTTTCAATTCTCAGTTTTTTTATGTTTTTTGGGAGGGGGGAGGGGTGTGGTTGTGTGGTGTGGTAGTGTTCATTCTTTTACTTTGGACATCATTACATTGGTTGTTGGTGTTTTACTAATATATTTTACATAATGTTGTATTATGGTGCATTTGATATGTTATACTATGCCCTTTGAAATTGCTGAATTGACAAGAATGATAAACGAGATACATTTAAGATTATTTGTCGGCCAAAATGGTCCATTATTAATGTCCATTTAAATTATGCATTTTGTATGCTAGGTTTGTCTTGCAAATGCAAATCCTATGGATCTAAATTTTTTACAAGGACTTGTCGAGGGGACCTTTTTTTTTTGAAAAAGGTACTTTATTTATAAAATGAGAAAGGTACACATATATGTTCATAATATGCCTCATTAAAACCTTGCAACCGCTCTAACCTAAATGGGTACCTTGCAAGGAAAAAGAGTACATATCATGACCATATATTAACAATACAACAAAAAGGACAAAGCCTGAAATCCAAGTTGTCAAATAGATGGAGGAGTAAAACAAATAACAACACACTCAAAACCATCCATACGAGCAACTTGGGACAGGAAAAAAACAAGTATAAAAGGACAATGCAAATACAACATGTGGAGCTAAAGTAAAATAAAAAAGGAAGCCAACTCCGTTCCTTAAGACTTCACAAAGCTGCAACCAGGAGAGAGAAAATGAAAGCCTTTCGCTTTACTTCAAGATTGACCAGATCAAAGAAATCCTTCAGAGCCAAAAAATCAAAAGAAAATGGCAATCGCTTCAATTCTCTCAATGTCTAGTAGAAGGCAGACCGGACACGAGACTGGAAAACAAGGAGGAACCGAGCTCATGGCAGGCGAAGATCAGATTTTGGGTTAATTGCGATGCCGAATTCTGACAAGATAAGATCAATCTCACTATTTTTCGACTTTAAATCCACATTCTATAGAATTAAATGTGTGTAGTCTTAAGTTATGAGCATGAGTCTCACTTGTGCTGGAAATTCGATACTTTTGAAAATATGATCATTTATTTCACACCATATGTGCCAAATAACAGTAGTGACAACCACGTTAATGAGATGATTAGCTGTATTTTGCTGATTTTGACACATGATATCTAAAATACAGTTGATTTCATATGAATTCCCAATGTTAATTTTTAGTTTATGTATAATCTCATCAAGAATTTGCCTCGAATAAGAGAAATTAAAGAATAAATGATTCTTGTCTTCATTATGGTTTAAGCAGAGCACACAAGTTTGGTTAATAGTATTATTCCATTTGTTAATTCTGTCATTTGTATTCAGTTTGTTTACATTAGCTAGAAGAGAGAAGATCGACATTTTAGGAGCACAAAACTTGTCCCAAATGATATTGGTCCATTTTAATTCTGCATGAATGCCTCTGATATGATTCCAAGCTGATTTCATACTGAATTGGCCATTTTAGAACCTTTTTTCTTGGTTATGCTACTTTACTATTATACTTAGTTCTGTATTGAGGTAATTTTGTATTGAAGTCAGTACACGTTGCAACTTGCAATGTGTGAAATCTAAAGCAAATAAGCTAACTCAAATATGGACTATTAGTTTGCTAACTCTATATATCTGAGAAGAAATGAAGGCATTACTCACTAGAAACCTTCTAACTCCATCAAACTAAAGAACCATTGCGTCATTTTTTAGCACTGCTACTACTTTTCTTACCATTCTAGCTGTCTTATCCATTCTTATTTGCAATTTTCAAGGACAGTCTTTATCACCTAACTTTTATGTGAGTCCATGTCCAAATCTAAGAGCCACTGTCCTCTCTATAATGGTGCAGGCAGTTAATAAGGAGGTTAGAATGGGTGCTTCCATTATTCAACTTTTCTTCCATGACTGCTTTGTTAATGTAAGTGTTATGCATATACCGATTATCAAATGATTACTCATTACTAGTGTGAGCTCGTGCTTCGAATACAGAGTCATAAAAGAATTGGAACTGAATTTATGTGTGTATGAATGTTAAATTTAACAAAAGAATTGAATTCTTGTGTGTGTATGGTGTTCAAATGACGATTTTAGGTAAAATATTACAAAAAAGAATAAATATTAAGTTGTCGTTGTATTTAACTATTTGTTAGGAAGAAACAAAAAATATATTTATATAAATAAAATGAAATAAACGTATTTAACATACTTTTTGTATATTAGTGCAAAAATATTAGTTGAAACATCAAGTGTTATTTTCTTTGAATATGATACTTATCCATATCAAATTTAGGATCTGTCAACTCTACCATTCTCTAAATCAATCAATCCTTTCATGTGTAGATATTCCAAAAGTTTAATCATGACATATTTCCTAAAAATAATCATCATAAATGATGGAATTTGATTAGATAACTTGATAATCACAATCTTTAATTTTTCCTTGCACATCAATAGCTGTTGAAGTCCTAAATAAATTATTATTATATTAGTATATATAAAATTAAATCATTGAACAACAAACTTAAACATTTCTAATAAAGAAGAATAACACTGTACAAAAAAAATATGTAAAAAGTTGATTAATTGAAACACACTAATTATTAGAGCTATATGAATGTTAAAATAATTTATAGTCAATTGTGGGATTTAAACATTGAAATGGTGAATAAGGAGCAAAATAAGCACGTTAGATTTATGCTAATTATGTTGTTGAACATTAAAATGAAGAATAGGGAAATAAAGAATATAGGGGTGACCTTTAGTATTTAATACTATGTAAGTCATATGGAAACCATACAAAATGCTATGTATAAATTCTAATTGCTACTATTGTTATTTCAATTTAAGGTCAGATTTAATCATCTCATCTCATAAAGTGATTTTAATAGTTGAAATCGAGTGTTAACATTTCCAATAAATTACAAAATTAATAATTATTAAGATAATTATATGCAAACAACCAAATATGTTATCATAACACTCAAAAGAGGTAGGAAAAAAAATTCAAGTCACTCAAAATATTAAGTATGCATAACCTACTAACTTAAAATGATTCACCAACATAATCTAAATGCCATAATTATTGTTCCTTAACTTTGATTTTGAAACTCTGAACTTCTTTTTTATTCTTTGCAATTATTCTTATGATTTTTGTACTAATTTCTTAGGGAAGTTTGTATTTAATTCATTTTAAATACTTATTTGTTTTGCTCTATAATTTATTTCCTTGAGTATACAAATCAATTTTCTTTTATCCATGATTTTTCCATTCATTTATTTCCATAATGTTTTGCATGCCATCTCTATTTTTGTTATGTGCTTTAAAAAATTATAAAGCAATTATACTTAACATGTTTTTCTTTAAGAAGCAACAAAAATAGGACAATAAGACTTATTAAATGCAGTCAATTAAAGATGTGGTTTTATATATAAAAAATTATGTGCTTATGAATGGATTGATTGAACACATAATGAAAGTAGCATAGTACTCTTAATCAAGAATATTCTAATTCAAATAAACACAAAAATATACAAAATTATAGATGAACGCAATAAAAACCCGGTTATCCATATAACCGATAGCAACTTTTATTCTTATTGGCACTATCAACCTATATAATTTAACCCAAATTATAGTTTTTTAATTAGAAATAAGTTCATAATAATATATAAATTAATAAAAATCAATAATCAACGTTTTCCAATATATAATCAAATGCTTGCATTGTTCTCTGTAGTATAAAAACTCAAAAATCCCATTAGATCATAATAATTTTTAAATGATTTTAAAAAAAGAATCTAAAATCATTAGAAGATTTTGCAAATCCAATCATTGGTGGAGTCATTCTAATAAGGATGAAAACGAGACATGCTATTAGGCGTGGCTCACATTATGAGTGTGTGGGTTGAACAATAAAGTCTCACATCCCAAAAAATATGGCGTACAACATGGTATATATGTGGAATTGGTGGCAGTAACATTGGAAATTCCATTTGTACAAGTAAGTATTGCCAAGTCCATGTATGTGCTCATTCCAGAAGGCTATGAAAGGGATGTTTAATCGGAACGCTGGCACATCGGAAGCTTCATTAAAATGACGTTATTTTAGGAAAAAAAAGCGCACGTTTACAGGGACATGTTAAAGTGCTGAAACACAACATAGTATCATTGCCGATGGTTTGAGGGACCGTTAACAATGATGCATGCGTTTATGAGGACGTTTTAGAGTGCCGAAATATAATATAGTATCAGACCTGATGGTTTGAGGGACCAATAGATGATGCGAGAGTGACCGAAGTAAGAACTCCTTGAGGTTTGAAGATATATAAACAGCTTGGCCCTTACTGCTAGATACACAGTCTACCCCCATTGCATTGAGAACTGATGCTCTAAGACGGCTTGGGTGGGAAGTACTCTTCTAAAGGTAGAGATTTGGTAATGCAGCCTCGTCAACTGTGTAAAGATGTGAGAAAAGGCAGCCTAACCCAACTGCATAACTTCTTCAGTATGCTCCAAAATGAAGGTTAGAGGAAATGCTCGCCAAGATGGAGAATCGTTATGTGTGGCTCGCATTACGAGTGCGTGGGAATCTCACATCGCAAGAAATATGGCGCATAACGTGGTATATATGCAGGATTGATGGCACATAACATTGAGAATTCATTTTGTTACAAGCAAGTATTCCCAAGATCATGTATGTGCTCATTCCGGAAGGCGATGAAAGAGATCTTCAATCGAAATGTTGGCACATCGGAAGCTTCATTAAGGTGGTGCCATTTCAGAACAATGAAAAACGCGTTTATGGGGATGCGTTGGAGTGCCGAAACACAACATATACAAATAAAAGATAAAAATGATGAATATGGATAAGAGAAATTATCCGGTTATAATTCAGATAAATGAACTGAAAAGGGGAAATGGCCAATATCTTGGACTAGAGTAAAAGAGTAAAAGAAATCACCCATGTTTAATAGTTTTTCCATTATCAAGTAGAGAATGATAAGAAACTTTTTTTATAAAAAATTTATGTTTCCTTTGAACTAAGAGGATGATAATGAAAAAATGATGGAAAATGAAACAAGAAATGAAATTAACAATTGGAGTTTAAATTTTAATGGGAACTAAAGGTTAAAAAGGAAAAAGGAATAATTGGAAAATGTTTCTCCAAATGATTAAGAGTTGAGTATATACCTTCAGTTTTAATTTGGAATGAAGATATAAATGGTCAAATATTGAATGTTTTTTGTATTTATATCTAAATTTTTGAAACTTATTTATGCCATAATGTATGTTCCTTAACTCTAAATTTTAAATGGACTAATGTTTTCTTTATTATTCTTGGTAATTATTATTATTTAAATTTTGTTACTATTTTCTTATAGAATTTTTTATTTCAATTTTATTTCTAACAAATAATTAAAGTTTCCCTCTATAATTTAATTCTCTGATCATATAAATCAAATTTTCTGTTTTTTCATAATTTTCACTTTCATTTCTTTCCATGACATTTTGCATATTAATTCTATTTTTTTGCATAAAATAATCTGTATATGATCGAGGTTTTGGTTTTACATATTTTGCTTCAGAAGCAACAAAAATCATATTTGTTTTGCGAAAAATAGAAAAAGTTATTACTTTAATCAATTAAAGTAAATGTGATTTCATATAAAAATTTAGGTAAGATGATTACGCATGGATTTGTTTTAGACATTATGGAAATCAACATTACACTCTTAATGATGAGTTTTTTAATATAAATATCGACTAACATAAAAATTTCAAAACTCTATATGAAAGCAATAAAAAAAATTATATTGTTAAAAAAATAAAGAACTTTTGTTCATGTTGGCACTATCTCCTACGTATAAAACATCGAATTATAGATTTTTAGTTAGTAAACTATTAATGATAACAGTAAAATTAATTAAAATTAGTAATCAACCTTCAATAACATAAAAACAAATGCATGCATCACTCTCTGTAATAATCGGTAATAAATATAACTAAAAGCTCATAAATTCCTATAAATCACAATAATTTTCAAATGGTTCAAAATTATAATAGGACTAAAATCGTAAAATGCTTTTTTGAATCCAAACGTTGGTGAATTCATTTTAATAAAGAGGAAAGTGAGATAAACAAATAAAAGATAAAAAATGATGAGAATGAAAAAGAGTAAATATCTAATTTTAAATCCAATAATTAAGCTTACAAAAGAGAAAAATGACTAATACCTTGGACTAAAATGATATAGTAGGATTTTTCATCATTCCTTTCTATTGTTAACATGAGAATGATAAGAGAGTTTTAAAAAATATTGCCTTTGAATTGATGAGAATGATAAGGAAGATGCAATGAAATAAAATAATGAGAGAGATTTATGTATCTTGATTAGAGGAATAAATTATATGGACGAAAATAAAAAATAAAAATAAAAGGTTGGAGATGAAAAGTGACAAAAGTAATAGATGGAGGAGATAACTGCAAAAATTATACCTATAGAAATGATAATCGAACTTTCATTCCTTTTAACACTATCATCTTATATACAACACCACCGAATTATAGTTTTCTAATTAAAAATAAACTCATGATAATAGTGAAAATAATCAGAATTAGTAATCAACCTTCAATAGCACAGAATTAAATGCATGTATGATCATCGTAATAACCTATAATGTAACGATCTACCTTTCTTACACCTAAAGACGACATTTAATACATCCTCTGTATTCATGTGCCGATCATTTAACATGTCATTTCGGGTGAAAGAAAGAATAGAATCTCACAAAAACTTAACGAGTAATATATAATATGAACAAGTCTTTACAAAAAGAATTCATCTTTATTATACACAACATCAGAGTACACTATCCTATTATCAGTCTGGACATTTATAACAGCCTGTCTTTATAATTACCGATAAATACAGACAAGAACAAAACAAAATAGAATAGAAGAAGAATATAAGATATGTGAATACGTCTTGGAGAATCCAGCTCATCTCCTAAAAGCTCCAAAGAATCCAGCTAAATCTAGAAAATATGCTCCGGCTGACCCGAGCATTATAAGAAAAATAGTGCCTGGATTAGTCTGGTAAATCCAGTGTGAGAAACTCAAATCATAAGGAATTTTATCTACTATAACTGGTAAAATTCTTTAAAATCAAAGGTATCTCATAAGACCTCGCCATACATAAACACGGACGGCTTTTTACCTTACGATAACCAAAACATTTTTACATAAAATCCTCCGATATTATCATAATGTCTAGGATACAAATACATATTAATCATAGCCGAAATGTTACATTATTAAATTCCAGCATACTAGGCTTTACAATCAAAGCCGTAAGGCAAGTATTGGCGAATGGGTTCCAATAAATGACAAGTAAGGGACTACCTTTCGGAAATGGTACACCTCTAGATAAAATGTACCGGAGTCAGACCCTGAACTTGCTATACCCCTGCCAACACAAAACTGACCTACCCCTGAACTTGGATACTACTGAATATTTCATCACCCCGGTTTTCCCCAGCCTTTATCGAGATATCTCATGCACAACAAAATCAATAATAGGGTAATCTAGAAAGGTGATGATGCAACCTAATGGGAGCAATCCACATAGTCCTGCTGCATCTACCCTATTTTAGCCATTACCGGGGTGTGAGGCTTTAGGTAATGATTTACTTTATTCTTAGCTGACCATTTTGGAATGCTAACACTGCCCTCCATGCAGAATTGTAATGCTAGCATTCATCCGTACAAGTTCGTTATGGGACTGAACGAAGCCGAAGGCACTACCTCTACTACATCCATTTTGGAATGACCCTCAAGATTAGTAGCAAGTAGCCTTTCACTTCAAAAGCTCTATCTTCAATCATCTTCAAGACATCTTCAGTTCGAAATGCTTGAGTTGGATCAAAGTGGTTTTCGGATAATTTATACTTATCCGATCTCGGTCTCTTCGAAACAACATTCGATAGCTTTGGTAAACTCAATCCAGTTCTTTTGGAAATATTTGGACAATACATAGGAGCAGAGACCATCCCCTAACCGTTTAAGTGGATGGATCTCCCTATCATTTGTCCCAGGAGAACAAAACGAGATTTATATGCACAATACAACATCATCGAAGATGACTGTGCTATATAACTCATGTGTTTCTGACAAGCACCATTGTCCCAGTGGTTAAGTGATTCTGCTTTGGTGCAAGAGGTCACAAGTTTGAAACTTGCGTAGCATGATTCGAACATATACTGACATGTGGTTTGTGTTCTGTTGTCCCAGTGACATGTTGTATCTAAGTACCATTTCAAAAAAAAACTCATGTGTTTCTCCTAAATATTTTCGGAGTTATATTTTCATCCAGATTTGATAGTCGGTTATTTAACTATCAAATAAACAAACAAGCATCAGTTCAGAGAATTAATTACCTATATCAACCACTAAGCCTCAAAATAAATCTTTCATTTATTCAAACTCTTCTCAAAAGTATTTATCAAAAAAATTCATATACTTATCTCACTGACATAATTATATTCACAAAATATTTGTGAAAGATTTCTCATTTCCAAATCATATCAAAGGATCAAAACTAAATGTTATTTAAATTAGAGACAAAGATAACCTCAAACAATATTTCTTCGATGTTAAGTGTGGAACGAATGTCCATACCACCAGAATTAAGAAGGTCAGTTAAAGGAAATCAAATCTCAAATCCTTTTATAAATTTCCTTCTATAAATCCACTTAATAAATCTCTTTTATTTATGAATCTTTTTTACTTAAATTCCAACCCATTTACAAAATTCTTTATAAATCACCAAGTTAAATTTACACTTTTATAAAGATCAAAACCATTTATATATCTCTTTATAAATCTCCAAAATTATTTATAAAACTTCGTTTATAATTCCAAAATAATTTATAAAACTTTCTTATAAATATTCCTTATTTAAAACAAAACTCCTTTAATAAACTCATTTAATAAAGTACTTTTGATAAATAAAACGATTATTTAAAACACCTTTACTAAAATCATTACTTAACTTGAAACCATTATTAAAAGTATATTTAACCTTAAAAATCAGAAAGAAGCTTAGTGACCATAATGGTTCACATTTAACTGAGTTTACTTTTCAACTTATAACATGGGTATTTACTTAACAAGCAGATATGTATAAGGGAATAAACGAATAACAATCAATCAATTAAGTAAATATCCAAGTTACCAAAATAGCAGACGAGGATTTGTTCTGCTAAACACATGTCTAAGTTAATATAATGGCAGAATGTGTTTTATTTTGCCTAATAGATGTCAACATAACCTACTTGATGAACTATGGTAGAACGGTGATTTATTCTACCAAACGGATGTCAAATACAAGCTAACTAGTAGAATGGTGATTTATTCTACTAAGCAGATGTCAACTATAATTTAATTAGTAGATGGGTGTTTATTCTGCTAAATATATGTCCTTGGATTTCATATTCAATCGTGGTTACTTAAGGGTAGTTGACAAAGAAATCCCTTGGATTTAAAATATTTCTTTTAAAAGAAAGTTGCTTCTTGAAAACAAAACCGATCTTTAAAAATAAGGTGGTCTAAACTTCTAAACTTTATTTAATAATTAAATAACATTTAAACTTTTTATTTAAAAATAATTAAACCTTTAATCAACAATTAAACAATAATTAAAAATTAAATAAATAATTAAACAATAATTGTCCTTAAATAAATAATTAAATAACAGTTAACCTTTAAATAAATGATTAAACCATAATTAATCTTAAATTATTAAATAATAATTCAAACTTTTAAATAATAATTAAATATTATTTAATCTCAATTAATTAATTAAATAATCTTTAATAAAAAATTAAATAAAAAATTAAACCTTTATTTAAAATAATTAAACCATAATTAAGTTTTAATTAAATCTTAACTTAAATTTAACTTGATTAATAATTAATTAATACTTAAACACTTCTTGATTAAATAATTTAATTTATCTTAATTAAATAATAATTAACTCTTTATTAATCAACAAATTATAATTAACTTACTTAAAAATAATTAAGTAATAATTACCCTAACCTAATTAATGATTAAGTACTAATTACCTTAATTTATTGATTAAATAATTATTAAATAAAAATAATTAATTAATTAAACAATAATTTCTTTTAAATATTTAAAATTTGTTTGAAAACACTTTTCAAAAAGATACTTAAGTTAAAACATTTTAAATTCAAAAAGAGTTCGTCTTTCACGAACTGCATTTATAGCGACTATTATTAAACGACCTGTAATTTCCAAAACTTGTTTAATATAGCAATTGACTTTAAACTTCTTAGCTTTCATGTACTAAACACTTTTATATCTTAATATAAGATTTTGAAAATTTAAAATAAGATTTAAAACTTTATAAAACATTTCTAAAAAGTAAGTTGCCAAAAGATTTCGAAGTCGCGACTAACCACTTTAAACACTAACTTCCTTAGCTTGGCACATCCTAAGCAATATCACAGACTTATATACATGTTATCACAACATCCAACAAGTCAAGATTCTCGTTCTCACCTTACTAACATTTAACTCTTAGCTTCAAGTTAAAATTACATCACATCCATAACATAGTTTCATACTTAAAACAAGTTATAACCAACATACATCCAAGCACATATAAACACATATAATCCATCATCATAATCAACTAATAAAGCCATGATTTAGCAACCAAAATATACAACATAATTTAAAGTTAGAAACTTTAAATAAAAGGAGTTAGTTTCTCACCAAAATTTTTTCAAAATCTTTTTTAATTTGAAAATAAGACCTAGATCTTGCATAGCTTTGGAAAATCTTGAATTTGGGCTTTAAAACTTGGAAAAGGGCTCGGCCATGAAGTATGGAGCTCGGCCTAGAAAGGTAGAGGGACTTCGGATCATCATCGAGTTCATAGAAATCGAACCCGAAAATGGGTCATCTTCCAACTAATTTTTGGATAAGTTACTCATAGAATTTGTAAAGCTTATCAAAGCAAAGTTCTTGAAAATTATTTTCTCTACAATTTCAAAAATAGAATCACTCAATTTGGATCTATTTTGAGGGAGATTTGGTCAAAAGAAGAAGAGGTATTTTCGGACTTGAAAATATGGGTCCAAAAATAAGTCTGAAAGAAATGTATTTTTGACCCACTAACACTCGGAAATTGAAGAAATGGTGTAAATGAAAATTGTAGCCAATTCGATTCTCTTGAATCTCGAAAAAAGAATTTCTTTATTTGGTGTAGTTTATAGGGAGTTCTGGCCATGAGAAGAGAAGGTAAAATTTTGGGAAGAAAATGAAAATGAGAGCATGGAGTTGCTATTTATAACCTCATGCAAAGTGGCTAATTCCACTAATACCTTCTTATCCATGTTTGCCACCACACCATGCTTTATCCCCCTCTCCTTCATGCATGAGGGAACATTAAATGTATGGTATACTTATGTCTAAACATGTTTCCTAAGGCATCTTTATATTTTATCTTATTTTTTTAACATCACATCTTACTTGACATACTTAAGTATGTATATACATATACAAATACACACACATACACAAAAATATATATATATATATATATCCTAACTAATTTTTATTTTTATGTGATGTTTATACAAAAGAGTTTACAACCTTCTCGATAACTTTTAGGTGATGAAAAGTCGAAAATTTGGAAAACGAATTCTGGTCACATTTTCGATTTTTCTTCAAACTAAATATTTTTGTAAACTAATTTGAAAAACTATTTCATCATCATTATTTATTATTAAAAGAGTTTTATTTTAATTATAAAATCTATTATTTGAATATTTAAAATTAATTAAATATTCCCAAAATTAAAGTGGTGAAATTCCGGATCATTACGTTGTAATAAATAGATAAACTAAAGGCTTTGAAATTCTAATGAATTAAAATATTTTTCAAATGAATTAAGAAATGAAGCAAACCAAAAATCTAAAAAAGATTTTGCAAACTCAGACACTGGCAAGATCATTCCAATATAAATGAATGTTCCGTAACCAAATTGAAGATATAAATAGTGAGTATAAAAAAGAGTAAATATCTTATAAAATCAAATAACTAAACTAACAAAAGGAAAAAATGACTAATACCTTAAACTAAAGTGATATAGTAGAAGCTTTTATCATTTATTATCATTCTATCTTTGAACTGATAATAGATTAATTTAAAAAGAAAATTACATTTTAATTGATCGGAATGATAATAAAGATGCAATGGAAATTAAAAATATGATAAGAAATTTATTTACCTTAATTAAATGAATAAATTATATGAAGAAAGATGAATAGTTGAAATTTAAAATTTAATGGAGATGAAAAGTAACAAAGGAATGTAGGTGACAATTGAGAAAAGTTTATTAAAATGAATATGATTTGAGATATGATTTAGGGTGAATGGTAATCAGGATATGAAAGATCGAATAGACTTAACTTAAAGACAAATTATTGTAGTCAATACACCAACAAAATTAAATTTAAATTTAAAATGAATTAGTAGTAACTGATTCCTTCTAAACATTTCCTTTTAACGGTTTCATTGATATAATCCTTCATATTTAAAGTTAGTTAACTATCAATTGATAATATTTTATTATAGCATGTTTTTATGGTTATTACCTTACGATGAAATTTAATTTGAAGTTTGAAATGGTAAATAATTATATTAAAGTTAAGTAAAAAAAAGTCACTACTCAAATTAAGGAGAGAAAAGGAGTGTGATTGTGAATGAACGAGAAGCAAGAATACAAATAGTCGTATACTTTCTTATATGTATAATAGATAGATAGAATAGAAATAATAGATAAATAGATAGAATAATAGGTGGAAGAGATTTAGTATGAGTATGGAAACGTTCAAACTTTAATTGGATGGTCTATTTTGGAATAGGGAAATGAAACACCCCAGAACCCTTAGTATATCCAAAAAGGGCACCCTAAAAAATGTTGTGCGTTGTAGGTATAGCTAAAACTTTACAGAGACTAAGATTCACAAGAAAAAATAAACAAAACATCGGAAACATTTAAAACAATAACTTATTTATAAATCAAACTTCATAAAATAAGTCATAACCAAAATAAGTCTCAAAATACCAAATACATATGTCTTATGAAAAACACCATCTCAGTCACAATATCAGAGTAGATAAATAAAATCATCCCTCTCAATAGTCACAGTACCTCCAAACTAAAATAAAAAGAAAACTGGAATAGAAGAAGAAGAATACATGAAGAATCTCCAAGAATGTCACTCCTAGAAAGCTGAAAGTCTACCGCCCTTGCCTCTGCCGGCCTATGGGGGAAAAGGGGAAAATAGAGGAGTGGGTCAGACTAAAAGTCTAGTGAATGAAAGTAATTACTAGTATTCTTAAGCAATGTAAAGATAATAGACTTTGCAACAGTTCTAGTATAAAAGGAAATAAAGGAAAAGATAAAGCTGGAATAAAATATGGTTTAACTGTTTGCTTTGCTTAGATAGTTCGATTAGATTGTTTGCACTTGTCTTAGATAACTACTTTAATTAGGATGAATTCCTAATCCTACTTTAATTAGGTTGAAGTCGTAATTCTACTTTAATTAGGCTGAAGTCCTAATTCCACCCTTTGATCGGCCCTCTATCTCTGCTGTGCCTACTACGGACTAGTCCCATCCTGTTGGACCCTACGCTAAAGACACCTACTTCTGTGGACTAGACCCATCCTGCTGGTCCCTATGCAAAAGTCACCTACTTAGCGCTTGGAACTCAATAACTTATCAGCCTGCACTGAGGCCGCACGCTCGACCACCATTAGGCTCGCGCTATCTGTTGCTCCCTCTTTTGACCTCTTATTTACCATAGCTCCTGCATAAGCGTGCCCTAGCCTCACCTCTACTATTGTGAGACCACCTGTCTCTGACTAAAGGGAATGCTATTGGTACGGGTCCTAACAAACAAAATCTAGTTGTGCCACTTGCCCAAATCCCCTGATTTGAGCTTCTATTTATTGATCTCTTATTTACCATCACTTCAGCATAAGCGTGTCCCAAGGGGAAATGCTGCCGGTACGGGTCTTACTTCTTAATTATTGACCACTTATTTACCATCACTTCAACATAAGGGGAATGCTGCCGGTACGGGTCTTACTACTATCTTTGCTTATTGCAAGTTTTAAAATAAGCATCTTCTTATTATTTCTGCTATGCTTGCTTATTAACTGAAATATAAGTTCTAAAATAAGCCTTTTCTGTTATCTCTAATTATAACATGTGTGTTATAATTCTGCTTATTAACTTAACCCAAGGTCTAAGTATAAAAATAAGCTACTTCTGCTATTTCTTCTATTTTCTCTATTTTCTCTATTTAGTTATAATTACATGTTATAACTATACCTGCAAATGTCTTAAATTTTCCTATTTCAGTCTAAGTCCAATTTATTACAGTCTTTCTTATTTTACATTACATTTTTTATAAATTCAGTTTTCTTATATTTTAGTCCATATTAACGAATTATTTTCTTCTATTTATTCCATTCGCGTAAAAAGGGAATTAAAAAGAACTGACATCTACAAAATTAATCCCAACGTAGAATCGATGTAAATAAAATATAAATAACGGTAAATAACTGTAAATACTGTAAATAACTATAAATAATTGGGAAAACTATAATTAACAGCAAATAATTGCAAATAACTGAAATAGAATAGCTAAAAGAAAATAGACTGGAAAGCAAGTCTAAAATTTACATAAAAATAAACTGTAAATAAACTTGCATAAAGGTTATCTCAAAATTGTAGAAAAACTACAACTATTGGAAACCCTATTATTTTAAATTAATTAAAAATCTAAAATAATTACTTAAACACTCACCTATGGTCCTTAGCTCTTTTCCTTGGCCTTCCCGGAATCACTTGAAGGGTATAAAATATTTTAATTAAAAAGATCTTCTCCTCGGAAAAATATTCCTTTTAGGGTCCAGCCTTAGGCAATGAACCCAGATGGAGAAAATCTGAATGAGAAAAATAGCTAGGCCTAGGGTCTTATTTATAATGGCACTTGTGGATCTCAGACCGTTGGATTTGGAGATTAAATCTGGTGCAACCACGTCATAGGCTCGATAGGAACCGTCGGATGGAAGCATGGATGTGCAGGATTGGATAAAAGTTGCAAAATGACGTGTTCGAATCAACTGGATGAAGCCACGTACAAGAATGCACGCGAGTCGAGCTTGGTGTCGACCTTCCACTAGCTAGGGTCGACCTAGCCATGGTGAGGGTTGACCCTTGGGTCGACCTAGCCTATTTTTTTTCTTCTTTTAAATCCTGATTTCTTCTTTCTTTTGTAACTTCTTCGTTTTAACTCGGATTCTGACAATCTATATATGGCAATTGACCAAAAAATTACCATGGACACAATGGTGCAACTTCCATGGCTCAATTCTAATAATTTCACAAAGTTATTTTATTAATTCGTTAATTAATTACCATAGCTTAAATTTCAGGTTGTTACATTCTCCCCTCCTTAAGGGATTTTGTCCCCAAAATCTCTAAGAATAGAAGAATGAAATAAATGTTTTCATCCAAGTTCTACAACCAACTACTCAACCATCATTCATTACATCCATTGTCCTCAAGTTTTTCTAATGCGATTTATGATACATATGCAATAGTGTAGTGTCAATGTCCCTAATTAATGCAAAAGATTAGACGGTCTACTGATTCAGTCGACCTCCTTTTATGCAATCATATCTGTGCCATGTATCCAAATGAATGCAAATTCCCTAATGATAACTGATAGTTCTATATGCGTGCTACAATCATCATCCAAATATAACAATCATATGATAATCATCCATTTATTGCAACCATGGAATAAAGTAAAAAAATAAAATGCAAATGCGCACACATCCATATGCATATGCTCTAGTGTCCTAGTTAGGCCGATCCCTAAGAGATAATAGTGCCTAGTGTAAGTATATGCGTAAATTAACATCCACTAGCAAACACTTGCAACCACTAGTATCCATCATACATAACATGTTTACATTCAGCCCTACCATCCATAGGTTAAGTCCTAAGATGTACCCTCCCAAAAGATAATAAAGGAAAGAACCTATTCAAAACTAAAGATGGAAATAAGAAATTCAAAATTTACTATCAAAGAGACGTGGATAAGAGGTGTGTATTCTCTCCTAATCAAATTAATCTTCTCTGAAGCCTCTTTAACCATATCAGGACCAAGTAGCAATCTCTTTATAGACTCTAACCAACACGAAGGCAACTTGCATGGTCTTCCATAAAGAGCTTCGAAAGGTGCTATTCCAATGCTTACTTGAAAACTATATCATAAGCGAATTCCTCTAAAGGAAGATGCTCCTTCCAAGTTCCTCCAAAATACACATCCTCAACCACGTGTGTCTTACCATCTTACTAATATCACTTCACTATTCTTCTATAGTTTACACACATGAAGCAACATTCCTAGGTTCTCACTAGTGTCCTATACACTTTACGGAAACTTCTATTATTACTTCTAAAAGTAATTTCTGTTATAGCCTTGCACTTTTTCCATCACACCTAGGAAATGATTCCTATCTACTCCACATTTAAAAGTTTGGTTTGGTATTTATCATTTCATTCCAAAAACTAAATCTTATAAACTTTTAAAATATCAAATCCTAAAATTTTTGTCTTTAAAAGTGTTATTTTCAAATTTCCATTAAATTCAAAGGTACTTGGTTACTTAACATTTTATCTTTCTAGACTTGCATCCTTATAGCCTTTTTGAATTTACATTATTCCCCAAAGCTAGAGGGGAAAACTTACAAATTCTAAGTTCAAAACTTATTCCTCCTTTTCTTTTAAAGACCTTTACAACTTTCCATCAAAATTTGGATTTTTAACTTTCACTTTTACTAAGTTTTTCACTTCCAAAAACTTATTTACTTTTTCACCATTTTTCTTTAAAATATCTGTAAAATGTTCTTACATGTTTTCAAAACGTTTTCTTTTCATAGATTTTCAATTTTTCCAAAATTGGAGTAGATAAAAATAATTATTTTATTAAAAACTCCTTAACTTTCCAATTTGTTAACCTTGGAGGAGTTCCTAACTACAAATCGGGACTTTCTACAAAGGCCCCTTATAATATCTATCCTAACCAAATATGTCTCTAATTATTACACTTCTTATTACACCTAAGGGTTTTATACCTTAATATATTGGAACTACTTTCTTAAGAAACTATTAGTTCTAAAATCTTATATAAATCCTTTAAAAGAGGACTTCATGTTTATGTGAAATTACAAGGAACTTATTTTATATTTTTCTAAATAGGCTATACAAAATATGGTGCTTCCCATACCTTGTATATCTCTTTCACGTATTCGTTATAACTAGCACAAAACATCATTATCTCTGATTTGGTTTCATAGAAAATTTTATCATTATTCATTTCATTCCAATAGATTAAAGTATGTTTAATCTATATTCTCTTACAATAGACAATTTCTATGAAATTTATTAATTTCCTAATATTTAACTTACACTTTTCTTTTCAGGAAAACTCATTTTCAAAACTGTTTTAATATATCCATAACTAGGAAACATTTCCTCATACTTATTTAAATAATAAGTGTACTTACAAAACACTTTTTATTATACTTAGAAATTATTTTCAAAATACATTTTTATTTGGGTCAAAATAGATGTTGCGTAAAACACCGTTACTACAACCCAAAAATACTAGTGTATGGATTTAATTAAAATAAATACTAATAAATCTCGCATACTATGTAAAAACATTTCCTTTGGGAGTCACCTACTATAACAATAGTGTTATAGTCTATGCTCCCCTTATTTTTCACGAAAACATCTATTACAAGCATAAATGATGTAACCTATGTTTCTGATACTTAATACACTCTAGGTTTTTATATTTAAAATCTTTGTTTACTTTCAAAGAAACTAGCGAGCCATATACGCTCTATAATTCTAAAAGAATTTCACTTTTAACAAAATTTACACCATATAAAAACCAATTTAAATTTCATACCATTTTTTTTCAAAAACCCAGTATTTATTTTCTTAAAAATATTGACAATTATACTTTTCAACTTTTCAATTCTAATAATTTCATTTTAATGGGCTAAACCTAAAGTGGATTCTCTTTTTACTATCCTAGGAGTACCCTTCCTAAACCTTGGAAACTTCATTTCCTTACTAAAACCTCTTGTTCCTAGGCTCTACAGTTAAATCCTCTTTGTAATTATCTACACATGGGTTTTCTTCTTTTCTTATCAACCGAATCTATTGTACATCTCCAATCTTTGCCTACCTCTCCTTGGATTTCCACAATCCGAACCTAAATGTACAAAACCGTTTCTCAAACCCTTTCCATGTGTTGACCTTCTCTATGCCCTAAGAAACGCACTTCCTTATGCTAAAAAGTGAGACTCCAAGAATTTTGCCTTCAACTGGTGAATGCGAAGAACCTCCTCTAGATGAATAACATGCTCTTCCATACTATTGGAAAACACCAAATGTTTTCCACGAATGCTACTACGAACTTACTTAGGACATTTCCAAGAAAAGATGGCTCATCAAATCTACAAAATAGGTTGGGGCGTTGGTTAGCCCAAACGGCATAACCAACCACTCAAAGAATCTATCAGGTGTCCTAAATGTTGTCTTATCGATGCTATCGCCAGCGACTCTAAGCTAATGAAATCCAATGGCTAAATCAAGATGAGAAAATACTGAAGAGCCAATAAACTGGTCGAAAATATCATCTATCCTAGGAAGTGGATAACGGTTCTTCTTCGTGAGCTTATTCAACTCTCTATAATCTACACATAGTCGAAGGGAACCATCTGCCTTTGTAGCGAAGACGACTAGCGCTCCCCACTCAGATATGCTCCGCCTGATGAAGCCTTCCTCCAATAGCTCACCAATCTGCTTACTTAACTCCTTCCTCTCCCTAGGTGTCATAAGTCTCACGGGCAATGCCACTGGCTTAGCATTGTCATTAAAATAGATCCTAAAGCCGATCTCTCTCTTAGGGGAGGGTGGTCCCCTAACCTCCTTAAAAATGTCTGGGAAATCTCTAACGACCGGAATGTAATCTAGCTCTCCTAGTGTTGAATCAAGGGAATAAAGGAAGCTCAACATGATTGACCCTTGTGGGTCACAAGAAACCTCGAGAGTCCTACCACTACATATCTCTAGTCTAACGACTCTCCTCTCGCAGTCTAATATAGCTCCATAAGTGGATAGCCAATCCATCCCCAAAATCATCCCATACCCCGAGAATCCCAATATATAGGTGTCACAATCAAACACTACGCCTTGGATAAAAAATTTCAAACCCCTACAAATCATAGAAAAATGTGTCGATCCTCCAATAGGGTTTGAAACAACTATGGGGTCTACCACTAAGGAGATATCTAAGTGCAAACAATCTACCAAAGAACTAGAAATGAAAGAGTCCGAATAGGAAAAATCCGAAATAGAGATCAAATCTTCTACAGAGACTTTCCTACCTCGATTCAGTCCACTACTAGAAGGTGCTGCATCCAAAGCCTATACTCGCGCTGTAGGTACGCCTACTCTCTGCCCCATCCTATGAGGACAAGCTCTACCAAGGTGACCAGGCTACCCACAGTTGAAACACCTCCCCTTCATCATTTTATTCTTACAGTCCTTTGCGTAATGACCAACCAATCTATAGCTACGACATCCCTCGCTTTTCTTGATCCTCTTCTGAGGTCCTCCTTCTTCCCTCTTGTCCTTATCCTTCTTGTTCTTCCACCACGGCTTCTAAGAGCTTTCTAACTTAGGAACCTCTTTAAGCTCTCCCTTCAGCTGCAGAGATGCAGTCTGAACTCTCTATCAGTCCTCCAATTCTAATAGCCTAAATATTCGCTCTGTGTCCTTCAACCTAGCTCATGCCTCCTCGAAATCCTCTATGCCAGAAAATTTTCTACCTTTTAGACTAGCGAAGTCCTTGCATAGCTTAGTAAAATTGGCTGCTGTAGGTAGATTAAAGGGATCTCCACCTACCGGTGCTATATTGGGCGCTTACCCTTGTACCTCTGGTACCGTAGCTCTATGAAACTAGTCAGCTATACTATGCAAAGAAAAGATAATTTAGGCTCGAAGGAATCGAAAGAAGATTGAACTGGACTTTGAGGGGATTTTTATAAAAACTCTCTTTTATACTTGAAAAACTATTTCTATAATAAGAGTTTCTTTCTAAAAAATACTTCTAGTTTGAAGATATGCTACTTTAAAAATAGGTTACTTTTGGAAAAATATTTTATTTTTAAACCAAGTTTTAGGAATCCTATAACCTTAGGCTCTGATACTAAATGAAACACCCCACAACCCTTAGTATACCCAAAAAGGGCACCCTAAAACTTTACAAAGACTAAGATTCATAAGACAAAATAAATAAAACAACGGAAACATTTAAAACAATAACTTATTTATAAGTCAAATTTCATAAAATAAATCATAACCAAAATGAGTCTCAGAATACCAAATACACATATCTTATGAAAAACACTATCTCAGTCACAGTATCAGAGTACATAAATAAAACCATCCCTCTCAACTGTACCAGTACATCCAAACTAAAATAAAAGGAAAACTGGAACAGAAGAAGAAGAATACATGAAGAATCTCCAAGAATGTCACTCCTGGAAAGCTGAAAGTCTACTGCCCTTGCCTCTGCTGGCCTATAGGGGAAATGGGGAAAATAGAGGAGTGGGTCAGACTAAAAGTCTGATGAATGAAAGTAATTACTAGTATTCTTAAGCAAGGTAAAGATAATAGACTTTGCAACAGTTCTAGTATAAAAGGAAATAAAGGAAAAAATAAAGCTGGAATAAAATACGGTTTAACTGTTTGCTTTGCTTAGATAGTTCGATTAGATTATTTGCACTTGTCTTAGATAATTGCTTTGATTAGGCTGAATTCCTAATCCTACTTTAATTAGGCTGAAGTCCTAATTCTACTTTAATTAGGCAAAAGTCCTAATTATACCCTTTGATCGGCCTTCTATCTCTGCTGTGCCTACTGTGGACTAATCCCATCCCGTTGGACCCTACGCAAAAGACACCTACTTCTGCGGACTAGACCCATCTTGTTGGTCCATACGCAAAAGTCACCTACTTAGCGCTTGGAACTCAATAACGACTTATCAGCCTGCACTGAGGCCGCACGCTTGACCACCATTAGGCTCATGCTATCTATTGCTCCCTCTTTTGACCTCTTATTTACCATAGCTCTAGCATAAGCGTGCCCTAGCCTCACCTCTACTATTGTGAGACAACCTGTGTCTGACTGAAGGGAATGCTGTTGGTATAGGTCCTAACAAACAGAATCTAGTTGCGCCCCTTGCCCAAATCCCCTGATTTGAGCTTCTATTTATTGACCCCTTATTTACCATCACTTCAGCATAAGCGTGTCCCAAGGGAAAATACTGTCGGTACGGGTCTTAATTCTTAATTATTGACCACTTATTTACCATCACTTCAGCATAAGGGGAATGCTGCCGGTAGAGGTCTTACTACTATCTTTGCTTATTGTAAGTTTTAAAATAAGCCTCTTCTTATTATTTCTGCTATGCTTGGTTATTAACTTAAATGTAAGTTCTAAAATAAGCCTTTTCTGTTTTCTCTAATTATAACCTATGTTTTATAATTCTGCTTATTAACTTAACCCAAGGTCTAAGTATAAAAATAAGCTACTTCTACTATTTCTTATATTTTCTCTTTTTAGTTATAATTACATGTTATAACTATGCCTGCAAATGTCTTAAATTTGCCTATTTCAGTTTAAGTCCTATTTATTATAGTCTTTCTTATTTTACATCCCATTTTCTGTAAATTCAGTTTTCTTATATTTTAGTCCATATTAACAAAAAAATTCTTCTATTTATTCCATTCGCGTAAAAAGGGAATTAAAAAGAACTGACATCTACAGAATAAATCCCAACGTAGAATAGATGTAAATAAAATATAAATAACTGTAAATACTGTAAATAACTGTAAATAATTAGGAAAACTATTATTAATAGTAAATAATTGCAAATAACTGAAATAGAATAGCTAAAAGAAAATAGACTGGAAAGCAAGTCTAAAATTTTCTTAAAAATAAACTGTAAATAAACTTGCATAAAGGTTATCCCAAAATTGTAGAAAAACTACAACTATTGGAAACCCTATTATTTTAAATTACTTAAAAATCTAAAATAATTACTTAAACACTCACCTGTGGTCCTTAGCTCTTTTCCTTGGCCTTCCCAGATCCACTTGAAGGGTATAAAATATTTTAATTAAAAAGATCTTCTCCTTGTAAAAATATTCCTTTTAGGGTCCAGCCTCAGGCAATGAACCCAGATGGAGAAAATTTGAATGAGAAAAATAGCTAGGCTTAGGGTCTTATTTATAGTGGCACTTGTGGATCTCAAACCGTTGGATTTGGAGATTAAATCTGGTGCAACCACGTCATAGGCTCGATAGGAACCGTCGGATGGAAGCACAGACGCACAGGATTGGATAAAAGTTGCAAAATGACGTGTTCGAATTAACTGGATGAAGCCACGTACAAGAATGCACGCGGGTCGACCTTGGTGTCGACCTTCCACTAGCTAGGGTCGACCTAGCCATGGTGAGGATTAACCTAGCCTAATTTTTTTCCTTTAAATCCTGATTTTTTCTTTCTTTTGTAACTTCTTCAATTTAACTCGGATTCTGATAGTCTATATATGGAAATTGACCGAAAAATTACCACGAACACAATGTTGCAACTTTCGTGGCTCAATTCTGATAATTTCACAAAGTTATTTTATTATTTAATTAATTCGTTAATTAATTACCATAGCTTATAATTCAGGTTGTTACAGGAAAGTTGAGAAGGAAAAGTAGCAAGGGCCTAAGTGTAAAAATATCACTTGAACTAAGTAGAGTTTAATATCTCAATTGAGGCTGAATGACAAAAAAGCAAAAATTCGAGAGTTTGGAGTTTATGAATCTATGTATAATTTTATTTTTATTCAATTACCAAATTGAAATCATGGAATAAATTAATTTAAATATATGTTTAACATTTATTACAATTCTATCTTTGAATTGATAAGGGGTCATTTTTTTTAAAAAATTATCTTTTAATTGATGGAAATGATAATAGCGATGCATTGGAAAATAAAATTTTGATAAGGTGTTTATTTACCCTACTCAAATGCATAAATTATATGGATAAAGATGAAGCATTGAAATAAAAATTTGAAAATTGAATTTTAACATAGATTGAAAGTGACTACAGAATGGAGGCGATGATTGTAACATGTTTATTCAAATGAATAGGAATTGAGTTATTGATTTTAGGGTGAAAGAGAATCAGGACATGAAAGGTTTAATACTTAAATTTTTATACAATCAAATAAATTTAAATTAAAGACAATTTATTGTAGCTAATATCCAACTAAATTAAATTCGACATCAACTGAATTAGTAATAATTGATTCCTTCCAATCAATTCCTTTATCGATTTCATTGATATGGTCTTTCATATTTAAAGTTAGTTTGCTATTAATTGATAATATTTTATTGTAGTTTTATTACCTTATAATGAAATTTAATCTGGAGTTTTAAAATGGTGAATAATTATATTAGAGGCAAGTAAAAAAGTTATCGCCTAAATTAAGGAGAGAAAATGAGTGTGAATGAGAATGAATGAGAAGTAAGAATATAAATGTATATAGACAGATTGAATAGATATAGTAGATAAACATATAGAATAATATGTGAAAGAGATTTAGTACAGAAACACTCAAAAATTAATTAGAGAATTTATTTTAGAATAGGGAAAGCTGAAAAAGGAAAAGAATTAAGGGCCTAAGTGTAAAAATATTACTTGAACTAAGGAGAGATCAACATTTCAATTGAGATTGCATGACAAAAGAGGCAAAAATGCGAGAGGTTGAAATATATATATATATATATATATATATATGAATCTTTGTATTACTATATTTTAATTCAATCAACAAATTGAAATCATTGAATAACTTAATTCAAATATATTTTAACATTTCTTCTATCATTAGGATCATATTTTGTTGTTCATTGTCAATATACAAATTTTAGCAAATCATTTTCATAGTGATAAATATACAGATCGAATGGAATGCACGTAGATTTTACTTTAGAAAAATTGTAACGACCCGTAAAATTTAATGGTTTTAAAAGTATATTTAATTGGAAATTTGTGAAATTTTAAACAATAAAAATTGAAATTAAAAATTTATTATCTGGAATACGTCTATTTTTAATAGAGCAACTGGTAAATTTTCATCTGATAATATTGAAGTTTATTTTCCTGTGAAATTTCATTTCAAATCAAACCGGTTAATAACAGTGAATTTAAAAGTTTTCCGAAACCAAAATATGTTACCAGGAGAAAATTTATTCAGAGCATTTTGAATCAGACTGCGAAATTCGTTTCGCGAAATTCGGACGTTTCTAGCTCCATTTGGATTTTTCCGTTCAAAATAGCAGCATTTTCGGTACCGATTATCGACTTTTGATCGGATGATCGTGCCACTAATATCTGTGTACCGTTTTGATCGTCTCGTCGTACTGATCTCCACGGTATATTCAACTTTGCATTTTGAGATCCGGTACACGCCGAAAAGAGTAAACTGTTCATTATAACGGTACCTTTAATTGTGACCGATAATTCTCCTTCGGTTTCAAATTTTGAAACTTATTGTCCAATCAACCCATTAATTGTTTTGATGACTTTCGCTGAGTCAACGGACGTACGTTACCATTCCCATCATTTCAGTTTATATTTACTCTGGTACGTTGTTCTGCATTTTTTCTTTCCACTGTTACTCTTTTATATTTATTGTTGCCTTGAAACTTGCTTCACCTTTTATATTTTCTAAACCATCGGCTCCTACTATTCTATATCATTACTGTATCCAATATTCTTTCCGGTTGTACATGAGGCCACTATCTCTTCCCCTTCTCTTCATTTGAGAAAACAATATATATATACAGTAACGTGTATTATTTTACCATGGCTCAAGCAGTCGTTCGCCCTTCCCCTCTCTCTTCTACCCGTCGCTCTCCCTCTCATTTCCGTTCCACCAAGAACCCCTTCCACCGAGCCCAGATCCAAACTTGCAGCCGAAGCCTCCTTCCACTGCTCCCGTGCCACCACCCGAGCCAAAGCCCCGTCCACCGCCTGCTGCCACAACTGTCCTTCGGCCTTCATTCCCCAGCCTGCGCTACTCGCGCTTGGCCTTGCCTTGTCACCTCCACCTCCCCTCCGTCCATTCCGACCACAGCCTCCGCTGCCGCCACCAGGCCAAACACCGCCACTCCACTTCGGCCTGACTTCAACCACCGACACCGCCTGTGCCAGTACACCCATCACCATCCCGAGCTCTCTTGCATCCTTCGTTGCTTACGTACTGGTTCATAGTTTATTGTAGTATATATACATTATATGCTATATGGTAAGTTGTTGATTTTAAATATAAACTATATAAGTTGTTTTTACATTTTTGGTGACAGCCTGTTTGATTTGAAACTCAGTACACCGCCATTTTTATTCTATTCTATTTTATATATATATATTTACAGTATGGGCATGATTACAGTAGTATAGATATATGTTAGTTCATTTCATATATGATTTTCTCTAGTTAGTGTATATATTATATAAAGCAAATTATATTTGTAAGTTTGGTAGTTGTCTGCATTTCTGTTAGTTATATAAAGTATAATATGTTTCAGGTTTTTATGAATATATTTCTATGTTATAAACTATATTCTCTGTTGTGTTTTCAAATATATAAGTTTATTTGGATAATCACTGTTCGCATAATGTTATAGTACATACATTTTAAATGAAATATGTGCTACAGAATATTTTATTTTAAAGGGAGTCATATAGTTGTCAGTCTATATACATGTGTTATATATACCTATATATGTATATTTTCTCATGTTTGCTTTGGTTTGTGTTCCCCCTATATATGTATATTTTCACGGGTCTGTTGGCTCCATAAATTTTACAAATTGTATAGTTTGGAAGCTGTTTAAGTATATATTAATATATGTATTAGTCTATACTATAGTTAGCTGTGAATTTATATATTTATTTACAAACTGAATATTATAATTTGTGATATGTTTGTTTATACTAAAACTATGATATAGTATATAACCTGTAGTGTATATATGTTATGGTATCATTGTTTTAAAAGTATGTTATACAATATCGATTTTTAAATTATAACATACATGTGTATTTAGTTTTCAATTGTATATCGTACATATTGGGATTCAATACTGATTTGAAATAAATGTATATGTTTTAAATATATGTTTGGTTTAATAAAGTGATCTTGGGATATATAAAGATTTTATATTGTTATATGTATGTTTAAATTTTAATGTTGATTTCTATATATGTGTTTGATTAAACATTGATTTTGAAAGGAAATAATAAGATGATAATATAATATACTATTCGTTTGAATTTATCATCATCAACCAAATTCTGATTTGATTTCATCGATTTGTCGTTATCAGCTTTGATCGTCGGATTCGTGCTGATCTTTCTTCGCTTTGATTCGTAACTCAACTCAGCTTCGTTGTCTATCTCTCTAGCCTCGAAAGGTGAGCAATCACACACGATTAACATTCTTGTATTTATTAAATTTGATCTCAATTGAAACGACAATTGAAATATGATGCTGTAGATATTTAAATTGTTATATATGCTATTATCTGTATATGTTCACTTGTGACATCTGACACCAGTATCTAGTATTTATATGCCTGTTATTACTATTATCTGTATATGTTCACCTATGACATCTGACACCAGTATCTGTTATTTATATTGATGATATATGCCTGTTGTTATATTTTATATTATCTGTTATCACTCTGCAAGTTCCCTGTTAGTATAGAATTCACTATGGGTTGAAATGATACATACCCGAACGGACTTTAGAATAGGAGAATTTCGTTATGGGTTGAAATGATAAACCCAAGCGATTTTCATTCGAATTGAAATTGGGATTACGGGTCGAAATGATATCTACCCGTATATATTTAAATTTCGGATTGAAATGATAAATATCCGTATCACTTAACCATATGATAAATAAATATACAGACACCGTTGGTCCATATATATATATATATTTTAAAAATGAATTCTATGGTTTTGGAAAGAAATATATGGTTTTAATAAATGTTGAGCCTTAAATTTTTATATATAAATGGGAATGATTTATTTAAATACATATAATATGTTGAGTATATAAAATATATTTCAAAATAGATTTTGGTAAAAATTTGAATAAGTTAAGGTTAGAAAGATAATTTAAATTTAGTCGAAATTGTATTCAATAAAGAATTTTATTTAATTAAACCGATTTGAAACTTATTGAAATTGAGATGTAAGATATGATTTATAACTTGAGTTTGATTTATAAGTAATCTAATGAATATTTCTTGTTTAAATAAAGTTAAGGAAATATTTAGAAAAATGTAATTTAAGGCTAGTTAAATGATATTGAATTTATTAAGTGAATATTCCCTGATTAAATAATAAATGAAGTTAAACCAAGAGCTATATGAAACTGTTAAATTTAACTTTGAAATTGTTGAATATTTAAGCTTTGAAATATATTGGAATTTAAATGGTTTATTTTGTGATTCAGATCTGTATTTGAAATCAATTTGAATTGAATTTATTAATTAGAAACTAAATTGAATTAAAATGGGAAAATTGAGCTTTGAATAAATTTGAATTTGGAATTTGAGTTAATTTGAACCGATTTGTGAAACTTGAGGAAATTATAAACACTTTACTTTATAAATTATTTAACCTATATATACTGTTTTGGAAAATAGATATATTCGAAATGAAATGATATTTGGGTTGCAAGTATAAATTAAATTGAAATGACCACGGTGTTACAGTGTAGATTTCCACCTTGTAGATAGTTCTGAAGATCCTTAGAGGATGGTTATCCCAAACATCCTTTAAGTTACTTGTATTTCAGTTGATATTTCACTTGAGTCGGATTTATTTATATAAGAATGTTAATCCTGACTCGAGTGTTTTGTGTTTTGCTTTACGCTCGGGTCAGACCGAGTGAAACAGCATTTGGGACTCACCCTTGGAGTTTGGAGCTTCCTTTGGAGATCCAACTATCGCCTCAACTTTCAGCTCTTCTAGTTGATTTGTCCAGAGAAGTCATCTGTTGTACTGGAGACTTCACTGCATTTGAGATATTCTGTTGTATTTTATTTTTAACTCTGATGTTTATATAGTAGCTTCATGAACTACTATTTTATCTATTCCGCTGCGTATTATTACTCTGTGTTTGTGATTCTGTGATTGATTTATTTACTGCATATGCTGAGTTTTTGCCAAATTTAAATTAACAATCTGATATTTTGAATTATTCAAGTCAGACATGTGTGGTATTGTCGATTTGAGTGGTCCAGAATAGCGGGTCATCACAGTTGGTATCAGAGCTTTGGCTCTAGGCAAAACTTAGCATATATAGTAAATTTATTTACAGAATCACTTTCGTTCGAGTTTGAATTTCTTCCTTTTGACTCGATTTTCCTTTGAACTTTGGAACATTCCCTGCGGTTCCAAAATTCATTCTTGTCTCTCCCTATTTGTATTCTTTTGATTCTGGAGTAATACATAACTCCACTACGAATGATCTCTATAAGAATAGGTGATCCCGCCAATCTTTGAATGATTTGTGAAGGGGTGAAACTCCTTCACAATTAGCTTTAATTCACCGATCGAATGTTGATTTTTCTTGGAATTCTGCATCGATCTTGTTCCTGAAGTCACGGTTGACCCTAGGGTCATCCGCGATTTATATAAGTATATTCACCTTCTATTTTGAAATTTAATTATCTCATCTTCGTTCGAGCCTATCTTCGAATCACAATTCTATTTGATTAAGAGTTCCTCTAATTTGAATTTCTATCTTTGATTTGAAATCCATTCTTGAATCATCCTTTTGAAAAATCGAGTTTATTCGTATTTTGGAAATTGTTTTATATATCGAATTTTTTTTTAAGTATGATTATATTCTATATATAAAAGTGAAAATGTTTTCGATAAGGATTATATATACCTTTTAAAAATAAGAATTTGAATTTTTGAAAGGATTTGAAATTATATAAGAAATTGATTTATATAAAAATGATTTATAACTAAAGGATTTGAAATTTGAAATTCGAGAATTGAACTCCGGCATTTTGAAATTGGTTTTAAGATTTTGAAATATATAATAATAATATGATTTAAAAGTATTTTCGGAATAAGAAATGTTCAAATGATTTTAATAAGTTTCGAATGATTTTAAAGAAATTTCAAAAGAAGTTTGAGAAAATAGAAGTCCAGAACTCACTTATGTCGCTGGAAAATAATTTCGGTGATGAGTGCACGCATCATCGACATTGATTTTTGAGTTTCAGAGTGAGGGATAGGCCACTTTAATAGCTTTGCTATGCGAGTGATTTTGCAAAACCAATTTTGATTTCAAAATTCCGAAGTAAGATTTGATATTCGAAAGATATATGTATATATATATTTGAAATGATTTGAAGTAAGCTGGTGTTCATTCCTCGAGTTTTGGATTTGATATAACCCTATCTATTAAAATTGATTTGCTGATTTGTTGCTGATTTCCAACTCTTGAATTTGAAAATGATTTCTTCGACTATTTTGAAGTTCGAGCACTTCCAAATCAAGGTTAACTTTTCAAAAGCTAAGGATTTTGAAGTAAAGAATATAAGTTTGATATGTATGTTTAAAAAATGTAATAATATGATTTAAATAAGCTGAAACTGTTTTGTTAATAAACGAATAAGGCTATTTTGAATTTTTCTAAATATGGAATTTAGATTTGAAATGTTTTGAAAGAATTTGGTCTTCAAATATTTTGAATAAAGTTTAGTTAAATGTTTTAACTTAGTAACATCTTTATGAAACTATATATTTAACTAGTTGGAATAAATATATAAGTTGTACGTATGCTGTTTTATTCGCATAATTAATTTGATCCCGGTTTGAGTACACAAGTTCGAGGTGAATTACACCATTTCGTGTTAGGATTTTTCATTCGATTCTTGATGGCGAATATTTGATATGGATTTGGGCTTGATTCTTGAATTCTCTATCGTAGTGTATGGCTATGCAAGGAGACCGATGGCTTCTAGTCAAGAAACCATATCGAAATCCGCATTAGGGAAATCGAATGGACAATACTAGTTCGAAAGCGAACTTGTGTGATCGAGCGAGCGATCAAATGTGATTCTGCGAAATGATGATGTATGTACATCTTATATTCTAATATCATTGATATGTTTTGACGCTGAAATTGAAAGCTGTCGGGTTAAATATCTTTGCTTACTAAAAGAAAATTCCAATTTAAATTTCAAAGATATATAACCCATAAAAGCAAAGATATTCAATCCCATATAGCTCTTCGTACAGTGAAATTTATTTTGAAATTTGGCCCTTATATAAGATAGACCTTACATAAGTATAAGATGATTTTGAAAACATTTGATTTTGGAAATGAATTGGTTGACTTAAATTATCGATTTGGAAATTTGGATTTATTTTCTAAATCTATTATTTTGGAAACTTTGAAACTAAAGATATTTAATTTGAGAAGAAATAATTTGGTGAAATTGTATATGATTTTGAAATTGAACTGATATTGAAACAAATTGAAATTTGAGAACCTTATGTTACTAAACACTTGATTTGGGAGTTGTCGAACTTATATAAAATTGATTTGTATGAGTATGAAATTGATTCGAAAACTATAGATTTGAAAGGTACTCCATTTGAAAGTGAAATCTTATATAATTGAAGTCTATATAAGTATGATTTGATATACCATTGATTTTGGAAAGTATTTGATTTGAAAATTAAATCTTATATATAATGGATTTTATATAAGTATGATATTTGAAAGTGATTTGAAAAGGTACTATATGATACATATTTTCGAAGTAAAGATATGGAAAGTGCCTTCTACTTGATATCCGATTTGTGGCCACATCTTGGATTCATTCTATCGATATTATTCTCTCTGATTTTGGTTTTCCGGATATGATACTCGAGTGTCCTTCGAATTCCATGGCGTTACCCATGGTCTTACGAACTCGACTGCATAGCGTAATTCGTAAGGCAGTGATTGCTTAAAAGGTACGGATGTTTCCTGGGGGATCCAGGCGTAACCATTGTGTATCTGCGATCTATGGTCGTGTTAGTGGCGTAATCCGCAAGGCAGAGATTGCTTACGGGGTATGGATGTTTCCTGGGGGATCCAGGCATAACCATTTTTATGTATCCTGCGGTCCACTGTTTTGTTGCATGGCGAAATTCGCAAGGCAGTGAATGCTTAAAAGGTACGGATGTTTCCTGGGGGACCCAGGCGTAACCATTGTGTATCTGCGATCCATGATTTGATTCGTTTTGTTTGGATTGTACTTTCCATATCTGTTTTAAAAGTTTTTCCAGTATTTTCACTGGGTGTTGAAACAAGTCTACTAAGTACTTGGAGAATTCTAGTTTTGCGCCTGATCAACGCACTACCAGAGTCTACAGGAACAAGGATAAACTTGTTAAGACATCGAGTTATAAAAGTATTTTCGAAAGTAAATTTGTTTCGTTATAAAGGCAATCTATTATAAAAGTATTTCAACAAAAGAAATTTTGTATTAATATTTGAAATTGAAATTCTTATGGTTTGAATTAATTATTCATGCCCGATACCATTCTTTTGAATCTACCTTATCTGCTCAGCTTTATTTATTCACCTATATTCTGCTTTTCCAAATCCTCCTTCTTCTCCTTGTTGACTATATCCTTTTTAAGTATTGTTTATTTATATACTATATGGTTTAATATATAAAAAAAAAGTAGTGTTATAAATAGAAATTTTAGTGTTATAAATATTTTAGAAGTTATTAATTTAATAAAACTTATTTAAAGTAAAATGTTTATTGATTTATTAATAATATTTGAAAAGTATCTTGAGATAAAAATTAATAAATTTATGAATTATGGATTTAATGTTTTCAAATAGCTTCGTTGTAAATATAAGTAATGATGTAAATAATTGTTTTCAAATATTTTTCATATTTATAAAGATGTTATTTAAACATAAACGGCATTTATAAAGGAAGCAAGAATTTGCAAATGGGTTTTAAAGTATTAAAGATAATTGATTTGCCATTGAAGTTTCAAATGAATATTTCAAGTAAAATTTATATATAGTTCAAATTAATTGTTTAATCTTGACTTTCAATCTATCTTTTCCATCTGGTTGTTTCTATTCTCCTACCTTCTTCCTTTTCGGGGACGAAAAGTTTTGAGTGGGGGAGAGTGTAACGACCCGTAAAATTTAATGGTTTTAAAAGTATATTTAATTGGAAATTTGTGAAATTTTAAACAATAAAAATTGAAATTAAAAATTTATTATCTGGAATACGTCTATTTTTAATAGAGCAACTGGTAAATTTTCATCTGATAATATTGAAGTTTATTTTCCTGTGAAATTTCATTTCAAATCAAACCGGTTAATAACAGTGAATTTAAAAGTTTTCCGAAACCAAAATATGTTACCAGGAGAAAATTTATTCAGAGCATTTTGAATCAGACTGCGAAATTCGTTTCGCGAAATTCGGACGTTTCTAGCTCCATTTGGATTTTTCCGTTCAAAATAGCAGCATTTTCGGTACCGATTATCGACTTTTGATCGGATGATCGTGCCACTAATATCTGTGTACCGTTTTGATCGTCTCGTCATACTGATCTCCACGGTATATTCAACTCTGCATTTTGAGATCCGGTACACGCCGAAAAGAGTAAACTGTTCATTATAACGGTACCTTTAATTGTGACCGATAATTCTCCTTCGGTTTCAAATTTTGAAACTTATTGTCCAATCAACCCATTAATTGTTTTGATGACTTTCGCTGAGTCAACGGACGTACGTTACCATTCCCATCATTTCAGTTTATATTTACTCTGGTACGTTGTTCTGCATTTTTTCTTTCCACTGTTACTCTTTTATATTTATTGTTGCCTTGAAACTTGCTTCACCTTTTATATTTTCTAAACCATCGGCTCCTACTATTCTATATCATTACTGTATCCAATATTCTTTCCGGTTGTACATGAGGCCACTATCTCTTCCCCTTCTCTTCATTTGAGAAAACAATATATATATACAGTAACGTGTATTATTTTACCATGCCTCAAGCAGTCGTTCGCCCTTCCCCTCTCTCTTCTACCCATCGCTCTCCCTCTCATTTCCGTTCCACCAAGAACCCCTTCCACCGAGCCCAGATCCAAACTTGTAGCCGAAGCCTCCTTCCACTGCTCCCGTGCCACCACCCGAGCCAAAGCCCCGTCCACCGCCTGCTGCCACAACTGTCCTTCGGCCTTCATTCCCCAGCCTGCGCTACTCGCGCTTGGCCTTGCCTTGTCACCTCCACCTCCCCTCCGTCCATTCCGACCACAGCCTCCACTGCCGCCACCAGGCCAAACACCGCCACTCCACTTCGGCCTGACTTCAACCACCGACACCGCCTGTGCCAGTACACCCATCACCATCCCGAGCTCTCTTGCATCCTTCGTTGCTTACGTACTGGTTCATAGTTTATTGTAGTATATATACATTATATGCTATATGGTAAGTTGTTGATTTTAAATATAAACTATATAAGTTGTTTTTACATTTTTGGTGACAGCCTGTTTGATTTGAAACTCAGTACACCGCCATTTTTATTCTATTCTATTATATATATATATTTACAGTATGGGCATGATTACAGTAGTATAGATATATGTTAGTTCATTTCATATATGACTTTCTCTAGTTAGTGTATATATTATATAAAGCAAGTTATATTTGTAAGTTTGGTAGTTGTCTGCATTTCTGTTAGTTATATAAAGTATAATATGTTTCAGGTTTTTATGAATATATTTCTATGTTATAAACTATATTCTCTGTTGTGTTTTCAAATATATAAGTTTATTTGGATAATCACTGTTCGCATAATGTTATAGTACATACATTTTAAATGAAATATGTGCTACAGAATATTTTATTTTAAAGGGAGTCATATAGTTGTCAGTCTATATACATGTGTTATATATACCTATATATGTATATTTTCTCATGTTTGCTTTGGTTTGTGTTCCCCCTATATATGTATATTTTCACGGGTCTGTTGGCTCCATAAATTTTACAAATTGTATAGTTTGGAAGCTGTTTAAGTATATATTAATATATGTATTAGTCTATACTATAGTTAGCTGTGAATTTATATATTTATTTACAAACTGAATATTATAATTTGTGATATGTTTGTTTATACTAAAACTATGATATAGTATATAACCTGTAGTGTATATATGTTATGGTATCATTGTTTTAAAAGTATGTTATACAATATCGATTTTTAAATTATAACATACATGTGTATTTAGTTTTCAATTGTATATCGTACATATTGGGATTCAATACTGATTTGAAATAAATGTATATGTTTTAAATATATGTTTGGTTTAATAAAGTGATCTTGGGATATATAAAGATTTTATATTGTTATATGTATGTTTAAATTTTAATGTTGATTTCTATATATGTGTTTGATTAAACATTGATTTTGAAAGGAAATAATAAGATGATAATATAATATACTATTCGTTTGAATTTATCATCATCAACCAAATTCTGATTTGATTTCATCGATTTGTCGTTATCAGCTTTGATCGTCGGATTCGTGCTGATCTTTCTTCGCTTTGATTCGTAACTCAACTCAGCTTCGTTGTCTATCTCTCTAGCCTCGAAAGGTGAGCAATCACACACGATTAACATTCTTGTATTTATTAAATTTGATCTCAATTGAAACGACAATTGAAATATGATGCTGTAGATATTTAAATTGTTATATATGCTATTATCTGTATATGTTCACTTGTGACATCTGACACCAGTATCTAGTATTTATATGCTTGTTATTACTATTATCTGTATATGTTCACCTATGACATCTGACACCAGTATCTGTTATTTATATTGATGATATATGCCTGTTGTTATATTTTATATTATCTGTTATCACTCTGCAAGTTCCCTGTTAGTATAGAATTCACTATGGGTTGAAATGATACATACCCGAACGGACTTTAGAATAGGAGAATTTCGTTATGGGTTGAAATGATAAACCCAAGCGATTTTCATTCGAATTGAAATTGGGATTACGGGTCGAAATGATATCTACCCGTATATATTTAAATTTCGGATTGAAATGATAAATATCCGTATCACTTAACCATATGATAAATAAATATACAGACACCGTTGGTCCATATATATATATATATTTTAAAAATGAATTCTATGGTTTTGGAAAGAAATATATGGTTTTAATAAATGTTGAGCCTTAAATTTTTATATATAAATGGGAATGATTTATTTAAATACATATAATATGTTGAGTATATAAAATATATTTCAAAATAGATTTTGGTAAAAATTTGAATAAGTTAAGGTTAGAAAGATAATTTAAATTTAGTCGAAATTGTATTCAATAAAGAATTTTATTTAATTAAACTGATTTGAAACTTATTGAAATTGAGATGTAAGATATGATTTATAACTTGAGTTTGATTTATAAGTAATCTAATGAATATTTCTTGTTTAAATAAAGTTAAGGAAATATTTATAAAAATGTAATTTAAGGCTAGTTAAATGATATTGAATTTATTAAGTGAATATTCCCTGATTAAATAATAAATGAAGTTAAACCAAGAGCTATATGAAACTGTTAAATTTAACTTTGAAATTGTTGAATATTTAAGCTTTGAAATATATTGGAATTTAAATGGTTTATTTTGTGATTCAGATTTGTATTTGAAATCAATTTGAATTGAATTTGTTAATTAGAAACTAAATTGAATTAAAATGGGAAAATTGAGCTTTGAATAAATTTGAATTTGGAATTTGAGTTAATTTGAACCGATTTGTGAAACTTGAGGAAATTATAAACACTTTACTTTATAAATTATTTAACCTATATATACTGTTTTGGAAAATAGATATATTCGAAATGAAATGATATTTGGGTTGCAAGTATAAATTAAATTGAAATGACCACGGTGTTACAGTGTATATTTCCACCTTGTAGATAGTTCTGAAGATCCTTAGAGGATGGTTATCCCAAACATCCTTTAAGTTACTTGTATTTCAGTTGATATTTCACTTGAGTCGGATTTATTTATATAAGAATGTTAATCCTGACTCGAGTGTTTTGTGTTTTGCTTTACGCTCGGGTCAGACCGAGTGAAACAGCATTTGGGACTCACCCTTGGAGTTTGGAGCTTCCTTTGGAGATCCAACTATCGCCTCAGCTTTCAGCTCTTCTAGTTGATTTGTCCAGAGAAGTCATCTGTTGTACTGGAGACTTCACTGCATTTGAGATATTCTGTTGTATTTTATTTTTAACTCTGATGTTTATATAGTAGCTTCATGAACTACTATTTTATCTATTCCGCTGCGTATTATTACTCTGTGTCTGTGATTCTGTGATTGATTTATTTACTGCATATGCTGAGTTTTTGCCAAATTTAAATTAACAATCTGATATTTTGAATTATTCAAGTCAGACATGTGTGGATTTATTGTCGATTTGAGTGGTCCAAAATAGCGGGTCGTCACAAAAATTGAGATTCTAATGCATAACGTAATGAAGAAGGCACATTAAACAATTGAGAAATTAATTTCACTTGTCGAAGAAGAAAGGTATTAGGGAGGTAATGGAGTGTAAAAGATGTTTATAGTAGGGACAATATGTAGAAAACCCGTTGAAATGAGGATATGGGAAAATGGAATTAAGTTGATCATGGTAATAAAAATTCAATGAGAAAGAGTAGTAGTAAATTAATCCAAATAACTGAAGGGAATATGCGACCTTTGATTTTCCAAAATAGGTAAATAGTGAAAATATTGATTGTCATATAAAATAAACTAGAGATTGTTATGATAAAAAGTTTTCTCAAACTAAGGAGATGTGAGTATATAATTTGAGATTGACTGAGAAGAGAGGACGCTAATGGTCTCATATTATCTTTTAAATATAATAGAATAAAATAGATAAGCAAGCAATAACTAACAAAGGTTCCATTTATGCATATAAACACATGTTGCAATGCCTTGATTCTTTTGGATGACATAGCAACATTCATCGAGGAGAAAACTACAGGTCCGAACAACAACTCTACTCGTGGATTTGAAGTCATGGACGCCATCAAATCCAAGGTTGAAGCTTCATGCAAAGCAACTATTTCATGTGCCATTATTCTCATATTTGCTTCCCATGATGGTATTGTTGTTGTATCCAGCCTGGTTAATGGAAGATATCATGCATAACTAGATGTAGTTGTCCTTTCATATAGTGGTGGTGCTTTCTGATGTTAATGGTCATGTTGTTCTTGGACAGGTAAATGACATGGCAATGAGTTTCCAAATATAGGTTGTTATAGTTGTATAGATTAAGTTTTGATGATTTTAGTGTTGATTTGTTGAGAAATATTCCAAATATATTTCATTGTTTGCATTTTTATCACGTTTCATATCATCAAGTCTTTTTCATAAAATTGGTGCATAGTGATATTGTTTTATGTTTATGTCTTTGTTAATAATATATGGTTGATTTCAAAAGTAGTTTAATTTACCAAATTTACCATTTTCAATAGTGTTTACATTGATCGTGCGCTTCTGTATGAATAATTTATGCATGGTTTTGCCAAACTTTCATTTTTTAATAGTATTTTTATATTGATAAATGCTCTTGTATAGTGATATTACATATTATCTTATCAAATTTGATGTGTTAATGGAATTCATTTGTTTGTAAGAGGGTACTGATGAAGATAATGACAAAGAAGATGAAGAAAATGAAGAATAATTATCACTTGTCTTCCATTGCAGTCAACTCCTGGCTCCATGTTAATCTATAGAAAATTTATTGGGAGTTTAAAGTTTTTCTTCTATTTTTGGCTATTCTCAACATATTTTTCTTCTTTTTATATATGGATTTTTGACCAAAACCATATTTTCATACTAGGATTTTGCTCAGACTCTATGCTATAAAGAAACTTTTTGACTTGTTTTGGTCTATGGGATCAAAAGTTTCATTTCTTTGCTAGTTTACACCTCTTGTACTTTCTTCTAATTTTAATCAAAATCCACTCTTTTTTTTCGAAGGCTATATGGTATGTTATAAGTAGAATGCATTTCTTGACTGTTCTCAACTTATCTGGGTTTTCATATACATTTCAAATATGTTTTATTATGTATAGGAATTTTTTTCGCACTTAAGAGTCCGGCATGTAATGTTTCATAATACGGTAACTAAAAACTGAAGCAATTGATCCTCTTTTGCTTTGGCAAATAGAAAATGAGTATTTGATGATGAACATACATTTGCTTCGGTTGACTTGTAAGAACCAAAGAAAAAGAGGGTTATTTGCTTCCGTTGTCATGAAACAACCAAATCAAAGCCTCAACCAATTGATTCGGTTGTTTAAAGAACAAAAGAAAATGATCCCCTGTTGCTTCAGTTTAACAACCGAAGCAACAGGTTTTGGCCAATTGCTTCATCTTCATTTGCTTCTATTGTTGAACCGAAGCAATAAGGGGTAAACAACCGAAGCAAATGACATGTTTTGTTGTAGCAATTACTTATTCTCTACTTTGTAGTAAAAATTTCCACACTCATGAATCATCACTCTTGATTCCTGCTTCCTAAAGAGATTGCTTCTTGGCATATTTTTCTTTCATCCACTTTGCCTAAATTCCTTTCTCGTTAACAACCCTCTAAATTAATTTGATTGCCATTGCTAGATTTACTTCCTCTAACCATCTTAACCCATGCCTCATTCTTCTTTCTCCTTACATAACACATCCCAAGGAATTTTACTCGTTCTTTCTTTCCGTAAGAAATTTAAGCATATGTGTTTTGCGTTGTTAGTCATTGCCACTAGTGATTTGAATCATTGCATCAAGTATTAAACAATTGGATAGATGGTCGACTTAATGAGCTCCAGCTTGCTCGACAGACTCAACAACTTAATTTCCTACCCCTCTATTCTTTTTTTCATTAATTCCTCGCATTCATTATTCTTTGGCTTAGTGCTAGATAATGGTATCCCTATGTATTTTATTGGTAGCTTGCCTTGTTCGGTATCCAACATTGCAGTTATTTCCTTCTTATTTTGTATTAATCCACAAAAAAATGCATTTGATTTTTCATAATTGAGATTTTAACCTTGTGACTTTGTACATGCTTGTAAAAACATCTTTTATTGCCTCAGGGACTGCTTTGTTTGCCTTCACAAAAACCAGTATATCATCAATCTATAATATGTGTCAATTACCCTAATGATATTTGAAAGTCTATGTGGATCGAGTAATACGATTATATCTATTAAATAAAACTTATATCAAACTGGTAGTATAAAAATTGCGATAAGTAAAGTGCACCAGAGATTTTTATACTGGTTCGAACTTCCCGTTCTACATCCAGTCCCAGACTCCTTCTGAATTTAAGACTATACCCTCACTTAATCCGAAGGAATATGTTTAACAAACTGCCTAAGAAGTCGAATAGGAATTTGTTGCCTGAAGATCTCAATAGGACTTTAACTATAAATAGCAGTAAGTTTCTTGACTGATTGTGTTTTGGATAACATGGGTAAGTCAATTAAGTACACCCTTCCTATAATCTTCTTGAGATGATGAATTGAATGTGTAATTGTAGGAAGTAAATTATTAAGAATATTTGTAAATCACAAGTGCGTTTAGATTAGAAAGATAGAAAGAATTGGTGAATTAAAATGTGAAATCTCATCTCTATTTATAGATTTGAAAAGTTCTAAATCAATAGTTGTAACAATTTGAAGAATATCAACTTTTGGAAAAGAAGACGACTCTTCTGAATTTAAATTTCTATGAAGAGACACTTCTGTTCATCAGGTTCAGATTTCTAAATAAAATATCCAGATGGCTGAGAAATGCATTGGAGAAAGTGAAAACTACTGAAATAAAACAAATATTATCCAGACGTTTGTTTCCATTACAGACGTCTATGATAAAAATTTCAAATGTCTGTTTATAAGTACAAAAGTCTGTTACAAAAGTTTCAAACATCTTAAACTTGCCTATTTTGTTCCTTTAAGTGTACATTTCATATTTTCTGATCGTAGCTTATTTTGTTTATGAAAACCTTTGAATCTTTAAATAAAAATTGGTTAAATGATAGCTTTACCTTAAAGATGGTTTTCGAAATGTATTTTTATGTGTGTGTGTGTGTGATCCTCAACTCAGAGATTTTACATAATAACCAGGATGTAACGACCCGCTATTTTGGACCATTCGCATCCGCACATGTCGGACTTGAATAATTCAAAATACCGAATTGTTAATTTAAATTTGGCAAAACTGAACATATACAGTAAATAAAATAATCACAGATCACAGACACAGAGTAATAAATGCAGCGGAAACAAAAGTAGTAGTTCATGAAGCTACTATATACATATCAGAGTTAAATAAGGTACAACAGATGTCTCGAATACAATAATCAAATACACTATCAGAATACATTACTAGAATCAACTGGATATCTGAAACTGGATGGATAGCCGGATCTCCAAGCGAAGCTCCAACTCCAAAGGTGAGTCTCGAATACTGGTACACTCAGTCTGACTCGAGCGTAAAGCAAAACACAAAACACTCGAGTCAGGATTAACATTCTTATATCAATAAATCCAACTCAAGTGAAATAGCAACTGAAATACAAGTAACTCAAAGGATGTTTGGAATAACCATCCTTTAAGGATCCGTTAAACTATCTATTATGTAGTAGTGTACGATAAGTAGATAATGCCTATCAGTAATATAAAGTATCAAGATAGTGTTAAGGCGTTACCATTATCCCCCTTAACACATTTTATATAAGCGTTATAGTCTATACAGCACTGTAAACTCCACCGTAAACTAGTGGGATATCAGGGAGTACTCCATAGGTATAACACAAAACAAATCGTATTGGTCGCGTATATAGGGATACAAGTATGACAAGACACATAAGGCAATACCCAAGGTAGTGAAACTACCGTTTGCCTGATCCGGACTGGTGAGAACGCATCGCCGCAACGATCGCAACACCGCGAAACAACACTCCCAAAATTTTGAGGGTGCACCAATCAATAACAATTAATGAGTAGTTTACGAAGAAGTGTGTTCGCTCGAGGTAGCTAACCCCATTTGGCCCGGCACGGCTCCTGTTTTAGTCATTTCCAATTTGACACAAGTGTCAAGGCTATCCATTATCGTTCTCTTTCTTCAATCATCAACGTACGTCATTCCAACCACTTCATTCTGGATCATACTCCGCGTATAGTTATTAAAGTGGTTTTCGGTTTAGACAGTGAGTATGTCCCTAACCGATTCCGGTCTCTTTAATAACCTTCGTAATTATTTCACTGATTTGGTCGTATAATATATTTCAAAACCAAATCAATTACAATTTCAATTATAATTTGTAAACCAACATTTCATTCCTCTTACTAAATTAATTTCCATAATTTACGTTTCAAAACTTCCAAATTCATAATTTCAAAATCTTATAATTCAATTTCAATTTCTATTTAAAACAATTCAAATATTGATTCAAGTTCGTATATAAGTTTCATTCCGAAATCATTTAAATTAATTTAATTTAACATTCAAATCAATTTAACTTCATTGATCGATTTTATTCAATATTCATTAAGTAAATTTGTCATTCAAAACAATTTCTATTTAATTTCCAGTTCATTAAATCAATTACTTAAGTTCAACTCCATTATATCAAAACTTACAAATTGGATTAAATTAAATTCGTCAAATCAATTCTTTAAATTACAAGTCTTACATTAATTTCAATAAATCACATTTTATTTCTTGTTAAAGAAAATTCAATTTCACTTATTTGTTTACTTAGCTACAATTTCAAAGCTCAATTAATAAAGAACTAAATTTCACTAATTCAAGAGGTTCAATTTTATTTAACTATTAAATAATTCAATTTTATTTAATTATTAAATAATTTCAAAACTTAATTATTAATAATTTCAAATTTAATTATTAAATAATTAATTTTAAAACAACGTTTTTCATCAACTACTATGTTAATATTTTGATTCAGATTATTAAATATTAACATTTTCCTTTCATAAAAGTTCAAATTCCAACTTCATTTCAAAGCCTTATTATTTATCCAAATAAAATCTCTATTTTATTTTTAAATCAAATTATTAACCAATCGGGTTTTATTTCATTCTCTATCCTAAGTCAAGTTCACTTGGGTATTTATCATTTCAACCTGATTCCAATTCAATTCAAAATAAAGCATGACAAAGGGAACTTGCAGTGTGATAACTGGGATGGTGTCAAATTAAATAAACAAGCAATAACAACAATCAATATAAATCCAATAACCAATTCAAATAATCCCGAAATAATCGTATTAATTTACATTTGTTGTTTATGCAAATTAATATAATTATTTCTAGAATCTACACTATCATTTCATGTAGATTAAAGATTATTACACTAATCTTTATACGGTTCTTCACTTGGTCTCTATTATTCAATTTCATACAACATCAATTTAAGCAACAACATTTAAATGGTTCAAGGTGTATTTTACCAAATTTCTACGTGTCAATTAATTCAACATTTAAAGGGTCATATTATGCAAATGTCATCTAATCAAATTTAACATATATCAAATCTAACTATCCTACGTCAATTTCAATTTCAAATTATTTATTATTTACTACATTAACAATTTGACGTCCAATGTCAACAATCAAACAATCAACCATTTAACAACCAAACTGGATTATCATTGTATATATAACAGATAATGGTGTTAGATGTCACAGGTGAACTGATACAGGTAATAGCATATATAACAGTGTAATTAACTAACAACTGCATATTTCAATTGTCGTTTCAATTGAAATCAAATTTAATAAATAAAAGAACAGTAATCGTGAGTGATTTGCTCACCTTTCGAGGCTAGAGAGAATAGACGATGAAATCGAGTTACAAAATCCAGGCATGAATTCAAAAACAAAGCTAGATTGAACGCGAATTGGACGAACAAGACTGATAATCAAGAATTGATAAAACGAATCAGAATGGGGTTGATGAAGATAATTGGTATAAGTGAGTTTATATATATCACTATACATAATAATTATACATAAAATCATATTCTATATTTAACCATATATATTAAATTAAACATACATGAAATTCAAAAACCATTGGTTTACATTAAAACACATATATTAAAAATCAATATATATACACTATAACTAAAAAGGTCAATACATATATAGTAGTCATTCAAGAAGTTTGAGAGCTCACCTCTTGCTGGGAAAAATAAAGTATATATGTATATATTCATGTTAAAAATAGCTTTTCAAAATCTGCTCCAATATAATATATATACTTTAATTTATTATATAACATCAACTGACATAAAAGTTTAACATATTATAACTATAATAAAATGCACAAGCAAACTATACAAACATATATAATAGACTCTTATACAACATACCTATATATTACTAGCATACCTTATAAACATTGTATACAATGTATACATATATACATGATAACAAATTCATCTATAACCAGACCCATAATACATTGCCTAATCCGACTACAATATAAACTATCCACAATTACACCAACCAATTCCTTTAAACACTAACCTTATAAACCTGCGTATATAAGAAAATATATATAAATAAGTTTGTACATTATATTTTTAAACAACTGGTACCATTCTCAACACACAGCACATACCTAATATATATATAACTAATACATAGTTAGCATATCATATAAACTTATACAAGCATATAACTTATGTGGTTATTGATCAAATACACCATATAACCCAAAATATGGAGACCGATCATACATAACTAACTCAATATACATCTTGAAATCAAACTGTGACTCTTGTATATAAATAGAATAACTTATATAAATTAAAAAATTTCCAACAGAGCACTGATAAGATATGCGCACAATGGTAATATTATATAACATGACTTCTATATATATTAAAACTATCATCAATATACAACCCATAATTACCTATATAACTTACCGTATATATCAGATCTGATTAAAATTTTAGAGCGCATACATCAGAAAACAGATAATATACCTACAGTATACTCACCTATATAACGCACAAGGCTGACGAGTGGAGTTGCATGGGGTCGGCTACGCTTTTGACTGGGTCGGAGCCAGGCGAGTGACGGTAGCGGTTAGGGAAGAGGGTGGTAGGGCTAGAGGTCGAGGCGGAGACTCGGACAGTGGTGATGGTTGCGTGCTAGATGCCGGTGGGCCTCGATTGAGACGATAGTGGGCGGAGACGAGCATAGGGGCGGAGGGGAGAGGAGATTGAACGGCATGAAGAGGAACAAGAGGCTCGGCAAATTTTTTTGGAGAAGATAAATAAAATACAGTGAAGAAGAAGAGGAAAGGTGCTGAGATAAATGAACTAGATATTGAGATGAGGTCCAACGCGAATGCCAAGAATATTATTAATTTTGGTGGTTGACAACTTGGAATCATAAAAGCAATTAATATTTGGTGCAGCACGTTTCAACTTTGAACCGTAAGAAAGGCTAACGGTCATAATTTACGATAATGGTACGACGCACCATTTTATTGTTTCCGTTGCATACCGGACCTCAAACACGAAATTGAATATACCATAGAGATCAGCACGACGAGGCGATCAAAACGGCATACAGATATCAGTGGTATGATTGAATTATAAAAATTTGAATTTTCTACTAGCGGAAAATGTAGCAAAAACGCAGAAAAATAAGATCGACGGAGCTAAAGAAGTCCGAATTTTGAAAAACGAAAAATGACGTCTTGCTCAGAAGATGATTTAGAATTTTTATGTAAAAATATTCAGGTTTCGAAAACATTTTATTATCATCAAATATTAACTGATTGAAATAGAATTACACATTAAAATAAACTTTCATACTTTCAGATGAAAATTTACAGTTTGCTATGTTCAATTAGACGTATTCCAAATATTAAATTTTTATTTCAAAATATTATTATTTAAAATTTCACAAAAATTCAATAAACTAAATTAATAAAACCACTAAAATTTACGGATCGTTACACAGGACAACAAAAATACAAGACAAACTCCTTTTGTTTTCTTCAATTAAGCTCGATTTTGATGTCGAACGTCATCTCTCCTTGTATATATTCCTGCACGTATAATTATACTGTGTATATATAGAAATGTATAGTTGCTCATTGAATCCACAAAGGCAAGATCTAACAATATTAAGTTTTCTTCTTCTTTCTCATGTTATCTTCCAAACCTTAAAACAATTACTCTAATCAGTTCATCAATCAATATAAAATTACATTTTTCTTTTTGCTAAACACCAATGAGAAAAATGACGACTAACACTACAAAAATACTTGTAAGTAGAGACAGCAAATTAAGGACCGAAAGTTTTCAGTCTCTACTTGAAGACGGGTTAACGACTGCAAAATTCTGTCTTTAAAATTTAATACTAGAGACTGAAAATCAGTCTTTGATCGGTTTGTAAAATCTATAACCATTTAAATACTGAATATCAGTCTTTGATTTTCTTATTAATCTATATTAAAAAATTAAAATTTTACGGTTAATTTTTCCATAGAAAAAAAATCCAACGGTCATTTTTAGTGATCCACAACGTGCCTGTATATGGACTCATTCATTGAAATAAATAATTTACCGAAATTTCTCCATTTCTGTCAAATCAGCTTCTCATTAACTTCCCCACCTTTTCCATTTTCTTCACCAGACAAACTGCTTCCCCCAATTTTCTTATTTCAACTGACTGTTCTCTTTCGTCTTGTTCATTTTTAACATTTCTTAAGTAATCTTAGATAATATTCCCCATCTCTCATGCTCCACAGTCAATTCCCTTTCTTCACTATAGTTCGCCCAATCTACTCCGACTAATTCTACGCTCTCGTTACGACCACCAAAGGCACCGTATTAGCAATTTTTGGTTAACTGTTATGATGGTCAGAAAGCGTTAGTGGTTGCCTGTAGTTGGAAGAAAAGTTAGTCATTAAATACTTAAATGGCCCATACAAACAAGAATTTGGCTCAACCGATATAGTAGTTGCAGCCTATGGAATCGAAGAGCTCAGATATTCAAAAATATTAGAAATTTTCTTGGAAACATTCAAAAATACCATGTTGTGGAGTGCATTCATCGGCGTATTAGGATAAATGGTGGTTATGTATGGATTGAAGCATGCTATTAGCTTATTTGTTAGTTAGATGGTGGTATTTGATGGATATACGTGGGCCATTGATGTTGTCAGTTTACTAAAGCTTACATTGGACACTTGGATTGATTTGCATTGAAGTTAACCTAAGAAAACAAAGAGCTAGTGGAGATAATTGTATTATGTATTTTTTCCTCTGTAAGATTAAATGGATGTACTTTATGTAGTTGTATTTATTATGTGATATCTAAGTGAATATTAAAGAATCATACATGCCAGTGCTGAATGGAAGCAGTTATGCAATTATGTACACGCATATTTTGGACATATGGCATGCATTTGGTTGTTCTGTATAATATTATTGCATTCTAACTTTGGATGTTTTTATGACTGGCATTAATATTGTATTGTTAATTGTTTATGGCATCGTACAAATGTGGTTATAATCTGAGACTGATTTGAAACTATATTTCAGTCTTAGAAATTCGGTTTTTAAAATTATTTGAGACTGATTTTCGGTCTTTAAAATTTAAGACCGAAATTTCGGTCTTAAATGTTTTTTGGGACTTAACAATTAAAGACCGAAAATTTTAGTTTTTAATCGGTCTTTGGTAGTTAATTAGAGACCGCATTATTTAATTAAAGACTAAAAAATTCGGTCTTTATTTCATCTTTTTTTTGTAGTGTAAGGAAATTTTTTATTGTTGTATAATAGTGTAACTGAAATTTAGATTTAAAGTTTACAAATTAATGCTTTATATGAAGACTGAGATAGAATGTTAAAATTTTACAAATATAAATAAGAGATGCTTATGTTTCGATATAGGGTTGGGTAATTGAATTCAAGTTCAAACTTCACATTGTTGTTGCACTCGAAACCAAATAAACGACAATAGAGTGGCATTTTTCAAGTTATAAGGAATGATATCAAATGGTATTTTGTAACCATGGACATAAGCATCTTAATTTGTCGAATGATTAATGTGTACAGCTGTTTAGTTTGGTGTTTGAATTTGCTACCATGTCTTCTTTTTCTTCCTTTTTTTTTATAGGAAATGAATGTTTCTTCGACGTCAAACTCAACTCTATGTCATCTCTTTCTAATTGTGACATGCCTTCCATTAACCTGCTGTTTTTAACTTTTATATTTTCAATGTAGGAAGATAGAGAGAGAGAGGACAACGTGAAGGGAATACTAGAAGAGTGCCATTTGAAATGAAAGGGCTTTTATTGATTTTAAATTTGGATATTGAATAGTAGAAATTATGTTTTTACCCTTGAATATTTTAGAAATACAAAAATAACCTTCACACTTTTCAAGTTATAGAGAACACCCTTGAATTTTATGAAAATTCAAAGCAAACCCTCAGCTTTAAGCATTATTTTAAAATACGTTCAGTTATGTAAGTAAAATAACATCTAAAATAAGATTAATGTTATTAACAATAGGATGTTCATAATATTGTGTTTATATGCAGTATAATTGCTCTTACTGTATGTCGCACTGTTTACAGTACAATAATTTGGCAATACTTCATTTTACTGCATTATTATAGCACAGTGTGCATAATGGTTTTAAATTTGTATGTTTTTGCAAAAATAACTTAAGTTATAGTTATAAAAATGTTATATTTTATGAAGTTAAATGATATAAACATATAACGTATTCAAAATTCCATTACTTTTACTTTTTTGTTTATTGCATTGAACATTGTATTTTAGATAGTCCAGTCTAGTTGATTCGTCGTTTTTGCATCTGGTTTTAAGAGTTTAGATTTGGAATTTTAATTTAGATTACTAATTTTTGTGTTATAATGAATTTGTACGTGATTTTATTTTCATAAATTTGAAGCGCATAATTTATAATATGAAAAGTAAGAATGGTTTTCTCCTATTATGATAACTAGTAAGGGAGTTTTTCAAAAATTCTCTATTGAGTAACGGTATTTTTTTTAATGTGAATGGGAAAGATTAAGGGATTGGTAATATTCAATGTATAATTAGTATGAACTCAGTGTTACGTACACTTATTGAATAGAAAGGTTTTTTTAGTAAGGTTTTATTTTATATTTTTGGTTGAAAATAGCAGTTATAGGCAAATCATAGGACGTTTCTTGGTTTAGACCTCACATCTCCTATATAACTATATTTGAAATTATATATTATTTTTAATAGTGGGTATAGAGTAAAATAATGTATATCATTTATCTGGTCCATAAAACGATCAGCCTTTTCGACCATCAATAGTTGACATGAATCATCCACAGTATTCCCGTGTCAAGCATCCAAATTCCGAAAAGGCATATTATTGGGGTGAAAGAAAGAAACAACAGAATATAATCTCACATTATGGTGGGTAAATATACTATACAACAGATCTTTATAAAAGAAAACTATAATATACATACATCATGTAACAACTCGACTTTTTGACCCCCATGTCGACACTAATACATTTATGGTATTCATGTACCGAGCACCCAAGTGCCGGAAAGAAGAATTGTTAGGGTAAAATAAAAAGGAAAAGAACAAGGAAGAAGGAACATAATATCAGAATCTCACAACGGAAAGATCATATATAATATCGAAAGACAGTATAAACTGTCATCCTAAGGTACATAGTTTTTCAAAGTTACAGTAATCCGCCCTGACAGTTATAACAACTTATCCTAACAAATTCTGAAGATACACACAAAGTAATGCAGCGGAAATAAGTATTACGATAGGTAGAACTACAACTCTTCCCCAGAATCTCCAAAGTATCCACAGCTAAATCTAGAAACATACACGGAGCTGACCCAAGCATTAAAAGAAAATAACACCCGAATCAGTCTGGTAAACCAGCATGAGAAACACGGATCAAATAGATTTTTAATGTTATAAAAACCTTTCAAAATAAAGATATCACATAAGATCATGCAGCATATAAACATGGATGAGTTTTTTACCTTACGATAACTAAACCGTTTATAGAGAATCCAGTGATATTATAATAATTTCTATGGTTCAAAATAAATATTAGCATAGCGGGGATAGTTACATTCAACAACATATTAGAGGGTACAATCAAAACCGATAAGGAACAATTGCATAATGGATTTTCCGTGGAGATCTCTTCAAGGAAGCCGAACCCAAACTCCATGCCTGTAACGACCCACTTTTTCAGACGGTTCAGATCGACAATCATCCACACATGTCAATCCAAACCATTCAAAAAGGTGAATTGTTAATCGGGTGGATAAGAAAATAAGAGAAAGAAGAAGGAACAATACACAGAATCTCACAGCGGAAGGCTAAAATATAATAATCAAATAAACAGTTCATGAAGCTGTTATATAAACATTTGATTACACTTTACAATAATATCAGAGTTCATACACACTATAATCAGAGTTATACATCCAATAGATATACAGAATAATGCAGCGGAACAAAATGATGTAATAGAATAATACTAGTAAATATATACCAATCTTTGTCTTCGTCCTCCAGAAGTGAATGTCTTCAATAACTGAAATGCTCAGACTGACCCGAGCATAAAGGAGAAAAAGAAAACCAATACACTCAGATCAGAACTAAAATACTCTTATATAAGTTAATTCAATATCGTCAAAATATGAGTGTAATCACGTCAGAGATGTTTACGGGGTTTTACATCTGCTATCGAGTGTACAAGTGGGTGCAATAACTTAAGAGATGTTACGGGATTTTCCATCTCTTAAGGATCCGTCAAAATATCTATATGTAGTAGAATACGCTATATAGATAATGTCTATTCACAAATAGTATAGATTTCATAGCGTTAAGGCGTTACCCATATCCCCCTTAACACATTTTTATAAATAATGTCATAGTCTATACAGCACTGTAAACCCCACCGTAAACTAGTGGTTATCAGGGAGTACTCCATAGGTAAAACACAAAACAAAATCGTAGTGGTCGCGAAAGGATAAATAGTATGACACGGTACATGAGGCAATACCAAGTAGGATACTACTAGTTGCCTGATCCGGGCTGGTGACAACGCATCATAGCTATGACCGCGACACCGCGAACATCCATCCCATCAAATCAAAGGGAGAAATCCCATATCAAGGTGCACCATCGAATCCAACAACTGAAAGGTAAATATATGGACCAAGTCCAAGAGAAAACGAAGAATGGATGTCCCCTACTAGGTAGAAAGCCTCTTGGCCCGGCACGGCTCCTGTTTTAGTCATATCATGGGTCATCCAATATCGTTCTCTTTCTTCAAATCAACGCGTTCATCAAAACCAACCACTTCATTCTGGATCAACACTCCGCGTATAATAGTTATTAAAGTGGTTTTCGGTATCGACAGAGAGTATGTCCATATCTGATCCCGATCACTTTAATAACTACGTATTATTACACCAATTGGTTCTTCTACAATTCAAAACAGTTCATACTTCATATCAAAATATCATATTTTAATTTCAAGTCATTTCAAATCGTTTCTATTTCAAAATATCGAATATACTTCAAATCATTTCATTTCAAATATCTCGTTTCCAAAATATATCGATTTCAACATATATCATTTCAAAATTTACCATTGCATATTAGATTTCAAATATATCATTTCAAGTTACATTTCAAAATATATTATTTCAATTTCAAAACGTATTATTTCAATTTCGGTTTCAAATCATATTATATCAATTTCGATTTCAAATCATATTATTTCAATTTCAATTTCAAATCATATTATTTCAATTTCAATTTCAAATCATATTATTTCAATTTCTATTTCAAATCATATTATTTCAATTCGATTTCTCAATTTCAAAGATAATGTTTCGTACCAAATTATAACTCCAATATATATTACATTCAAAATCCATAATCGTTCGCATTCAAATCAATGATTTAAATACAACCATTTCGACTTTAAAACCCTTTGAATATTGAAAATAGTTTAGATAGTATAAAATAATTTGAAGAAATAGTTTTAGTTTAAAACAGTTTGATATTAAATAGTTAAGTGTTAAAGAGTTTATATTATAATAGTTAGGAAATCAAAATCTTTTGAATCAAAATAGTTGAGTTTAAAACAATTTATATTTAAAATAATTTATATGGAAAATAGTTTCCAAAATAAACTAATTCTTTTCAATTCAAATAAATTCGAACCCGAGTTCAATTTCCAAACGATTTCAACTTAACTTCAAATCCAATTTATCGATTCAATTCAAATAGATAAAGTTTAAATTCGATTTCTCGTTTAAAACCATTTTCCATTTATCAGTTTCAATTCACGTTTGAAATATTGATTTAAACACTTTAACTTGATAAAATATAAAGTTTATATTAAACATTTAAACCTTTAAAATAATTAAATTTTGAATATTCAATTTTTATTTCACTTTTGACTTAAAGATTTATAGTTATAATTCAGATCCACTTTTCAATTTAAAGTTAACGATCAATTTCAATTCTTAAACAATTCAAATTTAACAAGCTTCGATTTTCAAATTCAAAGTTCAGTTTCAAAGATAATCCATTTCTTATAATTCAAATCGTTTATGTTAAATATTATCATTTAATCAATTCAAAATTTAAGAATTTAAAATCATTTCATTTAACCAAATTCGGCGTCTGTATATAATTTTCTATCCTAGGTCCAAGTGATCATTTATTCAGATTTAATTTCATAAATGGATATATATCATTTCAATCCAAGTCAATGTCATAGGTATATATCATTTCAACCCATTTCTTAATTTATTCGAAACAGTTCAATTAACAATTTATAATTATGGGAACTTGCAGTGTTATAACAGGGATTGATGTCAAAGTAAATAAACGAACATAAAACAATCACCAATTCATCCAACCAATCAATCAATAACAATCATATGAAATCGACATCCAAATCATATCAGTTTATAACAATAGTTAATAATTATCGAATGTCGGGATTTAACTAACCATTCGATTCATACGTCAATTTAACAGTCAATTTAAATTAAACAACAATTCAGATTCGATTCAATACAATAAAATTTTAACTGTCAATTTAAACAACCAAACAACAATCAATGCAGTTCATAACTTCATAATATTGAATTAAATTAACATCAAAGTATTTCAGTATTGCGTGAGTGGTTTAAACACTCACCTTTTAATAACGCTGAAATTTTCGTTGACTCGAATCACGACGAATCTAACTCCATAGCAAAGAGCTCGTCGATACGATTCCAACGCCGCTTGTTTCGATCAATTTGGACCTCGTATGAAATAGTTATAGCCGTTTGAATATTAGATGAATTATAATATAATAATATATATATAATTTAAACAATAGGAATTTAAAAAAATATTCTCACGCAATCCTATCCATCCAAAAACGCGCCCAAACAAGATCTACCGCAAAAAGCTTCTCTCCCAATCGCGATCGAAACCCTTTGTCTGTTCTGAACGCGCGCCGCCACCCTTCAAAGCTCCACGCACGCCGCCGTGAGGCTTCGGCGACAGATCCAAGACCACCAGACTAAAGGTCTTCCTCTCCTCCATCATCGCCATGAGCCATGACCCCCATCGTCGTTCCAACAGCTCGCAAACAGTGAAAAAGCATGGCCAGAATGCGGCTCCACAACTCCCTCCATGACAAAAACGATTGCGATTCACCGTGTAGATTTGACAAGCTCGATGAGCTCTTGAATTTTGCAGTTGAGAGTTTTGAAAATTATTGAGTGAATTTCGAGAGATTAGCGATTCCATTTCGAAGCCTTTCGGCCATTGAAAGAGAGAAAGGCGGCGGTTGTATAAGTGATTAGGGTTTTGTTTAATTTCTCATTTTTTTATTATTTATATTATTATTTAAATGACCTTTCGTGTCCAGATTTTTCACGAACTCCAAACGACGCGTGCCGCCTGGCATTCTATATGTAAAAGGACGTTCTGAACACAATGGAACTAGTTCCGAGTCCTAATTCGATCGTATGCAGAAGTTATTATTTAAAACCCAACCTTTTAAATTTAAAACTGCGTAATTTAATTCTGAGCGTTTCTGCCTCGTACGATCAAACGACAAGTCTGATCGCTACAAAATTTGAAACCTTACAATAATTCACTGTTACGGATCCGATGAAACTGGTTTCGTCGAAATCCAAGACAGTTGTAAAAATGGCTATTTCTACTGTTTAATTTCAATATAAAATTCCCAATTTCAAATTATTAACTTTTAAATCAAATTTCAATTGTTCACAAATTTCATTTTTAATTTCACAGTAATTAACAATCTTTTACAATGCAGTTTTCCATTATAAATCCAATATAAAAGATTACATTAGATTCAGTGTTCAATTATATTGTAATTCAAAGTCAAGTTATTTAATTCCAATTGAATTCTTTTATTTCGATTTACACTTTCATTATTGAATCAACCATTTACTTATACATTATTATCAATAGTTTATAATTCATTTACTTTCATTTTCTTCAGCTATCATCTTATTTAAATTCACAGTAATATTAAATTACATTCATTTACGTTGATTTCAATATTATAACTTCAATATTAAATTTAACATTTTATTTATTTCGTTGTTTACAATCAAATTCAATTCATTTCAATTACTTGTTACACTCAAATTTAAATCTTTACTTACGTTCAATTACAAGTTAACATCTTTATCAAATTACAGTTTCAGTTACTATCTGATTTCAATCAACTGTAATATTAAGTTACATTTATTTATATTAGTTTCAATAACATAAACTTCCACTATTAAATCTAACCATTTTATTTATTCTTTGTTTACAATCATAACCAATTTGGTTTACAATCAAATTCAATTCATTATTTACATTCAATACAAGTTAACATCCATATTTAATTTACAAATAAGTTATTTCAGAATTCAGTTTTGTATTTTAACTTTTAACAACACAAAATTTTATTTCCTTCGGATTTTTATCCAAATTTTTTTATTTTAATTCGTATTTTTAATATGTTAAAAATACGGGTCGTTACAATGCCCAAGGATTAGAAACTAACTTTTGAGTGTCGTATATCTCTAGATAAAATATACCATAAGGTAAACACAAGAGGCCCAACATTAAAACATAGACGTGAACAATGTGAACCAAATATCATCAACTCCTACTGGCCAACAATCGATAAATATCTCTAGATATGGAGTTGATAACATCCTGACATGGGTCGCTAACCCCAGGTCATGCATCATACTCTATCTTTAGCCATTTTCGAAGTCGAGGTTACGTTCAATATCTTTCACAAAAGTCTTCATCACTTGAACAGAATACGAATCCCCAAATGGATTCCATCATCTCAAACAGATCATGAATTCCTATATCTCGAATAAATTACGAATCACTACATGGATTCGAGCATGTTGAACAGATCTCGAACCTCCAAATAGGTTCCATCGCATAAGTCTTCTGACGAACTTTTAATGATGTCCTCTCCCTTGAAGTACTCATCAAGATAGACAGTCCCATACGATAGCATCGTTCGAAATATTAACGCTGACCTTTCTCTTGGACTTAACCTTAGGATAGACAGTTCAACTCTATAACATTCCACTTCACAACCACTTCTAGAACATAGATCACGTATATTATTTTGAACCGGTATTTGATAAGTAGTACACTTACCGATCCTGGTCTCTTCAAAACCAATCGATGAATTTTCTGGTTAACTCAATCCCGGTTCTCTTAGACGGAAGCGAAAGCTAGAGACATTTAATACCAATACTCCTCCCCGGGGGTTCTTATTTGTATGAAATCGTGAAGCCTTTCGATAACTTCTTAAGTCATATTTTGGTCAATTTTGATAGTCGACTAATCATTATCTGGTACAAGATAGATGTTTCTAAACGGAAAACAAGTTTTGTTTACTTTCCATAAACGAATAAACACACAAAACACTATCATCATCCAAAACAAAATCAAGCCACACAAAGTATGATTAAGTTACTTAAGTAACTCCTAATCCCTTCCATTTAATTAACTCTTTTATTAATTAAGAACTCCTTTATTAGTAAACTCTTTTTTACCTAATAAACTACTATCTTTTTCTATCTTTTTTCCAAAAGATTCCATTACTTATTATTTCCTTCAAAATATCCATTTTAAGGATCTAAGTACTTTCACAAATCTATTAAAAAGGTTTAAGAGATGTTACTTAAACATTGTCAAAACAAACCCAAAACCATTTCGCTTTTGCTTTTCTTTAAATCATTCTTTTAAAGATCTATTTACATTTCATAAGTATAATTGAAAATGGTTAAGGACAAATGTGATTAATGCATTGTCACAATAAACCTAAACTATTTCCCTACTTGTTACTGTCTTTACAAACCTTCGTTTTAAAGATTGAAGTTCATTCAGTCAAGTTCGGTAGGGACTACTTAATCATCAAGTTCTAAAGACGATTGCGTATACAAATCACGATTCATATGCTTAATTCATTTCCAACATTCCAACTTTACTATTCCTCACCCAAGAGTGAAGTCAGGTAAGTTTGGGCACTGGTTGCTCCAAGCTTTGCCTAGACACTTCAATCTTGAATCTCGCAAATAGATAAGTCTACGTCGTTAGCTTTTAGTGTTAAGTATATCTTAATGATTTCCATAAGCAATAAGAAATCAACTCGATTAACATGTTTTCGACACTTTCCACTTACCTATTTCTTGGTTAAGAGGGAAGCCTGGTAAGTTAGAGCTCTATTGCTCCATCCCTACTCGACATCAATCTTAACTCCCACAAATAAATGAGGTTACTTCGTCGGCTTATTAGTGTTAAGCATAGTTAATTAATTTCCTAATAAGTAATTAACCAATTTAACCATTTGGCCATTAAATGCAACGATCTGTATTTTTAATCATTTAAAAATATTAAATTAAATAAGATTTTTGAATAAAATTGTTAGGAATAAAAAAAATTAAGATTTTACTGATACAAATTAAATTATAATACAAGTTATGAGCTTAAGTAAAATTTCTATTAATTGAACATGTTTACAATAATTTAAGGATGATAACAAATGCTAGTGTGTATTTTAATAACATTGGTTTGAGTGAAATTACCAATTGTCTAAATGTAAATTTCCAATTGATTGGAATAATAAATGTTAATAAATAATAATAAATGTTTCTTTATTAAAGAAGAAATCATATGTTTATTTATTTGAAATGTTTAGTAGCTGAAAGATTGATTGCAGAGACGAGAAACTATTATTTGGTAAGAAATGTATAATTCCTGTTTGTATCTAATAGTGTATAAATATGTTTAAATTACTATTAGATAGAAAATAATTGTTCTATTTCTCATTACATTTATTTTGTCCATTTTGAAATTCACCTTTGTAAACAATTAAAATTAATGTAATTGAATAATTTCAATTAATGGTAGAGATGACACCAAATTGTAAATTAATAAGTGTAATTAAACGTAGCTTATGTTTTGTGAAAATATAAGAAAAGTCGATTTAACGAAAAGAACATTTATATCAAATAAAATGAATGTTTCATTTGTGAATGTAGGTTTAATTTCATTAAAATAAAGAATAGAATGATTGATTTAAATGAAGAAATATATGTATATTTGAACTGTGTTTTAGCGTACAGATGGATTACAAGAGTAGGAAAATTATTTATTTAAGTTATTTATTACTCTGCTGTATAAACAACAAATTTATAAAGGTGTTTAAATGACTAAAGGAAACAATTATTCTATTTTTCATCCATTTTAGTTGTCTGTTTTGAAATTTAACTTTGTAAGTAATTGCAATTAATGTTATTGAAATATTTTAATTAGAAGGGAAGAAGAAAACGTTGATTGCAATTAATAGATTTAATAAAATAAATGCACCTTTTGTGTTAAATAGAAAGGATGTTTTAATGGAAATAAAAGATCATTTTGGGTAAACCAAATTGAACATTTTCAGTTTTAAGGTAAGTAATTTTATTTATAATACATGAACTAAATGCGTACAAATTTGAATATTATTTGAGTTAATGAAGTCAATTTGGTTACGTTTCACAAATTGAATTTCAAAAAGGTTGTGCGATGTACATGGTCCCTTCATTTCTTTTGTTATTAATTGTTGCATGTATGTTTTAAAATAGTTATCTCATTATTAATACTTGATCCGTTCATTTCTCCTTCTGTTTAATACCCAAGCCTAGATTTTTAGGTTGTATTTAATTCTTGCCACCTCATTTTCGCATATACAAAATTTCACTTTCCTTTAGTTTCCAAACTTTTCCATTCCTACGTACATTTCTTTATGCATTATTACTGTCTGAAGCTTTCAAAATAAAATGTGACATTTATTTTGTCCCTCCACCTTCATTTTCTAATGATTAAATAACCTGTAGCTTATTTCTTTCATTTGCAGTGTATATTTGTGTTCTTTTTTATCATCACCTTCGTAGCCACGAAAGGTGAGAAAACACTCACAACTACTAGATTTTCTTATGTTATTAAATTGAATTTATGATGTGATTAGAAATTGATTGGTTGTTGTTTAGTATATTTTAAATTGTCATTCAAGTTAAATCTGACTTTTATTGAATTTAATTGCCATTTAATTTAATATTGAAATTTAATTTTCCAGTTAAATACCTATTAATGATACCCAGTAAATTGTTGGTTGTTATTGGTTGATTTCAATGATGATTGTGCTGTATGTTCAATTGTTGATATTTGGGTGATTAGATGGATGTTATTGGTTGACATTTTGGATGATTGGATGTTATTTATGTCTATATCTCTGTTATCCCTATGGGTTGAAATGATACATACTCGAACGATCTTATAGATTAGGGGAAAATCATTATGGGTTGAAATGATAAACCCGAGCGGTTTTCATTGATTTGGAAATGTTGATTTTTGATACTGGTTGAAATGACATATAACCATATAATTTCTTGAATTTGGACTTTTATTTGGAATTGAATTATTTGAAGGGTTTAAGTTAATTCAAACTTCGGATTTCTTTTAATTAGATGATTAAGATTGATATTTCAAATTATTTGAAACCCTTTAAATGTTTATATTCACGTTGTACACTTGATAGGTGATGAAATCCCATAACATCTATGAAACCATTGCACTAATATTTCTATTTTACTTGAGTGTTTTGTCTTGACTTGAGTGTTTTGTCTTTTCATTACGCTCGGGTTAGTCTGACTTGAGTGCTTTGTCTTTTCATTACGCTCGGGTTAGTCTGAGCTTTTCAGTGTATTGAAGACTATTTTCTGGAGGATGAAGGCGAAGATTCAGTATATTATTGCTGTTTATTATTCCATCGCATTTTGTGTTCCACTGCATTATTTGTTTATTTCTGATGTATGTATAACTCTGATTTGAATTGTAAAAGTGTAATCAAATGTTATTTGTAAAACAGCTTTATGAACTGTTTATTTGATTATTATATTTTTGTCGTTCCGCTTTGAGATTCTGTGTTTTGTTTTGTTTTTCTTATTTACCCCATTAACAATCCTCCCTTTTGAATGGTTTGAGTCTGACATGTGTGGTTTATTGTCGATTTGAACCATCCAAAATGGTGGGTCGTTATATTAAGCAATTACTAACCTCTTTCTAAACCTTTTGTTTTATAATCTAAAACAAGATATTTATGTAAGATATTTTCCAAGATGTTTATATAAGATATTTCCCAGATATTTATATAAGGTATTTCCCAAGATATTTATATAAGATATTTATACTTCATAATACTTATAATATATTTTAAAACACTCCTTTAAAATATCACTTGAAAATAGCAAGTTTGAAAAATCATTAGAAACTTCAAAACTATATGTTTTAACAAAATATCTCTCCTTTAAAAATTCAGAACTCTTCTAAATTCAAAAATATCTCAAACCACTTTTAAAATACTCCAATATGAGTTAGGCAATATTTTTAAAAATAATAAAACAAATCGCTCAAATTTAAATTCCTTTTTGAAACATTTGAAGTCCAAAAATTAAGGTTAAACGAGGCGGTTTTGCACTAGTGATGTTTTGGTCGTTTTCGAGATGTTACTTAACTTTTTACTATTCAAGCTTTTAATAGCAACAAACATACAAATAAAAAATTATAAATATGGCAATAAACCTTTAAGAATCTCTCTACAAAGTAATAAAATAATTGCCAAAACAAGGCAATTCCGAACTGCATTTATAACGACTATCGCTATAAGCGCACTTTCAAATCCGAGTCCAAACTAAACCAAAATCCATCTATAACCTATGTTCTTTGTTCAAGATCTAGTCACATGTCATATAGTTCCATTCGAGTCCATTCCAAGTTTGTTCAAGTCCATGTACATGGATCACAAACGTCACTTACTTCTAAAGTAAGAAATTGCAAACATTGTTTTCAACATAAGTTAACAACAATTCAAACAACTTTAACACAATCAAACACAACATATATGTGTTATATTTTCCATTCAAATTGAGGTGTTAACTCACCTTTAATGCAACCAAAACCAAGATCAAAGAACCAAAGCTTAACCCCACTTGCAACCACTTCCTTCCTCCTTCCTTCTCTTGCATTTTCCTTGACTTTTCCCCTTCCCCCCTACAAAAGCTTATGGCCTTCCTCTCCATGGGGAGTTTGGCTTTTATTCTTCATTTTTTGGCTTGGTGGAAGAGTTTCTAATATTATACTAAGCTTTGTGGCAAAGTATGAAGTGATTTGGAGTTGATTTGCAACCATTTTAGAACATAAGATAGGAAGAAGATGAAGATGCCATTAGAAAAGCTTGGTTTTGCTTAAGAATTTTTGTGATTATTTCCTATGGGTATGCCCTCTCTTACATCCTTAGGAATGTAATGGAAAAAGACCAACCCCCCCCCTAAAAAGCCTAACATCATTAATTACTTCTGGCAGACTACTTTATGTTACAGTTGCTTAAGGGTTAAGGTGTTTCAATTTATGCTCATTTTCCTTTTCACACCTATCTATATAAGCTTAGGAAGTTTCTTAATGTTATTTCCATAATGGAAAAATATTTCTATTGAATTAAATTGATTTCTTAAGCAAATAAGTGTATGTAAAAAAAATCTGAACAACTTCTGACCGTTAAAAAGCTGTTTATCGATAAAACGATTTTCGGTCACACTATCGATATTTTTCCAAAGAATATATTTTTGTAAACATACTTTCAAAATAAGTTTACTATCATTACTTATGGTTTAAAAGGTATTTAAAAAGCTTATTAAATCATTTTAATAACATTTAATCCAAGATTCAAATATTTAAATAATTCGGAAATTTAAACGCGAAGTGTCCGAAATTCTGAGTTGTTGCATTCCCCCTACTTAGAATATTTCATCCTCAAAATTCCAACATGAGCAACCAAAGAAAAAACCTCACGCTGATACTTAACAGTATTTAAAATCACTTAGCAAACAAAACTTATGGTTTGCTCAAGTTCAAAGCCTTCTCATCGCACAAGGATGATAAACGATCTACTAAGCGTACCTTACGCTTAACAGCCTTAGGTTATTACTTAGTCGACGATTTACAATACCTCAAAACGAATCGAAGAATCATTCCCCAAACCCTTCATAATTCAATTTAACACATCGTACAAATGTACTAAAGCCCGTATGATGTACATATATCATCTGTACACATTATCTGATCTGATCACTTGCTTGATCACATAGATTTCACTTCCAAACTAGTATAGATCACTTGATCTCTCTAGGGCGGACTCCGATTAGGTTCTAGAAACCTCTGTTCACCTTATATAGCCATATACCATGATAGAAAACTTTGGAATCTTATCAAGAATCTACATCAAGTGTTCATCGTTAAGAATCGTGTGAAAAAACCTTTGTTCGGACTGGTGTAAACCACCTCGAAAACCTGTACCCAAATACTGGATCAAAAACAGTTATGCAAATAAAACGATCTACGTACAATTTATGTATTTATCCTATTGGTTTCTTAACTACACCAATATCTTTTTAATCACATTCATTTATCCAAATAATATCTCATTAATACTAAGATCATTTATGAATCATTTCATATATCATAACTTCAAGTTTATAAACATTTTATGACTTAAGTTCATGCTCATATAATACTCCATTACATCCTAAGAGTATATACAAACATCAAATTTGTTTTACTTAACAAGTATGTTTAACAAATTTAATTTTTTTTAACTTGTTATCCACTAAATTCAAGTGTTATATAAAATCAACTTTATATATTCAAAAAAACACTTAACTACAAGTTCTATAATGATCCAGAAGTTTTTGACTATCCAAAATCATCAAAAATTCCATTTCATTTTAACAAATGAAAACTATCAAACAAAATATCATAATATGATGCACAGACCATACAATCCTAATTCATAGGCTGCAAGTGTCTATAAAATAACTTAACATATTTCAATAATCTATTAAATACACTTTACCCAAAAAGGGAAAATATGAAAAGTTTCATCATTTATTCAGGGCCATGCCACTACCACTCGGGCACCGTACGTAGCATACATATAAAACTTTTGTTTATAAAAAGTTCATACCAAACTTCTTTCCAAAAAAACTTCAGAACTAACACCGAGTTTTATTTCAAATTATTTTGAAATAAATATACATATAACTTTTATATTTCAAATTATACTGTGGGATTTAATAAAAATCTGTTTTACCAAAACAACTTTGTAGCATCCCACACTTAGAAACCCGAAAATGAATGTTGATGATGTTGAACTCATCACCAGAATTATTTTCAAGCGATCGGAGTGAGTTTAGTACATCCAAACCATACTTTTGGACTTAATAAAATCATTTTAAAAACAGTATCAAATACTTCGTGTAACGACCCGACTTCCCAGACCCGGAAAATCGAACCATTTTAGTTAAGAAGAAGAGGTAGAAGAAGAAAAATAGAAAACAAAATCAGAATCTAACCATCGCAGCGGAATAAAATATAATATATATTAACAAATCTTTACACAAATCAAAACTATATCAGTTTTATATAATATAGCATCAGAGTATACACCAGAGAACACATAACATACAACTGGACAATAACCATATCATGTCCTCAATACAACAGAGTACAACAATCAACACAGCGGAATATATATATATATATATAAACAAGTACGGGAGATACGTCTCGCCATCCAGCTCATCTCCTGAGCTCCACATCATCATATCCTGTAACCTATAATACTCGGTCTGACCCGAGCATCATATAAAACAATACCCGAGTCAGTCTGGAAAACCAGCGTGAGAAAATCACACTCAAATTGATTATTAAAGTTTCAAAATCCTTTGAAAACAAAAGCATCTCGTAAGACCACGCCACAAATAAACATGTCGGGTTTTTACCTTACGATAGCTAAACACTTTATATCAAAATCCTCTGATATTATAATAGTGTCTATTCACAAATACTTATTAAAATAGCTGAAATTGTTACATGATTAAATTCCAGCATACTAGGTATACAAACAAATACCGTACAAGGCACGTAGGGAGAATGGATTTCCAACGAATGACTAGGCACTGGGGTACCACCTGTCACAGTACGTGGCCTAGATCACAGTACCGAGGAGTACGCCCGCTCCCCTGCAACACAAGGCCGGAATCATCCCTTACTGGATAATTCCAAATAAAATCACCCCACGGTTGGGATCAGCAACCGCACCACTAAGCCGAAATAAAAAGGAACATCTAGACAGGGATGACTTTACTCTCAAGTGGGGGCTACCCACGAAGCCTTGCTGCATAACCCCTGATTTTCAGTCATTCCCGGTTGATGAGGCTCGAGGCTAAACGATACCTTTATAGCACATATCCCTTAGAATGCCTATCGTCCACCTGACGATGTTTCGCAAGCATTCGTCCATACAAGTCCGTCCCGGGTTCGAACGGAACCGAAGGCACTATTCCTACTACATCCATTTTGGAAATATCCTCAGGATTAGTAGCGACTAGCCCTTGCACTTCACTGCTCCACCTTCAACTCTGAACACGTTACACGAAACGTACAAACCGAATCGAAGTGGTATTCGAGTCTCCAGACCTAGAATCCCGGTATACGGAAACTCGATCCCGGTCTCTCCGAAACGATCAGCGCATTTGGCCAATATTGATAGTTGGTTATTTAACTATCAATTAACATCCACAAGCAACCATCACACAATAAATAATTTCCCACATTATTTATTTGCCCAAATATCTTTCCAAGATATATTTCTATTTTCAAACTCCTTTGAAAACAATTTCAAACAGTTTCCGCTTACGGAATACATTTCCCAAATAATTATTTCCACTGAATCACCAAGTACAAAATACCTATAGATTTAAAAATAAATTAAAAGCACTTTATTATAAATATACTTTATAACATTGAAATTTTAAAACTACTTTAATACTTTATTAAAATATATACTTTGAAATAAAACCATTTATAAATATAAACTAAATTTCTCCTTTTAAAACATAATAGCAAATCACTTTTATATAATTACTAAAATAATAGATTTTTGAAATTACTTACTTAGGAAATTAACATTTAGAAATAATCAATTTTCTAAAACATGCATTTTTAAACAAATTAGAACTTTTAACTTATATTAAAATTTGCTTTGAAAACGTACTTGGCTATCCAGAGAAATACACTTCTCATTTCCATCTTTTAAAAATAAATCAACATTTATTTTTAATCCAATCCATATTCTTTTATAAATTCCCACCTTGAATTTATATTTCCAAATATCCACTGATATTTTATTCCACTTTATAAACCCAGTTTATAAATTCCAAAATCTCACTTTTCTTTTAAAATTCCAATTTTAAACAACTAAATCAATTTCCAATTGATTTTCCAATTTACTTTACTTTACTTTGAAATAAATTTCCTTTGCTACTTCATTTATTTCAAAATACATTAACTTTAGATTTATTTCTTTATTGTGAGTTACCCTTTTTAATTGAAAATACCAATTTAATCTTCCAAAATTCCTTCTTTATTACTTAATTAAATTCAATCCTTAAATTTAAAAATAAATTCTTTATTCTTTCAAATAATATCACTTAAGCTTTACAATTTATTATTTCCCTTGTTAATTCAAATCTTCTTATTCCAAATTTGTTAGAATTTTGCAATCACTTTTATTTTATTTCCAATTCATTATTAATTCATTCTAATTCACTAAAATTATTTCACTTAAAAATTTACTCTTTTATTTCCTTTAAAAATTCCATTCTAGAGATTTTGATAACTTAGTATATCCAAATCGATCCAACCAAACCATAACATCCAATTATCCATATAATTCATCACAGGATATCACAAATCATATCACAGAATATTTAAACAAAATTAAATATTTTGAGGAATCCAGTTGGATCCCTCCAACCTGTTTCCCTGCATCCACAGACGTTAGCACAATACTCATTTCCACTTTGAAGTGGAATATCGCGGTATATGGGTTTTATAAAATATCATCCGCTATTATGCGGCGCATAGGGTCTCATCCGCTATATAATGCGGGAATATCAACTCCAATATATACATATGCCAATATATATATTGGTATATACTACTATATACCATATCAATCAAATCAATCAATTCAATCATCCATCAATATTTAAATTTAACCAATTAAATTTAAATTATAATTTAACTGAGTGAGATTAACTCACCTTTGCTTTTATTTGTACTCCACTTCAATATTGCCTTGGTTTTCCCAATTTTTGACCTTGAATAAATATCATATGATTGTATTAATATTTGAACAAATCGAACAATCAATTTCCGTTTTACAATTTAATTTAACTAAAAATTTACTTTAAATTAATTTATAGATTCTCCAACATCTTTAATATTCTTATATATTTCCAAATCATATATATATATATTTCTGTATACCTACATATGTATATACATTATATAAATCCATAATTTATAAATTCCTATACTTATCATTCTCAAACAACTAATTGCCATTTTATTATTTAATTGTCTAATAATTTTATTTTAACTAAAAATTTTCTTTCTTAAAAATCTTTTAGTAAATAAAGTAAATGAGTTAATTGAACAAATAAATCAGCAAATCCATTATTTCTAACCTATATACACATATATACAGAAGTAGTTTCTCTTTACTATAATATATTATTTTACTTTATTTTTATTTTTTTAAATTAAGCAACTTTTAAAATGTTATAAAATTGAATTACCCTAAGATATGTCTTTCTCAATCTGTATGTATATATACCTTCTAAAATTGAATTAACAGAAATTATACCTCACAGCATAATCCCTTCACTGCCTCGATAGAGCACAACCCAGCACCTGCCATCACGTGAATCGAAGCCAAGTTCTACATCGTCGCGAAGCTACAGACCATGCGACTCCCATCTCGCGAACGCCTCCCCTTCGCTTACCATCAGGCTCCATCAAACAAGAACCCCGCGATGCCAGACCCACGAAATCGCACTGTCGCCCATAACCTCGAACCACCAAAATCACCACAAAACCCCATACCATCGATCCACCCAAATCCCCTCGCGTACAGTGAAGCCGCGCTCCATCGCGACACTCCCCTAACAACCACGACAATAAACCTTAGCCGAATACTGTCGCTGGACTACCAGTCGAGCCCTAGAACAAGTGCAGCATCCCCTTCGAACCCACTGCGCCTAGCTCCCCTAATCGCGATTTCAAATCGCGCCTCAAAAGGGCGAAACACACTTCCTTTTCGAACGAACGAGAAACCACCATCACTCGCCTCTCTCCCCTTTCGTGAATTTCGAATTAGATTTGAGGGAAGGAGGGGAAATCGACCACGAATTTGTTTGAACGGAAGAAAAGGAACGAAATTTGAAATCTGGTTTCCGAGTTGATTTTCGTTCGTTACCCCTATTTATTTTTATTTCGAACGAGGAAATTTTATTTCGATCTGTAGAAAGGAAGCGGCCATTATCTTTGGAACGAAATAGCATTTGGATCTCGGCTATGAAGTAATAAACGAAGGCAGGAGGAAGCTTCTGAAGGAAGATTGCGTAATGTTATAAAAAGAAGAAACATCGATATGAAAGGAAGTCGGCTGTAGGTCTGCGATGCGAAGGAAGATATTTTAAATGCTGATGAGAGAAAAATTTGACCAGACGAATTATTGTATTTAAATCCTAAATCAGTTATTACCAATTTAATTTCCAACGCGTTTTTATAACGTACGCTCACACAACACTTCTGATCACTACGAAATTTGAAATCCAATAATAATTCAATATTACGGATCCAATGGAACTGGTTTCGTCGAAATCCGAGACTGTGCCTCGGAAGGCTATTTTTAAATTCAATTTAAATGATATAAAATTTCAAAACATAACAAACCATTTTTAAAGCTGATTCCAACACTTCTATCCATTTCAGTATTATCTATATAAATTTTATAAGTCTTCAAATTATTTTTAACAGGCTTAAAGCTCCAGATTCAATAATTTACCAATTTCAATAATTTAAATTCAACAATTACTTGTCTAATCAATAATGATATTTGAAATTAAAGTTAATAATTATCTTTTGAATATTTAAAATTAATTAAATATTCCTATTTCAATTGCTCAAAAATTCCGGATCGTCACATTCCTCCCCCCTTAAAAGAATTTCGTCCCCGAAATTACCAGTTAGGAAGAATGATTCAATCCCCGTTAACTATTTCCCAAATTCAAACAGTTTTAACAAGACCCAAACAATCTTTTGTTAATGATACACTAATCATCTTTAACTTTCCAAACTTATTCATAAGTTCAACCCATATCACCTACTTATCAATTCAAATTTAAATTTGAATTCAATTTTTGAATTATCAAAATTTTCCAAAATTTTTCTAACTCCCTAAATTTCCGAAAAATTTTGCCAGCGTCTCCTTTGCGCGGCTAGCTCGGTACTACTACAAAATGGCTCTACGGCCTCCCAATCTCAAAAAGAAACAAAAAGCCAAGTGGCTGGATCAAAACCCAATCAAATTTCATATAGAAATTCAAATACATACCTTTTGTCGGGCCATTAAATTTTATCTTCTAAAATCAAAATCCCAATTTATCCATTGCTTTTATACACCTGTATATCCTACTAAGCAATAATATTCACTCCCAAACCCAAAGTCATTTTATACTTTTCTTTACAAATTTTCAATATTTGCTTTACTTAAGCCCGTACGATGCACATATATCATCCGTACGCAATATCACATTCGATCGCTCAATCGATCACACAATTTCACTTCCGAACTAGTATCGTCCACCTGACTTCCTAGTGCGGACTCAGATCTGGTTTCTTGATCAGAAACCGTCATTCTCCTTGCATAGTCACAAACTATGATAGAGAATTTCAGAATCAATCAACAATCCATATCCAGGCTCGCCGTCGAAAATCGAGTGAAAAATCCTGATTCGGATCGATAAAACTATCTCGAAATTCTGTGTTCGACATCTGGATCAAATAGCTATGCGAATAAAATAATATACGTACATCTTACGTATAAATTCCAATTGATTACCAATTATATCAATTCTCTTTTATTCACATTCATTTTGATTGTTATCCCCTTATTCACAACTATCCCATTTCACAACTTCAGTTTTAGTCTTCATTCAACTATTCACTTAGTATATATTTTATTTTTCCATTCCAAAATTACTAAGTATATTTCCAGTACCAATTTTCTTAAGAATTTCATTCTTCAATTCTTAAGTTCAATATAAATTTTTCTTATATTTATTTACTACTTCATTTCCAATTTTTTCCTTAAAATTCAATTCATTTCCAACTTCCAAAAATTGAATTTTATTCAGCTCGAAAACAATCCAAGTTAATTCATTCAATAACTATTTCTCAACTTGTTTAAACCACTCCTCTGTTTGAGTTCAGTTTCCATTCAACATTTACTTAAGTCAATAACTCAAGTTTATTTTCCATTTAACCAACCTTTTAAAGTTTTATTTCCATCTTTCATTTGATTCTTATTTAATCAAATTCCATCCAATTATTTATTTAATATAATTGGTTTATTCACTCAATCATTATGAATTTTATTTTCCATACTCAATTCATCTGGAATTATTTTATTAATAACTAGGTCATTTCCAATTTATTTTCACTTATTTGGACTTCATTAACTCACAATTCAATTCCATTAACTAATTTATTATCTAATTAGTTCCTCTGCTGGTTAAAATTAAATACTTGCTTTTTAATTCCAAATATCACTTCACTTAATTTTCTTAAGTTCAATTTATTTTATAATTCAAGTTTGGATTTATTTAAAAATTAAGATTACTCATCTTAGTCGTTTCCATTTGATAATTACAATTTTAAATTATAACTCTTAATGGTTCAAAGAAATGAATTCCCATTTATGACTTACAATTTCATTTCTATTCATAAGTTTTAACTTACTTGCTTAAGATCTAGGACTATTTATTTAAGTCCATTTCCATCTTTACAATCAAATCTCAAATTATTACACTTAAGAACTTAAGAATATGAATTTCTTTACACAATTATAAGCATTTTACATTACCTTTATATCCAATTCAATTCGACTTCAACTTATTTACATTTAATTCAATTCCAATTCTCAATTTTATTTAACTTATCTTAAGTTAAATTCAAATATATATTTTATTCACCTTCATATACTCGAATTAAATTTTAATTCTAGGATACAATTTTATACAAGTTTTACAATTCATTCACCTTCAAGTTCTCTAACTCTTTTATCTACCAACTTATATTACTCATTGAGTTATTTTCATCTCATAATTATAATCCCAGAATTAAACTTTCATTCCCTTCTTATTTCAATCAACTTCATTCTATACTTTATATTGTTGATTCATTTAAATTTCCACATTTATATTTTAAATAGAATTCCCAGAATCCAATTGCCCGGTTTTATTTCAAAACCATTTTGAATCCATAAATAACCCATACATATCTGGTATATCACCTCAAATCCCAATTTCCAAAACAATCTGCTTTTACCAAACGAATTTTCCCTTTGAATTTCAAGACCAACCCAGTTCACAATCACTTCCAATTTAAAACAGTTTGGTAGCAATTTCTCTTTGGAAACTCGAAAATAGACATCGATGATGCTGCAGTCATCACCGAAATTATTTTCCAGCGACCGTAAGAGAATTTAATGCTTTTATCACTTTAAAACATTTCAAACATTTTTAAATCCCCAACCTCACCAGATTTCAATTCCACCCCAAAATATTTCTGAAATAGTACTACTTATTATTTCTCCAAAATCTTTGAAAACCATTTCCAAATCCCAGGAATTTTAAACTTTTCCCGAAAATCCCAAATTGCAATTCCTTTAAATCTACATTCAAACATTCCCTGGAATTTATCTCATTTCAATTTCAAATGTTTCTATGGAATTCTATCACATTTTATTTCAAATTATAAGTCACATTTACAATTTACATTTACAAATTTCATTTGTTTATGAATTTATCTCATTTGATTATAAATCACCTTTGTAATTCACATTTGTATATAAAGTTTATCTCAATTTATAAATTTCATTTATAGTCTATATTTCGAATTCCATTTTGTTATATAAATTTATTCTTCAACTTAGGTTATAAGTTTCAATTTCTGATTCAATTTTTACACAATGATGATAATAATTTAATATCATCGCTTTCTAACAACCCAAGCAACCAAATATCTAATTTACAAAAGTTATCCTTTTATATATAAAAATAATTTGGGCAAAATTATTTCATTCACCCATTTAAAACAATATTGTGTCGAACTGTTCTATTCAAGTGTTTAGAAACCCCTTCGATACAGTTGTCCAGACTGTGCCGACGAAGGTTCATATGCCACTCAATAAATCAACCAACACAATATAAAACCATTTTATAATCACTAACAAATACGCGCTCATATCTATTAATACTCTCAAACTCATTCTAGAGTACTATCGACTCTATTTAAGAGTAATTCCCACCAGAGCCAAGGTTATCGCTAGCCTAAGCTCTGATACCACTGTAACGACCCGACTTCCCAGACCCGGAAAATCGAACCATTTTAGTTAAGAAGAAGAGGTAGAAGAAGAAAAATAGAAAACAAAATCAGAATCTAACCATCGCAGCGGAATAAAATATAATATATATTAACAGATCTTTACACAAATCAAAACTATATCAGTTTTATATAATATAGCATCAGAGTATACACCAGAGAACACATAACATACAACTGGACAATAACCATATCATGTCCTCAATACAACAGAGTACAACAATCAACACAGCGGAATATATATATATATATATAAACAAGTACGGGAGATACGTCTCGCCATCCAGCTCATCTCCTGAGCTCCACATCATCATATCCTGTAACCTATAATACTCGGTCTGACCCGAGCATCATATAAAACAATACCCGTGTAACGACCCGACCTTCTATGCCCAGAAAGTCGTATCGTTTTGAAGAAAAGAAAGAGGTGAGAAAGTAGAAAAGAAAGAGAAGAAGAAGAAAACAACAACAGAATCTCAACAGCGGAACGAATAAAATATAATATATCACATAAATTAATACATAGTATCATATACATCAGAGTACACAGATAATACAACACATACTAGACAGTTATAAACACCTGTCTAGTTAATACAACTCACACATCACAGAGATACAACACAGCGGAATATAGAATAAACACTAACACAGCGGAACCACTATATATCTATACGCTGAAGCCTCCTGCTCCATTGCTCCTCCAGAATTCGTCAAAGCTAACCTGAATCCCTTGACTACCCGTAAAAATTTGGGTACCCGAGAGTTTATGAAAAACAGAAATAAACTTCGGGTCAGACATGGGTCTGGTATGAGTAACAGGTTAAAATTGTTTAACTTTGAAAATCATTTGAAAGCAAAAGGTATCACGTAAGACTTCCCACCAATAAACATGGAAAAGTTTTTACCTTACGCTAACCAAAACATTTTTAGGAAATCCAGTGATATTATAATAGTGTCTAGGGTTTTCAAGTAAATAGGAAATAGCCGAAATTGTTACATGATTAAATTCCAGCATACTAAGTTTACAATCAAATCCGATGGCACTTATTGGATTTTGGATTCCATACAATGGCTGGGCTACTGGGGTACCGCCCGTCACAGTACGTGGCCTAGATCACCGTACCGAGGAGTACGCCCGCTCCCCTGCAACACAAGGCCGGACCCATCCCTTACTGGACAGTTCCAAATAAGATCACCCCACAGTTGGCGCGACCAACTGTACACTAAACCGAAATAAATAGGGACATCTAGACAGGGGTAAACCTTACTCTCAAGTGGGGGCTACCCACGAAGCCTTGCTGCACCTCCCCTGTTTTAGCCATTCCCGGTTGATGAGGCTTGAGGTCACGATTACCTTTATAGAATTCATCCCTTAGAATGCTCATCGTCCGCCTAACGATGTTCTGAAAGCATTCGATCCATACAAGTTCGTTCCGGGTTCGAACGAAACCGAAGGCATTATCTCGTTACACTCGTATTGGAATCACCCTCAGAGTTAACGACAATAACCCTTGCATTTTGAATCACCATCTCGAACCTATAAGTACTATCTTCGTCAAAACTCATTACGGAATCACCCACAGAGTTATACTGACATATAGTTCTTATACCTCGAGTCTTCACTTGCTCCATTTGAATTTCACGACCTAACGTTATTTTGGATCGATGTGGTATTCGGGTCTCCAGACCTGGAATCCCGGTATACGGAAACCCGATCCCGGTCTCATCGAAATCCAAAACGTGTCTTTTAAGGCCAAGTTGTTTTAAAGGTTTAAAACAGTTTAATTCAATTATCTATATACACAGAGATAGATAAATCACAATATCACAATGGATAATAACATCATCATCGTAAACAGATAATCCATATTATCTACTCAAACAGATAATCAATATCATCATACTTACAAAAGCATCCATATCACAATAGATATTACTCATCCCATATCTGAGATCACAATCAATCAAGGAAATCAATATCATCCATCATAAGCAATGATTAATACTCACACCATTTATAATTAATTTAAAATGAATTAAATTAATTACAAATCTCTAATTAATTTAAAGTAAATTAAATTAATTACTTCATTCTATAAATCCTGCTTACTTAACCACTGATTAATTATAAATTAATTAATTAATCATTCTCTAGATTTCCAACTTAATTAATCATCCTGGATTAATTATCTTTTAATTACATTCAAGTAATTATTCTTTAATTAATTTCACAAATTAATTATTTATAACCAAATACAGTAATTAATCTTTAATTACTCTATTTATTAATTAACCATAATTAATTACATTTATCCTTAATTAATTACAATTAATTAATTACTCTTAACACTTATTATTAATTAATTAATCTTAATGAATCAATCCTTTAAATTTATCATAAATCATATAATTAATGATTCCTAATACATTTTTGAATTAACTATTCCATTTACATTAATTACTCTAAGTAATTAATCTTTAACCATAATTATTAATCATCCTTGATTAATCCCATTCAGTAATTAACTACCCTTAATTACTTCACTTAATAAATTAATTACTCCTTAATTAATTTCCTAAATTAATCCCTTGATTAATTTCACAAAGTAATTTAATCCAAATTACTATCATACTCAAAACATCTTCAATCAATTACATATAGTAATTATCATCAATTACTTCATTAAGTAATTTCACTTCATTAATTACATTTAAGTAATTATATTTATCAAATCATCCAATGATTAATTTAGATTAATTAAACTAAATAAATTAACCTAAACAAAACATATTTAACTCAATTAATTATATTAAGTAATTAATTCCTTAATTACTTCCATTAAGTAATTACACTTAAACATTTTCACAAATGTTTATTTTTAATTAATTTATCTATTATAATTCTTAATTTCTTTTCTTATGAAATTAAACTTAATTAATCAATATTAATTACAATTTAATTTATCTTTAATAACCCATTAATTAACCACTAATTATTAAATTAATTCAAGTTTTTAACTGTAACTTAATTAACCTTAATTACTTGATTAATTAACATTTAACCATTAATTCAAAATCTAATCTTATTAAATTAATGATCTTTAACTCCAAATTAATTATTCCTAATTAATTTGCTTAAACTTAATTAATGAGTTTAAAACTCATAATTACTTAATTAATCCAGTTATTAATTAGATTTATTAATCCTTTTTAATTAACTTATTAATTTAATGAATCCAAATCATTAAATTCAAACTTAAGGATTTTTAACTAAATTCCTTTTTAAATTTCAAATCATTAAAGTATATTTTAACTTTTGAACTTATTTACATCACTTAAAGTTGTAAACTTTATGCTACTTTCAAAACCTAAGATTCAAATTCTATTTGAATTCAGATTTAAAATCCTAATTTAAACTTGGTTTAAATTCTGTTTCAGATTTTATATTTAATTCTAAAATCAAGAAAACTGCCAGGCTTTATTTCTCGAAAGTCTGGAACAACACTTACTCGAATCGAACTAAAACTGCTTCGAGTAATATTCTTTTTGCTTCGAGTAAAACACTAGAAAAACTCGAATAAAAACCCGAGTGCAAAAACTTCATCTTTCCCAAAGATACCAGAGACGATAAAACGTGCACGTGCACGTGTACTTCGCCAACGATCATCTCCAGCCGAGCCCACGTCGTCGAACAAGTCGACGTTCATCCTCCCCTCCTTTCCCGATCACCTGAACTACCCAGACTTCTCGAAATCAAATTCGAGATGCTCGACCCAAAACCTGGCAACACAGGAACCTCACCACCACCAAACCTGTCAACATTGCCTCGACCACAACGTGCCGACCACCTGAGAGCTTCCTCCTCCGGCCTCGTCTTCAACATCACCTAGACTTCAACTTCCCGAAGTATCAAAACACTCGATCCAACATTGAGGCCGAAGTGATCAAATTTCCATCATAGCTAAAAACTAGGTTTACAGATTTAAAATCCAAATCCCAAAATCCACGAAGCATGATTCTTCGATCCAATATTTTTCCGATGATCTCTGATCGATCACCTTACCACAGAAACAACCTCGACCTTCCCGAGATCATAGATCATGAGTTATAGCTCAAAAACCCAATTCTGCTTATCACAGCAATGTACAACTAAGGCTTCATTAAAAATCCAAATTTTAGTTTCAAAAATCTTGTTTTGATTTTAACTTTTACTTCAGGACCCTGAATCTATGAATTTTGACAAATTAAATTTTGATTATTTTCAACACTTACTACCTGTTTATGTTCAACAGAGCCTAACCAAATATGTTTTAATCTAAACCTATTTTAAATTTAAATCTAAAGGATAACAAATCCAATTTTCTCCATACTTAAGATTTAATACATAATGGTCCTAGAGAATTTGATTTATAAATAAAACTTATATCTGTAAGTTAACAACAGACTGGGTTCTAAACTTCAACATCACGTATATCAAGATTTATGCACACATACATCCATTCATATATTAACGAATAGATCATAAGCAACATGTATACATAACAACATCAAGTTATAAACCTTTATTCTGTTTTTAAAAGTTTGTTACTCACCTGGTTAAGGAAAATGAACAGAGCTTCATTTTTCTTTGAAACAGACAGAAGAAATGCAAACTAGAATTTATCTTGGTCTCTGGCTTGAGTTGAGTTGTTTGTTTAGGTTGAATGGTTTAAAATGATGTTTACTTCAGACATTTTTTCTTAGCTTCGAATGAATAAGACTGAGATGGAAAGGCTTGAGATATAAGAAAAGAAATGTACAGCAGATTTTACTTTGTTTACAAGTTTGGCCATGCTTGCATTAATTATCTGTACCATGTATACTTTCTTCCCATACTTAAATATATTTACTTTTTACTTTACTAACTCTATAGGCTGCATATTGTACTTACCAAACACAATTGCCAGCGAGATGATATTGTGGTATGTTAGCATTTATTATACTTGATATATTTGTTTCTTTTGTCTTGTTTGCTTTCCCAGGTTGATGCATTTTATCATCTTCTTGTTTTATGCTTTGATTATTTTGTTTGTTAATATTTGTTCTATGATGTTAAGGTTTATTTACTTATTTTATTTTTCTTTTCCTTTGTTCATTAGACTATGCAGATTTCATTTGAAGGCTGGAAATCTTATGTATTTTAGTTCCTTGTTTTATATTTTTAATTGTAATTGAATGTTATTTCTAACATGTTGTTTGATTATTTTATAGTGTATTTGTTTTATAATTTACAAACTATATAATTTAACTTATGTATATTTGTTTCATTTCTAACTAAATGCTTAGACTTGTATTTCAACATGTATTTATATTTATTAATATTATATAAACCCATTTATCACATTTAAAATAATTAAACAAAAGAAATTATCTTTTATTTAAATTACTTATTTTATAATATATACTAAAGTATCATTTGACAAAATTGAATTGAAAAACTTATATATATTTTTAAACCATATTCATCAAGCTAAACTTAAAAAGAAAATAGAACAAATCCTTTTGTTAATAAAATAAAATCTAAACTAAAGTTAGAATAAGTTTTAAACTATTTAAACATTTATCTTAAGTATTTAAAACCATATATTTATTTATTAAATAGCTTTAAAAAGCTTATTTTATATAAATCATAATTCCCAAACACTAAAAAGTATATTAGACATTTGAAAACATAATTTATTAGCTGGATTTAAAACAAAGCTTTCCTTTCTATAATATATACAAATATATATATACATTATAAATAGAAAATTATTCATTAGTTTTAACAGATAAAATTCACCAATTAGATATATATATTAAAAGAAAATTATCAATTCAAGTCTTATAGATCAAAAATATATCAAATCAATTCAATATTTAATATAAATTATTAAATTGATATTGCTCGAAATTCCGGGTTGTCACATTCCTCCCCCCTTAAAAGAATTTCGTCCCCGAAATTTAAACAAAGGTAATTTAATAATTTATTTAAAATTTTAATTTAAAACACATGCATATATCAATTAATGCTAACAACCATAGCATCCAATCAAACAATCTACCTATCCAGACAAAAATTCCGAATAGGATTCTCTCGAGTTTCCCCGAATATAAGTACCGGGTTACTCGCTCTATAAAATCCAAACAGTCAATATCACTAAGCTACGGAGCTCCTACTCATCTAGATCTACATTATAAGACAAGATAGGATATCAGACTACAGACGAGTCAGACTCACAACCAAAACTTCCTGAACAGCTGGTTCCAAAACCAGAAATAGAATCTTACACATACTCCCTCAGAGCTATGTGAAACACAACGAATCACAGCTATCTAAACTGGCAATTCACTCCGGAAGAACAAACACTAACTTCTCCAGAACACAGAGAAAAATCCAGAACACCTCGGAGCTAATTTCCCAGACTTACCAAACTATACAGCTCCTTCAATCAGAGAAAACTCATTCAGAATCAAATCTCCGATTCTGAAATCCAAATTCCTCCGTCTCTTATCCACCAAACTTTCCGGACGATTCAAATATGCTTCATCACTATCAATCAGCTAAACCTCTGCTGATGCCTTCCAGAACAATCTGAATCTAAAAACAATCCAGTAGACGATCTTCTCCCTATCAGCCAAAATCAAGAACACAAACCCTGCCATCACCCGTAGAAATAACTTCTCTTTTCCCAGGAAAGAAAAGCAGACGCACTCCCAACTGCTTCCGCTGCACAACTCTGATATGGTAGATGAAATATAGATGATGCACACAAGCACAAACTCCCACTAATACCAACTGTGATGGACCTAGGCTTTGCAACCATCAGTCAGAAATCACAACTGGTAAGCCTCCCAACTATTCCGAAAATATGGTTCAACAGATCCAAAATAAACTCAGAAGTTCCTCCAAAAACCATCCTACTACTAAGTTAAACCATCGGTATCATTCCTGGAATACAGTCGATACCAAACTAAATCTCCAGATGTTAACAAAACACTGACTTCCATCCATTACCACTCAATTATAAATTTGTTTGTTTATTCATAAATTTAGTTTTCAATAAATAAATTTTGTTTCCCAACACTTATTACTTCCAGTCCACTTCTATTAATTCTACACTTCACTTTCATTTGACACGATTTAGTTACATTCCAATTTAATTCAAACTTTAAGTTTTCCAAACCCTATTATTCCACAACATTTTAAATTTACTTCCAGAGTTTAAGCAATTTCCAAAGTACAAAATCACCTTTGAAATCAACTATATCCAAAATTCTTTGGCAATTCAAATATTCTTTTGAATTTCAAAACCAAACCCAGTTCACAAACAATTCCAATTTAAAATAATTTGGTATCAAACTTTTTTCTCGGAAATTCGAAAATGAACATCGATGATGCTGCAGTCATCACTGACGTTATTTTCTAACAACCGAAAGAGTTCAAATGCTTTTATTTCTTTTAAACATCTCAAATATTTTAAATTTTAAATCTTTCCAGATTTCAAATCCAACTCAAAAATATCCTAGAAATAATACCATATTTTTTTCCAGAACCTTTGAAAACACTTCCAAATCCAAAAGAATTTAAATTTTCTCAAAATTCCAGATCCATCCAATTTCTATTCAAACATTACCCTAGAATTTTATTTCAATTTCAATTGCAAATCACATTTATAATTCACATTTACAAAATTCCATTTGGTTATATGAATATATTTCTTGACTATTGATTAAATTCCAATTCTTATTAAATTTTCCCAATGACAATGATAATCGTTCAATATTATCATTTCCTAACAATCAAGCAACCATACATAACTATAAAAAAATTTCGGAAAATCATTTCTTTTATATACAAAAATAATTTGGGTAAAATTATTTCATTTACCCTATTTTAAAACAATATTGTGTCGGTTTATCTTGTTAAGAGTTTAGAAATTTCTATCGATATTGTGGCGTCCCACACACCGACCAAAATCTATAAACACCTAACCGATAAGTCAACACAATATAAAACAATTTTATATTCACTAACAAATACGCTCTCTCAGGAAAGAAATCACTTAAGAGCCTAGGTATTCGCTCAACCTAGTGCTCTGATACCACCTGTAACGACCCGACCTTCTATGCCCAGAAAGTCGTATCGTTTTGAAGAAAAGAAAGAGGTGAGAAAGTAGAAAAGAAAGAGAAGAAGAAGAAAACAACAACAGAATCTCAACAGCGGAACGAATAAAATATAATATATCACATAAATTAATACATAGTATCATATACATCAGAGTACACAGATAATACAACACATACTAGACAGTTATAAACACCTGTCTAGTTAATACAACTCACACATCACAGAGATACAACACAGCGGAATATAGAATAAACACTAACACAGCGGAACCACTATATATCTATACGCTGAAGCCTCCTGCTCCATTGCTCCTCCAGAATTCGTCAAAGCTAACCTGAATCCCTTGACTACCCGTAAAAATTTGGGTACCCGAGAGTTTATGAAAAACAGAAATAAACTTCGGGTCAGACATGGGTCTGGTATGAGTAACAGGTTAAAATTGTTTAACTTTGAAAATCATTTGAAAGTAAAAGGTATCACGTAAGACTTCCCACCAATAAACATGGAAAAGTTTTTACCTTACGCTAACCAAAACATTTTTAGGAAATCCAGTGATATTATAATAGTGTCTAGGGTTTTCAAGTAAATAGGAAATAGCCGAAATTGTTACATGATTAAATTCCAGCATACTAAGTTTACAATCAAATCCGATGGCACTTATTGGATTTTGGATTCCATACAATGGCTGGGCTACTGGGGTACCGCTCGTCACAGTACGTGGCCTAGATCACCGTACCGAGGAGTACGCCCGCTCCCCTGCAACACAAGGCCGGACCCATCCCTTACTGGACAGTTCCAAATAAGATCACCCCACAGTTGGCGCGACCAACTGTACACTAAACCGAAATAAATAGGGACATCTAGACAGGGGTAAACCTTACTCTCAAGTGGGGGCTACCCACGAAGCCTTGCTGCACCTCCCCTGTTTTAGCCATTCCCGGTTGATGAGGCTTGAGGTCACGATTACCTTTATAGAATTCATCCCTTAGAATGCTCATCGTCCGCCTGACGATGTTCTGAAAGCATTCGATCCATACAAGTTCGTTCCGGGTTCGAACGAAACCGAAGGCATTATCTCGTTACACTCGTATTGGAATCACCCTCAGAGTTAACGACAATAACCCTTGCATTTTGAATCACCATCTCGAACCTATAAGTACTATCTTCGTCAAAACTCATTACGGAATCACCCATAGAGTTATACTGACATATAGTTCTTATACCTCGAGTCTTCACTTGCTCCATTTGAATTTCACGACCTAACGTTATTTTGGATCGATGTGGTATTCGGGTCTCCAGACCTGGAATCCCGGTATACGGAAACCCGATCCCGGTCTCATCGAAATCCAAAACGTGTCTTTTAAGGCCAAGTTGTTTTAAAGGTTTAAAACAGTTTAATTCAATTATCTATATACACAGAGATAGATAAATCACAATATCACAATGGATAATAACATCATCATCGTAAACAGATAATCCATATTATCTACTCAAACAGATAATCAATATCATCATACTTACAAAAGCATCCATATCACAATAGATATTACTCATCCCATATCTGAGATCACAATCAATCAAGGAAATCAATATCATCCATCATAAGCAATGATTAATACTCACACCATTTATAATTAATTTAAAATGAATTAAATTAATTACAAATCTCTAATTAATTTAAAGTAAATTAAATTAATTACTTCATTCTATAAATCCTGCTTACTTAACCACTGATTAATTATAAATTAATTAATTAATCATTCTCTAGATTTCCAACTTAATTAATCATCCTGGATTAATTATCTTTTAATTACATTCAAGTAATTATTCTTTAATTAATTTCACAAATTAATTATTTATAACCAAATACAGTAATTAATCTTTAATTACTCTATTTATTAATTAACCATAATTAATTACATTTATCCTTAATTAATTACAATTAATTAATTACTCTTAACACTTATTATTAATTAATTAATCTTAATGAATCAATCCTTTAAATTTATCATAAATCATATAATTAATGATTCCTAATACATTTTTGAATTAACTATTCCATTTACATTAATTACTCTAAGTAATTAATCTTTAACCATAATTATTAATCATCCTTGATTAATCCCATTCAGTAATTAACTACCCTTAATTACTTCACTTAATAAATTAATTACTCCTTAATTAATTTCCTAAATTAATCCCTTGATTAATTTCACAAAGTAATTTAATCCAAATTACTATCATACTCAAAACATCTTCAATCAATTACATATAGTAATTATCATCAATTACTTCATTAAGTAATTTCACTTCATTAATTACATTTAAGTAATTATATTTATCAAATCATCCAATGATTAATTTAGATTAATTAAACTAAATAAATTAACCTAAACAAAACATATTTAACTCAATTAATTATATTAAGTAATTAATTCCTTAATTACTTCCATTAAGTAATTACACTTAAACATTTTCACAAATGTTTATTTTTAATTAATTTATCTATTATAATTCTTAATTTCTTTTCTTATGAAATTAAACTTAATTAATCAATATTAATTACAATTTAATTTATCTTTAATAACCCATTAATTAACCACTAATTATTAAATTAATTCAAGTTTTTAACTGTAACTTAATTAACCTTAATTACTTGATTAATTAACATTTAACCATTAATTCAAAATCTAATCTTATTAAATTAATGATCTTTAACTCCAAATTAATTATTCCTAATTAATTTGCTTAAACTTAATTAATGAGTTTAAAACTCATAATTACTTAATTAATCCAGTTATTAATTAGATTTATTAATCCTTTTTAATTAACTTATTAATTTAATGAATCCAAATCATTAAATTCAAACTTAAGGATTTTTAACTAAATTCCTTTTTAAATTTCAAATCATTAAAGTATATTTTAACTTTTGAACTTATTTACATCACTTAAAGTTGTAAACTTTATGCTACTTTCAAAACCTAAGATTCAAATTCTATTTGAATTCAGATTTAAAATCCTAATTTAAACTTGGTTTAAATTCTGTTTCAGATTTTATATTTAATTCTAAAATCAAGAAAACTGCCAGGCTTTATTTCTCGAAAGTCTGGAACAACACTTACTCGAATCGAACTAAAACTGCTTCGAGTAATATTCTTTTTGCTTCGAGTAAAACACTAGAAAAACTCGAATAAAAACCCGAGTGCAAAAACTTCATCTTTCCCAAAGATACCAGAGACGATAAAACGTGCACGTGCACGTGTACTTCGCCAACGATCATCTCCAGCCGAGCCCACGTCGTCGAACAAGTCGACGTTCATCCTCCCCTCCTTTCCCGATCACCTGAACTACCCAGACTTCTCGAAATCAAATTCGAGATGCTCGACCCAAAACCTGGCAACACAGGAACCTCACCACCACCAAACCTGTCAACATTGCCTCGACCACAACGTGCCGACCACCTGAGAGCTTCCTCCTCCGGCCTCGTCTTCAACATCACCTAGACTTCAACTTCCCGAAGTATCAAAACACTCGATCCAACATTGAGGCCGAAGTGATCAAATTTCCATCATAGCTAAAAACTAGGTTTACAGATTTAAAATCCAAATCCCAAAATCCACGAAGCATGATTCTTCGATCCAATATTTTTCCGATGATCTCTGATCGATCACCTTACCACAGAAACAACCTCGACCTTCCCGAGATCATAGATCATGAGTTATAGCTCAAAAACCCAATTCTGCTTATCACAGCAATGTACAACTAAGGCTTCATTAAAAATCCAAATTTTAGTTTCAAAAATCTTGTTTTGATTTTAACTTTTACTTCAGGACCCTGAATCTATGAATTTTGACAAATTAAATTTTGATTATTTTCAACACTTACTACCTGTTTATGTTCAACAGAGCCTAACCAAATATGTTTTAATCTAAACCTATTTTAAATTTAAATCTAAAGGATAACAAATCCAATTTTCTCCATACTTAAGATTTAATACATAATGGTCCTAGAGAATTTGATTTATAAATAAAACTTATATCTGTAAGTTAACAACAGACTGGGTTCTAAACTTCAACATCACGTATATCAAGATTTATGCACACATACATCCATTCATATATTAACGAATAGATCATAAGCAACATGTATACATAACAACATCAAGTTATAAACCTTTATTCTGTTTTTAAAAGTTTGTTACTCACCTGGTTAAGGAAAATGAACAGAGCTTCATTTTTCTTTGAAACAGACAGAAGAAATGCAAACTAGAATTTATCTTGGTCTCTGGCTTGAGTTGAGTTGTTTGTTTAGGTTGAATGGTTTAAAATGATGTTTACTTCAGACATTTTTTCTTAGCTTCGAATGAATAAGACTGAGATGGAAAGGCTTGAGATATAAGAAAAGAAATGTACAGCAGATTTTACTTTGTTTACAAGTTTGGCCATGCTTGCATTAATTATCTGTACCATGTATACTTTCTTCCCATACTTAAATATATTTACTTTTTACTTTACTAACTCTATAGGCTGCATATTGTACTTACCAAACACAATTGCCAGCGAGATGATATTGTGGTATGTTAGCATTCATTATACTTGATATATTTGTTTCTTTTGTCTTGTTTGCTTTCCCAGGTTGATGCATTTTATCATCTTCTTGTTTTATGCTTTGATTATTTTGTTTGTTAATATTTGTTCTATGATGTTAAGGTTTATTTACTTATTTTATTTTTCTTTTCCTTTGTTCATTAGACTATGCAGATTTCATTTGAAGGCTGGAAATCTTATGTATTTTAGTTCCTTGTTTTATATTTTTAATTGTAATTGAATGTTATTTCTAACATGTTGTTTGATTATTTTACAGTGTATTTGTTTTATAATTTACAAACTATATAATTTAACTTATGTATATTTGTTTCATTTCTAACTAAATGCTTAGACTTGTATTTCAACATGTATTTATATTTATTAATATTATATAAACCCATTTATCACATTTAAAATAATTAAACAAAAGAAATTATCTTTTATTTAAATTACTTATTTTATAATATATACTAAAGTATCATTTGACAAAATTGAATTGAAAAACTTATATATATTTTTAAACCATATTCATCAAGCTAAACTTAAAAAGAAAATAGAACAAATCCTTTTGTTAATAAAATAAAATCTAAACTAAAGTTAGAATAAGTTTTAAACTATTTAAACATTTATCTTAAGTATTTAAAACCATATATTTATTTATTAAATAGCTTTAAAAAGCTTATTTTATATAAATCATAATTCCCAAACACTAAAAAGTATATTAGACATTTGAAAACATAATTTATTAGCTGGATTTAAACAAAGCTTTCCTTTCTATAATATATACAAATATATATATACATTATAAATAGAAAATTATTCATTAGTTTTAACAGATAAAATTCACCAATTAGATATATATATTAAAAGAAAATTATCAATTCAAGTCTTATAGATCAAAAATATATCAAATCAATTCAATATTTAATATAAATTATTAAATTGATATTGCTCGAAATTCCGGGTTGTCACAACCCGAGTCAGTCTGGAAAACCAGCGTGAGAAAATCACACTCAAATTGATTATTAAAGTTTCAAAATCCTTTGAAAACAAAAGCATCTCGTAAGACCACGCCACAAATAAACATGTCGGGTTTTTACCTTACGATAGCTAAACACTTTATATCAAAATCCTCTGATATTATAATAGTGTCTATTCACAAATACTTATTAAAATAGCTGAAATTGTTACATGATTAAATTCCAGCATACTAGGTATACAAACAAATACCGTACAAGGCACGTAGGGAGAATGGATTTCCAACGAATGACTAGGCACTGGGGTACCACCTGTCACAGTACGTGGCCTAGATCACAGTACCGAGGAGTACGCCCGCTCCCCTGCAACACAAGGCCGGAATCATCCCTTACTGGATAATTCCAAATAAAATCACCCCACGGTTGGGATCAGCAACCGCACCACTAAGCCGAAATAAAAAGGAACATCTAGACAGGGATGACTTTACTCTCAAGTGGGGGCTACCCACGAAGCCTTGCTGCATAACCCCTGATTTTCAGTCATTCCCGGTTGATGAGGCTCGAGGCTAAACGATACCTTTATAGCACATATCCCTTAGAATGCCTATCGTCCACCTGACGATGTTTCGCAAGCATTCGTCCATACAAGTCCATCCCGGGTTCGAACGGAACCGAAGGCACTATTCCTACTACATCCATTTTGGAAATATCCTCAGGATTAGTAGCGACTAGCCCTTGCACTTCACTGCTCCATCTTCAACTCTGAACACGTTACACGAAACGTACGAACCGAATCGAAGTGGTATTCGAGTCTCCAGACCTAGAATCCCGGTATACGGAAACTCGATCCCGGTCTCTCCGAAACGATCAGCGCATTTGGCCAATATTGATAGTCGGTTATTTAACTATCAATTAACATCCACAAGCAACCATCACACAATAAATAATTTCCCACATTATTTATTTGCCCAAATATCTTTCCAAGATATATTTCTATTTTCAAACTCCTTTGAAAACAATTTCAAACAGTTTCCGCTTACGGAATACATTTCCCAAATAATTATTTCCACTGAATCACCAAGTACAAAATACCTATAGATTTAAAAATAAATTAAAAGCACTTTATTATAAATATACTTTATAACATTGAAATTTTAAAACTACTTTAATACTTTATTAAAATATATACTTTGAAATAAAACCATTTATAAATATAAACTAAATTTCTCCTTTTAAAACATAATAGCAAATCACTTTTATATAATTACTAAAATAATAGATTTTTGAAATTACTTACTTAGGAAATTAACATTTAGAAATAATCAATTTTCTAAAACATGCATTTTTAAACAAATTAGAACTTTTAACTTATATTAAAATTTGCTTTGAAAACGTACTTGGCTATCCAGAGAAATACACTTCTCATTTCCATCTTTTAAAAATAAATCAACATTTATTTTTAATCCAATCCATATTCTTTTATAAATTCCCACCTTGAATTTATATTTCCAAATATCCACTGATATTTTATTCCACTTTATAAACCCAGTTTATAAATTCCAAAATCTCACTTTTCTTTTAAAATTCCAATTTTAAACAACTAAATCAATTTCCAATTGATTTTCCAATTTACTTTACTTTACTTTGAAATAAATTTCCTTTGCTACTTCATTTATTTCAAAATACATTAACTTTAGATTTATTTCTTTATTGTGAGTTACCCTTTTTAATTGAAAATACCAATTTAATCTTCCAAAATTCCTTCTTTATTACTTAATTAAATTCAATCCTTAAATTTAAAAATAAATTCTTTATTCTTTCAAATAATATCACTTAAGCTTTACAATTTATTATTTCCCTTGTTAATTCAAATCTTCTTATTCCAAATTTGTTAGAATTTTGCAATCACTTTTATTTTATTTCCAATTCATTATTAATTCATTCTAATTCACTAAAATTATTTCACTTAAAAATTTACTCTTTTATTTCCTTTAAAAATTCCATTCTAGAGATTTTGATAACTCAGTATATCCAAATCGGTCCAACCAAACCATAACATCCAATTATCCATATAATTCATCACAGGATATCACAAATCATATCACAGAATATTTAAACAAAATTAAATATTTTGAGGAATCCAGTTGGATCCCTCCAACCTGTTTCCCTGCATCCACAGACGTTAGCACAATACTCATTTCCACTTTGAAGTGGAATATCGCGGTATATGGGTTTTATAAAATATCATCCGCTATTATGCGGCGCATAGGGTCTCATCCGCTATATAATGCGGGAATATCAACTCCAATATATACATATGCCAATATATATATATTGGTATATACTACTATATACCATATCAATCAAATCAATCAATTCAATCATCCATCAATATTTAAATTTAACCAATTAAATTTAAATTATAATTTAACTGAGTGAGATTAACTCACCTTTGCTTTTATTTGTACTCCACTTCAATATTGCCTTGGTTTTCCCAATTTTTGACCTTGAATAAATATCATATGATTGTATTAATATTTGAACAAATCGAACAATCAATTTCCGTTTTACAATTTAATTTAACTAAAAATTTACTTTAAATTAATTTATAGATTCTCCAACATCTTTAATATTCTTATATATTTCCAAATCATATATATATATATTTCTGTATACCTATATATGTATATACATTATATAAATCCATAATTTATAAATTCCTATACTTATCATTCTCAAACAACTAATTGCCATTTTATTATTTAATTGTCTAATAATTTTATTTTAACTAAAAATTTTCTTTCTTAACAATCTTTTAGTAAATAAAGTAAATGAGTTAATTGAACAAATAAATCAGCAAATCCATTATTTCTAACCTATATACACATATATACAGAAGTAGTTTCTCTTTACTATAATATATTATTTTACTTTATTTTTATTTTTTTAAATTAAGCAACTTTTAAAATGTTATAAAATTGAATTACCCTAAGATATGTCTTTCTCAATCTGTATGTATATATACCTTCTAAAATTGAATTAACAGAAATTATACCTCACAGCATAATCCCTTCACTGCCTCGATAGAGCACAACCCAGCACCTGCCATCACGTGAATCGAAGCCAAGTTCTACATCGTCGCGAAGCTACAGACCACGCGACTCCCATCTCGCGAACGCCTCCCCTTCGCTTACCATCAGGCTCCATCAAACAGGAACCCCGCGATGCTAGACCCACGAAATCGCACTGTCGCCCATAACCTCGAACCACCAAAATCACCACAAAACCCCATACCATCGATCCACCCAAATCCCCTCGCGTACAATGAAGCCGCGCTCCATCGCGACACTCCCCTAACAACCACGACAATAAACCTTAGCCGAATACTGTCGCTGGACTACCAGTCGAGCCCTAGAACAAGTGCAGCATCCCCTTCGAACCCACTGCGCCTAGCTCCCCTAATCGCGATTTCAAATCGCGCCTCAAAAGGGCGAAACACACTTCCTTTTCGAACGAACGAGAAACCACCATCACTCGCCTCTCTCCCCTTTCGTGAATTTCGAATTAGATTTGAGGGAAGGAGGGGAAATCGACCACGAATTTGTTTGAACGGAAGAAAAGGAACGAAATTTGAAATCTGGTTTCCGAGTTGATTTTCGTTCGTTACCCCTATTTATTTTTATTTCGAACGAGGAAATTTTATTTCGATCTGTAGAAAGGAAGCGGCCATTATCTTTGGAATGAAATAGCATTTGGATCTCGGCTATGAAGTAATAAACGAAGGCAGGAGGAAGCTTCTGAAGGAAGATTGCGTAATGTTATAAAAAGAAGAAACATCGATATGAAAGGAAGTCGGCTGTAGGTCTGCGATGCGAAGGAAGATATTTTAAATGCTGATGAGAGAAAAATTTGACCAGACGAATTATTGTATTTAAATCCTAAATCAGTTATTACCAATTTAATTTCCAACGCGTTTTTATAACGTACGCTCACACAACACTTCTGATCACTACGAAATTTGAAATCCAATAATAATTCAATATTACGGATCCAATGGAACTGGTTTCGTCGAAATCCGAGACTGTGCCTCGGAAGGCTATTTTTAAATTCAATTTAAATGATATAAAATTTCAAAACATAACAAACCATTTTTAAAGCTGATTCCAACACTTCTATCCATTTCAGTATTATCTATATAAATTTTATAAGTCTTCAAATTATTTTTAACAGGCTTAAAGCTCCAGATTCAATAATTTACCAATTTCAATAATTTAAATTCAACAATTACTTGTCTAATCAATAATGATATTTGAAATTAAAGTTAATAATTATCTTTTGAATATTTAAAATTAATTAAATATTCCTATTTCAAATGCTCAAAAATTCCGGGTCGTCACACTTCGTAAATGTTACTATGCACCATGATATCATTTTCATAAACCTATTTCCTAAATACTTAATTTCAAATAATACTACTATTATTTTTTACAAATCTTGAAAAACATTTTCAAAGATTACCAGGATTTAAGTTTTCAAATTCTCTATTTAAATCCTTTTTGTTTATAAACTATGTTTTATGAACCATACTTATATAGAATCACATTCTTATATAAAGTTGCTTCCATATCTAAATCATTTCAGAAATGTATATCTTTGTTTAGATTATAATTAAACAACTCTTGTTAAAATTAAAATTTAACCCAACATTAGCATCGAACGTCTTATAGTCAAGCTGTGAAACTTAATTCACAAGGTATCCGTAATTATTGTTCCAATAAATTTTACTATCTACCCAATCCTTGTTGTAAAAAGGTAAATTTCCTGTAAACCAACAAACTATAGTAAATGCTTATAAACTGGCCGAGCACAACTAATCAAATAATAAATGATAATAACTAAATATTATCATTTCCTAACAAACAACCATATCATAAATAACCATACAAATTTATGAAAAATTGTATATTTTTATATAAATTATAATCCTAGGCAAAATTATTTCATTTACCAATTTCCAAAACAATATCATGTCGGTTTGCCTTGTTAAAGTGTTTAGAAACCCCTATCGATAACGTTGATCAGACGCAGCGACCAGAATTCATAAACTACTAAACCTACCAATTAACATAATAAAAAACATTTTTTTATAGTACTAATAAATACGCTCTCATATATGTAATACTCTTAACTCATGCTAGGGCATTCCATAAATGCCAAGTTTCTCGTTTAACCTTCAGCTCTGATACCAAGTGTAACGACTCGACTTTTTGACCCCCAAATGTCGACACTTATTCATCCACGGTATTCATGTGCCGAGCACCCAAGTGCTGAAAAGACGAATTGTTAGGGTAAAATAAAAGGAAAAAGAAAAAGAACAAGGAAGAAGGAACACGATATCAGAATCTCATAGTGGAACGATCATATATAATATCAAAAGACAGTATAAATTGTCATCCTAAGATACAAAGTTTTGCAGAGTTACAATAATCAGCCTTGACGGTTATAACAACATGTCCTAACAAATGCCGATGATATACACAAAGTAATGCAGCAGAAATAAGTACTACGATAGGTAGAACTCTAACTCTTCTCTAAAATCTCCAAAGCATCCACAACTAAATCTAGAAACATACACAGGGCTGACCCGAACATTTAAAGAAAATAATACTTGGATCAGTCCGGTAAACCAGCGTGAGAAACACAGATCAAATATATTTTTAACGTTATAAAAACCTTTCAAAATAAAGGTATCTTGTAAGACCATGCCGTACGTAAACACGGACGGGTTTTTACCTTACGATATCCAAACTATTTATAGAGAACCAATGATATTATAATATTGTCTAAGGTCCAAAATAAATATTAACATAGCTAGAATGGTTACATTGGTTACATTCAACAACATATTAGAGGGTATAACCAAAACCGATAAGGAATGTTCACATAATGAATTTTCCACAGAGATCTCTTCGGGGAAGCCGAATCCAAACTCCATGCAGAAAGATCATAAACTACCTTCCGAGCATCTTATATCTCTGGATAAAATATACCATAAGGTAAACACAAGAGGCCCAACATACGAACATAAACATGAACAATGTGAACCAAATATCATCAACTCCTGCCAGCTTACAATCGATAAGTATCTCTAGATATGGAGTTGATAACATCCTGACATGGGTCGCTAACCCCAGATCGTTCAACTTACTTTGTCTTTAGCCATTTCCAATGTCGAGGTTACGTTTGACATCTTTCACATAAGTCTTTATCACTTAACCAGAACACGAATCCCCAAATGGATTCCATCATCTCGAACAGATCATGAATTTCCAAATGAATTCCCATATCTTGAACAGATTACAAATCACTACATCGATTCGAGCACCTTGAACTGATCTCAAATCTCCACATAGGTTCCCCCGCATAAGTCTGCTAATGAATGCAAACAATGTCCTCTCCCTTCAAGTACTCCTCAAGATAGACAGTCCCATATGATAGCATTGTTTGAATATGCTGACCTTTCCCTTGGACTTAACCTTAGGATAGACAGTTCAACTCTATAACATTCCACTTCACAATCGCTTCCAGAACATAGATCACGTATATAGTTTTGAAGTGGTATTCAATAAGTAGAACAATTACTGATCCCGGCCTCTTCAGAACCAATCGATGAATTTTTCGGTTAACTCAATCTCGGTTCTCTTAGAAGTAAGTGAAAGCTAGAGATGTTTCATACCAATACTCCTCCTCGGGGGTTCTTATTGGTATGCGTTTCAATAACTTCCTAAGTCATATTTTGGTCAATTTTGATAGTCGACTAATCGACTATCTAGTACAAGATGGATGTTTCTAAATGGAAACCAAGTTTCCTTTACTTTCCATAAACAAATAAACACACAAAACACTATCATCATTCAAAACACAGTCAAGCCACACAAAGTATGGTTAAGTTACTTAAGTAACTCCTAATCCCTTTCATTTAATTAATCCTTTTATTAATTAAGAACTCCTTTATTAGTAAACACCATTTTACGTAACAAACTTTTATCCTTTTCTATCTTTTTTCCAAAAGATTCCATTACTTTTTATTTCCTTTAAAATATTCATTTTAAGGATCTAAGTACTTTCACAAATCCATTCAAAAGGCTTAAGATGGATGTTACTTAAACATTGTCACTAGAAACCCAAAACCATTTCGCTTTTGCTTATCTTTAAATCATTCTTTTAAAGATCTATTTACATTTCATAAGTATAATCGAAAAGGGTTAAAGACGAATGTGATTAACACATTGTCACAATAAACCCAAACACTATCATCATCCAAATAGATAAGTCTACATCGTCGGCTTTTAGTGTTAAGTATAGTATTAATGATTTCCATAAGCAGTAAGAAATCAACTTGATTAACACGTTTTTGACATTTTCCACTTACCTATTCCTCGGATAAGAGGGAAGCCCGGTAGGTTAGAGCTCCATATCCCCGTCCCTACTCAATATCAATCTTAATTCTCACAAATAGATAAGATTACTTTGTCGGCTTATTAGTGTTAAGCATAGTTAATTACTTTTCTAATAAGTAATTAAGCAATTCAACCATTTGGCCATTAAGCGATTACAAACCCCTTTCTAAATCTTTTTTTTATAATCTAAAACAAGATATTTATATAAGATATTTTCCAAGATATTTATATAAGATATTTCTAAGATATTTATATAAGATATTTTCCAGATATTTATACTAGATGTTTCTAAGATATTTATATAAGATATTTCCCAGATATTTATATAGGATATTTCCTAAGATATTTATATAAGATATTTATACTTCATAATACTTGTAATATATTTTAAAGAACTCCTTTAAAATATCACTTGAATATAACCAGGTTGAAAAATCATTAGAAACTTGAAAATGATATCTTTTAACAAAATATTTCTTCTTTGAAAATTCACAACTAATTCTTATAAATTCATAAATGTCTCAAACCACTTTTAAAATACTGTAATATGAGTTAGGCAATACTTTTAAAAGGAATGAACAAATCGCCCAAACTTATAGTCCTTTTTGAAACATTTGAAGTTCAAAAACCAAGGTTAAATGAGGCAACTTTGCACTAGTGATATTTTGGCCGTTTTCGAGATGTTATTTAACCTTTTACTATTCAAGATTTTAATAGAAACAAACATACATATAAAAAATTACATATATGGCCTCTCTACAAAGTTCCAAAACAATTGGCAAAAAACAAGGCAATTCCGAACTACACCTATAACGACTATCGCTATAAGTGCACTTTCAAATTTGAGTCCAAACTAAACCAAAGTCCATCTATAACCTATGTGATTTTTTGAAGGTCTATTCACATGTCATATAAGTCCATTCTAGTCCAATCCAAGTTTGTTCAAGTCCATATACGTGGAACACATATGTCACTTATTTATAAAGTAAGAAGTTACAAACATTGCTTTCAACATAAGTTAACAACAATTCAAACAACTTTAACACAATCAAACACAACATATATTTGTTATATTTTTCCATTCAAAGTGAGGTGTTAACTCACCTTTAATCCAACCAAAACCAAGATCTAAGAACCATAGCCTAACCCCACTTACAACCACCTCCTTCCTCCTTCCTTCTCTTGCATTTTCCTTGTCTTTTGCCCCTCCCCCCTACATAAATCTCATAGCCTTCCTCTCCATGGGAAGTTTGGCTTTTCTTCTTCATATTTCGGCTTGGTGGAAGACTTTCTAATATTATACTAAGCCTTGTGGTAAAATTTGAAGTGATTTGGAGTTGATTTGCAACTCTTTCATCTTAGAACATAAGAGAGGAAGAAGATCAAGATGCCATTAGAAAAGCTTGGTTTTGCTAAGGAATTTTTGTGATTATTTCCTAAAGGTGTGCCCTCTCTTATATAAGCTTAGGAATGTGATGAGAAAAGACCAAAAACCCCTCAAACCCCTAACATCATTAATTACTTCTATCATGACTACTTTACGTCACAAATGCTTAAGTGTTAAGGAGTTTCCATTTATGCTTATTTTCCTTTTCACACCTCACTAAATAAGCTTAGGAAGTTTCTTAAGGTTATTTCAATAAATGGAAAAATATTTTTATTCCATTAAATTGATTTTCTAAGCAAATAAATGTATGTAAAAAAATATGAACAACATCTTGCGGTTAAAAAGCTGTTTATCGATTAAACGATTTTCGATCATATTATCGATATTTTTCCAAAGAATATTTTTTTTTAAATATTTTTCCAAAACAAGTTCACCATCATTACTTATGGTTTAAAAGGGAGTTAAAAGCTTATTAAATCATTTTAATAACACTTAATCCAAGGTTCAAATATTTAAATAATTTAGATATTTAAATACGAAGTGCCCGAAATTCTGAGTTGTTACAAACCAATCAAGGTAAACTAACTAATCATTAGCCAGGATAGTTATAACAAGTTATCCTCACAAATGCTGATAAATCCAAAATAAGAAATGCAACGGAAATAAAATATACGCGAATATGTCTTGGAGACATCCAACTCGGCTTCTGAAGCTCCAAAGCAGCCTTAACTAAATATGGAAATATGCTCATGCTGACCTGAGCATTATAAGAAAATAACACCCGGATCAGTCTGGTAAACCAACATGAGAAACGCAAATCAAATGGATCTTTTAATGTTATAAAACCTTTCAAAATAAAGGTATCACGTAAGACCACGCCGCACATAAACACGAATGGGTTTTTAGCTTACAATATCCAAACCATTTTATTAGAAAACCCAATGATATTATAATAATGTCTAGGGTTTAAAATAAATATTTAATCATAGCCAAAATTGTTACATTAATTACATTCCAGCATACTAGGTATACAAGTAAGTCCGTAAATGCATGTATTGGAAAATGGATTCCATACAATGACAAGGTAAAGGACTACTCCGTACGGTACACATCTAGAGAAAATGTACCGGAGTTGCAAACCTATTGCAACTCTACCAACAAGCCCAGCACAGAACCTGCCAACCTCTTACCGGATAGTACCGAATACAATCATCACCCTAGCTGACAAACCATTTCCATGGGCCCATTATACATAATCCATTAATAAATATCAATCTAGATTAGGTGATGACCATACCTTAATGGTAGCAAACCATATAGCCCTACAGCGTCTTCTCTATTTTAGTCATTACCAAGTGTGAGGTTTGAGGCTACATTATACCTTTTAGCAAATCCTACTTGAAATGCTAACACTGCCCTCAAGATGTAACGACCCAGAATTTTTGTCAACTGATTTTAAATATTAAAAAATTAAATTTATAAGTTAAATAACTTGGATTTCAAAAATAGCGATTTATTTGATAATTAAAGTGTTGAATTAAATATTTGAAAATATTTAAAATAATTGAATCTTGAATTTGAATTGAATGGAGATGATTTCGAAAGCTGATTTAAATTCTATTTGGATAAGAATGAAGATAGTAAACTTTTAAATTTGAATTAAAGATGAATAAACTAGTTTTTATAATAACTCGTTTTAATTAACGTGTAAAAATAGCCTTCTGGGGCACTATCTCCGATTTCGATGAAACCAGTTTCATTGGATCCATATTACCGAGTTATTATATGCCGACGATTTTCGTGGTGATTGGATGTATCGTGTGGCCGTAAGAATTTGAAACACATATAAATTAATTTTAGGAATATATATAATATAATTGGGTTTAAAAAGCTATCTTCTGTATATGATCGAATTAGGCCTCGAGACTAGTTTCAGTATGTTCGGAATTGGGGTAATACATATAGAACGACAGGCGGCATGCCTCGTTTGGAATTCGAGATCTTCGGGTGCAAAAAGCGTGATTTTTTGAATAAAATAATAGATATACCCCATACCTTACCCATACCTCAGCCATACCCTATCACTTCAACTCCATACCCATCCACGCTCAACCCATACCCCCACTTCCTTTATATAGTAGCCAGTAAACATAAAAAGGGAAGTTTCCTTTTTCATTTAAAATTTCCATTCTCCTTGGAAATTCCAAATCAAATACAAATAAATTCATAAAAACAAAAAGTTTATATTTTTTTGATTTATAAAGCAAAGATCTTCATGTTGTGGGGCTTTTTGGAGTATTCGATTTTAGGTTAAGGGAAATAGCAGTTTACAAAAAGCAAACATTAGAACTAGGGTTGGCTTTTTTGGCAACTATGGTGGTCGATTGGTATATTTGAGATGGTATTTGGTTTTCTTGGGTGAGGGAGCTCGAACGCCGTTGCTTTAGTGAAGTACGGTGGCTTTGGGAAGTTCGCGTCGCTATAGTGCGTGAATGAGAGGAGGTGGGTCGCAATTTAATGGGGAGCTTTGGGGCGTTGATTCGTGGGGATGGTCGAAAGAAGATCGCGACGAGGAGTGCGATAGTGGATTCCGTTCGTTGGATTGGGCCGAAGCAGTGTGTCAGTGCACAGCCGTGCACTGTGGCGATGGGTCTTGTACATGTTTTTGTTGAGGGAGAAGAAGATAAGGTGGGGGATTAGTTTAGTTAAAATATAATTTGTTTATTAATTATTAATTTAAAATCTATAAACTAAAATTGTATAACTTTCTCATACAGGTCCAATCGAGGCACGGATTTTTGCTTGCACTCGTGATGATGTAAGCTTCGTAGTGGAACTGGTTTGGGAAAATTTGGAGACTGTTGAAATTAGGGCTAAAATCAGACATCGTTTGATTTTAGTTTCAAACCAGAATGCCTTGGCGACAACAAAAATTTCGGTGAGTTAAACTCACCTTTTTGGTTAACTTGAAATATTATATAGTCGATAAAATTTATTGATTGGATGTTTGGATATTTATATGTTGATTGTTTGGTTTTGATGAATTATTGCTTTAGAAAGAAATTAATATATGAAATCAATTACAGGAACAGGTTGGAGGGATCCAACAGGATTCCTCATCACTATTGAATTTAATTTATATATATATATGTATTAATATATATATATGAGTAGGGATGCAGAGGGGCAGGTTGGAGGGATCCAATAGGATTCCTCACCACTGTTGATTTTAATTTCATTAATAATCATGTCATATATGAATTATTTGATATTAAACCTGATTGTTGGTACTATGGGCTATGAAACTGTTATGTGTTCAACACTTAAACCCTATGGTGATAGAAAATCAACATCGATATTGGTTAAGCGTTGGTAGCCATTAGCCTTAAACGAGGAATTTGTAATGCTATAAATTGCCATTGGGTTGGAATTGGTTTTTGAGACGATGAAAGATTTACAATCTGAATTTTGGGTTTTCAGAAATATTTTGTTTTAAAGGATTTAACTTCTATTTTACTCCAATCTTTTTATCTTGATTTTTTAAAGATATTTACTTATATTTAATATTGTTTTAAAGTTATTTATTCATAACTAATATTGTTTTAAGGATATTTATCAATATGTTATATTTTTGAAAGGTTATTTATTTTAAAAATAAATATGGCTTGAAATTAATAACAATGATTTATTAATATTGTTTTGGAAATTAATTATTATTATTTATAGTAATGGTAAAGATTAATTATGTAACAACCTGGTATTTCGAACCATTCACATCCGAACATGTCGGATTTGAATTGCTCAAAATATCAGATTGTTAATTTATATCTGGCAAACTCAGCATATACAGTAAATAAATCAATCACAGAATCACAAACACAGAGTAATATAACAACAGTAAGCAGCGGAATAGATAAATAACATAGTTAAAATAAAATACAACAGGATATCTCAAATACAGTAATGTCTCGAATACAAACAGATGACATCTCTGAACAAATCAACTGGAAAAGCTGAAAGCTTAATAGATATAGATGGATCTCCAAGTGAAGCTCAATCTCCAAAGGTGAGTCTCAAATGCTATGGCACTCAGTCTGACCCGAGCATAAAACAAAACACAAAACACTTTAGTCAGGATTAACATTCTTATATCAATAAATTCAACTCAAGTGAAATGTCAACTGAAATACAATTAACTTAAAAGATGTTTGGGATTTCCATCCTCTAAGGATCCGTGGAACTATCTACTATGTAGTACAATACGCTATTATAATATGTCCATAGCAAAGTAAACTATTAAAATAGCGTTAAGGCATTACCCATATTCCCCTTAACACATTTTATATATTCCCATAGTCTATACACTTCCGTAAACTGGAGGGCTATTAGAGGGCACTCCATAGGTATGGTACAAACCAAACTCGTAGAAGGCGCGATAGGGCATGCGACAAGGTACTCGAGGCAATGCTAGGGTAGATATACCGTTTGCGGATCCGAACTGGTGGTAATGCATAGCAGCTACTACCGCCTACCTCGTGACACACTCCCAAATCAAAGGGTGCCCCTAATCAAATCACAAAAGCAATAGAATGGTATCGAAGAAATGTGTCCGATCGGAGGAATGATCTCACTTGGCCCGGCATGGCTCCTGTTTTTGCCCCATCAAGCTGACTCACGGGAGTCAGGGCTACGTAAATACCATATAGAATCGCCACCAAACCATCCTACTTTATTCTTAAATCTCCATCATGTGTACAGTTGTCAAAGTGGTTTTCGGTATTGGCAGAGAGTATGACAATATCTGATCCCGGTCTCTTTAACAACCAAATGTTATTATAACACCGTGGTCATTTCATTTCAAATCATATTTCAAAACCAAAATATCATATCTATTTCAAAACCATATCAATACGATATCATTATTCACTCAAATAATATTCATTTCCAAAACCATAATACTTTCCAAAATTTTAACACTTCTGAAATTATAGCATTTTTGAAACCATAACACTTAGGAAATCATAACACTTGGAAATCATAACACTTTGAAAATTCATAGCACTTTGAAATCATATTACTCCCACTTAAACAGTTTAGATATTAAAATAGTATATATAATAAAATAGTTTATAAAATAAATAATTAGTATATTGAAAATAGTTAAAAATTAAATTAGTTTATATTTAATTAATTTATAAAGTAAAATATTAAAATAGTTTTAAATATATTTAAAATACTTTATATAATAAAATAGTTTCCTCAAATTTCACAAATCGATTCAGATCAACTCGAATTCCAAAATTCAATTTAATTTAATCTCAATTCACCAATTTCAATTCAATTCAAAGCATTTAAAATTTATATCGATTTCAAATACATATATAAACTATAATTTAAACCATTTTAATTTCAATAAATTTCCAAGCTTAAATTCATTTATATTTCAAATTCAACCTTACCATTATTGAACATTGAAAAATTCACTTAGTTAATCCAATATCAATTAAATAAAACCTTAAATTACAATTTATGTAAACTAAATATTCCCTTCAATTTATTTACTTGAAATATTCATTTAATCACTTTAAATGAAAATCAAGTTATAAATCATATCTTTAAAATCTCAAATTTAATAAGTTTCAAAACGGTTTTATTTTAAGAAATATTCAATAAATTTCAAATTAATTTCTATTTTCTCTTTCCAACTTAATTTATTAAAATTATTATAAAATCTTTATTAAAGATATAATATCTTAGAATCAATATTTATTAAAACCACATATATTTCTTTTCAAAACCTTGGAAATCATTTTCAAAATATATATGTAGACCAACGATGCATGTATATAATTTTCTATCCTATGGTCAAGTGATAAGGATATTTATCATTTCAATCCGCAATTTAAATATATACGGGTATATATCTTTTCAACCCGCAATCCCAAATTCAATTCAATGAAAATCGCTTGGGTTTATCATTTCAACCCATAACGTTTTTCTCCTATTCTACAAGATCGTTCGGGTATGTATCATTTCAACCCATAGGGAATTTTATACTAACAGGGAACTTGCAGAGTGAGAACAGTTATGATAATAATATAACATATCAACAACAGAGATATATCATCAATAACAAATTAAATAAAATATAAACAATAGGATATGGTGTCATATCCCACAGGTGAACAATTTCAGATAATAGCATATCATATATAGCAATTAAAAATTAACAGTTTAATTTAGCAGCATATTTCAATTGTCGTTTCGATTGAAATCAAATTTAATAAATATAAGAATGTTAATCGTGAGTGATTGCTCATCTTTCGAGGCTAAAGATGAATGAGAATGACATAGACACAGATACTCACATGGAGTAGTGATAAGCTAGGAATTGTTGCGATAAATTGATATTGAAATGTAAGTCAAGATGGGCACGAGATGATGGGGAAGGAAAGGAAGGCCGAGTGGGTTAGAGTTTGGAGAAGATGGTCGGCACGGAGGAGCGGGTGGTGGAAGACGTGGGTTTTGGCCGTTCGGTGGCTAGCTGCGTGATAGGGAGGCAGATGGTCGGGTTTAAAGCAGAGGTGGGGCTGGAGCAGTTTCTTGCATCGTATATATACTTATATATACACATTTTTTTAATCCGAGAACAGAAAAAAAGGAAAAAATGGATTATTCGAAATGGAAGGGAAAAGAATAAGAGCAGGGGTTTCAAACGAAGAGGAAGACAGCCGTGCAATATATTCCTTTGAAATAAATAATGAACCGAAATGAATTGAAAGGGCAAACCCACAGTTATTCAAAAGTGGGAATAGAAATAGTCAAGCACGAGAATTCACGGAAGTAATAATTGCTAGTGGCTGATAGCTTCCTCACGGAGGCAATGAAAGGACAAAAAAAGAACACCAAAGGTTCAAAAACGGGTACCAATATGGTTGATCGTTTCGCGGTTTCCATGGCATTCCGAACTCCGAAATATACGAATGAATATACCGCGAAGATCGGCATGACGAGACGATCAAAACGATACATAGATATCAGCGATACGACCATCCTATCAAAAGTCAATATTCGGTACCAAAAATGCTGCTAAAATGCCAGAATTAAGGTAAAGGGAGCAATAGCAGTCCAAATTTAGCGAAACGAATTACGACGTCTCACTCAGAAGATGATTTAAAAGTTTATTATATAAAAATATTTAGGTTTGGGAAAACATTTTATTATCATCAAATATTAACTGATTTAAATTTAAATAAAATTACACAAGAAAATAAACTTCCATATTATTGGATGAAAATTTACCATTTGCTATGTTTAAATAGACGTATTCCAAATATTAAATTTTTATTTCCAAATTAACTTATTTAAAATTTCACAAAAATTCAGTTAAATTACGCTATAAAAATCGTTAAAATTTACGGGTCGTTACAAATTAATATTGTTTACTAAATAATGTTTTGGAATTATTAAATATTATTTTTAAGACGTTTTGAAGTTAGTTATTATTATTTATTTATATTGTTTATTGTTAATAATTATTATTATATAATAGTGTTTGAAGTAAACGATTATTATTTATTATAAATGTTCGAGATTTATAAATAGACTTAAGTTTTATAAGAGGAGTTTTATAACATGGATTGGAAACTTAAAGGAAGATTAGTTAAAAAATTTATAAATGGTTTTAGATTTATAAAAGAATTTTAGAAATGGGTTTATATATTTATAAAAGGAGTTTTATAAATGGTTTATGGACTTATAAAGGGTTTATAAATGATTTTGGGAATGTATTAAAGGAAGTTTTATAAATAATTTTCAGAAACTAATGAATAGGGTTATAAATGGGTTTAGAAATTTATAAAGGAATTTATAAATGGTTTTAGAATTGGGTAAAAAGAAAATCTTCCTCTATTTTGTGGATATACTTATACCATTAAGATAAGTATATGAATATTTTTCCAAGTACTAAAAATATAAGGAATTGTGAATGTATCTTTGTAATAGTAATTTGATATAAGTATCTATAAGATGAATTTAATTTATGAAAACATTAATTAAGAAGGCAAGTGATTACTTATGTGCTTAACCAATGTTGGTTTTTCCCCTTTGAAATAAATCCCTGAGTTGAATGTGTATTTGTTGATAGTTAAATAACCCACTATAAAATATGGACCCAAAATGTAACTTTGGAAATATCTAAGAGAAACACGTGAGTTATATGGCACATTCATCTTCGATGATGTTGTACTATGCGTATAAATCTTGTTTCGTTCTCCTAGGACAAATGATAAGGAAATCTGTCCACTAACAGTTAGGAGGCGACCTCCGCTCTTATCTTTGACTATTTATTTCCTAAAGAACCGGGGTTGAGTTTACCAAAAACTAACAAATGTTGTTTCGAAGAGACGGGGATTGGATATGTTATCTGAAAACCACTTCGATCCAACTCAAGCATTTCAAAGTGAAGATATCTTGATGATGATGGAATTGAAGATGGAGCTCTCAAGCATTTTGTTTAGTCCCAGAACGAACTTGTATGGATGAATGCTGGCATTGCATTGTTGCTTGGAGGGCAGTGTTAGCATTCCAAGTGGGAAGTGATATATAAATGGTAAAACGTAGCCTCAAGCCTCATCAACTGGGAATGACTAAAACAGGGGAGATGCGGCAGGGCTAAGTGGGTCGGTCCCAAGTGGGGTATAATCATCCCTATTTAGAGTCGATGTTATCTCTCTTTTTTTTTTCTTCGGAACCCATTAACGGAGGGGTGATCATATTCGGTACTACTAGTCAAGTGGTAGGCCGGTTCTATATTGACAAGGGATCCTGGAGAGCTCCTCGGTGTTATTTTATCTAGAGATGCACCGTGAGGGGCGGTATCCCTGTAGCCTAGTCATTGTATGGAATCCATTCTCCAATAAGTGTCGTACGGACTTAGTTGTACCTAACTATGCTAAAACGTGAGATGCAAGCATTTTAGCTATATTCATATTTTACTTTGACCTTTATACATTATTATAATATCGATGGATTTTCTATAGAAAATGTTTTGGTTATCGTAAGGTAAAAACCCATCCGTGTTTATGTGCAGCATGGTCTTACGGGATACTTTTGATTTTAAATTTTTTTTTATAATTTTAAAAATCCAGTTGGGTGTGTTTTCTTACATTGGTTTACCAGACTGAGTCGGGTGTTATTTTATTATAATGCTTTGGTCAGACCGATCATATTACAGATTTAGTTAGGATGCTTTGAAGCTTCAGGGTCGAGTTGGAGGCCCAGTGACGTATTCGTGTATATGGTTATTTTTCTGCTACATTCATTATTGTATTTATCAGCAATTGTAAGGACATGTTGTTATAACTGTCCGGACTAAAATAGGTTAGTGTACTCTGATTGATGTTTGTATACACACATACTACAGTTTGTTTCTGTATATAAATTTGTTATATATTATAGATTACTCGTTCCGCCGTGAGATTCTGTGTTGTTTGGTTTCTTCTTTTCTTCTCCTTCTTTCTTTTCCTTAACTATCCACCTTTTCGATCAATTTGAGTGGGTCATGTGTGGTTGATTGTCCACTTAAACGGTTTGGAAAAAGCGGGTCGTTACACAAGGCAACAATGTAATGTCAGCATTCATTTATACAAGTTGTTCAGGATATTAATAAACCGAAGGCACTACTTCTGCTACATCCTTTTTGGAATCACCCTTTGGATTAGTAGCAAATAGCCCTTGCACTTTAAAAAACTCCGTCTTCAGTTCCATCATCTTCAAGATGTCTCAAATTCGAACGATTATACTGGTTCGAAGTGGTTTTCAGATAACTCATACTTTTATGATCTCGGTCTCTCCAAACCAACCATCGGTAGTTTCAAAACTGGCCAAGATTTGATAGTCGGTTATTTAACTATCAAACAAGCAAACAATCAAATTAGAGATTTAATTTCATAATAAAAACAACCATGGTTAAGCACATACGTAACCACTAAACCTCTTTAATTAATCCTTTCGTTAATTAAAAATCAGTTTGTAAATTCTTGTGTTAAAATACTTTTACAAAGATATACTCACAAACCATTTCACTTCCAATCCTTGAAAATATAGATATACTTATCCCAACTACATAAGTATACTCACAAAACATTTTACTATCAATACTTGGAAAACTTTTCCGTATACTTATATCAACGGTGTAAGCATATCCACAAAACCTTACATTTTCGATACTTAGAAAGTGTATCCATATGCTTATCTCAATAGTATAAGCATATTTTCAAACTTTAAGAAAGATTTCCCATTTTCAAAACCATACTTATATTGGTTAAAATTGGTGTCATTTAGAACATAAATAACAATAATCCCAAAGCACTTTCCTTTTGGTGTAAGTAGACGGATTATGGACATTAGACCGAATATACTTACCCCCACTTTCCAATTTCAAACTTGCACTATCCCTCAATTAACAATGTAGTCGGACAAGTTAGCATACTATCCTTGCCTCGACATATGTTCTTATCTCTAAGGACAGGGACAAGTTTCCCTACCTCAGAATTTGGTGTTAAGTACGAAAAGTGCTAAAACCCTGTACTTTGATGTTTTGATAGTGAAAACTATACAAGTATATATTGTATATACTAACCACTTTTTTAGGAAATGATATCACTTATATAAAGAGACAAACATATCAAAATGAAGACCAAAATGATGCTACAAAGTTGTTATTTGTCATAGAGTCTGTGTCTAGAGGTAAAAAGTTGTTAAAGTCTCTTCTACGTGGCATACACACACACACATTTTTCCAGATAAAGAATTTTAAAGAACAACACAAAAACATGGAATTCAGCAGGCTGAATCAACCAGGTCAGCCTATTGAATTCTGTGTACGTGCATAATTTTTGAATATCATGAATATTCAGCCAGCTAATTAAGTATATTCAGCCAGTTGAAAACTGACCAAAATGCACTATGGCCTTGTTGACTTCAAAATTATGATTCAGTTGGCCGCCACACTCTATTCAGCAGGCTGAATTTGCATAATGGCTAGTTTTCTAAAAGGGTGTGTCTCCTTCATGAAGAGTTGTAGTCACAACTCTTCACCATTACTCTTCATGAACGATTGCAACCTTTAAACACTATATAAATCAAAGAATTCCAATGTTTTTATTAGCAATTCTATTCCTAATTCTCTCTATTTTTGCTATTGAACTCACAAGCCTTCAATTCTAAATATCTTTATGTTTTGATTACTAGTTTATTCAAGAATATTTTCTTATGATCAAATTTACTTCCTTTCTTCACAGACTACACTATATACTACAAAGAAGAGTGTTATAGGAAGGGTGTACATTATTGACTTATCAGTGCTATTCAAGAGCAACTCGGTCAAATATTTTTCTACTATTTGTAGTTAAAAGTCCTATTGTAGAATTCTCGGGCGGTTGAAGTCCTATTCGGTTGTCTCGGTAGAAGTCATGTTCCGTTGCTCAGGTGGTTGTAATACCTATTCCTCCAGGTTAAGAGAGGGTATCAGTTTAAATCTAGAAGGAGTATGGGATTGGACATAGAATGGGAAGTTCGAACTAGTATAAAAATCTCTGGTGTTATTTACTTACCATTATTTACTTTTTATTTTTATTCCATACAAGTTTATAACTTAGATAATTATTCATATTACTCGATCCTTAGTCACTTTCATTTGGTATCAGAGTAAGGTCATCATATAATTGTAACAAAGTTTTTGATATTCAAGTAGTATGGAAAATAACACAACATTAAGTTTTGTTGAAGGTCAATCCAATGCACGACCACCACTATTTAATGGATTAAACTATTATTATCGGTCAATTAGGATGAAAATTTACATACAAGCAAATAGATACGACACTTAGAATATCATTCAACAAGAATATTTTGTACCTACCACTCCTTATGCACAATGGTCAAATACACAGAAATTAGATTCTACTACAAATGCTAAAGCTATGAATATGTTGTTTTGTTCCTTAAGATAAAAATGAGTTTAATAGGGTTAGTATATGTACTTCAGCATATGAAATTTAACGCACTCTTAAAGTTACTCATGAAGGTACTAATAAGGTTAAACAAAGCAAGATTTCTATGCTTAAGAATCAATTTTAGAATAAAGCAAGATAAAACCATAAATGAGATGTATTCCAAGTTTCAAGATATGTATCACTCACTTCTGGCATTAAGAGAAAAATATACTAATTTTGATTTTGTTTCAAAAATCCTAAATTGTTTAGCGGATGAGTGGGAACGAAAAGTCTTAGCAATTGAAGAAGCTAACGACATTTCTACCATAAAACTGGAAGAGTTAATAGGAAATTTCATGTCATATGAAATTAATTTGCAGGCAAAACGAGTTAAACCTCAAGGTAGAAAAACATAGTATTCCAGGCCGAAAAAGAAGAATCTAACGAAGATGACATGGCGTTTATAGCTAAGAATTTCAAAACGTTTCTGAAATTTAGAAAGAACTGAAGGTTTAGGAAAAGCAGAAACAACAAACCATCATCCTCAACTCTTGAATGCTACAAATGCAACAAAAATGGGCATATAAAGAAAGGTTGTCCATATCGCAAGAAAGATAGAAATACAAAAGCAAGAGCGATAGATATAAGAAGAAGCAAGCTTTTTCATTTACATGGGGTGATTCGGATTCCCCTTCCTTATCAGACAGCGATAGTGATTCAAAACAAGCCAACGTATGCTTTATGGAAATAAACGATGATGTATGTGATCTTACTTTTGATGATTTAGTTGATATAAATTCTGAATTATTAGATAAACTAAGAAATCTTAAGAGAAAGTATAAAGATTCACTAGAAAGGCTATATAGAAATGAAATCGAAGTTTATATGTTAAGAGATAAAAGAAAATCTTAGAAGAAGAACTTGTTATTTCACAAGAATCTTGTTCTAATATTGTTACTCAACTTACTATGTTAAGTAGTGAAATCGAGACTCAAAAGAAAGGAATGACACATTGTCAACTAAAAATCATGAATTGAAATCAACTGTTAAAATACTAGAGCTAGATATTACTAGTCTTAAAACAATGTTAGATAATATTACCAAAAATGTTTCTAACTTTAATAGAGGCAGAGAAAATCTATCTAAGATTATAAAAAATTCACAATCCACTTCTAATAAAAAAGGATTAGGATATAACAAATTTACAAAAACTATTCCTAAACAATATAACTCTCTATATACAAATGTCAAGAAGAAAAATGATAGTCTTGAAAAACCAGTTTTAAAATCAATTAGTCAAAAGAAAACTACATACCATTCAGAATCTATTTAGATTTGGGTTCCAAAGACTAATAATCATTTGATTAGAAATAAGTATATAAAATCTTTTACGACTTCTATTCATAAGAATAATAATTTTATTTATAAAGGGAATTCTAAAACCTTATGGGTTTGGTTCCTAAGATCTAACTCTTATGACCCTAACAAAGGAAGTGGGTACCAACATCATGTCTATATTTTGTGATGGTTTAATATTATTTGTCTATAATATTATTGTACTTGATGTGATCCAAAGAAAGCTCTTTTCCTAAGGGGAGATTAATTTACGATCATATCAATATCAATAGGGGAGTATACACTTAGGGGGAGAACTATCTAAAGATTTATTAAATTTAAAATTAAACTCAAATAGTTGTCATCATCAAAAAAGGGAAGAATGTTAGAACCATGTACTTCGATGTTTTGATAGTGACAACTATATATATATTGTATATACTAACCACTTTTGCAGGAAATGATATCACGTATACAAAGAGACAAACATATCGAAATAAAGACCAAAATGACGCTACAAAGTTGTTATATGTGATATAGTCTGCGTCTAGAGGTAAAAAGTTGTTAATATCTCTTCTACGTGGTATATACACACACGTTTTTCCAGATAAAGAATTTGAAAGAACAACATAAAAAACATGGAATTCAGCCGGCTAAATCAACCAGGTCAGTCGATTGAACTCTATATACATGCACAATTTTTGAATATCATGAATATTCATCCAGTTGAATGAGTATATTCAGCCGGCTGAAACTGACCAAAATGCAATGTGGCCTTGTTGATTTCAAAATTATCGATTCGGCTGGCCGCCACACTATATTCAGCCGGCCGAATCTGCATAACGGCTAGTTTTCTTAAAAGATTCGTCTCCTTTGTGAAGAGTTGCAGTCCCAAACTTTTCACCGTTTACTCTTCAAGAATCATTGCAACCTTTAAACACTATATAAAGCAAATAATTCTGATGTTTTTATTAGAAATTCTATTCCTAATTTTCCCTATCTTTGCTATTGAACTCACAAGCCTTCAATTCCAAATATCTTAATATTTGGATCACTTGTTTATTCAAGAATATTTTCTTACGATCAAATTTACTTTCTTTCTTCACAAACTACACTATATACCACAAAGAAGAAGATTATAGGAAGGGTGTACATTATCGACTTATCAGTGTTACTCAAGAGCATACTCAGTCAAATACTTTTCTACTTTATAGTTAAAAGTCCTGTTGTAGAATCCTCATGCGGTTGAAGTCCTGTTCGGTTGTCTAGGTAGTTGAAGTCCTGTTTGGTTGCTCAGGCGGTTGTTTTACCTATTCCTCCTGGTTTAGAGAGGGTATCAGTTCAAATCTAGAAGGAGTTTGGGACTGGATGTAGAACGGGAAGTTCGACCCAGTATAAAAATCTCTGGTGTTATTTACTTATCATTATTTACTTATTATTTTTATTCCGCACAACTTTATAACTTAGATAATTATTCGTATTACTCGATCCTTACTCACTTTCAAAAAAACACTTTCCATACCACCATAATTTAAAATGATCATTTATATAAATCAATCTTATTCCTTTTATAAGACTCCTTTTTATAAATCTTTTTCATATTTATAAAACTCCTTTTAAAATATCCTAATATAATTATAGAACTCCTTTTAAAATATCCTAATGTAATTATAAACTCCTTTTATGTATCTCATTTCTATTTATAAAACTTCTTTTATAAATCTCTTTCCTAATTGTAAAACTTCTTTTATAAATCTCCAAATTTATATATAACTCCTTTTATAAATCTCATTTCTATTTATAAAACTTCTTTTAATAAATCTCTTGATTTCAAATCTCATATACCTATCATAAATCTTTGATTTCAGGATCGGACCAAATACTTTATATAAAACGACCATTTCATATATTATTATAAATTCACAACTGTTATTCCAATTTACCAAATGATATCATTCCCTTTTATAAAATATCATTTATTAATCTATTTCTTTATTTATAAAACCTTATTTATAAGTCTATTTTTGTGTACAACACTTTATATAAAGCGTTTCACAAATATTTATTCTAAAATATTTATCTTCTTTTAAAACAGTATCACTTTATTACAAAAGATAAATTTTCCTTTTTTCCTTTAAAAATAAACGCTCATTATTATATAAACTTTCGTGCACTATAAATACTTCTCGAACTTTAAAAACATTTTCATATAAATTAGAAAATATTGACGAAATGGTTGAAATAAAATAAAGAAGTTCAAAAACCATTTCTAAATAAAATCCAGTGAAAATTTCCAACATCTCTTTTAATATCTTCTTCCAAATCAACCATTTTCAAATCAAAACAGTAAACCATAGTATTTCGAGGTACTATAATGAGGCCAATAGCTACTGTAGCATTTAACCAATGCTGCTACTACCTTTATCGCTAAAAAAAGTTCAACTTTTAACATATATTATTGTCATATCCAGTATGGCCAAATTATTAAAATTTTAGCGTTCAATAATTTATCAACAAGTATATAATTGAAATTTAAAATCATAATGGTGAGGAATCTGAATTCCTCTACAAAATTCCCTATAGCTTATTTTATGTCATTCGCTTTTCAAAGTGGAAATCAATCAAACCAAACCAATAAATCATCTAAACATGAAAACAATAATTCATATCTACTATATATATCATATAGTACCAACCAAATGTGAGATAACACATCAAAATTCTAGTTGGCGATTAAGCATTCTGGTTCAATCTAAAATTGAATGGTGTTCGATTTTAGCTAAAAATTTCACTTACTTCAAACTTTAAGAAATTAACTCCAATGTGTAGATGATGTTCCTACGAGCGCAACACAAAAGACCGTGTCTCAATTGGACCTCGTATGGAGAAGATATTGATTTTACCCATCTTCGAGAATAAAATATTGATTAAAGTAACTAATTACTTTAATCAATTTAATTACCTACTCAAATCCTTCTTCCCTACCTCTTCAAAATAGTGCACAGTAATATATGCACAAAGAACCCACCCAGGCCGCTCCTTCTACGGACGATTAATTTTTTGTTTGTCGATGAAACCAAGCGCGGTCGACTCCAATGAACTCCATTTCCAAAATGCTCCGCGACCCACCCCTAGACATTATGCTCGACACCCCTACCCAAATCACGAACTGATGGTCGACCTCTCGTGCAAAAAATGTTGTGACCCCCAATCTAGCACCGCACTCCACCAAATGATCGCCATCCAAGCTCCTTTACATGAGAAACCCGTTGCAACAAACGTCATGACATACCATCCCCTGAAACTCCCTCAATTGCTAACCCTATTGGCCTTGGTCATGTTGAGCTCCACCAACGTCGACCGCACCCATCCATCTTACCTAGAATCCAAGCCTACCCTTTTCTAAAATCAACGAATCTAATTACATAATTTTTAACAAACCTTAGATTTTGATTCTGATTTTTGAAAGGGGGAAGCTTATTTCGTTCACTAGAAAAAAAAAGATAAAGAGGAAATGGGGAAGTAATGAAATGTTAAGTATTGGGTTGTTAAAATTTAAAATTTTTGGTACTTCACTACACAACATTTCATTCGTGTAGTAAGCGTGAACGATCGAAATAAAAATACGATCGCACATAACAATGCGATACGATAGCAAAACAACAATAAAATAAACTGGTTACATTATTCTATGAAATTTCAAAAATACCATCGTTTGCCGAAGAATGCATCAAACAATAATTTAAATATTTTTCAAATTAAAAATTATGGAAAAATCTTATAATTTCATTTAAAAATACGTCATTAAAAATCAAGTCGTTTTATTAAGAATTGATTTTATTAGTATTAATTATATTTGAATCAAATTTGAATATCTAAATAAATTAAATATTCTCATTCGAAACGTTGAAAATTGCGGGTCGTTACAGTCCAGATAGAAAAACCATTTAAATTACTAAAGGATCACCACTCCTAAGCTCATTTTTTCCATCCAGTGGCTATTACTATAAGGTTATACTTGTTTGCAAATACTCTTGCAACATAGCATTTAGATGGTATTCAAGAAATCACTACTCGAATGGATGCTAATAAAATAGACTCTGATGCTTAGCTCGGCCAACCAAATTTTGTGATGCATATATAACATTAAGACAATTTAAGAAGATTATTTTCAGGTGTATTTTTTTCATAATTTGAAAGGCATTAACCTACAACCCTTCTAAAACAATATAGTGTCTTCCATCAAATTTTTAGCTATATATCATCCTTGATCATATATAGTGGAACCTGAGAAGTTGACATAGAAAATGGCTTAGTGATAAAGCAAAAGCAAACATAATATAACTATTAAAGCACATGTGAGTAAAATTTGGAAGGATTGATTGATTTCACTAACCACATAGAAGCTTCTTTAGTGTAGGTTCGAGTTAAAATAAATAGACTAAAGGAACAACAAGCCGTGGACAACAGTGCTAGAAAAATATGTCCGCAAAGTAATCAAGAACGTATTAAGTTATACTTTGATATCATGAGTACTTATTTTTTTAGGATTAGAAAGATCATATAAAGTTTTAAAATATATTATCTAAGCTATATATTAATTCTATATATTTATAGACCCTTAATTATCTTCATTTCTTTTGGTACCATTACATAACAAAGTATGATTTAAAGAATCTTGTACTATTTTTAGTTTAATTTAAAATAAGTTACATGGTGGACGTATACTAACCTCCTTGAACCCGTACTTAAAGAAATAAATCCACACGTAGGGCTTAGAAATGAAATTTTTACCTTTGATGAAGAAACTTCATGGATAAAAGTATAGACTTGCAAAATTTAACAAAACAAAATTTCATTCAAGAGGAAACAACTAATTTTAAACAAATGGAAAGCCTATAATTTATAAAAGCCTACAAAATGTAAAGCAAAAGGTACTCCAAATGGTGGTTATTATACTTTTGTTAGTCCTAGAGTTTGTTTTTCCAACTTAATTAATAAAAAACTAATCCATAGGAGATTTACAAGTTTATTATCTAGGTTTGAATGGTTTTGTTTTCCAGGATATTGGTCATAACAAACAAACATGCTTGTTATGGTTATCCTATTATCAAGGGATATCACCGAGTCTGTTGAGTCCATTATTGCTTAAGTTGATACGATAATGTTATTTCATATTCCTTTGGTAGAGTTAAGGGTGTGCACTAGGGGTAATTATGTAATTTACTTATAAGACCCAACTCTTATAACGAATCTTGTTCGAAATAAAGTAAGCTTTTGGTTTTATATGTTTTTTGGAATTTAAAATCAATATTTTGAAATTTAGCTCCGACTTAAGAAGAATTGAAATTAGATCTATGTTATTGAATAAATACTATTTTAAAATTAAATTAGAACGCTAGTTTAAAGAAATCGCTTAAACTTCAGATAGCTGAATTTTTTTTACTTTTAACCATTAACCTTTGTAGCTATTATTTTAAATGAACACCTTTTAGAACAAATTCTACTGGTATTATAATGATATTTTCATAGGTCTAATTTAAAATTAGAATCAGAAAAATAGTTTAAGAAATTTTTTAAAACTTCACATAACTTTTTAATAAATTAAATCTTTAATGTTTATAATCATTGTTTTAAATGGATACCTTTAAAACAAATTCAGTCGATACCAAAAAAAAATCCATGTTTCAAACCTTTAAAACAAATTCAGTTGATATTATAATAAAAATACTGTTTTCATGTTTCCTTATTTTTTAATAATATTGTTTTCATGCTTCCCTATTTTTTCCTTTTTAATTTAAACAATTTTAATATACAAATTGAATCAGACAACACAGTCATATATATACATTCGTTATAACATATGTAAAATATAATATACATAATCAAATGATATATATATATATATATTTGTGTGTGTGTGAGAGAGAGAGATAATAAAATTAAAAGATTAAGAGGTGGCCTATGATTTGCAGCTTGAATGAAGAATAACTCCTCAGATCACTAAGATCCACATCCAATCCTTGTAAGTGATGAATGAACCACTTATGTAACGACCCGATATTTTGGACCATTCGCATCCGCACATGTCAGACTTGAATAATTCAAAATACTGAATTGTTAATTTAAATTTGGCAAAACTGAACATATACAGTAAATAAATAATCACAGATCACAGACACAGAGTAATAAATGCAGCGGAAATAAAAGATAGTAGTTCATAAAGCTACTATATACATATCAGAGTTAAATAAGGTACAGCAAATGTCTCGAATACAATAGTCAAATACAAAAATCAGAATACAATCACTGGAATCAACTGGATATCTGAAAGCTGGATAGATAGCTGGATCTCCAAGCGAAGCTCCAACTCCAAAGGTGAGTCTCGAATACTGGTACACTCAGTCTGACCCGAGCGTAAAGCAAAACACAAAACACTCGAGTCAGGATTAACATTCTTATATCAATAAATCCAACTCAAGTGAAATAGCAATTGAAATACAAGTAACTCAAAGGATGTTTGGAATAACCATTCTTTAAGGATCTGTTAAACTATCTACTATGTAGTAGTGTACGCTAAGTAGATAATACCTATCATTAATATAAAATATCAAAATAGTGTTAAGGCGTTACCATTATCCCCCTTAACACATTTTATATAAGCGTTATAGACTATACAGCACTGTAAACTCCACCGTAAACTAGTGGGATATCAGGGAGTACTCCATAGGTATAACACAAAACAAATCATAGTGGTCGCGTATATAGGGATCCAAGTATGACAAGGCACATGAGGCAATACCCAAGGTAGTGAAACTACCGTTTGCCTGATCCGGACTGGTGGGAACGCATCGCCGCAGCGATCGCAACACCGCGAAACAACACTCCCAAAATCAAGGGTGCACCAATCGACAACAAGTAATGAGTAGTTTTCGAAGAAGTGTGTTCGCTTGAGGCAGCTAACCCCATTTGGCCCGGCACGGCTCCTGTTTTAGTCATTTCCAATTTGACACAAGTGTCAAGGCTATCCATTATCGTTCTCTTTCTTCAGTCATCACGTACATCATTCCAACCACTTCATTCTGGATCACACTCTGCGTATAGTTATTAAAGTGGGTTTCAGTTTAGACAGTGAGTATGTCCCTAACCGATTCCGGTCTCTTTAATAACTTTCGTAATTATTACACCGATTGGTCGTTTAATAAATTTCAAAACCAAATCAATTACAATTTCAATTAGAATTTGTAAATCAACATTTCATTTGTCTTTCTAAAAAAATTTCCATAATTTACGTTTCAAAACTTCCAAATTATCATTTCAAAATCTTATAATTCAATTTCAATTTCTATTTAAACAATTCAAATATTGATTCAAGTTCGTAAATAAGTTTCATTCCAAATCATTTAAATTAATTTAATTTAACATTAAAATCAATTTAACTTCATTGATCGATTTTATTCAATATTTATTAAGTTAATTATCATTCAAAACAATTTCTATTTAATTTCCAATTCATTAAATCAATTATTTAATTTCAACTCCATTATATCAAAACTTACAAATTGCATTAAATTAAATTTATCAAATCAAATTCTTTACATTTCAATTCTTACATTAATTTCAATAAAACACATTTTATTTCTTATTAGAGAAATTCAATTTCACTTATTAATTTACTTCGTTACAATTTCACAACTCAATTAATAAAGAAACTTAATTTCACTTATTCAAGAAGTTCAATTTTACTTAATAAAGAATTCAATTTTATTTAATTATTAAATAATTCAATCTTATTTAATTATTAAATAATTTCAAACTTAATTATTTAAATAATTTCAAAACTTAATTCAATCGTTTCTCAAATTAAACAACGTTCTTTCATCAATTACATTGTTAATATTTTGTTTCATATTATTTAATATTAACATTTTCCTTTCATAAAATTCAAATTCCAACTTCATTTCAAAACCTTATTATTTATTCAAATAAAATCTTTATTTTATTTTTAAATCAAATTATTGACCAATCGGGTTTTATTTAATTCTCTATCCTAGGTCAAAGTTAAATTTGGGTACCTATCATTTCAACCCAATTCCAATTCAATTCAAAATCAAAGCATAGCAAAGGGAACTTGCAGTATGATAACTGGGATGGTGTCAAAGTAAATAAACAAGCAATAACAACAACCAATATCAATCCAATAATCAATTCAAATAATCCCGAAATAATCGTATTAATTCACATTGTTGTTTGTGCAAATTAATATAATTATTTCTAGAATCTACACTATCATTTCATGTAGATTAAAGATTATTCCACTAATATTAATATGGTACTTCATTTGATATCAATTATTAAATTTCATATTACATAAATTTTACAATCATACATCCAAAGGTTCAAGGTGTGCTTAACCAAATTCTACATGTCAAATAATTTAAACATTTAAAGGGGTCATATTATGCAAATGTCATCTAATCAAATTTAACACATATATCAATCTAACTATCCTACGTCGATTTCAATTTCAAATTATTTATCACTTTCAACATTAACAATTTAACGTCCAATGTTAACATCAAACAATCAATCATTTACCAACCAAACTGGATTATCATTGTATATATAACAGATATTGGTGTCAGATGTCACAGGTGAACTGATACAGGTAATAACATATGTATAACAGTGTACATAACTAACAGCAGCATATTTCAAATTGTCGTTTCAATTGAAATCAAATTTAATAAATAAAAGAACATTAATCGTGAGTGATTGCTCACCTTTCGAGGCTAGAGGTGATAGACGATGAAATTGAGTTACGAACCCAAGCACGAATTCTGAAGCAAAGCGAGATTGGCACGAATTCGACAAAGCTGATAGATACGCAATAGAATAAATCGAATCAGAACTAGGTTGATGCAGATAAAAAAAATCAAAGCAAAAGTATATTATATTATTATTTTTCTTAAACCCATATTCAATTTAAATTACATATTATTATGACATATCGACACATACATTTATAAAATCAAACACATGCCTTAATACCCAATAATATATACTTTGAAATCAACCGTAAAATATATAACAAATATATATAGCTGATAGTTCAAAATCTTAATGGGCTTTATTTCAACCTGTAATGTTACTAATATCTTTAGATGCAAATATCAACTGTAGACATAGGAACGTATTGAATATATACATATTATTCAATATAATACAAAAGTGAATAGAAAGAATATGGCATCTATATGCATACTTATTAAAAATGCAAACGTTAAGAATACTATATAAGTCATGAAAACACAGTACAGATAGGACAAGAGATCACGTAGCCTTAAAATTTGAAATATAAGTTTTGCCATGATATAACACATATATAAACATACTGTAAACATATATTTCATAAAATAAACAACTTTTATAAAATAAACCGAGATAAGCTATGTAAGCTGATATGCAACCATCTGGAACATTTATAACATATAATATTTCATTCATAAACATACTGTAACTTTTTTTATAAACATGACTTTGATACATATATATACTAATATAAAGTCTTTGTATTCGTATACCACAACAATAACCCATTATGAAAGTATGTAACTCACGCATACATGTATAAACGCCTTAACCCACAAATAGAATTACTTTAATAATATACAAATGTTATTATATAGGTGCACAATAAATATATATAAGTAAATAACTTTATAGTATAATTGAAACACACCAAACTACATAACATATTACACGTGAGAACCACACAACACACAAAATCTAAATAATATGAGCAGGTACGAACAGTAATTATGGTATATATAAGATAAAATATATACCCACCTAGATAAATGCACAAAGGAGGAGAGGGAAACTCGGCCGAGATGAAGGAGATCTAGGCGGAGGCGTTTGCAAAGGCGAGTGCGGATCGGTGTGATGTGGCTACCGATGTCAGGTGAGGAGGAGGAAGGTGGAGAGATGGGGTTAATGAAAGAGAGAGGGATGTTAGGCTAAAGCCGAAGGTGATGGGCTCAGATGTCTCGGCTACATGTGGTGCTTGCAGGGTTAGTGCGTGCTCGCGTGGTTGGCTATCGTGGGGATGGGTGGCGGAGTTCGGTGGCTTGGCTGGCGTTGGGCATGTCGAGGGGAACCGGAGTATGGAGGCTTTGGTGAGAGGTTGAGAGTTTCGGCCATGAGAGAATGGAACAGGAGAAAATAATATTTTTTGAGGAAAGAATGCAAACTATCAAATTTTATATTCCACTAACCAAAAGAAAGAAAGTATCAAATAAAAATAAATTGAACCCAGAGGATACAGAAAGTCACGTACAAATTCAGGGAATTATAAAAGCCAAGTGGCCATTGGCTTCCAACGGATAGATAGATAGATGGAAGGTCACAGGGAGACAAAAGATTCTAATGGTTACCGATACAAAAAATTGTTTATTGATTTCACGGCGTACCGGACCTCAAAATTTAGAAATAAATATACCGTGGTGATCAGCGCAACGAGACGATCAAAACGGTATACATATATCAGTGGTATGATTGAATTATAAAAATTCGAATTTTCCACCAGCGGAAAATGCAGCAAAAACGCAGAAAAATAAGGTCGACGGAGCTAAAGAAGTCCGAATTTGGAAAATCAAAAAATGACGTCTTGCTCAGAAAATGATTTAGAATTTTTCTATGTAAAAATATTTAGGTTTCGAAAACATTTTATTTTCATTACATTTTAACTGATTTAAACCGAAATGACGTGACTGAAATTTACTTTCATATTTTCTGACGAAACTTTACAATTTCCTACGTTTAAATAGACGCATTTTAAATATCGAATTTTCGTTGCGAAATTTTATTGTTTATTTTTATTTAACGAAAATTTCATTTAACTCAAAACGCACATTTCTTACGTTAAAATTATTATTTTGGCTTTTGTTATTGGTTACAACTATTTCATATTATTACATTACGTTTTTAATATGTATCACATTATCGGTCTTATCGAAATTGGTTTTGGATTTGTAACTTATATACAAAGAGATTTCCATTTAATAAATCGTAAAATTTTATTTCTATCGGATTTTTAATTAAAATTTTATTTAATTTAGTATTTTTAAAGCGTTAAAAATACAAGTCATTACAACTTATATTTTGTTTTATTTGATGATCTTCATTTAATTATGGAGTTGATTTTGTTTGTGATAAGGAGATAAAATTTTAGCCATGGCTATGATAGGGAGGTGAGAAAAAATGAAATAAAAGAATAGAATGAATGAAATGAATCAGCATATGTGTTAATTGAAAGAATGAAATGTTTCATTTCTTTCAATTGAAACTTCCTTAATTAATTCCTTTAATTCTCTCCCTCTACCCCTTCCACTTCAATGCATGGTCGACCCTGTATTAGCCATCATATGGCAACGAATTTCTACAAATCTATAATGTAGTTATCTGTTTTTAACTCGTTTAAAGTTACATTGATATTGTATATCGATGTTCGTAAATTTAACTTTTATAAATGCATTCAAATATTTAAAAGTAATTCCAAAACATCAAACTAGCTGAATAATAACTAATATTTCTAAAATATTAATAAATTTAATTAGTTTATAGTAGTTTATAAATTGATTAAATCGTGTAGTTTTTGAGAGAATTCATCATTACAGTTGTGCAACTCAAAGGTGTAAATATAGTCAAAGATTAATATCGAACAATCCGACTATAAATGTTCATACGTTACCTTAGCTTGTGGTGTGACAGTTTGACTAAATTCATCGCTTATACATCTTTTCAGTAAAATCCAATTTTTCTATTTTAAGCTGTATCCAGTAGTTATGATTATCTATATCGAATCTCTTTTTCAAACTATATCACTTTAGGACTTATTGAATTTGTTTTTTTTTTAAATTCCAATACCGTCTGCATTCAACTTGATTAGTCCAAACAAAAAGTCCTTGATTTAATAATAACATTCACTATTAACCATACTGCTCTAGCTATAGGCTTTCACTTTGAGTTGACTACATTTGATTATGATACAAACTTCATATAACCGAGGAGACGAATTATTTATTGAATGGTGTTTCACTTTCAATGCTTTAACTCAGACCCAACTACAGTTGCTTGATAAATTGTCATGTCATGATTTAACTATAATCAATATGGTGTATCTACATCGAAGTTACATAGCTGTAATGACCTTAATTTTGACTAACAATATTTAGGACATTTAATTAGATAAATTAAATGAAATAATGTAGATGGTTAAGGGATTGAGATTTGTAAATTAATAAAGGAGCCGTGCCTTAATGAATATATAAGCAAAAGATAATTAAAGATTAGTAAGTAGGAGGAATATGGTAAGGGCAAAATAGGAATGGACTTTGTTCTTATACCCTAAACACTCTTAATTTCTCATTCATTTCAACATTTACAAACAAAACCAAAACACTAGTAAACTTGGCCGGCCACCATTAAGAAGAATCAAAAGAAGATAAGCTAGGAAACAACTAGAAAACTTGAAGAAATTAATCAAAGGGAAAATCTCAACCTTCTTAACACCAAGCCAAGGTGAATAATTATCTTACATCTCATTTTTTATAAGGATTTCGGTTTCAAGGTTTGGCCCAAATTAATTTTGCAAATAATATGCAATGTTATGTTTATTTGAATGGAAATATATGCTTGTTGATGATTTATAGTGTTTCATATAGATTTTAGGATAAGTTTAGATTGGAAAACCTATAAATTGACATCCAAATAATTTGTTGTTTTTGATATATAGTCGAAAACATTATTTAGAAGTGGGTTTCAAGTTTCATAATTTTCCAAGTTATTATGGATTTATTATGAATTTTCTATGAAAGACAATAGTTGATATTGGGTTTAAATTATTTAAAGTAACTCTATAATGATTTTGGATCTGAAATTTAAATACGTTGGAAAACATAGTATAAGTGAATTATGGTAATTTTTGGGGAATTTTCCTAAGTATTTTATTATGGTTATAAAATATTTAAGTTAAGGGACTTATATGCTTATATGTTTTATTAAGGGGAAAGGGCTTATTTATTAAAATGTTTAAATTATATATTTTGAATTTGGTAGCCTTTTTTTGAAAAGAATTTTGATAAAGAGTGGGCAACCAATCATATTTTGACAAATTGAGCAAGTTAGGTAAAAAGAAATTACTTTAAAAGGGAATTAACTAGTTTTGTTCCGAATTACAACTTCCCCACTTCCTTAACTAGCTTCCGTCACCATACCCAGATAGCCTTTTGACCTATTTGAAACCAATATACATGGTATCAGGTGATTGGTATGTAGTGTATTGGAGAAAGGCAGAAGGAACGTTGGTGTCGAAGGTACGTTTCGAAGGGGTTGAAGTCATTCTAATAAGCTTTCGAATCCACTACATGTCTTTGCTTTTAAAGATGCTTTCGAAGGGGTGCTTTCAACCTGTCTTTGTTTTTAAAGGATTGCCTTTGTTTAGAAAAGAGCTTATGAATGAGTTGCCGCTTATTTATTTTCTAAAAGAAGCTTTCGAAAGGATAGCCGCCGTTGAACTTATTCATAACCCATGCTGCCGTATTCTTACCTTTCGAACTAATTAAGGCCGCTTTTCTTTATAGCTTTAAGCAATGTATTCGAAAGGGTGCTTTCACCTTTTACTTTGAAGCCTCCTTCTCAATGTTTTCAAAAGGGTTATATAGCTACTTTCAAATGGTTTTGGAGGCAATGGTTTCGAAAGAGTGGATTTTGAAACTATCCTCTTTCTTTTACTTGTGATTAATGCTTTTGAAAGTAATGTTTTTGGAAGAAATGCTTTCACCCCAGTTTTCTATGGCCCTATAGTTATATTATATATTAAACCCAAAGGTTTCGAAAGGAACGAGTTTAAATGGTTTCAAAGCAATGTTTCCACAAACCCTTACTTGAACCCAAATGCTTTCGAAAGGCATTCTATAAGTGTTTCGAAGGGGAGGTCCCCAATGTTTTTAAAAGGAATATTTTAAGTGTTTGAATGGAAGATTTCCAACGCTTTCGAAAAACAGGTTTAAATGGTTTTGAATGGGGATGTCTAAGGTTTAAAGAAATGATTTCGAAAGGCATATTTTCAATACATTCAAAAGGTATGTTTTGGCCTTTCGGCCTAGTGTTTTAATATTAAAGTAGTTAACTTATTTTGAAAGGGGTACTTTTAATGAATTCGAAAGGGATTGTTTAAGGTTTTAAACAAAGGTTCTGAAGGTATTATTTTGGCCTTGTAGCTTAAAGCTTTCTAAGTCAAAGAGGTTTTAACTTATTATGAAGGGATAGATAATCCCATTGATAAGATTTCATCAACATTGTTTTATGTAAAGCATATATCATGGCATAACTACTTTGAGTAAAGCAAAGAGTATGATTTCCTTGTTTTATAAAGTTATGATTTCAGGGGTAAATCATTTACAAAGATTGTTTACAAGGAAATGAAATTTGAATAGGTTAGTTAACCCTAAGTATATGATAGGAAATGAAATAAGAATAGGGTAGTTAACCCTAAGTTTATGACTCAGATATTAGAAGGCCAGATGAGACTCGTGTAGGGTCGTGCCTATAATTTAGCTAATAGCCCCTAGCTAAAATAAGTCCAAAATTCCAGTGTGTATGGCTTTGCCATATATGGAACTAAAATTATGTTACACACATAAAGGAATATACAAAGAAAAGATAGGTTATTGGTGAGCCCTCAAAACCATTAGGATCAGTTGACCTTAGAAGAAGATAGTTGAGGGCAGATAGCCCAGTATTGTGCCTAACTTAAGTTAGATTATTGATTATGTCTGGTAGGCCCGAGTCAGCCAATGGTTAATAGTTAGCCAAATAAAACTATAGTGTGGACAGATAGTCCATTGATTTCCTGATTATTATGCATACATGTATTTGTTATTATTGTTGTAATCAGTTTGATTACAGGACTTTGGTTTGCAAAGGATATGCTTTTAAAAGGGTATTAGTAAGGGGAAACCCGTTCTGTTAAGCGACGTGGTCTCACTTAATATCAGTAAATCGAGATGCAATAGTATTATTCACACCAGACTTTCTGTCTGACTCGAAGTTTATGTTTTCCCCTTACACTCTCAGGTGCTAAAAGTTAATCTGAGTAGATTTAGAGTTAAGGTCTTTTCAGGTTTAGTAGGTTAGAAGAATAAGCTTCCGAAGATGTGCAGGAGGCAAAGCTAGCCATGTAGGTGCTATTTAGTTTTTTTCCGTCATGATGTATTTATAACTGTTATGTCTATTTAGTACTCTGATCATCCAAGGGGGCATCTTCATTTGTCGCTCTTGGTGTAATTTGTAATAATTATATTTTATCAAAACCTGGAGATCGTGTTGGGATTATGTAATCGAATATGAAATATGGATTTGAAATGTAATTAGAAAAGTTGTTTTGGAAACATGTGTTGATTTTATTTCATATTCATGTGCTTTTGATATTATGGATACCATTAACATTATCGTATTTTGTCAACGGAAGTTAACACTAAGGATTACCGCAGCATCTGTAGCGCTTAGCTTTGGGCCTCAAGATAGGGGATGTTACAAGTTGGTATCAGAGCTTAGGTTTATGAAAACTTAAAAGAAAATTTAAACTTAAAATGGTTTTGAAAACATAATCCTAAGGAAGTAGAGAAAAGATTGGGATATGGGATAATGCTATAGTAACGTACTTGTATTTGCTATATATAAGTATACGCCTTATCTTTATTCTCCCATCTCTCTTAGGCTATTCTTCTGTATCTTACAAAGACTCAAATGCAGATTTAAGGAAGTAAGATATGGATTCTAGAAGTGAAAGAGTTAACATTGGTGGAGGAAGCACCACAACCATTGGGAATGCCAGACCAAACACTAGAAGGAATTCGGGTCGGGCACCAGCTGCTAATGTGGGTGCTGGAGTGCCGTAAGTTAATATGGGAGCTATGTATCAATTCTTCGTCAACCTGATGCAAGTTGGAGCTGCCTCGGGGTTAGTTGGAGGAAATGCAGGAGAAGGAAATCAGGAAGCTCCATTGGTCAATTACTATGCAGTTCTAAGTAGAGATTATGCCAGGCTTTGAGGAAAGCCGTTTATCGGGACTGAGGATGCAATTGAAGTGGAGAATTAATTGCTTCATTATGAGAGTATTTTTGCTGGTTTATGGTTTAATGATGAGCAAAAGAGGAGACTTGCTTCTAAACAGTTGCAAGGAGCAGCACTGCACTGGTGGAACAGTGCTACCGTGGGAGTTAGTGAAGAGACCATGACTTGGGGGGAATTCAGAAGGAGGTTTGAGGAAAGATTCATGTCGAAGATTGCTAAGTCAACTCTGCTCAAGAAGTTTACGGAGTTGGAGTAGGGAGACATGACAGTGCTTGAGTTAAAATGGTTTTGAAGTAATGTTTTCACAAACCCTTACTTGAACCCAAATGCTTTCGAAAGGTATGCTATAAGGGTGTAACAACCCGTATATTTTACGATTGTATATTTAAATATTTTATTTAAATATAGCATCGTTAGTCGGATTATAGTCCGAAAAGCTACTTTTTGCAAACAGTCGAATTAGGACTCGAGACCACTTCCATTGAGTTCAAAATGCCGTTTGCGACCTTTCTGAGTATAAACATCGATATGTTTGGAGTTGAGTGAATTTTGCTATTTTTCACTTAGGGCTTTGGGTTTGGGTTTCAGCCCAATAACCTAACATAAGACCCTAGCTCCACCCCCTCTTCTCTTCATCCACTTTCATTTCCTAATACCTTCAAGTTTTAGCAAGAATGGGGGAAGAGAAAAGGAAATAGAAATTCCTAAGCCCTAGTTTCTTTTACAAATCCAAGTGTTAGCTCCAAAATCAAAGAGAAGCTTAGGTGAGCATCCTCTTCATCTTCTCCAACTCATTCTCTCTTTAATTTTAGAAATTTCCTAAACCTAACTTAGGAAATGTTCTTCTTTTGAGCTTAGATTCAAGCTTCTTGGGTTAACATTGAAGAGTGATTGTTCTTGCCTTGCTCTATAGCTTCTCTCTTGTGTTTTTGGGTTTCAAGGTGAGTTTTTGAACTCACATCTTTGTCTATTTCTATCATTGTTGTTAGGTATGAATTCCTAACACCTATTCTTGTTCATTTGCTTTTGATTTGAATTGATTTGGTGAACATTTCAATTTTTGGTGTTTTGAAGTCAAAACTTTAAAAATCCTAGCTTTGATGTATGATCATGCTTTTGGTGGTGTATCGAAGAGCCTATAGGGCTGGGTTGTCGATTGGAAAAACCCCTAAAGCCCATTGCTCGTCCGATCGCGAATTGGGAGAGTTTGCTCTTCATTTTGATAGGCTGGAAAAAGCAGTTCCAGTGCCAGCCAGTCGACTGGCTGTAGAAATCGAAAGTTTCAGGTTTCTGGATCAATCGACTAGCCTCTGCAGTCAGTCGACTGACCTGCTTGTCTCAGCCCAAATTGTCTATTTGATGTGGATTTCCAATTTAGAACCGATTCGTGTTGATTCGATTTATTGTTATCATTTATTATTGACTTTGATAACTTCTTTTTCAGGTTTTTTTTATGAGAATATCCATTTTGATGGATTCAGTATCGATTTCTTTGGATTTGATTCACGTCTTCGTATGTGGATTTTGGTGATTGATTGTTTCTACAATCATTTCTATGCTTTGTCACTTTAAAATACAAAGGTTTCTATACTTGTAGTAAATATTCAAACTCTTTTACAAAGATGATTTCAACTCTATTTTTAATACAAAGCTCGTTTACAAAACTGTTTTCTAATCTATTAGTATATACAAACCTTTACCTCATTCATATGAGAAAATCTAATTAAACGGCTTAGCAAAACAAGTGGTATGAAACGCTTGCGTTTACTTCGTCGGTTAATTTTTGGACTTGTTCGATTGAAAATCTTGTGACAATTTTCGAGTGGAAATCTACAATTTGTTCGTAAATATTTAAGCCAGTGGTTATGGGACATGAAGCTAAACTCATTTATTTACTAGCTTAGTGTAATCGACACTTCTTATTGATCAATGGTGATCATTTTATGGTTTAGACTAGCGATGTGCGATGTCTCTTTGTCCGCGTGGGGGACTATACCCCGTTCTGTTGAGCTTCGTCTCATTTTTATAGGCTAGCGACCTATGCTTTTATTGGAGTTCGGTTCATCGGGCGTTCGCTGTACTACGTCGTTGTTCCGGAATATTTTTGTTTGGTTCATCGGGCGTAACGTTGTACTACGTCGATGTTCTGGATTATTTGAGTTTGGTTCCTCGGGCGTTCGCTGTACTACGTCGTCGCACCGGCTTTATGGTTAGCGACCATGGAATAGCGTTCCGTTTGTGATACACGTGTTGGTGAGTTTTCATGCTCCCATTTGTGATAGGCCTTCCCCCTTTTTGTGATTTCTGGATTTCTAGTTGATGATTTCTAGAATTTATGTTTCACCAATTTTGATGATAGGCATTGATAGGCTTTGTCAATATTTGTGTTTTGGTGAATAATTTAAAGAATGTGATTCTTTTTGGGTATTTGAGATTCGTGAGATATTGTATGATTTTGTTGTTGTTTAATGTATACTTGTCACAGTATGGCATTTTTGTTATCATACGATTTTGGTCATATCTCTTATCCTATCTCATTTTATATGATATTTATAGCTAGACTGATCCGTTTATTATTTTCTTCTTAAATAATACTCTGGTCAAACCGAGATATTTTAGGTGCTCCCGCTTGACTTCTTATCAGGGTTCGTCACCTAACTTTTGGGCTAACTACTTTAGCGTAGTAGTTTTTGTTAGTATACATTTGAGATACAGACTCCTTGATGTATACATATTCTTTTGTCTAGCACTTGTATCTATTCTTTTGTGATATTGTGGATCTTGTTTGACCACTACTCTGATTTACACTTCTATGTGTTATATTCATATCTGTTTCCGCCTTTGAGATATGAACGTCTGTGACTGATTTGTGTTATGTTTATTTCTATATTTGTTTCCGACGTCCACTTAGCCACTGTGTGGTAGCTTTGAGTTTGTATTGGTATGTCAGATTTCCTCTTGAAATGAAATGTAAGTTATACTATTTGACATATCGGTGCTCGCACAAAGCAATTACACAGATGGTCGCTCCTCAACAACCTTATTATTCGTGCTAGTTGACGGCATTACCCGATAATGTCCTTGGTTAGCATGAGTATATAGGTGGGGCGTCACAGCATGGTATCAGAGCCAAACTTCGGAACAATGTAGAATAATCTAGCAAGGATCATTTTCCTATGTCTTTCTTAGGAATCGTGCCATAGGATTTAGTTCGAGTCTTCGTACCGTTTTATCCTATTTTCTTTTGTGATGCCTTGTTTTATCAATCAAGTTTGTTTTATATTCATTATGAGAATAACCTTTTTTCTCTTCTTTCTTCCTTTCTTAGAAAAGAGAAATGGTTAGACCAGGCCGTCCCAGCACCGATCAGTCTAGTGCTACTCCTCAAGATGGAGTATTTATGTCAGCTCAACAACTTTTAGATCTTGTGAACAATGCCCAAGCTGCCGGACCCATTCCAGCGCCTACTCACCCTAAATCCGGGTTTGCACGCTTGTGCAGAGATTATACCGCTTTGGGTGGAAGGCCATTCAAGGGATCCGAAAACGTTATAGAATCCAAGCTTGGCTTAGATCATGCGATCACATCTTTTCTTGCATGAATCTTATTGATCTTCATCGAGTCCAAGTGGCTTCCAGCATGCTCCAAGAAAGAGCATTAGATTGGTATGAGCTTTTGGTTTCTGAGATTATCGAAGCGGATCTTACTTGGGAGCAATTCCGGGAAAGATTCGAATTGAAGTTTGTGCCGGAGGCTGAAAAAGTAACTTTAGCCAGACGCTTTATTGACCTTGTTCAAGGTGAATCTTCTATGGTAGATTATGTCGCATCTTTTGAATCTCTCTCTAAATATGGGTTCGAATATATTAATACCCCATTGAAGAAAAATCAGAAGTTCGTCTATGGTTTGAATAAGAACCTCAAAAAGCCTTTACTTCTGAAATTGGAGGTTTCTTTCGATCAGCTTGTAGATATCGCTCTTCGACTTGAAGAGACCGATAGAGAAAGTGATGTTGAAGTTGTGCGTGCCAAACAGAACTTCAACAATAACATGAAGTGGCCTATTAATTTCAAAGGCCCCAATCCCAACAAGAAAGGGAAGCAAGAAACTTCGGTAGCAAAGAATCCTACCACTAGTCGTGGACGATGCTACAATTGTGGTTCTACGGACCACTATGCGAAAGAGTGCCCAAAACCATTTTTTTGTCGTTATTGCAAAAGTTCGGGCCATCTTATATCTACATGTCCCATACTCCAAAGTAGGAGAGAGGGAGAGTTGAATGTCGTGCAGGCTCCTAATGACACTTCTCTTGGTCAAGGTATTTTCTATCCTTGATGGCACTATTTTATTTTGTGATCTTCCTATTTGATTTCTTTTGATACGGGTGCATCCCACTCTTTTATATTAAAAGAACTTGTTGATTCTTTTTCTTTTACTATTATGGGTTTGATGACTTCACTGAGAATTGCGAATCCGATTGGTGGATCCGCAACACTCAGTTTACTTTATAAAGATGTCGAGATTATTTTATGTGATTATTCTTTTTGAGCCGATTTACTTAGGCTTCAGAATTGATTTTTGAGAAAGGATTGGCTTAATCATTATGAAGCCCACATCCTATGTCCTGAGCGGACTATATATCTTCGACATTCTCAATCTGTTAAGCAGATTTCTTTTGTTCTTAATGATTTTGATTTCCAAATTTGGTGATATCATTTTATTCTTTAAACCTACATGATGTGGAGAATGTTGTTTCTCTCATTCATGTAGTTTGTGAATTTTCCAGTATTTTTGAGTTTGTCTTAGGATTACCACCTAAGCAATCTATTGTGTGGTGCTAAGGTCTTTACAACTCGACCTTGCTACTGGTTTTCACCAGCTACGAGTTACGGAGGGTAGCATTTCACTTACCGCATTCCGCACTCGTTATGGTTCTTGTGAGGTGTTCGTTACATCATTCGGTTTGACGAACCTTCTACCTTATTTCATCCATCTTATTAATTGAGTATTCGGCGAATATTTCGATGAGACCATCCTTGGATTCATTGATTTTGGATGAAAACAACAACTTAAAATTTTACAAATCTTTTTCATAAGATTTATTTATGAGTATAATTGGATTTTTGTTCTTAAAACAAGCAAAGAATATTCGTAAAGTTTTTAAGAGATGTTTTTATCATAAAGAAGATGATTTTGTGTTGTTTTGCCCATTGAGTGTTTTAAGAATTCTGGTCGATGCGCTTGATCAACGTTATCGATAGGAATTTTCTAAACGCTATGATGAGACAATCAGACACAGTAAATTGACTTAGAACAAGTAAATTTTTCTAGAAAGATGATTACATAAAGTTAATTGTAATTTTGAAAGTTTTAGCTCTTCGGGAAAGAGGATCATAAAAGAACTCTTTTCCGATACTCCTATTCTTGTGATTCCCAAAGGGAACCAAAACTTCACTGTTTGTACCGATGCTTGTCGTATTGGTTTGGGTGCCATTCTCTTGTAAAGGGAATGTGTTATCACATATGATTCTTGACAATTAAAGCTTGTCGAAACTAGATATGCCATTCATGATCTGGTGCTCGCGGCTATTGTTTTTGCTCTTTGAATTTGGTGTTGTTATCTTTTGGGAGAGAAATTTGTTCTCTACACCGATCATAAATCTCTGAAATAGTTATTTTCTCAAAAGGAACTTAATTTGAGTCAACAACGTTGGCTTGAGTCCCTTACATCTTATGATCTTGATATTCTTTGCACTCCGGAAAAGGGTAATCGTATTGCCGATGCCCTTAGCCGAAAGCAACAAGCAGTTGTTTCAATGATGATATCCGAATGGAATGATCTCGAGACTTTATCCACTTGTGAGATTCGAGATCGTGAATCCAATTTATGTTCATCTCTTGTTTTGTGTAGCCATGAGGCTCATCCTTCTCTTTTGGACCGTTCCTCTTTTGGCTAGACTCTATGTCAAAGAAATTGTTAAGTTACATAGAGTTCCTACTTCTATTGTTAGCGATCGTGATCCATTATTTTACTAGTGGATTTTTGTAAGGTCTTCAAAAGCTTTGGGAACAAAGCTTAATTTTTGCACCGCTTATTGCCCTCAATCCGATGGACAAATAGAGCATGTGAGTCAAATTCTTGAAGTTCTTCTTCGTGCATGTATTCTTGATTTTGGTGGAAGTTGGGAAGATCATATTTCTCTTGTTGAGTTTTCTTCCAATAATAGCTTCCAATCTTGTATTGGTATGGTACCTTTCGAGGCACTCTTCGAAAGGCCGTGCCGATCTCCTTTGTGTTGGCTTGAAGCCGATGAGAAGCTGGTTTTAGGTCTAGATTTTATTTGTTTTTCACCTATGATGGGAGTTGTGCGTTTCAGTTGATCGGGAAAATTAGCACCTCGATATATGGGTTCATTTCCCATCACCGAACGCATTGGTTCCGTGGCTTATCACCTTTTATTACCGGCTCAAAATTTTCTGCTATTCATGACGTTTTCCACGTCACTCATCTATGGAAATGCCTTAGAGATTCCGATTTTATTCTTGAGCCCGGTGTCGTTGAAGAAATTGAGGTTTCACCAGATTTGACTTATGAGCAACATCCTATTCGCATCATTGCTTCGGAGGTTGAGCGCCTTCGAAATAAAGATTTCCCTTTTTGTGAAAGTTCAATGGTTCTCAAATCCCAAGGATTGCTCTTGGGAATCCTGAGAATTCATCGAGCGAACATGTTCGGGCTTACTCTTTCGTGCTCTTTATGGTGAACTTCTTATTTCAAAATTTTCTTTTGTGTTGATATGCTTACATGGCTGTTACTCTTTATCTTCTCCTTAAGTATTGCGAGGACGCAATTTCTTTAAGGAGGGGAGTCTGTAACAACCCGCATATTTTACGATTGTATATTTAAATATTTTATTTAAATATAGCATCGTTAGTCGGATTATAGTCCGAAAAACTACTTTTTGCAAACAGTCGAATTAGGACTCGAGACCACTTTGAGTTCAAAATGTTGTTTGCGACCTTTTTGAGTATAAACATCGATATGTTTGGAGTTGAGTGAATTTTGCTATTTTTCACTTAGGGCTTTGGGTTTGGGTTTCAGCCTAATAACCTTACATAAGACCCTAGCTCCACCCCTTCTTCTCTTCATCCACTTTCATTTCCTAATACCTTCAAGTTTTAGCAAGAATGGGGGAAGAGAAAAGGAAATAGAAATTCCTAAGCCCTAGTTTCTTTTACAAATCCAAGTGTTAGCTCCAAAATCAAAGAGAAGCTTAGGTAAGCATCCTCTTCATCTTCTCCAACTCATTCTCTCTTTAATTTTAGAAATTTCCTAAACCTAACTTAGGAAATGTTCTTCTTTTGAGCTTAGATTCAAGCTTCTTGGGTTAACATTGAAGAGTGATTGTTCTTGCCTTGCTCTATAGCTTCTCTCTTGTGTTTTTGGGTTTCAAGGTGAGTTTTTGAACTCACATCTTTGTCTATTTCTATCATTGTTGTTAGGTATGAATTCCTAACCCCTATTCTTGTTCATTTGCTTTTGATTTGAATTGATTTGGTGAACATTTCAATTTTTGGTGTTTTGAAGTCAAAACTTTAAAAATCCTAGCTTTGATGTATGATCATGCTTTTGGTGGTGTATCGAAGAGCCTATAGGGCTGGGTTGTCGATTGGCAAAAACCCCTAAAACCCATTGCTTGTCCGATCGCGAATTGGTAGAGTTTGCTCTTCATTTTGATAGGCTGGAAAAAACAGTTCCAGTGCCAGCCAGTCGACTGGCCTCTGCAGTCAGTAGACTGACTACAGAAACCGAAAGTTTAAGGTTTCTGGATCAGTCGACTGGCATCTGTAGTCAGTCGACTGACTTGCTTGTCTCAGCCCAATTTGTCTATTTGATGTGGATTTCCAATTTAGAACTGATTCGTGTTGATTCGATTTATTGTTATCATTTATTATTGACTTTGATGACTTCTTTTTCGGGATTTTTTGTGAGAATATCCATTTTGATGGATTCGGTATCGATTTCTTTGGATTTGATTCACGTCTTCGTATGTGGATTTTGGTGATTGATTGTTTCTACAATCATTTCTATGCTTTGTCACTTTAAAATACAAAGGTTTCTATACTAGTAGTAAATATTCAAACTCTTTTACAAAGATGATTTCAACTCTATTTTTAATACAAAGCTCGTTTATAAAACCGTTTTCTAATCTATTAGTATATACAAACCTTTACCTCATTCGTATGAGAAAATCTAATTAAACGGCTTAGCAAAACAAGTGGTATGAAACGCTTGCGTTTACTTCGTCGGTTAATTTTTGGACTTGTTCGATTGAAAATCTTGTGACAATTTTCGAGTGGAAATCTACAATTTGTTCGTAAATATTTAAGTTAAGCCAATGATTATGGGACATGAAGCTAAACTCATTTATTTACTAGCTTAGTGTAATCGACACTTCTTATTGATCAATGGTGATCATTTTATGGTTTAGACTAGCGATGTGCGATGTCTCTTTGTCCGGGTGGGGGACTATACCCCGTTCTGTTGAGCTTCATCTCATTTTTATATGCTATCGACCTATGCTTTTATTGGAGTTCGGTTCATCGGGCGTTCGCTGTACTACGTCGTTGTTCCGGAATATTTGTGTTTGGTTCATCGGGCGTAACATTGTACTACATCGATGTTCTGGATTATTTGAGTTTGGATCCTCGGGTGTTCGTTGTACTACGTCGTGGCAACGGCTTTGTGGTTAGCGACCATGGAATAGCGTTCCGTTTGTGATACACGTGTTGGTGAGTTTTCATGCTCCCGTTTGTGATAGGCCTTCCCCCTTTTTGTGATTTCTAGATTTCTAGTTGATGATTTCTAGAATTTATGTTTTACCAATTTTGATGATAGGCATTGATAGGCTTTGTCAATATTTGTGTTTTGGTGAATAATTTAAAGAATGTGATTCTTTTTGGGTATTTGAGATTCGTGAGATATTGTATGATTTTGTTGTTGTTTAATGTATACTTGTAACAGTATGGCATTTTTGTTATCATACGATTTTGGTCATATCTCTTATCATATCTCATTTTATATGATATTTATAGCTAGATTGATCCGTTTATTATTTTCTTCTTAAATAATACTCGGGTCAGACCGAGATATTTCAGGTGCTCCCGCTTGACTTCTTATCACGGTTCGTCACTTGACTTTTGGGCTAACTACTTTAGCGTAGTAGTTTTTGTTAGTATACATTTGAGATACAGACTCCTTGATGTATACATATTCTTTTGTCTAGCACTTGTATCTATTCTTTTGTGATATTGTGGATCTTGTTTGACCACTACTCTGATTTACACTTCTATGTGTTATATTCATATCTGTTTCCGCCTTTGAGATATGAACGTCTGTGACTGATTTGTGTTATGTTTATTTCTATATTTGTTTCCAAGGTCCACTTAGCCACTATGTGGTAGCTTTGAGTTTGTATTGGTATGTCGGATTTCCTCTTGAAATGAAATGTAAGTTATACTATCTGACATATCGGTGCTCGCACAAAGCAATTACACAGATGGTCGCTCCTCAACAGCCTTATTCTTCGTGCTAGTTGACGGCATTACCCAGTAGTGTCCTTGGCTAGCGTGAGTATAGAGGTGGGGCATCAAAAAGGGTTTCGAAGGGGAGGTCCCCAATGTTTTCGAAAGGAATATTTTAAGTGTTTGAATGAAATATTTCCAACGCTTTCAAAAAACAGGCTTAAATGGTTGATGTCTAAGGTTTAAAGAAAGGATTTCAAAAGGCATATTTTCAATACATTAGAAAGTTATGTTTTGGCCTTTCGGCCTAGTGTTTCAAGGTTAAAGTAAACTTATTTTGAAAGGGGTACTTTCAATGAATTTTGAAAGGGGTTGTTTAAGGGTTTGAATAAAGGTTTCGAAGGTATTGTTTTGACATTGTAGCCTAAAGCTTTCTAAGTTAAAAAGAAGTTTTAACTTATTATAAAGGGATAGATAATCCCATTGATAAGATTTCATTAACATTGTTTTGTGTAAAACATATATCATGGCATAAGTACTTTGACTAAAGAAAAGAGTATGATTTCCTTATTTTATAAAGTTATTATTTTAGGGGTAAATCATTTACAAAGATTGTTTACAAGGAAATGAAAGTTGAATAGGGTAATAAACCCAAAGTATATGACAGGAAATGAAATATGAATCGGGTAGTTAACCCTAAGATTATGGCTCAGATATTAGAAGGACAGATGAGACTGGTGTAGGGTCGCGTCCTATAATTTAGCTAATAGCCTCTAGCTAAAATAAGTCCAAAATTCTAGTGTGTAGGGCTTTGTCATAGATGGGACTAAAATAATTTTATACACAAAAGGGAATATACCGAGAAAAGATAGGTTATTGGTGAGCCTGCAAAACCATTAGGATCAGTTGACTTTAGAAGAAGATAGTTGAGTGCTAAAGAAGATAGTTGAGGGCAAATAGCCCAGTATTGTGTCTAACTGAAGTTATATTATCGATTGTGTCTGGTAGGCCCGAGTCAGCCAATGGTTATTAGTTAGCCAGATAAACTATACCGTTGATAGATAGTCCATTGATTTCCTGATTATTATGCATATATGTATTTGCTATTATTGATATAATCAGTTTGATTGCAGGACTTTGGTTTGCAAAAGATATGCTTTTAAAAGGGTATTAGTGAGGGGAAACCCATTCCACTAAGGGCGTGGTCTCACTTAATATCAGTAAATCGAGATGTAATAGTATTATTCACACCAGCTTTCTATCTAGCTCGAATTTTATGTTTTCCCCTTAAACTCTCAGGTGCTCAAAATAATTTGAGTAGATTGAGAGTTAAAGTCTTTTCAGGTTTAGTAGGTTGGACAAATAAGCTTCCGAGGATGTGCAGGAGGCAAAGCTAGCCATATAGGAGCTATTTAGTATTATTTCCGCTGCGATGTATTTATGACTGATATGTCTATTTAGTACTCTGATCATCCAAGGGGCATCTTCATATGTCGCTCTTAGCGTAATTTGTAATAATTATATTTGATCAAAACCTGGGAGTCGTGTTGGGATTATGTAACTGAATATGAAATATGGATTTGAAATGTAATCAGAAAAGTTGTTTTGGAAACCCCTGTTGATTTTATTTCATATTCACGTGCTTCTGATATTATGGTTACCATCAACGTTACCGTATTTTGTCACCGGAAGTTAATACTATGGATGACTGCAGTATCTGTAGCACTTAGCTTCGGGCCTCAAGATAGGGGATGTTACAACGGTAGTCTTAAGTCGAGGGAATCGTGTAACAATGTCACTTCGAGATCTTATATTTGACCTTAGTTATTAACCAATAGGAAACTCTTGAGTGAATCTTTAAATAATTATCCAATAATTATCAGTATGTAACCTCTTGGTATCCCAATAGCCATGAGTAATATATTGCCCAATATTTGGAAAGCGTTACGTACTCTAGTCTCAACGGATGTATCGATATCCTATCTCAAAACATCTTGACTAGGAATATTTAAAATAACATATTATTTTACATAGTGATAATTTTTTCATGGTTACAACTCTTTGTAACAATTATCATAAAACATATTATTTCAGGATTTTAGACTTATGTACTTTAAATTGATTAATTAATTATATCATAATATAATAAAGTATATTTTATAAATCAAACACCTTTATTATGAACGAAATTGGTTATTGAGTTAAATATATGTAACAAATTACATAATTGCCTTTAGGGCATACCTCTAACGTTATCAATCTCCCACTTGCACTTGGGGTCAATTATGGAATATTTTTCCGAACTCCTTCGATCAATTTTCTTAAAAGCTAGTCGGGCCGGTCCCTTAGTGAACGGATATGTTATATTATTTTAATTATCTACTATGTCAATTAACTTTCTCTGATGCTGATAAACTGCTTTGTCATGTGGATCCCTTTGGAGTATGTTTTCGACTTCCTGTGAGCTTTAGGTTCTTTTACGAACTATACCACAACCTTATTATCATATAACAATGTCATGGAATTCTCAACAATTGGAATTACCCCTTACTTAATTATAAATTTATGCATTTGTTTATACTTCTTTGTGCTATTCAAGGTGATTTACTTAGCTTTGGTTGAATCAACCACTAGTAATTATTTGGAACATTTCCAACTTAAAGTTCTTACGATTGAATATGAATTTAGGATTGACAAACCATACTCAATATCACTTATGAAGTTTGATTCTATGCACTCCTTCATAAGGAGTTCATTGTTTCTATAACCATTCTCTATTATTTCATAAATACTCGAGGACACTCTAAATTATTATTTAGTGATCTTGATTCGGATGTGCTACTTTCTTTATGTATCAACAACATAAGCGAAATGAGATATTGTAGATAGCACGACATTCACAATAATTCTCATTGCCAATGCATAAGGAATCCACCTTACATGCTCCACATCAAACATTTTGATATGGTTTCTATGTATGTCATTTAGGACATTACCAACATCCTTTTATACTGATTATAAAAGATGTCCTTTCAAATCGAATATCGAGCACTAAACAACCAAAGTACAATGATTTTAACATGAGTACGTCATTTTCAATCATAAGTTTGTTGTTAACTTATAGATTTCAGAAATATTTTAATCTTTTTATAGTTCTTTCTAGCAGACACATGCTTCCTCTACATTTTGACTAAAATTTAAACTATTTGTTTTTCGGTTAAAATATTTGCTCAACTGTAGAGCTTGTTGAACAATATTTTTGTATCAATTCTTGGATCCTATCCAATAACCCATAAACTCAGAATTGCTCCTACGGACTTCGAGACACTTTGGTTAATAGGTGCAAACAACATATTCTAAGTCATTATTTAGAATTTTTATTTCAACATGCATATACCAAAACTTAAAATCATATTAAGAAATTTGTGAGTAAACTCCAAGTTGACTTAAGTACGTTGAATGACAAATATGTTACATTAATTTTAACAATTGAAATTTATGATGTTATTCTATCAATATTTCTTACCATATTCCAAATATATTAGTCTTCTTCTCAAAGACACTTTTGCGGCCAATGGATCGTATCCCTTTGGGTACAACTATTAAAATCATATTTTGATAATGTACTTGGAATTCATTTCGAACTTGTGCATCATGCCATATGGCAGAGTCAATACTCTTAATGGCTTATTGACAATCGAGAAAATTCTTTTCTCGACATAGTAAGAAAATCATAGTTTCTTTTAAATGTGCGAGAGTTCTCATTAGACATTCTAACTAATTATATCTATTTATGCTTAGTCAATTTCATTTCATCCTTTATAATTAGTTTTATCTTTGGATCATATCCAAATACATTTTATTACCAATGATTTCTAGAAGAAATTAATTCACCATGAATTTGGTATTTCTTGAAACAACAATTGTTTCTCAATGCAATAGAATATGTATTCATAAATATTTTATCAATTTCCTATACATATGTACAAAACTGATTTGATTTTTAAATTTGTGAAACCTATGTTCATAACATAAATGAGTCAATCGATATTAATTGGTCATAAGCTCATTTGGAGCGGTTCACACAAGATCCCTCATAAACAAGTATTATATGTAGTCTCTCGACTCATATAACCTGTCAACTCCTTGACATAGGAGATGTAAGGATTGTTTCATCAACACTTATCTTTTACAGTCTTTGTTTTAGATGAAATTAAATTTAGGGATGGTTTGGCTAAAGTTCGTATTAAGTTTCAAAATACACCAAACATCCTTGCCAAAAAAGTATGTAAATTAGGTCCCTAGAATTAAGTTACTGAATAATTGCATACATTTATGCAATTATTCAGTTGATAATTGCAGACATTTATGCAGTTATATCCAAAAATTGCAGACTTTTCCGCAATTATTCACTTAAAAATTACGGAAATTTCCTTAATTATTCACCAAAAAATTGTGGACATTTCCGCAAAATTTTCAAAATATTATGGAAATTTTCGTAATTATATACCAAAAAAATTGCGTAAATTTCCGCAATTATTCACTGAATAATTGCATAAATATATGCAATTATTTAGTAACTTAATTCTAAGGACCTAATTTACAACCTTTTTTTGGGGAGAAGTTTTCGTGTATTAAGTTTGATTTTAAGGACCTGAGCCTAATATTCACTTAAATTTAACCTAAGTACTTATTCTTAAGTATACGTCCGTATAGATAGAAATTAACTCATCATCACCCATCATCATTCATACTTTGTCCAATAAAGTTTTATTACTCATTAAAGACACATCATTATGTATCATGGAGAGAAGTGACTTTTAAGATTGAATCTTATTCATTTTTAAGTACATTTGGACCTCCTATCCAATACACTCACCTATTCGATCAAATCGAATTATTTTCTTTTCATTTCTTTTGCAAGCCATGTTGTTTACTTCCATTTTATGTTCTATGAACTTATCATAAACTTGCTAGATGTGTATCAAATACACATGCTCATGTTTGCGATAATTCATCGGTGAATTTAATGAAGTATGTGGATCTGTTTTGGTATCATTAGACTTACAATTGTTTACATCTATATGTATCAATCTGAAAAGTTCATCAACTCTTTTGTCGCTCTCACTGAATATGTACTTCGCTCTTAATCGCTTAAATACAATTTACCGGTATCGTATGATTTACAATCACATATTAAAGAATTATTTCTCAAAACCGTGGTTTAGTCCATAGTGCTAAAATAATTATAAATTTTTTGATAGTTTTGAATTCTATGAGGCATCACCCTTTGTTATAAATAGTATTATTATAAATTTATTTTAAAGCGAATATTCATGATATTCATATCAAGATAAAACTACGTCTATTTTTGGTCAATATAAAAACAGTTATTATTTCATAAATAATATTTGGTATATTTATGAAAATAATTTTTCATAACTTAATGTGTCTACTAGGAAGTGTTATGTGGTATGCTCCCAATATTTCCACCGTTTCTATAATAGCATATGAAAAATGAAGTTCCATTCAAGCACTTATTACAGAATTTTATTTCATACATTTACAGTCAAGGGTTTCAGATCAACTATTTTGAACTTGAAGAAGTAACTTTTAAAAAATACATTCTCTATATCAAAACACATTTGGAATAGAAATCATATTTCTCATTCCACATCAAGTATCTTTTAGTATTTTATACAATTCTCGCCTTCAATATCTCTTCGTGAAGAAAATGTGACCATTCACTCTTCTTATCCTAATTAATCCTAAATTACAACCATTCTTGTACATTCACTATCCCTTTTTGAAATTGTCAAACAATTCAAAGGAAACTCTTGCTACATGACCGCATCGAACTCTTTACAAAAATGCATTTGGTCATTCTTAACATTTTAGGATGTTAAATATGCCACACCTTATGTAAACCGATTAACTTGACATTTCAATGATCAAATTCTTAGGTCCATCATGTAGCTCTTGGTTTGGTGCTACATGTAACACAAAAATACCATTATTGTATTCAATATTATTGAATATACGATCTCACATTATTGTTTACTTGCTTATTTCGAATGAACTAATTTCATTGAATTTTCATTTATTATAAATCGCGACTGTTTACCACATAACATTTATATGTGATCAGTATGGATCAAATATCCATATTCTTATATTGCTTAGGAATTCAAATTTCATACGAGAAAATACACGGTCTCGAGCAAATAAACTTCTAAGTAACCAAGGTACGAATGGATTTTGTAGTTTTATAATTTGGCTCTTGCATGGGTTTAGAAGTAACAACATGCTAAAAGATTTGTTGTTAAGTATATTTTATATTTCTATGTCAATCTTAATTTAGTTCAACTTTATTATTTAACTAATAAACATTTATATTTTATTGATTGCATAAATTTATTAAAGTAGATTATTTTAACTTATACAATATATATTTTACAATATTATAAATGTTAAATTTATTCATGTCATTTGTCTAATAAGGATACCATTAAATTTTTATGTTTCTCAGAACCCTAATAGAATGCATAGAAATCCATCGATTTCTCTACTAGGAATTAAGACTCACTTGCCTTGGGATTCTAGCCTTGAGGATGATCAATAAATAATATGCCCGCAAGCGATGGACAATACTTTATCGACTACATCATATACAACTCATAACCCATGGTATTTGTCCTAATCTCATCTCAACCTTGAGGAAGATAAATAAATCAAGTGAGATTATTCATCCGTACCAACTATTTCGCAATGACCTAAGTATAATGCACGTACCTTGAGGAATATCAACAAATACGTGCATGTATCTTTCCTTGTCTATTCAATATATTAATAGTATTACACATAACATCCCTGGCTTGTGAAATATCAACAGTATGCAAGTAATTTGTTAATATATAAATGGCATATAGCAACTATATATATTAAGGATTCATAATCTTCAATATATATACATTGAGTGATATCGATTTAGGGAATAATGTATTTCTAATGAAATACCGCCGTGATTTAAGTATCGGATACAACTGAAATCCCAATATAAGTATAATGTGCATGTGCTTGTTCCTTAAATCTAAGTTGGGTTTCTTACCGTTCCACTTAAGATTATGCATTCGTATTATACAAGTTTATTTAATTTATAACTATTAATAATTTAATTACCTTATATAATATTCCTTTATATATCATTAATTAAATTATATTTAATTATTTTAAGTCTTATTAATTTAATTAACAAACTAAATAAATTATTTTAAATTTAATTTATTCATCTTAAACAATTCAAGATGAAAGTTGACTATAACATTTATACTTTTATGTACATATATCTATTTACTAATTAATTTTTAATATATTTTTATCAAATAAAAAATCATTTAATTAAATTATTTCTTAATAAATTTGAAAATTTGATATTTTATATACCTTAAACATTTCAAGATATATATATATATATATCTTTGTGTGAGTGTGCATGCATATATATGTATATGTTTACTTTAATTAATTAACTTTTAATCAATTATTAATTTAATTAATACAATCAATTAAATTATTAAATAGTTTTTCAAGAATATTAATTTTTTTTCAAAAAATTTTGAAAAGTAGTTTACGACTTTTATAAAATTTATTTTATATTTCAAATTTCACTTTTAAATTCAATGTATATTTTGAAATTTCAAATTGGATTTTGAAAATTGGCCTAAGGCCCAAATTAGTTTGATCTTCTATAGTGGGGATAACCTTTGGGCTTACCTTATCCTTCGGGCTAGGTAGTAGCTAGATAGAGTAGAGTATTCGATTACCCAAACCCAACCTTGGACACTACCTTTCGAAACACTCTACTAAATGAGTAGGCTTCAACATGTTAGCCCTAATATTGCTAATTTAGGCCGCATAGACCATTATGGCTCTGATACCATTGATGGAACTGAGCTAGTTAGAAGTGAGATAAATTAGTGAATTTAAAAAAAAGCCATTTTGGATCTTTGTGGGGCCTATGAAGTCTAATTGATTTTAGATCAAATCTAAAATTTATTTACAATCTTATTTTATTCAATTTGTTCAAAAGGGAGTTTAATTTAATTTAAATTAAATATATAATGAGCGTATCAAACACACTCATATGTATATAGTGCACATACAACATACAAACAGTGTACATGATTAATGTATAAGTCTGTAGGTGCTTGGATTTACACCGCAATAGACGCATTCACCCTTATATATGTTTTTGTGTCCTTAATTTTATTTTGAAACTATACAAAATAATAATTATACACACACATACACACATATACATCCATACATACATTGTTAATTTATTATTATATATAGCATCTCATAAAATATTTTAACTATGTAACAGTAGTTTACATATCTTTATAGTATGATAATTAATGAGGTTAAGTAGGCATTTCAGAAGTAGAAAAGGTGGAGCTCATTTAACAAAAGTTTATATATCTTTGATAATTAATGAGTTTAAGTAGACATTTAAGTAGAGAAAAGATGGAGGTCCTTTTTTGTTCCTTTACCCATCCTTTGTTTTCCTTTCCAGATCACATTTGAACAATCAAGCCATTATTAATATTAAAATATAGTTATGACTAATTTTATGTGTTTTGATATTTTAAATTAACATTTTGAAATCTAGCTTTGACTTAAGATGAATTGAAATTAGATCTGTGTTTTGAACAAATTTTATTTTAACATCGAATTAGAACACTAGTTTTGTAACAACCCGCATATTTTACAATTTTATATTTAAATATTTTATTTAAATATAGCGTCGTTAAATGGATTAAAGTCCGAAAAGATACTTTTTGCAAACGGTTGAATTAGGACTCGAGACCACTTCCATTGAGTCCAAAATGGCGTTTGCGACTTTTTTTAGTATAAGCTTCGATATGTTTGGAGTAAGTTGAATTTTGCTATTTTCTGTTGGGCTTTTGGGTTTGGGATTCAGCCCACTAACCCTACTTATTACTCTAACTCTTTAACTCTTCATCCATTCACTCTCCAAACACTTTACCTTGGCTGAAAATGGGGGAAGAGAAAAAGAATTAGAAATTGCCAAACCCTAGTTTCTTTTGCAAACTCCATTTCTTGCTCCAAAAATCAAGGTGAAGCTTAGGTAAGCCTTCTTTCCACCTTCTCCATCTCAATCTCTCTTCGATTTATGAAATGTTCTAAACCCTAACTTAGGAAATGTTTTCTTTTGAGCTTAGATTGAAGCTCCTTGGGTTGAAATTGAAGAGAGATTGTGCTAGCCTTGCGTTTGAGCTTCTTATCTTTGTTTTTGAGTTAAAAAGGTGAGTTTTGAACTCACATCTACTTCTCTTGATATCATTGATGTTAGGTATGAATTCCTAACACTTATTCATGATCATTTGCTTTTGATTTGAATTGATTTGGTGAACATCTCAATTTTTGGTGTTTTGGAGTCAAAAACTCTAAAAATCATAGCTTTGATGTTTGATCATGCTTTTAGTGGTGTATTGGAGAGCCAATAGGACTGGGTTGTCGATTTGCATAAACCCTTAGCGCCCCTTTGCTCATCCGATCGCAAATTGGAAGAGTTTGCTCTTCATTTGAATAGGCTGAAAAACAGCCCCAGTGCAAGTCAGTCGACTGGCCCCCTGCAGTCAGTCGACTGGCTATAGAAAATGAGCGTTTCTGGGACTGTCTGCAGAAACTGGAAGTCTCTATTTTTTGCAGTCAGTCGACTGACTGTAGGAAATGAAACTTCCGGGTTTCTGGATCAGTCGACTGGCCTCTGCAGTCAGTCGACTGATTGCAGGAAATGAAACTTCCGGGTTTCTGGATCAGTCGACTAGCCTCTGTAGTCAGTCGACTGACCTGCTTGTTTTTTCCTATTTTTTCCTATTTTGCTTAGTTTCCAATTACAATCGATTCGTGTCGATTCCAATTAGTTGTTATTGCATATTTGACTTTGATGATTCCTTTTTGATTTTGTACACGGGTTTTTATAAAATGATCTCTTTAAATTGTATTAAAAGCTCGTTTCTCCAATTTATAATTTCTATTTAAAACACACACACACAATTTTGCACTTCGAGCGAAGAGGGAGGAGAATTAAATGATTAGATAAAACACGTGCTATGAACACGTGCGTTCATCTTTTCAGTTAATTCCTAATCTATTCGTTTGACCGTTTTGACCTTTGGATCTGGTTTACCGATGAGATGAGGTGAACTTTGTACTGCTTTGAGTGTGAAATTGAATAACGGTTAGTAAACCGTTTAGTGCAAACGTGTGGTATGGGACTCACGTTAAAGTTTTCCGGGTTCCTTTCTGAGAGTTGTGACACATTCCGCCGGACAGTGGTGTCCAGTACCGCCACTACGGTTTGTTGCCTTTGGGCGTTGCCTCTGGGCGTGTGACTTTGTCTATGTGGACAATTGCTCCTATGTGGGAGTAGAGTCTTCGTGCGTATCACCTCTAGGCGTGTGACTTTGTCTATGTGGACAATTGCTCCTATGTGGGAGTAGAGTCTTCGTGCATATCTCCTCTGGGTGTGTGACTTTGTCTATATGGACAATTGCTCCTATGTGGGAGTAGAGTCTTCGTGCATATCGCCTCTGGGTGTGTGGCTTTGTCTATGTGGACAATTGCTCCTATGTGGGAGTAGAGTCTTTGTGCGTATTGCCTTCGGGCGTATGGATCCTTGTTATACAGTACTGAGCTCGAGCATCTTTTGTTTCTTTGACAATTATATTTCCCTAGTGTATCGCTTTCGGGGTAGGTTCTTTGAACCACACGATATATAGCAATTGCCTTGTGGAAACTTGTGTTACCTTTATTGGTATTTGTCATTTGCCTTTTTGGCTTGTTTTGGGATATGTATGTCCTTTGTTATTTGAGTTGCCAATGATACGAGGCTTGTTATGATTCATCTTATGTTAGATGATTTGATTATCTCCTTTGGAGATTATTGTGGTGCTTTATGATCTTGTATGTTCATTATCATTTAGTTTGTCTAACTGATTTGTTTAGCTAGACTGACCCGTGTATTTTATACTCGGGTCAGACCGAGATGTTTCAGGTTATGTACATTGGACTTAGCCTATTTTGCTTCCGCATGGACTATTCCGCTAGCTCCTTTTTGTTATAGCTTTTTGTGTAGTCCTTTCTGACTGTAACTCTGATATGTACTCAATTGACTCGTCTGTATATTGTGGTTTGCTTTACCACTTGACATGTCTCATTTTGTAAACTCTGTGATGTATCTATATATGTGAAGTGATGATCTACTGTTCTGTGATGTGTATTACATTTGAGTTGTCATATTTATTCTGATAGATCCTTCAGCCACCTATGGCTTGGTATTAAGTATTTATTGGATATGTCGATCCATTTAAGTAAGAAGTAGCATTTGTCGGCGTATTCAATAGATAATTAAGACAAGGTTATAGATGGTCGCTCCTATCCAGCTCTATTCTCCGCATTAGCAGATGGTGTTACCTTGTAATACTCTTTGCCAATGTGGGTCTCGGAGTGGGGCGTTACAAGTTTAAAGAAATTGTTCAAACTTTAGTTAACTTGAAAATTTTAACCTCTAACCTCTATAAACATTGTTTTAAATGAATACCTTTTAAAACAAATTCAATTGATATTGTGATGATATTTTCATAGATTTATATTAAAATATCAATCATAACACTTGTTTAAGGTAATTGTTTAAACTTTATATAACTTGTTAATAAATTAAACTTTTAACCTTTAACTTTTGTAACCATTATTTTGAATGATTACCTTTTAAAAATTCAATTGATATTGAAAAAAAGTTTTTCCTGTTTGAAACTTTTAAAACAAATTCAATTGGTTTTATAAAAAAATTGTTTTCATGTTTCCATATCTTTTTTTCGTTTTTAATTTGAATAATTCGAATATACAAGTTGAATCAGACAACACGTTAATTTGTTATAATATATGTAAAATCCAATCTACATAATGAAATTATGTATATATAAATGATAATATAATTAGAAGATTACCTAAAGAGGTAGCTTAAAAATTGCACCTTGAATGAAGAATAACTCCTCAAATCTCTAAGATCCACACACGGTCCATATAAGAGATGGGTGAACCATTTATGTTTTGTTTTACTTGATGGTTTTTGTTTAATTTTATGGTTGATTTTGTTTGGGATAAGGGGATAAAATTTCTTCCACACTATTAAAGGAAGGAGAGAAAAAAATAAATGAAAAGAATATAATGAATGAAATTAGTATGTGGATTGGTTTTAATTGAAAGACTGAAACATTTCCTTTGTTTCAGTTGAAACTTCCCTAGTTAAGTCCTTTAATTCTCTCTCTATCCATCCCTTTCACTTCAATGCATAGCCGGCCCTTTAGTAGCCATCATATGCTACAAATTTTCCCAAATCTCTAATGCAATTATCTTTTATTTAACCCGTTTAAAGCTACATCGAATTGTATATTGATGCATGCAAACATAACTTTTATAAATGTATTCAGATAATTACAAGCAACTCTAAAGCATCAAATAAATTAAATAATAATTGATATTTCTTAATTATAAATTAATTTTATTAATTTACAACATTTAATAAATTAATTAAATCGTGTGGATTTAGGGAAATTCATCATTACAGTTGTATGACTTAAAGGTGTAAATTCAGTCAATAGTTAATTTTGAATAATTCGAATATTGATGTTCACATGTCACCTTTCTAGTGGTGTGACATTTTGGCTAAAATATTTTGGTTACATGTTTTTTTGGTAAAATCCAGCTTTACTATTTTAAGTGGTAACCACTGGTAATGATTATTTATACCAATTCTCTTCGTCGAAACTATATCACCTTAGAACTTATGGAATTTGGTTATGATCAAAATTCCAATATCCTCCACATGTCCAAACACAAAATATTTGGTTCAATAATAACATTCATTATTGACCATACTAATATAGCTAGAGACTTAGACTTTCGGTTGACTGCAGTTGTTCGTGATACTAACCTTTTATGACCGAGGAGACGAATTCTCTATTGAATGGTGCTTCATTTCTAATGCTTCGACTTAGACCTAACTATAGTTGCTCGATGGATCACCATGCCATGATTTAACTATAATCAAAATGGAGTATCTACATTGAAGTTCCATGGTATTTCAATTCGGTCAGACCGTGTAACATTGTCAATTTGAGATATCCTGTTTGATCCTAGATATAATTAACCAACATGAAAATTTTGAGTGAGTCATTTCATAGTTATCCAATAACTATTAGTACATAATCCTTGGTACCCCTGGTAACCACGAGAAATACATTGTTCAACATTTGGAGAGCGTGATGTTCTCTAGTCTCAAAGGATGTATCAACCTATCTCAAAACATCTTGACTAGGAATATTTAAAATAACATATTATTTTATATAGTGATAATATTCTCATGTTACAACTCTTTGTAATAATTATCACATAATATATTATTAAAGGATTTTCAAATTATATAATTTAAATTAATTACTTAATTAATTATATCGTAATATAACAAAGTATATTATAGAAATCAAACTCCTTTATTATGAACAAGATTGGTGATCGAGTTAGATGTATGTAACAAATTACATAATTAGTCTTAGGGAATAATCCTAATTCTATCATACATAACGCTCTCCATATAATGGTACGGTGAATTACTCTTGACTGTCGGGGATAGCAAGGGGTTACGTACGTGTGGTTGTTTGGGACAATTATAGAATGAATCACCGAGAGTCCGCTATAGGTTAAAAGTAAATTAGAATATCTTACATGTAGACGTGCAGTAGTCTTTTGGCCTACGTATACTATGAATCTTAAGTGTCTAAACTACACTTTGATTATGGTCAATCACATGACAACGTCGAACGCATTAAGGTAATAGTTGGTATACCACTTAAAATGAAACAATATGGAAGAGAGGATTCGTCTCCTTTAGATAGAAGGTTAGTATTAATATAATTGGTAGTCAACATAAAGCAAATTCTTTGGCTAAAGCGAATTGATTAATTAATAATTGTTATCGGATTGAACCATAAAAGTTAAAGTTGGACTTCGCAACTAACTACGAATGATATAGTATAATGAAGTGAAACCTTGCATAATATATTATTATCGAAGGGTATTGCTTTAAAAGATAATAAATTAGATTTAACCAAGAGATTTTGTAAGAAATTGAACTTGTGACTACTGCACTTTAGCAAAGTCTGTACAAAGCTTTAATATTTAAATTGTTATATATAACCGAGGGCTGAGTATACACCTGCGAGTCACACAATTGAAATTCTCGGTTTTCGACCAAAAATAATCTACTTAAAAGTTATAAACTATTATTATGGACAAATTGATATAATGGTAATATTAGTTAATTTTCTATTATTTTATTATTATTTTTGTTGTTATCATTATCACCTGATAAATAGCTATTATATATATATATATTTAATTATTTTTAGGGCTTGTAATTTTGGGAGTCAAAAATTTTAGAATTGTTTTGGAATTTGGTAGGCCAAAATATATGTGGTTATGGATTAATTAAATGTTTTAATTAATTAAGTGAGAAAAACTTCATTTTTAATGGGTCATACCTTGAATAGTGGATCTAGGTAAGATATTTTACATAGCCATTAGTGTTGTTATAAATACATTGACTCCTCACTTTATAAATATTGAAATTCATTCTCTCTCTCAAAAATAAATAACATCTTAACGGTTGAATTTGCAACTCCACCATTGAGTTGAGAACAATTTTCTCTAAGGCAAAACTAGTGGTTAAGGGTGTATTCGACCGATAGAATAATTGAGAAGGATATTTCAAATCATCTCAACTAAAATCAATTTAAAATTGTTTTCAAATCGATTTGGTTTTAAAATTTTATAAAAAAGGCATTTTTACTATGCATTATATGTCCATGCATGTCTTGTGGACATCTCTTTCTACTTATACACCATTAATGGTAACATCATTAATTAAAGAACGTAGTTCGTCATTGGAATCGATCAACCTAGTAGATCGTTGACCCCTACTATGTACGAATTGAATATTTTAAAACAAATATTATTATATTAATATATTATCATTAAATGTTTACATATCAACATGCATTAATCAAAATTAACAATTTGAGGCATTATTTGTTTGATTCGAATATGTAATACTTGAGTTAAGACGAATCATAATAGTTTCAATTTAGTGGAAATTAGGGAGGCATCCCTATCATACTTTCATATTGTAAAGCGGGTCCCTGTCAAAGTTTCATTGTAAATCCGGTCCCTATTTTCTAGAAACAAAGAAAAATTATTGCTGAAATGTCAGCAACTTTTATAAATAAGTGCTGATATTTCAGCAACTTTCCCTGTCAAAGTTTCATTGTAAATCCGGTCCCTATTTTCTGGAAACAAAAAAAAATTATTGCTAAAATGTCAGCAACTTTTATAAATAAGTGCTGATATTTCAGCAACTTTCATACACTGTGTTCATAGTGTACATAAATGTTGCTGAAATGTCAGCAACTTTTATAAATAAGTGCTAATATTTCAGCAACTTTCATACACTATGTTTACAGTGTACAGAAAAGTTGCAGAAATGTCAGCAAATTTTATGAAAAGTTGCATCATGCTCTGCAATAATCATGAATAAAAAACAGGGACCTAATTTACACTGAAATTTAGTGAAGGACTTTTCGTGTATTTTGAAACTTAATAAGGATCTGTGTCAAAAGTATCCTTAAATTTATTAGTATATCCTTTTACAAATATTAAATTTCAACATATGATTTGATATCTGAGTTCATAATAAAATTATTTTATTATCAAACTTTTAATTAAACTAATAATATATCATTATTTTTAAATACTATTTTTAATAAACGATATTGTTGTAAATCGAATTAATATGGTTATTGTTATGATAATATAATATAATTTAAAATCTAAACAAAATCATCTAATAAAATGCTTAATATGATTTACTACTAGCGACATTATTCATGATAATATTATAAAATATCTATTGCATAATGAATTAAAAAAGAATTTATTTGAATTTGTCTTTTCTACCCCGCTGCCTGATGCACCTGATCAAACAAGGGTATTTCAGCCTGAATTGTGTATTTTTGTACAATATATAAATTTTGAATTTAAAGTTCATTTAAATTTAAATTTAAATTTATTAAGGTTATGAATGAATTTTTTTAAAACAAAATATTTGTGTTCATAAAGTTATAAATAAACTAATTTAAAATTATTTTAAATTAAAATTAAATTTTATAAGGATTATGAATAAAATTTTATTTTATTTTAAATTTATATTCGTAAAGATTTTAAACAAAAAAATCCAAAATTGTTTACATTTGAATTTATAAAATTTATAAATAAATAATTCTGAAATTGTTTTGAACTTAAAATTATAGATAAATAAATTCAAAATATTTTTAGGTTAAAATATGAATGTTATGATTCAAATGGTTACAATAAAGTCGTAAAATTAATTAATTATTAATTAAAAATAATATATAGATAAATATTATATTTAATATTATATTACAAATGTCATGATTAAAAAAGAGAACATTTTTTTATAGTAAGAGTTGTACTTTATTCAAGCAGAGCACTCAATTTAATGTCTAGGAGTTCAAACTCATGACCTCTAGAACCTATATCTAGAATGCCTTACCATAAACCAATTGAGGTAGTGGTCCTTAACAAAGAAATAACGGAATATTATATGATGTATATTAAATAAAATAAAGTAAGTAAATTTTTAAATGCTAGAATCAAAATAAAACTCATTACAGTTATAAAGAAAAATATATATGTATATAATTGTATAAACATATAAAATGGAAAATAATGTAACTAGGTGTTATGAATACTCATTCCTTATAGAGGATAGTTATCATTGATATTATTTTGAGTTTATGAACCTTAATGTTGGTCTTTATCATTTATAATATAAATAGAGCACCATCCTTATGGCTATTGAGCACCCTCAAGCTATGAAATATTTATGATGATATTTATATTGTCTATAGATTGGTAAGAGTATTTTGTAATTTTGTTGAGCACCCTCAAGGGCTACAAAATTTCCTTAGGCAACCATGAAATGATGGGTTGTAAGTATCTAATGTACTTAATGTTTTGTTTAGCAACCTAATGTTCATGAAGAAGATTAGGAGCAAAGAATATATAGTGAGAAGTTATATATGAGATATAACTGACAACATGATATTTACCATTTATGTGGATTACAATTTTTTAAGCACCCTCAAGGTCGTAGTAATATGATAAATGGATCCTAACACTCACTGGAGAAATTTCCAAAATTTTCACATCTCATTTTGGACTTTTAAGAGATGTAAAATCTAGTTAGTTCCTTATTAGAAAAAAAATAGTTGAAAGTTCTAATATGTATAAGAACATATGTAAAATTATAACAATCTATTTTAAAAAATTCACATATCTAATGTAATTGACAAAATTGTTTATCATTTAAAATACTCTAAATGAGCCGAGTTAAAAAATTCACATAGAAATGTAAAAATATACTTACCAATAAATTAATCTTTTGACATGTTGTCACTTCAACACACATGCAAGAGCCAAATAATACAACCATTAAAATTTTCATGCCTTGGTCACTTAAATATGAGTTTTCCGTATTATATCTATTGTCTTTTATGAGTATTAATGTATTGACCTAAAAATTTAACATTGTTAATATTAAACTAATTAAAAATAGATTTTTAATTAAAATATGAATTAGATTTTGTAATTATAACCGTTGTGAAGGTCATTCCAAATTGATCAGTTTGATGTATAATTTTAATAGGTTAGCAGTTACAGTTTGTGAAATAGAGGCGATATAGTATTTAAATAGCGTACGTAGCTTTTTTGGGCTAAACTTGATATACAACCCATGATCCAACCTAATGACTATATAAATGAGGTCACGAAACACTAGCCATCACCTCTATCTTTATTTTTCTATCTAAAATTTTGAAATCACCCTAATTCTCTCTAATGGCGATTAGCAAGTTAATTAAAAAGTGATTAGAAATTCAAAGTATCAAAATCCTATCGGATTATATATGGATTCGAAGCACTTGACGAGGCGGGAGTCCGAGATTCATTTCTCAATCAAATGCTCCAATTGACCGAAAATTGATGATTTATCCATGGTCGTCCATTCTAGGGTTTTCGATTCAACAGTAATGACAACTATTGAGTGATTGGAGGGTACAATCGTGTAGAGCACATCAAGGGAAGTAGATCGGTACAGTTTGATCATGCCAAAGATGGTTGAAATCACCAGAAATATGCTTGGAAGGCAGTGGCAGCCATGTTCACCATGGGCAGAGCAATGCTTCGTGGATGGTGATAGAAGATGTGGTAGGTGCGGATTTCGATGCAAAAGTTGATGGTGGTTACTGATCTAGGCATAGGTGAGTGTGGCGTCATGTGGCGATTGACGAAGTTGGTGGCCTAGGTAGATCATGGTTTTGAAGCTACCGTAGTGAGGTGTCAAGACCCAAAAATCGACCTTCGAAAATCGGCACCCGTACATCACTTGTACTCAAAATGCCGTAGATTCAAATGCCGAATCTGGTTCTCGGGAGCTTATAACAACATTAAGTAAATAACACAGCGGAAGAAAAGAATAATACATTGATATACAATATCTGATACAACAGAATGATACAATGAATATCAATATACATCAGAGATATGATACAACAAATAGCAGCGGAAAAGAAAACGATAACACCAGCAGCGGAATAGAATGTCTCCAATAGAATGCTTCAAGATAAGCAACGTCAGTCCATGAACTCCAAGAACTGAACTAGCTCCAGATAATCTACTAAACTTGAATAGCTGAAAAACCCAACTCTAGACTGCCCGTGTGGAAAATAGTGGGCACCCAGAGTTTAGGAAGGGAACAATAAACTCCGGATCAGTCATGGGACTGGTGTGAGCAACAAAAACAGTTTATCTTTAAACAATCAACAAAAGAATTTTAAACATTGAAATCCGCAATGCTTTTAGAAAATGAAACTACCATAAGACCTACCACCACACACACAATGCAAACGCAGAATTGGAGGAGATTTCTTCTTATGATAGTCAAAGATGCTTACTACGCAAAATCAAATCATTTTTGATATTATTATTAGTGCATAGTGTAGAAACATTTCGAAAGTATAATATTAATCTTAGCCAGCATAGGCATTCCGCACTTATGCCTACTATAGCTACTATGTTCAATAGCAGGTTACCGCCACATTCCATAGCAGGTAATACAACTAAAACCGTACAAGTCGCGTATTGTTTCTTTGGATTTCCAACAAATGGTCAGGCTAAGGAACTTCCTCTTCCACGATGGGTACGTCCCTGGAATAGACGACCCGAGAACCTAACCGGATCTCTGCCAACACAAGGCCGGGTTACCTCTGCAAAAATAGGTAACTACTGACACGCATATGTCATCCCCCGATCGTCACCGATCTTCCCGAGGATCCCCGATTTCCAACAAACCACAAAGTAATAAATTTGCAGCAACCACAGAGGTTAAGTATCTGGGCTCCATACCATGATACCACCTTTATCCAGAAGGAATGACATACACTAAGGGGCGCTACTCCCTAGAACCTTGCTGCATCTTTCCTGTTTTGACCATTTCCGGGTTGTGAGGCTCGACGAAGTCTCGTCCACAAAGCTACGCTTTGTCACAAAGCCATGCTTCGGGTCAAACAAATGATCAACCTATGATCACAAAGATATAAGATCAAACAAATGATCATATCACAAATGATCAAACACTGATCATCACACAGCAACACTCAGCATGCCACATTACCAAATTGGGATATATCGCTGATAAATTTCAACTACATAACCTCTGAGCTCGTACGTCTCAGAGAAGGGTGTTAAGCTAAGAGAATAAATTCTCCGCCACCAAACAGAAATGTATTTGAAAGAAATCGGCTTTATATCTCAAAGTGTAATGTCAGACATGTATCCATACAAGTCTGTTCCGGGTTCGAACAGAACCGAAGGCACTTCTCACGAAGCCCTTGCAATTCCGGATAACTTTCAATCACGTCCGGACTTCCCGTCACAAAAGAGTGATATAAATCTCTATACCGGCGCGACTCAGTGCAGAGACATTCGACAGGTTGTCGTTTCATTTTCGAAAAATATCCGGTCTTCAACACCGGTCTTCAAATGCTATCCATATACGACGTAACACTATTCGGAATGGGTTATATGACACAAAGGTCCTTTCCCGGTTAACCCGAATAGTGAGCGAAATATTTAAAAACATATGGATATTGGGATTTCAATTAAGTCACAACTTAAACCCAAACTTTCTTTACAAATGGTTTATCAAATTACCATTTTAATCTTTTAAACAAAAAGATTCAATTCACAAAGTTCACTTAATTTCACAAAGATTCATTCACAGATTTTCCAAATCGATTTCCCTTTCAATTTGATTAATTCGTTAAATCTTTAAATCAAAGATTTAACTAATAGCTTTCAAAACAGTTTCATTTCGAATGGTTTAAATAAATCATCATTTTAAATCTGTTAAAAATAGACAGATTAAATTCATAGCTTTCAAAACAATTTCATTTCGAATGGTTTAAATAAATCATCATTTTAAATCTGTTAAAAATAGACAGATTAAATTCATAGCTTTCAAAAAGAATTCATTCATAACTTGGAAAATCCATTTTTCAATTAAATCTTGAAATTCCTTTAATTAAACTGGAATTTCATTTCCTATCTGAAAGCTTTTATCATTTGAAAATAAACTGTTTTCATTTTGGAAATCTGATTCATTCATACGAGTTGAAATCCTTGGGTTAAATTCAAATTCCCAACTTATACTTTTAAAATGGTTTAATTCATACAAACACATTTATATCATCTTTTATCCCTAGTTTCCAAATCATAGATTTAGTTTCAAACTTGAATTCAAATTTAAATCAAATTATTTAAATTTTCAAAACTCGATTAAGTTATTCAAAATAACTTTTATCTTTGAAATTCTATTTCAAAAGCTTTTCATTTTAAAACCCCAGATTTTCAATTTTCAAAATCAATTGAAATTAAAATTTCAATTTCAAAAACATCAAATTTAAATTGTCTGTGACTTAACCGATTTCCACGTGAAATCCATATTTGGGTGTGTAAAGGTGTAGTCCAGGGGTTTTACACAATAGTGCAACACAATGAATCATCACAGATCAAAATACAAGGTATAGTTGATAAGCGATATAACTATAACGCTCATCTTCATTCACAGATCACAGATATATATCACAGGTAAGTAAACTACAGATCATAACATAAATCAGGATGTATCACAAAGCATCATATATCAAGGATGTCAAACAATTCGACAATCAACAGAATCCAAACATTCACAAGTGAATTTATTAACCAACTAATTAATTTAAATCAGATGTTTCAATTATTAATCCGAGTTAATTATCATGATTTAATTTCAAATTATTTGAAATAAATTCCCTTTCGAATTCATTTGTTAATCTTTATTAACTCATCAATTTTAAGTAAATGAATCAATTAAACCTTTAATTATTTACAAATAATTTACTCAAATTTCAAATCATCATTTAATTGATTACATTCAGTAATTATCTATTTATTTCTTCTCTAAGTAATTTTTATTTTCCAAATCGTCAAGTGATTATTAATTTAAACTTTAGTTAATACATTTAAACTTATAATTACAAATTATCAATATAAGTTATCAATTATCATTCTAATTATTCTAATGGTTAATGAATTTAAATCTTGAAACCTCATTTACTTAGAGTAAATTCATTTCCCATTATTTATTTAAATTTTCACTTCACTATGTTGGAAACATTTATTTCACTTTTCCTCTAAACTTTCATTTTAAATTCTAGGTTTTAAAACGGGTACTAATTTAACTTTAAACCAATTTATAACTAACCTTAAAGATCTTTAAATTACAAATTAAAATAATACTTAGTTATAAAGGAATTTTAAATCAAATCCACTTAAGTTCAAAAATTGAAACTTATACGAAATATTTAAATTTATAAACTTTCTCTTCATTTCAAAACTGAAATTTAAACATTTAAATTAGCCCAGTTTAATTTGGTTAAATTTTTTTAAAAACCAACATTTAAAACTGTTAAAACTGGTACTGTTTAACTTGAACAAGATGACCCGAGCCCTTCCCAGATTTTACTTCGAGTTACCCCGAGAAATCATGAGCCTGCTTCGAGCAGAACACATATCAACCCGTGCTCTTCCCTTCCAACCCTCCATTTCCCAGTGCACACGAAAATACTCGTGCACGTGCACCGGAGTTCCGACCATCACTGGTCGTCGCCGAAACTTCGAGCAAGTCACAAACCATCCCCAGCTTCAGTCGCAACCACCCAACACCATCAGATAACCACGAAATCGAAAACGAGTATACTACCCAACCTGGAACCAAAACTGGAATCACCACCAAAGCCTGTCACCACCTCGTTCTCGCGCCTCCCACCACCGTTACATCGGAAACTCTGGCCAAACACTCGTCAACCTCCCCTCTTCCATCCACCAGAACCTCGTCGAACTCGGTCGATCGAAGAGGACCATCGAATCGAAATTGACAGCCTCTCACAAATTAGGTTTAAAAATTTTAAACCTCCACCGCTGCCACCACCGTGCTCCAGCCACCACCGGTCCATTTTTCCTATCACCCCCGTACACTTCTCCATTATCTCAGAAGAGCTCGACCACGCCAGTGCCTCCGACCGCCTGAAATTGGTCGAAAACCATTTTCTGTTCAACCTAAAACTGCTCTCGATCCACCTGACTAGAACTCGTGATTTTTATATTAAAAATCCTAACTTTTGAAGGTGATTCAAGATATAGAATTGAATTAACAATTTGTTACATTTGAATTTTCACTTACTAAATATTTTCTCTGTTATATTTTGTTTCCAGACATTACAGTTTTTATTTTATAAAAACTTTAACTTATTTTACATAAACTATATATTGTTTGAACCTTGAACCTTAACAAGTGTTTGAACATAAGATCATGATTATGATCAGAGATAAATCCTATAATTATAGAACAAACAAGAACATGTCACCATATAAGTATGCATCCAGACAGCCATATATATTTTCAGAGCATTACATCATATACCTCCACACAAAACATGATTATCACAGGAAACAATCAAGCAACTATATTTATTTAAGTCTATTTAATATAAAATGTTACTCACTTGGATCTTGAATAAGGCAGAGAACAAGAAGAAGTTCAAATTTAAGGGAAAGAAGTTTGCTCACCGTTTATAAAAGGAAGAACAGAGAACAAAGTTTCCCAGATTTTTGAAAACTGGCTCTTGAAAGTTGCTAGCCGAAAACTTCTCTTGTATTGATTTGGGTTGTATTGTTGTTTAAATCTGGGTTGTTGTTGTTTAAGGTTGAGATGATATTTGCTTCCATTTTTCTTAGTTTAAAAATGATCGAACTGATGGAAGGGAAGATGATGCATATAAAAGAAAAGATGTTATAGGTTATATTACTTTGTACATAAGAAGTATACAGCCTACATACTTGTATTAAATGCTTTGTACAACAAGCACGGCTGAAGCGATTTGGAGTTATGGGCTGCAGCTTTGTCTTGTTTTATATTCCTTGTTTTCTTTTAACAAGTTAATTCATACTTTTTTTTTTTTTTTACTCGGCTGAAGTGATAATATGGTGTACTAGAGATACAACCCTTTAATGCACATGTACCTTGTTTTACTTGTTCTTCTTCTTTTTCAATACTACAGTTCATACCTATACTTGATTTTACTTTTTTTTTTTAGTTCGGCTGATAGATGCTTTGTTTATTTCAGCCTGCAAACACTTTCTATACTTTGTTTTATACTTCATGACTAGATATTTTATTTATTTATTTTGTTCACTTACTTACTTATATATATATATATATATATATATTTGTTTACTTTGTCTTTTATAACTTATATAATTTACCTTATTTATTTTTATCTTGTCTACTTGTTGTTTGAATTATTGTAGTGTAATCACTTTTTAATGTAATTAAGTTTCTATTTTATACTACATAATTTATCTTATATATTTTCGATTCTATTTATAACTTAATATCTATTATTATCATTTATTATTATTAAACCATTTAAACTTAGATTTAAACTCGAATTCAATATACATATATATTAACTTCAAATTTTCTCATATATCCTCAAATACATATATATATTCACATATATATAATATTCACAATATTTTTAAATTTAAATGATTTATACAAAATATACTTGAATTCGGGGAAACTCGCTTCCATTTTATCGATTTATTTTACTAATTTTATTCAAAAATTTATTTAATTACTCAATTTAATTCAAAAATTCATTTAATTATTAATTTAAATAAATTTAAATTTCGGGGTCGTTACATGAGGTGAAAAAATATTGATTCAATTAGTGAATTAATTAATTACCATATTACCCTTATGCAATCAAACCTCAAAAACTTCTACATACGAACTACAGTTCATGAGCAGTTTCTTCCATTGGACTCATGGTAGAATTTCAAACGATTTGGCATAGGGATTGTGGAGTTTGGAAGCTATGAACTATTTAATTTAATTAATTAAATTTTAAAATATAAAATGCATATCCATTAATGAGAAAATTATGATTGTTAAAACATGTTTAGATATATTGGTGATTGTTTGGATATCGTGGATATTTTAGATATGTTGTGTCTTGGGTTGATTGTTGTATTATTGTATTTTAATTTAAATTAATTGTGGACTTAAAATATTAATATAAATAATTAAAATAAAATAGGTGAAACTGTGTAATATGGGAAATTAGATTAGACAAATGACAGTAGTGCTATTTACAGTTTTTGTATGATGTTTTTGTATGATGTTTGTAAATAACAGTGCCTTAGCGAGTTAAAATGAGATTAATAGAAGAAATTTAATAAGGTTTATTGTCTATGAATTTCAAGGTGAAATTCATAAATAATAATGAAAAATTATTTTAAACTAAAATTGGGATGTTTTTTTATTATTATTTAATAGTGCGAATTTTAGTGGAAATATTATTGTTTTGTGTAAAGGATAAGCACAAAATTTTATTATTGTTGCTTGAGAAATAAGATAAAAATGAATTTTCTAAATAATAATTACAGTAAAGAAATGTTTTTCAAAATGTGATTTTGGATAAAATGATTATTATTTTTGAGCTGAATAAAAATAAAAAGGAGTTTTGATGATTTAAAATAAAATGTTGTATTTTTGGAATAAATAGTAATAAATTGGTTTTGGAAAGTATTAAAGTGGTTTAAGTATATGTTATTATTTTGATGTAAAATAATTATAGGATCGTTTTAAAAGGTGATTTGATGAAGATTACTACTTCTGATTTAAAACACAATGTTGTGGGGTATTTGAAGAGATGGAGTACAATAAAGGTTTTCAGAAGTATATTATCATTTTTAAAGAAAGAATTATTGTTTTAAGATGCGATTGATAAAAGAAGCTTTCAAAATAAACAATACTGGAATGATTTTATACTCAAAAGGATAATGGATGTAAATATATTATTCAGATGATTGTTGAATTTGTGATTAGTTGTTGATTGTAATTATCAAATATATTTAATGTTTGATGACGGCATCACATTTTAATGAGTGTGCAATATTTTGCCATTATTTCCACTAGATGATGGGTAGTTAATTGTGGTTATTTGATGATGAGTGTTGTATTACTAATATTGATGGGATCAGTACACATTTGATGATATTGATGATTGTGTTACTATTGTGGAGTGATTAGTATACACTGGATGATTTATACTTACATTGATGATGTATTATTATAGAGTTGATAAATAATAATATATGGAAGTATATTTATGTTGTTGTTTCCTTATTTAATTATTGGGGTTGTTTTTAATATTGCTAGTGTTGATGGCTGTATACCGCTATTGTTGTTAGCTCATAAGATGATTTGTTGTGATGGATGAATAGGAATATTGTTTTCTACTTGTACTGGTTGCATTGGTTGTGATGATTGCATGGATGTTATGCTTGATGTACTAACAAATATTTAGATGCAGGGGAAGAGCAGGAAACAGAACTAAGTGGGCTTGATCCTCCAAAAGGGGTACGTATGCAGGCTTTTTTTACGCAATAGCAATTGTAACAACCCGAAAATTTTAATAGTTTCATAACGTAATTAACTGAAATTTTGCTTAAAATTTTATAATTGAATTTGGAAATAAAAATTTAGTATTTGAAGTACGTCTATTTTAACATAGCAACTGGTAAATTTTCATCAGATAATATGGAAGTTAATTTTATTGTGTAATTTTATTTCAATCCAAATCAGTTAAGAATTAATGATAATAAAATACTTTTCAAACCTGAATATTTTTACACAATAAATCTATAAATTATCTTCTTAGTGAGACGTCATATTTCGTTTTGACAAATTTGAATTTCTATAGCCCCGTTTGTCTTATTTTTTGCGTTTTAGCAACATTTTCGGTAGCGGAAATTTGAGTTTTTAAAATTTGATCGTATCGCTGATATCTGTGTACCATTCTATTCGTATCGCCGTGCTGACCACCATGGTATATTTGTTTCTGTATTTTGAGGTTCGATACGCAACAGAAACGACAAAACGGTTCCTCATACCAGTACCATAAATTGTGACTCTTTGATTCCCTTGTTTTTAAAATTTGAAACGTACAAATTGCTTTAACTTTTCAGCTAAATTTTAGCGTGACCGTTGCTATTACATTTATTGTCGTATATATTCATAGCCTCTTCGCATTGTTTCTTCTGTCATTTCGCTAAGGTACGTTAGCTTTTCCTCTTCTTCTTTTTCTTTTTCTTCCTTTCTTTCTTCTTCTCTGTGGTTTCCCTTCTCTCTGCTCACGTACCACAAAAAAAAACACAATAGAGCAAACCAAAGTAGACCCACGTTCTACCCTCCATAACCCGAAGCCTGACCAAGTCGTCCCATGCAAACCGCTATTTCCTCCTCCCTCCAGACCGAAGCAAACCTCCCACGTCATGCATGCCTGGCCAAGGCAAACCCCTGTTGTTATATGGAACATAAATCTATACGCGGTTATATATATAGCCGCATATACGTATTGTTGTTCAAGTGAAGAGTTCCAATATGTTAGCTTGGCCGAACGCTGCACCTACCTTACGTCTCTTGTTTGTTTTTCGTGCAGTATATATATACGTTTAAAACAAGCATATTTGTTTAAGCTGTTGCCTGTTCTAGCTTCCTTTTGTTCATACAAATATATGGAGTAGTGATGAATTTATGTTGCGTGCAATGCTCATTTAGTATTAGGCTTTGAGTTCCAATCTCTTTTTTTTCCCCCTTCGTGTCTGCTTGAAAATGTGCTGAGTCACTTTTTTTTTTTTTGCTTATCGCATATTTGGGTTGTGATCCCTGACTAGGTAGTGCTCCACAAGAGGTTGCTCTTTATGCAAATTAGAAACTACTGTACATGTGAGTCATATTTGCTGTGACACATATTAATATATGTACATGTGTTTATGCATGCAAATATCTTTTGGTTGTGAAGACATATGCATAGCCATGCTCATCCTTTTCCAAATTTGAATCTATGCAGGTTATCTATAAAACGTATATAAATTGTCGGGAAATTTTATGAGACGTGTGTGTATATATATTTGTTCTTCCTTAAGGTTTATAAACAAATATATAAATTGCGTATGTGTATTGTTTGACCATATTTTATGTCATTCTTTCAATTGCCGACAAATTTTATATGTTATATATATCGCATGTGTACGCTTTGGCGAAATTTTATACGTGTTGTATATAATGGTTCTTCCAAAAATATAAAACAAATGTATGTATAAATTGCATATACAGATTTTATTTGTTTTCATCAAAATTTATCGCGCTAAAATCTTTTGTTAATTCCTTTATCTCAGCGACCTAAGAGAAGTTCGCGACCTAAGGAACTCTGCGACCTAAGGAATTCTGCGACTTAAGGACCTTGCGACCTAAGAGCTTAAAGAGCTTGCGACCTAAGAGCTTAAAGAGCTTGCGACCTAAGAACAGGAAGACTTTGCGACCTAACTACAGGAAAAGCTTAACGACCTAAGGTAGCTAGCGAGTTAACAGATTGCGCGACCTAACTATTAAAGCAGCTCAGCGACTTACGACCTAAGAGGCGAACGAGCTAAGACTTCAACAACCTAAAGCTTCTACAGCTATTCCTTAACTCGCCTGCGACCTACCACTTGTTTAAATGAAGCCAAGTGCAACCTCACCAGCTAAATTCTTAAGTCGCAGGTAGACTGCGACCTAGCTTAGGTCGCTCGCGACCTACGACCTAACTAAGGTCGTACGCGACCTAAGACTTAGGCAAATATTCTGCTTAGAAATCAGCTCCTATAAATAGGTCTCAAACTCCAACGAGGAAGGGACTTTTTGGGCAAATCATTTCCAAAGCGCCGTTACTCTGTCGAACTCTCCACTCATTCAGCAATCAAAGATCTTCAAACATTCGAGACGCTACAACAAGCTTCGAGAGAAATTCCTTACATCCAACACGGATTCATCGAGTTTCGCCATTGAAGATTGAGCTAGTAGTCGAGATTGTGTTTTGTGATCAAATTGTACTGTTTTCATAAGAGATTTGTATCGATTTGTAACCAGATTCAATAATAAAGAGATTCAAAGTGGATGTAGGCTAAATCTCAAGCCGAACCACTATAAATTGCTGTCTTTTACTGCATTTCTGCTATTTTCCTGCTTGATTTCTGTTCCCGTCACACGGGTGGTGCTTTCACAATTCTACTACACACACCGGGTGTTAGCGTTCATTTTTCAGCGTTAACATTTTGGTGCTTTCACTGAGAACCCAACTTAGGTTACTACTCACCATTGCTTCACAGAAGTTTGCTGAAAGAATTTCCTACAAAACCAGAAGTCTATCAGACATAATGGCTCCTGGAAGGAAACGAAAGTCTGTCAGAACTGATGATGACCGTGACAATACTGCCACTTCTCTCTCTCCAAATCAGGCAGCTCCAAGCGTCGGTGTGACGCGACAAGAGTTAGATGCTGCAGTATCCGGACTGTACCAACAGATTGAAACTCAGAATAATCTGATGATGGAAAAGCTGAATGCTCTATTTGGGGCGAATCGAAGACCAGTAAGTAATGAGGAAAACTTTGCTAATGCTACTCCCAATTCCGAAGGGAGAAATATTCCTCACGGGGGATCAGGTGCCGCTGAAGGGGCACCCCTCCAAGCTGAAGGATCCAGGCCGTCACCAGTTCTTCGTGAGCATTTACCTGGACAAACCCCCGAAAAGATGGTCGAGGTCTATTCTGCAAAATCTCTAAACAATCAGTAATATCTTTCTGGCATGATCAAGCAAATAATGAAAGAGAGCATGCAAAGAGATGAAGATGAGAGCGAATGGGGATTCGCACCGAGTAGAACTCCGTTTACCGAGAAGATTCTAAAGGCTGAATTTCCTAGAAAATTTGTTCCCCCCACGATTCCTGCTTATCGGGGAACAAGTGATCCAAATCAATTCTTGTATAAATACGACTGGCACATGACCGGCGCAAGAGCAACTGATGAAATAAAGTGCCGATATTTCCCAGTATATTTGGAAGGTGTAGCACTTCTCTGGTTTACCAAGCTTCCTGTCCGATCTGTAGATCAGTTTTCCGATCTGACCCGAAAATTCAAAGAGCAATTCAGGCTTTACGCTTCAAAGGCAAAAGACATAATGTCATTGTCCAGTCTTGAACAGAATCCGGGAGAGCCTATTAAGTCATTCCTGAACCGCTTCAATTTAGCTCTGGCAGAAGTCGATAACGCAGAGCCACGAATGATCTTGACCTATTTGATGCGTTCTATCGACAAATCGAGCGAATTTGGAAAATGGCTGAAGATGAAGGAGCCAAATTCGCTTGAGAAATTCTACAAAAAGGCTGATGAATTTATACGCCTAGAGAATCTTTCTGCACCAGCTAAAGTTGTGACAACAGTGGTGGAAAATAATGCTACAGTTCAAAGCAAGAAGGAACCTGCAAATCAGAAAAGGGAAAGTAATGGTGGGAAGAGGCAAAAAGACCTCAAAAAGCCCCGCTTCCTTAAACCTTCAGACTTTACTCCTCTGACCGATACCCCGGAGAATATTTTCATCGCCACTAAGGATGCTGTTGAATTTCCAAAACCACCAGCCGTGAAAGTTGGGAAGAATGCTGTTCAAAGCGGAAGATTTTGCAAGTTTCACAACCAACCAGGGCATGATACCAATGAGTGCCGCCACTTGAAAAGCCTGATTGAAGAATTGTTAAGAGAGAATAAGTTGCAGCAGTACGTCAAGAGGAATAGAAAAGACCCGTCTTCATCTAACCAGGGGCAACTACCCCCAGCTCATTCATCTGGTTCAGGAGAGAGGCATACTGAAAAGGAAAGACCTGTTATCAATGTGATCACAGGAGGACCTCATCCAGCTGGTAGGAGTTGGGGTGAGATGGAAAGGTATGCTAGAGCTTTGAAGTATGCTCCGACTGAAGAAAGTGTCTTGATCTTGGAAGATGCTGCACCTCTAAAGCAGCAAAAGACTTTTCACGATGATATTATGTTCAGAACCAGTGATTCTATTGATGTGGAAGCTCCTACTGAGGACCCTTTAGTTGTTTCTGTCGGTATTGGGCCGGCTATTGTCAGAAGAGTTCTGGTTGATAGTGGTGCTTCGTGCAACATACTCTTTAAAAAGACATTTGACCAAATGAAAATTCCAATGACAGATGTACAAGCCTCTTCACACAAAATTGCCGGATTTACAGGAGAGCTGAAACAGCCAATTGGAACGGTGGACTTGTTTGTTGAAATGGGCGAAGGGCGGAAGAAATTGGTTCGGAAGCAAACTTTTGTAATTGTTGATGGATTCTCCGCCTATAACGCTTTCTTGGGTCGGCCTACTCTTACTGCTTTCAGGGCCGTCCTTGCTCCATGGTGCTTAACAATGAAATTTCCTACTGATAATGGGGTTGTTGTTATTAAAGGAGATCAGAACGCAGTACGAGAATGTTATCTTGTAGAACTCCGAGAGGCCAGGAAAAGAGAAATGGGGAAAGATGCGGCAGCTCTGCTCCGCATCAAGGAACCAACCCTGTAGCAACTACGGAGTGGCCCCTGTACTGGCGAACACAGCAATGCAAGAAAAGAAATGGATCCCAGGAAAGCCAGTACAGGGGAGAATAGAGTGGTACCCGTGGAGGTTACGATACCAATATCTGTTGACTCGAAAGACCCGAATAAAGTACTCAATGTGGGTTCACAGCTAAGCATAACAGTTCAAAACACGCTGATATCATTCTTAAAAGCCAATCTAGATGTGTTCGCTTGGTGTCACGCTGATATGTGTGGGATCTCCCCAGAAATTGCTGTACATACTCTGAACATTGATCCAAAATTCACGCCAGTGAAACAGAAAAGAAGAACTCAAGGCCCAGAAAGATCGACAGCACTAAAGGAAGAAGTCGATCGGCTCATGGAGAACGGCTTTATCAGAAACTCCACTTATCCAAATTGGGTTTCAAATCCAGTATTGGTCAAGAAGGCAAATGGAAAGTGGAGAGTATGCATAGATTTCTCAGATTTAAACAAAGCATGCCCCAAAGATTGCTTCCCGCTGCCCAGAATTGATCAATTGGTGGATGGAACAGCTGGGAATGAGTTGTTATCGTTTATGGATGCTTACTCCGGATACAATCAGATTATGGTGCATGAGCCGGATCAGGAAGACACAAGCTTTATTACAGATGTGGGTCTCTACTGCTACAAAGTTATGCCTTTCGGGTTGAAGAATGCTGGAGCAACCTACCAAAGGCTCGTCAATACAATGTTCAAGCCTCAGATTGGTAGAACCATGGAAGTTTATGTCGACGACATGTTGGTAAAGTCAAAGAAAGCTGTAGATCACATGGGGCACTTGGAGGAAATGTTCGCAATTCTTCGAAAGTATGGAATGAAGCTCAATCCATTGAAATGTTCATTCGGAGTGGAGTCCGGGAAATTCTTGGGTTTCATTGTGAGCGCCAGGGGCATTGAAGCCAATCCTACTCAAATCACGGCTCTAAGGGAGGTCAAAGCCCCTAAAACAAAGAAAGAAATGCAAAGTCTCAATGGAAAAGTCGCTGCTCTGAGTCGCTTCATTTCCAAGGCCATAGACAAATGCATTCCCTTCTTTGACGCTCTAAAGAAAGGAAAGAAAATTTTTGAATGGACTCCCGAATGCCAGAATGCTTTTGATGAACTAATTCATCATATGGAAACACCTCCGGTTCTTTCCAAGCCTACTGACGGTGAAGACCTTTTCATCTATTTAGCAATTTCATCTCACGCCCTCAGTGCAGCACTTGTACGGGAAGATATGAAAGTACAGCGTCCAGTCTATTACATCAGTAAACGGTTCACTGGGGCGGAGATGAATTATTCGAAGATAGAAAAGCTCGCCTATTGTTTGCTAATTGCTTCCAGGAAGCTGAGACCATACTTTCAGGCTCATCCTATCAAGGTTCTTACTGATCAACCTCTCAAGCAAGTTCTGTTTCATCCTGAAACTTCGGGTCGTCTTTTGAAATGGAACATTGAACTTAGCCAGTATGACATCACTTACCACCCCCGAAGAGCAATCAACGGACAAGCTTTAGCAGATTTCATTGCGGAATCTACTGACAAAGGAGACAATAAGGAAGAAACAGCTGACTGCATTCAAATACAGTGGAAGTTATATGTTGACGGCTCAAGAAATGATTATTGTTCTGGGGCAGGGGTTGTACTTGAAACCCCCGAAGGACGATCATTATGTTATGCATTGAGACTGGAATTTCCTTCAACAAACAATGAAGCAGAATATGAAGCACTTATTGCCGGTTTAAAAATCGCCAAGGAACTAAACATCAAAGTGTTACAGGTTTTCAGCGACTCTCAGCTTATTGTTTGCCAGGTGAAGAAAGAATTTCAAGCCAAAGGAGGAAATTTGCCTGCATATTTGACAAAAACTTCCGAGCTCCTCAATGATTTCGATCACTATTCAATAAGCCACATACCTCGAGAGGAAAATATGAAGGCGGATTCTCTAGCAAAGTACTCAAGTTCCGGAGAAGCTCAATTACTGGGATTAGTTCCTGTAGAAGTTCTGTCAGCTCCAAGCATTGATGAAATGGATGTTGATTGGATTATGGCTACGTCTCAAGAGCATGAATCATGGATGACTCCAATCAAAGAATACCTGCTCAGTGGTTCCCTGCCAGAAAGTTCTAAGGAACGTCGAAAACTATTGAGGAAAGCGTCAAGGTATATAATTCAAGATGGCCGATTATACAGACGAGGATTTTCAATGCCTCTGCTCCGATGTGTAACTAAGGAAGAAGCCAAGACAATTCTAGCCGAGATACACGGAGGAGAATGCGGAGATCATTCAGCTGGTCAAACTTTAGCCAAGAAAGTTCTCTGATATGGGTATTTCTGGCCTGACATTAACCGGGATGCTGCTATTTACTCTAGAAAGTGCGACAAATGTCAAAGATTTGCAAAAATCCCAAAAGCACCTTCCACCGAACTCACACAGATGGTCAGCCCATGGCCATTCGCCATTTGGGGGATAGATCTAATTGGACCATTACCAGTTGCCAAATCAGGAATCAAATATGCCATTGTAGCCGTTGATTATTTCACCAAATGGGCTGAAGCTGAACCTTTGGCCACCATTACTTCTAAAAAGATGATAAATTTTGTAACAAAAAATATCATTTGCAGATATGGTGTGCCACATAAAATAATCACAGACAACGGTACTCAGTTTGAAAGTGAAGAGTTCCAGGATTTTTGCAAACGGTTCAGAATTCGGAAAAGCTTCTCAGCAGTGGCTCATCCGCAGGCAAACGGGCAAGTGGAAGCAGTAAATAAAATCATCAAGTCAACCATCAAAAAGCAACTCGAAAGAGCAAAAGGTGGTTGGGTTGATAAGCTTCCATTAGCACTATGGGCATACAGGACTACTCACAAAACTGCAACTGGGCACACTCCATTTTCACTGGCATACGGATCAGAAGCAATGATTCCAGTGGAAGTAGAAGTTCCTTCACATAGAAGAGTTCATTTCAACGAAGCTGAAAATGAAAAGCTGCAACTTGAAGCACTTGATTTTCTTGATGAGAAAAGAGAAGAAGCTAGGCTCAGAGTTTCAGCTTATCAGCAAAGGATAGCCAGGCACTTCAACTCTAAAGTTCGCCAACGCAGCTTTGAGGTCGGGGACTTAGTTTTGAAAAGGATCATGACGTCAACTGGTGTGTTTGGACCAAACTGGGAAGGACCATATGCCATTGGTAGTAAACTTCTTAATGGCACTTTCAAACTCATAACTGTTGAAGGAGATCCAATTCCAAGAGCCTGGAACAGCAACCACTTACGTCCTTATTTTACTTGAAAGAAAAAGCTTTGTTCGAAATTGTAAAATAGTGATGAATGTATCAGTTGTATTGTAAAACATTGTAAATCAGTGTGAATGAATGAAAGCTATAAAGCTATAAAGTGGATGTAGGCCCGATTCTTGGCCGAACCACTATAAATCTTGTGTTCTTTACTATTTCATAATTACTGTTTTATTTCGATATGTAAATACTTTAAATGTATTGCTAAAATGTCGATTCAAAATTGCAGGACATTAAAACAAGGCTTGCTCGTCACAAAGCCAAGCGACCTCTATAAATCACCTGTTATGCAAATACCAAGCGACAAAAAATTCCAAATACAAATCCTATACAAGGAGAACTTCACATAAAAAGTTGGCGACTCCACTGTGATAAACCTTCGTTAATTGGTTGAGATTGTCGATATGAACAAACATCCAACTAAATAACTTGCGTTTGTCCCGTGAAGTCGTTCAACAGTGAAGTCCACTTCTTCGAACACAGCAATGTAAGGAAAGAAGATGCGCTTGGAAACGATAATAAAAGATCGCTAACGAGTAGATGATGAGAGAACATTGCCAAGCAAACAAAGAAGCAGCCAAAAGGAGGTATGCTTCTCAATAAAAGGGCCAGTAAGAACCACCGAAGGGACACCTTCCCAAGCAGAAGGAACAGGGCCCTTGCTAACTGATCGTGATGCATCCGATCAGGCAGCTTGCGTCCGTCCCGTGGATCTGCTTGCCCCTGAGATGCAACCTTCCTGGCACATCAACCAACCAACGCTCCTTCTCAAAGGTCAACAAAGCCCTCTAACGAGGCACGCCAAAAAATGAAAGTGCTTTCCTCAATCAAAAAAAAAGATTGGTGGAACCACTGGAGGGGCACCTTCCCAAGCTGAAGGAACAGGACCCTTGTTAGTTAATTGTGATCGTTTGTGCAAACGAACATCCAATCAAGCAACTTGCGTCCGCCCCGTGGATCCACTCAACCATGAGAAAGTAACTTCCAGGCAATCAAAAAGCCCTCTTCGGAGGCACAAGCCCTCTTCGGAGGCACATGACCTCTTCGGAGGCAAAAGCCCTTTCCCAAGGCACCACAAGCCCTCTTCGGAGGCACATGACCTCTTCGGAGGCAAAAGCCCTTTCCCAAGGCACCGCAAGCCCTCTTCGGAGGCACAAGCCCTCTTCGGAGGCACAAGCACTTTTCGGAGGCACAAGACCTCTTCGGAGGCACAACTCTTTAAGAGGAGCCCTCTCCGGAGGCATGTCCCAAAATAGAATGCTCGAACGAAAAGCCTTCTCCGGAAGCACAGTTCAACTCTCAAAGGAAGGTTAACTTGTTCATCTCAAAAAGTTCCTCCTAAAAAAGTTGAAATGCTACAAAATTCTTTCAGAAAAGTTCATTTCACTGCATAGGGAAATCTACTTTCTTTTTTGACAAATGAAAGTGATCATCCCCGATAGTTGAAGTGTTCTTCAGAAAGAAAGAAAAAATAAAAATTTCTCCAAAAAAAAACGAGATATACTTTATTAAAAGCAACATGATTCCTCCCCTAAAAGTGGAATTGTTATTCTCTGAAGTGAGAATATCAGTCTTGTAAAAGCTAGAAATATTGCAATGCACTTGTGGTATGGGGGCAACACTATACAATTCAATTATATTAATAAAAGCAACATGCCACAAGTTCATTGCAATATCACAAAAAATAGATGTGGAATAAATGTATTCCCAAACACAGACAAAAAGTTTGTACAAGTAAAAGGAATCGTTTATTCTACACCAAAAAAGAGAAACAGATGCGTTCTCACATACACAAGAATTTGTACAAGTAAAATTACTGTTTTATTTAGTACTATGAAAATTCTTTACATGTGCAGATATCTCAAAAAAGCAAAAGCAGGGACCGGTACCCGCACAATCTCCGGTCTATACATGTAAAAAGCAAAATAAGAAATAGAAAGTTCAGCTTGTCACTCCTTCTTTCCGCCACCCTTGGAGCCTTTGCTTGGCCTAATAGTTAATTTCGGAATCCGATGTGGGCGGGACGGAGAAGGAGGAGTGGTTGGGTCTTCTTCTGTTTTGTCTTCCCCAGTCGAAGCACCTCTCTTCTTCTTTCTTATGGCACGCTTCCCCTTCCTCTTCAAAGAAGATTCGCTCCCCGGAGTGGCAAGCAATGTTGAAAGCTTCGGGTCATCATCTAGAGACCGCTCCGGGGTCTTCTCGATGTCTTCAAGATCCTCCGCCTTCTGCTCCTGCGAAACAGCCGGGTCGTCCAGGCCTTGAAGAGCTTTGATTTTTTCTGCCTGCGATCCCGGTTGGGAAGCAGAAGGAGGAGTAATCTGTAAAGATGGAGGGACGGCAACTGAAGGAGTGGAAACTTGTGCAGTGTTTGGTGCCTCCGCTGTAGAAGAAAAGAAGTTAAAATCAACATCTCCCGAAAATAGAGAGGGTATCGGTTCACCAAAGTTTAAGTAACAAGTAAGAAGGTCATCAAACTCGGTTAAATCAAATAACTGGTTCATTGGGCCCGGGACGACGCCAAAATTACCTGGAGGAGTTGGCTTCGCAAGGTCAATCTCGAATTTCTCGGCTTCAGTATCGTCCGGTGCCTCATCCTCAGTGGGAGTGGTCGCAGTTTCTTGGGTAATTTTAGCTGGGAGTGAAGAATGGGAGCCGGAATCCATAATGTTTACATCGGCCGAAGTGGAAGTATGAACAGGGGCAGTTAAAGGAGCTTCCTCTTTTGAAAGCTCTTCTCCCAGTGATTCAGCCCGTGCTTTAGCAAGCTGCTCCTTCCCTTTAACAAGAGCGGCGCGAGCCTCATCATCAAGATAGCGAGCCTCGAGTTCTGTTTCATCATAGCCGGCACCTTTAAACATATCAATTGCGGCTTCCCACACTTCAGCCAGAGTGATTTCATAATCAGGACCCAGAAAAGCAAGGCTCCCACGACCCAGAACGCTGTGTAAATAAAAGTCAAATAAGGTAGAGCTGATGTTTGCTTTCGTTGCCTCATGTGATTGCTCAGCCGCTTCTTTTTCGGCAACGGCAGCAACCCGACCAGTAATAGCCTCATCACGCTCTGTCTCAGCTTTAGCGAGTCAAGACTTTAGTAACTCAATCTCCACGTTCTGGGAGGTGACTTTTTCCCGCAGTTCGGCGTTTTCTGTGCGATATTTCTCAGTAGTGTGCTGCTCAGCGGCAAGCTTCATTTCGACATCTCTTTGTGCAGCATGTGCATCCCGCACTTGCTTCTGAAAGACTTCTTCTTTTTGAGTATGTGATGCAGAAGAAGAGGCGAGATTTTCCTTAAGCTGCTTAACTTCAGATTCAAGCCTTGCATTGTCATCCGCGATGTTCTTCATCTCCGCGTAATGCTGTTTGCACCATTTATCCCATTCAGCTTTGTCATTCTCCAGAGTCAGCATGTTTTCAAGATTCATATGGTTGACTCTCTGGAGTTCATCAACAAGTTTCTGCCATTGCGACATTCTCTCAATGTTAAGCCGAACTGCATCGAGACTTTTAAGCATGTCTTGCTTATCAATTGGGACCAAATCCAGGTCAAAACGCACTCCTTTTAAGCACCAGTTCGGAAACCGGCTTTGAAGTGTTGGTGGGCCGTCTTTAACCTGATATTGGGGCCTGCTGATGATCGTTTGGATATCAGTTTTCTTTAAAGGAGGAGAACCGGCCGGAATATCAGAAGGGATAGGAGCATCAGTTTTCTCAGAAATTACAGATGCGTCACTTGGCTTGGACCGCTTGCTTGATTCGTCAGTAATATGAGTCTTCCCTTTGTCATCATAAGACTTTCTCTTATGAGAATCGTAACTTCTGTAAGAAGAATCATATCGATCAGTGTCTCTTCTTCTCTGTCGTTGTTCATAATCCCATTTTTCTTGAGCCTTCCTTTGGGCCCGTTCCTCATCTGTCTCTCTCTGGTCACCAAGATACTTCCTAAAGTCATAGGATCCACGACCTCCATGGCGCTGAAATGAGTCATAGTACGAGCCGGTACGCCCCATCGGAGAATCTGAAAACCGAAAAAGAAGTAAAGTTTAGAAATTTCCAGAAAAAGAGGATAAATGCTTATAAGTGCTGAAAAATCCTAAGTGTGTGCGGCGTGCGAACTACGTGCGTCAAACTACAAACCACGCTTTAGTGCGGGAACGGAGACGACAGGTGTAGAAGGCGTCGAAGTTTGTTTCAAAGAGGAAGTCGCTTCAACGACAAGAGAGTTCGCTTTTGGAATATTATCCTTGAAAAGCTCTTGAGAAGTTATCATTATATCACTCAAGTCATCAAAGGTGTCATCACCCTGGTATTCAGCAGACTTCTCTTTTTCAACTTCCATATCAATTGATTTTTCAGAAACTCGAGGATTTTCTTCCTCTTCAATAATTGGGGCAAGTGCCGACTTGCTGACTGACCCTACAACATCGGTGGATGCGGAACATTTTATCAAAGCAGCCTCTACGACGGGTGCTTCTGATGCAATTTCTTCTACAGAAGCTGGGGCATTCGAGGCCTCTGCTCGAGAGCCCGAAGCAGCTAACGTTTCCACATCAGAACTAGAGAGTTCATGAGTCTGAGTCGATCTAGAAGGATGTAAAAGACCAAACTGGTGCAGAAATTCATCTTTCAGCAAGAATTTGGCACTCCTCTCTTCAACATCAACGACACTCAAAGTATCTAAAATCAACTTGTGACCGGTATCTCGAAGTGGAGGAGGAAGTGCTACAAAAAGAAAGAATGGAGTTAAGCATTTGACAGTTCGAGTTCTGAAAAGTCTTAAAAACAAATCGGAAAGAGGCAATCTTACTTCCGACTCTCCAGATGGCATAAAATCCCGGAGGACAGCGGACGTAAAAGAATTGAGTCAAGAATCCATGGGCACTTTCGGGCAAGTCCAGAATTAGTTTACGGTTCCTGGCACTCCTCACAAGTGTGATAGAGGGATGGTCTTTGTTCTTTGCAAATGTGCACAAGAAGCGAATTTCGGCAAAACTGGGAAAACGGTCCAACTTTCTCCTGAATAGCACACACAGTCCCAGCAGGATGGAGTATCCATTAGGGTGCAGTTGAAAAGGGGAGATAGATAGCCGAAGGAGAAGTTCTTGAAGACAGTCGTTAAATGGGGGAATAGCTCCACTCGAACACATTTGACGGTTAACCGCGACAAAGCCATGGGGCGGCCTATCAGCAGTATCATTTATTCCAGGGAACAAAGCGTCAGCTTCGGCAATGCCAAATTGGATGCATAATTGACGAAAAACTTTATGACTCAGAGTAGTAGGAGTCCTTTCCGGAGGATCGTTCAATGGAGTAGCAATTGGAAAAGCTTCTCCAGTTATTTCCAAGTCTTCCTGTTGAGATGCCATTCTACACAAGGAACTGGACGATCAAATGTTAAGGTGCACGTTTCCTAAAAAAGAGTGAAGTGTTGTGCAAAACTAATGCAATAACAAGCAAATATAAATGAAACTAAATTAATTGATACTTGTCGATTATGAAGTTTCAGGGCTTGATATCTTAAGTCCGAGAACAGTGTTGTGTTGATGCAAATAAATCAGCTTTAGTTGATCATTTAATACTTCACTTAGATTTATTAGTTCACAGCATTTCATTCACGGAGTTCATTTAAGTTTGATATTATTTGTCGACTAATCTGTCAATTGAAGTGGGCAATCAATGGCAGTATATTCGTCCCATTTTTCTGTGAATGTTGCTTCTAAATAGGTTATTAGCATTAAAGTTAAGGCAATCTGAAGAGAAGTACAATAAAGTCCAAAACAATTCAAATTCAAAAATCAGTCAAATTCTGCTCAAAATTCTAAGTATTAGGGCGCACACGACCTAACATAGGTTGCAGCATTCTTAAGTCATGTTGTTCAGATTAAAAGTTCAGGACTGTGAAAAATTGTTAAGTGCTAGGTCGTTCAGCGACCTATTATAGGTCAAGATGTATGTAGGTCGCACATTGCAATTGGATGGATTAAGACGATGCAATTTTCTCTAAGTCCTAGGTCGTGCACGACTGGGCTTAGGTCGAAGACTCTTTAGGTCGCAAATGTTGTCAGATCGCAAAAGCTTAAGTCGCTAAGCATTCCCACGCAACCTAACCCTTAGGTCATCCAAATCTGGTAGGTTGTTGACTTCCTCTCTAAGCAACATCATATTGGATCCGATAACCCAATACCGCCAATTCAGAAGAATTCATCTTCCCCTTCATTCTACCTCAACATACCACCAAATAACTAGCAAATCGATCGCAAACTCCGCAGATCCTGTAACGACCCAGAATTTTGACCAAATTAAATTGAGAATATTTAATTAATTTTAAATATTTGAATGATGATTTAATTTGAATCCCCGATATAACTTTGAAATTTGCGATTAAACTTTAAAATTTAATCGATTGAATGCTGAATAAAAAAAATTTTGAATCTTCAATTATAAGCTGAAGAAAAATATTTCAAAAGCTTTTAAAATTCGAAATGATAATACTGAAAACAATTTAAGCTTCAGAAATTGATATGGAAACAATTTGTTCAGTTTTGAAAATTTATCGTTCGAATCAATGTTTAAAAATAGTCGTCCGGGGCACAGTCTCGGAATTCGACGAAACCAGTTCCATTGGATCCGGAATATTGAATTATTGTCGGATTTCAAATTTCGTATTTTTCGGATTTGTTACGTGAGTATACGTTAAGCAAACGCGTTGAGATTTAAATCAAATTCAATTTAAAATTTTTAAATCTAGTCAAATTCCTTTCAACTCAGCCACCCTACTTCTGAGCAAGCAGACATGCCCTCTGCTTAATCACGTTCCTTTGTCTCCCATTTCTTCAAACGCAAGGAACAAAGCGAAATCATTTCGTTCAGAAAAAAAAATAGAGAAATGGCGACATCCCCTTTCCCTTTCTCTCGTTCAATTTTAAATAATCACGCAACTTCTCCCTTCCCAGTTCAAAGAAATCAAAAATAACTTCAAGTTCAAATCGAAAGATTAAAATGGCCGAAAGAAAAAATACGTACTTCCCCCTCTTTAAAATCAAAACCCAAGCCGTTATCCCATTTCTCTCTGCATTCGAAAATCGAAATCGATTCAGGGGAGATCGCGATGTCGACGTTAAGGGACTGGTGGCAGCTCGAAACTCCGCGGCGCGTTGTCTGGTGATTCGCGATTCGACTGGGAAGGTTCGTGCAATCTAGGGTTCGTACACGCGACTGCGAGGCGATGGGGCAGTGGGACTCGTGAGCTCGAAGTGGTAATCGAGGTGACGTTGAGTGTCGTGATTTCGTGGGGGCGGCGACTCAGGTGATGCACGAGGCTTGAGGAGGCGACGGCGATGTCGCGATGGATCTGGGTGCCGCGTGATCGAGGAGATGTCGACGCGTTACTCGTGATGGAGGCAAGTGGGGAGTTTCGTTCTCGAGGGAATGACTGGCAGTCGCGAGGTTGGTTCGCGGGGAGGTTGGGATTGCCTGGGTTCGTCTTTGTTTGGTGAGGTAAAGTTTTTTTTTTATTAAAACATTCTTAAGTTTAAACTGGAAAAGAAAAAAAAATGTAAATGAAGGAAATTGATAATAACAGTAAAGAAAATTCTTATTTTCGTCGATTACTAAAAAAAAGAAAATTATAATATGTACATGTTTTAAAACTCACAGTTTAATTTTAAAATGTTGTATAAGATGATTAACTAGTTAATCAAAATATAAAATGAAAATTTTGTGCAGTAAGGTTTAAACAAAATTTATATTTCAGTTTAAAAGATTTTGGATAAGTACATATATGTTACGGTAAAGAAATGCATATCCAGTAATTTTATAACATCGTATAGTTTATATAAAAGAAAATAGATTTTTAAACTGGCATCGGTTATTTTATAAGTATGCATATGTAGTTTTGGGGAAAATAATAACTTGTTAAATTTGTTTTTGGTTATCAAGAAAATTATTTAAAAAGGGAATTTATTTATAACAAATTTAATAGTTAAAACCAATGTATTAAGGATTAATTTATCGATTTATTTAAATATTAATAGAATTGTATAAATTGTTTATACTAGGTCTGAAATGGAGAAACTAACTGAAATGAAAATGGGATTGCTAATAAAAAGCAAGGTGAGATCTTCTCACTCAGATTTAAAAATTGATTGCAGTTATTGATTGATGATTTGATTGCTATTGGATGTGGTATTAGATATGATAGGATATATCTATATATATAGCAGTATATACATATTGGCATATGTATATATTGGATTGATTGATTTCCCGCCTCGTATAGCGGATGAGACCCTATTGCGCCGTTAGTAAGCGGATTTATAAAAACCTATATACCGCGATAATTCCGTACTGGAGCGGAATTGGTATTGTGCTAACATCTTTGGATGCAGGGAAACAGGTTGGAGGGATCCAACTGGACCCCTCACATTGATTGATTTTATTTATACTGTGGTATGAATCTGTGAATGATTATATTGATGTTATTGATCATATCGATGTCTGGAAATTGATTGAAAGCTAAAAATTTAGCTGAATGGATGTTTGATATCATTGGATTCCAAAAATAAATGAAATTGAATTTTTGAGATTCAAGTAGAAAATTTCTAAGTGAATCAATTTTTGAAATTGAAGAAATTTTGAAGAAAAGAATTTAAAAGTATAAAAGCTGTTTTTATAATCTTATCGAATAAATTCCAGAATAAAGTGAAAATGCTAAATAAATGGATTTCATAAAACAGTGATTTTAAATTGAAGAAATTAATTTAAATTTGGATTTTTAAATAGATTGAAAAAAACGATTGAAATTTATTTTCTTAAAAAGGAATTTATTTAAAAGAAGATAAGTTGGAAATTCAGTTTGGAATTTAATTGGTAAATTGAAATAAGTTGTGAAATCAATGTAAAATGATTTCAATTTGAAGAATCCATTTCAAAACAGAATATTGAATAATTTGAGAAAAATAAGGAATTTATTTTAGTAGTGATAAATAAAATTTGAAATCAATCTGTAATTGATTTAATATTTAGAAATGAATTTTTGAAGAAATCAATATGGAAATTTTATTCAAACGTTGAAAATAAAATTAGAAATCAATATTGAGATTGATTTGGTATTGAAGCTTTTATAAATAGAATTAAAATTTATAAAAGTTGTTATAAACCCAAAGTCACTTATTTGGATAAGTTAAATATAGAAGTTGATAAAAGAAGGTTTATAAGTCGAAGTTGTTATTAAAAGAGAAATAGAATTTATAAACGTGCTTATAAATTCGAAAATAGATTGAATGTGATAAATTTAATATAGAAGATTATTTAAGAAGATATATTCACGATTTTGAATAGCGAATTTTTTATTGAAATAAAAATGTGTAGGAATGATTGAAATGGGGTTAAGTAAATTTTATTCACGATTTTGGACAGTGAATATATTGTTAAGTAAAATGGATTCATTTTTGAAGAAGTAATATTTTAAAAATGAAGTTAAACATTTTAAAGGCGTTTTAAAATGCGTTATGAATCGAAAGCATAGATTTCAACATTTATTGTTGAAATAGACGTTTTCGAGAAATATAAGGAAATGGTGGACTATAACACTATTGTTATAGTAAATGATTTCCGAAAGGAAATGTTTTTATCTAGTATTGGGATTTACATATCTATTTTAATTTCGAATCCCTATACTAGTGATTTTTGAGTCGTCGTGACGATGTTTTACGTAACATTCGTTTTGACTCAAATTGATGTTGTTATAGAAAATAGATTTCCTTAAAGAATGAAATATATACTTAATTTGATTTAAGTATATCGAATATTTTCCAAGTATTGAAAATAAATGATTTGTGAAATACTTATTATTAAATAAGTATGGAAATGCATTTCCAAAATGAAATGAAACGTTTTGAGATTTTATCTTCTTAAAGATAAAATGAAATTGAATACTTGAAATCGATTTGAGAATCGTATATCAGTAGATATTTTGAAGGTATAAATTCACTATGGAATTTATAAATGGAATGAGAATTTGTTTTAAAAAAATAAACGTTGATTTATTTTTTAAAGTGTGGAAGTTTTATATCTAGTAAAAGATATTTTTGAAGAATAAATAATTTGGAAAATTATTTGGAATCTGATGATGTCGCGCATCTTTATTGATAGTTAAATAACCGACTATCAATAATTACCTTTAGATAGGTATTTGTTGTGAATTGGATGAATTCGAATGCCACACTTATTTTTGAATTTACGCTCACTATTCGAGTTAACCGGGAAAGGACCATGGGGTCGTATAACCCATTCCGAATATGTGATACGTCGTTATGAATTGCATTCGAAGACCGGTGTTGAAGACCGGATATTTTTGAAAACGGAAGGATTACCGTCGAGTTACTCTACATCGGCTGATCTCCGATTTAGAGGTTTTATCACCCTTAGTGACGGGAAGTCCTGACGTGATTAGAAAATTATCCGGAAACGCAAGGGCTTCGTGAGAAGTGCCTTCGGTTCTGTTCGATCCCGGAACAGACTTGTATGGATTGTGTGTCTGACGTTACAATTTGAGATATAAAGCTGATTTCTTTCAAATACATTTCTGTTGGTGGCGGAGAATTTATTCTCTTAGCTTAACACCCTTCTCTGAGACGTACGAGCTCAAAGGTTATGTAGTTGAAATTTATCAGCGATATATCCCAATTTGGTAACGTGGCATACTGAGTGTTGCTGTGAAATGATCAGTGTTTGATCATTTGTGATATGATCATTTGTTTGATCTTATATCTTTGTGATCATAGGTTGATCATTTTGTTGACCCGAAGCAGGGCTTTTTGAGAAAGCGTAGCTTTGTGGACGAGACTTCGTCGAGCCTCACACCCCGGAAATGGTCGAAACAGGAAGGATGCGGCAAGGTTCTAGGGAGTAGCGCCCCTTAGTGTATGTCATTCCTTCTGGATAGAGGTGGTATCATGGTATGGAGCCCAGATACTTAACCTATGTGGTTGCTGCATTATTATCTATGTGGTTTGTTGGAAATCGGGGATCCTCGGGAAGATCGGTTACGATCGGGGGATGGCATACGCGTGTCAGTAGTTACCTATTTTTGCAGAGGTAACCCGGCCTTGTGTTGGCAGAGATCTAACTGTAATGTTAGGTTATTTCTCGGGTCGTCTATTCCAGGGACGTACCCATCGTGGAAAAGGAAGTTCCTTAGCCTGACCATTTGTTGGAAATCCAAACTCCAATACGAACTTTGTACGGTATTAGTTGTAGAACCTGCCATTTACGTACGGTGGTCACCACTGTTTAGATGGTAGCTATAGTAGGCATACGATACTGGTCGTATGTTGGCTAAGATTAATATTATACTTTCGAAATGTTTTCTACACTATGCACTAATAATAATATCAAAGATGATTTGATTTTGCGTAGTAAGCATCTTTGACTATCATAAGAAGAAATCTCCTCCAAGTCTGCGTTTGCATTGTGTGTGTGGTGGGAGGTCTTATGGTAGTTTCATTTTCCAAAAGCATTGCGAATTGACATTAAAGTTTTCCTGTTGTTTATTTTAAAGAATAACTGTTTTACGATCTCACACCAGTCACCATGACTGACTCGGAGTTTATTGTTTCCCTTCTAAACTCTGGGTGCCCACCAATTTCCACACGGGCAGCCTAGAGTTATATTATCAGGATATTCTGGATATTCTGGAGCTTGGAGATAAGCTGGATGACGAGACGTAGTATTTGTATATGATATACTTATTCCGCTGTGTATTCTGTATGAGGACAAGTTATATAACTGTCCATTGTTGTACTGAGTTGTATATTGACTCTGATGATTGATGTATGTATAAACTGATATAGTTCTTTGTTTTAAAAGACTAGTGATTATCTATTATATATTGTTCCGCTGCGATATGTGAGATTCTGATATTGTTTTCTGTTCTGATGTGTTTTCTGTTGTTCTTCTTCTTTCTTTCTTCTCTTTTTCTTCTATCTTTTCTTCCTCCTCTTCTTTTAAATATTAAAGTTTCGCGTTTCCGCCATCCGATTGTTCGGCAATTGCTACAGTGGACGTAGCAGTGTCGGGTTTTCGGAAGACGGATTTGCGGGTCTTTACAGATCCATAGTGAAAGCTTCCATATGATCGCGAATCACCACAACGCGTCAAACGACAAACAAAAGTCAATTGAAACCACCATTCAGAAAGCACGATGCAGGAAATTAAGCTTAGGACAGGTAACAACGATTCGTGATCAAGCAGTGATTATGGGTGAATAAAGGATGATCCACTTACGAGTTATGTTGGTGAGGAAGAATCGACAGCTGAATGGGTCGAATTTGTCTTTGGAAGCTCGAAAAATCGTCAATGGTGATGGAGGCTCAAAACAGTAGGGTGAGGAAGAAGGAGCGACCTAACCAATTTATATGAAACTGAGAATGGGAGGCGAACAGGCGTGCAAGTTCTAGGTCGTTCGCGACTTAGCAAGGTTGAGTCGAAGCATACGACCTATGGCATAGTCATATACTTCGAGGGGCAAATGTTAATTCCTTTATCTCAGCGACCTAAAACTTAGCGACCTAAGAGAAGTTCGCGACCTAAGGAACTCTGCGACCTAAGGAATTCTGCGACTTAAGGACCTTGCGACCTAAGAGCTTAAAGAGCTTGCGACCTAAGAGCTTAAAGAGCTTGCGACCTAAGAACTTAAAGAGCTTGCGACCTAAGAGCTTAAAGAGCTTGCGACCTAAGAACTTAAAGAGCTTGCGACCTAAGAGCTTAAAGAGCTTGCGACCTAAGAACAGGAAGACTTTGCGACCTAACTACAGGAAAAGCTTAACGACCTAAGGTAGCTAGCGAGTTAACAGATTGCGCAACCTAACTATTAAAGCAGCTCAGCGACTTACGACCTAAGAGGCGAACGAGCTAAGACTTCAACGACCTAAAGCTCCTACAGCTATTCCTTAACTCGCCTGCGACCTACCACTTGTTCAAATGAAGCCAAGTGCAACCTCACCAGCTAAATTCTTAAGTCGCGGGTAGACTGCGACCTAGCTTAGGTCGCTCGCGACCTACGACCTAACTAAGGTCGTACGCGACCTAAGACTTAGGCAAATATTCTGCTTAGAAATCATCTCCTATAAATAGGTCTCAAACTCCAACGAGGAAGGGACTTTTTGGGCAAATCATTTCCAAAGCGCCGTTACTCTGTCGAACTCTCCACTCATTCAGCAATCAAAGATCTTCAAACATTCGAGACGCTACAACAAGCTTCGAGAGAAATTCCTTACATCCAACACGGATTCATCGAGTTTCGCCATCGAAGATTGAGCTAGTAGTCGAGATTGTGTTTTGTGATCAAATTGTACTGTTTTCATAAGAGATTTGTATCGATTTGTAACCAGATTCAATAATAAAGAGATTCAAAGTGGATGTAGGCTAAATCTCAAGCCGAACCACTATAAATTGCTGTCTTTTACTGCATTTCTGCTATTTTCCTGCTTGATTTCTGTTCCCGTCACACGGGTGGTGCTTTCACAATTCTACTACACACACCGGGTGTTAGCGTTCATTTTTCAGCGTTAACATCTGTTTTATGCCTGTCGCAGCTAATTGATTTGTCGTGCCTGATTCGTGCCAGCGTCCGTTACATCGTTCTTTTCCGTAGCTGTTTTCCATCGTCCTCTAGCCACGAAAGGTGAACAATCAATCACGATTAACGTTCTTATATTTATTAAATTTGATTTCAATTGAAACGACAATTGAAATATGCTGCTAATTGGAAATGTTAATTATCTAAATTGTTATATATATATATGATATGCTATTATCTGTAATTGTTCACTTGTGGGATATGACACCATATACTATTGTTTATATTATATGTGATTGTTATTGATATTATATGCATGTTGTTGATATGTTATATTTATTATCGTAACTGCTTTCACTCTGCAAGTTCCCTGTTAGTATAGAATTCCCTATGGGTTGAAATGATACATACCCGAACGATTTTGTAGAATAGGGGAAAATCGTTATGGGTTGAAATGATAAACCCAAGCGATTTTCATTGAATTGAATTTGGGATTGCGGGTTGAAAAGATATATACTCGTATATATTTAAATTGCGGATTGAAATGATAAATATCTGTATCACTTGACCATAGGATAGAAAATTATATACAGGCGCTGTTGGTCTATATATATATTTCGAAAGTGATTTCCAAGGTTTTGAAAAGAAATATATGTGGTTTTAAATAAATATTGATTCTTAGATATTATATCTTTAATGTAGGTTTTATAATAATTTTAATAAATTAAGTTGGAAAGAGAAATAGAAATAAATTTTGAAATTTATTTGAATTTTTCTTGAATAAAACCGATTTGAACTTGTAAAATTTGAGATTTTAAAGATATGGTTTATGACTTGATTTTATTTACAGTGATTAAAGGAATATTACAAGTAAATAAATTGAAGAGCACATATAGTTTATATAAAGGGGCATTTCACCATAAGGACAAACTTTGCAGTCCAATTAGTTTTTAGGACACACATTCAAAAAAATTACTTTCAAGGCCAAAATCAGCAGAATAATTACTTTCAAGGACAAAGTCAGCAGTCTAATTACTTTCAAGGACATAATTTCATTGGTTTGTAGGCCCTAGAAACTAATTATTTTACGTTTTGTCCTTGAAAGTAATTATTTCAGTTGTGTGTCCTAGAAACTAATTCCACTTGCTAAAGAGGCCCTTGTGGCTAATTTCCACTTATATAAATCATAAATGAATTTAAGCTTTGAAATCTATTGAAATTGAAATGGTTAATTTAGAAACTAAATTGAATTGGAATTGATGAATTGAGAATGAATTAAATTGAATCTTTGGAATTTGAATTGATTTGAATCGATTTGTGAACTTTGAGGAAACTATTTTATTATATAAACTATTTTTAATATAAACTATTATAAATAAACTATGTTTAATATATTAATTACCTTATTATAAACTATTTAATTTATAACTATTTTATATACAAATTATTTTATTATATTAACTATTTTATTTATAACTAATTTCATATATATTACTTTTAATATCTAAACGGTTTAAGAGGTAAGTGTAATAGATTTCAAAGTGTTATAATTTCGAAAAGTTATAATTTTAGGAAGTGTTATGATTTTTGAAACGAATATTATTTTAAGTGAGAAATGATATCGTATTGATATGGTCTTGTAATGGATATGATATTTTGGTTTTGAAGTATGATTTGAAATGAAATGACCACGGTGTTATAATAACGTTTGGTTGTTAAAGAGGCCAGGATCGGATATTGTCATACTCTCTGCCAATACTGAAACCCACTTTAACAACTGTGTACGTGGTGGAGATTCCAGAAATGAAGTAGGATGGTTTGGCGACGATTCTATATGGTATGACGTGACCCTGACTCCCGTGAGTCAGCTTAGATGTGACTAAAATCAGGAGCTATACCGAGCCAAGTGAGGTCATTCCTCCTATCGGGCACATTTCTTCGATACTATATTCTGACTTTGTGATTGATTTGGTGGCCACCCCTTGATTTTGATTATGGGAGTGTGTCCGAGGTGGGCGGTAGTAGCTGCTATGCGTTACCACCAGTCCGGAAGTGCAATTGGTGTATCTACCCTGGCATCTCCTCGTGTGCCGTGTTCACATGCCCTAGAGCGCCTTCTACGAGTTTGTTTTGTACCGTACCTATGTGATGTCCTCTGGGTAAACCTCCAGTTTACGGAGGAGCGTACGGCATTGTATAGGCTACGGGAATATATAAAATGTGTTAAGGGGGATATGGGTAACGTCTTAACGCTATTTTAATACCTTTTACTTTACTATAGACATATTATAATAACGTATTGTACTACATAGTAGATAGTTCCACGGATCCTTAGAGGATGGTTATCCCAAACATCCTTTAAGTTACTTGTATTCCAGTTGATATTTCACTTGAGTTGGATTTATTGATATAAGAATGTTAATCCTGACTCGAGTGTTTTGTGTTTTGCTTTACGCTCGGGTCAGACTGAGTGCTACAACATTTGAGACTCACCTTTGGAGATGGAGCTTCACTTGGAGATCCATCTATATCTATTCAGCTTTCAGCTTTTCCAGTTGATTTGTTCAGAGATGTCATCTGTTTGTATTCGAGACATTACTGTATTTGAGATATCCTGTTGTATTTTATTTTAACTCTGTTATTTATCTATTTCGCTGCTTACAGTTGTTATATTACTCTGTGTCTGTGATTCTGTGATTGATTTATTTAATGTATATGCTGATTTTGCCAGATATAAATTAACAATATGATATTTTGAGCAATTCAAATCCGACATGTGCGGATGCGAATGGTTCGAAATACCGGGCTCTTACATAATTAATCTTTACCATTACTATAAATAATAATAATTAATTTCCAAAACAATATTAATAAATCATTATTATTAATTTCAAGCCATATTTATTTTTAAAATAAATAACCTTTCAAAATATTAACATATCGATAAATATCCTTAAAACAATATTAATTTTAAATAAATAACTTTAAAACAATATTAAATATAAGTAAATATCTTTAAAAAAACCCAGATAAAAAGATTGGAGTAAAATAGAAGTTAAATCCTTTAAAACAAAATATTTTTGAAAACCCAAAATTCAGATTGTAAATCTTTCATCGTCTCAAAAACCAATTCCAACCCAATGGCAATTTATAGCATTACAAATTCCTCGTTTAAGACCAATGGAAATTTATAGCATCACAAATTCCACTGCTTATTGTTACATTACTCTGTGTATGTGATTCTGTGATTATTTTATTTACTGTATATGCTGAGTTTTGCCAAATTTAAATTAACAATCTACTATTTTGAGCAATTCATGTCCGACATGTGCGGATGCGAATGGTCTGAAATACCAGGTCGTTATAGCAATCGAGCCTATGGCCATAGTGTATAACTTTAAAACAAAATTAAATATAAGTAAATATCTTTAAAAAAACCCAGATAAAAAGATTGGAGTAAAATAGAAGTTAAATCCTTTAAAACAAAATATTTCTGAAAACCCAAAATTCAGATTGTAAATCTTTCATCGTCTCAAAAACCAATTCCAACCCAATGGCAATTTATAGCATTACAATTTATGTGCGGATGCGAATGGTCCGAAATACCAGGTCGTTATAGCAATCGAGCCTATAGGGTTAGGCGTAGTCCAAACATAGTTGACACTTTTTTCCTTTGTCGCATGTATATGTGTATTTGTAAGTTTGCAAGTAAAAGCAAAGAAAGGAAAAAAGGGTCTGGAAGGAACCGTATCCATATGACAGATCGATATATCTCTTACATCAAAATTCTACGGTTGTTGTTGTTCTAATAATGGATGTATTGTAAAAAATGTATACTGTTTAATGTACCAGATATGCATAATATTTAATTATTGATATGAGACTATATATATATATTGATGTTTAAATTATGCCGTAATGTTTTCCCTTTTATTCATCATTTCAGAATTTTTAATTTTTATCTACCCATGGTTCACTGCTTTTAATATATGAAATTAGTTGTAAGTGTATTTTGACATCGTTTATAATTGATTTTAGATGTTAAAAATAATGGGTCGTCACCGTTGTTTCAACGCTTATTTTTAACGATTCCACTGAACCTTGGGTAGGTTTAAACTAGTTAAGGTAGTTTAATTTATACCTTCGATTAGGTTAAAATATAGAACGAGAGAGCATTTTGATTGACAATTGTATGCTTTGTGTAAATGGGTTTCTTATTAACCACTATTACCTCATCCTAAGATGATGTTTATTTACGATGATCTTTGTGAGGAAGATAAATAAAGTATGAGTGGAGTAGGATGGATACTTATAAGAACGGTTAAGTGTTGGTTATAACCATAGTGATACACATCCATGCTAAATTAGAGTTAAAACCTGACTTTAATAAAATGGAATCATTTTTTATTTTTAACATGAATAATATTTGTTTGGAAAATTTATAAAATATACACTTCTGATTTTTAAGATTTTTTATCAAAAAGGGAAACATGGTTATTCTTGACCATAAAAGTGATTTGTTGAAATTTTTGATGAGAATAAAGTATTTAATTTGAATATAAAATATTTTTATGAAGATATTTTCAAAAAGAAAAATTCAACGTTCTAAAAATATTTTATTTGAAAGTACTTTTAGCAAAATGGTGTTAAAATAAATATTGGATGTTGAACTCGGTCTTTGAAGAAAAAGTTTTTATCTGTGGAACTTTAATTATGTTTAAAACATCCTTTGGAATGTGTTTCTTTGATGGTGTTATGCTTTAGAAATGCTTTATTAGAAGTGGAAAAAATTTATCTAAGAAAAGAGAAATTTTGTAGAAAAGTGTTCGATTTGAAAATATTTTTATGAAAGGATGTTTAGTTTAGAATACTCAATTTCATAAAAATGTTTTAGTGAGAGAACCTTAGCTAAGTTGTTTTAAATTTGGGAATATCCTTTGAAAAATGGAGTTTTTTGTAACCACAACATGACTTAGAATACTTTGCAAAAATATTTTGTTGAGGGATATTTTGGAAAGAAATATTTCTATTAAAGAATGTTTTAAAGTCTATGCTATAACATTTGAGAAGTATTTATGTAATAAGATGTTTTGAGGAAGAGAGACCTATTTTGATAATATTATAGAATTTAAAATGTTTTTGTCAAAAGTATATTGTTGGAGAATATTTAGTGAGGACCTATACTTCAAAAGAAAATAATATTTTGTTGAAACATTCTTTATAATGAATATTATATGATTTGGAGAAGATTTATTACAAGAAAGTTATGTCCACAAAATGGTATTCTATTTTTAAGGAATTATTTCTCAAAAGAAGTATTTAAAGATAATATGGTAGAAATTTTTTTATTTGAGAAATTTATTGGTGGAAATATTTCAAAATAGTTTGATGGAAGTAATTTTACTTAGGAGGTATCGTTTTGAGTTAAGAATGCGACAAAGTATTCGTTTGAAACTATAGTTTTATCAAAGGACTGCATTTTATTTTAGAAAACTTTTAATTTGAAAATTGATTTTGGTTTTAAGGATTTTTTCTTAATGGTTATCTTTGAATAATCATGTAACGACTCGGAATTTCGGACAATTCGTATTTAAATATCTAAATTATTTAAATATTTGAATCTTGGATTAAATTTATTAAAGTGATTTAATAACCTTGTTAACCCTATTTTAATTCATAAGTAATGATGGTAAACTTGTTTTGGTAAAATGTTTACCAAAATAGTTACTTTGAAGAAATATCAATAATGTAACTGAAAATCGTTTTATCGATAAACAGCTTTTTACTCGTCAGAAGTTGTTCAGAATTATTTTACATACACTTATTTTCTTAAGAGAACATTAAAATAAAATAAAAATATTTTTCCATTTATGGAAAATAAAGTTTTTGATGATTTCATGGGTGATGTCATAGAACATATTTTGAAAATGAGCTTTTAAAGAAATACTTAAGTGTTAAGTAAAGAAAATGAGGTGTAAAGGTGGCATGTGAGTGGGACGCTCCTTTGTGATCTTTCTTGGAAGGTAGAAGATGTTAACGACCTCTTGTTCAAACCTATAAATACACCCTTAAGGGTTTCACTATTAACTTTTTTCAAATTAAGAAAATGGTGGAAGTGGATTAGCATTAATCCACTTTATTCTTCACTAACGTTTTCTAATTAACTCAAACCTTCTCCAAACTCCACCAAACTTTCACAAACACCTTAGAAAGCTTATATCTAAAGTCAAAGTGGAAGAAAAGTGAAGAGCAAGAGGGGATCTAGCTTGGGCCGTGAGCATAAAGTGGTGGAAGGGAGCTTGGTTGTGTGGTTTGGTGCTAAAGGTTGGATCTTTATGCTTTTTGAGATGGTAGGAAGTGTTCTTGGATTTTTGATTGTTTGAGCATGTGTTTGGCTTGGGTCTAAGTGATTTATCTCACTATCTTTTTTGTATATATTGTGTGTGTTGTGTGTGTATGTGTGCGCAAAATATAAAGTTAAAGTGGCATTAACTAATTAAAGTTGTAAACTTTGGACCCCTCTTGCTTTTGAAAGCATATGCAACTTTATATTATTTAACATCACTTCTATTACCTTCTATAACATGTTGCATGACTTAGACTTTGTGAGTACATGTTTGGTTGGCTTATGTGTTGAATTGAAGTATGTTTGAAAGTGTTTGAAGCAAGAATATTCGCTATAAGTGCACTACGATATCCTTAACTTTAACTTGTGTAAACATAAGATTTATGATCTTAACTTGGGATAATTTGATTTGGTTGTTCTCTACACATATTTTGGTGTATGGGACAGTAAATAAATGGTTTTGAAAGAGTTGACATCAAAAATGGCACAAACACCCTAAATAGTATAAAAGTACCAAAGTGTCCAATAACCAACTCCCAACAGAATGAAGTAGAGAATAAAATATGAAGAACAATAAATTAAAATTGAAAGAAATTAACACAGAAAGTTTTATAGTGGTTCAGCTGACTCTGGCCTCTGTCCACTCCTTTAATTTTCCTTTTATTGTACTGTAGATTACAATTACAGTCCGGATGATAGCCTAATAATAACAATGGAGGAAGAAAAGAGCCAGAAAGAAGATCCAGAAACGACAACCATGCCCGTTGCATTTATAGGAGAAGATGGACAAATATCCATCTGAAAATCCGTGTGTAGAAGACCAAGGACATGCCGACCCCCTCCATAAAAAGGGGACCCATCCAAGCCTTCCTAAGGGATCGGTCTCGATTCCCATAGAGGATCAACACTGATCCCCAATTCTTAAGCATTGAGGTCAGCGATTCCTAGGGTGGGTCCCCCACCATGCCCTCTTTTGGTCTCTTGAGTTGTTTGTGTAGTTCCCTAAGTGAAATTTGGAGATATCGATCGATTTCTGTTAATTTGAGTTGTTGAGTTAAGTGTCCATATCCATAGTGATCCTATCTGATCCCTCGCCTAAGGAAAGTGTCAATCCATACGTAGCCAATTATGGGATGCCATTCATCTGAATCTGATTGACTATCATCCATAGCCTTGTTTATAACTGATTTTTGAACTTGATAATCATCCCTTCGAGCTTCCTATCTTGATGATCATGAAATTCATTTTGTCAAAAGGCTGGATAACATTAGCCCCCCAAAACATTCCTTGCGATATGAAGGTGTGTTTTGAATTTCCATAAGTCCAAAGTCCAAAATCCACCGACAACCAAATATTCCAATCCAGAATCCATTCCTTTGGCATACTGAATCACCATGAGCCGTCGCGTGTTCACCTAGGAGTTAGTATTTGTATGCGGAATCCTCAGTCTCACTGGTTTGTTAATGAAATTCACGACTGTTTCGAGTCAATAGTCAATTCAAAATCCATTCCGAATCCTTAGCTGAATCCATACGCATTCCAAGCCGGTAACCGAATCCACGATTTCATCGAATCGTTGTCTCAAATCCTCGATCTCTCTGGATCGCTATCCAAATTTGTTACCTCTCTGGGTCAATATTCAAATCCATAACCGTTTGAAATCCTAGAAGTTAGTAAGCCAATCCGCGATCTCTTCGGATCATCATCCAAGTTCATGATCTCTCCGGACCGATTGATGGTCTCTCCGGACCCTTACTAAGTACAATCCAAACTTAATGATGAGTAGGCCGATCCTATCACTCTCCAGCGAAGTGACCAAACCCTTGCACTCTGGACCTTTTGGGGCATATAGCGATGTTTTGATCCTCCTAGACCAATCAAATCCTCTCCGAGCTCTTGCTAGACCCCATCCTGTCACTCTCCGGTGATGGGGGAACAATGACAAGTAAGCCGATCCAATCGCTCTCTGACAAAGCGGCATTACTTCCAGCACTCCGGTTTTGTTTCCCTGAACATAACGCGATGTCCTGGCCTTCCTAGGCCGATCATGGTCTCTCCAGACCCTTGCTGGACCCCATCCAGTCAGTCTCCGACAAAAGGAGGAACATCGCAGTAAGTCAATCATGTCGCTCTCTAGTGAAGTGACTCACTTCTTGCACTCCGGTCCCCAACTCTACGGTTAGGGACATAACGTGATTAATTCCGTACTGACTTCCTTTCTCTAGTCTCGACTCTCCGATCGAGGGCTTAATCCATGACGTACGAATCCATGTTGTTGCTCTATGACGAAGAGACTCGTACCTTGCGGTTATTACCCCGTCTCTCCGTTTGGGACGACCATGACCTGTTTTTTTCATCGCATTAATGCAGATTTATATTAAATTATTAAATTTAAGTTCTTACAGCCATAAAACCGAAAACAAGGAAAACCAAACATTGCCTCTTCGAGCATAACAGTTCATCATCATCTTAGAGCTTGCCTAGGGACCAACCTCGATCTCATACACGTGTAAGTGACTTAGCCGCTTTATTTTGGAGTTTATTGTTTATGTAGTACTTGCCATCCCGATCAAGAGATGATGATCCGTGACCTCGATCCAATGTCATTTCCATTGGACATGGACGGTGGGTGCTCATGTTCCACTACCGCAGCCCGAGTCCTCACATACTGTGGTAGCCTACCATCCCTGACATGTTCCTCAACGATATCCCATAAGTGCTTGCATTCATCCACTGTATGCCCATCCAGTGCATGGAATAGACGATACTTTCCAGACCTATGTTATCGCTCCGTAGGATCCCTCTTTTGCATTTTCCAATATGAGAGTTGCCCCCTTATGTCGAGATAAATCCATTCCAAGCTTTTCGTCAAATCTGAATAAGTGGAGAACTTCGGTTTTTGTTCTTTCCTTTGCCTTTTTGATTCATTATAATCATCGTCCAGATTCCTTTGGCCATATCTTTCTTGGACCCTTCTTCAGATGGTCCTTCACCTCACACATCATTTACTTCCCGTTTATCGATTCGTGCGTCCTCCTGCCGCAGGAACCTCACAGCTTCATGGAAAAATTCCCCGAGATCTATTGGTGGATCCCGCTCCAATGAATCTTAAAATCTGTATCATCTGCAATCCCAGATACTGCCTCCATTAAGACCATCGATGGATCTGGTCGATCCACCGAAGTAACTTTCGCATTAAACCGTGTCATGAAACTACTCTACGACTCTCCTGTCTTTTGCTTTAGCGTTACTGATGTTATTACGCTCTTGGGTCTTGAAATGTGGACCATAACTGCCTTACGAACCGATCTACCAACTCGTTTCATGTTTTTATTGAACCATTCTCCAGCTGCCTAAACCAGAGTGTAGCTGACTCAATAAGTGGAAAAAACCTTGCCATGACTTCCTCTGATGCCCCCAGCACTTCCATATGCCGGATATACCTCATCAAATGTATTATAGGGTCCAATCGTCCATCGTACACCTCCAGTATTGGTAATTTGAACTTAGGTGGGTTCCTAGCTTACTTGATATTCGAAGTGAACAGACTCTGATTGAAATCTTTCAAACTCTTGTTGGGCAATCCGCCTCTCATTATCCTTCATATCAGCTCAGTCATCCTTATATTCTCATCCATTGGTGGCCTCCAATCCATATTACCAGCCTGCCCCCCAACTCTGCGAGGGTATTTTAGAACGTACTCCTCCGGACATGCATCCGCATGTCGATCCGCATCAAACTGCACGGCACCGACCACTGGCCAACCGACATCCAATCCAACCAGACTCGAGGGTGTGCCTTCCAAGCCTAGGGGATCGATGTCGATCCCTCTAGGAGGATCAGTGCTGATCCCTCCCGCTTGCCCGGGGTTCACCTCCGGCTGCTCCATTCCATTCTCCTGCTTGTTAGTTCCGTTTCCATGCTCTTGATTCTGATTTTCTACAACTCCTGCTACTCCAACTCCTTGATCCAAATTGCTACTAGCTCCTGCTCTAGCCTTTCCAATTTGCTTAAGGAAATTCTACATCGTCTCCTCTTGTCTCTTCATCATCCGCTCCAGCATCGCCTCCATCATAATCTTCATCTCATTCCTAGTGATGTAGATGGAGGGTTGATTACCTCCACCTTCTGAGGGTGCCTCTTGACTCCCTCCATTGTGACTCCTATCTGCCAATGGTCTCCTTGCTGATTGCCTAGCCATTTCTTCCTAGATCCAAGTATCCAAGCTTCCAAATCCAAGATCCTAGCTTCCAAATCCGTGGATGCAAGTCTTCTTAGTAAAAGCACCAAAATGTTAATGTCAAAAATGGCGCCAACTTCCTAAACAGTATGAAAGCACTAAGTGTCCAATAACCAACTACCAACAGAGTGAAGTAGAGAATAAAATATGAAGAACAACAAATTAGAATTGAAAGAAATGAACACACAAAGTTTTATAGTGGTTCGGCTAACTCTAGCCTACGTCCACTCCAATAATTTTCCTTTTATTATATTGTAGTTTACAATTACAATCTGGATGATAGCCTATTAATAATAATGGAGGAATTATAGAGCCAGAAAGAAAATCCAGAAATGAGTATCATGCCCACTGCATTTATAGGGGAAGACAAACAAATATCCAGCTAAAAATCCATGTGCAGAAGACCAAGGCCATACCAACCCCCTCTAGAAAAAGTAGGACACATCCGAGCCTCCCTAAGGGATCGACCTTGATCCCTATAGGGGATCGACACCGATCCCCAATGCTTAAGCATTGGGGTCGGCAATCCCTAGGGTGGGTCTCCCTCCATGCCTTCTTTGGGTCTCTTGAGTTGTTTGTGTAGTTCCCTAAGTGAAATTTGGAGATATCGATTAATATTCGTTGAGTTGAGTTGCTGAGTTAAGTGTTCATATCCATAGTGATCCGAACTGATCCCCTTCCTAGGGGAAATGCCACTCCATACTTAGCTAATTCTTGGATGTCATTCGTCTAAATCCGCTTGACTATCATCCATAGCCTTGTTTATAATTGATTTTCGAACCTGATAACCATCCCTTCGGGCTTCCTACCTTGATGATAATGAAATACATTTACCAAATCCATGGTATACTGCCTTTTAGAAAGGTGGGATAATAAAAGGTTCTGGAAATTTTGAACCAAAGTTGTGAACGTTAGAATCGAAAAGGTGCTATGGATGTACTTTGAAAATGGCTTATGTTCGATGATTTTCAAAGTTAACATTGACAGACATCCGAAGGGCTTCGTTGCATTTTTAAGTACTATAAGTGTACTTATTATTGGAAAAATATGGAAGTTTAAATCATTCATTAACTTGTGAAATAAAGTTGCAAAAAGTTATAGAGAGAAGAAGGTCGCTATATGAGCACTTTGGAATGGCCTATTTTTGGGAATATTTTTAATTAATTTGAAAATGTCCTTAAGGGTTTCTTTACATTTTTAATAATTAATATTAGTGTACTTATTATTGGAAAAAAAATTAGAGTTTAAAAGGTTTTGGAACTGGTCAAACAAAATGGCTAATTTGGAGTAAAAATGTTGCTCAACGAACATTTTAGTAAATGCTTTGTTTTTAGAATTTTTTTAATTAATTTGAAAGATATTATTAAGGTTTTCTTTCCATGATTTTTAAGTACACTAAGGGTAGTACTTACTGTTAAAATTTCAAATCTTAAGTCATTTTTATGTGGTTAAAACTGGTTTCAAAGATCGTGCTTTTCTATATTAATTCTTTAACAAGACTTTTTACAACAATTATATTGCTTTAGTAAGTTTCTTATCGTTTTAAGTGTCTAAAAATGATATTAAACTTGGTATTTTTTCTAGTATTTTAGGGATTTTTTCTAACATATTTTTCAGTATTTAAAATTGGTTTGAAGTTTAAATATAATTTTAATTTTTGGTATATGAATTTTGTAAGTAAAGGGGATCTAAATTTTAAAACATGATTTCATTTATTTTCATTAAATTGTAAATTAGTTATTTTCAAGTAATATTTTACATAGAAACCTATTTATAAGTATTATTAATGTATTTATATATAAGTTTGGTAAAAGGTAATTAGCTATGCTTAATACTAAAAGCCAACGAAGTAGGCTTATCTATTTGTGAGAGTTAAGATTGATGTTCGAGTAGGAATAGAAGTAACAGTGCCCTAATTTACTAGCTTCCCACTTGACCAAGGAATAATTAAGTCGAAAATGTCGGAAACATGTTAATCGTTTTGATTTCTTAATCATTTATGAAAGTCGGTAATACTATACTTAACACTAAAAGCCGACAAGGTAGACTTATCTATCTATGAGATTCAAGAATGAAGTGTCTAGGCAAGGCTTTGATATGCAACTAGTACTCTGAATTACCTGGCTTCACTCTTGAACGAGGGATAGTATAAGTTGGATTGTCGGAAACGAGTTAAGTATACATACCATGATTTTTATAAGCGGTCATTTTAACTACATAGTTAACTAATCGACTATCGAACTCAACCAAATATTAACTTATATCTTTAGAAGAATGTTTTAAAGATAAGCATAAGTGAAATGGTTTTGGGTTTGTTGTGATAATGTGTTAATAACATTCGCCTTTAACCCTTTTTATTAAACTTACGAATGTAATTTGACCTTTAAAAGAATGTTTTAAAGATAAGCATAAATGAAATGGTTTTGGGTTTGTAGTGACAATGTTTAAGTGACATTAGTCTTAAACCGTTTTGAATGGATTTGTGAAAATACTTAGATCCTTAAAAAGGATATTTTAAAGGAAATCATAAATATGGAATCTTTTGGAAAAATATAAAAAAAGTAAAGGTCTAAAGTAAGAAATCTTATTAATGATTTGTGAATATACTTATACTATTTGAGATAAGTATATGAAAACTTTTTGAAGTATTGAAAGAGTACAAATGAATAAGATAAATGAAGTTTTATTAAATAAAAGAAGTTTTACTAATAAAATAGGTTTAATTAATAAAAGTTTAATTAAATAAAAAGGGGATTAGAAGTTGCTTATGCGACTAAATCATGCTTTGTGTGACTTGATCGTGCTTTGCATGTTTACTCGTTTATGGAAAGTATTTAATCATGTACTTAGCACTAAGAGTTAAAAAACATGATAAGTATATGAGACTTAGTTACCCTATGCGATCGAACTCATTATTGTTGGATATTACCAAATTCGTCGATTCAGTCTTGAAGAGACCAGGATCGGTGAGTGTTTTACTTATCGAAAACCACTTCAAGGTTGAGATACGTATTCTTTCTCTTGGAAGTGGATCTGTTCGAGATGCTGGAATCCATATGTGGTTTTGAGATATGTTCGAGATGTAGGAATCCATTTGAGGATTCGTGTTCTGTTCGAGCGGTGAAGGCTCGTGTGAAAGATGTCGAACGTGACCTCAACATAGAAAATGGCTAAAGATGGAGTAGGCTGCACAACCTGGGGTTTTGCTAACCCATGATAGGGTATATCAACTCTATATCTAGAGTATGCTTATCGATATATTGCACGTGGGAGTTGATGGTACTTGGTTCTACGTGTTCGGGTGTGAGCCAGTCACGTTTACCTTATGGTTTATTTTATCTAGAGATATACGGTGCTCGGAAGGTATTTTTTGATCCTTGTGCATGGAGTTTAGATCCGGCGTCACCCGAAGAGATCTCCGTGGAAAATCCATTATTCGAATGTACCTTAGTGGTTTTGATTGTACCCTCAATATGTTGCGATGTGATCAATTTAAGCATCATAGCTATTTTCTGATTTATATTCTTTACCCTAGACATTATCTATTATATCATCTTATGTACTTATTAGATGGTGGTTCTTTTGAGGGGATAACTATTATGGAATTATGTGCAGTCTCAAAAGTATTGTTATTTGCGGGCTACATATTTCTTGAGTTTCTCATATCAAATTAGGTCTGTCATATGGCTTTTATTTTCCCTGAATTCCTCATGTGCTCTTTCGAGTAGTTTGAAAAAGATAGGTTTTCGTTGATGTTCATTGGAGCTCGAGGAGACAAGTTGGATGTTTCACCTACCATAGTATTCTTATTTCCACTGCATTACTATTACATATATATCAGCATTTATAAGGACGGTTTATTATTACTGTCCATGTTGATAATAATATTTAGAATTGTAACTCTGAAATGTTATATCTTAGAGTGATAGCTCGTACTGTCTTTAGATATTCTATGTTATCGTTCTGCTGTGAGATTCTGATATTGTGCTCTTCTTTCTTGTTCTGTTTTCTTTTTATTTTATTTTATTTTACCTTAAAAATCTTTCTTTCCAGCATTTGGATGCTCAGGCCATGAATACCATGGATGTATTAGTGTCGACATTCGAGGATCGAAAAGGCGGGTCGTTATGAACGATATTTAAAAAAAACATTTTTGGGTAAAGTGTTTTAATTGAAAAGACATGATTTGCAGATTTTTTTTATTGAGAATATATTTGGAAATATTGTAACATCCTGTAACATCCCCTATATGGAGGCCCGAAGCTAAGCGCTACAGATGCTGCAGTCATCCATAGTATTAACTTCCGATGACCAAATACAGCAATGTTAATGGTATCCGTAATATCAGAAGCATTTGAATATGAAATAAAACTCAGATTTCCAAAACAACATTTTTCATTACATTTCCAAACAAATTTTCATATCCTAATTACATAATCCCATTCGTTTCCCAAGTTCAGATAAAATATAATTGTTACATAAATACACCAAGAGCGACATATGATGATGCCTCCTTGGTTGACCAGAGTACTATATAGTCAAAACTGACTTAATACAACACAGGAATAAACAAAGTAAAGCAGCAACTCCTAAATAGCTATCCATCAGCCACCTGCTCATCTTCAGAAGCTTTATTCTCCAACCTACTAATAACCTGAAAACCTCAACCCTCAGCCTACTCAAATTAATTTTGAGCACCCAAGAGTTTAAGGGGAAAACATAAACTTCGAGTGAGATATAAAGCCTGGTGTGAATAATACTATACATCTCGGTTATTTGATATTAAGTGAGACAATGCTGCTTAGCAGAACGGGTTTCCCCTCACTAATATCCTTTTAAAACATATCTTTTGCAAACCTTTATCCTACAACCAAAACTGGTTAAAACTTTAAAGCATTATTATGTAAACATACATATCAGGTAACAAATGAACCATCTGTCCAAACACTATAGTTTTGTTTGGCTAACTACTAACCTTTAGCTAACTCGGGCCTACCAGGCAGTATAAACAAAATAATCTAACACCTATTAGACACTCCTCTTCTGGAAGGTCTATCCCTAACTTATCTGTTAAATACTCCTCTTCTGGACGGTCTGTTCCTAACTTATCTTCTCCCAGGTTACCTGATCCTAATGGTTTTGAGGGCTCGCCATTAACCTATTTGTATACAAATATATATTCCCTTCTGTGTGTAATCATAATTTTAGTCTTACCTATAACAAATCCCTACACACTAGAATTTTGGACTAAATTAGCTGGGGTTAATAGCTAATGTATAAGGCGCGACCCTATACCAGTCCCATCTGGTATTCTAATATCTGAGTCATTTTACTTAGGGTAATCTTTTCAAAATTTTCCTTGAAAACCTTTTCATAAATTGATTTAAAACCTTTAAACCAAACTTAAACAAGGAAAACACATATACTCTATGTTTTACTCTAAATCACCTTGTCATGTTATATATATACTTTACACAAGCCTTTGTTGATGAAAACATTTAAACCTTTGAAAGTACCCCTTTCGAATCCATTTTAAGTACCCCTTTCGAAACCATGTAAACCCCGCTTTACAACCTAGGCCGAAGGGCCAAAACACTCCTTTCAAAACCATTCAATCTTCCTTTTGAAACCATTAAAAAATATTCCCTTCGAAAGCTTTAAAAACCTAAGACATCCTATCTTTAGAACACTTAACATTGCCTTTTGAAAATATTGGAAAACCTTCCCTTTAAAATCTTTCGAAACCATTGGGGAACCACCCCTTCGAAACCATTCTTTAAAACCTTTCGAAAGCACTCAACTCCTTTGTAAACAAAAAAACTTTTGAAACCTTTGGGTTTAATTTAAAACATGTTTAAACCTTTCGAAACCTTTTATAACTAAACCATTCGAAACCTTTGGGTTTTACCTTCAACAGAGAAAAAGGGTCATTAAAACATTTAAGTCGAAAGCACTCTTTCAAAAGCATTTCCTAAGAAAAGAAGTGATGGTGTCGAAACCAACCTTCCGAAAGCATTGGAGAAGTGGCCAAGTTTTAAAAGCAAAGTAAACCTTCCGAAGCCATTGGCATCGAAAGGTAGAAAAGCGACGGCCAGGGGTTTCGACCCCATTCGAAAGCATTCACTTAAAACAAAAGCACAACCCATTGGAAACCTCTCCTTTAAAACATTTGACTCAGCTGAAAGCCAACCAAGTCGAATGCAAACCCTTCGAAAGCAAAGCAAGCGCATTTTCAATTGAAATCAAAGTAGCGCTTGAACCCCTTCGGAACCTATGGTTTCGACCCATACCTTTCGCTTTAGTCCAATTCACTATGTATCAAGTTATTGATACTGTGTGCATTGGTTTCGATGGCATGGAGGTGGAACTACTAGGTCGGAACCCCTAGTGCCGAAAGTAGCGAAACATGAAAAAGCATGTTTAAACTGATTTTTAGCCTTTTAAAGTAATCTTTTTAACTAACCTGCCTTATTTGTCAAAATCTAATTGGTTGCTAATTTTCTTTTCTAAAAGTGCTGCCAATATTTCAGAAATAAACAATTTAATTTATTTACAAAATACCCTTCTCCTTTCATAAATATATAAAACATTCAACTCTCATATCTTAAATAATTTTATATATTCATCAAAACACTTAGGAAAATTCTACAAAAATTCCAGAAAATCATTTTTAATATATTTTCTAACATATTTTAATTTCCAGACCCGAAATATGAATAATTTAGCCGTAAATAATTTAAAACCAAAATAATCATTTTCTACACTAGAAAATTAATATAAAATCTACATTAATTCAGAAAATTATGAAAATTGAAACCCATCTTCAAACTATTGTTTCTGATCTATATCTAAAATCGCAAGGTATTTGGATGTCATTAAATAGGGTTTTCACATTAAAACATATCATAAAATCTATATGAACAAGCATAAATCATCAACAATCATATATAAACATTTAATCATTCAAAAACATGACATAATCATGTAAAATAATTCAGATTAATCTTAAAACCGAAAATAATTAGAAAAAAATGAGATGTGGTCATTACTCACCTTAGCTTTGAGATTATGGAGTTTGAGATTTGAATGGATTAAGTTGATTAATCTTCTTCCCTTACTTTCTTTATCTCCATCTCCCTTGCTAATGGTGGCCGGCCTCTACTTTAATTTGATATTGCAAATGAACGTATGAATGAATTCCTAAGTGTTTAGGGTATAAGAATATTCTTATTCCAACTTTGCCCTTGCCTATTCCCCTTGTCTATTTAATTCATGTTAGCTCATTTTAATTTACTCATTAACATGGCATGGCTACCCCTATTAATAACAAATCTCAATCCCCTAATCATCACACTACAATATTTTATTTAATTTAGCCAATTAAATATCCTAAATAATGTTATTAAAAATATGGGGTGTTACACATCCCCAACTCCGAGACTTGAAATGTGACGCCTCACCCCAAGACCCACATTAACAAAGAGTATTACTGGGTAATACTGTCTGCTAATGCGGAGAATAGGGCTGGTTAGGGGCGACCATCTATAGTCTTGTCTTAAATATCTATTAAATACGTCGATTAGTGCTCTATATTATTTTTTCTTTCTCAAGTGGATCGATATATCCAATAAATGCTTAATACAAAACTACAGGTGGCTATAGGATCTATCAGAACAAAATACAACAACTCAAATGCATAACACATCACAGAATAGCAAACAGATATACATACATATATACTGATAAATCCAAATACAATACAAATAATACATCATAAGTGGTATGACAACCATAATATACACACGAGTCAAAACAATATACATATCAGAGTAGCGAAAAAAAGATTACAACAAAAAGGGATAGCAGATAAGTCCATGCGGAAGCAGAATAGGCTAAGTCCATAAGGGTACCTAACCTGAAACACCTCGGTCTGACCCAAGTATAAAATACACGGGTCGGTCTAGCTAAACAAATCAGTTTATAAGGATAAGTGATAATATGAGCATAAGGTAAAGGGTAAGATATCCTCTCGAATGAGAAGAAACAATAATAAGAGCATGCCACAACTTCAAATAATGTAATTACACTAAGTGTATGTCCTCGAAATAGGTAAACTCACCAACTAACACTAAGTATAATAAATGCCTCATACCATCGGCGAAATCCCAAAAGCCACTAAAATGGTTTTTATGAACCATATCTCCAAAATAAGAGAATCCCAAGTCTGAAACTCAAAACTCGCTATAAATGGCATTCACAAAAATATTCTCTAAATAGAGAAGTCTCAAACAAAAAATATGCCTAAAATGGCAATCTCATATATCTCCAAATAGGAGAGTATAAATCTCAAATAAACACCAAGTGTTGGCAAACCCAAATCTCAAATATAGAACTCGATAAGGAGTTCAATTTCCAAAGATGTAATCACCATCTATAATATCTCGAACGGCTCAAATGGCCAATAATGTAAAAAGGCGTTACACTCGGAAAATCATAAGGAAAGCAATGAAATCATCTCAAAGATATATCACGTGCTTATGGCGAAGCCCGCCAAGTACTGTTCTCCCAAAATAAGGCACCACGTCTCTTAGACAAACTTCCCGAAGGAAAAATAAATACATCTCTTAGACAAACATCCCGAAGGACAACATCCCGAAGGACAAATAGTCGCAATGAAAAATGTCTCTTTGACAAACATCCCGAAGGACAAATAGTCGCAATGAAAAATGTCTCTTTGACAAACATCCCGAAGGACAAATGACCCGAAGGTCCAGTACTGGCAAGTATGTCTCTTAGACAAATGTGTCACAAACTCTCGGATAGGAACCCGAACATTGTTAACGTGTGTCCCATATCAAACGTTCGCACTAAATGGTTTACTAACTGCTAGTAAATTTCACACTCAAAGAAGTAAAAAGTTTACCTCATCTCATCGGTAAACTCGACCCGAAGGTCAAAACGATCAAACGAACAAGTCGGGAATTAACCGATAAGATAAATGCACGTATCCCATACCACATGTTTTACCAAACCATTTAATTCTCCTTCTCATTCGCTCGAATAGTTCAAAAACGTGTATTTTATATATAAAATAATTTACTTGAGAAAACAAGCTTTTAAAACCAATTTCCGAAATCGATTTTGAAAACAATATTTGAAAATACCCTTATTATGGAGAATAAATAGATTTTATAGCTTAAAATAATTTAAAAATATATAATAATTATTTTAAATGCTAATTTATTTAAAAATTATTTCAAAATCGTTTGGAAAAATCCATGCTCGAAATCAAAGAAATCACTCAAAACCATCATTCAAATTCAATTCAAATTCAATTCAAATTTGAATTTCAAATTAATCAAAACTGGGCTAGCCTATTGATAGGCATCATAGTCCTCAAAACAAACGGAAATATCACAAAAACATGAAGTAAAAGTCAAAAGTCGGGCGAAAAAAGAACATAAAAATGCATATGCAAAATAATACCCTGGTCTGAAATCTTCTCTGGGTTCAACTTTTGGACATGAAACAGGTGGCCAAACAACCTCTGATTGAACTAAAAATTAGTGTGAACATAGTAGAAAACTTCAGCTTTCAAAAAAAAGGAATCGATGAATTTCGAATGGAAATGAAAAAGTTATGATGTCTCAAACATGTACTCAGGCCATGTTTGCAACAGTTCAAAAACAAAATTGTGCCCAGGCCTGAAAACCATCTTGGATTCAAATTACAGACCTGAAACAGAGGACCAAACAACCTCATATTAAGCTGAAAATTGGTATGCACATAGTATAAAACTTCATCTTTTAAATAAAAAAAGAATGAATGAGTTTCGACTGGAAATGAAAAGTTACACTGTCTCAAACATGCACTCAGGCCATGTTTGCCACAATCCAAAAAAAAACAAAAAATGTATAGGCCTGAAAACCATCTTGAGTTCAACTTTCAGGCATGAAACGGAGGACCAAACGACTTCGGATTGAGCTGAATTTGGTATGCATATAGTAGAAAACATTATCTTTCAAATGAAAAAATAATTGAATTCCAGTAAGAAATGAAAGAGTTATGCTGTCTCAAATATGGACTCAGGCCATGTTTGCAGCAACTCAGAAACAAAATATGCCCAGGCAAAAGTCTGGGTTTTTGTTGATTTTGCAGCAAAGTTTTGAACACTCAAATGACAATATTTTTCAACCAAAATTTATAGAGATGAAGTTCAACATATAGGCTACCAAATGCAAGAAATCCGGTAGCATTTTGTTGGCGGAATCAAAAGTTATAAGGTTTCAAAGTAGCAACAGAAAACAGATTTCAAACAGAAACAATCAACATGAAATTTTTGTACAGAGAGCAAAAATTCATAGTTTCAAGCAATCTGAGCTTTTGTTTTTACTAGATTGTGAGCTTATTCAACTCACCTTGTTGATTAAAGATATAATCTCATATTTTTGCAGCAAAGAGGAAGCTTTTAGCAAGAATGAAGCTTCTAAGAACCTGTAGAAACCAAAAACAGTGCATGCAAGAAGAAGACTACTGTAAATTAGAAACCTATTTCTCAAATTAGGAAGAAATTATTGAGTTTGGATATTGATTGCCTTTAGATTTTCACTCTAGATTGAAGAATTTTCAGTTAGCTTGAATTAAATTGAAGAAATTGGCTTAAAATTGAAAATTTAAGAGGTGGGTTCGTTGTTCTTTCTATTTTCAGAAAAAAGAAAGGAGTAAATGAACGTACTAGTTATTCTTTTTCCTCTTTCTCAATATTAACATGTAAGTCTACTAATGGGCCATGGACCCAATTAATGAAAAGAAAACCATTTAGCCTAAGAAATTAATTCATGTACATCTATATCACATTATGTTATAAACAAATGCCATTTTCTTCCAATTTTCACACAAATAAAATATTTAAATTTACACACATATAAAATAAAGTACTTTTCATCATATAAAAAGATTTATTTTTATTTTTTAAAATGTTTTTATTATTGAAATCCTTTATTTTACAATAATACACAATTTTCACAGTTTAATGCAAAAGTCTACATTTTTAACTTCTAAAATTCAACAAAAATTAGTTTCTTACATAGAAAAATATTACAACCCAATATAAACTCAAATTTATAATTAAAACTTATTTTTATATCAAATTCCATCTTTATATTTAATTAAACACTCTTTAAAAATCACATACGTCTTTTAAAAATTATTAAAAGAAGTAATTGGCAATAATTAATACAATAATTATTGCATTTTCTCTAAATAAAACTCCTTTTTCATTCATTCTTAACCCAAAAAAAATAAATCCTTTAAACTTTATTTTCTTATTTTAATTCCAAAATTCATTGTTTATTCCAAATAAACAATTTTAAAATCTCCAATTTTATTTTAATTCAAAATATTAAATCATAACTATCATTATAATTTAATATTTATAGGTAATCTCCAAACCAGGGTTGTTACAGACTCCCCCCTTAACAAAATTGCATCCTCGCAATTTCTAGAGAAGAGTTTATAATCGACTCATATATTTCATCAATCAAAAGATATATAATTGTTAGACATATGCAGCTATTGAACCAGAATAATTGTTAGATAAATGGCGAGGCAGTTTGGATCATTTGGTTAACTCTGCAGCCAATTGAGGGTCATTCATTACAAGCTAATGGCGAGGCAATGCCATTATGATAATTGAAAATTTATGAAATGGTATATAGTTATGTTTTATTGTTAAATGATGTATAAAAGAGTAGAGAAAGCTTTGGTTAAAAATCAAAATGTTTTATATAAAGTTATATATGATGAATATGTATCTTGTTTTGAAATCTTAGTGGTTTGAAAATAATGAGTGGTAAAATTTTAAATTTTATCTTGAGACTTTATTGGTATGGATTTAGGAAACTCTTTTGGAAATTTAATTTTGTTGCAAGAGAGAATATGAGTCTAAATTTATTTATTACTATAAGATGCTATATTAATGAGTTTGAAATTTTCAAGTATAGAAAATTGAGATTATGATTTTGAAAATAATGAGTTTTTAAACTCTAATAATTTTTTATTGTGAATAATATATATATTATTATTATCTATTTTGGTTCCTTGTGTTTACTTTGCCTTAGTGCAATGATCTAACGACTTGCATTTTTACGGTCATTTTAGTTTAGTGGCCTTTGAAGTAACCACCTCTCATCGGGTTTTCTTACCTCAAGTGTTGTTATCTTAGTGTCGCTGTTGCTTTTTCCGTAGTGACACATGGAAAATCATGTCGATAATCACCTTATTGATTGGAGTTTGGGGTAAAAGTTGAGCTAAATCCCGACTCTATTTGAGAAGTTTCGGAAAAATCAATATCACTCGATTGATTTTTGGGTAGCTTTCTGCTTTTGTGTCATATTTCGAAGGTGAGATGCCTTCGAAATCATGAGGTATTGCTCATTCAAATTCTATAATCGACTAATCCGATGAATATATTCGGAAAATCATAGAATTTATCGAGCAATTTTATCTTGGTCCTCTATCATCTTGAGTTGAAAGTGAGAAATTTTAATATCGAGCTTGTCTATCTTTCTTTTGCTTGATGAAATAATTGTGTTGAATACAAACACTTCTTTAGAAATTGCGAGGACGCAATTTTTATAAGGGGGGAGTCTGTAACAACCCTGGTTTTGTAGATTATCTGTAAATGTTAAATTATAACGGAAGTTATAATTTAATATTGTGAATTAAAATAAATTAGTGATTTAAATTGTTCATTTGGAATAAACAATGAATTTTGAAAATAAAATGTGAAAATAAAGTTTAGAAACTTTATTTTGTTTGATTGAGTTAATAATGAATAAAATGTGATTTTATTTAGAGAAAATGCAATAATTTTATTAATTATTGCCAATTACTTCTTTTAATAATTTTTAAAGGAAGTATTTGATTTTTAAAAGGTGTTTATTTAAATAAAAAGATGGAATTTGGTTTAAAAATGTGTTTTGGTTATAAAATTAAGTTTGAAATGTGTTATTATATTTTATTACACAAGAGAATAATTTTTGTGAAATTTTTAGAGTTAAAAATGAAGTTTTATGTATTATTTGTGTAAAATTGTGTTATTTAATTAAAAATAAGGTTTTGTTGATAAAATAAATTTTTATCGTTAAAATAAATTTTATCTTGTAATAAAAACAATTTTGTTTGCATACACTTTTGTTGTAAAAGTTTTATTTGGTTTTAAATTAAGATGATGTGTTTGTATTGGGTAAATAAGTGAAAATATGTGTATTTACTTGGTGAATTTTCGCTAAGTATAGTTTTGGGCCTTTTGGATATAGAGTTTGATCCTTAACACAATTCCACAAGTTTCAGGAAGGGAGAAAAAAACATACTATACGTAGTTTTCTTTCTCTCTTTCAAATGAAAAATAATGGCTTCTCCTTATCAAAAAGAAAACCTTGCTCTAATTAATTAAATTAAGAGAGAAAAAGCTTGCAAATCAAAGTTAAATACAGGTAATCAATATCAAAATCTCAAATTTATATTATCAATTCTCTGTTTAAGGATAGATATTGTTTGTAACTTTCAATTCTCTATTTGCATGTTTGTTCCTCCTTCTTCTATAGGTTTCTAGGCTAAAGCTTCCAAATTGCTCTTTAATTTGTTGTAGATTTGCTACAAATAATCGAAGATGAGTTTAAAACTCACATTTTTTTAGCTTAGATTGAGATTTCAAGGTAAGAAATCTCAATTTTGTTTGTTGCATGTTCATTTATGAATCGCTGTCAGTAAATTAAGCATATCTCTTTCGTTTTAAATCGGAATTTGATTTTATTTGAAGTTATGGAAAGCTTAAAAAGAGTTTGATAACTGTCACGTTAAACACTTTCGAAAATTTTGAGCATAGAGGGCCAAAAAACCCAATTCAACTCACTGCCCTGTCACTGTAAAACTGTGACTTTCTGTGCTAAATGTTGTTGGTAATTTGAGCATATCTTTTCCGTTTGGTGTCCAAATTTGACGATTCTTGATGTTCCCGAAAGCTTTGATTATCTGCTACAACTTTCATGTTTTGCATTTTGTTAAATTTAGATGTTTACATGGTCTAAAGTTCATTTTAGTATCGCTGTCCCGAAACTAAAACGACAGCGGTAGTGAACTTCAGATCCGAAATTTGTTTTAGTCATAACTTTTCCGTTTCTTATCGGATTCGATAATTTTTGATGTTCTGGAAATCATAGACTATTTTATAAAACTTTCTTGTTTTGATTTTTGCAAATTTTGAGGTTAAGATAGTCGAAACCTTATTTCTTTGCTGCTGTCCTGAGAATAAACGACAACGATAGTGAATTTAAAATCTGAGAATTATATTGGCCATATCATTCACGTTTCTTATCTAAATTCAATAATTTTAGATGTTCCAGTAAGTTTATACTTTGTGCTAAAAATTTCATGTTTTGAGTTCTCTGAAATTTTGAAGTTAGCTTGGCCAAAACTATATTTGTTTGTTGCTGTCCCGAGAGCAAAACGACAGCAATAACAATCATTGACCTGAGAATTGTATTAGCTTATTTTTGCTCACATTCTGGTTCGATTTTGACATTGTTTTTGAGATGTTTTGAGAGCTATAATGCTTATCAATATGCTAGCTATATTTGGAGAATTTGAAATTCAAATTTAAATAGAATTTGAATTGATTTTGGGTTAAATTTGAATTGAATTCGTATTGAATTCAAGTTATCGGTCTTGAGTTATCTTTCTTGTTTTTCATTGTTTTCAAGCACAGTTTTCACTAAACCATTTTGAAGTGATTTTTGAAATAAATGGACATTTCAAATTATTATTATATAGTATTTAAAAATTATTTTTTAATATAAAATCTATTTATTTCCTATAATAAAGGAATTTCAAATATTGGTTTTATTAATCTTTTCGGGAAAAAGTTTTAAAGGCTTGTTTTCTCTAGTAAACTATTTTAAATATAAAACACATACTTTTGCACTATTCGAACGTATGAGAAAGAGAATTATATAAAACACATACTTTTGCACTATTCGAACGTAAGAGAAAGAGAATTAAACTATTTAGTAAAACACGTGTATGGGACATGTGCGTTTACTATTTCGATTAATTTCGGACTTGTACGATCGAAGTTATTTGAGATTATTGATTCTGAGATGTTTTGCCATTTTATGGCATATTTTGAGTTTTATAATTCCTATTTATTGAAATTATTTAAGATGGCCAATATTTGGCAAGTATTATGGTTTGGGATCTCCTATGTAGAAGTATGGTCGATGAGAACCATCATGATGTTTTATTTATTTGCCAATGATATAAGGTAAGTCTTGAGTATATGATTTCATATTTTGAGATTTATGGTTTATGAGGAACCATCATGATGTTTTCACTTGTCAATCAGATGAGAGAAGTTACGACGCCATTTAATAGTTGTCGATGAGATGAGACGAGTATGGTGTCTCTTTATCACTCGCCAATGAGACGAGGCGAGATATGATTTTCTGAGTTTTATGATGTTCATAGTGTGGCATCGACTAGCAGCTAGTAAACCGCTAAGTGCGAACGTGTGGTATGGGACACACTTTAACACTTTTCGGGTTCCTATCCATGAGTTTGTGACACATTCATGATGTTTACCTAACAGAACTGCTTTAAGAGGTGTTAGCGACCTAGTCATGAGGACGAACTGCTTTGAGAGGTGTTAACGACCTTGTCATGAGGACGAACTGCTTTGGGAGGTGTTAGCGACCTTGTTAGGGCTGACAAAATGGCTTGGAGAGGTGTCAGCGACTTGTCATGAGGACGAACTGCTTTGGGAGGTGTTAGCGAACTTGTCAGAGGCTTCGGCTGTCTAAGTTTAGGACGTGCAGCATTGCTTCAGCATTGCAATCGGGGATCTGGCCAATCCGGGTTTTCTGAGTTTTCTGCTTTGTTTTGATTTCACCATTTTACGATGTTTTGTTACATCGATAACCTAGCGGTATATGAGATGTTATACATATAGTGATTTCATTTATGATATTTTGAACTCTTATCGAGTTCTTTGAAATATGAGTTGATGCTTTCGTGATTTTACAAAATATTCTAAGTTTGCCATTTTGGCAAGATAGATTTGAGATGTATATATATTTATACCGATGAGATGAGGTATAAATGAGTTTGAAGATTCTTTTATTTTGAGATTTATGTTTCCATTTCATGGTACTTTGAGATTTCGAGTTATGCCGATGAGATGAGGCATATTTGAAATTTGAGACTTATCCTAATTAAGAATGTTTTGTGTTGCTATTTGATGAGATGCTTGTATTGGCGATTTCTCCTAGTAGGAAATATGGTTCATTTGGAACCGTTATTGTTATCATTTAGATTTCGCCAATGATATGAGGCGAATATGATATTTAGATGGATTTTATCTTTAGAATCTCATTCTCGATAGCTCATATACTTAAGTGTTATTATGTCACTTAAAGTTATGGCTATAATCTTGTTACCTCTTCTTCTTACTAAGAGGAGTAATCATCCTTTCCTTATGATGGTAATATAATGCTTATGGGTATGGTGTCTCTTGTATTAGAGGATACCCTATCTCTCCTATGCTTTACCTTATCTATTATTGTTATTCGCTGATTTGTTTAGCTAGATCGACCCTTATGTTTTACACTCGGGTCAGACCGAGTATGTTTCAGGTTAAGCATTTCTTTTGGATATAGCTATTACATGATGCTTCCGCATGGATGTTGGGTTATCTTCTTTAGCTTTTATTGTCCTTATGAGTTGTATTGTATATTCTTTTGACTCATGTATATAGAGTGGTCGTCATACCACTTTGATGTATCATTGGTATTGTATTAAGATGTATCATTGTATATGTGAGTGTGTGTATATATATATATATATATATCTGTTGTTGTTCTGTGATGAGTTATTCATTTAGTTATGGTATTTTGTTCTGATAGATCCGTTAGACACTTATAGTTTTGTATTAAGTATTTATTGGATATGTCAATCCACTTGAGAAGAAAAAAAATAGATAGCAATTGTCGACGTATTCAATAGAAATTTAAGACAAGGCTATAGATGGTCACCCTTAACCAGCCCTATTCTCCGCATTAGCAGACATGATTACTATGTAATTCTCTTTGTTAATGTGGGTCTCGGGTTGGGGCGTCAGACGAAAGTAGATGTAGATGATGCTATAGTCACCACCAAAATCATTTTCCAACGACAAAATGAGTTCAATATTATTTTACATAACATAAGTAAACGGAGCAGCTAAATAGTTTTTTATTACATCAGTTCGAATTACATAATTCATTACATTATTTTAACCCAAATAGCTGCCCAAGTAAGGGTAAATATAAATAGAACATAGATAGAGTAGTGTTGTGTTTGACACATGAAGATGCCAACACAACACATAACCAGTTATAAATCCTGGTTTTACACAGTGGAATTTCCAAGCAACTTTTTATTATTATAAACAACAAGCCTCCCGCTTCATCTTCGACATCTTTATTCGTTCTACAAAAGATAAATGTTCATCCATAAACCCAGCCTACTCGAATGACTAGGTTTATGGGAAATAATAAATACATGGGTCAGACATAAAGCCTGGTATGAGTAAAAACCTTTACCGTAGTCATCCATAGTGAGACCATGTCACTAACGCAGAATGGGTTTTCCCCTCACTTTATCATCATAGCATAGTATATCACGTCATGTAAACAAACATTACATAAAAAGCAACCATATGCATGTCCAATCAATAAGTGTACCATACACTTATCATCTAGTTATGAACCATGTCATATATCAAATAAGTTAAGTATATCCTATAATTATTATCAGTTATGAACCATGTCATACCATCATTCATTATCCAAACAAATATTACCTAATCTCTTGGTTTAGGCTTCCGTCATTAAGTTATCATTAACTTATTTAGTGATCACCTCTCTAGGCCTATCTTTCACTAATTTATTTTTCTCGAACAACGTTACCTGGTGAAATGTCAACTCATTTCCTCGTAAGAGCCATCTTGACTAGAGTCCCTCGGACTCTCCTAAGAGGTTGAATGTAAGTACCTTGAATACATTCTAGTAAGTGTCCTTACTTAACGTCAATAGCCCCTCTTAGTCCCCAAGCCACTATCATTTATGTTGCCGATTTATTTATTTTAGTTGTAACACCACCCTGATGTTTTGACACCCAGACTAGCACCCTTCCATGGCACCCTGCTTTAACCCCTCTGAAGAGTATTAAAAATGTTCTTAGAATTGAACCCTATCATGGCACTCTGCCATATATCATTGGACTTTAGACTAGTAGTCAAGGAACCCTGCCTCCATGAGCCGGTTTATCTTTACGATCATAATTCAACCCTTTCATTCTTTAATCATACAAGTACACACAAGTACAAAAGATTACACTAGTACCCTACTAATGTAAACCATCAATAATTAATCAAAATCTATCGGTGCAACTACTCATACACAATCATATCATATATGAATATACTAGTACCCTACTAGTCCACAAAACAAACAAAGTACTCTACTATATATACATGGATGTCTAAAATAACTCGAAATAGATGTTCCTAATCTTATCCTCTACCTCCTAGGTACAGTCTTCCTTGTCATCACTCCACTAGGCGCGAATAAGTTTACTAAATTTGTTCCTTAACTCCATCGTATCTCAACCTACTATTCCTTTCATCTATCTCACATACGTCAAATCTAGAGCTACAAATAAATCTTCTATCGCCCTCGGTTCCACTACCGAACTTGGGTCATGCACACATTCTCAAATGCGATATATGAAAGACATTATGCACACCCGTCAAACTACTTGGTAACTCGACTCAATAAGCGAGTTTACCAATCTGCTCAATCATTGGAAATGGTTCTACAAATATAGGTACCAACTTCTCCACATTTCCAAAGCACATAACTCCTCATATCGGAGAAACCTTCATGAATACATGATCGCCTACTACGAACTCAAGCTCTTTTCTTCACTTGTCAGCATAACTCTTCTGCATCGATTGCGCTGCCTTCATCCTGGCACGAATCAACTTTACCTTCTCAGTATCTTTTCTTATCAAATCGGGTCCTAACACGAGTCTATCTCCCGTATCCAACCAACAAATCGGTGACTTGCACGGTCTACCATACAACGTCTCAAACGGTGCCATCCCGATACTTGACTGGTAACCATTATTGTGGTCAAACTCTACCAGGTGCAAATGATCTTCCCAAGATCCTCCAAAATCCAAAATACATACTCTAAGAAAATTCTCGAGTATACAGTTCACTCTTTCGGTCTGACCATCGGTCTGTGTGCTCAAGTTCAACTCTATACCCAATGCAGTATGCAAACTTCTCCAGAACTCACTGGTAAACAATAGGTCTCTATCGCTAACGATACTGCTTAGTATCCCATGTAGTCTTACTACATTCTTCATATATAGCTTTGCTAAGCTAGCTGCCGTCCCTGTCGACTTCACGAGGATAAAATGTGCACTCTTATTCGGTCTATCGACTATTACCCAAATAAAATCATTTCCCGTTCTCGAACTAGGCAACCCAGCCATGAAATCCATCGATACCGAATCCTACTTCCAAGTCGGCACTTCTAAAGGTTGAAGTAAACTGCTCGGCTTCTGATGCTCAGCTTTCACTTGCTGATAAGTGAAGCACCTCTTTATAGATTCTCCTATATCTCTCTTCATCCCTTACCAAAAGACGACTCTCTTCATATCATGATACATCTTTGTGCCATCGGGAGGAATAGTAAACTTAGATCGATGACTTTATTTAAAGACTTCCTTTTGAAGGTCTCCTATATCCAGAATGAATAGTCTCCCTTTCTTTCTAAGCCATCCCTTCAAGTGAATCTCGAATCCTTTCAAAGCCTCAACATCTGCCCTATCTGTAATTACCTAGTTCTTTCTGCAATTGGTGGGTCCTCTCTTTGCCTTGCGGCAATTCTATCCACGGGTGTTGGAAGTACCTCCAAACTTACTAACATACCCGGATCTCCACTCAAATCAGTGTTCTGCCTATATTGCACTCCGCAAGCGCCTAAAGTTTCTAACATCTTCCATTCTTCAATCATGGCTAACACTCCGTTTTGATGATTCCTGCTTAAAACATCACCAACCTTGTTCCCTTTTCCTATCGTATATTCTATCGTGAAATCTTATGTCGCTAAGAATTCCATCCATCTCTGTTGCCTCATATTCAACTCCTTCTGTGAGAATAAGTACTTGAGGGACTTATGATCCTTATACAACTCGAATCGTTCTCCCAACAAGTAATGTCTCAAAATATTTAGCGCGAACACCACCGCTGCCAACTCCAAGTCATGAGTCGGATATCTAACTTCATGTGGTTTCAATTGCCTTGATACATAAGCTATCACTCGCCCTCTTTGCATCAACAACGCCCACAACCTGTTCCATAAGCATCGGTATACACTATTAGATCTCGGTTCCCTTCTAGCATAATCAACACAGGAGAATTCGTCAATAACATCTTCAACTCCTGAAATGACCCTTCACACTTATTAGTCCACACAAACTTCTCATTCTTCCCGATCAACTTAGTCAAGGGTGCTACTATACGCGAGAAAACCTTAATGAATCCGCGGTAATAGCCAGCTAATCATAAGAAACTTCTCATCTCTATGACCATCACTGGCCTCATCTAGCCATTAATAGTCTCTATCTTCGAGGGATCAACTGCTAATCCATTCTCAAAAACAACATGCCTAAGAAACTTCACCTCTCGCTACCAGAAATGGCACTTCGAAAACTTTGACTTCAATTTGTGTTGTCGCAATGTCTCTAACAGCCTCATATAAACTTTGTGATCTCTTTCATCCTTAGAGTATACCGGGATATCATTGATGAAGACCAACAAAAATCTATCCAATTGATCGCAAAAGATCAAGCTCGTAAGATCAATGAAGACCATAGGGGCGTTAGTCAGTCCAAACGTCATCACTAACCATCCATATGAACCATACCTTGTTCGAAACGCGGTCAATGGAACACTATCTTCTACTACTCTCATTTGATAGAAACCCGTTGCAAAGTCTAACTGTGAGAACACCCTAGCTCCACTCAACTGACCAAACAAGTCGTCTATCCTGGGAAAAGGATAACGGTTCTTTATTGCCAATTCATTCAGCTTTCGAAAGTCAATGTGCATCCGTAAAGATCTGTAACATCCCCTACATGGAGGCCCAAAACTAATGGCTACGGATGTTGCAGTCATCCATAGTTATTAATCCTCGACGACCAAATGTGGTAATGTTAGATACATTGATATAACAGAAACACATGGATATGAAAAATTGTTAAAACCATTAAACAAATTTCTCATTCCTTTCGATCGTATTTCAAATTCATTACATAATCCCAAATTCGAGAACCACGTTCAGAAAATATAATTTATTACAAAATACGCCAAGAGCGACATATGAAGATGCCCCCTTGGATAATTAGAGTATAAACTAGATAATTAAACAACTTTTCCTTTACAACCAAAACACGGCGGAATCAAATAGAAAAGAACTCCTAATAACTAGCTTGCCTCCTGCACGTCTCCGAAAGCTTATTCATCTAAAAGAGAACCTGGAATCCTTAACTCTCAAACTACTCAAAAATCAATTAAGTACCCGAGAGTTTAAGGGAAAAACATAAACTTCGGGTCAGACAAAAAGCCTGGTATGAATAATAACCTACCATCTCGAACCATTCAGATATTTAGTGAAACCACGCCGCTTAGCGGAATGAGTTTTCCCCTCACTAATATCTTACCCTAAAAATTTATAATAACCATATACCGGCTCCTGCATCCACAATGTTTAAAACATAGCAATTTAAAATATATCATGATGATATGCAAACAAGCAAAATATCCTAGATTTCCCATCCCCATTCATTTGACTATCTATCTCAATTATGGTTTCTAAGGTCACCATTAACCTATTAGTTTTCTTGGGCTAACTAATAACCTGTTTAAAGCTTATGGATTATCTGTCCGGTCTCATAGTTTTGATGGGGTCACTAAGAACCTATTGGCCGCTGCCAATAACTTCATTCAATTATTCCATGGGTTCTCCTTGAACCTATTAGTATCTCCAATAACTTCTCATATATCATAGTTTTCATAGGTTGACTATGAACCTCTTGACTTCCGTCAATAACTTTATCCGGATATAGTTTTCATGGGATCACTACAAACCTAACGGTCCCTGCCAATAATTCTTTCCAAATATAGTTTTCTTGGGTTTACTACGAACCTGTCTAATCTGACAACTTCTTTGATCAGTCTTGGGGCATCCTATGTTCTAGTCTACCTGACCTCCTGGTTGCAATTCTACTCGTACATGAGTTAACTCAATTTATATTCACTACTAGGTCAACCTAGCTGGTTATTCTGCCGTTTCTCCCTAAAATACAGTTATGGGTCCATTATACAGTGAATATGCCTATAGAAGATGCATATAGAATAACTAATCATAACATAATAATACCAACATTTAGGGTTTAATATCCTTGAAATCATTTTCACATGAAACATGGTTAATCCCTTAACCCATTATTTTATCAGGGAAAGCTTATTCAAAATCTCCAAAATTATAAGCCATTTCAAAGCTCTTTTATATTGCCATGGGTTTTCCTTTAAAAATGAAATTGGGTTCTTTGTTTTGAAAACTAAGGCTTTCGAAACCTTAGACCTTTACTTTCGAAACCATTAGAATATCTCTTTCAAAAGTATTCAAATCTTTTTTTACAAAACACTAAGCATATGCCTTTCGAAACACTTTAAAACATCTCTTTTGAAAGCATCAAATCCTTCCTTTTGAAACCTTCAAAACATTCCTTTCGAAAGTATTAAAGCATCACTTTCCAACTTATAGAAGCATAGCTTCGAAACCATTTGAAAGTACTTCTTTCGAAACCATTGGGTTTAATCTTAAATATAACTTTTGGGTCAAAGTGAACATAAGCGAAAGTAACTTTTTCGAAACCATTAACCTTCAAACAAAAGAATTTGGGGAAAACAGATGGCTTCGGAACCATCCTTTCGAAAGCTTTAACCTATTAAGTAAAACAATTGGAAGGATAGCTTCGAAATACCTTTCGAAGCCATTACCTTCGAAACCTTTGGTTTAAATGGTTACTAGAGCCCTTTCGAAAGCATTGGGAAGCTGCTTGTTATATTTATAAAACAATAGCTTGCCTTTCGAACTCATTGAAAACTTCAACCTATTCGAAAGGTATAAAGATGGCAGTAAGGTTTCGACTAGGTTCAAAACTACCCTTTCGAAAGCTCCATTTTAAAACATAAAACGCTGCAACTCATTCGAAAGCTACCCTTTAAAACAAAAAGGCAGCGACCCATTTGATAGCTGTATAAAAGTAATTCAACCCTTTCGAAAGCATCCATTAAAAGCAAGGCAAGCAGCATCTCTTTGGAAAGCAAAAAAAGGCCTTCGAAAGCTATTTAAAATGGCATCGACCCGTTCGAAAGCATGGTTTTGACTTTATACATGCTGCCTTTCTCCAATCCACTACGTACCAAAGAATTGATACTATGTGTATTGGTTTCAACTTGGTTGGGGACAGAGGTATGGGGTCGAAAGGTTGCAACTGGAAGTGGCGAAGCAGTAATTCTATGCAAAACTATTTTTTCTTGCCTTTTTAAGTAAATGCTTTTCAACTAACTTGTCTATTTGTAAAAATATAATTGGTTGCTATAAACTTTACCAAAATCTTTCTGAAGGACAGCCGAATTCATCCAGAATTAATTAAAATAATTAACAAAGAAGCCCATCCCTTTAACAAAACAATTAGAACATTTAAGTCTTCCAACTTAACTAATTTAATTTCCATAGTAAATTACTTAGGAAAAATCCCCAAAAATCATCATAATTCACTTTTACTATGTTATCTAACTAATATAAATTTCAAACACAAAATCCTTTATATAATATCCAAAAAAAATTTATAAACCTAATTATTTATTTCTTCCTTCAAAAATTCATAATAAATTATCCATAGCTTGGATAATTATGAAAATTTAAACCCATCTCCAAAAATATTTTTCATAACATATTAAATCATCATGGCATTCAAAACCCAATATATACAATTTTAGCCTTAAAATTGAATAAAACATTTATCAAACATACTTGTTTGAATCAGACATATCATGTAATCCAAGCATATCATCATTAAAATCACCATAAAGGTTTTAAACTTAAAACCCAAAATCATATGCTCTTTAAAAACGAAAATGAGATGGTTTTGATTATTGCTCACCTTGCTTTGGATAAGGAACTTGAGATTTGATCTTGCTTAATTCTCCTTGCTTGATTCCTTAGCTTTTAATTGATTTTTCTCCTCTCTTCCCCTAGGTTATGGCCGGCTAGAGCTCTTTGGTTTATGTTTTAGAATTATGAACTTGTGAAATGAAAATGGGAATAAGGGTTTAGGGGTTAAGGGTCATGGTGGACGGCTAATCCCCACAATACCCTTGCTTATTCTCTTATTAGTTAACTTATAAAACCATTTCCATAAACTCATTCTTTTAAATTTTTATTTAGTTAAGCACGGCCTCTACTAAATGTTCAAATCTCAATCCCCTTATCACTCTAATCTTTACATTATTTTATCTAATTTATCTAATTAAATCTCCTGAATAATGTTATTTAAAATTAGTGGTGTTATAGGCTCCCCTCCTTAAAGAATTTCATCCTCGAAATTCAGTAAGGACTGTATACTAAGCATAGCAATCATCTATAACATCTCCTGACTACCGTACTAGCCTACCTGACTAGCAACTGTCTATATAAATCAAATATAGAACATACCCTCACAGCAGATCAGGATAAGTATCTCTAATCCTATCTTCTATCTCCCAAGTATAGTCCTTCTCGTTGTCGTTCCACTGAACTTTCACCAACTTGACTGTCTTGTTCCTTAACCTCTTCTCATCTCCCGCCACAACCCGAACTAGTTGTCTAACAAAAGCCGAATTCGGTTCTACTATTAAATCTTCCAACTCTGTCGGAGGAATAGCAATCTTTGGATCATACAGATACCTACAAAGATGAGATACATGAAAAACATTATGGACACCTACCATACTACTCGGCAACTCTACTCTGTATGTGAGCTTCCTGATCCTCTCAATAATTGGGAATGGACCAACATATCTCGGTGCCAATTACCTTGACTTTTCGAATCATACCACACCCCTCATCGGTGATACGTTAATGAAAACTCTATCTCCAACTGAAAATTCTAGGTCTTTACGCCTTTTATCTGCATAACTCTTTATCTAGACCAAGCATCCTTCATCCTTTCTTGGATCAACTCAATCTTCTTTGTCGCCTCTCTAACCAAATCTGGACCCAAGACTAATCTGTCTCTAGTTTCCAATCAGCAACCTGGTGATTTGCATGGCCTTCCATACAAAGCTTTAAAAGGTGCCATTCCTACACTAGTCTGATAACTGTTACTATAGGAAAACTTAACTAAGTGTAGGTGATCTTCCCAAGATCCACCAAAGTCTAGTACACAAGCCCTCAATAAATCCTCGAGTACCTTATTGACTCTCTCTGTTTGCCCATCCGTCTGAGGGTGATACGCAGTACTCATCTTGAGCAAGGTACCTAACACATCTCGTAGTCTCTTCCAAAATTCACAAGTAAACAAGGCATCTCTATCATTGACTATCTTACTGCAGTCTAACTATGTTCTTCACAAACAACTTAGCTAAAACAGGTGCCGTCCTGGTTGACTTAACTGAAATGAAATGGGCACTCTTTGTCAACCAATTCACTATGACCCATATACTTTCATTTCCTCTGTTTAACCTTGGCAACCAGTCTATGAAATCCATCGATATCGAATCCCATTTCCAAACTGGAATCTTCAAAGGATGAACCAATCCACTCGGCTTCTGATGTTCTGCCTTCACTTGTTGACAGTTCGCACATTGCCTAACCCACAAGCCAACATCCTTCTTCATACCTTCCTAACAGAAGTTCCTCTTCATATCTTGATACATCTTGGTTCCTCCCGGATGGATCATAAATTTGGATCAATGACATTCCTTAAGAACTTCTCTTCTCAAGTCCTCAACATTCAGAACAGACAACCGTCCCTTCTTTCTCATCCATCCCCTCTGGTTAAGACTAAAATCCTTAAATCATTGATCTACAGCCCAATGACGCAACACGGAAGTAAATCTGAACCAGCGGTCAAATCTATCTCGGATCTAATCACGTATTGCGGAAATACAATCGATGAACAAGATAAATCGATGAATTGAAGATACCCAAATGCCCAAATCCATTGATCTCTCAAGATACCGGATTCTAGCTATCTTCAACACGTTGATCGTGCACGATACCGTGTTAGAAGATCTATGATTCTTCGATGTTGATCTCGCGCACGAGATTCCGTGAATCGTCTTCAAGTTCGTTGATTCGAGCGCACTCGAATATCCGAAGATGGAGAAAGGAGATAACACTCAACTTCCAATTTTAATGGAGGCACAAAGCACAAACCAAATTTTATTCCAAAATCAACTCTTTTTTACAATGACATCACACCCTTATTTATAGGGATTACAACACATACACACGACTTAACACGTTCGACACACGAGTTAACATATACACGACTTAACAGATACGACCTAACACACTACATCACGATTTACGACTTAACACAATGCGGCATATCAACAATACAAGTTACAATGACTCAACATAGTACTCTGCAGTACAGCTTCATGCGACATAAGGAATTAGCGACCTAAAGAAGATAGCGGCATAAGTGGAGCGACTTAAAGAATAAGCAACATGAGATACCAGCGACCTATCATGGTGGGCGACTTAAAGATAGCGGCATAAGTGGAGCGACTTAAAGAATGAGAAACATGAGATACCAGCGACCTATCATGTTGAGCGACTTAAAGATAGCGGCATAAGTGGAGCGACTTAAAGAATGAGCAACATGAGATACCAGCGACCTATCATGGTGAGCGACTTAAAGATAGCGGCCTAAGGAAATGCGGCATAGATGAGCATAAGCGACATACGACTTAAGGATTTGCGACATATGCGACCTAACTCGCTAGGTCGTAGCTCGTTGGCGACCTAAAGAAATGTGGCAGTATTGGTTTGGCGCGACTCGTTAGGTCGCTTATCCGGTTGACTGAGCGACTTAACTTGCTGGGCTTGATTCCTTGGGTCGTTAACTCGCTAGAGTTAGGTCGCGACTCACTGGGTTGTAGCTCGCGAGCATGTTGCGCTGCATCACCCAACCTCAAGCCTTCTGAACTTCTCGGCTAATAATGGTCCTCTTTCTGCTTGGAAGTGATCCTTTCGATCAATACCGGTCGAACTTCCAAACAGGACAACATGGCGGTGCTCTGACTAGAACTAGCAGTCGATCTTAACTGCACACTACAAGTAGTCAAAGATTCTAAATCTTTCCATTCTACCAACATAGATAACACCACATTCTGATGTTTTTTGCTAAGAGCATCCACTACTTTATTTGCTTTCCTAGGTGCATACTCTATACCAAAATCATAAGCTGCTAAAAACTCCAGCCACCTCTGCTGTCTCATATTCAGCTCCTTCTAACAGAATAAATATCTTAAGAACTTATGATCTATGTATAGCTCAAATCTCTCTCCTAAGAGATAATGTCTCTATATCTTCAATGCGAAGATCATTGCAGCCAACTCCAAATCATGAGTAGGATATCTCACCTTATGCAGTCTAAGCTGTCATGAAGCGTAGGCAATGACTTTACCATTATGCATCAACACGGCTCCTAGTCCGGTTCTGCATGCATCGGTATACACCACCAACCCTTGGTTTCTGTCTGGAACCACTAACATAGGCGCGTTGGTCAACAAACGTTTTAACTTAAGGAATGCTTCCTCACATTTTTTAGACCAAATAAACTTCATGTCCTTCCTGGTTAACTTAGTTAAAGGCGCTGTTATCCGCAAGAAATCCTTAATAAATCTCTGGTAATAGCCAGCAAGTCCAAGAAAACTTCTAATCTCAGTCACCGTCTCAGGTCTATTCCAGCTATTAACAGCTTCGATCTTATTTGGATAGACTGACAAACCCTTCTCTGAAACCACGTGGTCAAGAAACTTAGCATCTTTCTTCCAGAAATGACACTTGGAAAACTTCGCTTTCAGCTGATGGTGCCTCAGCGTCTCAAGCACTACATTTAGATGATCTTCATGCTCTCTTTCATCTTTAGAGTATACTAAAATGCCATCTATAAATACCAATATGAACATATCCAAGTACTCTTGGAAAAATCAGTTCATCAAATCTACGAAGAAAGCTGGTGCATTCGTTAACTAGAATGGCAATACTAACCTCTCGTACGAACCATACCTAGTCTGAAACGCTGTCAACGGAATACTTTCCTCTACCACTCTTAACTGATGGAAACCTAACGCCAAATCCAATTGGGAAAATAATCTGGCTCCACACAACTGATCAAATAAATCTTCGATTCTTGGCAAAGGATACTTATTCTTGATCGTCTTCTCATTCAACTTACGATAGTCGATGCACAACCTCAATGTCCTATCCAATTTCTTCATGAATACCGCGGCCGCACCCCAAGGCGAGCTGCTTGGTCTAATAAAATTTCTCCCTTTTAGATCCACTAGCTACACCTTTAATTCCTTCATCTCAGTTGGTGTCATTTGCTAGGTGGTCTACTTACAGGTTCTGCTCCTGGCATAAGATCTATCCGAAGCTCAACGGCTCGTTTCGGTGGTAGTCCTATATCTGCAGATTCACTTGCCACTCGAACCAGACTTAACACTTCTTCTGCTTCTATAGCACTCAGCAAAGCACAAGCACTCCGGTCAGAATTCTTCACTGAGAATATAATTCGGTTATGACTCTTAGGGTGTCTTAGAGATATTTTCCCTATCCTAGCAAAATTTCCTAGCTTCATATTTACCTAACCAATCCATACCCAAAATGATCCCAAAATCTACGAAATCAAAAACATACAAGCTGCATGCAAACTTATGACTTAACAAATCAAGTTCTAACTGGTCACATCTCATTCCCAGAGTTGCATACCCTTCTATCGGATTAGCAACCCTTAAGGAAGTAACAAGGTATGTAGGTTCTAAACATAACCTATCAACCAAACACTGAGATATAAATGAATGTGATGCTCCGGTATCAAAAATTATCTTAACTGGTATACTCTGAATCAAAAGCGTACCTTTCAACACAGCCTTTTCCTTCTCCGCAACAGTTGACCTAGCAGATGATGCCCTAATGGCAAAGACTTTCCCCCTGTTCGCCCTGACTGGTTCTGGACACTGATCTTATAATGTCCAACTTGGTCGCAGTTAAAGCACTTCACACCCTTCTTGTCTGTGGCCTTCTTCCCTGTGCCAATTCGGCATTCATGAGCATAATGACCCTTCTTATCGCACTTAAAGCAAACCAGATTAGCCATTGCCTTCTTGGTAGCTTCTCAATTCTGGGTTCCTTTCTTCTTCAAGAACTTCCTATTCTTGCCAAGAGAACTCTGGGTTTCAACCTGCTTCTCCTTCCCATAAGTAGCAATTTAGCATCTCCTCATGTCGGATTGCCATTTCCATAACAACATTACAAGGATCACGAAGATGTGGCAAAGTTGCACTAGCAATCTCGGGTCTCAATCCACGAATAAACTTCTCATTCCTCTTGATGACGGTGTCAATGGTAGCATATCCATATATGGATAACTCGTCAAACTTCGTGGCATACTCAATCACCGACATCTCGCCTTGCACTAAATCCATGAAATTCCTCAACAATGCCGATTTGGCAACTTCAGACAAAAACCTCTCCTTGAATCTCCTTTGAAATTCCACCCAAGTCAACTCTTCCTCGGGAACTCTGGTAGTAACACTATTCCACCAATGAAGCACTGCTCCCTGCAACTGCCTAGAGGTTAGTCTCCTCTTCTGCTCATCATTCAACCCCAAGTCAGAGGAGATTATCTCATAATGCAAAGCCAATTCTCAACTTCTATAGCATCCTCTGTTTCCAAAAATGGCTTCCTACCAAGCCTGGTATAATCTCTGCTCAACTTTCGTAGTTGTTTCCAATTGGAGCCACGGGATTAGCTCCTCCAACATTCCTAGCTACACCAGAAGCTGCTCCAGCTTGCATCAGATTAACAAAGAACTGATACTTCATCCCCATATCCACTAGCGGATTTCCAGCACTAACATTGGCATTTGCACTTTGATTAGCATTTGCCTGTCGACCCCGATTTCTCCTGTTGGGTCGAACATTTCCATTTGTTGCGGTGCTTCCTCCACCGAGATTTCCTCTTCCGTTTCCTACCTCCATATTTTCCTTTCTCGTAGATCTGCATATCGGCCTTAGTAAGATACAGAAGAACAGTCTAAGATAGAGGGGATACGTACTTATATATATTAAGTACAAGTACGTTACTATAGCATTAACCCAAACCCCGATCTTATTTTCTGATTCATTGGATTATGTTTCAAAAAACCATTTTAACTTTGAAATTTCTTTTAAGTTTTCATAAATCTATGCTCTGATACCAACTTGTAACATCCCTCACTTAGAGGCCCAAAACCAACGACTACGGATGTTGCAGTCATCCATAGTTATTAATCCTTGGCGACCAAATGCGGTAACGTTAGATACATTGATATAACAGAAACACATGGATATGAAAAATTGTTAAAACCATTAAACAAATTTCTCATTCCATTTCAATCATATTTCAAATTCATTACATAATCCCAAATTCGAGAACCACATTCAGAAAAATATAATTATTACAAAATACGACAAGAGCGACATATGAAGATGCCTCCTTGGATGGTTAGAGTCTAAACATAGGCAATTAAACAACTTTGCCTTTACAACCAAAACATAGCGGAATCAAATAGAAAAGAACTCTTAATAGCTAGCTTGCCTCCTTACACGTCTCTGGAAACTTATTCGTCTAAAGGAGAACCTGAAAATCCTTAACTCTCAAACTACTCAAAATCAATTGAGTACCCGAGAGTTTAAGGGGAAAACATAAACTTCGAGTTAGACAAAAAGCCTGGTATGAATAAAACTACCCTTTCGAAAGCTCCATTTTAAAACATATAACGCTGCAACTCATTCGAAAGCTACCCTTTAAAACAAAAAGGCGGCAACCCCTTCAAAAGCTCTATAAAAGTAACTCAACCCTTTCGAAAGCATCCGTTAAAAGCAAGGAAAGCGACATCTCTTTGGAAAGCAAAATAAAGGCCTTCGAAAGCTATTTAAATGGCCTCGACCCCTTCGAAAGCATGGTTTCGACTCTATATCTGCCAATTTTCTCCAATCCACTACGTAACAAAGCATTGATACCATATCTATTGGTTTCGACTTGGTTGGGGACGGAGGTATGGGGTTGAAAGGTTGCAACTGGAAGTGGAAAAGCAGTAAATCTATGCAAAACTGTTTTTGTTGCTTTTTTAAGTAAATGCTTTTCAACTAACTTGCCTATTTGTAAAAATATAATTGGTTGCCATAAACTTTACCAAAATCTTTTCTAAAGGACTGCCGAATTCATCTAGAATTAATTAAAATAACTAACAAAGAAGCCCTTTCCTTTAACAAAACAATTAAAATATTTAAGTCCTCCAACTTAATTATATTTCTTAGCTTTTAATTTATATTTCTCCTCTCTTTCCCTAGGTTATGGCCGGTTTGAGCTCTTTGGTTTATGTTTTAGAATTATGAACTTGTGAAATGAAAATGAGAATAAGGTTTTAGGGGTTAAGGGTTATGGTGGATGGCTATTCCCTATAGTAACCTTGCCTTATTCTCTTATTAGTTAACTTATAAAACCATTTCTTTAAACTCATTCTTTTAAATTTTTATTTAGTTAAGCACGACCTCTAAGAAATTTTCAAATCTCAATCCCCTTATCACTATAATCTTTATATTATTCTATTTAATTTATCTAATTAAATCCCCTGAATAATGTTATTTGAAATTAGGGGTGTTACAAGATCCATCCAAGTTCATTACAAATATTGCAGACGATCCCCACGACGAACTACTCGACCTAATAAAACTTTTACCTTGAGTTCCACTAGTTGCTTCTTCATTTCCTCCATATCCCTAGGCGGCATTCTTCTAGGTGGTCTACTAAAAAGTTGCGCCCCCGGCATCAAATCCATCAAGAATTTGATTGCCCTTCTTGGTGGTAATCATGTTACAGGTTCGAGAACATCTATAAATTCTCGGACTACATGTGCTCTATTGATCTCATCTTCTTGATCTTCCATAGCATATAACATCAAGTCGACTTCTCCTTCACTATGTCCAAAGCTATCATAATTCTTTCTTTTGCCTTTGGATTTCATATGGTGATAATACTAACCGCGTAGTAAATTCTAATGTCATCATGCACCAACTAGTCCATACCCAAAGTCGTCATGTACCCTACGAAGTCAAGCACATATGGGTCACAAACAAATAGATATCCACACAAGTCAAACTCAAGATCAGTGCACCTTAATCCGAGAGTGGCATAACCACCGATCAGATTAACCACACGTAAGGATGCAAATAGGTAGTGTCTAGTTCTAAACTATCAACCAGATCTATGGAAATGAATGAGCGAGTATCGCCAGTATCAAATAAAACTCTAACTAATATACTGGAAATTGAGATCATACCTCCAGGCACACCCTTTCCTTTCTCCTCGGCAGTTGGTCCAGACAAAGGTCTTTCCAAAGCATAAACCTTTGCCTGCTTCACTTTTGGGTAATCTGTCTTCTTATGACCTGGCCTATTACAAATAAAGCACCTAGCCATGTCCTTGTCTCCAGTTAGGTACACTTATTGGAGAAGTGCCCTTTCTGGCTGCAATTAAAACAGGTTAACATCAGTTATGTTTGGCTTCTGGGTCTTTCCAGAAGTCTTTCCTCACTTCTAATTCTTTTTGCCCTTTTAATAAGGATTGAATCTTTTCTTCTGCCATTTCTTGGGTCTAACATCGTCTTTCCTTTCTTCCTAAAACATGTAGTCATAACTCCTTGCCATTTCCACCACCACACCAAATGGAGCTAATAAAAGAGCTGTCACCTTGTGATTCAGCCCCTTCCTCAGACCTTCAATGAGCGTCTCATTCTTCTTCAGCAAAGTACTGATATGCTCCCTTCCATACTTTGACAATGCATTAATGATCAGCCCCTTCTTCAAACCTTCAATGAACTTCTCATTCTTATTCAACGGAGTATGTTATGCTTCATTCCATACTTCGACAAAACATTAAAGTGCTAAATGTACTCTGCCAAAGCCATCTCTTCGTGCTTCAAGTCAAGGAACTCTGTGCACAAAGCACTCTTCTGAGATTCGGGAATAAACCGAGCCTTGAATCGCTCCTTAAACTGTTTTCAGGTTATCTTCTCTTCTAGGACCTCAGCAATTAAAGCCTACTACCACTCCAATGCATCATCCTATAGTTGACGAGAAGCCAGCCACCTTATTGAGCATTGTTATGTCCCATGTCTCCAAAGATACGTTCACATACTTTTAACCACCTCAACATTTCCAAGGAAAAATCCTTCCTTATGACTCGTATCCTCCAATGCTCTTGAAATCATGTTCATCTTAGAAAAGTCTGCTTCTCTTGCTACTTCCTATCTCGCCTTAACAACTCTAGTTAGCGGTTGCCTCATCATCTCTATCATAAATTGGTAGAACAAAGCATTAGCATCCATCCCTCATTCGGCCGGGGCAGGTATTTGAGTAGTGGCTTCAGTATGAATTTCCGAGTTCATCTCCCCTCCTTAGTTGTTAGTTTGTGTACTGTCATCTCCTCTATTATCATTCTCTCTCATACTTCCTATAGCCAAACTTCGGTTACATTGATCCATTCCAGCCTTCTCCATAAACAAGGATTCATGAGAAATGGAAGTAAAGAGAGTGAGATCAATCTTAGAGGGGTAGATATATTCTCTTATATATCTATATCAAAAATACAAGAACGTTGTCTATCTACTGTATACCCTTTCCTAAGATGTTCATTTGTCTACGAATAAGTTCTTGCTTAGCTCTGTTTTACTTAAATGTTCCCCTCAGCTAAGCCCGATACCACGTTGTAACATCCCGCACTTTGAGACTCGAAAATAGACGCCGACGATGTTGTAGTCATCACCGAATCATTTTCCAACCACAAAATAAATTTAGTATTATTTGTACAACATAAGTAAACAGACAGCTAAATAGCTTTTCCATTACATCAATTCAAATTACATAATTCGCTACATCATTTTAACCCAAATCATTGCATATGCAGGGGTAAATATAAACAAAACATAGATAGAGTACTGTTGTGTCTGACATATGAAGATTCCAACACAACACATGACTAGTTATAAATCCTAGTTTTAGTGGAATTTCAAAGTAAATTTTTTATAAACAACAAGCCTCCTTCTTCATCTTCAAAATCTTTATTCATACTTCAAAAGATACGTGTCTAATCCATAAAATCAACCTACTCGAATGAGTATCCATGAGTTTATGGAAAATAATGAAAACATGGGTCAGACATAAAACCCGGTATGAGTAAATTCTTTACCCTAGTCATCCATAGTGAGACCATGCCGCTAACGCGGTATGGGTTTTCCCTTCACTTTATGATCATAACATAGTATATCACATCATGTAAACAAACATCACATAAAAAGCAACTATGTGCATATCTAATCAAGAAGTATGCCCTGCACTTATCATCTACTTATGAACCATGTCATATGTCAAGTAAGTTAAGTATACCCTATACTTATCATTAGCTATGAACCGTGTTATACAATCATTCATCATCCAAACAAACATCACCTAATCTATTGTTTTAGGCTTTCTTTATTAAGTTGGTAAAATGTCGATTCATTTCCTCATGAGAGCCATCCTGACTAGAGTCTCCAGGACTCTCCTAAGAGGTTGAATGTAAGCACCCTGAATACATTCTAGTAAACATCCTTACTAAGCATCAATAACCCCTCTTAGTCCCTTAACAGTTATCGTTCACGTTGCCAATTTATTCATTTTAGTTATAAACCACCCTGATGCTTTGGCACCCTGCCATATCCCTTTGAAGAGTTCTAAAAAAGTTCTTAGGATCGAACCCTATCGTGGCACCCTGCCATATCCCTTTGAAGAGTTCTAAAAAAGTTCTTAGGATCGAACCCTATCGTGGCACCCTGCCATATACCGTTGAACTTTAGACTAAAAGTCAAGGCGCCCTGCCATCTAATAACTCCACGAGCCAGTATATCATTACAATCATAGTTCAAACTATTTCATTCATCCGTAAGTTGTGTACCTTACACATTTAGGTAAAACATCATTATTTTTCATTTAAATGATACCTTATCATTCATTAAATTATCTAAGCTTTCTTTCATTTCAAAATAAGTTAACACAATTTTAACTTATAAAATCTTCTTTTATTTCATCCCTATGAAATAGTTAATAACACTTGGAAACTATCTTCCAAAGTACCATAAGTATTCTTCATTTTACTTAGAAAAATACAGCATCCCATGCTTTCCTGAATTATCATTAACCACTGCATTTCGGCTATCCTATAGCCTTTAAATCTAGCTATCATGAATTGACTATCCCATAGTCATTGCGAGTCATTTATCCTAGGCTAATATAACTATATAGTTATCATGGGTTATCCTTTCAAAGGCCCCTACGTAGATAGCTTCCCAAGCTAACCGCAATACATCTTTACCAACGTTCGTAGGTAATCTTGTATATAGCTACTGCATTCTATTCCCATTAAAGCCATCACATGCAATCCTACCAAGCCATTGTGTGATTTTCCACTTGAGGCTATCATGCATAATGTCCATTAAAGCCATCATGCCTTATTAATCAATAGTCATCATGCCTTATTCCACACTTAGCAATCGTGTGCTATCTCATTCAAGCAATCACGCCTTACCTTTATAGCAGTCATCACATGCTATTCCCAATAGCCAATGTGAGCTAATTTATGAACTTAGCCTTTGTGAGTAAAGCTCAAAAGAGCTTTCACAAGTGACCTTCCAAGGCTATCATAGGTAAATAGCTCCTAGGCTATCGAATATAAACCTATATATATTCATAGTCACTATGGGTTATTTCCTGAGTTAAATGGTGTAAATGTAACTATTTTGAAAACTGATTCTTTACCATTTTAAGTTGTAACTTTATACCCAATCCCATTTGATGTCGAATTCTTATTGGCAACTATTCTTCTCTATAGTTTACTTTTCAGAAATGGTTACTAATATGGTCATTTTATTAATTAATCACTATACTACTCCTTTCCTTACCCATTAAATTCGTAGAAAATCGAAATTTAATGGGAAAAATCTAGAAAATTCACCAAAAATAAATTTTATCATATTTCACCTTTTTCCAAAATTTCAGATTAAAACAATTTATTTTATTATTTTTACTAATTAATTTACCTGAAATTTACTATTTTCTCAACTTAGAAAATTCCCAAAAATTTGAATTTAATTCCAAGAATTCTGAAATTTAAAATCCATCTTTAATTCATCATTAAAAATATCATATTTAAATTTTGAAGCATTTATCTTAGATTTATTTATGTTATACCCTAAATCATGAACTAATTTGCTCCATTTAAATTTCTAAGCACTACCAAATAATGTTTAATCATCTAGGCATGTTTAAAATCATCAAAAACACTTATATAAAAGCCAAATCTGAACTTAATAGGTTAGGATAGGGTTTGGAGAAAGATTTTATTTACCTTGGTTTAAGAAAACTTATTTTAATCTTCCATTTTCCTTAAATTCGAAAGCTTTAATCTTTTAGCTTTGAAATCTTCTTCTTCTGTGAAAATAATGGCCGAACTTGTCTTGAACTTTTAGGATTTTGTTTTGTGAAAATGAAATGAAGTTGGGTGAGAATGAGAGAATGAAGCTAAGATAAGCTGGATAGTAATTTTGGCTTAGGCTAATATCCCATGTGGCCTAGTCTTACTAATGCACCTCCCTTAACACCAATCCTTCTTATTTAAAACTAAATTTTATTTTCATTAACAAGGACAACCTTAATTGCTCTAATTACACTTGTTCCATTCAATTAACTTTATATAGCATCTTACACTTAATTAATCAAATCTCTCCAGGGTAATTTTTGCAATTAAATTATCCTATTCAGCTCTTTAGTAATATCTTCTTCTTATTAATTTAATTCATATATTATGGACCCTCCGAACTATATGGTGTCACAAATATACTATGGAGAAGAGATATACTATAAATTATCTAGTTTACAATACTTTAAAGAAAATATTTTGCTAAGGTGAGGACAATTTGATTTGGAAAGTAAATGGTTAAAAATATTAAATATTTTTTGAATAACAAACTTTAAAGGAATTTGTTAAAAATCATTTTATTAAAATAATGTCTTATTCATAAATTTTGAGGACTGTAAAACTAGACTTTGTAACATGGGGTATAAGATGGTGGGGTAAGATGAGTTTTGAATTTGCCCAACACTTATTATGACAATATTACCTTATGACTATTGTTTGATATTTTCCGTAATGAGCAGTAGAGACATCTTGTTATTCCCTTCCATGGAGAGAGTTAGGATATTGTGTAGGGACTATCCATTTTGATGTTTGGGATAGTTACCTTGTTGGTTGAATTATTTGTATTTCATTATTATTTATTAAATTATTTACAATTAAAAAAAATTAGCTGCTTATTTACCTATGTCTGCTTATTAATTTATGTTATGCTCGTTTGAATAATTTCTTATGGTTGTATCATGTCGTTGATAGTCTATTTTACTATGGTTAGTTTTAATTGTTACTTTTTGATTGTTTATTTAATTAATCTATGTCATGCTTGACTGGATTATTTTCTCTTAATTGCATTACGTGGTTGATTGTTTATTATACTATAGTTATTTAATTATTTGTTTGTTTGCTTGTTGGTTGTTTGTTTTGATTGGTTGTTGTTTGTTTGGTTGTTTACTTGTTCACTTGGTTGCTTATTTATTTGTTTGCTTTCATGTTGGTTTGATTGCTATGTATGATAAATATACAATGAGGTAGTATCCAATGTTAATTTTTGATGGGATGTACATTGGAGAAACTATTGGATTGATAAGGGGCACATTTAGTTTAGTCATAGTGGGATAACATAGTTTCCTAAGTTAAGGAAGACTATATCTTCAGAATAACTAAGAAATCCGAAGATGTTCCTTGAAGATGAGAATAGTAATTAAAGAATTTTGATGACTAAAGACTTGATGGGTACTACTGAGAAATCAAAATGATGATTGGGGAGATTTAATATATATTTATCAAAATATGTGTTTTGAAATCTACATTTTCTCAAATAATTATTAGCTTCATAAATATTTTGGACAAAGAGTTTCCATTTTGAAATTTTTATAAAATGGCACTCTCAAAAATTATTTTAAAATTGATATAAACTGGTGCAAATATTTTATGAAATTGTTTTATAAAATGGTGATGATATTTTAGGAAGGAAAAAGTATTTGATTTTAAATATAGATGGAAGCTTTGAAAACAAAAATGTTCTATTTTGAAAATATACTGGAACACTCTTTGCTAGTGGATCCCACTTTAGTATTTGGGTAGGTTATCCTTGTCATCAAATTAAGAAATTACTATAAGAGCATTTTGAAATCATATTTTCTCGATGTGATTTGAAGATTGGTAGGGATGAGATCCGATGTTGATTTTTCTAACTTGATGACCCAATGATGGGAGTTGTGATGATGATCCGTAAGGACAAATTTTAGGATGTAAACCTGCACAGTGGAGCTTGGAGATTCTCTACTATGGATATGAAGTGTGTCGAGGGATTTTTGATACTCAAAGGTTTCGATGTGTGCTAGTAAAGCAGGAGTATGAGAGGATGCTCACCTGGGCAAGGACATGTCATAGATCTTCAGACGGGAGATCTATCTTACCCGGGACTGTTAGGACACGCAGTTTAGTTCTTGGCCCTCCAAGTGACATGGATGCAAGAAAGGAAATCGAATGATAATGAGAACTCATATACCCCAAAATACAATACTCTAATGATGGTGAGTATTCATTGACCTTATGATGTTGGTCATTTGGAAGAGATCTGTTGATGTGGGACCGAGGATCGAAAATTGATGCACCTATAGTATGAGTAAACTGAATATATTATTTTGAGGATTTAGTCATGACTAAACACATATTATTTTTAGAATGTAGCCACGACTACACACATATTATTTTGAGGATATAACCATGACTATGCACATGTAATTTTGAGGATGTGACCATAAGTGGGTGCACAAAATATTCTGCATGGTGTGAAAATGGAATGGTACACCTATTATTATGAAGGTGAGACAATGAGGAAGTTCATCAAGAGTTTTGATGATACATATATTATGATGGATGTGTAATCAACATAGGAATTAATACTAGTTGATAGGTTAGTATGTTGATGATACCGTATTATTTTGAGTATGTGTGTTTGTTTTGATGGGTTATGCTGGTTATTGATTTATGTGTATTTATTTATTTGTACATGCATGTTTCGATCAGCCTATGTTTTGCTATGGACTTTTGTTATGATTGAATTATAGAGATGCTTGATATGGGTTAATATATGATTAAGATTGTTTCACCCCTTGTTGATGGAGTGTAACTTTTACATACTGTAGTTTGGGTTGTACGATTAAGGAAGTGCATGTATTATCATAGTATGTATATGTAGAGAATTGAATTTATTGTTGTGGATATATGCAATTAAAGCGTTTTGCGGCTCTATATCCGTAGAGACGAAATGTTATAGAGGAGATAAAGTGGGGATATAACGAAAGATAGCGGAGGTGCAAAAAGCTTTATTAGATATAAAATCAAATATTTAAAGTTAATTTATCCTCATTCTCACAATGTTTGTATAGGAAAAGAAATATTGTTCATCTTATACTTTGACCGCTAATTCCTGTCACATCGAGCATTTTTATGACAAGTGGACACTTACCGTTGATTCCCCTCATCTAGACGATCATTTTGATATTTAATTCGACAGGCAACAGACATTTTGAATTTAATATAGATTTGGATTAGAGATAATCATCTGCCATCAGTAGTTGATTGGGAATTTCACGATTAGCACTGAAAAATAAAGATAGAGGTGACGAATAGGGTTTTTGTAGTTTCACTTATATAGTTATTGAGCCGAGTTATGGTTAGTGTACCTAATTTGGCCCGAATCAACTACGTATGTCATTTATAATTTGTAAAGCTCATATCTTCCAAGCTATAACTCCAAATTTAACAAATGTATAGGTTAAACTAATCATCTTGGAAAGACCTACAAATGGTTACAAATATGACACCCAATTCACCCTCTAATTAAAAATTCACTTTTTAATTACTTTAATATTAACAGTATTAAATTTGCGGGTCGTTACATTCTTCCATCCTTAAAAGAACTGTGTCCTCGCAATTTCCCAAATACAACCCTCAACCAATTTAACAAAACATCATCAAGGGTTTAACCACAAAATAGAGGGAAATTTACCAATTATAAACCATCTACTCATAAAGTAGTATATCAAAACTGCAAACCACAATCAATAATGATACAACAAAATTCATTCACAAAAATGAATTCAATTATCTACACACATACTGTAGTAACACATACATTTCCTAAATTACGAAATCCAAACTACATCATGTAAAAGTAACAGTCCATTAACAAAAGGTGAAACAATCTAAATCATAGATCAATCTCGTCCGCAACTCATATCATGCATCTCAACATCCCAACCATAATTTCCCATAACAAGTCTACAGCAAAATTTAGGTGGGTCCAAACATGCATGCGCAATAAGAATATATAAATAAAAAATCAACATAGTTTATCAAAATAAACATAAATACTCAAAATAATAAGGTGTCATCATCACACTGAATTACCAACAAATAACACATGTGTGTTAACTACACATCCAACATAATATGTGTATCCTCAAAACTGTCGATGAACTTTCTCATAGTCTCATCCTCATAACAATCGGTGTACCGTAAGTGAATAAACAAACATAGTCAAACAAGCTATACAATTTTTTTAATTAGAGATAACTTAGCAAGCAATAAATCAATATAGGAAATTCAACTAAAGCAAGCCAATACAAGTAAAATGTCAATATTCCACATATCAAAATGGGAAGTCCCTAAGTTGTATCCCACCTCTCTCCATGGAAAGGATTAACTAGACATCCTACCAAATCCTTAGGGAAAGTCACATAGAACAGTCATAAAGGTAACATCATCGTAATGGGTGTTGGGAAAACTCAAACTCATCTCCCCCCATCGTCTCACACCCTATGTCATACATTCTAGTCTTACTAGTTTTAAATAGAATTTTCCAAATAAAATTTTAATAAAACACCTCCAAAGTTTGTCATTCGAACTAAGCATTTTACCTTTTCAACTATTTACTTCTAAATCATATGATTCCCATCTTTGTAAAATAATCTTGAAGTATTTCAAAACTAAAGACTATATAATACATCTTCTCTCCATAAGATATTATAAGGTATCATTTATTAAAGAGTACCCTTAAATAAAAAAATTACAACTAGAATTAATTTTTGATCGAAAATCCTCCAATATTAAGACACTTTTTGGATAGAATGCTTCCCTTAAATAAATATTTTTCTCATGTACCTTACTCAAAAAGATATTTCCTATATAGAAATATTTCCATCAAAATATTTTCGAATATTTCAATCAATAAAATAATTGCTCAAAATATCATTTCAAAATCAAATATCTTTTCATCAAAATAGCCCTTCTATAAAACATCTTTAAAAAAATCTTCTTCAAATCATATAATATATACTCTAGGGGACACTTCAAAGTATTTCTTTTAAAATGAAGGCTCTCACCAAATATTCCCAACAAGGTGCGTTTAGCAAACATTTTTAAATCATGATATTTTTATCAAAATAGTCTTTCCATAAAATATATTTTTACATAAGTATTCCATAAATTATAAAGTGTTTATTTTAAAACGGTTTCCAACAAAAATATTTCCCACTCATCAAATAAGAATTTTTTGTAAACATCCATCCAAAAAATACTTTTAACAAAGCATTTCCAAATCATAATACTCTCGTAAAACATTTTTCACTATATGTGTGTGTGTATCTTTCATAGGACGTTTTCAAAGACAAATTTAGCTAATATATTTCCATCAATTTTTTTTTGCCAACATAAATACATATTTTCGAATACTCTAAACTGAGCATCCTTCCATTGAAATAAAATATTTTTACTATGACCACTTTTCCTACAAATTTACCATAAATATTTAATCCTTAAGTTAAATGGCTTACTTTTACCGATGCGAAAATTTTCAACAAATTACTTTATACCCCAAAATATACGTTTTTCTCTTTTTAGTAAAATATATTCAAAACCAAAAACGTATATTTAATATTAATTTTTCCCAACAAATATTATTCATGTAAAATTCAATAATGAAAAGTAATTTCACTTAGTAAGGTCAGATTTAAATATAATTTAACATCATGTGTGTCACTCGGGTTATAACCAATACTTAATCCCTCATATAAGTGCTCTTCCTACCCCACTCCAACTTTATTTATCTTCCATACTAAGGCCATCATAAATAAACATCGTTTAAGCATGAGGTTATGGTGGTAACACAAACAACCCTTATACACAAAGCATATAATAAGCAATCAAAACACTCTCTCATCCTCTATTTTAGCCCAACGTAAGGTATAAATTATCCTACCATAAACAGTCAAACCTACCCAAGGCTCAATGAGTTGCTAAACCTATGCTTTGATACTAAGTGTGATGCCTCACTATTTCTAACATCTAAAAATAGTGACAAACACCATTAAAATATGCTTGCACACTAATCTCAGACATTAAAAACAATGGACCATTTGCTAAGTAATTTAAAATTTTAAAATCAATATGGGTAAATAGATTAAAAAACCTCACATCGGAACTTAAATAAAAACATACATATTTCAAAAATATAAACATCATACAAGATTTAATACATCAAATCACATCTACTCTTTCAATACATTAATCATCATTAAATAAATAGAGAATCTATCCACTAGTACAAAACAGGTCATTTGCGTCGGTTGGTTTACCTCTGTTGCGACGGTTCAGCAACCGTAGCAAATGCAGACGTCGCAACAGGAATAAGTCTATTGCTACGGTTGTTTAACCGTCGCAAGACAAACTTTTTTGCTATGGTTTTCCTAAATAACCTTTGAAGCAATAGGTTGGTTTTTTGCAATGGTTCTTTACAACAACAGTAGCAAAAAATCGCCATTTGAGTTCAAAAGTGTTGCCTTTTGCGACGGTTGTCGTAAACAACCGATGCAATAACTTTATTTTGTGCTATGGTTCTTTGTAATAATAGTAGCAACAGACGCAATAGGTTGGTTTTTTGCAATGGTTCTTTACAACAATAGTAGCAAAAAATCGCCATTTGAGTTCAAAAGCGTTGCATTTTGCGACGGTTGTCATAAACAACCGACGCAATAACTTTATTTTGTGCTACGGTTCTTCGTAATTACATTAGCAACAGACCTTTAGATTGTTTAAAAAATATGGCTTTTTGCTACAGTTTTTTCTTGCAACTGTCGCAAAAAAGAGGGATTTTTTTTTGCTGCGGTTGTTTATATAAACTAGCTCAGTCGCATTTACAAAATATCAGTAATAGATAAATATATAAATAGTTATCTAATAAAAGGAAATTAATATGAGAAATATATAAGCAGTTCACATAATTTAATAACATATATTATCTTATAATACACTTGCAATATTAATATCTTTTAATGCTTGTCTTTACAGCCTTACATAATTGTGTCATCACATCCAAAAAAAATGATAGATGTAACATACATGTTATCAAGTGTCATAATGTACGACAAAGAAGAAATTGGACGTGTACATGCAAAAAATGTCATTCTATTTGTTAAAACAGCAACATGCAAAAAGGATCAGGTAAATAAACTTCAATGCTACTTCCATTTTCCAAGTTCCAACAGCAATTAATCATGTTACCTGAGTGTTTAGAAAAGAAAAAAAACGCACACTTAGGCATATAAAATAAACTGTTACAGGTTTATTATCAAACAGAAGTTATCCCTTAAATAAATCGTAAGCTTTGTTACCTAATGCATTTACATATTCATCTTGTCATTTTGCTAGCTGCAGATAACTATTATATTCATTTTTATATTAATCAAGTAACAGGTTAACATAATTATTTGACCACCTGTTTAATATTTTAACTTCAGTCGATTATGCAGCATTATAAATTTGCCAGTTGCTACTGTATTATCAATTTCATTATATACTGGTACAGCAATTTAGTGTCTGGTACCATGGATCTAAATGAAAATAAGTTCTTAAGTGTCGAGCTCCTGTTTCTATCTACGATCATAATAATAAAACTTATATCAACCATGAAGACGACCTCCAGTTCAGGCAAAAAACACTTGCCACCCTCAGTAAAATCCTTTCATACAGTCAAAGGTTTAATCAGATCACTGAAAGGACCAATCAGAATGATCGAACGAGAGTATGAGAAACTTGGAAGTGTTTTCACGGTGAGTTTACTGAATATGAAGGTCACTTGTCTTGTAGGCCCAGAAGGAAATAAATCAGTTTAGTGTTCCTACTTTTGGACCTGGATTTATGTATGATGTCGAATATTCTTTAAGGCATGAACAGATGAGATTTTATGTAGATGCTTTTAAAGTTTCTAACCTCAGAAGCTATGCTCATCAGATGGTTGCTAAGGCAGAGGTATCGACCTTATATCTCTTTATCTTGCTTATTAGTTTGATTTGTTCTTTCCAGGTAAGACATGATCGAAGCTTACGGTTGCATTTCCTCTTCAGGACTATTTCTCAAAATGGGGTGAAACAGGCATAATCAAAATTTTGGATATGAATATTGGAATTTTGGTTTTGTTGATATATGAAATAAGACTTGTATAATTGTTTAAAGATTTGACATTTAACTACTAGTTTAGAGCGTATATTCCATACGTATGGAAATTACTAGGCACGTACACACACATACTAGTGCAAACTTGTGCTTCATACACGTTTGTGGCAAAAATAGTATAGTTGCAGAGGTCACAACCAAACATGTAAGTATTTTATATCATGCCAATGAGAAAACATTGAAGAGCAGTTAATCTTGGTTTAACATCAATGGATGAATAAATTCAACCGAGAATCCATATGATGGAGATTGAGATTGATCATTGGAACATGCCATATTTATGCAGGATATAATCAACTATATTTATGCCATTTATCATACATCAATAGAAAAGAAATAAACTCACCATAACATAGCATATAGGAAGACTACATCCAGTTATGTATGATATAATCAGCTAAATTATCCTGAACCTCGTCCATCTCCTTTTGGTTATAAGAACCAACTTGTACAAAGTACTGCAATTAAGAGATTGTTTCAAAACAATAATCATATAATTACTTAACATAATATATGAAGGAAAAAAATTAAAGGGGTACCTCGGATAGATCGTTGTTTTGATGGTGGTTTTTTACTATTTCAGGCATATACCTCATCGCATAATATACACAATCCATTCATCCAAATTGTTGAGGACACTATAGAAATATTACAAGATATTTCATTAGTCGGTTTAAAATGAATTTATATCTCAAACGAAATACAAGTTTTTATTTGTTTGTTAGAAAATAAATCACCTTAACATTTATCCATTTCAAGTAAGTTCCTCGAGACTTACCACTATATGCCTTATAAGCTTTAAAGGCCCTGCACATATGCAAGAAAATGTAATAGACATGAATAAGAATTATAATTAACATAAAGTCATATCCATTAGTTTTTTAGGTAGAATTATAATTTTCCTTCACCAAGCTTCAGTAGTTGGAGCATGGATAGCTAGATGGTTAATTTTCAAGTTTTTAGAAAATCATTTGGTGAATTTTAAAAAATATGTTCATTACACTAAACTAATCGATTTCCACTTTTGCAACCATGTCATGTACTTTGAGGCAAGAAAAGAATTATAAGTATAGATTCAATTATTTCTAAGTATAGATTCAATTATTGCTAACATGTTGCTGTGATGACATGCACATGCATATATTTAAGTGAGCAAACACATGCTTCTGTGTAATTTTTGAATTGCATTGATAGTTCCCAAGTATTTGAATTTAAATTTATAAATTTATCACAATTATAATTTTTGTTATAGGAAATCAAACGAAATCCATCCTATGAAACAAAGAATAACATGAAATCAAAAAGAAAATAAATACAACATACATTTTCACTCGCGGTTTAATTTCCAATCTACGTTTGCGTTCGGTCTGCGGATCAAAAACATAAACTTCATTCTTTTCTATATGGAAAATAAGCAATAGACAATGTTTCTTGCATTATAAGATTTATAGGAAGTTAAAATCAACAACAAAGTTGTACTAGTTACTAAAAGTTTATTGTTCATACCCTTCATAGTGCGGGGCTAAGAGTAAGCTCTTAGATTGCGACACATGCCATGCGTTCATGATATATATATTTGTCGCATTTGGATGTTTCCGCACTTGGGAAAGCTTATGGGGACACATAAATCCGATGGTCTCCAGTTTGAGGTCATTACACATATGATTTAACCACTAGCTTCAGGTCTATATCTGTTCTTTGTTTTCCTTTTTAAAGTTCCTATGTGCATTTTAAACGGACACATATATCTCATAAACACAAGACCACAAATCTTGATTTCTCTTACCAGATGAACAACCAAATGCACCATAAAATCAAAAAATGAAGGGGGAAAATACATCTCAAATTGGCATAAGGTAACAATAACATCAGCTTGCTGATCATCTAACATATCAGGATCAATCACCTTGCTACAAATTACATTAAAAAAGATACAAAGCTTTGTAATAACATGTCTAACATGTTTAGGCAATATACATCTAATCGCAACATGTAACAAATTTTGCATCAACACATGGCAGTCATGAGACTTCATGCCGTTTAATTTCAAATCCTTCATTGATACACGACTGCTAATGTTCGAAGAATAACATGCTAGAACCTTAACACCATGAAGACACTCACATAAACTAGTTTTCTCTTTTTTGGACAATGTGTAATAAGCAGAAGGCAAATAAGTACGTTTACCTTTCTCTACTGGTGCTAACTCCTTCCGAATACCCATTTTCAACATATCTCGCCTAGCTTTCTCACCATCCTTTGTCTTACCAGGTATATTCAAGAGCATTCCAATGATACTATCATAAATATTTTTCTCAATATGCACTACATCTAGACAATGTTTAACCTGTAAGTGTCTCCAATATGGAAGTTCCCAAAATATAGATTTTTTCCACAAGCCTTCTGGAAGAGGAAAGGCTTTTCCAAATACATTTTCAACATCCTTAACCCGTTCATAAACATCATTTCCTGTTAATGGCAAACGAGCAACTCCACTCTCTATCTTACCATTGAAAGACTTCTTCTTTTTACGAAAAGGGTGACTGAGAGGGAGAAATCTACGATGATGCATATATACATTTTTCTTGCAAAAATGCAAATGCTCAACAACCATATCATATTGAAAAATTGGGCATGCTTTGGCGCCTTTTGCACTATAGCCATACAAGTTACCATATGCGTTATTTATGGTACAAAAAACCATGGCGCGCAATGTGAAATCACTTTTACTATATGCATCAAACATGTGCACGCCTTTATCCCATAAAAGTTTTAGATCATCAATAAGAGGAGCTAGGTATACATCGATGTCATTTTCTGGTTATCGCGGTCCCAAGATTAGAAGAGACAACATGATGTACTTGCGCTTCATACTCAAGTAAGGTGGAAGATTGTAAATCACCAAAAGAACCGGCCAAGTACTATGTTGACTACTAAGGCTGCCAAATGTGTTTATGCCATTCGTGCAAATATCAAGTCTGAGATTCCTAATTTCTTTGCCGAAACTAGGATACATCGTATCAATGTTTCTCCACTGTAGAGAATCGGCTGCATGCCTTAGTAACCCATCATCCTTCCTCACATCTGCATGCCATCTCAAGTTTTTTGCGTTTTCTTTATTTGCAAATAAGCGTTTAAACCTTGATATAATGGGAAAGTACCATAACACCTTTGCCGGAGGCCATTTCTTATCTAAGCCGTTATGAACATTCCCTTGTATCTTGTAACGGGATAAACCACACTTAGGACACTCATGCAAGCTCTCGTATTCATTTCGATATAATATACAATCGTTTGGACATGCATGTATCTTTTTGTACCCTATACCAATTGGACACATAATTTTCTTTGCCTCATAGTTAGAAGTAGGAAGCTCATTACCTTCTAGAAGCGTGTCTTTCAAAAGTTCCAACAATGATGTAAAACTTTTATCACTCCACCCATACTTTTCTTTTAAATTGTAAAGCTTGAGCACAGCAGACAACATTGTGAACTTAGCACAATCAGGAAACAAAGGTTTCTCAACATCAATTAATATTCTTTCACATAACTTTGGCTCTTCCATCAACTGTTCTTCAGCATCACAAAACATCTCATGAACATGATCATTCTCATTATCCTCATCATTCACCTCATTATTCACATCATCTCTCAGGTCATTCTCATCATTCCCATAATTACTAGAACTAGTTCTACTAAGCAAACTTTCACCATGCCATATCCACCATGTATAATTTTGCTTAAATCCATAATGAATTATATGATCCTTAATCTGATCTATATTACGAAACCTTCTCGCGTTTTTGCACAATCTACAAGGAAAAAAAATAGTTTCTTCCCTTCTTCTTGATTGATCATTCAACGCACAATTGATGAACTCTTCAATTTTGTTCAAGAACTTGGAATCGCTACGTTTCACGTTGCACATCCAACTACGATCCATGTACAAATGTTAGAGACACACTACACAAGAAAAAAATCTTTAGTGTTTCACGTTAAACTAGCTTTCAAACAATGTAATTTGAAACTTATGTCGTCAAACAATTTATGAAAATTTTGTACTAACATAATAACTGAATAATATAATAAAATTGTTTAAGATATCATTTAACAATGTATTTCCAGTTGATATCAAGCTACATATTTTAATTTATTATTTAAATTAAAATGGATGTCGATAATCACAAACAACAAAAGTACATATAACAAGTACACTTTAGACAATTTATGTTGGAAGCGATACAAAAAGCAGAAATATTTTGAACACAGTGAATAATACAAATCAAAATTAAAACTAATAAAAAATTAGACATTACATTTTAGAAATAAAAATTCAAACTAATTACACATGATTTCAACGTAAAAATATAACTAAATATTTATGCAAATCATTTTTTCTTGAATGTGTTAAATATATACAGTTTGTAGAAAAACAATTTATGTAAGAAGAACTTTCCATGATCATGCGCAAAGTGCATGCCGTAACGCTCGTATGAATAAATGAAGTAGAAAATAATAAAATCGAAAAATGAGACTGAGCAAGTACTTGACATTAAAGAACTACAAAAAAGCAGATCAACACATAAGTACATGCATTTAAAAGCATACTTGGTGATTCCTTTTAGTCAATGGATTATATATTAACCTTTGAAATCAACACAAAGAAAATTGCATGATGAAAGTATAAATTTAAATTTAATAAAAAGCTATCACGTTGCTATAGTTTTGAAAAGAAATATACGTTGAAAAAAAGAAATGTTAAAAAAAAAACAAATTGCGCCAGTTTGTAGAAATTATCTCATCTCCATACTAAGCATACAATTCATGTAAAGAGCATTATGGCTGACATTGGCCTTGATCTTCAGATGTCGGTGATCGTATCCTTAAATTTTAACTTCGTAATCCAAAAGTTCGTAATTGTACGTACGCACCAATTAAAGTTATTATTTTCACTAATCCTTTTAGCCAAGAAATCATAGTGCTTTAATTGAAATGTTTGATTCAAGAAGAGTTATAGACCTTGATTTTAGGAACAAAATATATGAAGTATCGTTACTGCAACCGATGGACTAACACAAAAGTTGGTTCATGGTTGAACAAATTCCTTATTTTGACTTGGAAGTAGTTAATATACATTCAAGTGAAATATATAATTTTCAAAATGACATAGAAAAACTTTTGAACCATGATTTTAAATATAAACTATACAAGGTATTGTTACTACCATTCTTGGGCTAAAGCAGCAGTTTGGTTTGCACTTCAGGCTTCAGCGAAGTCCCTACCCAAACATGGCAGTACTCTATGTATATTCATGTGAAATGCATTTTTTTGCACAATGAAGTAAAAGAAAATTTAAAAACTGTTGTTCAATATTATATATTTTAATGAACTGAAGGTAATTTTACACGTGATTAAATGAAATTCAAATATAAGCCAGCACTTATTACCAATCAATGAGGTTCCAATGAACTTACATGATTCTCCATCTTTCCCCAGGCAATTTTACTAATGTTTATGCTGAAACACATGATTAAATGTTAATAAATGAATAAATGAAACATAAAGGAAGTTTCCGAATAAACGATTTCATTTCTTTTATGTCAATTTCCATTTAACGAACATTTAAAAAAGGCAACTACAGTATTGGTAATAGGAAAGGAAATTTGATAATGCTTATCTATTTTACATCTGAGAAGTTCCAAATCAGGTGCGTAAGTAAAATTTATATTAGGTAGCCAAAAATAATCGAAGTCACCAAAATATCCAGAATTATTAGATGAACTACGCAATCTAAATATTCCATACACAATACATCAAATAACGGACCCTAACCCATAGATGGTTTGTTGAAATATTAAAATCCAACAGTCATTAAATTTATTCATGAACTTCACTTGGAGTGCACTTTTTTCACATATATGGACTTCATGTAGCAGCATAGTAATCCAAGAAAACACCAATTTTTAAAAGTGTCATTTATAATAACATTATAGTAGGAAATTTTTTATTTTCAAATATAAAGACCAAGCAGTAAATAAAAATACATGAAAACATGGAACCTGATATGTTTAAACAAAAATTACTTGTTGATAGTTTACTGCAAGTACATAAAGAATATGAAGGTAACTTGGTTTTGAAGTAAGTACTTAAAAAATATGAAGGTAACTTAGTTTTGAAATAAGCACAAACGCAACAGTTGTTGCCGTAATGGAACATAAGTTAAGTCATGAACATATTGAATATGTTGTCAAAATTCATACTCCTAACTATATATATATATATATATATATATATATATATATATATATATATATTTTAAAGAATATATATATAACAGGATGGAGAAAAAAAGCCTTTCTCCGGGAGCTTACAGAAATATAATAGACTTTTGAAAATATGCGATCGAAAATAACAGTACAGAAACAAGTCTAACTAGAGTACTGTAGGAACAGAAGGCACCAGAATCCACTGCCGAATGAAAACAAAAAGTCCCTCCTGAGAAAAGAGGAGCAACATCCCACACAACCAACTATCCCGCTACACCCAAGAAGGTGTAGGCCAGACCACCTGATAAAAACCAACCACCACCAGAAAAAGAAAGCCCGCAACCAACCAGATCAAAACACCAACAAGCAGATAGCCGAGGACAAGCTCTACCCGGCATAGTATGGAAATCCAGATGAGAACATCAGAGTAAAAACCACAACCAAAGGCAGCTGCGAAGACACAACCTACCCAGCAAGAGAGACGAAACACCACAAAAACACCTAAACCTGAAACACTAGCAAAAACATCAAAACTTAAAATAAAGAGGGGAGGGGGGAATAAGATTGCTGGATGAACGCCAGCAATCCGCCATGAGGGCCTAGCCGACGCCAAGTCTGGCGGCACTCGGCGCACAAGAAATGGATAGAAGACGGACAAGACGATGAGCATGGGAGCCCAAGTTACCCCTAAACGGTCTACCACGGAATGCTAGGAATACATCATTCCTAACTTGATGAATAATGGAGGAGGGGACCATAGGAGAGTCGTCGAAGATTGCCTTATTCCGTGCACACCAAATGTGCCAGCAGATAAGACAGGGAACCAAACGGTGAATAATCGAACGAAGAGATTTCCCAGAATTCCGCGCCCACCAGGTAGCAGAAAGATCATTAGCAGATCTGGCAACCCCACGGACACTCAAAAGGTTACCAAAGAAATTCCAGCATGCAGTGGCAGTAGAACTGTCGAAGAATAAATGGTTCAAGGATTCAGAATTCCCGATGCCGCAGCATTTGCAACGGGAGACTAATGGAATGCCTACCCTTTTGAGATTCTCATCCAATGGCAGTCCGTCATGAAGGATACGCCACATCAGAAGAGAAACCTTAGGAGGAGAGCGAGAATCCCATATGAATGAAAACAAAGGACGAGAAGGACTAGAAATTCTAACCGAGGACCAAGCTTTCAGGATGGAAAACGGAGCGCCATCCCAGCCCACCAGACCTCCATGAGAATCAGCGAAGGTCTTCACAGACTGCATGTGCTTCCAAGTCTCACTTGCATAAGACGGAGTTCCCGAAAAGTTGGAACTAGCCAGCCTACGGTACTTAGCGTGAAGGAAGTTAGCCTATAACGAGTCATTAGCACCAAATCTGTACCACAGTTTACAGGCAAAAGCAGCACAAATATCCTTAGGATGCCTAAGCCCCAATCCGCCCTCGGTCTTGGGACGACAAATAGTGTCCCACGAAACCCAGTGGTGGCGACGGCGATCCTCCTTGGTGCCCCAGAAAAAGGACGAGACCAAAGACCGATATGAGCGGAAGAAAGAAGATGTAGGGGTCATTGCCGCGTAGACATGAGTGCCCATAGAATCCAACACAGACTTAATAAGTACCAGTCTACCGGCCTGGGAAAGAAGAGCCGCATTCCAGCGACAAATCCGACCCCTCACCTTGTCAGTTAAGCAGTCGAACAAAGAGTTAAGCTTCCTACCACGGTATAGAGCAATACCTAGGTATGGTAACGGCAAAGAAGCTTCCTTGAAGCCCGAGAAGGTCTCAATCCATGTGGATCTAGACGAAGAACAGTCCTTAGCACGAACGAAACAACTCTTGGAAGGGTTAACAAGCTGACCAGAGGACCGTTCGTATTGATGGATGAAACAAAGTAGACGACGAACGGAGGAACGACCCCCGTTTGAGAAGATAACAATGTCGTCAGCGAAGGAAAGAGAAGAAATAAGAGGACAACCCCTGGGGATACCAAACCGCTGTATTTGACCAAAAACCGTAAGGGTATGAAGACCGCGAATGAAAACTTCAGCCGCGATCACAAAAAGAGTGGGCGAAAGCGGGTCTCCTTGGCGCAAACCCCTCCCTGCCTTGAAAAACCCGTTAGCAGAACCATTAATAAGCACGGAGAACCAGCAGTTGGAAATAAGTCTCCAAACCAGGTCGATGATGGTTTCCGGAAAACCGAACGATCTCAAAACTTTGATGATGAAAAACCAAGACATACGATCGTAAGCCTTAGCCATATCCAATTTGAAGACAACATTTGAACCCCTAACTTTTCTGTCAAGCTGGGAGATCAATTCCTGGGCCAACAGGACGTTGTCAGAAATTAAGCGCCCTTTAACGAACCCCAACTATCTATATATATGCAGTGAAGGAAGTGATACAAAAAGCAGAATTTTTATGCTTTGGATCCCAAAATCTAGAACTTTACAATAATTGGAAAAAATCAACAATTTATAAGTGGCACTCTACTCAACATAGGTGGTTTCATTATAACTTTCACCGATGTCTATGGGCACCATTTACAAGCACGGAGAACCACATTATGGCAACACATTGAAAATCTAGTTGTTCACATTAACACTCCCTAGGTTGTCATCGGGGATTTTAACATTGTCTTGTTTGATCATGACATAATCGGACCCAATAATAACTCCCGAAATGAAGATGTAATTTTTTTTAACACTATGCAAAACGACGTCTGTAAGAAATATAATACATTGGTAATACATGCTCATGGAAGGGGGTGAAAACTTTTCTGCTCATAGCAAAATTGACAGAACATTCATTAACTTCGAATGTTCAACTACTTTTCCAAATGCCCATGCAGATATCATGCATCACTCAACGAGCGACCACAACCCTATCCTAATAAAGCTTATATCGGAAAATAAATCAAATAAGCACACATCCTTCAGATTTTACATTTCTTGGATAAACTTTAATGGATATTTCAATGTGGTCTCAAGTGCTTACAAGCTGAAATATCAGGTAATCCACTATTCATATTTATTAAAAAAACACAAAGTAGTTAAGAGAGGCCTAAAAAAAGTGGAACAAAGATAGAACTATCATAAAGTTGCCGATTGACAAAATGAGGGTTCACAATAATAGCTTATACAGTAAACTACCGCAAAACCCGAATGACCATGCTACTGTTCAAGACTACAAAGGCAGTCTTTTGCAATTAGAAATCATGATGCATAATCTCACAATTGAAAAATAATAAAAATTTAAGATTAAATGTGAACGATAAAACTGAAGAGGAAAAAATGTTTCTGTCCTGTATTTTCTGAAAACCAAAATACAGAGTCCCAGTAATATATGTACAAAAGTCAAAAATACAAAACTACCCCCAAGCCAACGTTACAAACACAGAATACATGAAAACAGAAAAATACTAAAACAAATACACTACAACAAGAAATATATTCTACATCCCCCCTTCAAGCTGGACTTGGTGGTTTAGAGACATGTCCAAGCTTGGCCGACAGAAAACCATGTTGATCTGCTCCCAAAGGTTTGGTAAGTAAATCTGCAAGTTGAAGTGCTGATCTAACATGAAGAATATTGATGAAATTTGAATCCACATAGTCTCGAATAAAATGACAATCAACTTGCAAATGTTTTGTTCTTTCTTGAAATACTTTGTTCTCTGCAATATATTTGGCTGAAATATTGTCACAAAACAAATTAATAGGAAGAGGCACTTTTATCTTCAAATCAGCTAACAACCCATCAAGCCAGATTAATTCACTTGTAGCATAACTCATGCTTCGATATTCAGCCTCACAAGTACTCTTAGATGTTGTCTTTTGTTTCTTTGTTTTCCAAGATATCAAAGAATTACCCAAAAACACAGTATAACCAGAAAGTGACTTAGCAGAAAAAGGACAACTTCCCCAATCAGCATCACAATTTGCTGTGAGATGAAAATCAGACTTTGCAGAGTAAAACAGACCCAAATCCAGAGTACCTTTCAGATATTTAAGCACATGCAGCGCAGCATTTAAGTGTGTTTGTGCAGGTGCACTCAAAAATTGACTAAGTTGTTGAACAACATATGAAATATCAGGTCTAGTCATATTGAGATACAATAGTTTACCAATAAGTCTTCTATAAACTTCAGGATCTTCAATCAAAGGTGCATCTTCACTACTAAGCTTCAAATTTCTTTGTAAAGGAACAGGAACATGTTTACATTCTAGCATGTTTGTGTCCTTCAATAAATCCAAAATGTATTTTCTTTGATTAAGAAGAATCCCCAATTCGGTTCTAAAAACTTCTATTCCCAAAAAATATCTTAAAGGACCTAAATCTTTGATTGTAAACACTGAATGTAGAGAGTGTTTAACAGCTTGAATTTCAGAAATGGAATTCCCAGTAATCAATAAATCATCAACATAAGCAACCACAGCAGTAAAAGAATTATCATCAGATTTAATGAAAAGAGAATAATCTTGTTTCGATTGTTTGTAACCTGAATTAATTAGATGTCTGCTTAGCTCCACATTCCATTGCCTTGCAGCCTGCCTCAAACCATACAAAGACTTCTTTAATTTGCATACTTGCCCAGGTCCAGCCTTTGAATAGCCAGGTGGTGGCTGCATATACAATTCTTCTTCGATATATCCATGTAAAAATGCATTGTTTATGTCTAATTGGTGAAGCTCCCAATTTTTTGCAGCAGCTAAAGCTATAAGAATCCGAACAGTTGTAAACTTTGCAACTCGACTGAAAGTATATTTAAAATCTTTACCTTTAATTTGCTTGTCACCTCTAGCCACAACTCTTGCTTTGCATTTATTTAGACTTCCATCTAGATTGAATTTGGCCTTAAACACCCACTTACTCCCAATAGCAGTTTTATTCGAAGGAAGAGTAGTCATCTCCCAAGTATTATTATTCTCAAGAGCCTGTAATTCTTTCTCCATAGTGTCAACCCATTGAGGATCATCTTTAGCTTGAGCATATGAACTTGGCTCATGAACAAACAAAGCATTAGCTAAACTGCTAATGTAATCTGAGCTTAAATAATTCAGATCTGAACTGGGAAGAAACTGCTGAACAAATGAACAGGTAGTAGGAGGTTTGATATGCTTATCTAGAATGAATTGATCAAATCTTTTAGGCAAATGAGTAGCTCGAGCATATTTTCTAATTAGTGGACATGTAGTTGAAGGTGAGCATTGTTGTGGAGAAGAATTAGATGAAGAGGAAATAGATTGATCATGTGGAGAAGAATTAGATGAAGAGGACATTTCAGGAAAAGAAGGAATATTTTCAAATTTATCTTGTGGTGATTGATCAATATTTGGATTTGAAATGTTGTGAGTAGAATCAGAATAAATGGCAGGATTAACAAGAGGAACATCAGCATTTTGATCTGAATATGAGGAAACAAGTGATGAAGATTGAAAAGGAAAAACATTTTCCTTAAAAATAACATCTCTACTCAACAATACTTTATGATCTTCTAAATCATAGAGCTTATATCCTTTTTGAGCATAAGGATATCCAAGAAAAATACATTTTCTTGATCTAGAAGCCATTTTGTCTTGAGTTTTAACAGCTGGATAAGCTAAACATCCCATAACTCGCAAATGTGAATAATCTGGAAACTTATTCATCAAGACCTCATATGGAGTTTTCCAATTAAGAACAGAAGAAGGCATAAGATTTATCGAATAAGTTGCTGTAAGAAAACAATCTCCCCAAAACTTACTAGGTAAATTAGCATGCAATTTTAAAGCTCTAGCAGTTTCAGCCAAGTGCTTGTGTTTACGTTCAACCCTTCCATTTTGTTGTGGAACTCCTACAATACTTCTTTGATGAATAATTCCTTTCGATGTAAACAATAGTGTGCAAGACTGTTGAACAATTTCAGTTCCATTATCTGACCTAATGATTTTAATAGATTTCTGAAACTGATTTTCAACATATGCCAAGAATCCAGTTATAACTTGAGGAACTTGATCTTTATGATGAATTAAATGAGTCCATGTAGTTCTTGAATGATCATCTAAAATAGTTAAAAAATATCTTGCACCAGATATAGAAGGGACACGATATGGCCCCCACAAATCAATGTGAATTAATTCAAAACATGCATTTGCAATGGAACTTGATACAGGAAAAGGTAATCTATGATGTTTTGCACAAATACATGCTTCACAATGAAAATTATTATTATTATTATTTTGGAATGAAGATGAAAAACAAGGTACATGTTTCAGTTTGCCTACAGAGGCATGACCAAGTCTAGCATGAAACAAGTCAATTGAATTTTGTGTGTTAGAAACAAGAGCAACTGGATAATGATCAGATACAACATTATTCGGAGAAACAGAAATAGAAGGTAAGTATTTAACAAATCTATACAAACCCCCTTGTCTCAAACCAACAGCCTTCACTTGATTAGTTGTAAGGTCCTGAAAAGAACAAGAGTTTTGCTCAAATTTGGCAATTAAATTATTTTGGTCCAATAACCTTCCAACAGATAAAAGGTTATGTTTAAAATCTGGAACATAGAAAACATTCTTAAGAGTGATATGAGGATTGATAGAAATGATGCCAATAGTAGAAACAGTTTTTAAACTACCATCAGGAAGAACAATTTGAATAGGCTGTTTAAGAGTATGAACTTTATCAAACATATTTATGTCAAATGCCATATGATCACTAGCTCCTGTATCAATTATCCATGTATAAGCACTTGCATGTTTAAATGAAAAATTCACATTAAATGCAGAAACAATACCTGCAAAGTTTACTACAGCATTATAAGCATCAGATGAAGAAGAAAACCCTTGATTCAATTGCACCATCTTGAAAAATTCCTTAAAAAGAGAAGAAACCACCTGAGAATCAACTGGAGTGGAGCTATTAATAGCATCAGTATTAAGTTCTAAAGGTGACATGGCAGGTGCAGATCCAAGAATTCCAGTGGCAACAGAATTTTCTTGCACATTTGCAGCAAATCTCTGATGTTTCTGATTGTTTTTGCCTTTCCACCAATCAGGATAACCAACAATTTTGAAGCATTGTTCCTTGATATGCCCTTTGGATTTGCAATGATCACAAAACTTATCAAGCTTAGCCTTCTTAAAATCCTTCTTTGCAGAATAAAGAGCACTTACTTCAGTTGACTGAATAGCAATGTTAAGATTATTTTGCCTTTCAATTTGTTGCAACATATGATAAGCCCTGTTTACATTTGGTAAAGGATCCATACTAAGAAGATTAATCTTGGCTTGATCATATGATTTGTTTAGACCAAAGATAAATTGAATAAGCTTTCTCAACTGATCAGCTTCAAGAATTTTCTTAAGCAACCCACAAGAACATTGAAGAATTGCTCCACATGTACAATCAGGGTAGGGTTCTATGATTTGCAATTGATCCCAAACTTGCTTAAGATTCGTATAATATGTAGTAATAGTATCATCATTTTGCTGTATATTCATCAATTTATTATGAATTTCATAGATCCAAGGAGCATTAGAATGTCCATACCTCTCTTGAATCTCAATCCAAAGCTGTCTAGCAGAAGAATTAAAAATAAAGCTCTCTGAAATCTTCTTCTCCATTGAACAAAGAATCCAAGCTGTCACCATATAGTCATTTCGAATCCATTTCAGCAAATCTGGAGATTCATCTGCTGGTCGAAGAATAGATCATCAACGAATTCGATTTTATTCTTTGCTCCAAGAGCTAATCGAACACTGCGACTCCAGTTAAGATAATTGTCACCATTAAAGACGATTTGACCTAATTGGGAATTAGGGTTATCGCCATGAGAAAGAAAATAGGGATAATTGTAATTAATCGCAGAATTCCCTAGGTTTTCTGGATTAGAACTCGAGATATCACTCGATTGAGCCATATGGAATTAGGGTTTAGATTTATGGAGAAAATCGCATGGCTCTGATACCATGAACGATAAAACTGAAGAGGAAAAAATGTTTCTGTCCTGTATTTTCTGAAAACCAAAATACAGAGTCCCAGTAATATATGTACAAAAGTCAAAAATACAAAACTACCCCCAAGCCAACGTTACAAACACAGAATACATGAAAACAGAAAAATACTAAAACAAATACACTACAACAGGAAATATATTCTACAAAATGGCTGACGGAGGGAGACCAATGCATAAAAAAAAATTACACACACATGTCCTCTAATAAAAGCAAATTTGTTTTTACTCTCCAAAGCAACAACATTAATCATAGTACTCTCCAAAGCAATAACCATGATCATAGTAAATCTGTTTTATAGTATATCACGGCAGCAACCTAACTAAAAATCAATCAATGCATAATTTAATTAAATCAATTCACCTTTAGAAATTATCGAGCTGAACAAATTACGGTTCCAGAAAAACAAATATAACTCAAAATCTGAACGCCCTACATATATTTTCATAACTCAAAATCTCACGTCCATATGCAAATTTCCACAAAACCAACAAAAAAGAAACTCAAAGTTGCATACATACTAGTAATCTCAGATCGGCGGTAGTAGAAACGCGGAGATGGAGGTAGGCAGTGAGATGTTAATACGCAATTTGAGATGTTGAAACGGAGGTAGGCAGGCGGAGGCGGAGGTAGGGTTGGAAATACGGTAGTTCGATTTGAGAAGGTAATACGCGAAGATTAGTTTATACGTGATTTAATTTTTTTAAGAGGGAAATGAAATTAGGTTATATACGATTTCAATTCGGGTGGGCTTGGGAAAGTCTACATTTGTTTACTACGGTTGAAGCATAACGGTCGCAATTTGCTTATGTACTTGCTACTGTTGTATTATACAACCATCGCAAATTATTTTTTAATTTTTTAGTCGCATTTGCAATAGGTATTTGCTACGGTTATGAAAATAACAGTCGTAAATAACAACGTATTTGCTACGATTATAGACAAAAACCGTTGCAAATTGCTTTTATTAAATTTTCTTTTGCTTCTCATAGACCAACTGCTACGGTTTTTAAGAAAACCTGTTGCATATTATACTATTTGCTACTGTTTTTACCTAAACCATCGCAAATAAGACGATGCAATAGACAGATTGTGTACTAGTGATCCTTGATGCAAAAGAAATCTACCGATCAACCTTCTGCTAATAGGACGTATATCAGGACCATTACTCCCTTCTTCACTCTAACCTGCCGATTTTATAAACGCATGAAAGGGAAAAAATGTTAACTATGGTTGGACCATGCTAATTTTTATACATCCCAACCACAAGGGAACCGAGAGCTATTGCATAAAAAAAGTCTATCTACGTACCATTTTAGAATTAAGCCTACGTAGTTCTATTTCCAGCTCTTATCTTGCATCAAAATAATGTTAGTGCACAAAAACAATGACTAATTCTATTAATACATCATGGATTACTATACACACACCGAAAAATTAGCTAAAATCATATACACCATTTTTACTAAACATACACCGTACATACTATGAAACTACCATCACTTTGGAATAAAACATAATACTTATCTCATTCATTAACTTTTCCCCTTTGATGCATTAATTCAAACTACGGTTCATAATTTTCCTAAATTCACTTTTATAATTTTCAATTTTCAAATTCAAATATTTTAAATAGAATTCATATTTGTTTAATTATTTGTATATAGCAAATCAAATTAAATTTTGATAGTAAAATTTTAAACTATTTAAATTCCGACGTTAAATTTAAACTTGATTTAATTTAAGAAAGAGTTAGAGAAGACTTTAGTACTCTACGAATCATAATAATTTTAGTAATGAATTTTAAAATTTAATTTTTATATTTAATCTATAGTGAAAAATGTTAAAATTGACTACGAATTAATACAATTTACAACTATACAAATAGAATTTGATACCTGAAAGGAATTTAAATCTAATTCAACTGATGATGCATATAAACTTTATTTATTTTGAAATAAACTGTATTAATTATACTATGAATTCGTGATTCTTTAATATTGATTTTTATTTTTATTTTAAACAGGGTCATTTTTGTCTAATATTTTATTAAAATTTACATGGTGTAGGTAAAACAATTAATGGTGTATGAATAGTATTTGCCGAAAATAATAGCATCGATGCAACCATTGTCACCAGTGCAACAAATGAAAGAAGGAAACACTACTCATACTAAGCCATTATAACCAACCATAATAAGGGGTAATAACAATAATAGCACAAGCCATCAAACATCAACAACACTCAATGTCAACCTCAATCATCAAACAAGCAAACAACACGAATATACTTACATGCATACTAATCATCAACTATTAGTAATACATCATCAATGTAAGTATAAATCAAATAAATTACTATTATTACTTCATACTAGTAACACAACCTCAATCTCATTCAATGTGTATGAACCAATCAACATTAGTAACACAAACAATAAATCATCAAATGTGTACTAACCAATCGACATTACTAATATGAACATCAATATCGTCCAAACAATCAAGGACCATAATCAGCTATCAGTTGTGTAACATCCTTAATTTTTGATAACACACTACGCCATAGATTGCATACTGCAACACACAAGAAGTGATGCAGAAAGTGCCAAATAATGTTGCTGGAGGCCAAAAACGAGCTAAGGCAACACTTTCTCGGTGTTGCATTTTGCCGCGTTGCCGCAGACTCAAATGCAACATCTTTGTGATCCTAAGGCAACATCGGTTCTGTTGTTGCCACAGATACTAAATTTACTAAAAAGTGGGTCCCACAATCTGGGCCCCAACATGTGGGGCCTACTAATTCTGTTAACCAACTTAACGGAACCGTTTTGTGGGGCCCACATTCATTAATCTATGGTAACACTTTTACCAATAAAATGGCAACACTTTTCTAGTTTATTACCACATTTAACATCACATACTGCAACATTATATCATATCTACGGCAACACTTTTTGCAATTTAAATTGGAAATGTACTGCAACATCATACTACTGCAACATTACACTGCATTTCATAGTAGCCAAAGAGCTATTCATTTCATAACAGCCAAATAACAAGTCGTTTCATAACAGCCAGCAACACAAGTTTTAGTCAAGTACAAAATAACAAACATACTTAAAACATAACAGCCATCAACACAAGTTTTAGTCAAGTACAAAATAACAAACATAGCCAGTGCATTCATATTAACAGCCAGTACATACTAATTAAATTCTACATACTACACATGAATTCATCTTTGCGAGCCTCCAAATTTCATGCTTCCGAGCCACCAGTACCATCAGTGCCTCTAGTGGCTCCAGTGCCAGTTTCATCACTGCAGACGGTCGCACAAAGACCCGCAACATCAATTAGCATGTCAGGGTTAGCTTCGCCTAATTTCTTAAGCACCCATGACAAGTTCTCCTGAACTTTTCGGTTCACCGTTGCATCAAATTCATCTTTGACCCTCTTGTTCACCTTTGCTTCGACTTCTTCAACTATATTTTCCTTTATCTTCGCTGCCAGCTCCTGTATGTATGTGCTTGTTGTTGGGGCATCTTTTGAAACTTCTGCAGACTTTGTGTGCCGTCCTATAAACCAAGTTGGACCGTGCCGCTTTCCATCAGAAATCAGTTCTTGAACAACTTCATCACTTCCTCCTTCACCTATTGCTTTTTGAATCTTATCCTGCAAAATAAAGCAGTTTCAAAATGTGACATTAAATAAAATTAACAAATATAACATCTGAAGCAGTTTCAAAATGTTGATGCGCAAAATGAAGCATTTTTTTGACATCTGAATAAAGAGAAATTAAAATTCTTACAACTCTATACTTCATTACTGAAGTATCGGTCTTGTACACCTTTCCTTTTTTCCGCTTGCGAGTTCTAACAAAAAGCTCTCCATCTGATTCGTTGGACTGATACAAATTAAATGAAAAAAGTTAGACAGCAAAAGAATATCAAACCAATTTTTCCAGAACATATATCACTATTCAATTCAGATGTTATATTTGTTAATTTTATTTAATGTCACATTTTGAAACAGCAACTCACAGATGAAACTATTCACAGATGCACCAATGAAAGCTGCTGTTGTTAATTTTATTTAAAAGGTTAGACAACAACTCACAGATGCAAAAATGGAGCAACAGCAGCTTACAAGTGCAAAAATAAAGAAACGGCAATTATAAAATCACAACATATGTAGCAACAATATCACTAACATTTTCTCGACTGTCCCAAATAAGGATACTTTTGCTGTCCCAAACATTTTCTCGACTGTCCCAAACCAACCCATCACTAAGTTTCAGAAATTATACAAACAAGGATACTGCATTCGAGTTTGCAGTACCCTAAGATGGGTGCAATACCTTAACCATCACTAAATTTGCCAAATACCTTAAACACTGTATTAATAATTTCCACAGAGACGGATTGGACTCATATTTAATGTTTAATATGCATCTAACTTGCTGGCATATATTGACCAAATGTGTACAAATGCATGAGCATGACGGACACTGGTTTGGAAAAGAACTGAGTTTTCTATCCCAAACAAGGGCAAAGAAAGGCTCATTTATATTTTTATAGATTTATGTATTTTTTTAGCAAATGGTAATAATAGCTATTGAGTCGTAAATTAATGTGAAAATGCATACCCAACCAACCATAAAAATAAGCAAAATACATACCATCTTATGCCGAATTTGAGAAAAAAGTTTTGGACCAGCAGTGTGTGTGTCTGTATACAATTTCCAACTTGCACAATTTGTAAGGGCCTTGTTCTATAAAAACATAAAATAAAGATGTTTATCTGCCTGATTTGAATGAATAGAAAGGGAAATAAATTCTGTGATAAAATTTAAAAGATAATATGTAATTAATAACCTTATTTGCGTGCGTATGTAAAGTAATATATTTTGCTGATACAGCGAACTTCATATATATGTTTCATGCTACAGGTAAATAAAAGATAATATGTAATTTAAAGAAATAAAATACTAACCTTATTTTAGGTGCATAGGGTCTCCACTACAAAAACCGACCTTGAACTTGCTCCAATTCCAACCGTCATCATGCACTCCTCCATAGTAAGAACCCAATTCATCTTCATAATCAAATTACCAGTCGTGTACAGGTCATATGGCTTTGACGATCTTATATCAATAATTAATAACCTTAGGTTCATATCACTTGTTTACAAAAGTCTTACCCACTTGCATCACCTAGTATACTCCATAATAACTGACATCTGCACCAAATCAGGTAGGTTGTATTTCATATATGCTTGCATAGAGAGAACAGATTTTTCATAATACATGCATTGGACTACCGAAGGAGATCTAATACTTACTTTGTTAAAGTGTCTCAAAGGATTGGGCAATAAATCTTCTTTATGTAAATCTACTACCTGCATTCCAGTAATCTATATAGTAAACAGATGTAAGTTATCAATTAAAACTGAAAGTAAACATTTTAACTAACCATAAAGGCAAAATTTAGAGCAAAAACCTTATAGATTGGATCAGTCAATCTTCAAAACTGGAAATAGGCATATGTAGTTCTATAAATAAACACTGTAGATCTAAAATGTCTAAAGATAAATAATAGAAAAAGATAAATACGAGAAGAAACAATATCACATGCAGAAAAAAAATAATGCGTGTTATTTAACTATACTTGTGGACTTACCTCATCAGAAGTTCCTTGTACTAAGCATTTTTATGCTTCGTTTTGCTAAACAAAGTAAAGATACTGTGATAAGATGCGAGCAAAAGAGATATGTAAGCATAAACATCTAAGCATGCTAGTATGACAAAATTACTTCAGAAGAAAATCTTGTAAAAAATAGGGATTTATCAAACCTGTCATTTTTGATAATTTTTAATGCGGCAAGAATGAAGAATTCACATATCAATACATCCAGTTAGTTAACGAGAATATAACCATGATAGTTTATAATTATGAGTAACAGACATAATGCTACAAACAAATCTCAGATAAGGAGAAATATTTCTCCTACACAACCTTTCTGAAAACTGTATATGTCAATACATTTGCTAATTTAGTTAAAAATTTATCCTTTTTCAAGTAAAATTAAAAATAATATCACAAAATGTAATTTTCTCCAAATACGGATGAGGTACCATAGAATCAAATCACAAAAACTGCATAGCCCATGCAAAATTCCGACCATAGTTCAAAGCCCAACTTACAGACAAAAAATGAAGATGGTGAGGACCAACTCAATCACACATAATAATTAGAGGCACAGTTACCAAGAACATAGATTTTTTAACTAGATGGCCACAACTTCTACCTGTACCTGAGAATACAACTAATTAATTCTCGATTTTATAGAAACTACAATGCCATGTCATATCAGTTATGCACTCTAGCATTAGTATACTGAAATGAATCTTGTATAGTATTTAATTTATAGCTTATGTGTCCTAGTCCTATATGATAATTTTGCTAAAGAAACTTCAATTAGGTAAGTCAAATTCAACATGGCAAATGAAAATGCCCATGACTCAATGTCTATTGCTAGTTTGTCCAGTTATATAATTGGTCATTTAGATATTAGAACTCCTGAAAGTAACGGATTAGCTCATGATTAGTATATATTTTACTAACATGGTAGGTTTGTAATATGGTTAAAAAAATTAAAAGGCAAGAGATTATAACACATGCATCTACTACCAGTATTAACTTCTAAAGTCGTTACAATGTAAAGGCATGTGCAGGAGCTGTTGCAATATTGCAAGGCAGACCAACCATATCATTGTCGTATCATCATATCAATGGATTTTCAGGATCTTGTATGCCCAGGTTTGAAGGAATTTTAATATAAATTGTTGCATACGTTTGTCAAATAGCTTGCTTTCCAACAATCTCACAAAAGTAGGTTTATTGGATAAGAGGAATCTGAATACCTGGTTCATCTTAGAATCATTATTCATTCCCCTCACATTCCAACAAATAGGAATTTTTTAGCTCCCTATATTTCTTTGAGGAGGAGCAGTTGAGCTAGAGGTACCAACATATTTATTGGATTTATGCTTTAAATATTTTCAATTGTCTTCTACCAAGTGTTGCAAATCAGGTGGTTCTTTGTCATTTGTAATCCCAACTACTTGTTCTAATACAAGATCGATATAGCTAAGTGGGTCATCTTTTAATTCCTGAGCAGTAGGAAAGAATTCATCGGATACAATTTTAGAGGCAATAGATTTTCATGCACATTTAAAGGCATCATTAGCAATATGTGAATTTTGACCATATACTAATTTTGCCATTTTAGCTTATAATCAACAATTTTCATGTAGGCAAAACATACCAAAATGCATAGATGTAACTCAATTGACAATCAAACTTATGTGTAACTGAGCAATTATTACCATCATGGTTATATTCACATAATGATCAATAAAAACATTTACAAAGCAGAGCTACTTTGTGGATTAATACATGTCTTAATTATAACAACTATCATGGAACGTTGTAACCACGTTGTCAAGGATCAAAGAGGAATATGTGCTATTAGTTCTTAAATTAGCAATACAAATGAGTGCAATTAATCCTTAAATTCACAATACTCCTATTTTAATGTACAAAAAATGATCCCAATGATCTTGTATTCCGATAAGCCCTGAAAGGGAACCATTAATTCTTTAGCTAGTGCTTTACAATCTCTATTTTCATAAAATTCATGTAAATAGCAATGGCTTTATTAACAATGACATATGTGCCTTCAACAGGCTAGACCGGACCATCTTACATGATACTTACCATTATTGATTTCAGCTACAATATGATATCTTTATATGTCATTTCGTCGTTTGTAATTTTTTATGATAGTTCATCACACTGCACTATAGAATAAAATTAGCTTGGTTATAAACAACATGTTTACTTTTTAAGGTATATTGCCATAATAGTTCTTTTTGTTCAATATAGTTTTGATACCAATTGTTCACTTATTACTTCAACAGAATAAACAATTTTCATTGGAAATGATGTCCCCAGTCCATGTTAGCAATATTCAAATCTCCTGTAGACATAGTTGATCTCCCTTGGTACAGAGCATACCAAGCAACACCGTAGTCAAGGCTGATTAGATTTTGTTCGATAAAACAACGTCATGTAACCACTTTGCCTTCAGTGGTTGTGATTCACAGCTAGTCCTGGACCCTTTTAGGATTAACGTTTAATCATTCTTTATGTGAAATGAGTTATACATTAATTATGAAGAGACGTGTATACTTGCATGTATAATGTTGTTCATAGAGGGTTAATATACATGATAAAAAATTGGACTTATTTTAGTTGATTTGTCAGTACACACTAGAAACCATGCCTCGCCTTCCCTTTAGAAATCCTTGGATTTCACGGGTCTGTCCTTTTTATTTTCCTAAGTTATGCTGAAATCCACTATGTTCTTATCAAATTCCATCCCTATTTCTCAACAATTTCATCATATATGGCTGATGAATTCAGCGCGACTTGTGTAATAGATTACCTAGAACGTAAGTGTTAAATGCCATGCTTTTAATGATGATGTCTTGGATACACCTACTCACACTATGTCAGCTTATTGATCCCATATTTCACAAGGATATCAACTACTTGTCCATCACCTGTTGATGCTTCCGTCATATTGGATTTGGATAGCAAGATGCAGCATGTGGACAGAGTGATCTTATTATTGGCAAGTCCAAGTCGGTATATTTTTTTATTATGTTGTAGTGTGATATCGAATTTTATTTCAACATTATTTGTAGATTAGCTTGTTTTGTTTCTTGATACATGAGATTGCTTGCTTACAAGTATATCAATATATAACTTTTGACACCTAAAGAGACCATATATTGTTCATAATAAACTCTTATAAAAGTGTGTCATAAAACTTCACACTTGATTATAATCATATGCAATGCCAATGATTAGCTTTGGGCTTACTATTAAGTTTATTTTATTCTCCCTCAATAAAAAGAAAATGTCAAATATAGTGGCTCTTCACTTAAAAGATTGCTAATCTGGAAGAAACTAGACATAGAACTTTTCTTTTAATCACATAGTATTTTCATGAAATTAAAGGGAAAACGAATTAAAAGCTTACTAGTTGTAGTTGACAGCTTGGATCCATAGACACATCACTTTCCACCCTTGATACCTCACGAATCCAACATTAATTACAGGCATTGTACAATATCTATACCTACAAGAATATGCAGCATCACTGATACAACTCAGAAGCATCTTAATGAGATATATAAATCGGTAAATTTTGAACTAATCAGGAATATGATTACACCTTAACTCACAAGTAAATCAGTAAATTAGGCAACACAACAATCAAATCAGGAAAAACTTGAAATATATATAGAGTGATACCTTAAGCAGAAGATTAAATCGAAGCCCTAACTGAAATTCGAATCCCAAACGAACCCTAATTGAAGACTTAATTGAAACACCAAAGCCCTAATTGAACTTGAACTCGAACTTGCCATAATCGAACCCCGATTAAGCTTGCAAATTTGAACTTTTAGCCCTAATTGAAACAGCGATTGAGAGTGTTTGAGCGTTTGTGAGGCTGAGTGTTTGAGAGGTTGAGCGACGGAGTGTTATTTTGTTAAGTGTTTAACTGAAACCCTTGATATTTTTTGTTAAGTTTTGTCGCTTTCTTCCTGCTTCCCGCGTTCTTTTTTCAGCCCGCTCATTTTTTATAATATTTTTATAAGTCTATAGCTACTGCAACATATTTTGATATCTATACTAACATCCTGAAGCTAATGTTGCAATAGACCTTTGGATCGGTGATCCATTTTAACAATTGGATTAAATGTAGACCGTTGGATCGTATTCACGTGGATTGCTAATTTTATTAATTTTTTAATTTGAATACAACTATAGCTACTGCAACATCTTGTTGATACCTATGCTAACACCTTGAAGCGTGTGTTGTAATAGACAATAATCAGCATACCTATCGTTACATTGTAGTTAGCAACACCTTGTATTTTTGTTGCGATATGTCATCTATGGCGTAGTGACATTATTCAGGAGATTTAATTAGTTAAATTAAATAGAATAATGATGATAAGGGGATTGAGATTTGAATAAAACTATAAGAAGGCTGTGCTTAATTTACCTTAAATGGGCTTAAAATGGCTTTTAAATTATAAATTAAAACATGGGCATATTAGTAAATATAGCCACACTATTATTACTCATGATTATACACTTTCAATTGCCCATTCACATTTATTTTATTTCTCATAATCAAAACGCAAATCAAACCCTAAGAAGAGTCAGTCATTAACAAGGAGGAAAAGAGGAAAATTCAATCTAAAGCTAAGGATCAAAGCTAGGAAGGATTAATCAACAAAAAATCTCCAATTCCTTATCATATCTAAAGTGAATAATAATTCATTCCATCTCTATTTTGTTTTATAATCACATATTTTCGGATTTATGATTAAATTCGTTTTTATGATGTTTTGGATGATGATATGCTTGAACTTTTATTTGTTTGATTTAAACAATTCATTTACATATGAATTTGCCCGGTTTTAGGGCAAAACTGATTGTTATTGATTTTAAAATGCCATGAGAAAATTATAGGTTAAGTAAAACATGATTTTAGAGATGAGTTTCAATTTTTATAATTTTTCAAGCTATGGAAGATTTACTGTGAATTCCTAAAGGAAAATATGTTAATATTGGGTTTAAACTAAATTTTGAGTATTTCAGGAAGTAAGAAATTTTAATATGTTAGATAACATGATGAAATTGATTTTCTACGATTTTGGGGGATTTTTCTAATTGATTTACTAAGAAAAATAAATTATTTTAAAAGAGGAACTTTTCTGCAAATGTTGGTTTTGTTAAACGTAAGGGCTTAAACGTTATATTTCTTTGATTTAGATCTGATTAAATGCGGCAGTTTAATTGTAAAGTAATTGAAATTTTTTAAGGAAACCAATCAAAGAATTACAAATAGGCAAGTAGTTATAAAGCAATTACTAAAAGTAGCTAAATTTCAGCCTTTACTTCAGAAAAGTTGGTTCCGCCACATATAGCAGGACCTTTCGACTCCAATGACTTCCGCTTCATATCAGTCGAAACCCACTTAGTCGAACCAATACACAAGGTATCATTAGATGGTACGTAGTGGATTGGAGGAAAGGCGGAAGCCTTGGTGTCGAAAGGGATGCCTCCGATGGGGTTGAAACCCCGTTTGGTTTTCAAAAGTTAAGTATTTGCTTTACTTTGCTTAGAGCTTTCGACCCAGCCGAAACGTATGTTTTCAAAAGGAGTTTATAAATAGCTTTCGAAGAAGGTTGCCGTATTATGTTTAAAGTATTAGCTTTCGAAGGGGTTTCTTTTTTGTTTTTGAATAAGTGCCTTCGAAAGTAATGGTTTCGACCAAGTCAAAACCCAGCCGCTATTTTCTCTTCTGAGTGTATTGGTGTCATCAATGGTTTTGAAAAGTTATCTCTATTTTAACTTAAGCTAAGCCACTTTCTCAATGTTTTCGAAAGGGGTTGAGGGTTCCGAAGGCAACGAGGTCGAAAGGGGTTTTCGACGCTACCCTTCGAAGTTTTAATTTAAAGGTTTTGAGCTTTTGAATAGGTGGTTTTGACACCATAAACTTTTCCTCAAACAATTTTATAAGGGTTTCGAAAGAGATACTTTTGTATATAACCACTTTGACCCAAAAGGTGATTTATTTATTTTGCATATCATCGTAATGTTTTGAAATACTATGTTTTAACCATTGTGGATGCAAGAGCACAGTATATGGTTTTATAAATGTTTTAGGATACTAGTGAGGGGAAAACTCGTTTCTCTAAGCGACGTGGTCTTACTAGATATCTAAATGGTTTGAGATGGTAGATTATTATTCATACCATGCTTTATGTCTGACTCAAAGTTTATGTTTTCCCCTTAAACTCTCGGGTACTCAATTGATTTTGAGTGGGTTGAGAGTTAAGGTTTCTAGTTGTTCTATTAGACAAATAAAGCTTTCGGTGACGAGCATGAGGCATGTTAGCTACTTAGAGTTCTTTTATTTCCATTGTGTTTGATTGTAAAGGCTAATTTGTTTTAGTGCCTTATCATATACTCCGATCATCCAAGAGGTCATCTTCATATGTCGCTCTTGGCGTATTTTGTAATAAGTATATTTTGTCTAAACGTGGTCTATGCTTTGGGATTATGTAATGAATTTGAAATATTTTGAATGGAATGTTGACTTTGTTTGCTGTTAGAATTTTTTTTTCTTCATATTCATGTGTATATGTGTATCAATGCATCTAACATTGTAGTATTTGATCGCCGAGGATTAATAACTATGGATGACTGCAGCAACCGTAACTGTTAGTTTTTGATCTCCTAGTAGGGGGATGTTATAGGTTGTCCAGTAGTAATAATGGTAGAATATCGCACACTCATCAAAATGCGATTTCATCATCGTGCAACTGACATATGTGATAATTACAACCAATAATAATTTCATATCTTACAATCATCCAAAATAATATATTTACGACCATTGCTCTCTTACGTATAAAATCATTTTATTATTATATTTTTATAAAGCACATTTATTTATTTCATTTCATAATAGACATAATTCTTCACAAACGATAATATACTTGAAAAATCATTTATTATACTTTTATTTCTACATATATATCTCAAAACATAGTATTTAATCAAGAATAGTAATCAACATTAAATTATTTTTCAAACAATAATATATATTAAAACAACTTTATTATTTTCCAAAACTATTTTATTACTATTTTTTTCAAAAATAACAATATTCTACATTATACTTCAAAACTCCTTTTATTGTTAATTGCCTCAAAATAGTAATAATTTAACCCACACCACTTTCGGAAACATATTTTACGATTATTATTACTATTACGAAAATATCTTTTATTTGATAATCCAAACAACAACAACAACAATAATATTCTGTAAAAAAAAATCATAAAATCAACTATATTATCATTTATTCAAAACAATACAACCTTTACAAAAATCGTATTATTATTTAAGGAATCTCACTTTGCGTTATAAATAATAATAAGCTTTCTAAACTCAATTTAAAATAGACTCTTTGTTATTATTTACGAATTTCCAAATAAATTCATAAATAACAAACTTTTTAACTTTCTTACTTTAATTTCAGTAAAATTTATCAAATCACAGCAAAACCCTAGGAGTCAAATTGGGGATTTTCGATTTAGCGACTAATTGCTACAATTGAAGGTGCAAAATCATAGTGCTCAACGAGAAGAACCTAGATTTGACTTCGATTTGGAGAATAGTTTAGCGACCTGGCTGAAATTTGGCCCGTAATCCATGGCCTCGCTGTTTCAGGGTGGTGGCATCAATGTCGATATGGTCAGGTGGCGCATGGAAAGGAGAGGTAGAAGGTGGTGTCGCAGCGTTGAATGGTTGTCGGAGGTCAGAGAACAACATGATCAAAGGCTACACAAATGAGTTAGAATCAAGGAGTCGGGGTTTAGAGAACACTAGCAGTGAGTGTAAATTTTCAGTTAGGTTCTACATAATATTTAATTATGATTAAAATCTTGAAACTTATAATTTTTATGACTCTTGCATATGAACTGTGATTCACGGGTAGTTTGTTTCGTTGGACTTGTGATGGAATTTAAGATGATTTGGGATCGGTTTGCTGAGTTTTGGGTTGTGTGCAGAAGTGTGCTCGGGTATGATTTATCTTTTGAACCAGTTTCGATTTCCCTTTTTATTAATAATAAACTAATAAAATGTATTTGCAAACTTATATTTACATATACAAGTTACAACCATAAAAAATTCCACAGCCCATACGACCCAACATGCACTCAGACCTAATAACATATGGGTATCTTCACACCAACCTGACCCAAATTCATGAATCTTATCATTCCACTTAATAACCTCTTACCATAATTGAACTCAAGAGTTTCCTTTACCAAACCCTAAAAAATGGCAGCTCGAAAATCCTCCCGATCTCTCCCTTCATACTAGTCTTTAATTACGTTGACAATGATTTCGGCTCGTCCTGGCTTACAAGGATCTTCCTCGACTCGCAGCATCCTACCACTATCACCAAGGTTCCTTTTATTCTATCGTTCTTCAACTTTTTGATGCTTATGGTATTTGATCGATGTATTTTGTAGGTGAAAAAAAGTAGCGATCTTGTTATACGTCTCTTCAAATGCTTGATACTACTTATATAGCCTCTCACCACCAGAAAAATTGATGCATGCATCGGATTTTTATAGATCTGGTTGTTGAAACTCTGATTCACTGATAAATTCATATGCTTGTTATATAGATAAGTTTTGTTTCTATTTCTGTCAGATCTATTGATGCTTCTCTTTCTGATTGATGGGTTGAAAGAAACTGAAAAAGACTTGAATGCTTGTTGTTGTGACTGCTGTTGCTTGACCTTCATACGCATTTGAACCATGTTGGGTTTGTTTGCATTACACTTCATAGTCGCGTAGAATAAATAAGTCGTTAACTAATCAATTTTAACTAATCACTTCATAGTGTACCTTTAACTTTGCGCCAGAAACTATCACAATTACTCCTAATCTTTATGCAGTTTCTCATCTGTGGGGTTGACGTAATTTATGCATTTTGATTTTGTTGCTCTGATTTTCACCATTCCCACTTTATATGCGCTCGCACACTTTGCTTTGTATTTGGTTTGGACTATTTGAAAACTATGTGATTTCTCGCTGAAACTACCCGCAAAAATTAATCGGAAATTTAATAAAAGAATTAAATTATATATAAGAAGAATACAAATGAAATTTTCACAAACGTTCGAATTTGACTATGAAACTTGCATTGTTGCATTCGTAGCGATTTTATGGACAATTTTCATATATAAAGTTTGTAATCGAAACTCGTTTGAAAAAGTTATTAACGTTTGAAGATTAGAAATTAAAAGTGATTAAATAAAAAATTTGAAAAGAAATATTTTAAATAAAAAAAGCTCCATCGGCTTACGCCCCAACTTGGACCGGTCTACCTCTAACAATCAATCGCTCCAAGTCAAGCGGTTGAAGCGTTCAAGCTAGGGTTTGGGTTGGTCGAACGGTTCGGATTTTATATAAAAAATCAACAGCCAACATTACTTCATACCCCTATAAATATAACCCTAAATTGAAACTCAAAACCCTAATTTAGTCCGATCGTAATAGAACCCTGTCCTTATATTCAAATCAGTTTTCTTCAAAAAAATAAAAATTAAATTAAATTCAACAGATTAAAGGAATCAAATTAAATCAAGAAAAGTTTTACACCAAGCGAAGGCGATTCGCTGCTTTGACTTTTTGAAACAATTCTTGACTTTGTTCATGCCCATGGCTTTGAATTTTTATATGCTTATATACATGTATACATACATATGTGTATATGCATATTTCTGTATTGTGATTACTGCAACTCTAGTTGGTTCATTTCTGAATGTATGCATTCATCTTAACATGTGTGGTTCAATTTGTTTCCATTGCATTTTGGAGTCTACTCTGGTCTTGTGTTGCGATGTTCATGCTGCACTGATTAGAAAACTGCTAAATGATAAATTATTGAATTCTTGAACACTTGATCATGTTATGTATTCTGATATGTTTGTGTGTGATGCACTTCTATTCTCTGGCTATACATTCTGTGCTAGTTTTTGGTCAAGCTCCATGTCCAGTTCCAATGCATTGATGTCTCTTCTGTTGATTGCTTTGCCACTATATATACATATATACATGTGTGTACAAACATGTATATATGTATGCTAGTTGATGCTCTTACTTGATGGCTTTGCATTTTGATTATGTATTCTCAGTTACATATCTATATACATGTATATACGAGCACATTTCCTGGTTTGCTTGAGTGCATGTTGAAGTTGAACCAGAGCATATCTGAACTCTTGTTGTTTTGCATTTTGGACTCTCCGTTATGACTGGATTCGAGTTAACCGGCTTTATCCTTCCTTGTGCCATTTAGAGTCTACACTTAATTTGTTTCTGATGTTGCATTTCATTTTCATATGATAGTTTGAAATGATTCATATCTCTTGTTCTTGTAGTCTTGGTTCTGTTTCACTTGAAGTTTTCATATCACCACTGTTGTGTCCATGCAGTCAAGTCTGCACTGTTTTGGAGAACTTGATATCTTCATGTATGTATGTGCATGTTTGCCTTTGGTCCGTGTTTTGTGTTGCACTGTCTGGTTCCTGAGTTGTTTCGAGTTAAACTGCCAGTTGCTTCGAGTCATTTCATTTATATTCTCTGTCCTTTGTTCTGGTTCATATCTACATGATATGTATGTGTGTGTATATGTGTTGTGCTAAACTTTGTACTTGTGCCTTTGTTATGGCTTGGTGTGATGGTCTGGTCTGTTCTTGTTTTGTTTTGAATTCTTGAAGCTTGTTGCCTTTGTTGCTCCTGACCATTTCATTGAACATGTACATGACTGGTGCCTTTTGTTGTTGCCTCTGTTTCATGTGCAATGTCCTGGTGCCATATGTATTGTCATGCTTTCATGTTAAATTTTTTTGGTTGAGCATTTTCACTTGAGTTGAATCCAGCTTTTGCTTGGGTTTGACCTTGTGCTCACCTGTCCCTGCGATTTTAACGTGCAAGTGTATATCGGTGTGCATGACATTGTGGCATATATAGTGATACACTGTGCATGTCACAAGTTGTTCGTGTAAGATGAATTAAAAGAAATGATGACGAACAACCCAAATAACTGAGACAAATAGTATTTTCAAAACACATTTTATTGAGCACTACAAAATATTTCTTTTTCAATTTTACTGTATCAATGTTTAATTTGCAAATAGTTCAGATGTTGGATAAAAAGCTGAAACAGAGTTGAAGATCAAATACGAGTATTGAGTGAATTATGTAGTGATGTGAACTATATTTGAAAAATTGTATACTGAATATTGTGTTGTAATAGAAGTTGTATTGTAATTGAAAATGTGTAAATGTAGTGAGACCTCAAATTTAATTGAATTTGTAAAAAAATATTTGTTTGAATAAAATATTTATTTAAATATGAATTTTGAGTTATTTATTTTATTCAACAAATATTTATTTAATTATGTGGAAAAATAAAATTGTACAATAACAAATACATTTAAACAAATATATATATGTTTATTATCATCAAACAAAAATCATAGACTATTGTATTCTACAATCTCTTCCTTTTGATGATAACAAACATATATTAAGATTTTGACCCTATTAAATATATTTGGTCTTGATGAATTCTATTAGCTCCCCCTATTTGAATACTTCCCCTACAACAAAACCCCCCTACACAGATAAATGTAGTTAAAACTGAAAAATTAATTAAAAATAACTTTGAATAAAAACACACTCGAATATAAGTAAGGATATCGCTCAAAAATCAAAATCTTAACCTCTCTCCCCCTCTTGTTATCATCAAAAATAATAACAGTAATTGAAATAGCTACGATTTTGATTAAAAATATAAAATCAAATCAAGAGGGAAATACTAATTTCAAATTCCAATTAATCTAACAAAAATCATAATATTTTATTAATTAGAAACAAATTCCACTTTAGAGAAATGGTAGGATTATGGAATATTTTATATAGTGACAAGAGTTTGATATTTTCAATTAAGGAATAATTTATGCATTTTCTCTTTTCAAATATTATACAAAAAATGTGAAGCACTTCTAACCATGCATAACCATTAGGACTTTTAAATTAGGATAGAAGTTACCCCCTTTTTCTAAAAAAAACATGTCAAGTATTTTCTAACCATGCATAACCGTAAAGACTTTTAAATGAGATTAGAATATACTTGATATTTATCCCTTTTATATGCGTCTCATCCATGCATGATCGCGAGGACTTTTAAATGAGAATGAAAGCCCATATATAGAAATTCAAGTAATTCATCCATGCATAACCGCGAGGACTTTTAAATGAGAGTGAATACTTCAGGATATAATTATTTTACAATTTTTTTTTCTTATTTTGAAATACCAAATTCTGCACACTATATTATGATGTAAGGATTGACAGAAAGGTGAAAGTGATAGAAATGATCATGAAATAAGTACTAATCTAAAAATATTATAAAATTTGTTTAATTTTCATGAAATTATAAAATTATACTTCCTCTTGTTATGAAATATATTTTAATCATTATCCATCACTTTTCAAGCACTATAATAGTTTTGGTAAGTTCCAAAAGATTCCATTAGTCAATGGTTATCTTTTCTAGAGTAAATCTCTTACTGAAATAAACTAGAGTATTTTTATCATGATGAAAACCCAAGTTTCAAAAATTAACAAAGTGAAAATTAATTTTCTATAAGGGGTTTTGTGAAAATGACTTCTAGTTGAAAATCAATATAAATAATTAAATAATTGCAAAAATGATTTCAACATGAGATAATATCAGATACCACTTGTATTTTAGGTATTCATGGTGATATATAGTGGTATATAAGAAAAACGTGCACTCCTCAACACTTGAATTGTTTTTTTTTTGAAATTTTCAACACGTCTATTTATATCAAACACAAGTAAAGTAATCTATATTGAGCAAAAACACACTATGACGACCCGGAATTTCTGAATATTTGAAATTGGAATATTTAATTGATTTTAAATATTTGAACGTTAGTTTAACTTGAATTTCAAATATCACTATTTATTGGATAATTAAATTATTGAATTGAACAATTGGAAATTGGGTAAAATATGAAATCCTGGTTTTTAAGCTTGTTAAAAATAATTTGAAGGCTTGTAAAATTTGTATTAACAATATGGAAGATAATAAAACTTTTAAAATTGAATTTAAAGATGGTTCGTTCAGTTTTGAAAATATATCGTTTAAATTTACATTTAAAGATAGCCTTCCGAGGCACGGTCTCAGAATTCGACGAAACTAGTTCCATTGGATCCGTAATATTGTATTATTATCGGATTTCAATTTTCATAGCGTTTGGGGTTGTCGTGTGATCGTATGGTAGATAAACGCGTTGAAATCAATATTGAAAATTCAATATAATAACTGGGTCCAAAAAGCTATCTTCTTCATACGATCGAATTAGGACTCGAAACCTTTTCCTCTGCGTTCGAAATAGAGGTATAACATCATAAACGCCTAGCAGCACGCCTCGATAGGAGTTTGAAATTTTAAGTTGCATTTATAGGGACGATTTGAATTTAAATTTGAATTAATATAAATATTTATACTCTAGTCAATCCTGAGCTGCAATTCTCTTCACATCATAGCTTTTCATATATGTTCACATCAACCCTTTTACCCTTCACATCAACTGAAATTTTATTCACATCAAACCTTTTTCTTCACTTCAGCTTTTACTTCTTTCAAGGCACTGTAGCCTGATAATTTTTGCATACCTGTTCCCCCTTTTTCTAAACATCGTGTCCCCTCTCTCCTTTTATATCAACAGCCGAACCCTCTCCTTTTTTAAAAAAAAGCAAAATTTGAATTCTCGAAGGAAATAAATAATGGCCAGTTAAAATCGCGAATTCCCCTTGTAACTTCTCTTCTGCTCGAACTTTTTGAGAATCAAAGTAATTGAATCCCGCATTTTCTTCAATTCGAGCTCGTTCCTCTCTTCCTCTCGAATCGACGAAGTCGTTCGAAAATAAAGATAAGCGAACTACGGAAAAATCGAAAGCAGTTCCAAGCTACTCATTTCAAATCGCGGCTTTCCCTCTGAGTGAAGATTCGAATCGAACGAAATTCGTTCGATAATCAAAAAAAGGGGGGAAAGATATCGGCATCGCAACCCATCGCGACTGGAGTAGTAGCGAAGGCACGCAAGGATGGAAGCAGTCACGAGTTGGTTGTTAGGGAAGAGGAGTGAAGCTGCGGCATCGAGAGCTGATAGGGTTCGCGTTCGCGATGGGTTTCGGTGAGGCGTGGGTGGTCTGGAGTCGAAGTCGAGTAGCAGGTGGTGGCGTTCGTGTCGCGTGAGCATTTGAGGAGAGGAGTCGAAGGCTTTGTCTGAGCATTTGGGCAGTAAGTGTTCGATTTTTATCTTTCTCGATTAAACTTGATTAAGTAAAAACATATTCAGATTTGAAAAAAAAATAAGTTTGAAGCAGAAAACTTTTATTAGTTAGAGAAGGTAAACTAGTTTTTAAAGCTTTTTTTTATGATAATCTTGTTTAAAACTGGAAATATATATATATATATATATATATAAAGTTTACTGCGAAATTTTTTATGCAAACAGAAAAAAATATAGGGATTTTAAAGTGTTGAAGAGTCGGTATAAAAATTAGGGCTTTAAATCTATATAGATTATTATATAAGTGTATATATATGTAGTTTCAACAGAAAAATAAATATACATATATACATTTTAAATTTACTTGTTTATTTTAAAATAGTGCATTTGGGGGATTAACTTAATTAATTAATTTTGGTAACTTAAAATTTATTTATTATAGGAAAATATATATAGATAGATTTTTAGGAAAAAGATCAGATATTTAAAACCCATATAGCTTATTTTTATATGCAGTTTGAAAAATGGAAAATAAAAACAAAATACAATTTACTAATTTATTTTAGTGATTAATTTGTTAGTTAACTTATGTAATTATTTTGGTAACTAGAAAATGTTTTATTAAAATGGATTAGTTAAAAAACTAATTATTAGTTAAATTAAATAAATAAATTGTTTGATTAATTCAAATATTAATAAACCGTATAATGTTATACAAGGTCTTTAATCGTGAAGAGGCCGAGTCAAGATTGAAGTGGATTGCAAAAAAAATAAAGGTGAGTTAACCTCACTCATTTGGATTACTAGTTGATTTAAATAGTTAAATTTAAATTGATGAATGATTGATTGAAATTAATTGGATGTGATATATTATATATAGTAGTATATATATATTGGAGTGATTGATTTCCCGCATTATATAGCGGATGAGACCCTATGCGCCGCATAATAGCGGATGATATTATATAAACCCATATACCGCGATATTCCACCTCGAAGTGGAATTGGTATTGTACTAACATATGTGGATGCAGGAAAATAGGTTGGAGGGATCCAACTGGATTCCTCAAAATTATTTAGATTGTTCTAATAATTTGGTAATATGATTATTTGATAATCTGTGGTAAATTATATTGGTAATTGAAATGTTGGATGCTATGTTTGACCGAATATATCTGGATATACTGAGTTATCAAAAATATATAGATTGGATTTTTGAAAGGGAATAAAAGAGAGAACTCTTAAGTAAATAAATTATAGAGGTTTGGATAAATGAATTAGAAAAAGATAAAAGTTGGTTTTTAAATTCTAATAAATAAATTCCAAGTATGGGAAAAGAGATTTTGAATAAATGAGAATAAATGAATTTTAAAACTTAAGTGATATTATTTAGAGGAATAAAAGATTATTTTCAGAATTTAAATAGTTTAGGAAGAAATAAAATTAATTTTATGAAATTGGTATTTTCAGTTAAATAAGATTTTAAATCATAATAAAGAAGTTAAATCTGAAATTAATGGAATTAAGGGATTTTTAAATAAATTTGACTAAGTAAAGGAATTTATTTTAAAATGGGGTTAACTTTGAAAACCGATTAAGTGTTTTGGAAACTGTGATGTAAAAGGAAATGGGGGTATGGAAATTATAAACTGGGTTTATAAACAAGGTGAAATATTTATCAGTGGATAAATTTGAAAGTATAAATTCATGGTGGGAATTTATAAGGAGATGGAAATTTGTTTTAAAAATAAATAGTGGTTTTATTTTTAAAAGTGTGGAAAAGAAATTAACGGGATGGGGACGTAAATTAAATTGGGATAAATCGAGAAGGATTTATAAATGATTAGATGGGCTATATTGAAATGGGAAGTGTATTTTCCTGAAAAGCCAAGTATATTTTCAAGAAAGATTTTTAAGTATAAATTAGAAGTTTAAAAAGTGATTTTAAAGGAATGTTTTTAGAAAAATTATTATTTAGTTGTTTTAAATTTTTAAAGTAAATATTTATTTAAGTTAATTATAGTGGTAACTATTTTTCAAAGGTTAAATTAGTATTTTGATGCAAAGGATAACTATTAAATATTATACCTTATATAACAGTTTATTTTGAAAAGTAGTTTTGGCTAAAGTTTTACTCGGGAAATTATTTAGAATTTATAAGTATTATTTTGAGTAAAGTAATGGAAGTAGCTTATTCAAATGTTTTAAGTGTATTTTGGATAAAGTAATTTAATTTGGTTAAAAGCTAAATTTTAAAGGACTTGGTGCTTTTCAGTGGGAATAAAAACAATTGGTGAATGATTGTTTGAATTTGATAGTTAAATAACCGACTATCGATATTTGCCAATGCGCTGATCGTTTCGAAGAGACCGGGATCGGGTTTAATTATCCGAAAACCACTTCGATCCGGTTTGAACGTTTGCGAATGAAGACCGTGAAGATGATGAAGACGGTGATTCGGTTTGTCCAGATCCATGGCAACTTGTATGGATGAATGCTATTAGACCATCGGCAGGAGGACGATGAGCATTCTAAGTGAAATGTGTTCTAAAAAGGTAACGCATAGCCTCAAGCCTCATCAACCGGGAATGGCTAAAACAAGGGAGGTGCAGCAAGGCTAAGTGGCTAGCAACCAATTAGGGTAAGGTCATCCCTGTCTAGATGTCCCTTTTTTATTTCGGCTTAGTGGCGGTTGCTGATCCCAACCGCGGGGTGATCTTATTCGGACTATCCAGTAAGGGGTAGTCCGGTCTTGTGTTGCAGGGGGTCGGGAGTGATCCTCGGTACTCTGATCTAGGCCAGGTACTGTGACGAGCGGTACCCCAGTAGCCCTGCCATTGTATGGAATCCAATCTCCAATAAGCGCCTGTACGGTTTTGATTGTGCCCAACTATTGCTGGAACGTGAGATGCAAGCATTTCAGCTAGATTCTATTTTACTTTCTATAGACACTATTGTAATATCAGACGGTTTTAATAAAAATGCTTTGGTTATCGTAAGGTAAAAACCCGACATGTTTTTTTGTGGCGTGGTCTTACGAGATACCTTTGATTTCAAAGGATTTTTGAAAACTTTAATAATTCAATTGAGTGTGTTTTCTCACGCTGTTTTTCCAGACTGACTCGGGTGTTATTTTATTATAATGCTTGGGTCAGACCGAGTATTTACAGATACAGGATAGGATGCTGTGGAGCTCAGGAGACGAGCTGGATGGCGAGACGTATCACACGTACTTGATGTATATTCCGCTGTGCAGTGTAAGCTGTATGGTCAGCTTTTGTAAGGACAGGTTATTACAACTGTCCGGTTGGGTGCTATGGTTTGTGTTGTATTCTGATGATTGTAAGTATTATACAGTTACAGATTCTTTTGTATAAAAATCTGTTGTTATATATTATATTTTGTTCCGCTGCGATTGTGAGATTCTGTTGTTGTTTTCTATTTCTTCTTTAACCCTAATGGTTCGTATTTCCGACCACTTTGAGTTGAACTGATGGAGAATATTGTCGGCTCAAAGGGGCACGGATTTGCCGGCTGTTACACACACATTCAAAAAAAATTCATCAAAATAGTTTTTCATGACATTCCAAAGTGAATCAATAAAAACAAAAAACAAAAAAGTTGTATCATTATCGATTAGCTTTCCAGAACTTCAAGAATTTTACAAATCAAAGTTGAGATGTTCAAGATATGGCAGAAACACTTCAACAATGTCATCAAAACATAGTTAACAATATGTGAACAAAATTGAGTTAAGAGATCATACCCTACTTTCCATCGATTCCGTGATATTCGAAATGCAATGATCTCCATCTAATCTTTATAGGCTAAGGAACATTTAAATTTTAGTTTCTCATTCACCTAGAACAACTCGAAATCTATCTCTATCAAATTTGTTCCTTAGCCCACTTATGTGTCTAAATTTTGGAGAAGGCAAGTGGTCTAACTAAGGATGTAGGACCACTATTATTATCTATTGAAATCTTTGGTACCCAAATTTGTCTATATAACAAACCGTTAGCATCTACAATTGTACCGTTGGGAATCCAAATTTGTTTAAATTTCAAACCATTTATATTCGTGCTTTTTGGAATCCATATTTGTTTAACTGTTTTGTGTTTGTATATATTTCGACAATTATTCTTGCCATGTCCAATATTTCCACACTTTACACATTTGGGTATCGCACTTTTCCCCTTGACAGTGTTATTAGTCATTTATTCATATTTTGACACTTTTGCAAATCCAAATCCTTTCCTTTTATTCACGAAGAGTTGATTTTCTAAGAGCATATTAAATGATTTTTGTATAGTGAAAAATTTCCGAGTAATCAACTCAAGTTTATTAACTTTGGATTTTAAAAGTTTATTTTCATTTATTAGCTTCGAACAACAACTAATGGTACTATCTCTCTTTTCAAAATTATTCATTTTCAAGCCCATATTTTTATTTTCAAGCTCTCTAATTTTAGTCTCAATTTCTAACATCTCAGTTTCAAAGAGTTGGAGTTTTTTAAGTTCAATTTTTTCAAAATCCTTGATTTATTCAATCTCCTTTCCAAACTCGTGATTTAATCTAATAGTTTCAGATTTGCACAAAATCACGTTTTCTTTTTCAAGGATTTTGAAATTTTCATTGACCTCATTTAATTTCTTTTCAAAAACCGCACATTTAGAACTTTCCAACCTCTTAAAACTATCCAACTCTTTTTGCAAAATATTATTTTTACAAATTAACTCAGTTTTGTTCTTCTCTCGAATTAAAATTTCATTTTCTAACTTCTGAAAGTTTTCATGAAAACAGGCAAATTCTTTTTCATAGTCCAAACACCTTTTGCAATTAGAATTTTTATTTTTCTTCATATTTTTAAGTTCATTTTCCAAATCATTATTTTTCTGATGCAGTTTAGAATGTTCCCTTATCAACTTGTTATTTTTCATCACAAGAGCTTCATTATTTTCAATTAATTTTCAGCACAAGAGAACTAAATCATTGAATGAAAAACCACTTATCTCATCTACTATTGAATCTTCATCACTACTGTCTTTTGCAAATCCTGTCAAGGACATTTCTTTAACTGAGTCAATTGTGGAGGATTTCTCACCGTTGTGGACTTTTGCTTCGTATATTGCATCAAAAGTATTCCAAATTTCCTGTGCACTTTCACAATGAGAGATATGGTTAAAATTATCTCGATTAATGTGAGAATATAGTATATGCATAGCAAGAGCATTAATCGAAGTATTTTTCTTGTCTACTATATCACATCCATTTTCAATAATATCCCAACATTTAGAATTAACAGATTTTAAATAAAATTCCATTTTTAATTTTCAAATTAAAAAATCCGTTCCATCAAAAATAGGGGGAATACTACTGGACTGACTCTCGCTAGATTTGCAACTAGGGTTAGACATCTATGCTATTAACCTTGCTCTGATACCACTTGAAGGATCGTTTTCAACCTGGGGGGGTGAATAGGGTGATACTAATAATAATAAAATTAATGCAGAAATAAGAACAATAACAGAAAGTAATGCAGTAGAGATCACACACAAATTTACCCAGCTTCGGCAATAACCTGCCTACATGCTGCCCCCAAGGTTTCTACTAGAAATTAAGAAGTCAGACGCTTACAAACACACGTAAACTTGCGATACCCGCTAACTTGACTAACCTAACTCTAAGCTCAAAACTCTGCCACAACTCAGCCATTGAGTTGCGAATTCTCAAACTACGACCCGTAGTTTGTACCTAGTCACACGACTAGAAAGTTACACAATTTAAAAGGAAAAATTACAAAAATAAAACTATAAAACTAACAAAAACCCTACATTTAAAAGTGAAGCCCAAAGTAACAATGACCGGTCCAAGTGAATAACAAAAGAAAACCAAATATATGCGGCCTACTTAATTAAAGTAGAGCTTCCCCTTTTGTTAATATAACTGTTCGGCCCACTTCAAATTATAATTTGAGACGTCTCCTCTTTTCTTTTGTTCGTGATGAGTTCGGCCGCCTTCTTTTCCTCTTCAATAATTAGGGTTCTGATGTAATTGAAGCCGCCTCTTAGAATCAATCGATTGAGGTGAAAATTTCGATCTGATTTGCTTCGTCAATCGATACTGGCTTTGATTGGCTTGCGGCTTCTCCAGTTTTGTCGAGCACGAATGATAAAAATGGTATGCGATTTTTTCCTTTTCGATTTTGAGTACACTTGACTTCGATTCGAGTTTTGGATTATATTTATGATTTGTTCTAAGTGTTCGCTCTAAATTTTTGTCTCGAACTCGAATGAGTAGTTGCCGATGAAGAGATTGGGTTAAATAAGGTTCGAAATCCTATAATCTTGTTCGTATATATTTGTTTGAATTTTTTAGTTGTTTACTCGGCTATACGATTTTCGATTGAAAGATGTGAATAATCTAACTTGTTCATCTTATCATTATTTGAATTTGCTTTACGTTCTTTACTGCTTTGACTTTGGCACCGTTTTCTTACGGCTCGATACTTGAATTTGAGATAAATTTGGACTTTATGAATCTTGACTTGTTCAAACATATGCTCATTCGCTGCTCTGACTTTTTGAAACAATTCTTGACTTTGTTCATAACCCACAACTTTGAATTTTTATATGCTTATATACATGTATACATACATACATACATACATACATACATGTATATGCATATTTGTGTATTGTGATTACTACAAATCCAGATGGTTCATTTCTGAATGTATGCATTCATGTTAACATGCATGGTTCAATTTATTTCCATTGCATTTTGGAGTATGCTCTGGTTTTGTGTTGTGGTGTTCATGCTGCACTGATTAGAAAACTGCCAAATGATAAATTATCGAATTCTTGAACACTTGATCATGTTATGTATTCTGATATGTTTGTGTGTGATGCACTTGTATTTTCTAGCTATACATTCTGTGCTAGTTTCTGGTCAAGCTCCATGTCCAGTTCTAATGCATTGATGTCTCTTCTGTTGATTGCTTTGCCACTATATATACATATATACATGTGTGTACAGACATGTATATATGTATGTTGGTTGATGCTCTTACTTGATGGCTTTGCATTTTGATTATGTATTCTTTGTTGCATATATATACACATGTATATACGAGCACATTTCTTGGTTTTCTTGAGTGCATGTTGAAGTTGAAACAGAGCATATCTGAACTCATTTTGTTTTGCATTTTGGACTCTGCGTTGTGACTGGATTCGAGTTAACTAGCTTTATTCTTCCTTGTGCCATTTAGAGTCTGCACTTGATTTGTTTCTGATGCTGCATTCCATTTTCATATGATAGTTTGAAATGATTCATATCTCTTGTTCTTGTAGTCTTGGTTCTGTTTCACTTGAAGTTTCATATCACCACTGTTGTGTTTATGCAGTCAAGTCTGCACTGTTTTGGAGAACTTGATATCTTCATGTATGTATGTGCCTGTTTGCCTCTTGTCTATGTTTTGTGTTGCACTGTGTGGTTCCTGAGTTGCTTCGAGTTAAACTGCCAGTTGTTTCGAGTCATTTCATTTATATTCTCTGTCCTTTGTTCCGGTTCATATCTACATGATATGTATGTGTGCGTCTATGTGTTGTGCTAAACTTTGTACTTGTGCCTTTGTTATGGCTTGGTGTGATGGTCTAGTCTGTTCTTGTTTTCTTTTGAATTTGAAGCTTGTTGCCTTTGTTGCTCCTGACCATTTCATTGAACATGTACATGACTGGTGCCTTTTATTGTTGCCTCTGTTTCATGTGCAATGCCCTGGTGCCATATGTGTTGTCATGCTTTCATGTTAAATTTTTTTGGTCAAGCATTTTCACTTGAGTTGAATCCAGCTTTTGCTTGGGTTTGACCTTGTGCTCACCTGTCTGCAATTTTAACAAGCAAGTGTATATCGGTGTGCACAACCTTGTAGCATGTACAGTGATACACTATGCATGTCACAAGTTGTTCGTGTAAGATGAATTAAAAGAAATGATGTCGAACAACCCAAATAACTGAGGCAAATAGTATTTTAAAAACACACACTTTATTGAGCACTGCAAAATATTTCTTTTTCAATTTTACTGTTAGTGCTTATTTTGTAGATAGTTCAGATGCTAGATACAAGCTGAAACAGAGTTGAAGATCAAATACGAGTGTTGAGTGAATTATGTAGTGAGGTGAACTATGTATGAAAAATTGTATATTGAAAATTATGTTGTAATAGAAGTTGTATTGTAATTGAAAATGTGTAAATGTAGTGAGAGCTCAAATTTTTATTATTTGAAATTGTAATAAAATATTTGTTTGAATAAAATATTTGTTTAAATATGAATTCTGAGTTATTTATTTTATTCAACAAATATTTATTTAATTATGTGGAAAAATAAAATAGTACAATAACAAATACATTTAAACAAATATATATATATATATGTTTATTATCATCAAACAAAAATCATAGGCTATTGTATTCTACAGTTCGGTCACTGCTATTCTTGAATAATCTGTCTGAAGGATCCCAATTAAAAGGTGTTAAAAGAAGATGAATTTCTATTTAAGATGATAGTTAAAGGAGAGCTTAAAGGGATTGTATGCTAGAATCTTTGAATTCTGTTTATTTTAATATGCATTATGATTTCAGTTAAGGACATAAATTGTATGAACTTTGTACATTAATATATTGTTTTAATTGGAAATGGAAGCTAACATAGCCAATTTTAACATGAAGTTTGTGCATGTGTGGGTGTGTGTACTGCTTTGTGTGTGCGTGTGATGCAATAAGCGTGTACATGTGTGAGGGTGTGTGTATGTGCAGTTTGTGTATGTGTGTATGCAATGTGCATGTATGTGTGTGCAGGTGTGTGTGGGCAGTCCATATATGTGTGTGTGTGCAGTCTCTATGTGTGTGTAGTCTCTGTGTATGTGTAGTGTGCTTATGTGTGTATTTACTTATGTTGTATAATGGTTTGATTAAATCTTTTTGACAAATTCCTTTTTTATGAGAATTAGTTATGCAAATTCAATGTACTAATACTCAAGCTTGCTCATCGTTTGTAAACAATTCAATACAAGTTGAAGAACTAACATATTTTCTTAGCATTAAAATTTGAAATACATTGGAAAAAAAGTTCACATAAACTTGTGTAAACTGGAAACTAATAGCTAACATCTTATTATATTTATACATGGTAAAATACTTAAAATGGAAATACATTGGATGGCTTGCTCCAATCATGGCAAAAGATGCCTTCTTCTAGGTCCAAGATTTAAGTTAGATTGTACTTAACTTGTTTATCTTAACCTTGGTTATAAGCTAGAATTCAAATTATATCCTAGCAAGGTTGCTTCTTTCGGCACATCATTACATATTTATTTGTTGAGCTTATCATATCCTTATTATATGCGACTATTGCATAAATTGTTGCATACGATAAGAGAATTGAAGGAAGAGCCACATAGATGATTGAATAAGTTTTGGTCTAATAGAAGATTGTAGATACGAGGAAAGTCAGAGCATGACTTGGATGACGACTCCCTATAAGAAATTGCGAGGATGCAATATTCATAAAGAGAAGTCTGTAGCAACCCTGTTTTCTATACCGTATAAATAAATAAATTTAATTGAAATAAAAAATTGTTTGAATTTGTTATTTGATAATTTATATTTTTGAAAATAAATTTTAGTTAATTAAGTTTGATTTAATAAAAGATTTTGATTTAATAAATTGAATTATTTAAATAAATTCTTTTCGAATAATTTATTGAAATGGAATAAAATGTTTTAATTGAATATAAAATAATTAATAAGTATAAGTCAATTTAAATTAGAGTAATAAATTTACAAATCGAAAAAAAGATTATTTAAAAAGGAAAGTAAAGAAAGAGAATCAATTAAATCAAAATGAGCCCAAAATCCCATTTAAACTACTTTCTAGAGTTCGCTCCATCCTTCTCAATGCAAATTTGAACCTTTGTCTCAACCCATGCCCTAATTTCCTACCCAATTAATCATTCGTGTCCTGGGAATGAAAAAATAAAACAATAAAATAAATATTGCATCATTGAACTCTCAATAATAAGCGATGGTCGAGGCTGGCCGTTGCTAGCCTAGGGAAGTCGATGACGACGCTTGTGCCTGGCTTTGATGGCCGAAGTGCTGCAACAATCAAAGGTGACTCGAAGCGATCGTTTTGGGAATGCTCGTGGGGAGCTCACGTTCAAGAAGAGAGTCACAACTTAGTGTTTCTGGATTGGCTGCGACGATTCGGTGATGTAGATGTGAGGAATGCGGATTAATGATCTTAAGGCTAGGAATAACACTAGAGGGGGGGTGAATAGTGTTTATAAGAAATTACTAAATCTTTTTGAGCTTATGTTAATTTATACACAGATGTATGTAATATTCAGACACAGATATAATCACAGAAACAAACGCAGATGCAGAAATAAAGTAAATGCACTAAAGGAAAGAACACACCGAATTTTATACTGGTTCGGGGTTACCCTACATCCAGTCCCGCACAACAAAGTACGGATTTCGTTTCAAAAGCAATTCAACAATTACAACCCTCGGTTTCAAGGCTACGAGGTACACCCTCCAGAATCACAATCCTATGGGTAGAGATACTTGATTTCCGGGGCAACAAGTTCACCCAATTGATTTCCAAGGCTACAATCACACTTATTCTCGCTTGATTGATTTCCAAGGCTACAATCACACCTTTTCTCGCTAGATAGATTACAAAGAAGCCTATAACTTTGAATAGTACTTGGATCTTGTTGAGATAGTGATAGAGAATCAAACCAGAGATGATCTAGTTAGATTCAATGTTGATTTCGGCAGAGTGATGATAGGATTTTGAATAAGAAAATGTGGAAGAAGAAGAGAAGTGAAAAACTAGAAAATCTGATATAAAATTCGTTGAAACTAACCCCTATTTATAGAAGAACAAGGGTCATGTCCATTCGTGAAAGGTTATGGCGAATAGACACTTCTTTTGAAATTCAAATTTTGAAACTAACTGACACTATGTCGACATGGGGTACTAGGGCATGTCGACATCCTAAAGGAAATGTTGATGTTTTGATTTTCTTTGAAAATAACCTTTATCTTATATCAAAACTATTTTAAACTTTATAAATATACTTGACTATAGATAAAATACATAGATAAATATAGAGAACAATATATATATAATTTTACTATAATTTTATATTTAAATCCAAGTATAAATATATTATTATTAAAAAATAGTTTAAAACAAACGAAGTTTAAAAACAAGAATATTTAAGGCTAAAATATCTTTTTGAAAATCATTTGAAAAGATAATAATTTTTAAGGCTAAAACATTTTGAAAAGCAATTTTGAAAATCATTCCGAAGTTGTTTTGAAAAACATTTTGAAGTAGTTTTGCAAGCTTCTCCCTGCAGAGTATCTCATCATGTCAGGACTCGAGAACTTGTACAAAACCTGGATGTTCGTGGGTTTGTAAGCCACTTGTCGTAGGTTTGTAAGCTACTTGTCGTGGGTTTGTAAGCCACTAAAAAGGTAGAAATGGGTTCCATCCCAAAAGAAAAATGGAGTGAAGATTTCAGTGCTATTGTGAAGTTTTAACATTATTCTAAACTCAATACTTATCTTGAAATCTTGAACTCTTGATAATCTTGATACTCATGAGTCTTCAATCTTGATATCTTGAATCTCTATACTATACAGTCTTCTTTCTTGGTACCTGCATGGTTAAATCCTGTATATACATATATATCTAAACTGTAATGTTAGTATTTATATTTTATAATCTTATTCTAAGGTTGTTGTCATCAAAACCATCATCTCAAGGACTAACAGTAGAGGCAATTGGCATTAGCTTATGCGATGGTGACAGCTCGACATAGGTAGCGACATGAAGCTGGCAGGGATGAATATTTGTTTCTCCAAATTGGTGAGTATTTACACTCACATCTATATTAATATTCCATTGCATATAATGAATTTATTCTGTAGTTTACATAGAATTGATTAGTTGTATCACTTGATTGAAATGTTCGCTTGGGATTAGTTTGATCTTTGTGATATCGGTATTATTTGGATTTGATGTGGGATTTTTTGTATGATGGATTGTCCAAAATGCAAAGGAAATGCCGTCGGATTGTATTTTGATGTGTAGTTGTTTTATCTATATGTGTTTATTTCACATATGACCGAAATTTGATATAATTCGACTCGAGCCAATGTATGTTGATTTTGAAGGGTTTTGCTCCATGAATTTTATTTTAGATGTTTGATTGATTTTCTGATTTTAAATAATTTTGAAAGCTTTGGCAAAATTATTTATGGTATTTAAAATTTAATTGAAGTATATTTATAAATAAATAAAATTAGTTGGAAAATTAAATGATTTCTTAGAAATTATTTTTGATATAAAAGTTGTTTTGAAAATGGAAAATATTTTATTTCTATCTATTAAATTAAAAAGTGAAGCTTTGAATTAAATACTATGCTTTGAAATAAATATAATTTATTTTGTAACTAATAAATTTATTTTGAAATGGTATTTTAATATAAAATATTATGAAATAGATTGAATGTAATATTTGGTCATTTTTAATATGGACTATTTGAGATTTGAATATACAATGAAGGTTTCGAATTATGAATTATTGTTTAAATTGATTATAATTATTTTTAAGGCTTATAAATTTATTTTAAAGCATTGTTTAGTTATAAAAAATTATGAAATAGTTTCTATAATTATTTGACGTGCAAAATGATTTTGGAAGTTTTGGAAAAAATATATATATATATATATATAATGATTTGAAAATGAAATTTAGCAATTTAATTTTATATTGGGATTAAATAAACAAAGTGAATTTATTATTTAATATCTATTTCTAAGTATTAATATTGTTATAAATGATTCATTATTAAATATTGAGTTGTTGGTTATTATGTTTATTTATTTGAATAATTTATTTTATATTACTTTTTTGATTATTGTTCTTTTCTATACAGAATTGGATTATATGAGTGATTCACCGTTGATGTTGAGTTGTTTAGTGATTTGGTACGATACGATGATGACATTCTTTTATGTGATATTGTGATGATTTCTATTTTGTATGATGAGAAATATGAATAAAGGGAGTTATAATACCGTTTAGAATGGGGCATTCAGTAACATTTCTCCGATTGTTCTTTGGACTCGTTATATAGAATATTAAGGAGATTGAATGTAGTTTATAAGTGGTGTATAAACATTTGAGAATCAAGCGGTGGTATTGGACGTCGATGTGATACCGATTCGGTTATTCATTGTAAGTAGATGACACTCACGTGACGGGAATAGTATGATGAGCTTGTACTTACATGAGGTGATTCTTGTAGGTGCGAGCAGGGTAGGTGCCCTTATATTTATTGATATTGTATGCCACTATCATGATATACTCCGTTTGTTAGCGTTAGAGAGAATAAGATGACTAGAATCCACTCTAGCGGCCTGCTCTTGGGGTCACGCCTCAGATGCGCGACACCATTATTGGATATTTTATTTGATGCACATCACATGATTTGGATTAGGTGACCTATTGGGTAGGTGGCCAATATTACGAGATTTGTGTTAGGTGACCCATTGGCTAGGTTCCCTATAGCCCCTTTATGTTGCATAGGCCAGTAGTCCGTTACCTATTGGGGCAATCCAGGGTCATGACCAAGCCTACGCATTGATGAGCCATTGGTGAATATGAGTCACGATGTCCGTTAAGGTAACTAAATACCGTAGGAGCATCCAATTAGGTGACCCTGGGCTCCAAAAACGAGTAGACGACCATCAACCTCCCTTCTGTTTCTAACAGAGTGGTAGTTTGGCATATTCTATTGTATGCCTCACTTAAGTTTAGATATGGGTTAGGTGACCAAGGTCAGGCGACCCACATATTGATGTATAATGACTCTACTTGGGACTTCTGGTCTATTGTATAGTCGTTCACCCGTCACGATTTATTCTGATTTGTTTATATATGAGGAGATGGGATTATATCTGGATAAGTGTCTAGAGTATAATGTATTCTCATATCTCTTATTGTATATGATTTTACTGATAGGCGGCCTATATTTTATATTGATGGTGATATCTTACTTTTGCTGAATTATGGGTTTTGGTTATGATTTCTTGATATAGACGATTCACCCATTCTTTATTGATTATGATTTTTGATTTTATGAGTTTAATATGGGTTTTAATATGGGTGATGACATTTTATGCTAGGTTTTGTGGTGTTCTACATTATATGATATTGGGACTGTTTGAGATTTTACAATTATATTTATACCCATTATATGTAGAGTTCCTTATGTTTATTGACCTTGGATTTAGATATAGTCTAACTTATGTGTTATTTATATAATACTTGAGTCAGTCCGAGATATTTCAGGTACATGGACGAAGAGACCAGCTTTTATATTGGGCATAGAGGAGACTAGTAACTTAGTATTGTCATTTATCATTTTGTAGTGTTGTCTTTTCTGTGTATATCATTATGATGTAAACTGAACATGTATTGTATATTTTTGTATTATATATACTATCACTACGATTGACTCTGTGGTCTCTGATATTTACTGTACATCATGTATTTTTTTATCCTGGAGGCACGTGTGTTAATTATTTTGTGTTGATAGGTGTACGTTTGTTGGTGAGTTATATTCGATGTTTTTGATACGTATTAGTGTTGGCCCAAAGGAACATTCATATGTGTACCATATATCACCTTATTCTCCGTATTATCTGATAGTATTACTCTGTAATATTCTTGGATAGTATGGATATAAAAGGGTGCTTACATTTTGTATCAGAGTGGGTTCATAATAATACATCATGTATAAGAGACATAAATCTTTACCTTAAAAGGATTTAGAGTCTCTGTCCCCTGCGTTGGGTAGTTACCCTATATTAATGGATAATTGGAGTATATGATGATTACTGGGATAATTATATGGGAACGTACATGTTATTTTTCCTACTATATATATATATATATATAATTTTATACCTATCACTTTGGCATGTTTGTTTCCTTGTGGAATTTAAGTTGTTAATGGAGGGAGTAAAGTTAGGAGATGTTAGCAAAACCAGTAACATCGGCATTGATGAAGGTGAATAAACATTTACATGGCTTTGAATAGAGCAGCATGATCCAGTAGAGATCATAGTGCACAACGGATGCTGACTGATAGCTTTCCGCTGAAGGCATTCGTTTGTTTACTTGCGTGAAAATATGTGTATTGTTATATTGATATTTTCTTGATTTTATGGATGGCGTATGATAATTTATATTATTATTGGTGATTGATGAATTGGAAGTATATATGGATTTTGAAATAATTTTTTTAATTCAAATAAGAAAATGATTTGATAAAATATGAGCTTTATTTTATAAAGTAATTGGAAACGTTTTAGTGGATTGTTTTGGTGTTAATTTGTCCATTGAGTGTTTTAGGAATTCTGGTCATGGCAGGTGCATACTTATTCGATAGGGATTCCTAAACACTTAACAAGGCAAATTTGACATGATATTTTGGAATGATATTAAAAATATTTTATTCAAAGATACATATATATACATATATTGTTTTATAGAATAAAATATTACTTAGAAAATGGTGAATATTATTTTTCTAGATTTAAATATTTTTGAACAACGTATGCAGCCATTGGATATTAGTGTGAAGTCGAGGTCACTGGTGATGCAATGTTCATATATTACCTTAAGTAGTCAACATTGCAGCCAATTGGCGAAACGGATCCTTAAAATTTGTGGTATGACAACTTTGAGTGTTGTAATGCAAAATTATTTTATGAATTATTGTATACAGATATAAATATTTGTTCAAAGAGAGTATTAAAAGAATTTCCTGGTGCAAAATTATTATATAATAGATTTTTTTGAGTTGAAGACAAATTTTGTGTAAAAAAATTAAAAAAATTAAAATAAAAGCAAAGTTATGTTCAAAACAAAATAATGGCACCTAAAATTAAAATACAACAAATTGATGGTTACAGATAATGCAAGAATACATCACAAAAGTTACAGTGGAATCATTTAATAGGGCAACAAAACTAAAATGTAATAACCTAGAGGCCTATCTTATTTTCTTTTACTGCACACTCCATTAAGAAGAAGAAAAACCATCAATCTAAGTTGGTTAAATATGAAAATAAAAGTATATTAGATTTGCATGAAGTTATGTGGAAACTATACTATACAATCGGCAAATAAAAAAATGTGAGGAAAAGGTGTTACAATCCGGTGGGCAATAATGTGAGTTCTAAATCCCTTCTTATATATATATATACATTATTGTATACACTCAAACTAGATAGCGACTTTATTAATATTATCAATAGCTATTGATATCTAATAAAAAATGTTCATTTAAACATATTATATGTTTGCATTATATTTAGTATCTACCCCCAACACATAAATATCCGAATGAGGGGAAGAATGTAGCCAATCTTCAAAGTTCAAATTACTTGGGGAACATTTCTACTTATACTCCATGTTGTAATAAATATCATACATCTAAATATTTATTATAACTTACAACTGATCCATAATCAAAGCATCATCATGCCAATTATTTTTTGATTTTTATTTTTAAAGTAGTATGAAAACCTGTATTCTTGAGTATTTGTTACTTAGGCTGCATCATGATTGATCTTTTCTCACCTAGTTAGGTCACTGTTATTCTTGAATAATCTATCTGAAGGATCCCGGTTAAAAGGTGTTAAAAGAAGAAGAATTTCTATTTAAGATGATAGTTAAAAGAGAGCTTAAAGGGATTATATGTTAGAATCTTTGAATTCTATTCATTTGAATATGCATTATGAATTCGGTTTAAGACATAAATTGTACGAACTTTGTAGATTAATATATTGTTACGTGGAAAAGGAAGCAAACATAACCAGTTTGAACATGAAGTTTGTGCGTGTGTGGGTGTGCGTATCGCTCTGTGTGTGTGATGCAGTGTGCAGGTATGTGTGTGCAGATATGTGTATGTTCAGTTTGTGTATGAGTGTGTAGTGTGTATATATGTGTGTTCAGATGTGTGTGGGCAGTCTGTGTATGTGTATGCAATCCGTGTGTATGTGCAGTCTTCTTGTGTGTGTATGTACTTATGTTATATAATGGTTTGATTAAATCTTGTTAACAAAATTCCACTTTCTATGAAAATTAGTTATGCAAATTAATTGTATTAGTGCTCAAGCTTGCTCATCTTTTGTAAACAATTCAATGCAAGTTGATGAACCAACATATTTTCTTAGCATCAAAATCTGAAATACATTTGAAGAAAAAAGTTTACATAAACTTTCTTAGACTAGAAACTAATCGCTGACATCTTATTATATTTATACATGGTTAAATACTTAAACTGGAAATACATTGGATGGCTTGCTCCACTTATGGCAATAGATGTCTCTTCTAAGTCTAAGATTTGGGTTAGACTGTACTTAACTTGTTTATCTTAACCTTGGTTGTAAGCTTGAATTCAAATTGTATCCAACCAAAGCTACTTCTTTCGGCACTTCATTACATATTTATTTGTTGAGCTTATCATATCCTTATTATATGCGACTATTGCGTAAATTGAGTTAAAAACAAGTGTTCTAGAGAACTATTAAGACAAAGAGGTGGCGGTAGCTCTCTTATGTGTGCTTAATAGCATGGTATGGTAAATTGCTTAAAACACTAATTTAAACGGTACGTTTTACGGTATATTGGAATATTTGTGATATTATATTGTTTCCCCGTGCTTTGGGTGCTTCATGTTGGAATGCCACTTCGAAGATGTAGCTTATGTAATTATATTGTATTTTGATTTTTCGATACACTCTCCGTACAAAGGAGACTCTACCGAAATTTTCTAGAAAATCTAACACTTAGAAAATTTTCAATATTTTTTTATACCGTAAGTGAAAAATTGAAGTCGTGAATTGAATCTATTTAAATTGTAGCATACGATAAGAAAATTGGAGGAAGAGCCACATAGATGATTGAATAAGTTTTGGTCTAATAGAAGATTATATATATGAGGAAAGTTAAAGTATGAGTTGGATGACGACTCCCTATAAGGAATTACGAGGATGTATTTTTCATAAGGGGGAGTCTGTAGCAACCCTATTTTCTATGTCATATAAATAAATAAATTTAATTAAAATAAAAATTATTCGAATTAGATATTTGATAATTTATATTTTTGAAATTAAATTTTAGTTAATTAAATTCGATTCAATAAAAGATTTTGATTTAATAAATTAAATAATTAATAAATTCTTTTCGAATAATTTATTGAAATGAAATAAAATGTTTTAATTGAATATAGAATAATTAATAAGTATAAGTTAATTTAAATTAGAGTAATAAATTTACAAATAAGAAAAGATTATTTAAAAACGAAAGTTAAGAAAAGAGAATTAATTAAATTAAAATGAGCCCAAAATCTGGCCCAGCCCATTTAAACTACTATCTAGAGATTGCTCCATCCTTGCAAACCCGAACCTCTGCTTGAACCCATGACCTAATTCCTACGCAATTAATCATTCGCGTCCTGGGAACAAAAAAATAAAATAATTAAATAAAAATCATGTCATTGAACTCATGATAAAATGCGATGGTCGAGGCTGACCGTTGCTAGCCTAGGGAAGTCAGGGACAATGCTTGTATCTAGCTTTGATGGTCGAAGTGCTGCAACAAGTAAAGGTAACTGGAAGTGCTCATTTTGGTGTTGCGTGTAGGAAGCTACCATTAGAGAAAAGAGCTGCAACTTGGTAATTGTGTGACCTGGAGTGGTTGCGATGATTCAGTGATGACAGAGGTGATTGGCGTTGGCTTAAGGGAAGGTGGCAACTCGACGTAGTTAGCGACATGGAGCTGGCTGCGATTAATATTCGATTTCGCAAATTGGTGAGTATTTATACTCACATCTATATTGGTATTCCATTGCGTATAGTTTTTATTTTTAAGGTTTATAAGTTTATTTTAAAGCATTATTCTGTTATAGAAATTATGAAATAGTTTATATAATTATTTTGATGTGCAATTGTTGGAAGTTTTGGAAAATATATATAAGGATTTGGAAATGAAATTTAGTAATTTAATTTTATATTAGGATTAAATAAACAAAGTGAATTTATTATTTTATATATATTTAGTATCTATTTCTAAGTATTAATATTGTTATAAATGATTCATTATTACATATTGAGTTGTTGGTTATTATGTTATTTATTTGAATAATTTATTTTATATTACTTTTCTGATTATTCTTCTCTTCTATATAGAATTGGATTATATGAGTGATTCGCCGTTTATGTTGAGTTGTTTAGTGATTTGGTATGATACAATGATGACATACTTCTGTGTGATATTATGATGATTTTTATTCTATGAGACGAGAAATCTGAATAAACAGAGTTACAATATCATTTGGGATGGGGCATTCGGTAATATTTTTCTCATTATTCTTTGGACTCATTATATAGAATATTAAGGAGATTGAGTGTAGTTTATAAGCAGTGAATAAACGTTTGAGCATCACGGGGTGGTATGGGACGCCGATATGATACTGATTCGATTATTCATTGTAAGTATATGACACTCAAGTGACAAGAATAGTATGATGAGCATGTAGTTACTTGAGGTGACGCTCGTAGGTACGAGCAGGGTAGATGTTCATATATTTATTGATATTATATGCCAATATTATGACGTTCTTCTTTTATTAGCGTTGGAGAGAACCAGATGGATAGAATCCACCCTAACGGCCTTATCTTGTGGTCGCACCCTAGATCCGTGACATCGTTGTTGGATATTTTATTTGATCCACATCACATGATTTGGGTTAGGTAACCCATTGGGTAGGTGCCCAATATTAAATGATTTGGATTAGGTGACCCATAGAGTATGTGCCCTATAACCCCTTTATGTCGCATAGGCCCGCAGTTTGTTGCCTATTGGGGCAAAGCAAGGCCGTGATCGAGGCTAAGCGTTGACAAACCATTGGTGGATATGACTCACGATTTTCATCGAGGTAACTAAAGAATGTAGGAGCAGATCCAGTTAGGCGACCCTAGGCTCTTGGAGCGGGCAAATGGCTATCAGTCCCCCTTTTGATTCTAATGGAGCGGTAGTTTGGCATATTCTATTCATACACCTCACTTAAGTATAGATATGGGTTATGTGACCCAGAGTTAGGTGACCTACATATTGATGTATAATGACTCTACTTCAGACTTCTTATATGTCGTACAGTCGTTCACCCATCACGATTTATTTTGATTTATTTATATATCAGGAGATGAGATTATATCTGGATAGGTGTTCAGAGTATAGTGGATTCTCATATCTTATATTGTATATGATTTTAGTTTTAGGCAGCCTATATTTTATATTGATGGTGATATCTCACTTATTATTGAATTCTGGGTTTTGGCTCTGATTTCTGGATATAGATGATTCACCCATTCGTTATTCATTATGAATTTTGACTTAATGAGTTTAATTTGGGTGATGATATTTTATGTTGGGTTTTGTGGGGTTCTACATTATATGATGTTAGGACTGTTTGAGATGTTACTATTATATTTATACCCAGTATATATAGAGTTCCTTATGTTTATTGACCTTGGATTTAGATACAGTCTGACCCATGTGTTATTTATATAATGCTTGGGTCAGTATGAGACATTTTAGGTACAAGGATGATAAGACCAACTTTTTTATTAGGCATAGAGGAGGTTAGTAACTCGGTATTATAGATTATCATTTTGTATTGTAGTCTTTTCTATGTATATGTAAACTAAACCTATATTGTGTGTTACTGAATTATATATATTATCGCTACGATTCACTCTACACTCTCTAATATTTACTGTATATTATCTATTGTACTGTCTTAGGGGCAGATGTGTTTATTACTTTGTGTTGATACCGTGTACATTTGTTGGTAGGTTATATTCAATGTTTTTGATACCTACCAGTGTTAGCCCAAGGAAATATTTACGTGTGTACCATATATTGTCTCATTCTCCATATTATATGGCAGTATTACTCCATAATACTCTTGGATAGTGTGATTATAGAGGTGGAGTTGCTTACATCCCTCCTTGATGACAAGAATTGAGACCACCTCTGATTTACTCTTACAAACATCACCAGAAAAGATATTTGATTTCATGTTGTTAAGATATAAACTGAACACTTCATTTACTACTCTTGCACCTTCCAACTTTGCTTTCATGAACATAAGAACATCATCAGCATATATTAGATAGGTTATCTCGACATTTTTTCTTAGTTAGTTGTAATTTGACCATCTTTACCATCTTTTCCATGAGAATTGAGAAATATTCCATTACTACGGAAAATTGAAATGGCGATATTTGATCCCCTTCTTAATCCTGGCTGCTACCGAAAATCCCATGTGTCAATCGCTAATGCGTGACTGATAAGCTAGCTTTATTGATCATCTCCACGAGTAACTTAGTTCATTTGTTTTCAAATTTCATTGCCTCCACAATATGTATTACAGATTTCCTATTGATTGAGTTGTACACTTTCCTCGGGTCTATCTTTTTGCACATATTTTGATTACCCAAACCCCTTGCTATCTCATGAGCCAACATTATACCATCCCCAATGCTCCTTTTCTTGATGAAAGCACACTAGTTTTCTAATATGAGTAAATCCATGAATACCGCATTCTATTACTTATCAGTTAGGCTATAGTCTTGTAAAGAAAATTACAGCAGGATATGGGTATAAAATCTTTAACACCAGAAACAATAGTCTATTTTAGGATTAGATTAATCAGCGTATGATTTCACTCCCTAATTAGCTTACCCTCATCAAACGTGTTTGCTACCATCCTCATTATCTTTTGCTTGATTAACTCCCAACATGTCTTCTAGAACTTGGCATTAAACCATCTGGACCCGGTGCTATGCTATCGTATACGTGAAAACAACTTCTCTCACCTTCTCTAAGTCAATAATATCATAGAAAATTTTGCATGTACTATGTAATGATGTTTTTATAGACCGCAATAGGTAATTCCAAAAAACATGTCCTGCTGATTATATAAGTATATAAAGTAATCTACCGCTTTCTTTATCAACTCCGTTATGTCATTAAATCTTTGTCCATTCACCGTAATGTCTTCAACTAGCCATTTATACTTCTTTTGTGCAACATTCTAGCATAGAAATATGATGTAGCCTCATCAAAGTTCAGATGTTGCTTTTTGCTTTCTATTTTGTGTCTATATATTTTTGTTGAAGTGCCACTTTAAGTTTCTATTTTGTCTTGCATAGTTCCGCTGCTATAACCCGATTATGATTACTCTCCAGCACTTTTTTAGTTCCCCACATCTACATCTTTGTTCTTCAACTTCTCTCCTTATGCTTCTGCTACACCACTCTCTTAATATCACTTTCATGATTTTCAGCTTCCTAAGTACGATGTACATTGGCCTACCTTCAGTTTCTACATTCCACATGGAATCAAATATGTCTTGATATTCTTCACTTAAGTGCTAATGATTCATGTATTTGAAAGGTCTTACCGTCTTATGTTTCTCTTGCTCCAACTTCACCATTATCGAATTGTGACCACTACTACTTGAAGGGAGATATGACACTAACTCAACGAGAATGTCTGGATTCATAATAAATTAGCTATTGCATGATCAATTTTTGAAAGAATGTTTTTCCCTGTCTTGACCACCATATATAATTCACCCTACTAATGTTAACGTCTGCTAGTCCTTTAATCATGCATATATATCCATCTTTATAGATTTACCAAATGACACTCTATTACCTTCGAGCTTTTATTTAGCATATCTTATACAAATTGAAATCATCTAAGAGCAGCTAAGGGCCTATTATGTTATATGCATCACATTCCATGTTATATTATATTATCTCCCTTAAAAAATCAAAATTAGAACCATAAATAAAGGTTCGAACCTACAGTGCAGAACCTTCTTTTTTCAGTCCTATTGAGATGTGTTGATCACTAGTGCTGATGATGTTATGCTTTAATTTCACTTTGTCAAATAACATCAAAATTCTGCATTTATAATAGTTATATGCATTACTTACAAATTCCCATTTCCTATCCCAAAATACCTGCATCCTTTATGTATCTTCCTCTTTCAGCTTATTCTTTGAACAACCCTACACAGCTCACACGATATTTGCAAATATATTCTTTCTCATCTAATAACCTTCTGATTCCAGCTTAAAATTGTGATTCAAAATTGATTCTGGTCTTACTCCTCAACTGCACCACCCTTTTTGTGTTAACCCCTTACCGTTGTACTTATCCATCCATTCTGGGTTATTCTTAACCAACATCTCTACTTTAACTATCTCCAACTTCCTAGTTTTCTTTGTGGGGATATTAGGCAATTTTGGTTATGCAGGTTCATTATTAAAAATGGGATCGTTAACTTCGTTCCATTCATATAAACTCATAGGCTTAATGCTTTCACTTGCTATACATTGTTCTAACTCTAGTTTATCTGGTACATGCATGATTTTAACACTTTTTAAATCACACATATCATTACTATTAGATTTAGACAATTTATTGGGAGATAATAAAGGATTGTGGAGTATGTTTATATTTCTCGATGATGACACCGTGCCTTCCATGGTCGGATCTATTGGTGTGGCATATTGGTAAATCATAATGATAATGGCTCCTCTTTCAGATATAATATTTCCTGGTAGGGTTGAATTGACCTATGCATGTGGTGTATTTTCATCTTATGCTCTCTACTGGGTTAGTTGCTCTAGAGGGATTTTCAAGATTACACACATCAACCATTTGAGACCAACCTGTTTTCTCCGGAATCATTCTGATGAACTACATATGTGCTCTTTATCCTAATATCCACATTGACTTCCATATCCACTTGTTGATTATTTTTGTTCTCCATCTTCTTTAATTGAACCCTTGACTATGTTGCCATCATCCACTACGCCTTGCTTCTTAGAAATACAATTTCCAATATTCGACTTTTCTCCAATCCCATCATCGTTCCCTTACCAGCCTTTGTTCCCCCCTTCACCTTTAACTCTATCTATACTAGTATTAAACCTTTTATTATCACTCCATACCTCTCATCACTTCTGTTGGCATGCTTCTTTCCTTATGTATGTTTCCTTTGGTCAATATTAACTGTTCCGTTGCCTAGTCAATACCCTTAACTCTTGTCCATTTTTTCCTCCTTTATATCCTTATCCAACTTGAAATCTACCCCTATAACATCAACCTCAGCTTCATTTTTATTGACCCCATTCTCCTCTATTTTTTTATATTGTTTTGTAGGTTCTCTTTCATATTCAATTGGAAAATATTCCCCTCCACTAAATAAATCCAAGCTTTTATCATTGAACATTATTTTTTCGCATGGCCAACACATACGCAACTGAAACAGGTGGGGGGATCTCATACTCCACCACTTGCCTATATTTCTCTCCATTCCCAAATACCCCCTTTACAAACCCCGAGAAGCCTACATCTGCACATAGGTCCACCAAAACCCTAGAGAAAGATATACGACTACCTCTAGATATTTCATTATCCATTTTTATTTGGTTTGTGACGACCGTTCTATACCACCGGCACCAATAGTATCTAAGTAGTGTGTTGTCCGTTCCCTGTTGATATAGGATGATTATCAGGGTTGAAATAAACCAATATAGCATATAACATGTCATATCTCAAGGCGCATGAATATAATATAACATCATAGATATAACAGAAGAGGCAATAATAACTATGTGAACAAATCATCATTAGAGAAATAGATCCACAAATTTATACATCAACTATAGTAAAGTATATACAATAAAGTAAACTTGAATAAATTGTCTTAACAATAGAAATAAGTAAGCACTACCATGGGCTCCAAAGAGTTACCGAGTGGAATATTGTAGGAATCCATATATGTATGTAATACGAGATAGCTCCATCAATCTTGTTCTCCGAATAACTACTGTGTCATGTAGACCTGTTGTCTAGTCTACTCATTTAAGATTACCAAAGATAATAAGAAACAAAACATAAACCTTGGTCATACAACAGTCTGGTGTGAGCGGTAAATGTGTCACAAAATACTCTATAGGTAAATATTATAAGGAACAAAAATACACGAATCATACCTGACCTATCCCTGTTTGCACCAAAATTGGTCACAAACCCCAAGTATTGTGAAAGCACCAGTGTATGAATACAAATCAGCAATATTCAAACACAAATCACAGATCTAAGCAAACAGAATATCATAATTCAGAAATAATGAACAGAAACACGAGATTTATAGTGGTTCGGCTATCTCCAGCCTACGTCCACTTCAAAGGTTTTCTTTTATTGATGTTCTTCGCTGATTACAGCTGATTACAGCAGAATACAATGGATTATTGCTCTGTTCTTCGAGTACAACGGTAATAATCAAGTGCAAAGTAGAGTCTGGTAGAGTATGAGCGCTTCTGAATCAAGATCCCCTTTCCTGAATGACCTGGGGCTCTATTTATAGGTGTAGGAGGCTGATATTTCGCCTAAATTTAGGGAGACCACTTCTGGCATGTGAGTGGGCCCACATGCCCGCGTCCAGGAAATCTGGGCCCGTTCCGGGATCAATACAAAGCAATTTCGTATCGATCAAGAAATGATCCAATCGAGCTGAAATTTGGTGAGAACATTCTTCAACATGTACGTAAGATCCTGTGAAAATTTCATAGTATTTGGATTTGTGGTTTAGGAGATATGATCGATTCGAATTGAGGTTCATTGGAAGGCCGTCGATTTCGAATCCATGATTTCGTATCCATTCCCTTCGACTCGATCGAGACACGCGCGTGCAATGTGACGTGGCCTTATCTTCAGGGTTTGATCCGCTTTTCATGCCGTGTTGAACGTGTTATTCCTGAGATTTCTCCACGTTGATCTTTTCTTCCCTTGATTCGAGCATACTTCCAGTTCGTATTCATTCTTTGTGCCTAGTTCGTATCCATACGCATCTGTCCTTCCTTCGCATCAATTCCAGCTACGATTGATACGAAATGCATCATCAATCCTCGCCTTCCTATCGATACGAAATGTATCGATACAAAACCTGTAGCCTGAATCCATCCTGACCGAAACCATCGAATCGAATAAATCATTATGCGCCTATCTGTTCAATCCAAATCCATCGCCATCAAGCCAAAGTCCTCCGATCCTTCCTACCTGATCGATACGAATGCATTGTTCGCATCCATACTGACCGATACGAACAACACGTTCGTACCTATGCCGGATCGATACGAACAACAAGGGTTCGAAACGATGCCGATCGATATTAAATGTATCGATTCGAACTACTTTTCACATACTTTGCCCCATCCATATCTCGTGCATACGAGCTTCGATTGATCTGAAAATTAAAACGTAGCCTCTCCTATCTTTGATCATCATTCCCAATCGATTCTGTCTTGATCGAAGCTTGGCCAAATTTCGACGACATCGTTCACAACCTTGTTTTTAATCGATCTCCAATCCTGATATCCATCCTTTCTTGCCAATTTGTTGATATTCCAGCTTTGACCAAAAGGTGGGATAACATTTGCCCCCCAAAACATGCATTGTGGTAAGAAGGTGTGTTTTGTATAACTCTGAATCTGATATCCAAAGTCCATAGCCAATTCCATGTCCATCCGAACTCGATAACTGAGTTTTTAGTCCATCCTTATCCAACAACCGAATCCAGGACCTCTCCGGGTCGATATCCAAATCCATAACCTCTCTGGGCTCTTGCCAAGTGCAATCCACACCTGATGACCATGGTCCAATGTCTCTGGACGTTGCATTATTCCATGGCTTAAGTCCTAAGCCGAACTCTGGACCTCTCCGGGTCGCTGTTCAAATCCGTAACCTCTCTGGGTTCTTGTCAAGCGCAATCCACACCTGACGACCTTGGTCCAGTGTCCCTGGACGTAAGTAATGTCGTGGCTTAAGTCCTAAGCCGAATCCTGGTCGCTCCGGACCCTTGTTGAGCATAGCCCATACTCAATGACCTGAATGAGTCACTTTACCGCGTTCGGTCAAAACGACTCACCCCTTGCCAGTTATAATCCATACCCGACGACCGTTTGTCAAAACCCAAACAAAAATCCAGTCAAAATCTAATCCAAAATCCAAGTCAAACCAAAAAGATCAGAAATCCAAACCAGCATCCAAAACAGAAACCAGTCATCCAAACGAAAATCCAAAACAGAAAGCAAACAAAACCAGGAGTTCAAACCAAACTCCAAAACCAAACCAGAAAACCAAGTGTCCAATCCAAAAACAAAAGACAGATTTCGCAAACCACGGCTTCGCGGTTTATCATCATTCATAGCATGCCTAGGGGCTATCTCCGTCCCCATACATGTGTAAATGACTTGGTTGCTTGCCAATGGTTTGTTACTTATTTCACATTACCCCGGTCAATTGATAACCAATCGACCGTCATTCCTGGGCCTCACACCATCATGGCTTGAGGTGGGCGGTGGCTGCTCCTGCTCCGCCGCTGCTTTCCGAGCCCCAACATACTGCCTCAATTGTCCATTCCTCACATGCTCCTCAACTATATCCTTTAAGTGCCTACAGCTGTTGGTATCATGCCCGTCCAAATCATGGAAGAGACAATGCCTTCCTGATGCCCTCTCCCGCTCGGATGGTTCTCTCCTAGCCGGCCTCCGGTAAGGAAGGCGATTCCGGGTTTCCATGTATATCCGCTCCAATGTCTCGTTTAATCCCGTGTATGTGGAAAAATTTGGATCCTTCCAACGCTTCCTGGCTTTTCCTGAATCGTCATTCAGCTTCCTTTTTTCCTTATCTTTATCCGAGCTTCCGTTGGATGGTCCTCCACCCTCAGTCGCATTCACCTCTTTTAACTTTAAGTCCATACATGCGTCTTATTGCCGAAGGAATCTTTCATCTTCGTGAAAGAATTCCCCAAGATCCAGTGGTGGGTCTCGTATTAAAGATACCTTAAAATTCGAATCCTCTCTGACTCCCGATACCGCCGCTATCAAAACCATCGATGGATCCGGCCGATCCACTGAAGCAACTGCCGCATTGAATCGAGTTAGAAATGCTCTAAGCGACTCATCCATCCTTTGCTTTACCGATGTTAACATCATCACGTTCTTAGGTCTTTTGATATGAACCCGAAACTGTCCCAAAAACCTATCCACCAATTCCCTCCAAGTCCTGATAGATCCTTCTCCCAGCTGCCTAAACCACATTGCAGCTAGGTCTGTCAAATACAACGGGAAACATCTGGCCATCACTTCCTCCGATGCCCCCAGCACTTCCATGTGTCTAGTGTATCTCATCAAGTGATCAGTCGGGTCAGCCTTGCCATTATATACTTCCACGCTATGTAACTTGAACTTAGGTGGATTCTGAGCTATCCTGATTTCCCAAGCGAACGGACTCCTGTTCACTCCTTCCAAATCTCTATTAGTCAAGCCTACACGCATAGTCTTCCTAATGATCTCTGCTAATCCAGCGTTGTCTGCCGGGGGTTGCCCCCCATGCTCCCGAGGGAACTCCGGCACATATTCCTCATGTGGCTCATTAGTAGCAACGTTGGCCCTAGCCTGTTGAACTCCTTCCAAAGGTCCGTCTATGTTGGATCCTGCGGGCCTGCCCCCAAGCCCTTGTTGATTTACTTCCGGTTCTGTATTCTGTCCTCCATTGGACCCCATAACCCTATCTCCTTGTTCCACATTAACAGCCGCTGTGGCTGGTTCTAAGTTCTGCATCCCTGCAGCTCTTATCTGTTTGAAGAAAGTTTGCATCATATCCTGTTGACTCTTCAACAACCTCTCATGCAATGAGTTTGCCATAGCTTCCATTTCATTTCTGGTAACGTAAATCGAAGCTTGTCCTTCTCCAGCTCCGGAGGATGCCTCTTGACTTCCTCCTTGTTGACTTCTGTCAGCTCTTTGTCTTGTTTGTCGAGTCATTGTCTTTCAAATCTAAACGTTTCACGCTTTCCAAATCTGAACTTCAATCCGATGTAGCGGGTGCCAGTCCCTCTCAGTGAAAGCACCAAAGTGTTTGCGCCAAAATTGGTCACAAACCCCAAGTATTGTGAAAGCACCAGTGTATGAATACAAATCAGCAATATTCAAACACAAATCACAGATCTAAGCAAACAGAATATCATAATTCAGAAATAATGAACAGAAACATGAGATTTATAGTGGTTCGGCTATCTCCGGCCTACGTCCACTTCAAAGGTTTTCTTTTATTGATGTTCTTCGCTGATTACAGCTGATTACAGATGAATACAATGGATTATTGCTCTGTTCTTCGAGTACAACGGTAATAATCAAGTGCAAAATAGAGTCTGGTAGAGTATGAGCGCTTCCGAATCAAGATCCCCTTTCCTGAATGACCTGGGGCTCTATTTATAGGTGTAGGAGGCTGATATTTCGCCTAAATTTAGGGAGACCACTTCTGGCACGTGAGTGGGCCCACATGCCCACGTCTAGGAAATCTGGGCCCGTTTCGGGATCGATACGAAGCAATTTCGTATCGATCAAGAAATGATCCAATCGAGCTGAAATTTGGTGAGAACATTCTTCAACATGTACGTAAGCTCCTGTGAAAATTTCATAGTATTTGGATTTGTGGTTTAGGAGATATGATCGATTCGAATTAAGGTTCATTGGCAGGCCGTCGATTTCGAATCCATGATTTCGTATCCATTCCCTTCGACTCGATCGAGACACGCGCGTGCGATGTGACGTGGCCTTATCTTCAGGGCTTGATCCGCTTTCCATGCCGTGTTGAACGTGTTATTCCTGAGATTTCTCCACGTTGATCTTTTCTTCCCTTGATTCGAGCATACTTCCAGTTCGTATTCATTCTTTGTGCCTAGTTCGTATCCATACGCATCTGTCCTTCCTTCGCATCAATTCCAGCCACGATCGATACGAAATGCATCATCAATCCTCGCCTTCCTATCGATACAAAATGTATTGATACGAAACCTGTAGCATGAATCCATCCTGACCGAAACCATCAAATCGAATAAATCATTATGCGCCTATCTGTTCAATCCAAATCCATTGCCATCAAGCCAAAGTCCTCCGATCCTTCCTACCTGATCGATACGTATGCATTGTTCGCATCCATACTGACCGATACGAACAACACGTTCATACCTATGCCGGATCAATACGAACAACAAGGGTTCGAAACGATGCCGATCGATACGAAATGTATCGATTCGAACTACTTTTCACATACTTTGCCCCATCCATATCTCGTGCATACGAGCTCCGATTGATCTGAAAATTAAAATGTAGCCTCTCCTATCTTTGATCATCATTCCCAATCGATTCTGTCTTGATCGGAGCTTGGCCAAATTTCGACGACATCGATCACAACCTTGTTTTTAATCGATCTCCAATCCTGATATCCATCCTTTCTTGCCAATTTGTTGATATTCCAGCTTTGACCAAAAGGTGGGATAACAATCCCTACAACCAAAGAGTTAGCACATAATAGTATAATATGCTACTCTACAATATCATAAAGGTACAATATAGAATACAATAGTGGATATCCAAATATCCCTATCTCCAATACGTACTTCCAATGATATTCCCAAGTGATAACATACTGAAGGAAAGCAACCAAAGCAGCCATAGCATCCATCAAACAAGACTCACTATCACTCATCCTCGTGTTCTAAATATATGATAACTCATATGGCCTCCTTACTGCCAGAGACTAATTAAAATCACAGTTCTCTGCTTACTCTCGTATCATGTAGCCTAAAGCTCAATATGTGTCTTATATCCCCAAAGCTAGACACTAGACTCGAAGCTACTGGTCGAGGGTATTTTGATCCTAGCCGAGCATCCTCACTTATAATAACCCTTCTTCGAGTACATAAGATAACACTTCGAGCATCAATGATTCCTTAGCGCATACTTATCCAAGCCCTTCTTTGCTCCTTTTGGACACTGGGCCCTTCTTACTCAATCCAGTTCCTATTATTCATGAAGAACACTTCCACATTCCCCAATCCTATGGCTCCCTCCATTATCAAGCTACCATCTTTGAAACCTACTCTCAATATGAGCCAACATCTGAAGATTCTAGCTTTTCATCATGCTGTTATATCGTCATCCAACCTAATACGAATGAGCCAACACCTCCAGCATGATCTACAAAGCATCCCCTTCCTGCCTTGAAAGTTCCATACAAATATCATTCAACATGATTACTCGATACCGAGTTATAGGTATAACTCGGCGCTGAGTTATACACTTAGCCAACTAATGGCTAATTCCCCTTCCATGTCTCTAGTACTCCCCTTCCAGTGCCTTGGACCCCGACTTATCCACCATTGATAACTCGACCCCCAATCCAAAGCTCTACTTCTAAGTTATAGACATAACTCGGTATAGCATCCAATCCTTAGCCAAATACCCTGCATCTTGCTATGGAATACCTCATCTTGCCAAGCTCTATTCATTCATATCAATCACCGAGTCATAGCTTCCTTCACCATAACCCAGTACCGAGTTATAGGAATAACTCGATGCTAAGTTATGGACTTAGTCCCATTTGATTTGCGACTCATCTTGTGTCTTCCCACCATACTCCAGAGCACATCTACCAAGTTTCATCCAATTTCGACCAACTTAGCTTTTGATTTGCTCAATTCTCCGACCTATCTTTCTATGCATGCACAAAACTAGCAGACAACATCAAATCATATCATCCAAACATAGATTAACAAGCAATTTCATTCACTTAAACTTGCAATCCGTCAAAATAAGGTAAACAAAGCAGTTTCTTACATAGATCTACATATAACATGAATATATGAACATAAATCAAGGTGATTTCTAATCAATCAAAATGCATGGATTAGCATGTCATTAAAGTTCGAAAAGGTTTTTATGACCGAAAATCAATTTAAAACATGTTAAATCCTATAATTCTACCATATAAACATGTATAGTAGGCCTATCAACGGTTGCTTTCGGATGCGGATAGTGCCATATCCACATTCGCATTCGAAATCATTTTCGGATATCGGATATCCGCATCTGTAGATATGGACGGATATCGGATAATTATCCTATCCGCTAACGACCGATAAATCAAAAATTATAAAAAGAAATTTATAGTTTAACATAAATATTTTTCAAGCCCATTGATTGTAAAAGTGCTAAAAATTAACAAATATGATGATAATAAATAGTTTTGAGCAGTTAATAAGCATTCAGTGCATATAATATAAACTACTGGCTTAATAAAACAATAAACGAATATATTTTATTGCACTAAAATACACATAATTTGAACAATAATCTTAACAAAAACTGGACGAATAATTTTCAGATGCGAATGTCTTCGCATCCGCATCCATTTTTTCGAATATTGGATATTTATTCGCTTTTCGGATGCGGATGCAGACGGATTTCAGATTTTTCAAGTATCCATTGACAGCTCTAATGTACAACATAGTGAGAAGGCATAAACCACTCACTAATTACCAAATTCAACCAATTTGTATGTAGATCTCATCTGGACGGCGTAGAAAAGTAATCCAAATCAAGCAATTTGATGATCCCTAGCTTTTAATTGAGGATCCAATATCTAATTCGTGATCTAGTTTTCTTTAGAGAGCAATTTGGGTAATTTTGGATGAAATTAGGATGGATATAGGGCTAATTAGAGTTTAAACCTAATTTAGAATGAGAGGAAATGGTTCTAATTTGACTTCTACAGCCCTTATTTATAGTAATCTCTAATTAGAAAAATGGGCCAACTAATGGGCTTAACTAATTGCATACTAACTCTGACTAATAGGTTTTAAAACTTAAAACAAGCATAAATTTCTAACCGTAAGTCCGTTTTTCCTATTATGACTACTCTACGGAATGATAAACCATCATCCTGAAGCAACAAAACTGGTTTGAGACCATAAGTCGACTCCTACCAAAAGTTATAACTCGAAAAAAAAATTCAGGGTTAAAATGGTCATGGAGAAATTCGGGAAAAATCATAAGTGTGTAAAATGTCCATAAGAGTCATATCTCACAATTATAGAATCATACGACCTCACATGAATAAAATATAAATATTTTACCATCATTCAATACGTAAAATACAGTTCATTACATTCTCCCCCCCTTGGGGATTTCGAAGGGAATTTTGCCCCTGAAATACCCAAACAAGCCAAAGTATAAGCAGACGTAGTTATCTCGCATGCCTATCAATCATAAATAGCCATAACACATATCAAGTAAGCAATCATGCAACCAGTGGTATAGGTGATCGATCCTAGCATGCGAAATACTAATACAATATACAATGGTGAAAGTAGATACGATAAACATTGAGTCTTACCATTCAAAGAGCTCCAGATACCTAGTCCTCATGCTCTTCTCTGTTTCCCACGTACAATTTTCATCACTTTCGCTCCATTGTACCTTAACAAGTTTCACTGTCCTTCTCCTAAGTTGTTTCTTATCATACCCAATAACTCGAAGCAGCCTACGAGGTATACAAACTTCTAGTTCTACCTCAAAATATTCTAGCTGATCCGGTGTGATCATCATGCCTGAGTCATGCATAAACATTCGTAGATAAGGGACATGAAAAATGTTGTGCATGCCTACCATCTTCTGAGGTAAGTCGACCATATATGCTAGCTTCTCGATTCTCTCAACTACCGAAAAAGGACCTATGAATCTTAGTCCCAACTTTCCCTTTCTACCGAATCGAACTACATTCTTTAAAGGAGAAACCTTTACAAACACCATATCTTTCATGGAAAACTCTTAACTCTCTTTATCTCTTATCTATATAGCATTTCTGTTGATCTTGAGTAGCATTCATTCATTGTCAAATGAACTTAATCTTCTTCAAAGTCTCTCTAATCATATCTGGCCCAAGTATCAGTTCTCACCAGCTTTCTACCAACATGAAGGAGTGTTACATGGTTAACATATAGTGCACCATACATAGCCATACCAATACTCGACTGATAACTTTTGTTGTATGCAAACTCCACCAAATGCAAATGATCATCCCATGTCTTGCCAAAGTCTATAACGCATGCTTGCAAGAGATCTTCCAAAATATAATTTACTCTTTTGGTCTACCCATCCATCTGTAGGTGATAAGCTATACTAAGATCTAGCTCCACCTCTAACACCTCTTGTAAGCTCTTCCAAAACTAAACAATGGGTCTCGATCGCTCATAATGCTCTTCGGCACATCGTGGAATCATACAATCCCTTTTACATACAACTCTGCCGGCTTGGATGTTGTTCTACTTGACTTGATGGGTATAAACCTTGCATTCTTGGTCACCAATCTACCTTGACCCAAATGCCATCGTACCCTGCTTGAGTTCTTGGTGATCCATCAGTAAAATCCATTAATACTTGCTCCTATTTCCATTCAGGAATCTTTAATGGTTGCAACAATCCACTAGGTTTTTTCTGCTCTGCTTTTACCATTTGGAAGTTCATACACTTGGCGATAAATGCCCCAACATCCCTCTTCATCCTTCCTAGCAGTAAGTTTTCTTCATATCTCTATGCACCTTGTTACCACTGGGATAAATGGATAATCTGGAATGATGACACTCTCTTAGAACTTCGTCTCGCAATCGATCAACGTTAGGAAAAAATAATCTTCTATCCCTATGAAGCTAACACTCTCGGTCGAATTTTATTGCTTCATATCTTCAGATTCTACTCCTTCCACAATCATTGCTATGATCTCCACTAGCCTAGCATCTCGCTTCTGACTAATATAGAATCTTTCTATCAAAGTAGGTCAAATCGATAAGATTGCCAACATTTCAGGTTCTAGATCACAGTGAGGCGTGGAATCAAATCTAGCAATATACTCTATCTACTTCCATTCCAAGAACATTTATCCTAACCCAACATATATTTTACTCTATGCATCAACTATAGCATTCCCTTTTCCTTAAGTATAGGAAATACTGAAATCATAAGAGGCCAAGAACTCTAACCACCATTGCTGATGAAGGTTGAGATCCTTCTCAAATAAAAGGTAACTAAGGATTTGTGGTCCATAAACAGCACAGACTTTTCCCCCAATAAATTGTGCCTCACATCTTCAAAGCAAAAACAATTACCGTGACCTCCAAATCATCAGTTGGGTAATTCCTTTCGTGTGGCTTTAGTTATCGACTCTCATAAGCCAAAACCCTTTCCTTCTACATTAACACCACATCCAATCCAGTACCACAAGCATCATTGTATAATGTTAACTCTTCATTTCCACTTGGAATGGTCAACAATGGTGCACTCTTTAACCTCTCTTCCAGACTCACAAATGCATGCTCACATTTCGCATCCCATACAAAGGCCTGATTCTTCTTCCTCAAATTGGTCAATAGGGCTGCTACCTTCGAGAAGTCATTTATGAAGCATCTATATTATCCCGCCAATCATAGGAAGCTTCTCACATCCGTAGCATTCTTGGTCTGATTCCAATCTTGGACCGATGTAACACCCCTAATTTTAGTTTAACATTATTATTGATATTTAATTGGATAGATTGAATAGAATAATGTAAATAATTAAGGAGAATGAGAATTGGTTATTAACAAAGGTTGTGCATTAATGAATCAAGTAATGAGGTTGTTTTAAAAGCTTAACATATAAGAGAATATATGAGAGGAGCAAAATAGGTAAATCCCTTTTTTATCCCTTAAACCCTCTCCCCTTCATTCTCATTCTCATTTTTCTAACATTAAAACAATCAAAGATAAGTAGTAAAGGCTGGCACCATTACACTAGCAAAGGAGGATCACGAAATCAAAGGGGATTCAAGAGAAAGCTAAGGGAAACTAAAGCAAGCACAAATCTTAATTCGAATAATTAATTTAAAGGTGCATAATACATGAACCATCTCGATTTTTGTTCTTGAATTTGGCTATAGATATAGCTAAATCCGTTTGATGATTTTTGCCTAGTTATGGTTGTTTAATCATAGTTTGGATAGAATAATGATTTTAGAAATTTTTATGAAATTATTTGAAAGGGTATTAAGCGTAAAACCTAAGTTTTTAATCTCTAATAGCTTTGATTTTTAGGTATGTTAAGTAAAACATTAATTTGGAGATGCGTTCTTAATTTCATAATTTTCAAGTTAAAATAAATATTTTATGAATTTCCTAAGGTAGAAATTGGGTTAATTTTGGCGTTTAATTATTAAAAATAATTAAATATAGTTTTTGGCTCTAAAATCTTTATATGGCAATTTTGATTTCTAGAATTTTTTGGGATTTTTTCCAAGTGATTTCGAATTACTATGAATTTATTATGCTAGATAAGAATTTAAAAGGATAACTAATTAAGGATATTAATTAATTAGTTTGCTCAATGTTTTGGGACTTTGAAATTAATTAAGGTAGAGAAATTTTATTATCCAATAGGAATTTAACAATTTAGTGAAAAGTATTTACTTTTAATAGCAAAAATTCAGTTTTCTCAGTAATTACGATAGTGCCATGCCGCTCTTCCCCTTACAAAGACTAGAGCATCGCCTTAACTATGGGTATCGATGTCGACGAGGAGGAAAGTGCATGATAACTACATAGGAAGTTTTAAAGTGATTCCAATCTTTTCGAAGTCGACAAAGATAACTATATTTGTTGGCATCATGATATCGTGACTCCTCTATATTGAAGCCGCATCTTTTCACCAATGTTTTAACTTCATAGTCATACCTTTGGCGGCATAATAGCTGAAGTAACTTAAGTATAAAAGTTTTATAGTGACGCCAATAGCATTGTAGCCAGCGAGGCTTATTTTTATGTAAATTAAAAATGCTTTAGAGAGGCGATATTGCGCAGATTCAATAGGATCGATAACCCTATGTTTTAGATAGTTATCCAATTGTTTTATAATATCCTAAAGTTTAGTTTTGAAAGGTGGATAACCTACATCCTATGAAAGTCGAAAAAAACATTTTCGACGTGAAATTTTTACACTTAAAAGAGTCTAAGTTTTGTCTTCGACCTTGGATAGAGGTTGATATTGTTTTAACACCGCATGTGTTATATGTTATCTTATTAAAGGTGGAGATCCTTATGCCTCATTGTCAACATTGTTATTGACGTCGACATTGATCTATACTAACCTATTTAAAGACAGCAAGCCTTATGTTTTATGACTTCGACTTTTAAACCTAATTGGGGATACCAACATTTATATTGCTATGTGTTAAAAGTATACGAAGTTGACATCATTTATTGGAGGTACCAAGGTAGAATAAACTCGACATTAATCATTGGGGATACCAACGTATGTTTTAATAAATTTTACATAGGTCATTGGGGATACCAACACATGTCATTGTGAGATGTTATAACTTTAAGGGGAGATAACCTAATTTCGGGTACCAACAGACATAGGTTAAACATGTGGATAACATGAATTAAATTACTAAACGATGGGTCCATAGTTATCTTAAGAAAACTATGAGATGTGAGATGGATAGTCCATATCTTACCAGAGATGGATAGTCTCCACGGGGTTAATAAAGGGTTCATAGTTATTCTAGGAAAACTATGGAATGTGTGATGGATAGTCCAAATAATTTTAAATGAATGGAATATGTATGATGGATAGTCCACATAATTTAAATAGATAAATCACGAGTGATGGGTTGTCTATATTGTAAGGGATGGGTAATCCAAGTAATAATTACATGTGAGATGGATAGTCCACATAACTTTGACTGTGAAACCATGGGTAATGGGTAGTCAACATAGTAGGGGATGGGTAATCCAAAGAACTAATATATGTGAGATGGATAGCCTACATAAGCGTAAGACAGATAGTCAGTAAAAACTTAGATGGGTAGTCTAATAAATTGGGATGGTTAATCCAGCGTATATTGCATGTTTGCATATTAGTATATTATTATGTTATAACCATTGGGATGCAGGAGCATAGCATATGGTTGAGATGTTTTGGTTAAGATACTACTGAGGGGAAAACCCGTTCCACTCAACGCCGTGGTCTCACTAGATATTTATTTGGTTCGAGATGGTAGGTTATTATTCACACCAGACTGTTATTTGAACCGAAGATTTTGTTTTTCCTCTTAAACTCTCGGGTATTCATTTGAGTAGGTCGGGAGTAAGGGTTTTTAAGTTCCAATTAGATGAATAAGATTCCTGAGACGTGTAGAAGGCAGTCTAGCTATTAGGAATTTTATGTATTTCCATTGTGTTTGTCCCTTTGAATGGATGTAATGACAGAAGATTCAAACTGTGAAGTAGTAGTAGCAGACTCTGATCAACTAAGGGGGCATCTTCATATGTCACTCTTGGAGTATTTTGTAATAGTTATATTTTCTTTGAATGTGGAATCGTGAACGGGATTATGTAATCAATATGAAACCATATTTTGAAATGGAAAGTAAAAGTTATTTTTTAATTATGTTCGAAATTTATTCATATTCATGTGCTTCTAGTTATTGATAGGATTAACATAGTCGCATTTTGTCGTGGGGAACTAATATCTATGGATGATTGCAACATCTGTTGGGCCTTTGAATGGAGGATCTCACAAGTTGGTATCAGAGCATAGGTTTATGTAAAACTTATAAGATTAAAAGAGTTTTGAAAACATAATCCTAATAACTAGAGAATAAGATTGGGGTATGTGATAACGCTATAGTAACGTACTTGTATTTTCTATAGATAAATATATATTCTCCCCTCTCTCTTAAACTGTTTTTCTGTATCTTACCAAGGCTCGTATGTAGATTTACATGAAAGAAAGATATGGGAGCAGGAAATGGAAGAGTGAATATATATAGCGGAAGCATCATAACCAATGGAAATGCTCAGCCCAACACTAGGAGGAACCAAGGTCGACAGGCAAATGCTAATCAAAATGCAAATCCGAATGTAGGTGCTGCAACCTCGCCAGTAGATATGGGGACTATGTATCAGTTCTTCGTTAATCCGATGCATGCTGGAGCAGTTGCAGGATTAGCTGGAGGAAGTGCTGCTAATGCGAGAGGAGTCAATCCCATAGCGCCTGTTGGTAATAACTATGCTAAGCCAAGTCATGGTTACACCAGTCTAGGTGGGAAGCCTTTTCTAGGCACTGAGGATGTAATAGAAGTGGAGAACTTGCTGTTACATTATGAAAGGATTTTGTTGATATAGGTCTGAATAATGAGTAGAAAAGGAGGTTGGCTTCGAGACAATTGCAAGGAGCTTGTAACGACCCGGGAATTTTAACCGTTATATAACGTAAGAAATAAAAAATTTCTTGAAATTTAAATGATAAAATTTTGGAATAAAATTTTTGATATTTGGAATGTGTCTATATAATTATAGTAATTGGTAAATTTTATTGGAAAATATTATAGTAAAATTTGTTTGTGAAATTTTAATTATAAATTTAATCAGTTAAATTGGTGAAATTTAGATATTTTCGAAAACTGAATATTTTTATATAATAAAAATGTAAATCATTTTCTGAGAAAGGCGTCGTAATTCGTTTTGGCAAATTTGGACTTCTATAGCCCCGTTTATCTTATTTTCTGTGTTTCAGCAGTAATTTCGGTAACGGAAATTCGAGTTTTTAAAATTTGATCGGATCGCAGATATCTGTGTGCTATTCTATCCACCTCATCGTGGTGATCTCCGCGGTATATTTATTTCTGTCTTTTGAGATCCAGTACGCGACGGAAACGAAAAGAACAGGGTCGTACCGATACCGAAAAGTGGGACATTTGATTTTTCCCTTGCTTTCAAGATGTGAACTGCCCAGCCAAGCAATTAATGAATTGCTTTAATAACTTTTCAACTCAATCAAAAAAAACTTGACCGCTGATTTTACTTTTATTTTTTTTCTGTTATATATTCACTTTGCCTTTTTCACTCTGCTCATATTTTTCATTCATGAAACAGGTGCGGTAGTTTATTACTTCTTCCTGTAAGCTCTCTGCTTCTCTCCTCTTATTCTTTTCTCTCCCTTTATTTTTCTGTTCTCTGTTCTACTTTTGCCTGTTTTTTTGCCGTGCCCTCCTCTTGGCCAAGCAAGTCCAAACTTCCCTCTAGCGCCCGAGCCACTGGCTTCACTTCCCTCTTCACTTCGCCTAAGCCCTATAACCGAGACATCAATATCACTTTGCAAATGCTTTGTATGTTCTCTATTGAAAATTTATATTTAAAATGTTGTTGCATGCATATAGGCTCTGTTAGCCTCTGTTAGTCTCATATAGGAATCTCATATAAGCTATGCATATAGGCTCTGTTAGTTTATCTAAGATACGGCCGAAAAAAAAAATTATATGTGTTGTGACCTGTGCATTCTTACGTTGACAGCAATCCTCTAATCCAAGCTTTTATATGTATTGTGTGGGTTGCGTGTGTATGCTTTGTGGGCTGCAACAATAACGTTGCACATATAAAAAAAAGGAAAAAAAAGGAAAAGAGAGAATAGCTGTAGACTAAAAGAAAAATATTTTGCTTTAAATTTTAAAACAATACATTGAAATTATATAATACGCTTACGCTATTGTCAAAGAGAAAATTTATTGTTTAATATACATAAACAATAATACATCTTTTATACTGTTAATAGGTACATGCCTAGGAAAAAAAAGGAAGAAAAATACAAAGCAAAATATACAACACAAAACACGTGATATGTATGCTAATGTACATGTCATATTATTATATACAAGTCACATATAGGCTGTAGGTTGCTTGGCTTTTGAATTTTCTCTCGGGTTGCTAACGCATGTTTGTATGAGTATACACGTGATAGTATATACATGATATATATGCTGTATACATATATAAACGGCAAAGCACATAATTTTGGCAAGGCATATATATAATCATATCTTATATATATTGCGGCTGTTGTTTTGTGTTTTAAAATTTTGGAACAATGCACGTTATATATATATATATAATACATATATAGAAATGAACGACAGGAAGTTTCAGATATCGCTATTGCGCCTATCGACGGAGATTGTGTGTTGTACATATACAACAATTGTTCTTTCCAATATCCATAAAACAAATGTATATATGTCCCACCTATATACATACTTTGTTACCACCGTATTTATCATGCTAAATCTACTCTCTTTGTGTCGCAGTTAACTAATTCGTCGTGCCAGTGTCCGTTCCATTGTCCTTCTGTAGTCGTTTCCATCGTTATCTAGCCTCAAAAGGTGAGCAATCACTCACGATTAATTTTCTTATGCTTATTAAATAGATTTCGTAGGAAATAACAATTTAAATGTACTGTTAAAATTTAATTGATAGTCATTAACTGTTAATATGATAAGTTGTTAATAAAATTGATCACTTATATAAACTGACACCGTTATCTGTTCATTGATTTTTTTTACATAACCGTTATTATTATTGATAACATTTGTCTGAAATTGTTATTTATTGTTCTCACTCTTCAAGTTCCTTTAGTTTTAAAAATCACTATGGGTTGAAATGATACATACCCGAACGGACTTTAGAATAGGAGAACTTCGTTATGGGTTGAAATGATAAGCCCGACGATTTTCAATTATTATTGAAATTTTGGGATTGCGGGTTTAAAAGTATAAACCCGTAAATATAAAACTATTTCGGATTGAAGTAACAATCTCCGTATCACTGACCATAGGATAGAAAATTTTATACGGACACCGTTGGTTTTTTTTTTGGAAATGATTTCCTAATATGTGAAAGGAAATATATGGGTTTGATTTTGGAAATGAAATAGGTATTCTATTTTATTATTGGAAAAAAACCTTAAATGTTGATTTTGAAAAATATTATGAGTTTAATTTAAAAGTAATTTGAAAATTTTACTTATAATTATTTTCTAAAATTTATAGAATAAGATTATTAAATAGATAAATAAGATTAAATTTATTTTAATTTTATAAAATTAATTTTCTTTAGTATATATATTAATTTAAAGAGGGTCATTTAATTTATTTAATATAATATATAATTTAAATTGGTTGTTAATTTAATTTAAATAGAGATTCATTCAGAACTTAATGATTTGGAAATGATTTATAACTTATCGAAAAGGGTGATAAAAGAAATACTTTAAGGTTAAATAGTATAACTTGAATATTCGTTTTGATTTAAATTTATTCGAGATTTTATTTAATATTTATGAAGTGATTTTTATAAATGACCACGGTGTAAAATAAGCATTTGGTTGTTAAAGAGACTGGGATCAGATATTGTCACACTCTCTGCCAATACCGAAAACCACTTTAACAACTGTGTATGTGGTGAAGATTCCAGAACGAAGTAGGATGGTTTGGCGAATGATTCTGTATGGTATTTACGTAGCCCTGACTCCCATGAGTCAGCTTGATATGGCAAAAACAGGAGCTATACCGGGCCAAGTGGGGTCATTCCTCCTATCGGGTACATTTCTTAGAAACCTTATCTATTGCTTTTGTGATTCGATTTGGTGTGCACAGCTTTGATTTGGAGTGTGTCACGAGGTGGGCGGTAGTAGCTGTTATGCGTTACCACCAGTCCGGGAGTGGAATTGGTATATCTACCCTGGCATTGCCTCGAGTGCCGTGTCACATGCCCTATCGCGCCTTTTACGAGTTTGTTTTGTGTCGTACCCATGGAATGCTCCCTGATAGCCCACCCGTGGGTGGAGTTTACAGTATCTGTATAGACTACGGCATTATATAAAATGTGTTAAGGGGGATATGGGTAACGCCTTAACGCTATTTTAATATTTTACTTTACTGTAGACATTATGTATATGTAGCGTATCGTACTATGTATGTAGATAGTTTATCGGATCCTTAAAGGATGAAATCCCAACATCCCTTTAAGTTATATTGCATTTACTTGACATTTCACTTGAACTTGATTTAGCTGCATTAGAATGTTAATCCTGATTCGAGTGTTTTGTTTTACTTTACGCTCGAGTCAGCTTGAGTGTCACAGTTTGAGATTCATCCTTTGGAGCTGGAGTTCGTTGGAAGATCTAGCTAGTCTATTTCTACTTTCAGTTTATTTCTGCTACGTTAAGTTGTATGTTCAGACTTGTCATCGACTTTGTACTAGAGACTTCTGTGTACTGGGATTTCTGATGTATTCTGTTATGAACTACTATTTGTTCTATTCCGCTGCTTTGCTGTAAACTCTGTGTCTGTGATTCTGTGATTGATTTATTTACTGTTTATGCTAAGTTATGCCAAATAAATATATTAACAATCTGTTATTTGGAGCAATTCAAGTCTGACATTGTCGATTTGAATGGTTCGAAATGGCGGGTCATTACAGTTGGTATGAGAACTCTGGTTTTGGCAAACTTAGCATATGGAGTGAAAACTCATTAGAGATAGAGTAGTGATACCATAGAATGAGTTGAATTAATTTCAAAATCATATTCTTTCGTACTTGAAATTCTATGTTGAAACTCTCTTTAATTAGGATTTCTTTTGAAATTTTAAACTGTGTACTTGTTTGAAATCAAAATTCTTGTTTTCCAGCTGAGTAACCATAGGAATGTCCGGGGAAGGGGTCGTGGAAATGCTCCTACACCGCCAGTTGTCCCTGTCCCACCTGTTGTTGCTCCGGTTGTCACACCGATTCAGCCTATTAGATTCACTCAGCTTTGCAAGGAGTACACTCAGTTGGGAGGCACTAAGTTCACCGGAGCCGAGAGCATTATTGAGGCCCAGCAACGGCTGAAAAGTCTTGAGAGGATTTTTACTGGACTGGAAATCACCGATGCTCAGATGCATCATCTTGCTACTTGGCAGTTGCAGGAGTCTGCCCAAGACTGGCGGGAATCCATTATTGCTCAGACTGTTGAGGCTAACATCACTTAGCAGTAGTTCAGGTGAGATCCTTAGTTGTCTTTCCTAGTTTTCTGTCAAAATCTATTCCTTTGAAATTTTATCTCCTTTATCTCTGTCTTATTTTGGATCCCTTCTTCTCAGGGATGCTTTTGTAGCCAAGTGGATGCCCGAAGCGGGGAAATCCCAGTTATATAGGGCATTCATGGATCTCGAGCTGGGAGACATGACTTTCGCTGAGTATGAGAGGAAGTTCAATGAGCTTTCTAAGTTTGGTCATAGTTTGATTGACACTCAGCTCAAGAAAAATGAGAAGTTCATTCATGGTGCTCGTCCAGAGTACTATGACCGCTTGATTAGTCATGTTCACGGCACTTTCACTTCTCTGATGGATATGGCCACTAGATTTGAGAACCCTACTTCTAAGAGTAAGCAGGTCGTTTCAGCATCTCAGGGTACTTCCAGTGGTCCAAAGAAGCGGAAACCCAACTTTCAGCAGCAGAAGAAAAATTGGCAAAATGCTCATGGTATTGGATCTATTCCTCAAAAGCGATCTCTTGACCTGTCTACTATCACTTGTTTCGAGTGCGATCAGAAGGGTCACTATGCCAACAGCGGTCCATCTCCCGTCAGTACCGCTATCCCTCCACCTCAGAATACCATAACCTCTGCCATGTCTGTTTGCAACCTGGCCATTTCAAGAATGATTGTCCCTTGTATCAAAGGGGCAAGACATCTGGAGTCTTCGCCATGACATCTTCCACCCCTCCTCCTCCACCTGCCAGTGATAACCAAGGTACTCTTCAGAGTTCTTTTACTTTGCATGATTCTCCTGTTAGAGTTTTATTTGACACTGGTGCATCCCATAGTTTCATATCCATTGATCTCTGTAATAAATTCGAGCATATTTTGCAACCTGAGTTGGCGACTTCATCATTGCGTGTGACTAATCCCATTGGCGGTCCCACCAATCTTAGTATGATCTGTAAAGGAGTGAAATTCCTTTACGATTTGCACCGATTCACCGGAGATTTCAATGTTTTGGGTTTCGATGCATTTGACATTTTACTGGGAGGTGATTGGTTAAAGCGCTATGACGCTGTCATTTCTTGTAAAGCCCGGACCATTTCCCTAGTAGACGACTTGGGAAATACCCTTGTGGTTATATGTCGAATGCCTCAGGATGTTGCAGGCAGTTTTAGCTTTTCCCTTGATGCTCAGCCTAGTAACCTTGATTCCACCCCTGTCGTCCAACTCTTTTCGGATGTATTTGGTGAAGTCACTTCTCTTCCTCCTAGGCGGGAAATCGAATTCCGCATTGATCTTATTCCCGGTGCTCGACATGTTATTCTCCCTCCCAGATGGATGGCACCCAAAGAGAAGGTTGAGTTGAAGAAGCAGATTGAGGATTTGTCCTCTAAGGGTCTGATTAGGCAGAGTTTTTCTGAATGGGGAGCTACTGTGGTCTTTGTCACAAAGTTCGATGGTTCCTTAAGGATGTGCGTTGATTATCGAGAGCTGAACAAGCTTACTCTCAAGAACAGATATCCGATGCCTCACATCAATGATATGTTTGATCAGCTCTACAGAGCTAAAGTATTCTCCCAACTTGATCTTGCCACCGGTTTCCACCAGCTTCGTGTTGCTAAGGAAAGCATTCCCAAGACTGCTTTTCGAACCAAAAATGGCTTCTATGAATGGTTAGTCATGCCTTTTGGATTAACCAATGCTCCTGCCTACTTTGTCGACCTTATGAATCGCGTTTTCCGCGATGTCCCAACAAGTTTGTTCTGGTTTTCATGGATGATATTCTTGTCTTTTCTAAGTCAGAGAAGGAGCATAAATCTCATTTGGGATATGTACTGGAAACTCTTAGGAGTCACCAGTTGAAAGCCAAGTTTTCTAAATGCCATTTTTGGAAAGATGAAGTCCGATTTCTTGGACATATCGTTTCAGAGAATGGAGTCTTGGTTGACCCAGTTAAGGTCGCCGCGATTAATGTAAGTCTATCCACCTTTTTCTCTTGAATTCATTTAGCTTATCTGTCTTTGGACTTATCCCCTTATCCATTTTCAGGATTGGGAGACACCTAAGACTCTGACTGATATTCGTAGCTTTCTGGGCCTTGCCAGCTATTATCAGAGATTTATAGAGAACTTTGCCTGTATAGCTGCACCTCTCACCGCTTTGACTCGTAAAAATGCCAAATTTAATTGGAACGAGAAGTGTGAAACCGCATTAAATGAGTTGAAGCAAAAGATTACCTCCGCTCCTGATCTCACCATGACAAATGGGGATAAGGGATTGTCGGTTTATACCGATGCAAGCAAAAAAGGATTGGGTGCCATGTTGATGCAGGATGGGAAGATCATAGCTTATGCTAGTCGTCAGTTGAAGCCCCACGAAGCTAACTATGCCACCCATGATTTAGAGTTGCTTGCTGTTGTGTTTGCTCTGAAGTTGTGGAGGCACCACCTTTTGGGAACCAAGTTCGAGCTTTTCACCGATCACCAGTCCCTCAAGCATATCTTCAACTAGAAGGATTTAAACCAGAGGCAATTCCGATGGCTTGAGTTCTTAGCATCTTATGACCTCGACATCAACTATACCCCTGGGAAAGCCAATGTTGTACCCGACGCTTTGAGTCGGAAGAAAGCCTTGATGTATTAGATTATTGTCACTCCATCTCTTATGGATCGAATTGCAGCTAAGCTGGATAAGGATGCAATGCTTAAGCTTATTAAGGAGAATATTAGGAATAGGGAAGGTGATAAACAGAATGAGTTAGGAGCACAAATTGATCAGAATGGAGTTTTGAGGATTAATGGCCGCATTTGTGTTCCAAATGTTGATGGTTTGAGGTAAGAAGTTCTTAGAGAGAATCACCAGTCCAGGCTCTCCATCCATCCAGGTATTGCAAAGATGTTTCAGGATATGAAGAAGTTGTATTGGTGGAATGGTATGTAGCGAGATATTTCTATCTTTGTCAGTAGATGTGCCACTTGTCAACAGGTTAAGGCTGATCACCAGAAGACCGCTGGATTGCTGCAACCCGTTGAGATTCCCATTTGGAAGTGGGATCAAGTTTCTGTGGATTTTATCGATGGTCTACCGAGGACCAGAAGGGGTAACGAGAGTATTTGGGTAGTTGTCGATCGATTGACCAAGTCCGCTCATTTCATTCCTGTCAAGTCGAATTGAACTGCTTCGAGCTTAGCTGAGATCTATATGAGGGAGATTGTCCGTCTCCATGGTGTTCCTTCTAGCATTATTTGTGATCGTGACCCCATCTTTACCAACAAGTTTTGGAAAGCTTTTCAGGAATCTTTGGGTACTCGTTTGAACCTTAGTACGGCTTATCATCCTCAGACTGATGGTCAGACGGAAAGGGTGAATCAGATTTTAGAAGATCTTCTTCATGCCTGTGTTCTTGACTATAGAGGATCTTGGGAAGATCATCTCCATCTCGTTGAATTTACCTATAATAACAGTTATCAGGTATAACTCTATCTTGTAATTTGAACCATCTTAAGCTTAATCCATCAATTAATCCCAATCTTTTGAAATCAGGCAAGTATCGAGATGTCTCCATTTGCCGCTCTGTACGGACGATCCTGCAAATCTCCATCTTGCTGGATTAAGTCTGGTGATCGCTTGGTTCTTGGACCCGATATGATTCTGGAAGAATTTGAGAAGGCTGAGGAGATTAGGAGGAAGATGAGGATCGCTCAAGATAGGCAGAAGAAGTATGCAGATAGGCGTAGGAGGGATTTGGAATTTTCAATGGGCGATCAGGTCTTTCTAAAGATCTCGCCGCTGAAGAATGTGGTTCGTTTTGGCCGAAGAGGGAAGCTTGCTCCCAAGTTCATTGGTCCTTTCCGCATTTTGGAAAGAGTTGGTCCTTTGGCATATCGAGTTGATTTGCCGAAGAAACTAGCGGGTGTGCACAACGTGTTCCACGTATCTCACCTTCGTAGATATCTCCATGATCCATCTTTGATTGTTCAGCCAGCTTTATTAGAGAATTTTGACGTTGAGCCAAATCTCACCATCGAGAGGAAGCCACTTCATATTGTCGATAGAGGTACGAAGCAACTTAGAAGGAAATCTGTCAGTTTAGTAAAAGTACAATGGAGTACGGATGATCTGGATTGCACCTGGGAAACCAAGGAATCCATACGTGCTTCAAATCCTGAATTGTTTGACTCAGGTACTATTCGTTGTTTTCTTTTGTCTTTTCGGGTATTTTTATTTTCCTATTCCGTTCCTTTTCGGGGACGAAAAGTTTTGAGTGGGGGAGAGTGTAACGACCCAGGGATTTTAACCGATTTATAACGTAAGAAATTAAAATTAAAATGATAAAATTTTAGAGTAAAAATTTTGATATTTGGAATGCGTCTATATAATTATAGTAATTGGTAAATTTTATTGGAAAATATTATAGTAAAATTTATTTGTGAAATTTAAATTATAAATTTAATCAGTTAAATTGGTGAAATTTAGATATTTTCGAAAACCGAATATTTTTATATAATAAAAATGTAAATCATTTTCTGAGAAAGATGTCGTAATTCGTTTTGGAAAATTTTGACTTCTATAGCCCCGTTTATCTTATTTTTTGTGTTTCAGCAGCATTTTCGGTAACGGAAATTCAAGTTTTTAAAATTTGATCGGATTGCAGATATCTGTGTGTCATTCTATCCACCTCGTTGTGCTTATCTCCACGGTATATTTGTTTCTGTCTCTTGAGATCCGGTACACGACGAAAACGAAAAGAACAGGGTCGTACCGATACCGAAAAGTGTGACATTTGATTTTTCCCTAACTTTCAAGATGTAAACTGCGCAGCTAAGCAATTAATGAATTGCTTTAAGAACTTTTCAACTCAATCAAAAAGAAACTTGACCGCTGATATTACTTTTAGTTTTTTTTTAATTTTTTGTCTGTTATATATTCACTTTGCTTTTTTCACTCTGCTCACATTTTTGATTCACGAAACAGGTGCGGTAGTTTATTACTTCTTCATGTAAGCTCTCTGCTTCTCTCCTCTTATTCTTTTCTCTCCCTTTATTTTTCTGTTCTCTGTTCTACTTCTACCTATTTCTATTTGCCGTGCCCTCCTCTTGGCCAAGCAAGTCCAAACTTCCCTCTAGCGCCCGAGCCACTGGCTTCACTTCCCTCTTCACTTCGCCTAAGCCCTATAACCGAGACATCAATATCACTTTGCAAATGCTTTGTATGTTCTCTATTGAAAATTTATATTTAAAATGTTGTTGCATGCATATAGGCTCTATTAGCCTCTGTTAGTCTCATATAGGAATCTCATATAAGCTATGCATATAGGCTCTGTTAGTTTATCTAAGATACGACCGAAAAAAAATTATATGTGTTGTGACCTGTGCATTCTTACGTTGACAGCAATCCTCTAATCCAAGCTTTTATATGTATTGTGTGGGTTGCGTGTGTATGCTTTGTGGGCTGCAGCAATAACATTGCACATATAAAAAAAAGGAAAAGAAAGAATAGCTGTAGACTAAAAGAAAAATATTTTGCTTTAAATTCTGAAACAATACATTGAAATTATATAATACGCTTACGCTATTGTCAAAGAGAAAATTTATTGTTTAATATACATAAACGGTAATACATCTTTTATACTGTTAATAGGTACATGCCTGGGAAAAAAAGGAAGAAAAATACAAAGCAAAATATACAACACAAAACACGTGATATGTATGCTAATGTACATGTCATATTATTATATACAAGTCACATATAGGCTGTAGGTTGCTTGGCTTTTGAATTTTCTCTCGGGTTGCTAACGCATGTTTGTATGAGTATACACGTGATAGTATATACGTGATATATATGTTGTATACATATATAAACGGCAAAGCACATAATTTCGGCAAGGCATATATATAGTCATATCTTATATATATTGCGGCTGTTGTTTTGTGTTTTAAAATTTTGGAACAATGCACGTTATATATATATAATACATATATAGAAATGAACGATAGGAAGTTTCAGATATCACTGTTGCGCCTATCGACAGTGATTGTGTGTTGTACATATACAACAATTTTTCTTTCCAATATCCATAAAACAAATGTATATATGTCCCATATATATATATACTTTGTTTCCACCGTATTTATCGTGCTAAATCTACTCTCTTTGTGTCGCAGTTTACTAATTCGTCGTGCCAGTGTCTGTTCCATTGTCTTTCTGTAGTTGTTTCCATCGTTATCTAGCCTCGAAAGGTGAGCAATCACTCACGGTTAATTTTCTTATGCTTATTAAATAGATTTCGTAGGAAATGACAATTTAAATGTACTGTTAAAATTTAATTGATAGTCATTAACTGTTAATATGATAAGTTGTTAATAAAATTGATCACTTATATAAACTGACACCGTTATCTGTTCATTGATTTTTTTTACATAACTGTTATTATTATCGATCACATTTGTCAGAAATTGTTATTTATTGTTCTCACTCTGCAAGTTCCTTTAGTTTTAAAAATCACTATGGGTTGAAATGATACATACCCGAATGGACTTTAGAATAGGAGAACTTCGTTATGGGTTGAAATGATAAACCCGATGATTTTCAGTTATTATTGAAATTTTGGGATTGCGGGTTTAAAAGTATAAACCCGTAAATATAAAACTATTGCGGATTGAAGTAACAATCTCCGTATCACTGACCATAGGATAGAATATAAGGACACCGTTGGTCTATTTTTTTGGAAATGATTTCCTAATATGTAAAAGGAAATATATGGGTTTGATTTTGGAAATGAAATAGGTATTCTATTTTATTATTGGAAAAAAACCTTAAATGTTGATTTTGAAAAATATTATGAGTTTAATTTAAAAGTAATTTGAAAATTTTACTTATAATTATTTTCTAAAATTTATAGAATAAGATTATTAAATAGATAAATAAGATTAAATTTATTTTAATTTTATAAAATTAATTTTCTTTAGTATATATATTAATTTAAAGAGGGTCATTTAATTTATTTAATATAATATATAATTTAAATTGGTTGTTAATTTAATTTAAATAGAGATTCATTCAGAACTTAATGATTTGGAAATGATTTATAACTTATCGAAAAGGGTGATAAAAGAAATACTTTAAGGTTAAATAGTATAACTTGAACATTCGTTTTGATTTAAATTTATTCGAGATTTTAATTAATATTTATGAAGTGATTTTTATAAATGACCACGGTGTGAAATAAGCGTTTGGTTGTTAAAGAGACCGGGATCAGATACTGTCATACTCTCTGCCAATACCGAAAACCACTTTAACAACTGTGTACGTGGTGAAGATTCCAGAACGAAGTAGGATGGTTTGGCCAATGATTCTGTATGGTATTTACGTAGCCCTGACTCGCGTGAGTTAGCTTGATATGGCTAAAACAGGAGCTATACCGGGCCAAGTGGGGTCATTCCCCCTATCGGGCACATTTCTTCAAAACCTTATATATTACTTTTGTGATTCGATTTGGTGTGCACACCTTTGATTTGGAGTGTGTCACGAGGTGGGCGGTAGTAGCTGCTATGCGTTACCACCAGTCCGGGAGTGGAATTGGTATATCTACCCTGGCATTGCCTCGAGTGCCGTGTCACATGCCCTATCGTGCCTTTTACGAGTTTGTTTTGTGTCGTACCTATGGAATGCTCCCTGATAGCCCACCCGTGGGTGGAGTTTACAGTATCTTATAGACTACGGCATTATATAAAATGTGTTAAGGAGGATATGGGTAACGCCTTAACGCTATTTTAATATTTTACTTTACTGTAGACATTATATATATGTAGCGTATCATACTATATATGTAGATAGTTTATCGGATCCTTAAAGGATGAAATCCCAACATCCCATTAAGTTATATTGCATTTACTTGACATTTCACTTGAACTTGATTTATCTGCATAAGAATGTTAATCCTGATTCGGGTGTTTTGTTTTACTTTACGCTCGAGTCAGCTTGAGTGTCATAATTTTAGATTCATCCTTTGGAGCTGGAGTTCGTTGGAAGATCTAGCTTGTCTATTTCTACTTTCAGTTTATTTCTGCTATGTTCGGTTGTATGTTCAGACTTGTCATCGGCTTTGTACTAGAGACTTCTGTGTATTGGATTTCTGATGTATTCTGTTATGAACTACTATTTATTCTATTCCGCTGCTTTGCTGTAAACTCTGTGTCTGTGATTCTGTGATTGATTTATTTACCGTTTATGCTAAGTTATGCCAAATAAATATATTAACAATCTGTTATTTGGAGCAATTCAAGTCTGACATTGTCGATTTGAATGGTTAGAAATGGCAGGTCGTTACAAAGCTACTTTATTCTGGTGGAATGGGGGTGACTGTAGGGGTACCAGAGGTGGAATTGACTTAGGTAGAATTTCGAAGGAGATTTGAGGAAAGGTTTTTGTCTGAAGTAACTAAGTCAGCCTTGCTAGAGAAGTTTATGGAGTTGGAGCAGAGGGAAATGTCAGTGCTGGAGCACTCTGCTAAGTTTGATGAGCTGTCCAAAATGGATATCCCACTATTGATATTGTTATCAAGGGGATTGAGATGTTTATCTGGCGGTTGAGACCGGATATTGCTAGAGCAACCATGCCACATCTTTGGGATCCATCGAATATAGTAGTGGAAAAGGAAAACAAGAATGATGAGACGCTTTCTACATTCGAAAAAGAGAAGCTAGTTGAAACCCAGTATTCTCAGAATAAGAAGCGGAAGTTCTTTAAGAGAAAAGGAGCTCAAAAGGGTGGAGCTACTAAGAAAGGGAAGGCATATATAATTTGTTGTAGGTGTGATAAGAAAGGGCACTATGCAAATAAGTGTTGATCAGGTGATGGCAAGATGGCTGTAAGCAAGCAGAATGTGAAGTGCTTTTACTGCGACCAGATGGGGCATTATAAGAATAAATGTCCAGAAGCGACCAAGGCTAATAAAGGAAAGGTGTTTGCTTTGGAAATTCTGCATCAAGACCAACATCATCTGAGAAGTGAAAGTCTACGATGGAAGGTATGCTTTTGATTCATATTATACCAAATAGGGTACTGTTTGATACTTGTGCATCGCATTTATTTAGATCTCAGTGTTTAGCAGATGAGTTATGTTTAGAACCATCATAACTTGTTACTTCCTTATGGATAGTTAATCTGATAAGAGGGTACACAACTATTGGGATGAGGTTTAACTAGAATTTTAGTGGCTAGGTTATACTTTTTCCTGCAGTTTGTATGCGTTTGATTTTGCGAGTTTTGAGTATGGATTGGTTGAGAAAATATGATGCTAGGATATTTTGCCAGGATAGGAAAATATCAATTAGACACCGTGATAGCAGTGACCAAATTATATGCTCAGTAGATAACTCGATTGTGGATATGTGTACTTTGTTGGGAGCAATGGAAGTAGAAGATGAAGTGAATCAGGTTTTAGTTGCAAGGGAATTTGTAGATGTTTCTGAGACTATTATAGGATTACCACTAAAACGAGCTGTTGAGTTTCAAATAGATCTTGTACCTAGAGATGGACCTGTAAGTATCTCACCTAGCAGGATGACAACTACCGAGATGGAGTTAAAGGTGTAGTTACTCGACTTAGAAGGAAAGAGTTTTATTAGACCAAGCAGTTTGCCTTAGGGAATGGTCATGGTATTCATGAAGTAACCAGATGGGTCATTAAGATTGTGCATCGATTATCGTAAGTTGAATGCAAAGACGATAAAGAATAGATACCCTTTGTCAAGAATTGATGATTTATTTGATCAGTTGAGTGGATCCAAGGTATTTTCCTGTTTGGATTTAGCAATAGGGTTCCATCAATTGAGTGTGGCGGAGGGCAGTATTCTTTTAACGGTGTTTTGAATGAGATATGGTTCTTACGAATGGTTAGTGATGCCATTCATGTTAGCTAATGTGCCTACTTTCTTTGTGGACTTGATGAATAGGATTTTCCAAGAGCACTTGGATAGGTTCGAGTTGGTATTCATTGATGATATTCTGATATATTCTAAGGTTAAAAGAGATCATGAGATTCATCTTAGAATAGTGTTTGAGACATTGAGGCAACGTCAACTAAAAGCGAAGTTTTCAAAGTGTCATTTTTGAAAAAGAGAGGTGAAGTTTCCTTGTTATATAGTTTTAGAAAAATGGTTATCAATTGATCCATATAAGGTCGAAGCTGTTAACAATTGGAAAAGACCCGAGATGGTGACCGAGATAAGGAGTTCTCTTGGACTAGCTAACTATTACTGGTTATCAAGGATTTCTCGCGGATAGCAGCACCCCTGACTCAACTAACTAGGAAGGGTGTAAAGTTTATTTGGTTTAATAAATGTGAAGAAGCATCCCTTGGGTTAAAGCATTTGTTGACCAATGCATCCGTGTTAGTTGTTTCAGATGGAAATCAGAATTTGGGGGTGTATACGGATGCGTGTGGAATAGGATTAGGAGCTGTATTGATGTAGAGTGGTAAAGTGATTTTCTATGCTTCTCGACAGCTCAGACCACATGAAGTTGAATATCCGACTCATGATTTGGAGTTGGCAGCGGTAATTTTTGCATTAAAAGTGTGGAGATGCTACCTCTTAAGAGAATGATTCGAGTTGTATATGGATCATAAGTCTTTGAGTTATTTATTCTCACAGAAAGAGTTGAATATGAGACAGTAGAGATGGCTAGAGTTTTTAGCCACTTATGATTTTGGTATTGAGTATACACCAGGGAAGGAAATCAAGTTGTGGATTCACTTAGTAGAAAACATCGGAGTATGGTGTACGTTGGCTGAATGGATAGATTTATAGGCATTGACTACGTGTAATGTGTAGTTAAGATTGACTGCTAGTTCTAGTCAAAGTAATTCCATATTGTCTTGCTTGGAAGTTTGATTAGTATTAATCAAAAGGATTGCTTCTAAGCAAAAAGACGATCCATTACTAGCTGAAGGGATTTAAAGATTGGAAGGTGGAACCGAGATGGATGATTTAAAAGATTTTAGCTTGACCAAAGAGGATGGTTAAGGAAGAAGGGACAATTATGTGTTCCAGCTGTTGGTGTCCTAAAAAAGAAGTTCTTAGGGAGTATTATCGATCGAAGTTTACTATACACCCTAGGGGAACTAAGATGTACCCGGATATGAAGAGAAGTTTCTTCTGGGAAGGTATGAAGAGGGATATAGGCTTATGAGTGAAGCAATATGCAAATTGCCAACAAGTGAAATCCGAACATCAGAAGCCAAGCGGATTTCTTTAGCCTTTAGATATACCAGTTTGGAAATGGAATTCGATACTCATGGATTTTATTGACGGGTTTCCAAGGTCAAATAGGTGAAATTAAAGTATATGTGTCATAATGGGTAGATTGACCAAGAGTGCACACTTTATTCCTGTTAGGTAAAGCAGGATGGCACCTGTATGGCTAAGTTGTTTATGAAGAACATTGTTAGACTGCATGGGATTCCTAGTAGTACAGTTAGTGACAGATATGCTTTGTTCATTAGTGAATTTTTATAGAGTCTATGGGAGGTACTAGGTACCAAGCTTAAGATGAGTACCGCTTATCATGCACAGATGGATGGGAAGATAGAGAGAGTCAATAAGGCACTTGAAGATTTATTGAGAGCTTGTGTACTAGACTTTGGTGGGTCTAGGGAAGACTCTTTGCACTTGGTTGAGTTTTTCTATAATAACAGTTGCCAGACTAGTATATGAATGGCGTCTTTCGAAGCCTTGTATGTAAGGCCATACGAATAACCAGTATGTTGGTTAGAGACTGGAGACGGATTGGTCCTTGGTCCAGATATGGTAAGAGAAGCCACATAGAAGATTGAGTTAATTCGGGATAGGATGAGAGAAGCTTTGTCTAGGTAGAAAAGTTACAGATAAAAGACGTAAAAATTTAGAGTTCCTAGTTGGAGATCGTGTTTTCATTGAAGTATCACCGATGAAGGGTGTGATATGATTTGGAAAGTCTAGGAAACTGCCATCGAGATATATTGGACCGTTTCCTATTACAGAGAGGATCGAAAATCTCACGTACCGAGTTGAGTTACCGAGTAGTTTGGCTGGTGTTCATAATATGTTTCATGTTTCTCATCTTAGGAAGTATGTGCTTGATCCAGAGACTAATATTACTCCGACTGCACTGGAAGACTTAGTGGTAGAACCGAATCTGACTTCTGTGAGACAACCGGTTCGATTTGTAGTGAGAGGTGGGAAGGGATTAAGGAACCAGACAGTCAAGTTAGTGAAAGTCCAGTGGAGTGAAAACGAAAGAGACTGTACTTGGGAGACAGAGGACAAGATTAGGGATACTTTTTCTGAGAAGTTATGATGATATGTTTTATATTTGTTGTTTATAGACTTAATAGCTAAAAGGATATACTAGCACTGTTTGCATGTTTGACATGCTTATTATGTAGCCCTTACTGAATTTCAAAGACGAAATTTTTTAAGGACTGAAGCCTGTAACACCCCTAATTTTAATTTAACATTATTTAGGATATTTAATTAGATATATTAAATAGAATAATGTAAATGGTTAAGGAGAATGAGAATTGATTATTAACAAAGGTAATGCCTTAGTGAATCAAGTAATAAGATTATTTTAAAAGCTTAACATATAAGAGAATACATGAGAATGGCAAAATAGGTAGATCCATCTTTTACCCCTCAAACCCTTTCCCCTTCATTATCACTCTCATTTTTCCTAACATCAAAACAATCAAAGATAAGTAGTAAAGGCCAGCCATTACACTAGCTAAGGAGGTTCACAAAATCAAAAGGGTTCAAGCGAAAGCTAAGGGAAACCAAAACAACCACAAATCTCAACTCCAATAATTAATTTAAAGGTGAATAATATATGAACCATCTCTTTTTTTGTTCTTGAATTCGACTATGGATAATATCCAAATCCTTTTAATGATTTTTGCCAAGTTTTGGTTGTTTAATCATTGTTTGGATAGAATAATGATTTTTAGATTTTTTATGAAATTATTTAAAAGAGTTTTAAGGGTAAAACATAAGTTTTTAATCTCCAATAGCTTTGATTTTTCTAGTATGTTGAGTGAAACATTATTTTGAAGATGGGTTTTTAGTTTCGTAATTTTTCAAGTTAAAATAAATATTTTATTAATTTCCTAAGGTGGAAATTGGGTTAATTTTACTTTTTACTTATTAAAAATAATTAAATATAGTTTTTGGCTCTGAAATTTTTATATGGTAATGAATATGGTATTTTCAAAATTTTGGAATTTTTGAGGTTTTTTGCCAATTGATTTTGAATTAATATGAATTTATTATGCTAGATAAGCATTTAAATAGATAATTAATTAATATATTAATTGATTAGTTTAATCAATGTTTTAGGACTTTGAAAACTGAGTGCAGTAGATTTCTGAAAAAGATTTGGGTAAAGAAATTTTATTATCCAATAGGAATTTGACAAAGAGCAAGATTTGGTGAAAAGTATTTACTTTTATTAGTAAAAATTCAGTTTTCTCAATAATTACGATAGTGCCATGTCGCTCTTCTCCATACCAAAGCTAGAACAACACCGTAAGCAAGGGTGTTGACGTCGACGAGGAGGGAAGTGTATGATAAGTACTTAAGTAGTTGTGGAGCAATTCCAACCGTGTCAAAGTCAACAATGACGGCAACCAATACATGTTGGAATGGAGATATTGTGATTCATATATGTTAAAGCCACATCTCTTTATCGATGTTTTAACTTCGAACTTATACCTTTGGCAGGATAATAGCCAAAATAAATTAAGTATAAAGTTTTATAGTGATGCCAATAATATTGAAGCCGCTATGCATCAGTGTCGGCGACCTTATATACCAAGGTTTTATATTGTATGGGGTTGACAACGATACATCATAGCACTGATGCCGCTCTTCTTCCTTTTAACACTGCCAAGGAAAATTTCTATGTAAATTTAAAATGTTTTAAAGAAGCGATATAGGCTAGGTTCAGGAGGGTTGATAAACCTATGTTTTCGGTAGTTAGCCATTTGTTTTATAATATCCTAAAGTTTATTTTTTAAATGTGGGTAACCTACATCCTACGAAAGTCGACAACGTCAATCTCGACGTGAAATTTTTACACTTAAAAGAGTTTAAGTTTTATCTTCGAACTTGGATAGAGGTTAACATTATTTTAACACTGCGTGTGTTATATGTTATCTTATTAAAGGTGGAGAGCCTTATACCTCTTTGTCGACATTGTTCTTGATGTCGACATTGATCTATACTAACCTATTTAAAGGCGGTGAGCCTTATGATTTATGACTTCGACTTTAAAACCTAATTGGGGATACCAAAGTTTATATTGCAATGTGTTAAAAATATACAAAGTTGACAACATTTATTAGGGGTACTTGAAAGTGACTAAGGATTGTAATATGGAATATTATCTAAGTTATCTACTAGTGCGGAATATAGATATAAAAAGTAAATAGTAAAGTAAATGACACCAGAGATTTTTATACTGGTTCAAAATTCCCATTCTACATCCAGTCCCAGACTCCTTTTTGAATTTAACTATCAACCCTCTCTTAACCCGGAGGAACAAGTATTACACGGCCTGAGCAACCGAACATGACTTCTATCGCCTAAGCAACTGAATAGGACTTTAACCGTCTGAGCAACCAAACAAGACTTCTAATATAACAGTAAAATTGCTTCTAACTAAGTATTCTCTTGAGTAGCACTGGTATGTCAATTACGTACGCCTTTCGTATAATCTTATCCTTTATGGTATATAGTGTAATTCGTGAAGATAGGAAGTTAATTTAATCACTAATGAAGTTTTGCTTGAATGAACAAGTGATTAGAACGAGAGTATTGAATGCAAATGGTAAGATTATTTAGACAATAAGAATGAGAAAATAGAATCAGAATTAAGTGAGTAAAACAATTGATTTTATGGCTATATATAGTGTTTAAGTGTTGCAACCAATCGTGAAAAGTAACGATCAAAAGATACGGAAGCAACTCTTGAATCAAGAGTTGTTTCTATTCGCTAAAGTGAAGTGTCTTTTTAGAAATATAGCCGTTATGAAGATTCAGTCGACTGAATGAAATAGTTCAGCCAGCTGAATTGATTGAAATTCGAATCAGAGAGAAAATGGTGCAAAAAAACATGTCATTGAGCCGGCCGAATCATATGGTTCAGTCGACTGAATATTCGTATGAAATTGTGCACGTGCACAGAATTCAGTTGACTGACCTATGCAATTCAATCGGCTGAATTACCTGTTTCCTGCCATAAGAAAGATTTTTCAAAATGTTTTTTGTGTATGAACTAGTTTACTAAAAATTTTGGCATATGAGCTATGATTTGAAAGATTTTTAAGTACGTGTGCGTGCGTATACCACTTTGGAGAGACTTTAACAAGAATTTACTAATAGACTTAGACCATAGACAATATCTTATTGAAGCTTTATTCTAGAATTTGGTCTGCAATTTGGTAGATTATTTGTCGAATAAAATAGTATCTTCTCCTGGAAACATGGTTAGTTCACATAATATTTACTTATATAGTTGTCACAATCAAAACATCAAAAGTAGGTTCTAACATTCTCCTCCTTTTTTATGATGACAACTATGTAAGTTTGTAAATTTATGAAAAAGCAATTTACTCCTCGACTGAATACTCTCCCTATCAATCATATTCACCTCCTTTGTCATTGACAAAATGTAAAAAATAAATAATATGAGCAATATAGACATATAAGTATACAAGTAAGCATATAGTTTGGAGGATGCAAATAAGCAACAAACATTACAGATAGCAAGCATGAATGAGCATGTAAGTATGACAAATAAAGGACAATCTTACTTAGAAACATCAAAATACAATAAGCACATAAGTGAATGTTTAAAAATAATATGATAAGATGATCATGAGTGAAATAAAAAATCTGGAAATCCTCACTGTCTTGGACTTCTTCTTCCTCTTCTTCTTTCGAAGTTGACCATGTGAATGTGGTCGGATTTTCAGCAACACAGGTAGAAGCAGAGCTGGTACAAAAGACTTTTTCCCAAATCTTGTTCCAAAAGGCCTTTGATAGAGTTTAGCTTCTTGTTCGTTTTAGACACATTTTTTTCTACGGCGGCAAAACGTCGTCCAAGCTTGCTTTGATTTCGAGACAATGTGACAAGAGCTTGTTTTAGAGTTATGCCACCATGGAGTTCTTGAATTTTGTCATCGTCTTCTTTTTCCTCTTGTCTAGGAGGTTGAGAGAATGAAGAAGCAACATTTGTGTCTCTTGGTTGAATAATTCCTTGTTCGCGATTAGCGGCCCATTGTTGAAAGCTAATAATTTGTTGATGTTCGAGACATTTAGGAAGACCCATTAGACTTAGAATCATCGAATTAAGTTCTTCGATTTACTCTTTGGGATGAGTAAATAGCATATAGGGCTTGAAAATCCCTCTTATTGACCTTTTCATAGCTACCGGTCCGGGGTTGTAATGAGCGAATGAGTGCTCGGTGGATAATTCGTGCCTTTGGACGTAAGGCACTAGATTTCAAAATAGTCAAATCATCCGACAAAAAGAGATGTGAAAGTTCGTCACGATTATACTTATCCACCTCTAAATAATCAATATCCAATCCTTCGGATGGACATTATAGTATGTGTCCTAATCGTTGGAGAGGTAGATATATTTTTACTCCATACACCAAGGTACAAATGCAATCATCTATATTACGAGGATCTTGGTGGTCGAGATTCATGTTTGCAAAGAATAGCTTAATTAAAAGAGGGTATATTTTGACGTTGTTAGAATCATACCCTATGAGATAATCAAGTCCGTTAGCTTCGGCTAGTTCTCTTATAGCGTAACCATTAAAGTCAGCAAATTTCATGAAAGCACCTTCAAACACCCTTGAATTTTTCATTGAATTGAACCTAGTGACTGTCGTATCCTTGTGTAGCAAAGCACGAATTTGGCTCTCGGATGGGCCTGTAGTTGATTCATGAGGTCTTTTGGATCTTGGTGTCATTTGATTTGAAGAAAAAATGAAGTTTTTATGAGGAGGCTAGGGTTTGAAATTGGGTTTCTTTTGGAATAAGAGTGTTTAGGTAAGAGGGGTATATAGGAGTAGATGAAAGTTAAACAGGGATTGATTCAATAGATGTATTGAAAAGAGTGCAGATCTATTTTAAAAACTGAAAATTGATGTGGCAGTCGGTTGAATTGAGGTGGGCAGTCGGCTGATATGCAGGAATCTTGAACCCGCAACTTTATAATGCAAATATTCAATATTCAGTCGACCTAGCCGACTATTGTTGAGTTGAAATTCAAAAACTTTAAATAATCAATCGGCGGTTTTGGGGGTTCAATCGGCTGTTTTACAAAGAAATTTAACCCGCAGATATATAGTGTATTTTTAGTATATTTCAGTCGACTGACTTCAGTTGAAAATTTTGAATGACTTTGAATTGTCAGTCTGCTGAGAGCCTTTTCGCAATCGGCTGAAACTATTGTTTGGTCTGAGGTTGGCCTTTCATTTAGCTTATCCTTTATTTAGTTATAAACTATATATATCTGTATGTTTTTGAGTTTTATTCTGATGTTAAACACAAATATATAACTATTATTTCAACAAACACAACACTAATTCATATTACAATATTAAAAATTTATATAAAATAATAATTTAATTTCCCAAATTTTTGGAATCATCTGAGCGTGGTTTCATCCATGGTGTTTTCATGTAATGGATGGATAGGAGACCAAACATTACTTTGAGCACCTCGTTCCTAAGTGTTCGGAGATACTTGAGGACGTTGGGGAGACGGATGGTACACACTTTGCTTGGGAGATGATCCGCAGAACATGAGAGCGAATTTTTCTAGGAAATTTAATCGTTTTCCATTGAATTTTTGTTCATAGTACATTTCACGTTGTAATTCTAATGTCTCTCATTGATAGTGATTGATGTTGTCAATTTTTTTTATGGTAGATGGAGAACCAAAACCTAAGTTTCTCTTAGCTCGCTTTCCTTTCGGCGTATATCCAGTGTGATGATTTGGGGAAGGAGTAATTTTTACTGGAATATATATATCAGGGTAGAATTGTTTGAAGAATCTGAGGTAGGAGTGCTAAACGCAATTGAGGATTGATTTAAACTTTCTTATGACGACATTGTAAAGTTTGTATATTATTTAAGGATTAATTTATTTGTAAAGTTTGTATATGAGTTTAAGAAAAAAATTGATTATGTATATATATACTGATTTAACTATCTATTTCAGGTTATTGTTTTAAGGTTAAAAATCTTTAGAAATTTACAGCCAAGAAAAAAAACAAAAGGTTAGAAAATGTAAGAGATTATTGCCATAAGTAAAATGAAAGTTATGTATGGTCTTAATTCAAGAAATCATAATAGAACATTGGTAAGATATGCAACTTCCTCCCATGAGAGCAGAGTTCAAGTGCCATCATCACCAAAAAAAATTGTTCTAAATTTTTTTTACATTTTTTATACATTAATATCGAATTATAAATCATGTAACAACACAATTCCTAGTTCATGTCTTAATTTAATAAAAATATTTTCATTTCATGGTTTAGTAAATATATCGGCTATTTGATTTTCTGATGGTACAAAATCTAGTGAAATATTTCCTTTCTCTATATTATCGCAAAGAAAATGATGTCTAATATCAATATATTAAGTTCTAGAGTGATTTATAGGATTTTTTGATAGATTTATAGCGCTTGTATTATCATAAATAATTGCTGAACCAGATAGGTTTATTCCAAAATCTTATAGTGTTTACTGCATGTATATTACTTGAGCACATGCCAAAACAACAGAAATATATTCTGCTTCACACGTCAAAAGTGAAACACAATTTTGTTTCTTACTAAATCAAGATACTAAAGATCGTCCAATGAAATGACAAGTACCACTTGTACTATTTCGATCCGTTCGACATCCTCTAAAATCAACATCACTGTATGATACTAACTCAAAAGGATATTCTTTTGCATAAAAGAGACCGTAGTTTTTAGTCTTGCTTAAGTAACGCAAAATACGTTTCGCTGCCCGCAAATGTGATTCTTTGCGATTTGCTTGAAATCGTGCACATAAGCATACACTCATCATTAAATCTGGTCTACTAGCAATTAAATAAAGTAATGATCCAATCATGCTACAATATAGTTTTTGGTCAACGCTTTTGCCATTTTCATCTCGATCGAGATGTATCGTAGTGCTTATAGGAGTTGGTTTAACAGAAGTGTTTTTCATACCAAAGCATTTTATAAGATTATTACATTATTTTTCTTGATTAATAAAATTTCCATTACTTAATTGTTTAATTTGTAAACTAAAAAATATGAAAATTCTCTCATGTGAGACATTTCGAATTCTCTTGTCATAATATTTGAAAATTCTTGGCATAATTTTTCATTTAGGAAACCAGAAATAATGTCATCTACATAAATATGTATTATTAAAAAAACATTTTTATCTTGTTTTATAAATAAGGTTTGATCTACTTTTCCAATTTTAAAACCAGTATTTATTAGATAATTTTTAAGACGATCATACCAATCACGAGGTGCTTGTTTTAAACCGTATAAAGCTTTCTTAAACTTATAAACATGATTTGGAAATTTTTCATGTGCAAATAAAGGTGATTGTTCTACATATACATTTTCTTTTAAAAATCCGTTTAAAAATACACTTTTACGTCCATTTGATATAGTTTAATGTTATTAAAACATGCATAAGCTAATAAAATACATATAGCTTCTAGACAAGCTACATGAGCAAATGTTTCATCATAGTCTATTCCTTCTTCTTGATTATAACCTTGAGCAACTAATCTAGATTTGTATCAAATAATGTTTCCTTGCTCATTGGTTTTACTTTTGTAAACCCATTTGGTATCGACAATCGTTTGATTACTCGGTCTAGGAACTAAGTCCCAAACTTCATTTCGTTCAAATTGATTTAATTTTTCTTGCATAGCAATAATCCAGTAATCATCAGTTGAGGCTTCTTTAGCATTTTTGGGTTCAATGTTTGAAAGAAAAGCAAGTTGATTTCGAGTTCTTACATTAGTATTTACTTCTCCAATGATATTTTCAATAGGATGATTTCTTAGAACTCTTGGTGGAGTTTGAATTTCATTATTATTTGGTAAATTGTTGTCTTCGATTTCAACATTATTTTCAATATTATCAATATTTTCAACGTCATCTTCTGTGATATTTGATTTAGAAACACTTTCTTCATCTTCATTTTTATGATTAATTTTGAAATTTTCATCGAATGACACATGAAGTGTTTCTTCGATTGTTTTAGTTCTTTTATTATAAATCCTATAAGCTTTGCTTCGTTTCGAATATCCAATGAATATTCCTTCATCGGATTTTGGATCAAATTTACCAAGTTTGTCTTTTGTATTTAAAAGAAAACATTTTGAACCAAAAACTTTAAAATATGAAATGTTAGGTTTTCTTCTATTAAAAAGTTCATATGGAGTATGTTTTGTGAATGGTCTAATGGAAACTTTATTTAAAACATAACAAGTAGTTGCTACAGCTTCTGCCCAAAAATGTTTAGGTAGATCACTCCCATTTAATATAGTCCTAGCACATTCTTGTAGTGTTCTATTGTTCCTTTCTACAACTCCATTTCATTGCTGAGTTCTAGGAAATGGAAAATTATGAACAATTCCTTTATTATTACAATATTTTTCAAAAGAATCATTATCAAATTCGCCATCATGATCGCTCTGAATTTTTTTAAATTTTTTAATATTTTGAATTCTTTTAGCAAAGATTTTAAAATTTTCAAAAGTATCACTTTTATTTTTCAAAATTATTGTCCTAGTAAATCTATAGAAATAATCTACAATTACGAAAACATATCTATTATGGTTTGTAGATTGAACTTGAGTTGGTCCAAAAAGATCTAAATGTAATGACTCAAGTGGTTGTAATGTATCTTTGATTTAAAAGTAGATTTTGTTAATTTTCCTAACTAACAAGCATCACACATACTATTTACTTTAAAATTCATTTTTGGTAAACCTTTTACTTAATTGTTCTTAGATAATTTGCTTATTGCTTTAAAATTTATATAACAAAATCTTTTATGCCGGAACCAAGGATCATTTTCTTTGGCTACTAGACACATATTTGTGTTATGATTAACTTTCATATTTAATATGTATATATTTTGTTCTCTAGTTCCTTTAAATATAAGATTATTGTTTTGATCAAATATGTTGCATTTATTTTCCGAAAAAGTTATATTAAACCTTTATCGCATAGTTGACTTATACTAATCAAATTATGTTTTAAATTTTTGACTAGTAAAACATTTGTAATAAGAGGTAAGTTAGATGTACCTTCTTTGCTCACATTTCCTTTGCCGATGATATAACCTTTGGAATTATCTCCAAATGTGACAGATCCTCCATCTGAGTAGAAAATAGTAGTCAACATATCTTTATTTCCTATCATATGTTTTGAGCAACCACTGTCAAGTATCCACTTTCCTCTTTTCATAATTGGTACCTGTAAAAAAATATAGAGATGATGTTGGTACCCACTTTTTATTAAGGTCCTAAGAGTTAGACCTTAGGAAACCAAACCCAAGAGGGTTTAGAATTTCCTTTATAAGTAAAATCTTCATTTTTATGAACTGAATTTTTAAAAGATTTAATATACTTATTTCTCATTGAATTATTATTAGTTTTTGTTACCTAAATCTTTATAGTATTTGTGTTGCAAATATCTTTCTTTTGAATGGAAATCTTTGGTTTCGGTTTTGCTTTTACAAAATTCTTATGTATATTGAAATTTTAATATGTTGAGTTAATCTTCTTTGAACTAGATTTTGAAGAATTTGTATATCCTAACTCCTTTTTATTAAAAGTGGTTTGCGAGTTTTTAATAATTTTAGAAAGATTTTCTTTACCTTTGTTAAATTTAGACACATTTTTAGTGATACTCTTTGACTCAGTTTTGAGACCGGTATTGTTTAATTCAAGAATTTTGACATTTGATTTTAAGTCGTGATTTTCTGAAGCTAATGTCATATTCTTTTCTTTTTGCACTTCTATTTCATTTGATAGCATGGTGAGTTGAGAAGAAATGTTAGACAAAGATTCTTGTGTTTTAACAAGTTCTTCTTCTAAGATTTGTTTTTCATCTCTATGCATATCAACTTCTATTTCACTTATGTTTAATTTTTCTAAAGCATCTTTATACTTTCTTTTAACTTCTTTTAGTTTATCCAATAGCTCTGAGTTTATATCTATTAAATCGTTAAAAGTTAGATCACTTACATCGTTAGTCAAAGACATAAAACAGACATTGGCTTGTTCAGAATCACTGTCATTGTCACTATCTAATGATGAAGACGATTATGAATCATCCCATGTAACAGAGAATGTTTGCTTTTTTTTGTACTTGTCCTTTTTATTCTTGTACTTGTCTTTCTTTCAATCAAGACAGCCTTTCTTTATGTGACCCTTCTCGTGACATTCATAACACTCGAGATTTGAAGCTGGTAGTTTATTGGTATTGTCTCTTTTGTTGTTTCCGAATTTCTTGTTCTTTCTAAATTTTAAAAACGTTTTGAAATTCTTTGCTATAAATGCTATGTCATCTTCATCTAAATCTGAATCTTTTTGTTCAGCTTGGAAAGTAATATTCTTTCTATCTTGGACTTGATCTCACTTTGCTTACAAATTTACATCATATGACATGAGATTTCCTATTAGCTCTTCAGGTTTGATGGTAGAAATGTCATTAGCTTCTTCAATAGCGAAGACTTTTCGTTCCCATTCATCCGTTAAAGAGTTTAGGATTTTCGAAACAATATCAAAATCTGTATATTTTTCTCCTAATGCCAACAGTGAATGATATATGTCTTGGAATCTAGAATACATATCATTTATGGTCTCTTCTGGTTTCATTCTGAAATTTTAGAACTGATTTTTGAGTATAGAAATCTTACTTTGCTTAACTTTGTTTGTTCCTTCATGTGTGCTTTTAAGAGTTCGCCAAATTTCATAAGCAGATGTACACATGCTAACTCTATTAATTTCATTCTTATCTAAGGCACAAATAACATATTCATGGCTTTTGCATTCGATGTAGCATCTATCTTTTCTATGTTTGACCATTGTGCATATGGTGTAGTAGGTATAGTGTATTCATTCTAAGTGATATTCCAAGTATCATATCCATTTGCTTGCATTTAAATTCTCATTTGAGTTGACCAATAATTGTAATTCAAACCGTTAAATAGTGGTGGTCGTGCAGTGGATTGACCTTCAATAAATCTTATGTTAGTGTTATTTTCCATATTAACTGAATATCAAATAACTATGTTATGGTTATATGATGACCTTGCACTGATACCAAGGTAAAGTGACTAAGGATTGTAAAATGGAATATTATCTAAGTTATGTACTAGTGCGGAATATAAATATAAAAAGTAAATAGTAAAGTAAATGACACCATGGATTTTTATACTGGTTCGAACTGCCCGTTCTACGTCCAGTCCCAGACTCCTTCTGGAATTTAACTATCATCCCTCTTTTAACTCGGAGGAACAGGTATTATACCACCTAAGCAATCGAATAGGACTTTCACCGCCTAAGCAACTTAATAGGACTTTAACCGCCTGAGCAACCGAACATGACATCTAATACAACAGTAAAATTGCTTCTAACTGAGTATGCTCTTGAGTAGCACTGATAAGTCAATTATGTACACCCTTCTTATAATCTTCTCATTTGTGGTATATAGTATAATTCGTGAAGATAGGAAGTTAATTTAATCACTAATGAAGTTTTGCTTGACTGAACAAGTGATTAGAATGAGAGTATTGAATGCAAAGGGCAAGATTGTTTAGACAATAAGAATGAGAAAATAGAATCAGAATTAAGTGAGTAAAACAACTGATTTTATGGCTATATAAAGTGTTTAAGTGTTGCAACCAATCGTGAAAAGTAATGATCAAAAGATACAGAAGCAACTCTTGAATCAAGAGTTGTTTATGTTCGCTGAAGTGAAGTGTCTTTTCAAAAATATAGCCGTTATGAAGATTCGGTAGACTGAATGAAATAGTTCAGTCAGCTAAATTGATTGAAATTCAAATCAAAGAGAAAATGGTGCAAAAAAACATGTCATTCAGCTGGCTGAATCGTATGGTTCAGTCGACTGAATATTCATATGAAATTGTGCATGTGCACAGGAATTTAGTCGACTGACCTATGTAATTCAATCGGCTGAATTACCTATTTTCTGCCGTATTAAAGATTTTTCAAAATGTTTTTTTATGTATGAACTAATTTACTAAAAATCTTGGCATATGAACTATGATTTGAAAGATTTGTAAGTACGTGTGCGTGCATATACCACTTTGGAGAGACTTTAATAAGAATTTACTACTAGACTTAGACCGTAGACAAACCATAGACAATATCTTACTGAAGCTTCTATTTGGAATTTGGTCTGCAATCTGGTAGATTATTTGTCGAGTAAAATAGTATCTTCTCCTGCAAATATGGTTAGTTCACATAATATTTACTTATATAGTTGCTATAATCAAAACATCAAAAGTAGGTTCTTACAGTACTAAGGTAGAATAAACTCGACGCTAATCATTGGGGATACTAATGTATTAATAAATTTGACATAGATCATTGGGGATACCAACGCATGTCATTGTGAGATGTTATAACTTTAAGGGGAGATAACCTAATTGAGGATACCAGCAGACATCGGGTAAAAATGTGGGTAATATGAATTAGATTATTAAATGATGGGTTCATAGTTATCCTAGGAAAACTATGAGATGTAAGATGGATAGTCCACATCATGCCAGAGATGGATAGTCTCTACAAGGTTAATGAAGGGTTCATAGTTATCCTAGGAAAACTATGTAATGTGTGATGGATAGTCTATATCATTTTAAATGAATGGAATATGTGTGATGGATAGTCCATATAATTTAAATAGCTAAACCATGTATGATGGATAGTCCATATGGTAAGGGATGGGTAATCTAAGTAATAATTACATGTGAGATGGATAGTCTACATAACTTTGACAATGAAACCTTAGGTGATGGATAATCAACATGGTAGGGGATGGGCAATCCAAAGAATTAATATATGTGAGATGAGTAGTCCACATAAGTATAAGAGGGATAGTCAATAAAAACCTAGATGGGTAGTCTAATAACTTGGGATGGGTAATCCAGTGTATATTGCTTGTTTGCATATTAGTATATTGTTATTTATAACCATTGTGGATGTAGGAACAAAATATATGTTTGAGATTTTTTTGTTAAGATACCAGTAAAGGGAAAACTCATTTCACTCAGTAGCGTGATCTCACTATATATCTATTTGGTTCAAGATGTGGGCTATTATTCACACCAGAATGTTTTCCGACCCGAAATTTTATTTTTTTCCTTTAAACTCTCAGGTACTCATTTGAGTAGCTTGGGAGTAAGGGTTTTCAGGTTCCTGTTAGAAGAATAAGCCTTCGGAGACATATATGAGGCAATCTTTCTATTAGGAGCTTTATTTATTTCTACCGTGTTTGTCCGTTTGAATGTATGTAATGACGTAAGATTCTATATGTCAAGTAGTAGTAGTAGTAGACGACTCTGATCAACTAAGGGGCATCTTCATACGTCACTCTTGGAGTATTTTTTAATAGTTATATTTTCTATGAATGTTTAATCGCGAATGAGATTATGTAATGAACATGAAATCATATTTTGAAATGGAATGTAAAAATTATTTTTGAATCGTGTTTGAAACTTTTTTATATTCATGTGCTTTTGATTATTGATAGGATTAACATAGCTGCATTTTGCCATCGGAAATTAATAACTATAGATGACTACAACATCCGTAGCGGTTAATTTTGGGCCTCAGAATGGGGATGTTACAACTGCTGCCACCCTCGTAGGATCCACAACTATATCCTATCCCAAAACGACATGACCCAAGAATCTCACTTCTCTCCAGAAGTGATATTTAGAGAACTTCACTCTCAACTTATGTTTCCTCAATATCTCAAACACAATCCTCAAGTACATCTTGTGCTCATCTTCGTTTCTAGAGTAGATCAGAATATCATCCACAAACACAATCACGAACTTATTCAGCTAGTCTTTGAAAACTAGATTCATGAGATCGACAAAGTATGTCAAAGCATTGGTTAACCCGAATGGCATCACCAACCACTCATAAAATCCCCGCGGCATACAATACACAGTATTAGGCACACTCTCCCTCGCTACTCTAAGCTGGTGAAATCTCTTTGCCAAATCCATTTGAGAGAACATTTTTGTGCCATGCAGCTAATTGAACAAGTCATCAATGCATGGAAGTGGGTAATTATTCTACTTTGTTGCTTTATTCGGCTCACGATAATCCACACACAACCTCAAAGAGCCATTTGCCTTAGTTGCGAATACAATAGGTGCGCCTCACTTAGATATGCTTCTTCGAATGAAATCCTTCCTCAATAGGTCGTTAACTTGCTCCTCCAATTATTTCTACTCTCTAGGTTCCATACACCTCAAAGGCATAACTATAGGTCTGGCTTCCTTTGCCATGTCAATCTGCAACACGATCTCTCTATGCGGCGGCAATCCAGTCACTTCTTCGAAGACATGCAGACACTATCTGGCGATAGACACTAATGACAGTCCCTCATATGGAACCTCAAGCGAATATAGAAAGCTAATTATTACCCCATCCTCTGGTAGGCAGCTAATCACTACCGTTCTTCCATCCCATCTTTGATTGTCACCAATAGCTTCTCGCAATCCATTATAGCCACATACTTCTATAGATAGTCCATTCCTAAGATACTCTCAAATCTAACAAAATTCAAAACAAAGCAATCACAAATAAAAAAGCATCCTTGAATCGATAAAACTAAATCACTACAAACCATGCACATGCTAGTCGAGCCTCCAACTGGGTTTTTCACGATCAAGGGTCGGTCTACTATCTTGGTTATCAATCCCAGTTTGTCTGTTATGCCACTGCAAATGAATGAATGTAAAGCACCAATATCAAACAAAAATCGAACAGGAACATCACCAATGGAAAGCATATCTTGAATGACGACTCTTTTCCCCTTCTCCTTTGCTGAGGGAGCACTAGACGAAGTCGGGACGGCGTCCAAAGCATATGCCTTCACTATTTGCTTATTGTTCACCAGTTCCGGACAATCATTCTTTAAATTCCCTTGTTTATCGCAGACTTCTTCTTATCACTCACTTTTCCATCCTTGATTAAATGACCATTCTCTTTACACCCATAATAAATGGGTTCTCATTTACCGTTCTTCTTGCCTTCATTGCCTTGCTGTGGCTTTGGCTCCTCCTTATTAGCAGAAATAACAATACAAGTCCCAGCTTTTGGGATAGGTTCTCATGGTGAAGAGCCTTCTCTACCAGCTTCTCAAACGGCTCATCAGTATGGTCCACTAGTTTCTCTCCAAGATAGTCATCCAATCCTATCATGAATTTTTCATTTTTCTTCAAGGGAGTATCAATGAATGACATCCCATACTAAGACAAAGCATCAAATTTTCGCTATATATTCAGAAATCGTCATCTCTCCTTGCTTAAGATCAGTGAATTTCATGAGTAACTCTGACTTCTGAGCAGCCGGAATGAACTTATCTTCAAACCTCATCCTAAACTGGTCCCAAGAAAACTGGTCTTCTAGAGTAACAATAGTGAAAGTATTCCACCAATTCATAACTCTACCCTGAAGCTACCTTGAAGCCAACTTTCTTTTCATAGCATCTCCCACCTCCATATCACCGAAGATGTGCTCATAAGTATCCAACCAGTCTTATACTTCTACGGCCGATTCCATTCCATTAAATGACTTCCCTTTCAAAATGGAGTAATCCTTGCTTAACTTGACAAAATCGGCCCTAGGCGCTTGCACTGGAGCACCTCCTTCCATCATAACTCCAGGAGGATTTCTCATTATATTAGCCATCATAGCATTGAACATGGCCTAGAAATCAGGCGTAGCAGCACCTGATCTCACTCCTTCATCCACTCTTGAAGCTAATCTCAAAGTGTTTCTCATATGTCAGCTTATCCTTATCTGTAACAAGAATGATTGGTCTCTCATAAAGAAAACAATGTCCATAGTGCTCATTTGCATGCGACCTATACTATATAATATATTACTATATAGCTTTGAAAACCAAGCTTACCACAAGTACACACTCTATCATATATAAATATACACACTCAAGATCCTATCTAAGGCGTTAACACCTCCCCTATCTCTACTGGATCACGGTATCAACTCCAATTAATCATGTAACCAAAGTGATGATACCAAATGTGATGACTTCCTTATACCACCAAGACCAATAGTATATAAATAGAGCGATGTCTATTCCCAGCTGATATAGGAAAATCATCAGGGTTGAAATAAACCAATATAGCATATAACCTGTCATATCTCTCAGTGCATAATAAAATATTATATCATAGATATAACAAAAGAAATGTAATAACTATGTGAAAAAATCATCATCGGAGCAATAGATCCATAAAGTTGTACATTGGATGTAGTAGAGTTTATACAACAGAAGTAAACTCGAATTAACTACATCAACAAATAGAAATAAGCAAGCACTGTCATGGGTTCCATTGTGTTGCCCAAGGGAAAAGCGTAGGAATCCATATATGTATATAAACGAGATAGCTCCATCTAACTCGTCCTTCGAACAATTACGGCGTCATGTAGACCTATTATCTAGTCTACTCATTTAAGATTATCCAAGATAATAAGAAACAAAGCGTAAAACCTTGGATCAGACAACAGTCTGGTGTGAGCGGTAAATGAGTCTTAAAATACTTTATAGGTAAAGATTATAAGGAACAAGTGTACACGAACCATATCTAATTTGTCCCGGCAACCAAAGAGTTAACATATAACAGTATAATATGCTACTCTACAATATCATAAAGGTACAATACTGAATACCATAGTGGATGTCTAAATATCCCTATCTCCAATACCTACTCCTAATGATATTCCAAAGTGATAGCATACTAAAGGAAAGCAACCAAAGCAACTATAGTATCCATCAAACAAGAATCATTATCACTCATCCATGTACTTTAAATATATGATAACTCGTATGGCCTCCTTACTGCCAGGGACTAATGGAAACACAGTTCTTTGTTTTCTCTCGTATCACGCAGCCTAAAGCTCTATACGTGTCTCATAGCCCCAAAGCTAGACACTAGACCCAACGCTACTAGTCCAAGGTATTTGGATCCTCGCTACAATTCCATGGGTGTCCCCACTTATAATACCTATGTTTCGAGTACACAAGAAAACACTCTGAGCATCAATGATTCCTTAGCACATACCTATCCTAGCCTTTCTTTGCTCCTTTTGGACATCGTGCCCTTCTTTCTCAATCTAGTTTCCATTATTCACGAGGAACACTTCCAAATTTCTCGATCCTACGGCTCCCTCCATTACTAAGATGCCATCTTTGGAACATACTCCCAATACGAGCCAACATCCGAAGATTCTAGCTTTTCATCATGATGTTATATCATCATCCAACCTGATACGAGCAAGCCAGCACATCCAACATAATCTACAAAGCATCCCCTTCCTGCCTTGAATGTTCCACATCCTTATCGTTCATTATGATAACTTGGTACTGAGTTATAGGTATAACTCATTGCTGAGTTATACAATTAGCCAACTAATCGCTAATTCCTCTTCCATGTCTCTAATACTCCCCTTCCAATGCCTTGGACCCTGACTCATCCAACTTTGATAAATCGCCCCCAATCCAAAGCTCAACTTCTAAATTCAAGAGATAACTCGGTATAGCATTAATCTTTAGCCAAATACCTTGCATCTTGCTATGGAATACCTCATATAGCCAAGCTCTATTCAACCATATCAACCACTGAGTTATAGCTTCCTTCACCATATCTCGGTACCGAGTCATGTGTCTTCCCACCATACTCCAGAGCACATCTACCAAGTTCCGTCCAATTTCGACCAACTTAGCTTTTGATTTGTTCAATTTTCCAACCTATCTTTCTATGCATGCACAACACTGGCAAACAACATCAAATAGTATCATCCAACATAGAATAAATTTCATCCAGTTAAACTTGCAATCCATCAAAATAAGATAAACAAGGCAATTTTTTACATAGATCTACATATAACATGAATATATGAACATAAATCAAGGTAATTTCTAATCAATCAATATCGTATGCAAAGATTAACATGCCATTAAAGTTATAAAAAAATTTATGGCCAAAGTCAATTTAAAACATGTTAAATCCTATAATTCTACCATATAAACATGTATAACATAGTAAGAAGGCAAAAATCACTCATTAATTACCGAATTCAACCAATTTGTATGTAGATCTTACTCGGACAATGAAGAAAAGCACTCCAAATCAAGCAATTTGATGATCCTTGGCTTCTGTTGAGGATCCAATCTCTAATCCGCAATCTAGTTTGATTTAGAGAGCAATTTGAGTGATTTTGAATGAAATTAGGATGGATTTAGGGCTAATTAAGGTTTAGACCTGATTTAGAATGAGAGGCAAAAGTTCTATTTTGACTTATGGAGCCCTTATTTGTAGTAATCTCTAATTGGACTAATGGACCAACTAATGGGCTTAACTAATGACATACTAATTCTGGCCGATGGGTTTTGAAACCTAAAATAAGTATAACTTTCTAACTAAGTCCATTTTCCTATTATGATCGCTCTACGGAATGGGAAACCATCATCATGATGCAATGGAACTAGTCTGAGACCCTATTTCGATTTCTATCAAAAGTTATAGCCCAAACAAGATTTTCAGGATCAAAATGGTCACATAGAAATTTAGAAAATCATAAGTGTGTATAATATCCCTAAGAGTCATATCCCAAAATTATGGAATCATACGACTTTAGATGAATAAAATAAAAATATTTTACGTTCCTCCGATATGTAAAATACGGGTCGTTACAGGCTTCCCATCGTACTTACAAGGGCACTGATCACTTCAGCTTCTTATTGCAAGTTTAAACCCAGAAGTTTTATCCATATTAGCATCGATAATTATAGATCTTTGTCTGCTCTTATTACTAGGCTCAACTTCTTTATTATAATTAGGTTTTTATTGAAAAACCTAGGTCCCTCCTTTAGAATCGTCAAACGATCTGCCTCATTCTTAAATCTCATAACGAAAAAACAATTCTCCCTAGACTGCAATGAGAATTCTTATGTTGCCTTCCACGTTCTTTTAGCACATGATTTCAAACACTTGTAAAATGGCCTAGGTCCTACAACATACAACATCACAAAAAATTTCCAACTCGCATATGCTTTCTCTATCGCCCTCTTGGAATGTGTGCCTCTTGAGATATCAGCGGCTATTTGAATTTCTCCAAATGATAGTTGTTTCTCTTCTATATTATTGCTAGCTCTAACCTTAACCACCTCATTGTACGAGACTTTCTTAGCATCCATAAAGATTTTGTATTTCTCCAATTGATAGTTGTTTCTCTCCTATATTATTGCTAGCTCTGACCTTAACCACCTCATTGTACGAGACTTTCTTAGTATTCATAGAGATTTTGAATTTCTCCATCGGAGTAGATCTAATCAACCTACCACTCCATATTGGTTTAGCTAGCGCCATATTGTTATGTTTCGTATTCTTAACCTCTTGCCACCTGCCATGATCTAGATCTACCTTTTCCTCACTTGTTTTCCTATCTCCTTAACCTTACCACCATTCTGGCCTCTCGCTCATGCACTCATACTTGATCGAGCAGTCTCTTCTTTGAAATTCTAAATTCCAACAACTAGGGTTCGCAAAGCTCTAACTGAATCACCTTAGTGAAGGCTTAATTTTAATTAATTTGGTTTTAAAATATTAAATGTATATCCATCAATAATGATTTATATTTATTGATAAATTATATGTTACATTATTGACTGTTTAGATATTGTGATGCCTTGGATGTTTTGTGCCTCGATTGAGTTGCTTATTATTGATTGTTGTATTATTGGTTATTTAACTATAATTAATTTTGGATTTTGATTGGAAAATATGAATTGAGATTAAAAAGGATGAATTTGCATAATAAAGGGAAAAATAAATAAATAATGAAAGATAAGGTTATTTGTAAATATTGAGTGATATTTGTAAATAACTATGATTTACTAAATTTTACTGAAAATAAAGTAAGAAATATAATAAGGTTGTTATTTATGAATTTATAAGGAAATTCATAAATAATAACGAAAAGTTGGTTTTAAATTAAACTTGGAAAGCTTATTATTATTATAAAATAAAGTGAGATTTCTTAAATAATAATATAATTTTTGTAAACATTATGTTGTTTTGAGTAAATGACAATATAATTGATTTTATGGTTTTCTCTAAGGAATATTATTACCATTACTATTTGGATAATAAGAAAAAAAATATTTTTAAAATAATGATAATAACAGCAAATTATGTTTCCAAAAGTGTTTTGGCAAAATTATTACTATTTTAAGCCAAATAACAATAGAAAGGAGTTTTAAAGTATAATGAGGAATATTGTTATTTTTGAGATAAATAGTAATAAATTAGTTTTGCAAAATATTAAAGCAGTGTTGATATATATTATTATTATTTTGACATAAATTAATAATATTATTAATGTGACGACCATGGGATTCTAACCACCGTCTTTTTGAAAATCAACACCATGCACTAAGCAATGTGTAAAAGACCTTTATGTTAACTTTTCAAAAGGGATGCTACAGACACCCTACTTGAAGAGCCCAACATCCTCGTTGGCTCATCATCATACACCATCTAGGTGTTGTGTTTGTAACCCACAACAATACTACATCGATTGAAATCTACAACATTATAATACACAATTTCGGTTGGGTATTGGATCTGATGCCAAATGTAATGACCATGAGATTCAAAAGCAATGTCATTTCGAAAAGCAACGCCACACACTAACCATTATGCTAAAAGATCTTTGTGTTAAATTTTCAAAAAGGATCTTACAGGCAACGTTTTTCCAAAAAATAATTTGAAGTAGAGCACTATTTTTGATTAAAATACCGTGTTTTAAGATATTTTGAGAAACAAAAGTATAATAAAGGATTTTTGAAGTATATTATCTTTTTTGAAGAATTATTACTGCTTTGAGATGAAAAAATTAAAGGTGCTTTTATCATAAACAATCGTAAAATGATTTTATACTTAAGAGAATAACGGTCATAAATATATTATATTGTACGAGTGTAAGATATGTGACCAATTGCTGGTTGTAATTATCACATATATTAGTTGTACAATGATGAAATCGCATTTTGATGAGTATGCAATATTTTACCATTATTACTACCTGATGATGGGTAATTAACTATGGACCTTGATTCTTTGGACAATACTGATGTTTATGATACTAATGTCAATTGATTAGTTCACATTTGATTGTTTGATGTTTTTATTACTAATGTTGATTGGTTAGTGCACATTGGATGAGATTGAGATTGTGTTACTAGTATGAAATAATAATACACATTTATTTGATTTGCACTTACACTTATATTGTACCACTAATAGTTGATGCTTAGTATGCATGTTTGGCTTGCTTGATGAATGGGGATAACATTGTGTATTGGTTACGTTTGATGGGTGTGTATGATGATTGGTTATGATGACATAGTAGGAGTAGGTGTCCTGCTTGCATTGGTTGTGCTGGTTGCATGAGTGCTATGATTTTTATATACTAAAATGTATTTGGATATAGGAGAATAGTAAGAAACGGAACTATGTGGGCTTGATCCCGAAAGGGTACGTGGACAGTCTTTTTCTATGTGATAGTTCTCGTTTCCTTTGTAGTCGGGGTGTATAAAAATTGGCACAGTCCAAACATGTTGAAGTTTTTCCTTTCATTCTTTTGTAAAGTTCGTAGGTTGGAGTGAAGAATGGAGTAAAGGTTCAGATATAGGTCTTATTTACAGGATGCTGATTCAGTATATTCTTTTGCATGATGGACAGTATTTAATGATAATTAATGTATTGAAATAGTAGATGTGATTTGATGCATTAAATATTATATGATGTTTGTATAGTTGAAATGTGTATGGTTTTATTTAAGTTCCACTGTGAGGCTTTTTTATTTTTTTCTCATATAGATTTTAGATTTTTAAATTACATAACTAACGATCCATAATTTCTAATATCTGAGATTAGTGTGCTGGCATAGTTTGATGGCATTTGTAACTAATTTTAAATGTTAGAAATAGTAGGGCATCATATTGGCATTTCACAAGGTTTGGCAGTTAAGGCAAATATGAAGGAAGAAGCCAAATTGAGTTAAATTTTTAGGTGTAATTTTATCTTCTTTGAATATGATTCTATTCATACTTTAATTCATTATTGAACTAAAAAATAAATGAATATTGAATTTTTATATGGAATCATTCTTAGATTTATATATACAATTGGTATGTAAACATTGTGGCTTAAGTTTGGAGGCAACTATTAGCCATTGATAATTTTTGAATAGTACAAAATTTGAGCTCTCACTATATATACAAAATTTCAATTATAATACAATTTCAAATCACAACACAATTTTTATTTACATTTGCACCTCACTACATATCACTCATTCACTCATATTTGTTCTTCAACTATATTCCAATTGTATCCAGCATCTGAATTATCTGCATAATAAACACTGACGCAGTAAAATTGAAAAATAAATATTTTTGCAGTGAAAAATAAAATGTGTTTTTTTAAATATTATTTGCCTCGGTTATTTGGGTTGTTCGTCATCATTTTCGTTTTTGAATTCATCAAACACAAACAACATGTGACATGCACAGTGTATCACTATACATGCCACAAGACCGTGCACACTGATATACACTTGATAAAACTGTAGGGACAAGTGAGCACAAGGTCAAACCAGAGCCAAAGCTAGATTCAACTCAGGTGCACGCAATACAACATACGACAGCTCAACAATCAGTATACACATGCATATGGTCAGAGCAACATATGGTGCACAATAGATATACAATCACTCAAGTTCAACATGCTCACATAACAAAGTGGTGACCACAAGGACAAGAGGCAATTTTGACTCGAAGTAATGTTCAGCTTTAACATGAACAAATTGAATCAGACTTCAACCAAAACAGCTACACATGAAGAACCACTTGAATAACAACTTAACAAGCAACCAGAATTGAGTCCAAATACATATACAAATATACATAGTACACAAAATTTTAGTGCATACTTGACTGCACATACAAACTCAACTATACAATGACCAGACTCATGCAACACATGAACATGTACACAATGTCAACCAGAATTCAACACAAAGTGCTCAAATGTACACACCATTACAACAAGGTATATATGCATAGACAAAAAGTGGTGGACAAGACACAATGCTACAGAGATGACATCAATATACATGAAGACAACTAAAAAAACTCGACCAGTCCAAAATCAACAATGAACCAGTACAAAAAGTGGTGAACAACACATAAAGGAGGCAAACAAGTATACATATGTAAATATATCAAGTGAAGGCCATACAAGCTAAACTGTATACAAGTGCAGACTGCAACAGTCAATGGTTCAAATGACAAACAACATATACATATATGCAACCAAGTTGGACATGAAAATTAAAGTACATCAAATCAGACCAGAACCAGACCAAACTAATGAACAAACAGTAATGAACCGGATCATCAATCAAAGTGCAAAATCAAGATGAAGTTCAAGTGAAACTAAAATGCACATGTCAACAGTGGTAACTTTAAGCAAACTACATGGTGCAACAAACATACATACATACACACACACACACACACACACACACATATATATATATACTATGCACATGAATAAAATGGTCAAGACCAGATACAAGAGAAAAGACAATCTCACCATATCAGTACAACAAGGATAGACTCGAGTACACATGAAGACATCAAGAACCAACATATGCAGCAAAGTTGACAGTGCAAACAAGTGCACAAGAACAAGCCCATGAAACAAATAACATAACAATGCAGACTTAAGGAAATGTGCAACTGAATACAAGTGCAGATTTCAATTTTGACAGTACATGCAAACCAGGGTCAAGAACAAAATAGGCTTGAACCAAATAAAGCAGTGGAACAAGTCCAGCTACAACATGAACTAGCACATGTGGTCAGAGAATACAATAAAGTGTTTGAAACAGAAATACACATACAAACACAATGAAGACAGCAGCTTGAATAAGCAAGTGCATACTCAAATATCAATGGCATCAGGGCAGTAGTGGTGACACACAAGTTCAAAGTTCAGGTGAACCAAGGCTGCAACAAGCTCCAGACCAAATTAAAATAACAATGATGACTACAGTTCAAAGTTTCAAACACAAACCAGAGCTCAATGCAACACAGACCAGAGTATCACAAGCATACATATATACATGCGCAAACACACATGTATACATGTATATATATGTAGTGTGACCAGATCAACTCAAATGCAAAGAATGAACAAAGTCAATGTCGCAGGAATTTCAATTTGAACATGTCAGATTTTAAAATAACAAAGTCAAAGCCGTGGTGGCCAAGGAGTTGAACAAGTCATAAAAGAAATTAAAAGAAAGCCGATTATTTCAAAATATTATCACAAATTCAAAGCGGCTGAAGTCAAACCAGAAAAGAACGGAACCAAATCCAAAGCAAACGCAAGCCGTGATAATCAAGCAAAGGAATATACGAATTGAACTAGTCTAAACAAATCGTATGCACTTAAGCAAAATCGAACGGCAGAGAAAAATTATCAGACGAATTCAAGCGAACGATAATTTAGGGAATTAAACCCTATAAATACCATTAATATCATCGGCCTACGAAGTATCAAGTTCAAGCATATCAACGAGAATAAATAAAGGAAATTGCATACCAGTTCATTCAATTCAAACACGATCAAGAAGCACCCGTTTGCAAATCTAAGAGATGATCGGTCGACAGAGTAAGCAATGCGAAGACATCAATTCGATCGATCAACTGAAGTCGGGGTCTTCCAATTTACAGAAGCCCTAATTGTTGAAAGAGGAACGAGGCAGCCATTTTTGCAAAGGAGAGGATACGACTGATAACATAAAAAGAAAAGGGGATATTTTTTTTATCACTGTGTTTTAAATTTGGGCCGGCATCTTTAAATTCATTTTGGGATTTAATTTTAAATTAGGGTTTCTTGTTTTAAGTTGTTTTTATTTTGTAATTTTCTTTGAAAATTTTGTAAATTTTAGTCGTGTGACTAGGGACGAACTACGGTTGTGTAGTTCGAGAATTCGCAACTCAGTGGCTGAGTTGTGGTAGGGTTTTCAGCGTAGAGTTAGGTTAGTCGATAGCGGGTGTCACAAGTTTATGTGTGTAAGCGTCTGACTACTTAATTTCTAGCAGAAAGCTTGGGTGCAGCACGTAGGCAGGGTTTTGCCGAAGCAGGGTAAATCTGTGTTGTTCTATTTCTTCTTTTATTATTCTGCTATTATCTGTGCTGCAATTATTTTATATATTTCTGCATTAAATTTTTATAATTATTAGTAACACCCTATTCACCCCCCTAGGGTGAAATCGATCCTACAACATAAATAAATAAAAAGTACATATGCACATACCACTTTATTTTCCAGCTATATTTACTATCTTGGGAAGTGGCTTATCAATCCCATATATGAATAGCTAAGATGGATAACAATACTAAAGCAAGTTCAGGGGATGCAACAGTGGAGATTCTTGGCGTGAACATTCCACTGTGGTTCCACAAGTATCTTCAGACTAGATCATAGGCCAATAATAACCCGAAAGGGCCTATCCAACAAGCATAAGGAGTAGGCTCTACGAATACACCTGCCTTGGACTTTGCTAAGCAATACAGAGACCTTATTACTATAGGTTGAAAGCCTTACGTAGGGACTAAATCTTTGTGGATACAAATGCATAGCTATGCACATCTGAGAGGATCTTTACTATATTAGGACTTAGAGATGTTGTTCGAAGACAGCTTACTGCTAGGCATTTGCAAGAAGAGGCTTTGCATTAGTGGGATATGGTAGTTGCTAAGACTAATGAGGAGAATATAACTTGGGATGACTTTAAGAGACATTTAGAAGCTAAATTTTTGTCTATGGTCGAGCAAAGAGTTCAATTGAAAAATTCATATGTATGCAGGAAGGAGACATGTCCATAATGGAGTACTTGAATCATTTCAATGAGCTAGCGAAATTTGGGTTAGAACTTGTGAATACTCTAGCGAAGAAGCCTATGAAGCTTGTTAAGGTCTGAGACAACCACTTCAGGATTCAGCCCTTGGCCATATTCAGATGAGAGAAACATATAAAATTTTGGTAAAGATGGCTTTACTAAATACTATTTCAAAAGATGCAGCCAAAGAGGAGCCAAAGAAGGTGAGTGAAGGTGGATGTGACAACCAGTACCCCTCGACACACCGATCCAAATCTTAAGGTGACTTTCAAACTCGCAACAGTACCAAGAAATATAAGCTATCGAGTTTTTATAACATTATAGAGACTAAAAAGATATAATATGATCTAAGATATACTACACTTTCTGAACTCATAACTGAATGAAATATAAATACATAAAATTTCCATCTCAGTAAATATCTCAAAATACAGGCTTAGAAAAATAGTACGTAGTCAACTGCAGAGTATGTAGAAATTCCACTCATAGTCCGACAAAACAAATACTAAGTACTGATAAGATAAATAGTTGAATGGAGAGTAACTAATGGATAGGCAACTCTTGTGGTGAGTTCGCCTCTCCACATACTGAAATCGGGCCAAATCACTACTGCCATGTCCTCCTGTGGTGGGGAAAGAAAGGAAAAAAGGTGGGTTAGACAAAAATCTGGTGAATGAATAAATGTTTAGTATATGTTGATTATGTGCAGTTGACTTTAATTCTACTCTATGTGTGCCAGGGTGCTCAACATGTGTCTGTGTGTTCTTAGCGTCCTTTATTTAGGGGAATTTATTTAAGACACATCTACACTAGAACTTGTGTAGGCTCCTACAGGGATTGAATCTCAATAACTAACGATCGACCACTGCTTCTAGAGCTACTCTATATGGAAAAACTTCTAATAGAGATACTCAATATAGAAACACCGCTTCAAGAGCTACTCAATGTAGGAACACCGTTACTTGAGCTACTTGATATGGAAACACCACCACTATAGCTACTCGATATGAAAACTCCATTTCTAGAGCTACATGGGAATAAATTTCCCATAATTATGACTACACTTAACCTAACTTCACATCAAAGGGAAGCCTGCAATGCCGACTCATCGGTATGTCTCATCATCTGCGTCTGTGTCCACCTCTCGATCATAGTATACGCCTCTTATTACACGTGCCGAGATCCATAAAAAACACATTATTATGCCACGTCAAAATCGTGAAACTAAGAAGTCCCGTTGTGTCGGACCCACATTCTTCATCAGGCAAATGTAACACTTTGGAAATTTACCAGAAAATTGAATAAGGAAATTAAATTTTAATACAAGTTAAATAAGTTGATTATATATAGTTAATTTTAACTTATTCTATCTGATCTAGGATGTTAGTAATCAAACATCAAACTCTACTTGTTTAAAACCTAAAATTTGAATTAGAAATTGAAATTAGCTAATACCATTTTCCCAAGTTAAACCCATTTTATGTTATTGAATTGAAACCCTAAATGTTGGTTAACCCTGAATTAAACAAGAATAATTAATCTGGCATAAATCTATAAAATTGAAATGTAAAATTTGCAAAGGCTGGCTAGGGTAAATTGATGCTTAGGGTTCACTGTGTAATTTAAATTGACAGAATTAACCAAATAGTTAAAATAAAATCGTTAAAATTAGAAAACAATAAAATTTACTCTACGACTGGTGGACCGTTCGCCCTGACCAGTCGACGGCAAGCAATCGACCAGTTAAAGGCTGAAATATATAATTTGAACCTTGGCCTGTGGCCTAAGTTAAAATATAAAAATAGAAAATATCCATCTCAGAAAATATCTCAAAACGCAATCTTAGAAAAACAGTACAATAAGAGATGCATATTGTTGTGTCAGGCCCACACACTTCATCGTAGTATACGCTTTGTTAACCCGCCTTTTGACAAGGCCGTAGACAGGCGCATTTAACTAAACCGGTTGCTCGGTTGTCGAGACTGGAATACGATGGGTTTTAGTCAACTAGATGGAGAGACGATCAGTCATGGATGGTGTCGTTCGGCCTAGGAGGCATGGTTCGGTCTAAATGGTGTCGTTCGGCCTGTGAGGTATGGCTCGGTCGAGGAGAGGTGGTCAAGCATGGTTCGGCATTAGATCGGCTCGGCTTTGGTGGTTCGGCCAAAATGGTCAAGGCAAAGTGGTTCGGTCAGGATGGGTGGTTCGGCCTTGGGGGCATGGTTCGGTCAGGATGGGTGGTTCGGCCTTGGGAGCATGGTTCGGTTAGGATGGGTCATTCGGCCTTGGGGCATGGTTCGGTAAGTATGGGTCGTTCGGTCTGGAAGTCATGGTTCGGTCGGCGTTGGTGGCTCGGCGCAGGTGGCTCGGCATTAGTGGCTTGGCATTGGTGGCTCGGCTGTGTCGATGGCTCATCATGGAAGGTGGTTCGGCCTAGTTAGATCATGGGTCGGCCTTGGTTGTCGCTCGGTGTTGTGGTTCGTACAGGTGGGTTGGTCGAGCCGGCTTCGTATCTTCAAGCTACCTGCTTCGGGTCGGCTTTGTGAAAGATGGTTCAGTGTAGTTAAAGTATGGGTCGGCAAGAACATGGATCGGTGGCTTCGAGTCAAGGCGCTCGTAACTTCGGGTCGGCACTATAAAACGCGGCTCGTTATGATATAAGGTGGATCGGCACGAGTATGTGGTTCAGTTACTTCGAGTCCTATGACTCAAAACTTCGGGTCGGCCTCAGGGATTTTAGGTTAGCATCCTACCTAGATCGGTTACATCCTACTTCAAGTCCAGGGATGCTCTGCTTCGAGTCAAAGGTCACTATGCTTCGAGTCGCCTTAGTGCTTTTCATGGATCGACAACATTTGGATATGGATTCTGGATCGGCCATGGATTTAATAGGCCCTGGGTCATTCAGGAAGCCCAGTTACCTGCAATTTGCCTATAAATACACCATGTGGGTCTCCAGAGGGGGGATCTAAGAGGGGGTTCTCAGGCTTTCTCTTTCCTAAGGATAAGGCTATTCTGCCATTGTTAAACTCTGGATTGTAACTGAAACTGATACTAACATCAATAAAAAGGAAATTTCTGGAGTGGACGTAGGCCGGAGTCAGCCGAACCACTATAAATCCTTTGTTCTTATTGCGTTCTTTTTAATTTTTATTGTTCTTCATATTTATACTCTCTACATACATTCTATATGTGTTCTGTGACTACGATTTGGTGCTTTCGTCTGGATTTGGGTGTTAGTGACCAATTTTGGCGCTAACATTTTGGTGCTTTCACTGAGAGAGCTAGTACTCAAGGATTCTAAAGCTTGGTTTTTGGATTTAAAGGCTTAGGAACTTGGATTCTTGGGAAGTTATGGCAAGGCAATCGACAAGAAGACAAAGGACTGAAAGGAGTCAAAATGAAGGGAGTCAGGAGGCTTCCTCAGGAGCGAATCAGGCCTCGATTTTCATCACCAGAGACGAGATGGAAACAATACTGAAGAGACAAGAGGAAATGATACAGAACCTACTCCAATAGGTTGGACAAGTTGGAGTGCAAAACCAAAGGAATGGAGTAGCAGGTTATGCCGGAAATGAGGATCATGAAGCTAAAGCGACAGGAGCAGAGGCATCCCGGAATCAGGACCAAGCGCATGAAGCGACCAAAATACAGGATAGAGTTGGACCATCGGGAACGGCCCGTGAACTAGGGGGCATGCCCTCGAATCATGTAGGCTCCGTTCTGGTATGGATACCAGGCGATGCTAGGCAATTTGGCGTTAATAGGGAAGTGGATGCTCATCGAGAAGGGCAGGTTCCAGAATTCCCTCGTGGACTCGAGGGGCAGGTTGGAGACAATGCTCAAAGACCGTTACTTGATGACAATGACAGGTTAGTGGACGTAATCAGATGGGCTATAAGAGGAGGATTGGTGAATAGAGACTTGGAGGATGTGAATAGGAGTCCCTTTGCTCCTGCGATCAGGCAAGTTAGAAACCCGCCGAATTTCAAACTACCAACATTGGAGATGTATGACGGGAGAACGGATCCCACTGTTCACTTGACGAGGTACATGAGGCATATGGAAGTGCTGGAGGCATCGGAGGAGGTTATGGCACGATGCTTACATCTGTATTTGACGGATATTGCATCATAATGGTTTAGACGGCTAGAGAGTGGCTCTATCGGCACATGGACGGGGCTGATTGAAAGGTTTATGAGGTAGTTTCGGGTCCATATAGTCAGACCCAAGAATGTAATGACCTTAACATCGATGAAACAATGGAAGGGAGAGTCGCTCAGGGATTTCTTAACCAGATTCAATGTGGCGGTGGCTTTGGTGGATCGACCCGATCCATCGATGGTTTTGATGGAGACAGTTTCAGGGATTGTAGATAATTCGGATTTCAAGATATCATTGGAACGGGACCCACCGAGGGATCTCGGGGAGTTCTACTATGAGGTGGAAAGGTTCCTGAGGCAGGATGATGCGCAGGCTGAGAGAGAAGGGAGAGAGGCTGAAGCTTATGCAGTAAGGGGTGGGGGTCCACCCAAGGAAGTTCCATACAAAGATGATAAAGGGAAAAGGAAAATGAATGATAACGGTAACACATCGAAAAGGCAACGGAGGGAATCAAAATTCTCTTCTTATATAGATTTGAATGAGACACTAGAAAGGATTTACTTGGATACTCGGGGGCACCTCCAGTATCGAAGACCGGCTAGGAGGGAACCATCGGAATACGAGCGGGCATCAGGAAAGCATTGCCTATTCCATGAGCTAGATGGTCACAACACAAACGATTGTAAGCATTTGAAAGATATCGTTGAGGAGCATGTAAGGAATGGTCACCTGCAACAGTACATAAGGAATCGAGCTGTAGCAGTGGAACGGGAGCGGCCACCGCCTACCTCGAACGAAGGTGGCACTGGATCTAATCACCGTCGGCTTGTTATCAACTGAATGGATTTATGGTTCTGAATAAGTAATAGAACTCGAAGTAATTCGGCTAGGTCACTCGCACACGTACGGGATTGAGGACGGTCCCTAGGCGTGCTCTAAGATGACAAAAAACCGTATTGCTTGGATCTATGAAATCCTGTTTTCTTTTTGTTTTTCTGCAAATTCTGGTTTCCTCTTTGGTACTTTGGACATTTAATTCCCTTTGTTGTACGAACTTTCGCCTTGATAACTGAATTCTGTAATGATTGGGATTGGACTAATTCAATGAATAATACAGGCCAAACGATTACCATCTCGACCGGAGAGACGAGGTAGTAATCGCGAATTACGAGTCCCTTTGCTGGAGAGCAATGGAATGGACTCGAACAAAATATAAAGTCCTCGACCGGAGAGTCGAGGCCGGAGAACATAAAAGTCTTCGACCGGAGAGTCGAGGCCGGAGAACATAAAAGTCCTCGAACGGAGAGTCGAGGTCGGAGAATATAAAAGTCCTCGATCGGAGAGTCGAGGCTGGAGAATATAAAATTCCTCGACCGGAGAGTCGAGGCCGGAGAAGATAAAAGTCCTCGACCGGAGAGTCGAGGCCGGAGAAGATAAAAGTCCTCGACCGGTCGAGGCCGGAGAACTTAAAAGTCCTCGACCGAAGAGTCGAGGCCGGAGAACATAAAAGCCCTCGACCGGGGAGTCGAGGCAGGAGAACATAAAAGTCCTTGACCGGAGAGTCGAGGCCGGAGAATATAAAAGTCCTCGATCGGAGAGTCGAGGCCGGAGAATATAAAAGTCCTCAACCAGAGAGCCGAGGCCGGAGAACATAAAAGTCCTCGGCCGGAGAGCCGAGGCCGAAGAACATAAAAGTCCTCGACCGGAGAGCCGAGGTCGGAGAACATAAAAGTCCTCGACTGAAGAGCCGAGGCCGGAGAACAAAAAAGTCCTCGACCGGAGAGTCGAGGCCGGAGAACATAAAAGTCCTCGACCGAAGAGTCAAGGCCGGAGAAACATACATACCGGTTAAGCCCTTGACTAGAGAGTCGAGACCGGGATTGGACATGGACCCGAAGAGGTCCCGAATTTAGATAGGAGCCCGGAGCGTTCTTGGATTCGGATATTGGCCCGGGAAGGTCGAGGATTTGGTTATTGGACTTTGAATCGGACATTGACTCAGAGCAGTCGTGGACTTGGGTATGGCTATGGATGGAATACGGACTTTGGATGTTGGATTCGGAGCTAATCAAAACACACCTTCCAAAGCAAGGCATGTTTTGGGGGGCAAATGTTAACCCGCCTTTTGGCAAGGCCATAGATAGGCGGATTTAACTAAACCGGTTGCTTAGTTGTTGAGACTGGAATACGATGGGTATTAGTCAACTAGATGGAGAGACGATCAGTCATGGATGGTGTCGTTCGGCCTAGGAGGCATGGTTCAGTTTAAATGGTGTTGTTCGGCCTGGGAGGTATGGCTCGGTCGAGGAGAGGTGGTCAAGCATGGTTCGGCGTTGGATCGGCTCGACTTTGGTGGTTCGGCCAAAATGGTCAAGGCAAAGTGGTTCGGTCAGGATGGGTGGTTCGGCTTTGGGGGCATGGTTCGGTCAGGATGGGTGGTTCAGCCTTGGGGGCATGGTTCGGTCTGGATGGGTGGTTCGGCCTTGGGGCATGGTTCGGTAAGTATGGGTCGTTCGGTCTGGAAGTCATGGTTCGGTCGGAATTGGTGGTTCGGCGCAGGTGGCTCGGCATTGGTGGCCCGGCTGTGTCGGTGGCTCATCATGGAAGGTGGTTCGGCCTAGTTAGATCATGGGTCGGCCTTGGTTGTCGCTCGGCGTTGTGGTTCGTCAAGGTGGGTCGGTCAAGCCGGCTTCGTATCTTCAAGCTACCTGCTTCAGGTCGGCTTTGTGAAAGATGGCTCGGTGTAGTTAAAGTATGGGTTGGAAAGAACATGGATCGGTGGCTTCGAGTCGAGACGCTCGTAACTTCGGGTTGACACTATAAAATGTGGCTCGGTATGATACAAGGTGGATCGGCACGAGTATGTGGTTCAGTTACTTCGAGTCCTATGACTCAAAACTTCGGGTCGGCCTCAGGGATTTTAGGTCAGCGTCTTACCTAGGTCGGTTACATCCTACTTCAAGTCCAGGGATGCTCTGCTTCGAGTCAAAGGTCACTATGCTTCGAGTCGCCTTAGTGATTTTCATGGATCGACAACATTTGGATATGAATTCTGGATCGGCCATGGATTTAATGGGCCCTGGGTTATTCAGAAAGCCCAATTACCTGCAATTTTCCTATAAATACACCATGTGGGTCTCCAGAGAGGGGATCTAAGAGGGGGTTCTCAGGCTTTCTCTTTCCTAAGGCTAAGGCTATTCTGCCATTGTTAAACTCTGGATTGTAACTGAAATTGATTCTAACATCAATAAAAAGGAAATTTCTGGAGTGGATGTAGGCCGGAGTCAGTCGAACCACTATAAATCCTTTGTTCTTATTGCGTTCTTTTTAATTTGTACTATTATTCATATTTATGCTCTCTACATACATTCTATCTGTGTTCTGTGACTACGATTTGGTGCTTTCGTCTGGATTTGGGTGTTAGTGACCAATTTTGGCGCTAACACGCTTCTTATTGAACTTTTTTTCTAAGAACGTATTTTGAGATATTTTCTTAGATGGATATATTTTATATATTATTTTAATACATGCCATATGCCAAGGTTCAGATTACACATTTTAGCATTTAACTGGTCGATTATTATACTATATCGGTTGACTGCTTGCTGTCGACCACTCAGGGTGAACGGTCAACCGATTGCGGTGTAAATTTTAGTGTTTTCTGATTTTAATGATTCGATTTTAATTATTTGGTTAATTCTATCAATTTGACTTACACAATGAACCCTAAGCATCGATTTACCCTAACCAGTCTTTGCAAATTTTACATTTCAATTTCATAGATTTATGCCAGATAAATTATGCTTGTTTAATTTTGGTTTAACCAACTTTTAGGGTTTCAATTCAATAACAGAAAAGTGATTTTACTTTGGTAAATGATATTAGAAATTTTCAATTTCTAATTCAAATTTCAAAAAACAACTAGGGTTTACAGTTTCATTACTAACATCCTATATCAAATAGAATAGGTTAAATTAACTGTAATAATCAACTTATTAAACTCGCTCCCACTTACCGTGGATACAAACTCTAACTCTAAACTTCATCAGAGAATCGTCACCCGTTAGCTTGCCTCCTCATTGATTCGATTTATTAGTTCTCTCTTCCTTTATTTTTAATTTATTTTCGAAAGATATTATGTAAGTTGAGAGAAGAAAATTTAGTAGAGTTTCAGTGTGCAGTAAATTTTCTAATGAAATTAGGATTAGCTTAGGTGTTAAGTTGTACGGGTTAGAGACTGATTTGGAGTGTTGGGTTTGCCTAAGAAATCTTTGGTTTCATCCTGGATGCACATTAGTAACTAGGCAGCAAAGAAAAATATTTCATTCAATCGTCTCGGTCAAACTGCACTCTCCAGATCAACAAAATACATGTCAATAGTCGACCGCTTCATGCTGAATGGTGCACCTAGGGTGTCGATTAGTGGATCCTGTTAAATTAGGAAACTTATAAATTTTTTTTATTTTTTTTATTTTTCAAACATCCGTAACTTCTCCATACTAACTCTAATTTCAAAGTTTTATATATAAAAATTGTCCAGAAAATCATTATGAATGTAATGTGCAAGTTTTCATAGCAAAATCCAAACGTTTATGAAAATTTCATTCTAGCCCCTATTATATTTAAATTTAATTTTCTTGTTAAATTTTCTAGTAAATTTCTGGGTGTTACAGTGGAGGTCATACAGAGAGGAGGAAAGGGCTAGGAGCTAAAGGAAGACAAGTGAAGTTTAAGAAGTAGAACCAGCTATGAAGTGAGTGCCATAAGAGGGACATGATTATAAGGAGTGTAGAGTCAATATGAGTAGGTTAAAGTATTTCAATTGTAATTAGCTTGGGCATACGAGGGATCAATACTCCACCTTAGGGAAGAGTGGGCCAGTTGTGCAAGCTTATGCACTTGATGTTGTTCCAAATTCTAGGAAGCCACTAGTAATAGTGGATAAGGGAAATAAGATCCTCATAGAAGGTATATTACTCATTTTTTATTTTTCCATTCGTACTTTGTATGATATTGGAGCATCCCTTACCTTCTTAGCTAGTAGATTATGCAATTAGAGACTCAAATTGTGCATGATTCTATAATAATGTTAAATCCCATTGGGGGATCACCTATTTATGGATAATTTGTCAAAACTTGAAATCAATTATTTATGGTTTCGAATTCCTTTGTAATGCATAAGTACTTTGTTTCTTAGGATATTAACTAATATTGGGGATGGACTAGATGTCACATTATAGGGAAGTATTAGATTGCGATAGTAGAGTGATCGAGATAAGGAGCAATGGAGGGCAAGATTTAGTTCTACATTGTGAGCCAAATGGTCTTATAGTGTTGAGGTACTATATTCACAAACCTTTTGCGCGATGGGTTGGATTTTGTCCCATTAGTTTAGGAATTCCTTGATGTTTTGGCAAAAGTTTCAGGCTTACCACCTAAAAAGAAACTGAATTTTGAATTGATCTTGAGAAGGAATCTTGGCCTGTTGTTATTCCACTTAGACATATGCCCCGAAATGGAAGGGAATTAGATAAGCAAGTTTCTAAATTATTATAGAAAGATTTTATTCATAGAAGTATTTGTCAATGGGGAGGACTAGTAGTATTTGCCACTAAGGCAGATGGTTCTTTGCAACTATTGCGTTGATTGCTGAGATTTGAACAAGCCAACGAAGAACACTACCCATTTCCTTGTATGTATGATATTTGATCAGCTAGTGGGAGTGAAAATATTTTCCCAGCTTGACCTAGCCATTGGTTTTCATCATTTGACAGTGGAAAGTTATAGTATTTCTAAGACAGCTTTTGGTATACCAAAAAGGCTATTTGAGTGGTTAGTTATGTCCTTTGGACTAACCAATGCTCTAGACTATTCTTCTAGTTTGATGAGCAGAGTCTTTAGGGAGCAACTGAATAAGTTTGTTGTTGTTTTTTTGGATTTCATTCTTGTTTTTTAAAGATGTAAATAGGAGTATAAGAAACATTTGAGGACTATACTTGATGTGTTGAGAAGGAACTAGTTAATGATGAAATTCTCTAAATGTCATTTTTAGAGAAGAGTTACTTTCTAGGCCATGTTTTTTTAGCATGGATTGTTTCTTGATTCGAGTAAAGTAGTCATGGTTCAGGGTTAGCGCATACTGAAGAATGTAATAGAGGTTTGGATTTTTCATGGTTTGGTTGGTTATTATAGGAAGTTCATTAGAGACTTTGCTAAAGTTTTGAAACCACTGAATTAACTTACCAACAAGAGTTAGATTTTCTCGTGGAACATAGAATGCAAGCATGCATTTGTTAAGCTAAAGGAGTTATTGACAAGTGTACCTGTTTGATGATTCCAGAGGATATTAAGCTTTTTACCGCATATATCGATGCTTGCAGTATTGGGCTTGGAGCTATGTCGATGCAAGAAGGCAGAGTATTAGAATATGCTAATAGATAGTTTAAGACCCACAAGAGGAATTATCCTACTCACGATCTTGATTTAGGTACGACTGTTTCTGCACTCAAGTCAGGGAGAAATTATTTGTTTTGTGAGAGACTTAAATTGTATACAGATCATAAATCTCTCAAATATTTTCTCTCTCGGAGCAACCTAATCTGAGGCAAAAGAAATGGATAGAGTTTTTTACTTCATATGTTTTTGTATTTCATATACTCCAGCTAAAGGAAATGTAGTCAAAGATGCTTTGAGTAGGAAACATGCGGCATTGTGTTCCATATTATTGGAGTGGATGTAGTAAAATTTCTTTTCCAAATTTTATTTCAGACCATCTTCCGAGTTAGTTCCAATTTGTTGGCAACTTTATAAGTTAAACCAACACTTAAGGATTGTGTCGGTTCTATTCAAAGGATTGATTGGACATTGGTAGGCATTATGTAACGACCCGTAAATTTAACTGGTTTTAATAACGTTATTAATTGAAATTTTGTGGAATTTTAAACGATAAAATTTTGAAATAAAATTTTGATATTTGGAATGCGTCTAGTTAAACATAGCAACCGGTAAATTTTCATCCGAAAATATGGAAGTTTATTTCGTGCGTAAATTTACTTCAATTTAATCAGTTAAAAAACGATGAAAATAAAATGTTTTCGGAACCTAAATATTTTTACATAGAAAAATTCTAAACCATCTTCTGAGCAAGACGTCATTTTTCGTTTTTCCAAATTCGGACTTCTTTAGCTCCGTCGATCTTATTTTTCTGCGTTTTTGCTGCATTTTTCCGTTAGTAAAAAAATCGAATTTTTATAATTCAATCGTATGACTGATATCTGTATACCATTTTGATCGTCCTATCATGCTGATCACTACGGTATATTCGATTCTATGTTTTGACGTCCGGTATGTGGTGAAACCCGTAAAACGGTTAACCACATCGGTATGCCTTTTGGTTTGCATTGACCATTCACTTTCCACCGGTTGAATTTAAGTTGTCACAAACTTTTAGCATTCCTAGTAGTAGCCGTAACTTTAATATCTCCGCTTTTCAACAAAATCTTGCATTGATTGATAGGTTGCTCTGTTCATTTGCTAAAGAAATAAAATGAGAAGTTAGAGAAATGAATAGTCATACTTTTCTATTGGTAGGCACGTTCAATTTTGGTGCCGTTCAAAATTTTATGCATTCAATTCTTTTGGTTTTTCGTTCATATTTCTAATATGCCTAACTTTTCTTTCCATTTCCTCATTCTTCTCAAATCCTTTCTCCTCGTGTCCTTCTTCTTCTGGGAAAAAAATATATACAGCAAGTTGTTTTCTTCTTTCCCCAAGCTGACCTAACCGCGAACTTGCCCCATTTGACAAAAGCTCGGCCGATCTAACCTCTTCCTTCTTCCCTCCACCGAATGCCACGTCACCGGATTTTCTTTTTGCAAGCTTGCGACCTCTGTCGAAGAGAAAGCGAAGAAAAAAAAAGGTTTAGCTTGTATTGGTTTCCTGTAGCCTATTCTCGCCATTCCTTTGCATTTACCTCGTGACTGCTCATGACATTCGACCAGGTGGATATTCATATGTCTGTTTCTTTATTTTTTTTTTATATATAAAGTTTAATATGATAGCTTACATATATTTCACAGCAAATATATTCACAACCATATGTACACCTCAGGTTTTATGATATTTGGTTATGACTTGTATAAAATTGGAGGTTGTTAAAAATATGAAGGTGTACAAATATTAAGTATACTGACACTTCTTTTAAAAAAACATATATACTAATGCTTTTGGTAAAACAACTAAGTTTGGACAGTATATCATATGTAAAGTAAGAAATGTATATATTAGTTTTATGTTTACTGTATATTATGAGCAGCTTCTATATGATTGTATTAAATATATATATACTAGTTTGAAAGGGTTTGTTACATGATGATATGCAAGCTATATAGTTCTTATAAGTTACAGTTGCTTGTTATGTATGTATGTTAGATTTTAAAATTTTGTCTATTTTAGTTTAAAGAAGTTGTGCGTTAAAATATAGATCTGTTTGTTTTATAAAGGTGAATTTATATAAGTCATAAATATTATTACTTTATCTTAAATTTCATATGGTTTTAAGTATAATTTGTTGTGTTGGATTTTAAGCACCTTATTTTATTAAAATTTACATCTGCTTGCTGTCTACCTTCAGCTGAGCGAAAATTTAAGTATATGTCTGCAAAATTTCATTTCATTCGGATGTAATTTGTTATACCGTTTTGATGTCCGAAAGTTGGACTGTTGAATGTTTTCAACTGTACTTAGAATTATTCGCGCTGTTACAAACACGACCAGTGTCCATGTTTGACGTATCGTATCTCTTTCATTTCCTATCGAAATTCAACGATTCTTTTTTTGATTGAAAAATGAGATTCTCTAGTTTATGCATGTAAAATTTCAGTCCAATTCAAGGCCGTTTAGTCCTCTATTTTATACCTGAAAGTTGCAACCAAACTGATTTTGCACTTGTTTGCATGTTTATTTTTTTTTCTGAACAGCAGTTAGACTTCATGTTCATGATATCATATCTCACTCATCTTTTATTGGAATGGGTTGATTCTATTTTTAAAAAAGAGTCGAAGTTACCCTGTCAAATTTCAGCAAAATCCGACATCGTTTGACTAGTGGTCGAGGATCTGGAAGTTAGACCCAGGCAACTGTTCTTTTGTACTTGAAATTATTTTACACTGCTGCAAACACGACCTGAGTTCATGTTTGACGCATCGTATCTATTCTGTCTTACGTCGAAATACAGTGATTTCCTTTTTGTTTAAAAGATAAAGTTTTCTACTTTCTGTATATAAAATTTTAGCTTCATACGAGGTGGTTCAGTCCTCTATTTCTTACCTGAAAGTCAGACCCAGAGGGGTTTTCAGACCTGAGCATTTGACAGTCGCAACATGGCCTGAGTCTATGTTCGTGACATCGTAACTTTTCTGGTCTCTTGTCCAAATCAAGTGATTCTTTTGCAGTTTGAAATACAAGTTTTGATCTTTATTCATACCAAATTTCAGACCATTTCGACCTCGGTAGAACATAGAATTATATTGTTAAACTTTGATGCAGGACATGTTTTTTTTTATTTGTTGCTATGTTGAATATTTTGATTTGATTACGGCAATTCCTATTTAACAGCTTTGCTCGTCGATTTGTGCCAATCTAGTTTATTTTGGAAGTTGTGCTTGCAATTCGTAACTCAACTTCGTTGTCTATTCTCGATCTCTAGCCTCGAAAGGTGAGCAATCACTCACGATTAACGTTCTTTATTTATTAAATTTGATTTCAATTGAAACGATAATTGAAATATGCTGTTGATAGTTATTTACACTGTTTTATATGTTATTACCTATATCAGTTCACCTGTGACATCTGACACCATTATCTGTTAATTATACGATGATAATCCCATTTGGTCGATAAGTGATTGATTGTTTGTTGTTTATATTGGAGGTTAAATTGTAATGTATAAAGTGATAAATAGTATGCAATTGAATTTGACGAAGGATAGTTAAAAATTTGAATCGACATATGTGTTGAATTTGATTTGTTAAATTTGTATAATATGACCCATTGAATGTTTAATTATTTGACACGTAGTAAAATAGTTAATTACCCTTGAACCATTTGAATTTATGTTGTATTAACTGATGAAGTATGAAATTGAATAATTAATGTCAAGTGTAGAATTGCATAGAATAATTTGTATAATAATCTTTAATCTACATGAAATGATAGTGTAGATTCTAGAAATAATTATATAATTTACACAAATAACAATGTGAATTAATACGATTATTTCGGGATTATTTGAATTGATTATTGGATTGATATTGGTTGTTGTTATTGCATGTTTATTTACTTTGACACCATCCCAGTTATCACACTGCAAGTTCCCTTTGCTATGTTTTGATTTTGAATTGAATTGGAATCGGGTTGAAATGATAAATACCCAAATGAACTTGACTTAGGATAGAGAATTAAATAAAACCGATTGGTCAATAATTTGATTTAAAAATAAAATGAAGATTTTATTTGAATAAATAATATGGTTTTGAAATGAAGTTGAAATTTGAATTTTAATGAAAGGAAAATGTTAATATTTAGTCATCTGAAACAAAATATTAACAATGTAATTGATGAAAGAATGGTTTAATTTGAGAAATGATTTAATTAAGTTTTGAAATTATTTAATAATTAAGTTTTGAAATTATTAAATAATTAAATAAAATTGAATTATTTAATAGTTAAATAAAATTGAACCTCTTGAATTAGTGAAATTAAGTTCTTTATTAATTGAGTTTGAAATTGTAACCGAGTAAATAAATAAATGAAATTGGATTTCTTTAACAAGAAATAGAAATGTGATTTATTGAAATTAATGTAAGACCTGTAATTTAAAGAATTTGATTTGATGAATTTAATTTAAAGAAATTGTTTTGAATGATAAATTTACTTAACGAATATTGAATGAAATTGATAAATGAAGTTAAACTGATTTGAATGTTAAATTAAATTAATTTAAATGATTTTGGAATGAAACTTATATACGAACTTGAATCAATATTTGAATTGTTTTAAATAAAATTTGAAATTGTATTATAAGATTTTGAAATGGTAATTTGGAAGTTTTGAAACGTAAATTATGGAAATTGTTTTAGAAAGACAGATGAAATGTTGATTTACAAATTCTAATTGGAATTGTAATTGATTTGGTTTTGAAATATATAAACGACCAATCAGTGTAATAATTACGAAAGTTATTAAAGAGGCCGGAATCGGTTAGGGACATACTCACTGTCTAAACCGAAAACCACTTTAATAACTACACGCGGAGTGTGATCCAGAATGAAGTGGTTGGAATGATGTACGTGATGACTGAAGAAAGAGAACGATAATGGATAGCCTTGACACTTGTGTCAAATTGGAAATGACTAAAACAGGAGCCGTGCCGGGCCAAATGGGGGGTTAGCTACCTCGAGCGAACACACTTCTTCGAAAACTACTCATTATTTGTTGTCGATTGGTGCACCCTTGATTTGGGAGTGTTGTTTTGCGGTGTTGCGATGCATTCTCACCAGTCCGGATCAGGCAAACGGTAGTTTCACTACCTTGGGTATCGCCTCATGTGCCTTGTCATACTTGGATCCCTATATACGCGACCACTATGATTTGTTTTGTGTTATACCTATGGAGTACTCCCTGATAGCCCACTAGTTTACGGTGGAGTTTACAGTGCTGTATAGACTATAACGCTTATATAAAATGTGTTAAGGGGGATAATGGTAACGCCTTAACACTATTTTGATACCTTATATTACTGATAGACATTATCTACTTAGCGTACATTACTACCTAGTAGATAGTTTAACGGATCCTTAAAGGATGGTTATTCCAAACACCCTTTGAGTTACTTGTATTTCAATTGCTATTTCACTTGAGTTGGATTTATTGATATAAGAATGTAAATCTTGACTCGAGTGTTTTGTGTTTTGCTTTACGCTCGGGTCAGACTGAGTGTACCAGTATTCGAGACTCACCTTTGGAGTTGGAGCTTCGCTTGGAGATCCAGCTATCTATCCAGCTTTCAGATATCCAGTTGATTCCAGTGATTGTATTCTGATTATTGTATTTGACTATTGTATCCGCGACATCTGTTGTACCTTATTTAACTCTGATATGTATATAGTAGCTTCATGAACTACTATCTTTTATTTCCGCTGCACTTATTACTCTGTGTCTGTGATCTATGACTATTTATTTACTGTATATGCTCAGTTTTGCCAAATTTAAATTAACAATTCGGTATTTTGAATTATTCAAGTCCGACATGTGCGGATGCGAATAGTCCAAAATAGCGGGTCGTTACACATTATAGATTGGAGAAAAGAGAGAGGTCTTTTAATTTAGATAGGTATCATATTGGTTCGAAGGGGTATCTAAAAAGAGATAGTAGATTGTATATATTGGAAATTTGAGAGCCGATTGATGAGATTTTGTCAAAGTATTACCATTTTAGGATGGTTATTCATCTCAGTGAAGATAAGATGTATATGGATACGACAAAAGTATTTTATTGGCCAAGGATGAAGAGGCAGGCCAAGTTTATTGCTAGATGCTTGATTTGTCAAAGGGCCAAACCTATGTAGAAGAATCCAAGTGGATCGGTACTTCCTTTAGATGTTTCTCAGTAGAACTGAGAACATATATAAATGGAATTTATTAATGATATACCTGGGAGAAGAAGGGGAAATGAGAGCATTTGGGTCATCGATGATCGTTTGACCAAGTGCACTCATTTAATTCTGGTATGAAGAAAGCTAAAATAACAACTTTAGCTAGATTATATGTTTGGGAAGTTATTAGGTTGCACGGTATTCCAGTCTACATAGTCGGAGAGAGATCCACCTTTCACCAACTTGTTTTGGAGGAGTCTTTAGGATGCTTTAGGGATTGAATTGAGTCTTAGCACTGAATATCACCTACAAACCGAGAGGGTGAATAGGGTGTTAGAGGATTTGTTTAGAGGTCGTATCCATGACTTTGGTGGAGTATGGGAAGATCATTCACCCCTAATGAAGTTTCCTACAACAACAGCTATAGGGTGCACAGGCATGACACTGTTCGAGCTTTTATATGGGCGACTATGCAAATCCCCATCTTGTTGGAGGAAGGCGACTGATAGAGTTATACTTCGACAAGACATGATTAGGACAGCTTCCAAAAAGGTGGAGCTGATAAGAAAAAGGATGAATACTTAAGCAAAATTCATATGCTGATAGAAGGTGTAAAGTGTTAGTATTCACAGTAGGTGACATGTTGTTTGTGAAGGGACTAATACATAAGCATGTTATGAGATTTGGTAGGTCGGAAAAAGTAGTACACTTCTTTGTAGGGCCTTTTCTAATATAGAGAAAGCATGAAAGTTAGCTTACAGAGTGAAGCTTTTTGAAAGATTGGTGGGAGTATATGAGTCTTTCATGTGTCACAACTGTGAAAGTAAGTTCATGATTCAACAATCATAGTTGAGCCAGGTCAACTAAAGGATGTGGAAGTGTAGTTAGAGTCTATTTCACTATGTGTGCCTACTTGTATAGTAGATAATGGAATGAAAAAGTTTGAAATAAGGAAGTGAAATTTGTTTATGTTCAATGTAGAAAGGAACTAGCGGAGGGCACTTGAGAACCATAAAAGAAGATTTGTACTTCTCTTCCTGAACTCTTTATCGAGTACGTTTTCCATTTTATTCTTTAGGTTTCATAGGTTTGGAAATTACTTTTGGATGATTGGTTGTTATGTATGGTTGTTAGGATTGATTGTTCATACATGATTGATAGGACTATTTTATGCTAGAACTAGGATTAATTGCTTAGGAAATGGTTATGTTACATTAGTACTATTGGTTTTGTTATGCTTATATTTTGTGATGATACTTTGATGTGTTATCATGATGTGTGCTTTCATTCATATAGAACTATATGCCTATATATTTAGGGTGTTATTCATACATGTCTATATACCATATCCTATGCATACATATAAGAGGTCACTAGTTGTATTTTATATCATGACATACACATCCTCATACTCATGCATATGTGATGTTTTGTTGGCTATATATCTTACTTCATGTATGCTAGCGATTATCTTGTTATTTGGATGTATGGATGCATAGATGTATGTTAACGTATAATTACGTAGTAAATGCTTTATGTTAGAGTGTGTTACACTTTTTTTAATCCTTTCAAATTTTGAGGAAGAAATTCATTTAAGAGGGAAGAATATAACACCCAGCAAATTTTGATAATAAATATTAATTAAAGAGTAAAATGGTATTTTACTAAAAATGACAAAATATGGATTTTTGTAAATGAAAGAATTAAGGAATGAAACTTGCATCATTGCATAGAGTATATTTTTATGGTCATGTTTCATTATAAATATGTTACAAATGACATGATTGAGAAGTTACAGTTAACATGGTAAACTGAAGGGAAATGGGCTAATTAGGTTATGACCAATTAGTACTAATAAGCAGATATGTAAACCTCCTTAACAGAAATGAAAAGAATGTACTTTTCATTCTTTATTTTCTCAACCTTCACTAAAACAAGACCATAGATCTAGAAACTTAGATTTAATATAAAGTTCAAAACTCTTTATCAATTTCTACAAACAAATTATCAAAATTAACGAAAAAGAGAGAGCTTCTTAATTCTACAGTTATCCTGGCATTTCATGGAGTTTGGGAGTCAAGACAAATCAAAAGGAAAAAGAATTCTAGGCTAATTGGGTTAAATCCATGAGTATGATTTTATTTTCTTTTAATATGATTCTATTTGCACTTTTAGTTCATTATTGAGTGTATAAAATAAACAAATATTGAATTTTTATAAAATTATACATACAATCGATATATAAACATTTTGACTTAGGTTTGGAGTTAGCCATTGAAATTTTGATTTGAGTTTTAGTTACGAAAAGAAGAATGATTGAAATGATATAGGTAAATTACATGAAAAGATATTCACTTTAACAAAATAAAAAAGAATAGGTTTATGTTGAATTGTTGAATGAAATGAATTTATAGTGGGTTTGGTATGAATAATTAAATTTGAAATTATGGAATACAATGAAAATAAGAAGTAACTATAACAATAGTGGAATTACAAATATAAAGGAGATAATAAAAGAGAAATTAGTTTTTAAATTGTAATATAATTCAAACATAATCAAATTGTAGGTGGAGATGGTGAGATGAGATGGTTATTTTATCATGTTGTTGGTGATGGTCTAGTTCTTTCCTATAAGGGAGATGATGGGGATGAAAATAGACTTATTTTGGAGGATGTCACTTGGGATAGAAAATATATTTACTCCTGTGAATCTGCAGTTTTTGATCCAGATATCGCGGCTCATTTCTCAGGGTTTATCCATTTTATGGGTCCTTATTAGGTTGATGACGACAGTGGTGCCTCCTCTCAAGAGGACGTCTAGTGTTTTGTATGTATAGTGGTATGACCACTATAAAACAATGTTTGTTGTTCTGTGCATGTGCAGAATACCTGTTTTCTTATTTATATACAGTGGCACGGCCCACTTTAAAACCGGCTAGCTTTGCTAAAAAAATATAATCAAATTGGAAGTTATATCAACAATAAAACAAAATTAGGCAATTAACTATGCAAAAAATACATTAAAAACACGAGAAAAATAAAAATACTAGCCAAACGATCAACTGACCAAACTTTACCGGTTGACCTGCTGATGCAAAGAAAACCTGATAAAAACCTGAGTCAAACATAAGAGAAAAAGTGGAAATCCTAGGCAAAATAGTCGATTGACTAGTGTCATCAATCGACTATTCATATGATCAGTCAACTCTTTTAGAAACAGTCAATCGACTGATGAGATAAAGAAAATTAATAATAGGTGAATAGTATATCGATTGGTTATGAATGGTCTACTAACCACCTGAAGCAAATACAGAATGAACTTAGACCCGTTAGGGCCAATAAACAGGTGCGCTACTTTCTCTTGACTTGTTAATGATATTAGGACATTGTATGATGCAAATATATAGAATGAGGATTGATATCACAATGTTAATGATGTTAACCACACTTATATATGTAGTCTAACATTTAGTTATAGATAAACAAGATGGCGTATAAGATGGACGGCCGTCGCCTTAATGGGAGATGCATTGTTGGGTGTGTATGAAGAGACGATCGTTGCCTTTCAATAGATTATGGTGTATATGATATATAATTGTTACCTTAATACATAGATTATATGGCGTATATAGCAAATTGTCATTTTCTTAACATCATGTGGCGTATACGATGCAAGGTTGTTGCCTAGGGGATCGAGGGACTTATACGACACATGGTCGTTGTTAGATGATCTCGTTGTTGGCATACATGACATATGGTCATTTCCTCTGAATGAATAGAAAATATTAGTTGTTATGTAAAGAACCCTATTAAATAAGTTCACATGGACAATTAATTATATTATGGAATAGTTAATACTGAAAAGTTATAAAGAACTGCAAAATATTTAAGAAGGAAACCCCGAAATGATAAGTGTAGAATTTGCCTTCAATAATGTCTTACTATTATAATAGCATCGTATGCTTAGAAATATTTTCTCACTCACCAGGCTTATATCTGATCCCCTCAATATATCCGACTTTCCTATATATGGTAGGTTGATAGGAAATGGTGAATATAGGCGTTAATGAAGCAATGGAGGCGTTGGAGTATCTTAGCTATCTACTTTTATACTATATATTTGGTATTTATGTCACATAGAACTATGTATTCTGGAGTATTAACAATACTTATGGTTTTCTGGGAGTTACTTCAAAATTTTATTTTTAAAGGTTATATTATATTTTATTACTTCTAGTTTGAGCTTAGAAAATGAAGATAAAGTAGATAGCTCTCTGTATTGTTATTTCATTCCTTTACCCTAGTAATCCACTTTTTATGGTTCTTAGGATTTGTGTGTCGATTTGGATGTAGAATTAGAGGGCAGTGAAAGCCAAATTGTTATTGAATCCCATCTACGGGTAGTTGAAATGGATAACAATACTGGAGCGTGTTTAGGAGATGCAGCCGTAGAGATGCTTGGCGTGAACATTCCACTATGGTTCTGTAAGTATCTTCAGGCCAGAGCATAAGCCAATAATAACCCAGAAGTGCCTATCCAACAACCACAAGGAGTAATCCCTACAAATCCACCTACCTTGGACTTTGCTAAGTTTGCAGAGATTTTGTTAGTATGGGTTGGATACGCAGGGAAAAAATCTTTTGTGGATAAAAAGGTATGGCTATGCACATGTGAGAGGATATTTACTATATAAGGACTTGGAGATGTTATTCAATGATAGCTTGCATCTTGGCATTTTCCAATAGATGCTTTGCATTGATGGGATATAGTAGTCATTGAGACTGTTAAGGAGAACATAACTTAGGGTAACTTTTAGAGGCGTATTGAAGCTATGTTTTTGCCTATGGCCGAGCAACAAATTCAGTTAGACAAGTTCATATATCTGCAGCAAGGAGACAAGTCATTGAAGGAGTATGTTAATCTGTTTAATGAGTTAGGTAAGTCTGAGTTAGACCTTGTGAATACCCCAACAAAGAAGGATATAAAGTTTGCTAATGAGATGAGATAACCACTTTAGGATTTGACCCTTAGTCATATTCTAATGGAATCTACTTATGAAAGTTTGGTAGAGATGGCATTGCTGAATATTGTTTCAAACAATGTAGACAAAAAGGAGCCAAATAAAGGGAGTATAGGTGGAGGTCAACTGGAGAAGAGGAAAGGGTTATGAGATAAATGAGGACAGGGGAAGCTTAAGAAGTAGAACCAGCTATGCATTAAGTGCCACAAGAAGGGATATATTGTTAAGGACTGCAGAGTCAATATTGGAAGGATAAAATGTTTCAAATGTAACCAACTTAGGCATATGAAGAATAAATTCCCCACCTTATGGAAAAGTGGACCAGTTATGCAAGCTTATGCAATTGAGGAGGGTCCAAGTGCTAGCAAGCTACCACAAAGGTAGACAACAGAAAGAAGGTTATCGTGGAAAGTATATTACACAGTTTTTATTTTTCCATTCGTTGCTTATTTGATATTGATTATTCCATACCTTCATATCTAGTAGACTTGTTGATGAATTGCAATTAGAGACTCGCATCATGCAAAATGTATATTAGTGTCGAATATATAATCTTCACCATTAGGACGAATGTTCTTTGCGGCTATACATTGATTATCTAGAGTTGAATAAGCTAACAAAGAAGAATCGCTATGCATTGCCTCGCATAGATGATTTATTTGATCAGTTAGTGGAAGCGAAAATAATTTCTTAGCCTGACCTAGCCAATGATTTTCATTAGTTAAGAACGACAAGTGGTAGTATTGCTAAGGCTGCTTTTCACATACCAAACGGACTGTTGAGTGGTTACCAAATCTTTTAGACTAGTTAATGCTCTAGCCTATTTATTTTTTTACAGAGAAGAGTCTTTAAGAAGAAATTGAATAAGTTCATGGTTGTTTTTGTTGACGATATTCTTTTTTATTTGAGAAATGAAGAGGATCATAAGCATCATTTGAGGATTGTACTTGATTTATTGAGAAGGCATCAGTTATAGACGAAATTCCCCAAATCTCATTTTTGGAGAAGAGAAGTTCACTTTCTAGACCATGTGATTTATACTCATGGATTGTCTACTAATCCAAGTAAAGAAGCAACGGTTCAGGATTGGCTCATACCAAAGAATGCTATAGAGGTTTGGAGTTTCCTTGGTTTGGCCGATTATTATAGGAAGTTTATTAAAGACTTTGCTAAAGTTTCGACACCACTTACTAAGCTTGCCAAGAAGAACCATATTTTCTAGCGGAATATAGAATACGACCACGCATTTGTTTTAAGCTGATGGAGTTATTGACAAGTGCACTAATATTGATAATTCCATATGGCACTAAACCTTTTATCGTATATACCATTTCTTGTGGTACTAGGCTTGGAGTTGTGTTGATGCAGGAAGGCAGAGTGTTAGCATATGCTAATGGACAGTTGAAGATCCATGAAAGAAATCATCCTACTCAAGATCTTTAGTTAACGGCGATTGTTTTTGCACTCAAGTCATGAAGACATTATTTGTTATGAGAGAGATTTGAGTTGTATACAAATCGTAAATCTTTCAAAAATTTATTCTCCGAGAAGGACCTAAATCTCAAGTAGTAGAGGTGGATAGAGTTTCTAGCTTAATATGATTATGATTTTTGGTATTACATATACTCTAGGTAAAGTAAATGTACTGGCAAATGCTTTGAATAAGAAATGTACAATGTTGAGTTCTATGTTTCTATAGCGGAAGCAGCTAGAGTTCATTTTCGGATTTGATTTCAAACCATCTTCAGAGTTAGTTCCCAACTTGTTGGCAGCTTTAGAGGTTAAACTAGCACTCATGGATCATATTGGTGCTAGTAAGAGGATTGATGGGACATAGGCAATCATCATGGATCAGATGGAGAAAGAAAAAGGTCTTATCATTTAGATAGGTACTCTATTAATTAGAGGGTGTATCTAATGATAGATGATAGATTGTGTGTATAAGAAATTGGAGAGCTAATTGATGACGTTTTGTCAAAGTCTCATAGTTCTAGGATAACTATTCATCTTGTTGGAGACAAGATGTATAGAGATATGAAGAAAGTATTTTATTAGCCAAGGAAAGAGGCAACCGAGTATGTAGTTAGATTGTTGATTTGTCAAAGGGTCAAAGCTGAGCAGAAGAAGCCTAGTGTATTGTTACTTCCTTTAGATGTTCTGCAATGGAAGTGAGAACATATATCGATGGATTTTATTGATGACTTACCTAGCAGCAAAGGGAAAATGAGAGTATTTAGGTCATCGTTGATTGTTTGACCAGGTGCGCTTATTTCATTCCGATAAGGAGAAATTGGATAGCAATGACGTTAGCTACATTATATATGTGTGTGTTTAAATATATTGTTTCAGATAGAAAAAAAGAGAAAAAATTAGTTGATTTACGCACGGAAAATAAATGTTTGTGTATATATATACGTATGTATATATAAATAAATATATATACATTCAAAAATAACATAATTTTTAATCTGAAAAAACCAATAATGATGTGTGTGTGTTAAAAGCTGAAACGTATTTATAATTATTATATGTATATCTGATTATTATACATATATATAATATATTATAAAATAAAGCTTATTTAATAAATATATATATGCATTAGATTAGAACCGAAACTTTTTTAGATCCAAAAGCATAATCAATATGTATACACAAACATATACATACATACATACATACATATAAGTTATATTTATATTTAAAATAGATTTAAGTATAAAATTAATTTCGGTATTGATAACTTTTGAATGACTGAAAATAAAAGGGATGATATAGCAAAATAACAATATATATAGATGTGGATGAATGAATAGATATATATATATATATATATATATACAAGTTGGAAAAGATATTGCGTTCATTGTCGATGTTTTGCCTAGAGTGTAACACGTTATTTGCTAAAATTTCTTCTTGGAGTTTCATGTTTTCCTCCTCGACTTTAGTTTGCAAGGATGAAAGAAAGGCTTTACCAATTGTGCTAATGGAGGCTAAATAATTAACTGAAAGTGTGTAGAAAATGGTGTTGATGCTAGACTATTTATAGTCGAAGGTTACCACCTGCCCTTTTCCTCCAACCTTAGAAGACCAAGATAAACCATCCACATTTGAATTATATGGCCAACCTTGCCTTGTATAAAGCATGGTCAAAGGCCTCACTGAGTTCTAATTGAATTGTTGTTAATTATTTAATTCAACCTCATTATCGATCAAACCGTCATATAACTTTCAAACAACGTTCTGATCGATTTTAAGCTTTAAATAAATAATTAAATTTCCATAAAATATTAGTACAACATTTGTATTAGTTTTTTATTAATTTATGACATTAGTAAATTAGTTTTCTCATCGGTTGAATTTGAAAATAATTAACAATGCGGTTGTATTGACTCTCTATTATGAATTTGGTCCTCGGTCAATTTTTAAACAAATTTAATGCTGAAGCCTATACAAACTTTATTGAAAGCACAACATCAAGCCATGTTCAATGCTTATAGACCATCTAGGAAAAATTCAATTTTTGATCTAAAATAAGCTTATCTAGTAATAACATTTCGTACACGAATTCTTTTCGTCGTCCCTATATCACCTAGATATTTAAAGTTTGATCTAAAGTCGGAAAATGTATTAATGTCCGCATTGCATAAACAAGTTTTAAAGTCCTTGTTTCAATTCTATAATATTTATTGATTAACTATTTTACTCTGCCTTGAGATTTTAACTTTTAATTACGATGATACTAACCTTATATGATGAAGGAGATGAATCCTCTTTGGGTAGTTTATCACTTTAAGTAGTTCAACATATACCCGTTTATGGTAGTAACAAGGTACCCATGCCAAGTATTTAACTATAATCAAAGTATATCCTAGCTACTTAAGGTTGATAGTATCCTCAAGTTAGAGGACTACTTATACATCATTGCCATGAGATTTTCTATTTTGACATAGTTATATTAACCTATAGAATATTCTCATCGAGTCGTTCTATTATTTTCTAAACAACCACAAGTATATAACCCATTTTTGTCCCCAAAGGTCATAACTAAATCACCGTTCATCATATAGAGTACATTATGTGCACTAATCTCAATAGATGTATTGATATCCTTTTCTAGTTACCTCTCAACTTCGAACATTTAACGAGTTTTTTTTTTGTAAATATCGATCAATACTCATGGTTACGAACACTTTCGTAAATGCAATCTAAGAATTTTCTACTTATATGTTTAATGTACTTATTTCAACATTTATATCACAATATAACAACACATATAATCGAAAACAAAACCAAAAATATACTTTATTCCAAACAAGTTTGATTACAGTGTTAAGTTTACATAACATATTACATGATTGGCCTATAGGAATACCCTTAACTCTATCAGTTGACAACTACTCCTCTAGAATTATGGCATATGATTGTTATTTTAAAGAGAATACACTAGCAATTTCCAAAAATTAGCCAAACCATGGGGAGTTGCAATGTGCTTGTACGTAATATTACTAATAACAAAATACAAGTATGTTATCTTAATACCCAACTAGTATTCTTAGTTCTGACCTACTCTAAGATACTACTTACCTTATCTATTACGAGGTAGACTTCTTAATGCTTAGACGTTTGTTAAACCCAGGCTATGATACCCAATGTAAAGTCCCTCCATTTGTAATACACATTAAATGACATATAAATCTACAAGTGTCATGGATGAGACTTTTCAAGATAAAATCCAACTAAATAGAGCATATCTATCGCAATTTCATAAAGGATCTCATAACAGAATGAATAAAGGATGGTATCAACATAAACATATGCAAGACTAAGTGGACATCATATAGATAAATAAGCCACGTGATACATCTATCATAGTACAAAATAGTCCAAACAAATGGGGTTCAAATAGTATATCAAGTCCCATATAATAAATGTCATATACATGAATAAGTTTGGCATGTTTATACCCAAAATACTGGATGTACATAATAATAGTTGTAATAGCTATGGTTCAAAAGCTTATCTCTAGCTAGCAATGTTCCATCCTCTAAATCAACCTACTCAAAGAATAGATAATAAAAAGAGAAAATATGCAAAGGTTCATACATAACATTGATGAAAAAGAAATATCACTATATACATGATTACTGATATACTAATTTAATATGTACAATAACTAGTGATATCTTATGAGATAACCAAACCATACCTTAACATGTATTTTCTCTTGCACACAACAAGTTAGCACATTTATACTATTATGCTACATAACATGTGATAAGTCTAACAAACTTCTTAAATCATGATGACTCCCTGAATATACAAAAGACACTATAGTCTAGGCTAGTGGGCCCTAGGTCTCCCGACATGGCCATGATCCTTCAAGTATGATAACTAATCTAATACCAATATGTTGATGCACAAAGGCATCCACACCACTACCTTTGATCATATCGAACTTTAACCGATATGCCATGTGTCTTGCCGTTACCATTTGAGTTACATATAAGGAAAAAAGACTAGTAACCGAAGGCCTAAAAGCCGTTGTTACCAAGATAGGATGTCTCCTATCTTCGACTCAACGTCGTACGAATGTGCACGATCAAGATGAAATAAGATCCCATAACCAATGGTCTAATATCAAGCCCCAAGATCGTAGCTAAGGAATACTAGCTTACTTTGTATCACAACATGTCATATGAAATCGTACATTAAATACTTTAGTCGTCTTAGCTTGAAAACTACTAAAAGACTATCAGAATAATCTTATGGACTCAATTGAATCATAAGTGTCAAACATAGCCTCCACATTATCGAACTTCATGTACACGCTTCCAAAACCTCGCCGTGTCATCCGAGCATTTTGAGTCCTTATTACCAAGTCCACCTAGCTGATGAAATAATTCTCCAACTAATTAGTCAGCTGGTTGGATCACTAGGTCTGTTGATCACTTGTTCAGTCAACTGGTTAGTTCCCACCAGTCAACTAATTGCTAATTCAATCGACTGGTTGGTCCCAACCAATCGACTGGATACAGCAAAAAAGGTATATATCAGTTTAGCAATGGGTTAGAATCCTAACCAATCGATTGGTTAAACTGGCCGGTCGATAGGATGCTTGTGTACAACCAGGCAGACCATTCTTTTTGAGTTACACAGGATTTTTGGTCATTGCCATTCATTCCCCCATTCTACGACTCGTATATGGATTGTTATTAAATATTCACTTCAATGCTTAGTTCTGTATCACTGCAACACTTCATCTTTCTAGTGAGTGCCACTTATCTATGGTTACTTGACGAATAACCTTGAGGAATTTGAGCATCGATCAACAAACCATGTGCGTGTAAATACACAACTACCATCTAAAATAATTCCCTATCATCTAAACATAACTTTTACTCATCCAAACATTATAAAAACAATTGGTGCTTAACATGACTCGATCCAACATAATAGTTATCACACTATCACATTCTTACATATTTAGATTCATAAATCAACAACATAAACATTTCCTAAACACAATTATCAGTCAAAGATTATACTTTTATCTTAAATAAATCCCCAATCCATCATTTGATAATAAACATGAAATAAGAGTTTAAAGGTGATCATAGAGTATAGTTAGTTTTTCTCACCCACCAATTACAAGAAGAAGTCCCTAACTCAAGCCCAAATCACCTCTTGGAGCTTTCAACTCGAAAATTCAAATTCAAGTCTTACTAAGTTGCAAACTTGAGCAGATGATTTTTAAAAATCTTGTAGCTTGATTTTAAGGTGTATATATATGGGTTTTTATGTTGAAGTTTGTATAAGTTTGAAGAGAGAAAGAATGGAAATGTTTTATTTCCATGAAGAAGAAGAAGAGGAAAAATGAACGTGGAAAGTTTACATTTCAAAATTATAAAGACAGCGTTTTTGGTCTCCTTACTATTATGCCCATATCTCCTCTTTTCATCTCTTATTATCATGTTAACCAATTTTAATAAGTTTTTTATGTTTTATATATGTAAACATCATTATAAACACAAAGAAATATATCTCAGGTCATAATTCATTTATATTCAAAAATCCACATTTTGATACATTATGTAACGATCCTTATTTTACATATCGAGGATCGTAAAATATTATTTTTAAATCCAAATCGAGTCATATAATGTCATAACTTTGGTTGATGTTGCATAATCACATTTTTAACCGTTAATAATTTTATTGGATGATTATGGAAACTTTTAAGGCCTATAACTTTTGATAAGAGCCGAATTAAGAGTTGAGACGGCTGCTATTGGAAAGATACAATGATTTCTCATTTCGTGGAGTGGTCACAATAGCTTTTGGACTTACCATTTAGGAGGTATGGCTGTTTGAAGTTTAGACAAATTTTAGATAGCTTAGTGGGTAATTAGTCAGATTTGGGTTAAGCTTAAAAGCCCATACAGGATTAGAGCCAACATGCGCTAATGTGACTTATGTAGTTAAAGCCCCTCAAAATCCCCACTATAGTGCATAGCGACCTTCGATCGTTATTAAGCCATAAGTACTCAATATAAGTTAAAAATTTATTGTAGTCACCAAATTCGGACCATATAAATCATGATATTCTTCAATTTTGTTATATAAGATTGAACAATATTTCTTTTTCCTACACAAATGACGTGAGAATGGGAATAAATTAACTTTAAATATTTGGTTTTATATATAATAAATCTTTTTGCACCTCTATTATTTTCCACTATATCCCTATTTTATCCTTGCTATAATTTTTAGCACACCCACTGCTATAGAACCACTAAGTGCTTTAACGGCATAAAAGATCACCTTCCCCAAATCATTATTTCACTTTCCAAAAACATTCTAAACTATGTTAATCTTCTATTTAGCTAATAAGCCATAATTTACCTTACTTCAATTAGTTAAATCTTATCATTAGAGAAAATTAGCAAAGGGATTAGCTTAATTTAGGATTTGAGTGCATTGGGATCCTGGAATTTGCTGTTCACTTTAGATCCTGTATTGGTATGTGTGCTTTTTGGGTATTTTGTGAGTATTTAACATATCTTACTATTCTATGTATGTCCATATAGGAAAAATGATGTTTTTAAGAATTTTAGATGTTAAAATGTTTTCAAACTTAGGTAGAACCTTAGTAACATCTTTAAAATGATTTTAAACCGATAAAATTATATTTTGATTCACTTTCGAACATTTTGGTAAACCACTGGTCATTTTGTGTATGATTAGATCTAGGACAATATAAATACTTGGAGATGATTTGTTTTATATATGATGTATGGTTGTTTTCCATTAATTGTTTATGCCTTTTTTGTTGTGTGTTTAACTCATTTTTAGTGTAGTTAGAGAATGACCGTCAATTGAGTGGTTCGATGAGAAAAAATTCTCAAAATGTGATCCGACCGAAGTATGTGGTTTTTGGAGTCTTAGTGAGTCTGCAAAACAAGTTGCAAGTAGTTAAGTTTAAAATAATGGAGTTATGATGGTTGAAAACAAGTCGGTGGTTGGAGAACTTGGTGGAAATTGTGCGGCGACTTTGGGGTTTAAAGATAGGAACTTTAGGATTAAGGCAATGGAACATCGGACGTTGCTTTAGAAATATTGAGGGAGGTTACAACGAGAGTTTTTAGGAGATGGTACCAAGAGGTTTTGTGGAGGCATGGGCTGATGCTTCGGGACTTGAGCACTTGAACTTATAGTTAGAGAGATGAAGAATGCTTTTCTGGACCTAGCAAAGATTAGCTAAGTATTGGCTAAATATTCTCGATGACGAGAGGTCCATGATGACCAGTTTTAGTTGGCAATTTCTAGCTTTTGGCTTTATGTAGTGGCGCTTTAGGGGGAGGAGGGTCTTGCTTCGAGAAACTTAAGCTATGATGAGAGGTTTGGGTATTGGAGCTAAACTCAACCATTTTGGTTAAGTCATCATATCTTCGCAGAAATGATCATGTATGTACCAACATGATTGGGGGTTGCAATCATGGCCAACTATGGTGGTGATGATGTTGATGCCTTAAGGAGCGTGTCGTGCATGTTCATTTGATGATGATCGATTTTGACATTTAGCGCAAAGAAGAATGATTTTAATTGTGAAGCAATGACATAATGCATTGACATAATGACTTTAGAACTACGACTAGATGACCCTACAACTAATGGTAAGTTTCTAAGGGTGTTTTGGACTTTGACATATCTGTGGGTGAATCTTTTTGGTTGAGTTCTTTTGGTGAGAGATGTACAAATCATTTGGCCGATTATGTTGGGTAAGAAGTGTTTGTGGATTGGTGATTGTCCGAGGAGGCATGTTTGACGAGTGAACCGATGTGGGACATAGCGTGTTACGGTATCAATTCATGTGTGAAGGACTCATTGGTAACTTTTATGTATGTTTCGTGGGGCAATGGTATGTGAAGATGCTCACCTATGTACCCTATGCCTTTGTGATGGCAGTACCTTGGTGATGGTATGTGTAAGAAGACCAAATTTAGTGGCGTATGGCCGATCTTGGTGATGGTTATACAAGTGAACAAAAATTAGGAGGCATCTTGGTGGTGATGCAGGGATATGGTGGTGGTTGGGTGATATCAGACCTTGATAATGGTAGGAGGGAAGCGAGATCTTGGTGACAGTTGTCGTTGCATATTTGCTATATGGTTGTAATGGTTGTTATGATTAATGTGTATCTATTTCGAATGTCTCGTGAGATGGGTATACTATGTTAGGTACCCTGACACTTATATTATACATAGTGTTATTTACCTGTTTGATAATGATGATAGTATATTATATATAGTGTTATGTGCTAACTTGTTGGATGCAGGGACATGTCAGGTATGATTCTCCATACTTAGTGCCTCTGTTTTATTATACCGATGTTTATAGTATCATGAGATTGTTTATCGCTCACGCCAAACTATTGTCCAAATCAATGTTTTATGCTTTGCTTCTTATTATCCTAGGTACTCTTAAATGGATGACTAAATTGCAGCTCTGAAATAGCACATGGAGCTATTTAATGGATGAGTAGGAGGCTGGCGCTTTTCTATGTTATATTTTAGAGCATATTATTATTTCTATTATGAAGCACTGTAGAGCTTTATCAGTGCTTGTTTATTTTAGAGGCAAATGTCTAGAGTTTATTTAGTAGTTATTTAAACTCTATAAATATTTAGTATAATCTTATTAAACCTTTGCTTTGACCCATTATGGTTTATACAGTTATATTTATGTCTCGTATGTTTTATATCTATTTGATTATTATATTTTATTGTTGTGTTATGAGATATACGACAGGTTATCCATTGGAGTTTGGTTGTTTTTACCCTTGACAATCATCTTACATCGTCCGGGCATAACTATAGTGCACTATATAGATATATTGGGTACCAGGGATGTGGGGGGCCATAGCATTTGCTATCAGACCTTTGGTAGTGTAGTTAACCTAAGTTGATACTAGATCCATTAGAGATAAAGTAAGTGGAACACTTTAGAATGGGTTGGGTGGTATATGACAGAGCGTACTCGTTATATAATTTTGTTTTCAAAATTATATATATGTAGCATGTATATATAGTATAAATTGCATTGCATTCTTGAGTACCATTGATGCATTTTTCCTATATAAGAGAGTTTTCATTCTTATTTTTTATTTTAAGAATGAGCCGGCATAGGAGAAATGCTGTTAGAAATTCCATCTCTAGAGTAGAGGAAAGGAAGTAGGCTTGGGGCAGCTAACCCTGATATACTGACCTTGTTTGCTGAGATGATGAGGAAAATGCTACGAAATACCTAAGTGTTTCTCCCACTATTGCTAGTGATAGTGTGCTCCAGTGCAAGCGCTTAGAGCCAACTTTACTACGCTAAATAAGGAATACTCTAGCCATGGGAGAAAACCACTCGTTGGAATAGAATTGGTTTTGGAAGTGTAAGATTGGTTGAACATTTGAGAACGTATCTTCGACGACTTGGAGCTAGAAGAAGCCAAGAAGAGGAAGCTGGCCTCTAGGCAGCTCTAAGGGCGAGTGATGGGTTAGTGGAACGCCATCAAGATTACTATCCCAAAGGATCAGATTACCTAGGAACAGCTAAAGATGAGGTTTAAGGAGAAATTCATACCGGTTTCCCAAAAGTCAATGTTGTTCCATAAGTTTGCTGAGTTGAGGTAGGGTGATATGACTCTCGAAGTATGTCTTCAAATTCAACATGTTCTCAAAGTACGACTTATGTTTTGTTGATACTCCATTGAAAAAGAACGAGAAGTTTATCATGGGTTTTAGACAATTATCTAGGTGAAATGCTTGTAGGACATACTGACAAGTCCTTCAAGAAGCTAGTTGAGAAAAATTTGAGATATGAGAGTTTCAATCCTAAGTCTGCTATTGCTACTACAAAAGATGAGCCAAATCCACAAGTGAGCGGGGAGGCAAAAGGAAGTGGATTAATAACAGCAGGCAAGGAAGCAGTCTTGGGAAGAGAATGGTTAGATGAAAGGCAAGGGGGAGCCGTTGTGCATTAATTGTAATGAGAGGGGACATCTTAGTAAGAACTGTAAGGCCCCGAAGAGTAGGGAGAGGAAGTTGCGATAAGACTGGAGACATAAAGAGGGACTGTCAAGAGTTGTAAAGAAATAAGCAGAACGTGCTTCATTATGAATTGGGTGTTGTTCCTACTTCGTCGACAGCTTCATCGACAATGGAGGAAGGGAAAGGCATCGCTATTCGAGGTATGATTTCCTTTTACAACAAGCTTATGCATATTTTACTTGATATCGATATATTAGACCCTTTATATCCAGTGGTCTAGTAGGTAGGTTCGGTTGAGTCCTGACTTGGTGGGCAAACCTTTGGTTGTTTTGGAACTTAATGGATGATCATACCAATATGGGTGTGGTTCGTCGAGACTTAGTGTTATCGATTCATGGATGTTTGGTTGTTATGATTGCTTTGTTTGGGTTTTTGTTGAGTGCAATATCATTTAGGCATGGAATGACCAAAGGGGTACATGGTTGTAGTGAATCATGAGATGTTGAAGATGACGATTAGAACAAGAGGAGAGCGAAAGCTAGAGTTGAACTTTACACTTGAGGATACAGTTTTGGATAGCTTGGTGTATCCGCTTGAGGTCCCGCACAAGAAGTCGTTATCGTTACCCATAGTGAAGGAATATAAGGGTGGTTGGACTATCGGGGCGTAGAGAGATTAATTTTTGTATCGACCTCTCAACGAGTTGTTATTCCTTTGAGAAGGATGAAACTCAAAGAGAAATGAAGGTGGGAGGTACTAGTGAATAACCTGCGGAGAAGAAGGTTCATTCATGGGAGTAAATCCGGGTGGGGAGTGCAAATAGTATTCGCAAAGTGAGAGGATGACTCTTTGAGATAAATTTAGTGTCGGAAGATAGGTGAGCTTGTATTGGTATTTGTTGGTGGTATTCTTGTCTTCTAGTGGAAGGGAAGTACGAGATGCACTTGAGGATTGTGCAGGAGGTGTTGTGAGGACATACCGGCTAAGGAGTAGTGTTCATAGTGTAGATACAATTTGGGTATATTGCTAGTTATAACTTTCGATTTTGATGAAGGCTAATGCCAGGCGTGTTAGAAAGCTAGATGATTAGACCTACTTTAATAGAGCAGATCAGAGCTAGTTAGAGGCAAGATGCTAGACTAGAAAGGATCGTTGCTAAGATAGAGATAGATTGAGCCAGTGGAAATGAGGCAGTACAAACTTGGCCGAGATGGTTCGCTTCTTGATGATGAAGTAATGGTGAGGCTTTACACTGATGGATTTAGGGATAAGGTACTACAAGTACCATCATTCACAATTGATTATATGTCCCGATATCAATAAAGTCTATAGGAAAGACACTTTGTTAGAATAGGATGTTAGGCTTTACACTGATGGATTTAAGGATAAGGTACTATGAGTACTATCATTGATGATTGATTATACATTCTGGTATCAATAAAGTGTATAGGACAAACACTTTGTTAGAACGGGATGAGGAAGGATGTTAGGGTTGAGAGGTATGAGCTGTCAGTGGTGGAAGCTGAGCAGGAGAAGCCTAGTGAATTGTTTTGACCACTAGGGTTCTCCCATGTGAGTAGGAACATATATTGGGTAACTGCCAAAGGCTATAGGAGGTTATGGTAATATCTGAGTCATAGTCGATAGATTTATGACGAGTGTCGAGTTATACCCGTAGAGTCGAGTGGAATGGCAGTGAAACGGGTTAAATGGTATATGAAGTGGATTGTGCAATCCTAACATGTGCCAAGTAACATTGTATGTAACGACCCACTATTTTGGACCATTCAAATCGACAATAAATCCACACATGTCGGACTTAAATAATACAAAACAATTGATTGTAAATCAATTTGGAGCAAATAAAACCAATCACAGAATCATAGACACAGAATATCAGAATAACTCGCAGCGGAAATAAAAATAACCATAGTGGTTCATGAAGCCACTACAAACACAGTCTCAAAACAAGTACCAAATACATAGTATGAAAAACAAATACAGTTCTGAAAAACAAACACAGTCTCAAAACAAGACCCTTTGAGGACAAGTCCTCAATTTGTTTCCTTAACTCAACCTTCTCACGGGGTGCCATTCTTCTGGGTGGAAGAACTACATGTCGAGCTCCAGGAATAAGATCAATGTGGAAATTAATTTCCCGCTTAGTTGGTAAAGAAGTGACTTCACCAAATACATCGGGATACAGTTCGACTACAGGAGTCGAATGAATATCACCAGTAGAAGCATCAAGAGAATAAATGAAGTTGCCAGCAATCCTGGGGAAATTACACTGAATCACCAAAGAATCACCTTTATCACCAACAAGAGAGACAGTTCGGCTTTTACAAGAGATATGGGCATCATGCCTCCTCAGCCAATCACCACCAAGTAGCAGATCAAAAGCATCAAAACCCAGAACATAGAAATCACCAGAAAACCGATAACCAGAATGGAAGAGTTTCACACTTTTACAAATCCTACTAAGGCTCGTGGGACCATCAATAGGATTTGAAACACAGAAAGGCACAGGAGAAAACTCGGGAGAAAGAAGATGCTCAAATTTATTACAAAGATCCACAGAGATAAAGCGATGGGAAGCTCCAGTATCAAACAGAACACAAACCGGAAAATAAAACAGAGAAAAAAAGCCCTGAAGTGTACCTTGGTTATCACTAGGGGTAGGAACAGGTGCAGGTGCAGGAGGTGGAGCTGGAGAAGATGCAGAAGTTATAGCAAAAATACCAGAGAACTTGCCCTTCTACTGAGTAGGGCAATCCTTCCTGAAATAGCCAGGCTGGAGACAAATATGGCATAGATCTCGCCTAGTCAACTGTGGTGGAGGAACAGCAGCACCAACTAAAGTAGGGCAACTATTGGCATAGTGTCCCTTCTGATCACACTTGAAACGGGTAATGGCAGATAGGTCAATCGGCCGCCTTTGAAACGAAGAAGATGATCCCAACCCTAGAGTCTTGTTCTGATTCCGTTTCCGATGGTGAAAATGGGGCTTTCTCTTCCTAGAGTTAGCAGAGGAAGACTGAGATGAAGGAGCACTGGTAACAGCAGGACCCTTGGAAGTAGGATTCTCATAACGAATAGCCATATCCATATGCTCGGTGAAAGTGCCATGAACATGAGAAATGAGACGATCATAAAACTCTGGGCAAGCTCCAGATATGAACTTTTCATTCTTCTTAAGTTGGGTGTCAATAAGGCCAGGACCAAACTTGGAAAGTTCATTGAACTTCCGCTCATACTCAGAAAAAGACATGGTACCCTGCTGGAGATCCATGAACTCACGATAAAGCTGAGATTTCCCGGCTTCGGGCATCCATTTTGCCACAAAAGCCTCCCTGGAAAAAGATAGATAAGCTAATATAGATTTCAAAGGGAAAATGCTGAACAGAACACAAGACAACACAAGAAGATACCTAAACTGATCCCAAGAAATATCTGCCTCCACAGTCTAAGCTGTGACAGACTCCCACCGATCCGAAGCTGCTTCCTTCAACTGCCAAGCTGCCAACTGATGCTTCTGCGCATCAGTAATCTCCAAACCAGTAAAAATCCCCTCAAGACTCCTCAACCACTGTTGAGCCTCTATGATGCTCTCAGATCCAGTAAACTTGGTACCACCAAGCTGGGTGAATTCCTTGCAAAAAGTAGTGAACCTGATGGGTGCAACAGGCTCGTGAACTGGGGCAATACCACGGCCCCTACCTCTGGCATTCCCACAATTCATCCTGAAAAGATCAAGAATGAATTTTAAGACAAAGGTAAAACATAAAGACAAAGATAAGATTCAACTAGAATGGAAACCCTAATCAACGCATTCAAATAATCAAGATGGGTTTGAAAGGAATGAAGTTAAGAAATTGGGATTTAAAACAAGAAAATTTTATATCAAAAATAATCCATTAAAATCATTTGAAAAAAAATCATCTTATACTTTAAAATACGTTCGCTCACAAAGAAATGATTCTAAGACTGATTTCACTCATTCTAGGGTATTTCTACCCTATCTCTAATGAGTTTTTGCTCCATAGGCTAAGGTTTGCCTAAAACCAAAGCTTTGATACCAAATGTAACAACCCATTATTTTGGACCATTCAAATCAACAATAAATCCACACATGTCGGACTTGAATAATACAAAACAATAGATTGTAAATCAATTTGGAGCAAATAAAACCAATCACAGAATCACAGATACAGAATATCAGAATAACTCGCAGCGGAAATAAAAATAACCATAGTGGTTCATGAAGCCACTGCAAACACATTCTCAAAACAAGTACCAACATAGTCTGAAAAACAAATACAGTTCTGAAACAAGTATAGTAGAAATCCCAAATACATAAGCTGACATAGAAATACTGAATGGAAATAGATAGTAACTAGAAAAATGATGATCTCCAGCAGTCCTAGCTCTAGAAGGTGAAATCCAAAGCTGATACTCAGGCTGACCCGAGCGTAAAGCAAAACACAAACACTCGAGTCAGGACATACATACTTATACAGTGTAAACCAACTCAAGTGAAATGTAATAAAAGGTACAAGTAACTTAAAGTATGCTTGGAACCGCCCATCCTCAAAGGATCCGTTAAACTATTTACTATGTAGTAATATTTCGCTAATATAATAATGTCTATAGTAAAATAAACTTACTTTTAAATAGCGTTAAGGGGTTACCCATATAGTCCTTAACACATAATAGTCCCAGTAGTCCATCCAGTATCATAGTCCCTCCTGATTGGGAACCCACCAGAGGATACTCCATGGGCTACGGGAGAAAACCAAAATCATACAAGGCTCGCTAGAGTAGGTGACACGGCACAACTAGGCAATGCCAGGGTAGATATACCAATTACGCTTCCGGACAGATGGTAGCGCGTATCAGCTACTACCGCCCACCTCGAACCACACTCCCAAAATCAAAGGTGCGCACCAATCAATCACAGAATAATAGAATGTCATACGAAGAAGTGTGTCTGATAAGAGGTGCTACCTCCTTATCCCGTCGATCGCTCCTGTTTTAGCCACCTTATGTCAACTCCCGGGAGTCGGGTCCACGTATATACCTTAACAGAACGCCACCACCATCCTACTTCATTCTGGAATCTCCACCGCGTACACAGTTGTTAAAGTGGTTTTCGGTATCAACAGAGAGTATGCCCATATCTGATCTCGGTCTCTTTAACATCCAATCGTTATTATAACCCGTGGTAATAAGTTTCAAAAATAGTTTACATTTCACTTCAAAGCATATTCCTTTAAACCAATTAAATTCAATATCAAATAATATTCATTTCAAAGTTGTAACATTTATAAGTTCATTCATTCAATTATACAATTCCCAAAACATTGTAAATTTCAGCTATAACAGCACTTATAAAATGTGAAGGTAGATATAGTAATATTTCAAAACATTGTCAAATTCAAAACAGCAGCACTTACCAAGTGCTACAGTAGGTATTAGTAATTTAAAACATTTTAGTTTCATTTCAACAACCACAGCACTTACAAAGTGCTACAATAGCTATTTAGTTATTCAAAACAGTTTACTTTCAGCAACAACAGCACTTACCAAGTGTTGCAGTAGCTCTTTGGTTATTCCAAATTATAGTTTAGTTTCAGCAACAACAGCACTTACAAAGTGCCGCAGTAGCTCTTTGTTATTTCAGAACTTAGTCTATTTCTAGAAATGACAGCACTTAACGAATGTTGTCTTAAAACACAGCAATATTAATTCTAGCTTTATTATAAAAAATTTAGAAACAATAAAACTTAAAATTGGCCATTTTAACTTATAAAAAAATCATATTTTTCGCTTCAAAATATTCACTTGGATATCTTAACTTGTGATTCAATAAATAAACACTTAATTAATAAATATCTAATTAAACAATAATTCATTCATTAAGTCAAAGGTAGATTATTTTCTTAACTTTTATTTTTAACAATTTAACTTAATACTTTATTTTAAATTTCCCAAATAAAATTTTAATTTCCATTTATTTACTTAACTTAAAAGTTTCATTTAAAACCAAATTTCCAATTTCCAAGTTAAGTCATATTTTAAAATACACCCTTTTCATTTAATTCTTTATACATTTTAACCTATAGAAAAATCACTATAAATGCATTTACATTATTTAAATCCAATTTTGGTTAAAATGTCATATTTTACATTTACAATACTTATAAATTTCAAAAAATATATATAATAAACCACGGGTTTGTATAATATTTTCTAACCAAGGTCAAGTGATACGGATAATGTATCATTTCAATCCGTAATTTAAAAGAAAAATCCGGGTTCTATCATTTCAAACCCGCAATCCCAAATCAAATACAATAAAAATCACTCAAGCCTATCATTTCAGTCCATAATGATTTTTCCTTATTCTAAAGTCCGTTCGGGTATGTATCATTTCAACCTATAGTGATTCTATTCTACAGGGAACTTGGAGTGTGAGAAAACAATAATTAAAATAACTGTATAGCATATAATATTGTAACAGATGATGTAACAGGTATAAAAATCAGGTTATACGTCATATACATAGATCCCAGGCATATATTAACATAGTATATTAATCACTACATATTCACTTGTCATCAATTCACAATTATACAAGTACAGATGTCTAGAGTGAATAACTCACCTTTTAAAGCTGGAGATCAAATTCAAAACAAAAATATCCACACACCGCAAAGCACGAAAAGGAATGACAGGATTTGAGAAGAAGTAACAACCAAATTCAAATCTTGTAATCAAATAAATAAAACAAATATAATTATATGGTTTTAACAAAACAAGATATAAATTCAACAAATGAAAACATGAATCAAAGTGAAGCAAAAATTGGATTGGATCATCAAGTGGGCTCGGCCACATCACCCATAGGCTCAACCATCATCATACATGGTTCGGCCATGATCAAAACTGAAGAGTTAGGCTTGGCCAAGGTCTCATAGGCTTGGTTATGGGGTCACATGGCAAGGCTATGGTCTAGCAAATGGAAAGCAAAGCAAGTAGAGACATAAGTAAGGATCAAGTGGAGTTTGGGCTCGGCCCTAGGGCTATGTGGCTCGGCCTATGTGCCAAACCTAGTCGGATCTGGTCACATTAGAGGGGTGTGGCCTGGAACAAGGCAAGGAGGAGGAGTAGGTGGTGGAAATAGGTGTGGCCAAGGCAAATAAAAGGGGTTTGCATAAGGAAGGCACGGCTAGGGGATTTTTGCAATTTTTGGTGGAGGCTTTGTTCTAGGGTTCACGGCCAAGGGCATGGGATGATGATGATGAGTGGTGGCCGAGCATAGGTGGTGGATGAGGGGATGAGGTCGGAATATGGTGGAGAGGCCGAGCATAGCAAAGGAGGAAACAAACAAAATAAAAGAGAAAAGGAAAAAGAATAAGGAGGAGGCCATATAAACTTACTGTATTTTCTCAGGGGAGTGCAAATGAAAATGAGGATGTGAGAAACTTTTTTGTATGTGAATTGATAAGGTAGGAGGCGGCTAGGGTTTGTAATACACGGCTATGGTAGGTAATTAAATAGATAGGCACACAAAAGGCAAGAAATAAAGGCAAATGTAACGCCTCTCTAATTAAAACAAGGTAACGTATGAGTAATTGATGTTTTTCCCAAGCTATTAAATAAAAGGTATACACAAGAAACATCTAATAAATAAAATAAAGTCTAGACAAATAAATAGAGAAATAAAAGTCAAGAGATGTATATAGGAAAATATAAAATAAAAATACAGAATTTAATCGTGTATAAAACGCTGAATTTTGACCAAATTTAAAAGTATAACTCAGAATTTAACGAAACGAAAAATAGAATGGATATCAGCATCCTATCCAACTTCAATTAAAATATTAGAACTCAAAATTTTAAATTTTTAAATTTTCAAATAAAGTCAAAGTTTGACCAAAATATAAAATTTCCAGAAATTGTTTTATTTAATATATTTGGAAGATAATTACAAACAAATCCAGAATCTCATTGGAAAAATTCCAAAAATTCAAATTTCAATGAATAAAAATCAAAATTTTCAAATAAAATAAAAATATTTACAAAGATTTTTGGGTTGTTACACTCTCCCCCACTCAAAACTTTTCGTCCTCGAAAAGGAACGAAACAAGGAAAACAAAGGAAAGATAAGGTAGAAAAGCAAAAGTACCTGAAACAAACAATTCCGGATTCGAAGCATGAATGCTCTCCTCCGTCTCCCAGGTACAATCCCGATCATTAGTACTCCGCTGTACTTTGACCAGTTTGACATATTTTCTTCTTAGCTGCTTCGTACCTCGATCGACGATACGAAGTGGCTTCCTCTCAACAGTCAGATTAGGTTCAATATCCAAACTATCAAGAGCAGAAGGCTGGACAATAAGAGATGGATCATGCAGATAGCGGCGAAGATGCAAAACGTGGAATACATTATGTACTCCAGAAAATTTTTCAGGCAAATCCAGGCGATAAGCCAAAGAACCAATTCTTTCCACAATGCGAAAAGGACCAATGAACCTAGGAGCAAGCTTCCCTCTATGACCAAAACGAATAACATTCTTTAAGGGAGAGACCTTAAGGAAAACCTGATCACCAACAGCAAACTCCAAAGTCCTCCTACGATGATCAGCATATTTCTTCTGCCTATCCTAAGCAACCCTCATCTTCCTCTTAATCTCCTCAACCTTCTTCGAAGCTTCCAAAATCATATCAGGACCAAGAACCAAACGATTATCGGATTCAATCCAGCAAGATGGAGATCTACAAGGTCGTCCGTAAAGAGCAGCAAACAGCGACATTTTAATACTAGCCTGAATTCAAAGATATAAATGAGATAGATAAAAGATTAAGACAAGATTCAAAATAAAAGATTGAGCTTATACCTGATAACTATTGTTATAGGTGAATTCGACAAGATGGAGATGATCTTCCCAAGATCCTCCATAATCAAGCACACAAGCACGAAGAAGATCCTCTAGAACCTGATTCACCCTTTCCGTTTGACCGTCGGTCTGTGGATGGTAAGTAGTGCTCAGATTCAGATGAGTACCCAAAGATTCCTGAAAAGCTCTCCAAAACTGACTAGTGAAGATGGGATCCCGATCACAAACAATGCTGATGGGAACACCATGAAGATGAACAATCTCCCTCATATAAATCTCAGACAAACTAGAAGCAGAACGGGTAGATTTGACCGGAATGAAATGAGCGGACTTGGTCAATCTATCCACAATAACCCAAATACTCTCATTACCCCTCCTAGTCCTCGGTAATCCATCAATAAAATCCATAGAAACTTGTTCCCACTTCCAATTGGGAATCTTAATGGGCTGCAATAAACCAAGGGTCTTCTGATGATCTGCCTTGACTTGTTGACAAGTCGCACACCTACTAACAAAGATAGAGATATCCTGCTTCATACCCTTCCACCAATACAACTTCTTCATATCCTGATACATCTTGGTCACACCTGGATGAATATAAAGTCTGGACCGATGATTTTCCCAAAGTAACTCCTGTCTCAATCCATCAACATTCGGGACACAAATCCGATTATTAATCCTCAAAATACCTCTATCATCGATCTGAGCTCCACTACCATCAAGACAACTACTACCAACTCTGCTACGAACACTTCCCTTCATACGCCTAAGCATCTCATCCTCATCTTGCTTAGCAATGATACGATCCAAAAGAGGAGAAGAAGAAACGACAAGCTGACACAACATCGCCTTCTTCCGACTCAAAGCATCTGCCACGACATTAGCTTTACCGGGAGTATGGCTAATATCGAGGTCGTAAGAAGCAAGGAACTCTAACCACCTAACTTGTCTCTGATTCAAATCCTTCTGGGTGAAGATATACTTCAAAGACTGATGATCAGTGAAGAGCTCAAACTTAGTACCCAAAAGATGATGCCTCCAAAGCTTCAAAGCAAAGACAACAGCAAGCAACTCTAAATCATGAGCCGCATAATTGGCTTCATGGGTCTTCAACTAACGACTAGCATAAGCAATCACCTTCCCATCCTGCATCAGAACAGCTCCCAAACCCTCACGACAAGCATCAGTATATACCGTTAATCCCTCATTTCCATTTGGAACGGTAAGCACTGGGGCGGAAGTAAGCTTACTCTTTAACTCATTGAATGTAGCTTTACACTCATCACTCCAAATAAACTTAGCATTCTTACGAGTCAAAGCAGTGAGAGGTGCAGCAATCCGAGCAAAATTCTCGATGAACCTCCGATAATAACCGGCAAGGCCCAGAAAACTACGAATATCAGTAGGAGTCCTAGGAGTTTCCCAATCCTGTAACAGAGTAGGCAGAAATAAGGACCACAAAAGATAAACTCAATTAGCAAAGAGAGAAGAGAGAAAGGCTTACATTGATCGCAGCGATCTTAACTGGATCAACAGAAACTCCATTACCAGAAACAATATGCCCGAGGAATCGGACTTCATCACTCCAGAAATGGCATTTGGAGAATTTTGCCTTCAACTGATGATTTTGAAGAGTCTCTAGAACATATTTCAAATGCGACTCATGCTCATCTCTTGTCTTGGAGAAGACAAGGATATCATCAACAAAGACTAGAACAAATTTATTAAGCACATCACGAAAGACATGATTCATCTAATCAACAAAGAAAGCAGGAGCATTAGTCAAACCAAAAGGCATAACTAACCACTCATAAAACCCATTCTCGGTCCGGAAAGCAGTCTTGGGAATACTTTCCTCAGGAACTCTGAGTTGGTGAAAACCTATGGTAAGATCAAGCTGAGAGAAAACAGTAGCTCCATAGAGCTGATCAAACATATCATTAATGCGAGGCATAGGATATCTGTTTCTCATAGTGAGCTTGTTCAGCTCCCTATAATCAACACACATCCGGAGAGAACCATCGGACTTGGTGATGAAAACCACAGCTGTTCCCCATTCCGAATGGCTAGGTCTAATCAGACCCTTTGAGGACAAGTCCTCAATTTGTTTCCTTAACTCAACCTTCTCATGGGGTGCCATTCTTCTGGGTGGAAGAACTACAGGTCGAGCTCCAGGAATAAGATCAATGCGGAAATTAATTTCCCGCTTAGGTGGTAAAGAAGTGACTTCACCAAATACATCGGGATACGGTTCGACTACAGGAGTCGAATGAATATCACCAGTAGAAGCATCAAGAGAATAAATGAAGCGGCCAGCAAAATCCTGGGGAAACTACACTGAATCACCAAAGAATCACCTTTATCACCAATAAGAGAGACAGTCCGGCTTTTACAAGAGGTATAGGAATCATGCCTCTTCAGCCAATCACCACCAAGTAGTAGATCAAAAGCATCAAAACCCAAAACATAGAAATCACCAGAAAACCGATAACCAGAATGGAAGAGTTTCACACTTTTACAAATCCTACTAAGGTTCGCAGGACCACCAATATGATTTGAAACACACAAAGGCATAGGAGCAAACTTGGGAGAAAGAAGATGCTCAAATTTATTACAAAGATCCACAGAGATAAAGCTATGGGAAGCTCCAGTATCAAACAGAACACGAACCGGAAAATAAAACAGAGAAAAAGAGCCCTGAAGTGTACCTTGGTCATCACTGGGGGCAGGAGCAGGAACAGGTGCAGGAGGTGGAGCTGGAGCTGGAGAAGATGCAGAAGTAATAGCAAAAATACCAGAGGACTTGCCCTTCTGCTGAGTAGGGCAATCCTTCCTGAAATGGCCAGGTTGGAGACAAATATGGCATAGATCTCGCCTAGTCAAGTATGGTGGAGGAACAGCAGCACCAACTAAAGTAGGGAAACTATTGGCATAGTGTCCCTTCTGATCATACTTGAAACAGGTAATGGCAGATAGGTCAATCGGCTGCCTTTGAGATGAAGAAGATGATCCCAACCCTGGAATCTTGTTCTGATTCCCTTTCCGATGCAGAGGAAGACTGAGATGAAGGAGCACTAGTAACAGCAGGACCCTTGGAAATAGGATTCTCATAACGGATAGCCATATCCATATGCTCGGTGAAAGTGCCATGAACATGAGAAATGAGACGATCATAAAACTCTGGGCGAGCTCCAGCTATGAACTTCTCATTCTTCTTAAGTTGGGTGTCAATAAGGCCAGGACCAAACTTGGAAAGTTCATTGAACTTCTGCTCATACTCAGAAAAAGACATGGTACCCTGCTGGAGATCCATGAACTCACGAAAAAGCTGAGATTTCCCGGCTTTGGGCATCCATTTTGCCACAAAAGCCTCCCTGGAAAAAGATAGATAAGCTTAAGATAGATTTCAAAGGGAAAATGCTGAACAGAACACAAGACAACACAAGAAGATACCTAAACTGATCCCAAGAAATATCTGCCTCCACAGTCTGAGCTGTGACAGACTCCCACCAATCCAAAGCTACTTCCTTCAACTGCCAAGCTGCCAACTGATGCTTCTGCGCATCAGTAATCTCCAAACCAGTAAAAATCCCCTCAAGTCTCCTCAACCACTGTTGAGCCTCTATGATGCTCTCAGATCCAGTAAACCTGGTACCACCAAGGTGGGTGAATTCCTTGCAAAGAGTAGTGAACCTGATGGGTGCAACAAGCTCGGGAACTGGGGCAATACCACGGCCCCTACCTCTGGCATTCCCACAATTCATCCTGAAAAGATCAAGAATGAATTTAAGGACAAAGGTAAAACATAAAGACAAAGATAAGATTCAACTGGAATGGAAACCCTAATCAACGCATTCAAATAAACAAGATGGGTTCGAAAGGAATGAAGTTAAGAAATTGGGATTTAAAACAAGAAAATTTTATATCAAAAATAATACTTTAAAATCATTTGAAAAAAAAATCATCTTATACTTTAAAATACGTTCTCTCACAAAGAAATGATTCTAAGATTGATTTCACTCATTCTAGGGTATTTCTACCCTATCTCTAATGAGTTTTTGCTCCATAGGCTAAGGTTTGCCTAAAACCAAAGCTCTGACACCAAATGTAACGACCCACTATTTTGGACCATTCAAATCAACAATAAATCCACACATGTCGGACTTGAATAATACAAAACAATAGATTGTAAATCAATTTGGAGCAAATAAAACCAATCACAGAATCACAGACACAGATTTTCAGAATAAGTCGCAACGGAAATAAAAATAACCATAGTGGTTTATGAAGCCACTACAAACACAGTCTCAAAACAAGTACCAAATACATAGTTTGAAAAACAAATACAGTTCTGAAACAAGTACAGTAGAAATCCCAAATACATAAGCTGACATAGAAATACTGAATGGAAATAGATAGCAACTAGAAAAATGATGATCTCTAGCAGTCCTAGCTCCAGAAGGTGAAATCCAAAGCTGATACTCAGGCTGACCCGAGCGTAAAGCAAAACACAAACACTCGAGTCAGGACATACATACTTATACAATGTAAACCAACTCAAGTGAACTGTAATAAAAGGTACAAGTAACTTAAAGGATGCTTGGGACCGCCCATCCTCTAAGGATCCGTTAAACTATTTACTATGTAGTAATATTTCGCTAATATAATAATGTCTATAGTAAAATAAACTTACTTTTAAATAGCATTAAGGGGTTACCCATATAGCCCTTAACACATAATAGTCCCAGTAGTCCATCCAGTATCATAGTCCCTCCTGATCGGGAAGCCACCAGAGGATACTCCATGGGCTACGGGAGAAAACCAAAATCGTACAAGGCTCGCTAGGTTAGGTGACACGGCACAACTAGGCAATGCCAGGGTAGATATACCAATTACGCTTCCGGAGCTGTGGTAGCGCGTAGCAGCTACTACCGGTCACCTCGAACCACACTCCCAAAATCAAAGGTGCGCACCAATCAATCATAGAATAATAGAATGGCATACGAAGAAGTGTGTCCGATAAGAGGTGCTACCTCCTTAGCCCGTCGATCGCTCCTGTTTTAGCCACCTTATGCCAACTCACGGGAGTCGGGTCCACGTATATACCTTAACAGAACGCCACCACCATCCTACTTCATTCTGGTATCTCCACCGCGTACACAGTTGTTAAAGTGGTTTTCGGTATCGACAGAGAGTATGCCCATATTCGATCCCGGTCTCTTTAACAACCAATCGTTATTATAGCCCGTGGTTATAAGTTTCAAAAATAGTTTATATTTCACTTCAAAGCATATTCCTTTAAACCAATTAAATTCAATATCAAATAATATTCATTTCAAAATTGTAACATTTATAAGTTCATTCATTCAATTATACAATTCCCAAAACATTGTAAATTTCAGCTATAACAGCACTTATAAAATGTTACGGTAGATATAGTAATATCTCAAAACATTGTCAACTTCAAAACAGCAGCACTTACCAAGTGCTACAGTAGGTATTAGTAATTTAAAACATTTCAGTTTCATTTCAGCAACCACAACACTTACAAAGTGCTACAGTAGCTATTTAGTTATTCAAAACAGTTGACTTTCAGCAACAACAGCACTTTCCAAGTGCTGCAGTAGCTCTTTGGTTATTCCAAATTATAATTTAGTTTCAGCAACAACAGCACTTGCAAAGTGCTGCAGTAGCTCTTTGTTATTTCAGAACTTAGTCTATTTCCAGAAATGACAGCACTTAACGAATGTTGTCTTAAAACCACAGCATTTCTGAAGTGCTACCAATATTAATTCCAGCTTTATTATAAAATTTTCAGAAACAATAAAACTTAAAATTGGCCATTTTAACTTATAAAAAAATCGTATTTTTCGCTTCAAAATATTCGCTTGGATATCTTAACTTGTGATTCAATAAATAAACACTTAATAAATAAATATCCAATTAAACCATAATTCATTCATTAAGTCAAAGGTAGATTATTTTCTCAACTTTTATTTTTAACAATTAACTTAATAGTTTATTTTAAATTTCCCATTTCCCAAATAAAATTTTAATTTCCATTTATTTACTTAACTTAAAAGTTTAATTTAAAACCAAATTTCCAATTTCCAAGTTATGTCATATTTTAAAATACACCTTTTTCATTTAATTCTTTATACATTTTAACCTATAGAAAAATCACTATAAATTCATTTACATTATTTAAATCCAATTTTGGTTAAAATGTCATATTTTACATTTACAATACTTATAAATTTCAGAAAATATATATAATAAACCACGGGTTTGTATAATATTTTCTAACCAATGTCAAGTGATACGGATAATGTATCATTTAAATCCGTAATTTAAATGAAAAGTCCGGGTTCTATCATTTCAAACCCGCAATCCCAAGTAAATCAAATACAATAAAAATCACTCAAGCCTATCATTTCAGCCCATAATGATTTTTCTTTATTCTAAAGTCCGTTCGGGTATGTATCATTTCAACCCATAGTGATTCTATTCTACAGGGAACTTGCAGTGTGAGGAAACAATAATTAAAATAACTGTATAGCATATAATATTGTAACAGTTGATGTAACAGGTATAAAAATCAAGTTATACGTCATATACATAGATCCCAGGAATATATGAACATAGTATATTAATCACTACATATTCACTTGTCATCAATTCACAATTATACAAGTACGGATGTCTAGAGTGAATAACTCACCTTTTTAAGCTGGTGATCAAATTCAAAACAAAAATATCCACACACCGCAAAGCACGAAAAGGCACGACAGGATTTGAGAAGAAGTAACAACCAAATTCAAATCTTGTAATCAAATAAACAAAACAAATATAAGTATATGGTTTTAACAAAACAGGATATGAATTCAACAAATGAAAACATGAATCAAAGTGAAGCAAAATATTAGATTGGATCATCAAGTGGGCTCGGCCACATCACCCATAGGCTCAACCAACATCATACATGGTTCGGCCATGATCAAAACTGAAGTGTTAGGCTCGGCCAAGGTCACATAGGCTTGGTTATGGGGTCAAATGGCAAGGCTATGGTCTAGAAACTGGAAGGCAAAGCAAGTAGAGACATAAGTAAGGATCAAGTGGAGTTTGGGCTCGGCCATAGGGCTATGTGGCTCGGCCTATGTGCCAAACCTGGTCGGATCTAGTCACATCAGAGGGGTGTGTCCTGGAACAAGGCAAGGAGGAGGAGTAGGTGGTGGAAATAGGTGTGGCCAAGGCAAATAAAAGGGGTTTGCATAAGGAAGGCTCGGCTATGAGATTTTTGCAATTTTTGGTGGAGGCTTTGTTCTAGGGTTCACGACCTAGGGCATGGGATGATAATGATGAGTAGTGGCCGAGAATAGGTGGTGGATGAGGGGATGAGGTCGGAATATGGTGGAGAGGCCGAGCATAGCAAAGGAGGAAACAAACAAAATAAAAGAGAAAAGGAAAAAGAAGAAGGAAGAGGCCATAGAAACTTACTGTATTTTCTCAAGAGAGTGCAAATGAAAATGAGATGTGAGAAACTTTTTTTGTATGTGAATTTATAAGGTAGGAGGCGGCTAGGGTTTGTAATACACGGCTATGGTAGGTAATTAAATAGATAGGCACACAAAAAGGCAAGAAATAACGGCAAATGTAACGCCTCTCTAATTAAAACAAGGTAACGTATGACTAATTGATTTTTTTCCCAAGCTATTAAATAAAAGATATACACAAGAAATATCTAATAAATAAAATAAAGTCTAGACAAATAAATAGAGAAATAAAAGTCAAGAGATGTATATAGGAAAATATAAAATAAAAATACAGAATTAATCGCGTATAAAACACTGAATTTTGACCAAATTTAAAAGTATAACTCGGAATTTAACGAAACAAAAAATAGAATGGATATCAGCATCCTATCCAACTTCAATTAAAAGATTAGAATTCAAATTTTTAAATTTTTAAATTTTCAAATAAAGTCAAAGTTTGACCAAAATATAAAATTTCCAGAAATTGTTTTATTTAATATATTTGGAAGATAATTACAAACAAATCCAGAATCTCATTGGAAAAATTTCAAAAATTCAAATTTTAATGAATAAAAATCAAAGTTTTCAAATAAAATAAAAATATTTACAAAGATTTTTGGGTTGTTACATTATAAGAAATAGAAATATGTTCTCCACGAGTGGATTTTGAGAAGAGCTTGCAAGATGCATTGGGAAGGATGACACCGGATCGATTGGGTGATATCAAGATTAAACCAAAAGCTTCGAACCTCGTAGGATTATTTGTACAATTAGACATGATACAAAAAAGCATAGGAGGAAGACGATGAAGGTTCGGCCGAGTGAAAGCAGAGGCGGTAGCGCTTAAGAGACTATGGAGAGCGTGAAGGCTAGGCGTAGACATTTTTTTCTTATGTGCACATGGGATGTTTGTATTATTGCTTATGGTTGTTAGGCATGCGGGATAACTATGTTATTCGACTTATCTTATATCGTGGGGCTTTAGAGCGAAATTCCTAAAGGGGAGAGAGTGTAACGATCCGGATTTTACATAACGGAGGATCATAAAATATTATTTTTAAATCCAAATCGGGTCATATGATGCCATAACTTTGGGGGATAGTGATATTTTTGACCCTTAATAAATTTATTGGACGATTTTGACCTTGGAAACTTGTAAGGCTTTTAACTTTTGGTAGGAGCAGAATTAGAGGTTGAGACCACTTCCATTTGAAAGATGTGATAGTTTATCTTTCCATAGAGTGGTCATAGTAGATTTTTGGGCTCACTGTTAAGGAGGTATGGCTGTTTGAATTTCAAACAAATTGTGGACAACGTAATGGGTAGTTAGTGAGATTTAGGTTAAGCCCAAATGCCCATTACAGGATTAGAGCCAAGAGGGAATGATAGGACCTTACCCAAATTATTATTCCACTTCCCAAAAACAATCTAAACTTCATTAATCTTCTCTTTAGCTGAAAATCCATCATTTCTCTAATTTTAATTGGCTAAATCTTGTCATTGGAAGAAGATTAATGAAAGAATTATCTTATTTACAGATTTGGGTGCATTGGGATTCGAGAACTCGATGTTGACTTCAGATCTTGCGTTGGTTTGTGTGCATTTTGGTATTAGGAGAGTGTTTTTACACATCTCACTAATCTATCTATGTTTATATAGTAATTATGATGTTTTTAAGATAGTTTTAAATGTTAAAACGTTTTCAAACTTAGATCTAACCTTAGTAACATCTTTAAAGCGATTTAAAAGATAAAGTTGTATTTGATTCGTTTTTGAGAATTTTTATAAACCACTCGTTAGCTTATGTATGGTTAGATCTATGATAGTATAAATGCTTGGAGATGATTTGTATTGCTTGTGTATGATGTATGGATGTTGCGCATTACTTGTTTGTTGTATGTTTAAATCATTTTAGTGTTATTAGAGAGTGGTCATCATTTGAGTGGTTCAGCGAGCAAAAATATTCAAAATGTGATGCTATTAAAGTATGTTATTTTTGGAGGCATGGGGAGCCTATAGAATAAGTTGCAAGTGGTTTAGGTATAAAACTATGGAGCCATGGCATTTGCAAAATCATGTTAGTGGTGGTAAAAAATCAAGTCGACGGTGGAAACACTTGGTGGAAATCGTGCGGCGACTACGGAGTTTGAAGATGGGAACTTTGGGCTAAATGCAATGGAACTTTGGGTGTTGCTTTAGAAACATAAAGGGAGGTCATGATGAGGGATTTTGGGAGATAGTACAGAGAGGTTTTGTGAAAGCATGGGTTGAAGCTTCAGACCTGAGCACTTGAACTTTGAGTTGGAAAGATGTCGAAAGCTTTTCTCGACTTAGCAAAGATTAGCTAAGTGTTGGCCAAAACCTCTTGGTGATGACAGGTCCATGATGACTTGTTTTAGTTGGCTATTTCTGGCTCCGGGCTATATGCAATGGCACATCGGGTGAGGTAGGTCATGCTTCGGGAAAGCCAAGCTATGACGAGAGGTTTGGGGTATTGGAGAAAAAATTAACCATTTTGGTTAAGTCATCATGTCGGCACGGACATGATCATGTCGGTGTCGACGTGATTGGGGATTGGCAATCATGGCCAACTTTGGTGGAGGCAATATTGATGGTTTGCGGAGCATGTCATGCATGTTCATTTGTTCGTTTGACGATTGATTTCCCTATCATGGCACGAGGAAGAAAGATTTTGATGGTGAAGCAATGATGCAACACTAGGACATAACTACTTCAGAATCATGACAAGATGACCCTACGACTAGTGGTAGGTTCCTAGGGGTGTTTTGGACTTTAATGTATTAATGGTGCATCATTTTGGTTGAGTACTACGGGTGAGAGGTGTACGAATCATCTTGGTTGATTACTTTAGGTGAGAAGTATATGTGGACTTGATGATTGTCCGAGGAGGCATGTTCAATGGATGAAGCGATGCGGTGGGATGTTGTGTATTCTAGTATCAAGTCATGTGAGGAGATCGTCGATAACTTTGGATGTTACATGTGTTTTATGGGGAAATGGTATGTAAGGACGGTCAACTATGTACCCTGGACCTTGGTGATGGTCTCTCCTGCCTTGGTGATGGCAGTACCTTGGTGGTGGTATGTGAACGAACACTTAATACAGTAGCAACATGGTGTTTCACCAACCTTGGCGATGGTCGTACGAGTTATCACAAATGGGGAGGCATCTTGATGGTGATGCGAAGCCTTGGTGGTGGTCGGGTGATATAAGAACTTAGTATTGGTATGAGTGAAGAGAGACCTTGGTGGTGGTCGGGTGATATGAGACACTGGTGATGGTATGAGCTAAGCGAGATCGTAGTGATAGTTTTCATTGATGTTTGCTATATGTTTGTAATGGTTGTTATGATTGGTATGATTATTGTGTGTCTATTATGGATGTCTAGTAAGGTAGGTATATTGTGTTAGGTACTCCGACACCATATTATACTTAGTGTAGTTTACCCTTATGATGATGATGATTATGCAGCATATATGATTGTTATACCCTAAGAATTCCTAAGTGATAGTGATCGTGGATTAATGAAATAGGAAGCTCTCATGGGATATGCATAAGAGTTATTATGGGACATGAGCAAAAGATATCGAGGAGCAACCCTGTCAATCATCATGAACGAAAATTTAGCTATGAAGTGGAAGAAATGTAAAGCTATTACATAGAAAAGTAATATCATCGTTACATGATTTTCAAAGGCCATCGTGAGATGATTGACAAAGCTATTGAGTTATCGTGTGTTAAACTTGAACATGAATTGTAGAAGCCATCGTGATGTGAAGCATTGAAGCCATCATGATGAATCCTATAAAAATATTATAACGTGAAGTACCTAAAGCCATCGTCGGGAATTTATAAAGCTATCGTGGAACGAAGAGTCAGAAGACATCATGAGGTGTTCTCATAGAGCCATTATAATGTAAAGCCTTGAGATCTATCATAAAGCAATATGTCAAAGTCTTCGTGGAGCATTTCTTAGAGTCATTATGAAAAAAAATATGGAAGTGATCATGAGACAATTCATTAAAGCCATAGTAAATCATTTATCAGAGCCATCGTGGGACATTCATTAGAGTCATCATGTAATGTACATTAGAGCCATCGTGGGACATTCATTAGAGCCATTGTAAGACATCAAAACCATTGTGAAATAAAGCACTAGAGCCATTATGAGTATTTGAGAGATTATGTGAGGCAACTCATTAGAACAGCTATTAAGAAGAATCATTTACTGCCATCATGACATATTATTTAAAAAGCCAAGTAAAATGGATTTCAAGGCTATCGTGAAATGTCCTCAAGGTCATCATGATTCAAAAGGCAGAGTGACCGGGTCTTCATAAAAATAGATAATTTAGGCCAGTATGAATTAAACACAAGGGTCCATGAACATAACCAGATCTCCACCGCTCATCCACGTCATGTGACACATGATGCAAATCCCAAGGCCGAAATTCTCTATAAATAGACAAGTACCCTTAGAAAGGGGTGCTTTTTTTCGAATGTATCTTCTTCCTCATTTTCATTTTTTTTGGAATAAATAAAAAGCTTGAGCTAAGGTTGTTAAGGCCAAATTGCTCAATTTGATTTCATGACTTAATCAATAATGACCCACAAATGACAATTTGCACAATAACCTCCTTGGCATACTTCAAGCGTCCCTTAACTAAGAATTCATTCTTACTCAAGCGTCTTTCTCTTTCAAAAGCAAGTGCATCAATCTAAACCAAGTTTAGCACTGACAATAAGTGGTGCTTTCACTGAGAATTGAACTCGAAGACTTATTTGTGAACTCAAAAAACCTATTTGCTTGTTAAATCATCTTTTTTGCACAATGGGATGGTCGACTAAGAAAGTGAACATTCAAGCTCAAGAGAAGGTGATATACCTTGTTAATCTTGAAAATAATGAAACTCCCTAATTCAATATAGAGAATGCGGAAGTAGAACAAATATCTACTCCAAAGGAAATACCATTGGAAGAATATGAACTCCAAGACTTGAAAAGGAAGTTGGAAACTATACAAGAACTTATCGAACAATTATTTTTCCAAAAGTCTTCAAAAACATCAAAGAGGACGAAGGAAGCGGGAGAAGAGGAAGTTGAATCTCCACAAAGGAAAGTAGAAGAATCAAACTTGAGAAATAAAAATGTTGGAAAAAGCGCCTTAGGATTAAAGAGAAAGGAGGAAACTTACTTGACTCAAAGACCGAACAGGAATTCAAGGTCACCATAAGAATAGTCTGCAAGATCCACTTCACGGAAGCAGTACAACCTTAACGAGAAAATTATGAAGATGATGAAGCATACTAGAGAGATCTAACTAACAAGATGACACAAGATATGGTCGATTTAAAGGGAAAGAGAATGATGGATCCAAAGGTTAACAAAAACTTTAGATGAACACCATTCACATAAAGAATTATGAATGTACCTTTATCATCCTATGTTAAAATCTTGGCTATCAAATACGACGGCACCACTGATCCAGATGATCGTCTAATAACATTTGAAAGCCAAATGGACCTATATGACGCCCTAGGGAAGTGCAATGTAGATTGCTCCTAACCACATTCTTCGAGGCCGTAGCAAAGTGGTATCGATGCTATAGGGAGAAAACGATATATCCTTGGGAGCAATTTGCATACGAATTTTTGGCACAATTTTGCATTTCGAAAAATCCAACAATTAACACAGGCGTATTAGCTAACATCAAGCAGAAACCTAGAGAACTATTAAGGGATTACTTGAGGTGATTTAATGTAGAAGAAAATAAGTCTGAAAGAGTAACTAATAGAGAGAAACTAATGGCGGTGAAATCTTTATTGATAAAAAAACACATCTTTTTAAAAAGAATTATATATCCATGGATGCAATGACTTACAGGATTTCCATGTTTTGGTTGAAAAGTTTGTATGGATGGACGAGATATTTCATAATAAGAGAAATCATGAAACTTTGCAATTCCAACAAAAAAGGAAAGTGGGAAGAATTGACCAAGGCAAACTCTGTAGAACTAATCCAGCCTCATATATATATATATATATATCTGTGTGTGTGTTGTAACCTAGGATGAAATTGATTATACAGCTTCCATCAAGGCAAGAACAAACCTAGAAATAAATAGAGAAGGGGACTATTGTGCTTTCAACAAGGTAAATGCACATAAAACTGACGAATGCCGAGTTTTAGCTGGGATTACTTAGAATATGATTAGAAAAGGAGTGCTGAAAGAGTTCGTCAAAACCGACCCAAAACGTCCATGCAATTAGAAACAACCAGCCAACAACACCAACACCTTGGAAAATGAGCTCTCCTAAGATCTGTTACAACCAATAAATTACATTATTCTTATTCATAGAGGACTACGCATTGTAGGCTTGAGCAAAGTGTCAAGGAGTAGGTATGTGAAAGAGCCAGAGTGGGTATATAGTCGATAAGTGAAGAACCTCCTTTGAAGTCTTTCTAGAGTCCTATCCTAATGTCGGATTTGGTAATAACCTCAAAAAAGCTAAAAGGAGCCAAGCATCCTCATAATGATCCCTTTGTGATAACCGCTCAAATTGGACTTCGCTCGTATCTAAGATTCTGATAGACCCTAGTAGTGTCGTAAATGTCATTTTCAAGAATGCCTTTGTACAGATGGGAATTCCAGAGGAAAAGCTTGAACCAAGCCTAGAACCGATCTTTGGATTCAACAATAAAGGTTCTACTCTGGTAATCCAAATCATGTTATTTGTTCAAATTAGAACTCTACCATAGTCAAGGATGTTTGAAACCCCACTCATAATCAAAGACCAACCTTCGTACTAATAGTGCATTCTTCGGGAGACCGACACTGGATGAAATTGATGATTTCACCTCACCAAAGCATCTATCAACCCGGATAGGGGATCGTTCAGAGCGAGTAATTTATCTCATGCAAAATGTATTTCGCAACTCTTGAGTAGTATAATAAAGTGGGAAATCTTGTTATGGACCTTAGGTAAATAGCTATAACCAAAATAAAAAGCCTTTGCATATTTGTCCTAAGGAACTGATATCCAAGGAAAAAAGCCACCACTTCAACCAAAATCAAATCGAGTGAAAAACAAGGAGATCAAATTTAAAACGAGAGAAAGGAAAAGTGTAGAATTAAATCATGTTTTACTAGACAAGAGTGGGATTTTCGAAAAAATAAAGTCAGACATGGATTCTAGGGAAAGATGGGAGGACATATAACCTATAGAGGACCTAGAGGAGATAAAGCTTAACTCTCAAGATTCTACCAAGATTGTGAAAATTGGCATTTAAGGAGCAAAGAAACAAGTGAGAGGTTGATTTTGTTTTTACAATCGAATACGGATGTATTTGCATGGACTCACACCGATATGGAGAGAATTGACCTAGCTATAATGTGCCATGCACTTAACATTGATCCTAAATTTGTTCTTCTAAGATAAAAGAAGAGGCTATTTGACAAAACTCGAACTACAACGCTGAAGGATGAGGTAAAGAGGTTACTGGAGAACGGATTCATTAGAGAATTATTTTACCCAAAGTGGTTGGCAAATCCAGTGTTAGTTAAAATGTCAAACAAAAAATGAAGAACATGCGTTGATTACACAGACCTAAGTAAGGCATGTCCAAAGGATTGTTATCCACTTCCTAGGATCGATCAGTTAGTTGATGTAATTAGTTGTCATAAATTGCTATCTTTTATGGATGCCTATTCGGCATACAACTAAACTTCAATGTTTAAGCCCTATGAGGAGCATACTAGCCATGCAATGGACTTGGGGATATATTGCTACAAAGTGATGTCAATTGGATTGAAAAATTCAGGGGCAAAATATCAACGTCTCGTGAATAGATTGTTTAAAGACCATATTGGGAGAAATATGGAAGTCAATGTGGGTGACATGTTAGTAAAATCCAAAACGGAAAACGGACATGTAGAAAATTTAGTAGAAATGTTTGATATATTAAGGAAGTACAAGATGGAATTGAATCTACAAAATTGCTCTTTTGGAATTCAATATGGTAAGTTTTTTGGATAGATTATAAGAGCAAGAAGGATCGAAGCCAATCCTGACCAAATAAAGGCCGTTCGGGATATGGCACCTCCAAAAACATGCAAGGATGTTATAGGACTGAACGGGTGGATTGCAGCCCTCACCCGATTTATATCCTAGGCAACGGACAAATGTATTCATTTATTTGGTGTAATCAAAGATAAAGAAACCTTTGAATGGACAAAAGAATGTCAAAAAGCTTTTTAGGAATTAAAGGTCCATCTAGAAAAGCCACCTATAATTTCAAGCCCTATGGAGGGAGAAAACTTATTTTTGTATATGGTTGTTTCAGAGCATGTGATCAACTCGGCCTTGATGAGAGAAGAAAATGAAATTCAGTTCATGGTTTACTACATGTGTAAAAGATTAAAAGATGCAGAAGCTAGATACCCAATTATAGAGAAGCTAGCATATTGTCTATTACCGACAGCACGAAAGCTAAGGTCGTATTTTCAAGCACATCAGTTTGACCAACTACCCACTGAGACAGGTCCTTAGTAAACCTAAAGTATTTGGAAGATTAGTAAGATGGGAAATGAAGCTTAGTCAATATGGCATTGAGTTCTTACCTAGGACATCAATTAAAGGACAAGCCTTGGTAGACTTTGTTAGGGAATGCATGAGATTTATCAAAGAACAATTAGAGAAGGAGATGGCAACTGTATGTGGATGGGGCATCAAACGAACAAGTTGTTGGAGCGAGGTACGTTGTGATTACCCCCGACGAACACAGGTTACGTTATGCCATAAAATTGGTATTCTCAGCAACCAACAACGTAGTCGAATATGAGTCCATGATCCCAAGATCGACTCTAGCACAAAGCTCAAAATCTCTAGGATCAAAATATTTAGTGACTCACAGCTAATGGTAAACCAGCTAAATAAGACATTCCAGACTAAAGATGCTCGCTTGGCATGATATGTCAAAAGAATCCATGAGATGCTAGTCCAATTTGAAATTTTTTCCATACACCAACTACTAAGAGAAAGAAATGCACAAGCAAATTCCTTAGCAAAACTGGCAAGTTCAAGAGGGCCACCTGAAGTCAAAATCATCCCTGTCGGATTCCAGTAAAATCCCAGCACCGAGGAAGGAAAAGATGAATTAAACAATTAGGTCTTGGTTCTGACTAGATCTCAGACTCAGCAACTACTGAGCAACAAAGAAGGTTTTCAAAGAAACAATAATGATAATAGAACCCCTAAAAGAGTGATTGCCCATGAAAAACAATACACGGGTAACTGGTTGACACCCTTGGTCGAATATCTTGAGAAGGGGTTGCTACCAAAAGAGAAAAAAGAGGCTAGGAAGATAAGGTACCAATCTCATTTGTATTCCATAGTTGATGGGATCTTATATAGGAAGGGGTACTTGATGCCATTGATAAAAGAAGCCCATAAGGGGTTTTGTGGGGATCACTCAAATGGGATAAAACTAGCGAAGAAAGTCATGGGACAAGGATACTGTTGGCAACGAATGATGGAAGAGGCCATGAACTATGTGAAAAGGTGTGACAAATGCCAAAGGTTTTTTAAAATACCACGACTTCTTCCTAGCAATTTATCTACCATTGCTAGCCCTTGGCCTTTCAACGTATGGGGAATCGACTTTATGGACCACTCTCGATCTCTAAAGGGGGAGAAAAATTTGTAGTGGTAGCCATTGACTACTTTACTAAGTAGGTACAGGTCGAACCATTACCAAATATAACTGCAGTAAAGGTTTTGAAGTTTGTCATAAAAAACATAGTTACCAGATTTGGACTTCCAAATAAGATCATCTCTAATAACGGAACTCAATTCGAAATTGAAAATTTTACTCGTTTATGTGAAAAGAATGGATTAATAAAGAGTTTCTCATCAGTGGCGCGACAAATAAGACCATTAAAAACATCTTGAAAAGTGACTAGGTAAAGCCAAAGGAAATTGGGTAGACGAATTCCCCCTCATATGGTCTTACCGAACTTCCACAAAAACAGCCACTGGCGATACCTTATATTCCTTGACATAAGAATTCGAAGCAATGTCACCACTTGAGATTATGGTCCCATCATTTTAAAGGATTGCTTATACTTACGAAACAAATCAAGAAATGAAGAAAAAATCAATCGACCTACTTAACTGATTAAGAGATCAAGTTGCAATACGAACAGCTAAATATCAACGAAAAATCAATACTATAATTCTAAAGTGAAAGAGAGAGCATTCGGAAAAAGGGATTTAGTGCTAAGGAGAGTGATGGCCAACATAAAAAAACCCTATAGATGGTCCATTGGGAACAAATAGGAAAGGACCATAAGTCATTCACGAAGTTATTCCTCTTGGAACTTACCGATTAAGTAGATTTGATGGAAATGTAATATCAAGAACGTGGAATGTCGAGCATTCAAGGCCATACTTTACAACATTGTATGAATAAAGTGGATCACCAAAGGAATTTCTCCCAAATGATTACCCCCAGATTGAGGTGTATTATGATTAACTTAGCTTCCAACCTGACGAAGTCAGTAAGATCTATTGAACAGAAACACCCCTCAAACTCGGAAGGGAACGAAAAGCCTTTGGTCCCGTTGCAAGGCCTGACCGAAGCAACCATCCAAAGAGTGATGGTCAATCAATCATTTGATCCCGTCACCAGAAATAGCTAAAGCATCCATCAAAGTAAGATGGACGAAAAGCCTTTGGTCCCACCACGAGGCCTGGCCAAAGCAAAGAGTGATAGTCAATTAAGCCTTTGATCTTGCCTCCAGGCTTGGTCAAAGCAGCCATCCAAGGAAGATGGACAAAAATCCTTTGGTCCTACTGCAAGGCCTGTCAAAAGCAACCATCCAAAGAGTGATGGTCAATTAATCCTTTGATCCTGCCGCCACGCCTGGTCAAAGCACTCATCCTAGGGAGATGGGCGGAAAAGCCTTTGGTCCCGCCATAAGGTCTTGCCAAAGAAACCATTCAAAGAGTGATGGTCAACTAAGCCTTTGATATCGCCACCAGACCTAGTCAAAGCACATAAATCTCCTATCTAAAGAGGATGAATAAAAAAAGAAGCCTTTGGTCCCACCGCAAGGCCTGGCCTAAGAACTACCAAAGGATAGCAGACAATCAAGGGAAGTAAGTGTTAGCACCAAAAATGACACAAACACTCCAGAACTAAGAACATCTATACATATAGCGGGTAATATATGAAGGAAAAGAAGAACAAAAAACACTTTTTATAATGGTTCGGCAAATACTCCAACCTACATCCACTTTAACCTTTATTATTGATTGGTTCTCTCTAAAATACATTGATTACAACTCAAATCTAGCCACAATCTAGTAGATCTCATATTTGGGAGTGTTTGTGGAAGAAGAAGATAGACAAGAATCAAAGTGTCCTAAAGTCCTCTTCTAGTTGTAGGTAGCTTGCTATCTATAGGCAAATCCCTGCTGCAATCTCATAATTGGGCCAAAATTTGTCTAAGTCTCTAAGATCCGCAGACATAACATGAAGTCTAAAGCTCTAAAGTGGACCCCATCTAGAGAAATTCTTCTCGGTATCAACCTCTTTTTATTGCTTAATTTGCTTTCATATTTCTTGAGTTACTTCATATCATCATTCAAGATTGTTCTAATCATATTGGAGCAAATCATGTCGGTGAAAATCATGTCAGTAAACCACGAGCATCAGGTCAGGGTTGACCTGACTTAGTGTCCATCCTGAGTGTTTGTATATTTGCTCTAGGGTCTTGCTTGGAATCGTCTAAAGGTTGAAGTGCTTTGAGTCTGACTTGGAAGTTTTGTTTGTTGGACCTGAGTTCTACTCAATACCAGTTGCTTGGAGTCCGACCCGAGATTTTTGTGTATCCAACCTGAGTTCTATTCGGTACCGACCTACCGACTCTGACAAAAAAATGTGACTTTCCAATTTTAACTTTTTTTGACTATTTTTTTATATTTCCTTTTTCTTGCCTTTTTATGATGTTTCTAAAGTACTTGGGTCATTTTTTCATTGCTTATTCATCCAATTCGCTCGTTTAAGTCCGTTTGAAGACTGCTGAAAATTTGATTATAACACTTGCCCCCAAAGTCTGGCTTTTGAATGTAAGGTGTGCTTTGCTCAAGAATAAGCCTCAGTAGTAGCGATTAATCGTTGATGGTCGAGCTCTTCGGCTATCCATCGATCCAAGTTGTGGTGAATCATTCGGTTCCTTCGAATTCACCTGCACACCAAAGGTCGTCCAGACCATTATAGCTAAGGACTATAGTCCTTACTTAAGTGTTAGTCATAAATCATAATCAGATCATTTTCATCCGGAGTTATCATATCTTATACAAAATTATCCCATGTTCGTATGAGATTTATCTATTCTAGTTTAATCACAAGGCGTTCAAATCCTAAGATTAAGTCAACGTCCATTCTAGGGTCCGATCTCTTCGGATCATTTAACATCAAGTCTAGGGTTTGGCCTCTTGGATCATTTAACATCCAATCTAGGGTTCGATCTTTGTGGATCGTTTAACATTCAATTTGGGATTCGAACTCTTCGGATCGTTTAACACTCGATCTTGGATTCGATCTTATCAAATCGTTTAACACTCAATCTTGGATTCGATCTTATCAGATCGTTTAACACTCAATCTTGGATTCGATCTTATCAGATCATTTAACATCCAATCTAAGTTTCGATCTCTTCGGATCCTTACTGAGCCCAATCCACTCGCTCTTCGACGAGGGGACTCAACGTCCATGGAAGTCCATCCACTCACTCCCCGGTGAGGGGACTTACTTTCATACAAGCCCAATCCACTTACTCTCTGATAAGGGGATTTGTACCTTATGATCATCACTTCGTCTCTCCGGACCAGACTGTTATGTTAAATCAGTATCAGCCATCACATTCAAGTGGTTTATAAAATCCTAATCAATTTCAGGGGGTCATCAATCTCCGTTGGTGTTTCCTAATCGGTTTCAGTCATCACTCATAAAGCCTAAGTCAGAGCATCTAGCAAACATCAAATCAACTAATCTTATTAAGGATCACCTTCAGACTTCCAACTTAGAGCGTGTCTAAGGACCGATCAGGATCTCGTACACATGTAAGCGGTCTGATAGTAATTTTGAATCATTTATTTAAAATAAAAGGTGAGGTGAGGGAATTGAATGACCCCAATCCATCTCGATTATGGATTTTTCATCTAATGGAAATCTCTGATCCATAACTTTATTCTGCCCCTCATTCCTATGGTGAGGTTTTAGTTCCAACTCCTATTATTGTGCATTCGCATTTCGATCTGCCTTATTAGCTCCAGCATCGCCCGTTCCAGGCATTATAGTTCATCCTAGATCCAAATCGATCGTGCCCTTAAGTAAATTCATCTCAGTACCGACCTATTTCTGGTTGATACATGTTTTGGTCATGGGGGTTCAGTTGCAGTTTGCTCCACTCTAACTTCAAATTATCCTGCATTAATTTCTAGCCTTGGGTTCTAAATTCTAGCTGCTCCTAATGTTCTTTTGTTTCATCCTTCTAAAAAGTCTATCTAGCATCTCCTATTGTTGCGTCATTATTCCATCTTACACTTCTTTCATCATCCTCTCCATCTCTTCTTTAATCGCGTAGATGGATAGATTTGAACTTGAAGACACCCCCTCCTAGCTGCCCACATGCTCCGGTTGACTTGGTCTGGTAGAAGGCCTGTCCATCTCTTCCAAACTTTAGATCAAAGCTTTAAGTCTTCAAATCTAGCTTGTTCCCCGTTAAAGCAACAAAAATGTTATCACCAAAAATAGCACAAACACTCTAGAAGCAAGTAGATCTAGGTGTAGCAGGTACTATATGAAGGAAAAGAAGAACAAATAACACATTTTATGGTAGTTCGGTAAATACTACGACCTACGTCCACTTTAATCATTGTTATTGATTGATTCTCTTTGGAATACAATGACTACAACTCAAATTCGGCCAAAATCTAGTAACTCTAGGATTTGGGAGTGTTTGGGAAAGAAGAAGATAGAAAAGAATCAAAGCGTCCAAAAGTTCTCTTCTAGTTGTAGGTATCTTGCTATTTATAGGCAAATCCCTACGGCAATCTTGTAATTGGGCCAGAATTCATCTAAGTCTCTAAGACCCGCGAATATAGAATGAAGTCCTAAGCTTTAAGGTAGACCTCACTTAGAGAAATTCTTCTTGGTATCGACTACAAAGTGGTCGATACCGACCTCTTTTCATTGCTCAATCTTCTTCCATATTTTTTGGGTTACTTCAGATCATCATTTTAGATATTTCTAATCATGTTGGAGTGAATCATGTCGGTGAAAATCACGTTGGAGAAAATCATGAGCATCAGGTCGGGGTTAACCTGATTTGGTGTCCAACTCGAGTGGTTTGTGTGTTTGATTGAGGTCTTGCTTAGAGTCGTCCAAAGTCGAAGTGCTTCAAGTCCTATATGGGAGTTTTGTGTGTCCGACCCGAGTTCTACTCAGTATCAGTCGCTTGGAGGCTGACTCAAGATTTTCGTGTGTCCGATCAGAGTTCTACTCGGTGCTGATCGCTTAGAGTCTGTCCGGAAATTTTTGTGTGTCCGGCCCGAGTTCTACTCGGTATCGACCTAAGGACCCTGACCAAAAATGTGACTTTCCCATTTTTCAACTTTTTCGACTATCCTTTTTCTTTCCTTTTATGATGTTTCAAAAGTTCATGGGTCATTTCTTCATCGTTTGTTCATCCAATTCGCTTATTTAAGTCTATTCAAAGACTGCGGAAAATTTGGTCATAACAGTAAGCAAACGTCGTCAAAAATGAATCATAAGATGTGTAGAAAACAAAGTAACAGAAGGTTCTTTCAGCAAAGGAGACTATTTGCAAGGGATTACTTGAGCTAAAGTATAAGTGAACCTTTTCATAAAAGATGGGGAGTGGAAAGTGTTGTACTCTAAGAATTCTTAAGGGATAGTCATCGTGGATTAACAAAACAAGCTCTCATGGGATATGCATAAGAGTTATCATAGGAGATGAGCAAAAGATATCGAGGAGCAACCCTATAAATCATCGTGAATGGAAATGTAGCTATGAAAGGGAAAGAAATGTAAAGCTATCACATTGAAAAGTTATGTCATCATGACACGATTTTCAAAGGTCATCATGAGATGAATGACAAGGCTACTGAGTTATTGTGTATTAAACTTGAACATGAATTGTAGAAGCCATCGTGATGTGAAGCATTGAAGCCATTGTGATGAATCCTATAAAAATATTATAACGTGAAGTACGTAAAGCCATCGTGAGGAATTTATAAAGCTATCGTGGAACAAAGAGCCAGAAGTAATCGTGAGTTGTTCTCATAGAGCCATCGTGATGTAAAGCATTGAGGGCAATCACAAAGTATTATGTCAAAGCCTTCGTGGAGCATTTTTTGGAGTTATCATGAAAAGAAATATGAGAGCTATTGTGAGATAATTCATCGTAGCCATCATAAGTCATTATCAGAGCCATAGTGGGACATTCATTAGAGTAATAATGTAATATACTTTAGAGCCATCTTAAGTCATTCACCAGAGCCGTCGTGGGCCATTCATTAGAGCCATCATGAGACATTGGAACCATCACAAAAATAAATCACTAGAGCCATCACGAGTATTTGAGAGATCTTATAGAAAAATCCCTCAAAGCTTTTGTGGCATATTCTTTAAAAAGCCAAATAAAATGGATTTTAAGCCATCGTGAAATATCCTCAAGGCCATCATGAGTCAAAATGCAGAGTGACCAGGTCTTCGTGAAACAAGATAATTCAGGCCATCGTGATTTAAACACAAGGCTCCATGAACATAACCAAATCTCCACCGCTCATCACATCATGTGACATGCAGCGCAAATCTGGAGGTCAGAATCCTTTATAAATAAACATGTACCCCAGAAAGGGATCTTTTTTTGGAATGTATCTTCTTCCTCATTTTCATTTTTTTTTGGAATAAATAAAAATCTTGAACTAGGGTTGTTAATGGCAGAGTTGCTCAATTTAGTTTCGTAACTTAATAAATAAGAACCTAAGCAAATGACAATTTGCACAATAACCTCCTTGGCCTTACTTCAAGCATCCCTTGACTAAGAATTCCATCTTACTCAAGCATCCTTGCTCTTTCAAAAGTAAGTGCATCAATCCAACCCAAGTTTAGCACTAACAATGATGTAACGTGCTAACTTGTTGGATGCACGGACATGTCAGGTATGATTCTCCGTACTTAATATCTCTGTTTTACTATATCGATGTTTATAGTACCTTGAGATTGTTTATCGCTCATACCGGATTGTTGTCTGATCTGAGATTTTATGTTTTGCTTCTTACTATATCAGGTACTCTTAAATGAGTAGACTACATAGTAAGTTTGAAATAACGCAAGGAGCCATTCAGTGAACTAGTAAGAGGCTAGCGCTTATCGATGTTATATTTTGGAGCTTATTACTGTTTCCACTGTGCAGCACTTTGGAGCTTTATCGGAGATAGATGTCTAAAGTCTATTTATTAGTTGTATAAACTCTGTTTCTATTTTGTATAACCGTATCGAACCTATGCTCTGACCTGTGATGGTTCATATGGTTATATTTATGCCTCGTCTATTTTATATATGTTAGATTATTATATTTTATCCTCGCACTACGAATTATACGACATGTTATCTATTGGAGTTTTGTTGTTTTTACCCTTGACAATCGTCTTACATTGGCCGGGTATCGCTATAACGCATTATACATGTATATTGCATACCGAGGGAATATGGCGATTGTCACACATTAGCTTTCAACGAGATTAATTACCATAGACTAATTAGTTAAACCGTCTAATTATACTAATTACTATGGGTGGAACTCCTGGTTATTACAAAATTCGATTTTGTAAACGTAACAAACTGATCGAAATCAACTGATTTGTTCGGTTATATCGATTCGAACAAAATATAAAACCTAAGCAGCTCAGCGTTAGCCCATCGATGAATACCTAAAAAAATTCGGATTCCATCTGTATTTGTATCAAAAAATGAAGAAATTTCCAAATTCGAAAAATGCATATAAATATGGATATGATAGTATCTGCCTTCAAAAATTGTACGTTAGACTTTTATCAATACAGCAGCTGAGATTATGGATATTTTAATTCAAAATATGATCAATATTTACTGTTATCTCAAGATAATAATTCATAATGTGTGTATGATTGAATATTAGTTGTCCAAAATTGATGTTTGACATCGTATTTTTTATTTTTATTTTGTATTATCCTTAACATTATTAGCTAAAAAGATCTACCTTGAACCAAAATTTTACATTTTTTTCTTTTCGATTTTATTAGTTACGAGGAGTGATTAAACATCCAATATCCATTCATGTCCGCAGATACCCGATATCCTTAAGTGATTCGAATTAAAATGTAAATATAACACTATCCGCATCCAAAAGTAACAGATCTACTCAATGTTAAATCGGTAGAAATTAGTTAAAATAACTTAGCTTATCTTGCTAATAATTTCAGAAATTGATCAAAAATGAAATTTCATTCTGAGAAGTTTTTCGAACACCCTTTAAAAGTTTCAAAATTCATTTTCATCCTCTGTCGGAAACAACAAAAAAATCCCATTAATGTTTCCAATTAAAATGTGCATTTTAAATTGCACATTTTATAGTTAGAACTGTAAATATTTGCATTCTACACTGTATATGTTTGCATTTTTAACTCAAGATTTCTATAAAATGAAAATTTGCAGTATGTACCATAAGCATGTGCATTCTATGCTTTAAATATTTGTAATCCATACTGTAAATATGTGCATTTTAAACTGCACACTGCAAATATATGCATTTTAAACTGCATATATTTGCATTTTTAGCTACAAACACGTGCGTTTAAAATGCATATTTTGCTGAAACCGTTGATGCAATGTTTCATGAAACTTGTTTTTTAAAAGGTTATGTTATGTATTAATTTTGAAAATAAAAAACTGATCCTAATTTCGACATTTATCTATCCTTACTTACAAGCTAAACCAAAAGCTTGTCTATGGAGATGCAATTAACTCTATCTATTAACACATGTTAATTGCTTTACCTCTTGTTTCTAATATTAAAAACTTATACACCATTTTACCCTTAATTAATTAGATATTTTATTGTAAGTTACTTCATCTATCTTCTTTTCCAAGGATTGAGATTTTGCAAAAAAAAGCTTGAAAATTTCATAGAAACCGATGATTCCATCACGAACCAGTGGCAGATAAGGTATGATTTACAAACTTTTTTAGGGATCATACAAATAAAAGCAATAAAAAGTAAAATGAAAAGTAAGAAAGAAGAAGATAAAAATGATAAAGAGTATTTTTGAAAAATAGAAAATGAAATATTGGAGCATGAAGATTTTTTAAATGTAGGGATGCATGCAATTTGCAGAATAACATTGCTAACAAACATTTTTATTTGCAAGAACACGCTTGGAATATGCTCCTTAAATTTCATAGAACAGAACAATCAAAACTGAAAAAGAAAAGGGAAAAAAGGTTCGTTTTACACAATAATACTAAAAATATAAGAATACGCGTAACACGAAAGCAAAGTAAGATAAATACTTCATTTCCATTTTTAATTAATTAATCGCATAAAACACACATATCATTCATAATAAGTACTTAATAAGTAAAAGCCAAACATCATATGTTACTCCTCTGTCTCAAAAGCTGCAGTCGGATAAGTCCTGGACAAACCAGTCGGAGTTTTGAAAATGATCTTCTCTGGATCATTGCGATCGATGAAAAAATCAGAAAGCGTGATCCAAATTAACAGCTCTTTGCTTTTAACCCCAGTAAGCTTCTTCATCTTCTTATCCTCGACAAAAGCAGTCACTTCCTGAGCGTAGGAAACTTGCTTTCCAATTTTTTTGAAAGTGTGGGTCACGGATTTCTTCTGGCGCATCCACACGAACCCGGATTCGCGGTTGTACCCGACTTCTTCGAGATCCGATAAGGGCAGGAGGCCGAGAGGGAGGTGGAGCTCCGATAGCAGTTGGGTAGATTTTTCCTGGCAGAGTTTCGGGTCGGTGTAGACCTCCGCATTGGTGCGATGAGTTTCGATTAAGGTGGTTGACATTTTAAAAGTACTAACGATAATTTGGAACTTAGGGTATGGGTTTGATGAGAATTGGGGAAGAGGGGAGCTGGGTTTATAGTGGAGAAGACGCGTAACTTTTGCAGATTGGCCCTTTGTATTATTTGGTTTTTTATGTTGGATAACGGCATTTTGCATTGAAATTACAGGAAATTATTGTCAAGGACAAAATTTCTCAACGTTTTTGCCTCAAGGACAGGCCTGCAATATTTTATCCTGAAGGACAACTTTTTTTAGGTATCAGTTTTTAGCCATTGATAGCAGTTTTTAGGTATCAGTTTGTAGTTATCGGTAGCAGTTTTTAGGTATCAGTTTTTAGCTTGGTAGCAGTTTTGTTGTCCTTATGAATAATTTTGAAAAATGTTTGTCCTTATGAATAATTTTTAGAACAATGTTTGTCCTTGTGGTAAAAATATTGAGGTTGTGTCCTTGAGGAAAAAAATATACAAATCCTTGTCCTTTAAATTAATTTCCCCTTGAAATTACCCTACTCGGTACACGACGAATGCATTGTTGAGCATATATAAAGTGGATTGTTAAAGGTGTCCGAGTTTGGGCTGATGCTGTCCACTTAATGCCCCGCTATAACCCACAGCGGATTTCTACCATTATAATTTTTCCATATAAGCTCAAATATAGCATTTCCATTTTAAGTCCCGCTATTTCTACTATTTTCTGTTATTCCCATTATATTCCGCTATTTCCGCTATATCTTCTTTAAAAGAAACCAATTGAAAAATAACATTTATACATATTTATACATTATAAAAATTATGAAATTAATTTATTTAATTGAATTTTTAATATATTTTCAGAAATGAAAATGCTCTAATATTCTACTAAATTCAATTATGTTATATAACAGTTTTACGTTTATTTACAATATATTTGCACATGTTTTTATTTAAAATTATTTATTTATTAATTATAATTCAATCGAATGTTAATTTTTCATTTAATTACTATTTGTATATTTTTTAAAACATTAAATATGAGTTTTATATGTTATTTTAGAGTAATCCGCTATATCCCGTTATATACTCGATGTATTCCCGCTATAACTTTTTGTATCTGTGCCACATTGAATCTGTCGAGGGCTTTAACTGCACATGCTGGGGATACCACGATCGGCGGTTGTCCGCTGACCAAACACTGTTCGGTTGGTAGTTGCTTACCGACTGTAGCGTAAAAAATAAATTCCGATCAGTGGTAGCCCGTAGCACAAAATCGTGTTCCCTTAGCAACATGCTACTTAAAGAAATATTTAGGTGTTTTATTTCAATACATAAAGTAAAATGAGTCCTTGTGTTGTAAAATGGTTGTGTTATAAAATGATTGTGTTTGAAAGATAATTAATTGTTCTATTATTATTAATTATGTTCAAAAGGATTAATTATTTGTGTTGGAAAGAAAGACCGACTATTAATAAACGTAGTTTTGAAGACCTAACCATTAACAGAACCGTAATAGTCTATGTTCGGATACTTTGAAAGTTGAATCAGTTGGACCGATAAAACCGTGACAATTCATTTTTCCTCAATATATGTGATCAAAAATTAATGCAGTAATATATGAATCGTTTATCAAAATATGACAAAAAAGGCTCCAATTAAAAACAATTTTATAAATTTTTTATATAAAACAACTTTAATTTCTATGCTTTTGTACGGCAATCGATTACCACTACGATAAGGGATCCAAGAGAGTTGTCAACATCCTAAGTGGGGGTGCAGGGCAGCGCCCTGCCGACGGCGGTCATTTTGGCAGGTTAGGACGCGGGGTCTAAAGGGCAACATTGTGTTGGAAAAATGATATATTTCGTTGGTGTTTGAATTTAAATTCAAATGAAAAACAATTATAATAGTTTATATATCATATGTTTTATCTGATGCTATATAAATAATATTCGCTGTATGTCAGATTAAATTTTAGATCTTATGTCTTTGTTCAAAAATGTGATCAAGTTTTTCCTTCTTCCAACTTTATTCCTTCATCAATGTTTTGACTTAAACCATCAACAACTTCAAAATTCTCAACTATTTTCTAGCTATGTTATCATCAATATCTTCATTTATGCTCTTCATGTTAGTAGACTACAACTACTTCTCCGCACCTGAATAAAAATGATTAGTTTGAGTTTTTAAGTAAATGAAAACAATGTAATTAATGTTTATTTATAGAATAAAAGATGATTTTATCTTTATATAAAAAAAACAAGGAGTTCAGCCGAAACCTCGGATTCTTGATAAAAGTGTCGATTATAGATAATAATATAAAAATAGAAGTAAAAGTAGAATAACCTACTAAATAATCATATTTTTTTGATTATTTAGTAGGTTATTGACATGTACCATTGTCCAAGTGGTTAAGTGATTCGGCATTGGCGCGAGGGGTCACAAGTTCGAAACTTGCGTAGCGTGATTCAGACGTTTATTGACATGTGATATGTTGTCCCAGTAACATGTGACAAAGTTAATTTAAAGGCAACAACAACAACGACAACAAACCATGATAATAATAATAAAATAAAGTAAAATAATTAAACAAATAATAATAATAAATAAATAATATATATGTATGTATGTATGTATGTATGAAGAAATTAAAAAAACAAAAAAACCATGATAATAATAATAATAATAAATATAATCTTTAATAATAGTTGTAATACCCTTAGCGTCACACTTTTTTGGTGTCAGCATGAAGTACCAAAAATGCCCCTCTACAGTATTAACAAATTTTAATATTCCTTAAAAATAGGATCTAACAGTTAAACTTGCTCGATATTAATAAATCTTAATATTCCCTAAAAATATGATATAACAGTTAAACTTCTTTACATATTTAAAACGTCCATCTACATTTAAAAATATGATCTAGCAAATAAATATTTTTTTCTTTAATTAACTACAAATTCGTTGTTTATTAATTAACAATATAAATAAATTCAAACTAACAAAAAAAATTAGATGTTGAAACTTAGAAATAAAAGTTTAAATTAACTAGATATTATTTCAACGTAAAAACATGGCTAAATATTTGTGCAAACCATTTTTTCTTGAACGTGTTAATTGTATATAATTTGTAGAAAAATAATTCATGCGTTAGACACATTTCATTATCACGCACGAAGCGCGTGCCTTAACGTTTTTTAATAATAGTTGTAATATCTTTGGCGTCATATTTTTTGGTGTCAGCGTGAATTATCAAAAATGTCTTTAATACCAAATGTTAGCATCCCTTGAAAATATGATCTAACAGTTAAATTTCTTTTATAAATTCAAAACGTCCGTCTACGAATATTATTTAATTTTAATATCACATAAAAATAGAATCTAACAAATAATTTTTTTTTACGAATTTAAAACATGATCTACAAATACTATCAAATTTTAATATCACTTAAAAATAGGATTTAACAAATAAATTATTAATTAATAATATAAATAAAAATTTAAACTAAAAAAAATAGATGATGCAACTTAGAATAAAATTTAAACTAACAAAAATTATTTCAACGCAAAAATATGGTTAAATATTTCTATAAATCATTTTCTATTGAGTGTACTAAACATATATAATTTGCAGAAAAACAATTCACGTGCGAAACGCGTGCTGTAACGTTTGTAATAATGATACTAATAGTAATATGGACTAAAGACCAAATACGTCTTAGACTTCTATTCACTAGTCGTATAATTTAATACTTATAAAACTATCTATAAATCAACCCTAAGCAAAAAAAACTTCTAGTTTATGGTTCTGGTACGATCGTTAACTTCCACGCGCTACCTTCTAACCGTCTAAAGCAATTTGTATGAAGAAAGGGAGCCAAAATGCAAAATGTGTTAAAAGAGCTATAAATAGGCGGTGGGTAGGTTGTGTGATGCGTAATAAACAACAGAATGCGACACGTTTCAACACATATTTATTGCTTTTCCTTTAAGATTGCCTCATCTCGAATATTTTACATATTAGTCAATTCGTGGAAATATAAGCTAAAATGCAGTCAGTTCAATTTCTATAAATAAGCGCTAGGTTTCATCGTTCACTTCCAAAGTGCAAAACGGAATGTACAGGTACCACAAACCGTAGTTGAACAACCTGTAATGGTATTATCCCATTCCGTGGCATGTACAAGTCATTTGTATCATTCATTTTTCAGTACCAGGAACACAACTTCATTCTTCCCCTTTTTGCACTATTGTACGTAGTATAATTTAATATAGGAGTCACACTCACAAGACGCCTCAAGATATGCTGGTTGAAAAGAAAAAAAGATACTCATCATTCATGCTCTAAAATCATTACCATCTGTTTCTTATTTAAATAACCATGCTTGATCCATTTTGTTGTTTTTATACGTTAGCACAAATGTAAACCGAGTTTTCAACACAATTTTTTTCACTAAAACTTATAATAAAACCGAGCCCATAAGTGTTACAGACTGTGAGCGAGTGAAATGTTGTAAAATGAAAGATAGCGACACCCTTCTACCTCGCAAATGACTTGTGAGCAGAAATGAATAATATAAGGGATGAAGTCAAAAAGAAGGTACCGACAGAGAACCAAGTGTGCATTAATGTGCCTTGTTCGGTTGCCTATAATTAACATCTGTTTCCACCTGTTAACTCCCCAACTATACATGTCAATCAATTCAGATTACGTCTCCCCTCATTATATGCTCTGTTTATCTGTTGCACATACGTTTATTCTGAACAATATAGTGAATTGGGTTGCGGTACGGATCAGGCTAAAAGTGAGAGCAAAAGATGTAATGTTTTAGATTTGTAAATTTTAACAAACATGCTAAAGTGTTGCTGATAATTTTCATGCTTCAACTTATGAATGGACCGTGTGCAGCATGGTGTTAGCAGCATTTTCGGCTGACAACCTCAACTACGCTTGCTCGAAGAAGAAAGACTTCATTCCAACCTCACAAGTGCAAGCGTCGGTCTTATTGTCGCTATTATTCATCTATAGTCATACTGCGTCCAGGGTGCATTTTTATTTTTCTGCTTGCATAGCTAGCACAAATCCAACTAGAAATACCTCCTAATCTCGTAATATTCTCACGCTACTTCACCAATCACCTCCATCTTAGATTCCAAATCCTTTCGCATTTAATGGAATATATTCTAATTATGCCGGCTGCGGCTGCGGCTGCCTATTATACGTCTTCCCGTACACATATAGATTGACATTTATTTATTTTATCGATGTAATAATTTATATCCTGCTACTGTGTACCGAAAACAAATGCATTGCATATGGTGTGTCTTAAATATAAACGATTTAAATATTCTAAATTTATAAGTGGAAAATATTAATTGATTTACACAATCAATCAAATATGGAAAAACAATTAGAAAAAATAATAATTAATATCAGAAGATATATTAATTGATTTGAGGAATCAATCAATTAAGAATATATGTGAAAACAAACCAACATACTAAATTTGTGTTGAAATTAAATCAAGTAAACCTAGAAAGATTTCATCATTATCTTCATACAGTCTTCATCTTGCACCTATATAAATGAAGACATTTGTTCATCTTTCATCATAGAAAAAACCAACAAAAACGTTCTTCAATCAAAATATCCTCAATTAGATCAATCAGTCAAATTTATTGAGCAATTCATACGTTTCTCATGCCGTACTCTATCTCGAAATAAAGAAATAATGGAGGGTTGCTGGATCTCCGAGGACGTAGAATACAAATCTGAATTGTGTTAAACCCATTGTGTCTCTTTTCTTTCTGCTATTTGTTTTTGTCTAATATCATATTTTATTTTGAGTTGGACTGGTATTCAAATAGGCAATAGATCATGATTAAATCGCTTACGCTCATCATCATTCCCTATATTTTGATATTAAAGCTAGTGTTATTGTTCTGTTTGGATATTAATGGTTACTTCTGAAAAGTCTATTGGTAGATTTGGTGTCAATTATGCTATTACACGCTTTGACGGAAAGAGAGATTTTGGAACTTGGAAGATGAAGATGGAGGGAGTGTTGAAGAATGAAAAGGCTTTTAAGGTTATTTTTGCGTCTGATAAATTAAAGGACGTTGAAGTGGATGTTTTGGAAGAGATGGTAGATGAAGCACTTATAACAATCCAACAGAATCTTTTAGATCAAGTTCTTAGAGAATTCTCTCAAAAGAAGACGGCGAAAGAATTATGGGATGCATTATCTGATGCATATCAAGATAAGTCTCTCACGAATCAAATTATTCTTTACCAACAACTCTATTTGTTTAAGATGAAATCGAAAGCCGGTCTTATAGAGCATGTAGATGCTTTGACCACTTTGATTATGAACCTAAAGGCAGCGGATGTTGACATTACTGATGTGGCTTGGGCAGTGATCCTCTTATGTTCCTTGCTTGAGGATTATACTACTTTTGTTAATTCTATGATATATGGTCGTAGTAAGATCAGTCTATCTTATGTAAAGGCTGATCCCCATAATGAAGTGTTGAGAGGAAGATTGATGAGCACTAGTTTAGATAGTGATATAGAAAACTTATCTGTTAAGAGAGATAGAAGCCAAAGCAAGTCAGAGAATGATGGAGGTAGATATAATTCAAGTCTTAATCTAGGGGCCTAAGTGATTGACTTGCCATTACTGTAAGAAACTAGGGCACTTTATAGCACAACATCCTAAGCTCGAAGGAAGAAGAAAAGACCCAAAGCAAGCTTCAGCATCTACTGTAGAGAAATCAAATACAGAAATGATACCTATGTGTTTACAACTTCTGGCTCTTTTGGAAAGAGAAACTTATGACTTATTGATTCTGGCGCATCCTATCGTATGACACCTGATAGGAACTATTTTTCTACATACCGTTAGATTGTTGAAGGAGAAGTTCTAATGGGCAATAATGCTTTTTGCCGTTTTTCCGTATGGTTGGTGTTGGTAGTGTGAAGGTCAGAATGTTTGACGGTGTTATTCGTACTATTACCGATGTTAGACATGTATCTGATTTGAGAAGGAACTTGATTGGGCCTTTGAGTAGACTTAGGTTGAAGATTGTAGTTGAGAGAGAAAAGATGAAACCGAAGGGTTCCATGGTTGTGATGAACGACATGAGGGCAGTAAATCATTATTTATTGAAGAGCATTACTGTAGTTGATGAATAAGCTTTTGCTACTTCTGCTGATTCATATTCTTCCAGATTATGGCACTTGTGGATGTGGCATATTGGTGAACACAATTTGGATGAGTTGAGAAAGTGAGATTTGACTGACGGCGTTCAACATTTAAAGCTTGGCTTTGTGAAAAATGTGTTATTAGTAAGCAGACAAAGATTTCTTTTGGCATTGATGAGCATAAAGAAAAAGCCGTCCTAGACTGTGTTCATACAGATGTTTGGGGGCCCTCCCTGTTACCCGGTGGCTTGACCAAGTAATAAGAGGTTCGGTGTAAAAGGCTCGCTTGGCATAGAGGTACCGTTCGATATTCAAAGGGCATTCGACATTAGGGGTACCGTTCGACATTCAAAGGCTGTTCGGCATTGGAAGCCTCGTTCGGCATTGAACCTCGTTCGGCATTCCAGCCTCGACCGGCATTCAAGCATCGTTCGGCATTCCAGCCTCGATCGGCATTCAAGCATCGACCGACATTGCAGCCTCGACCGGCATTCCTACCTCGTTCGGTATTCCAGCATCGCTCGGCATCCAAGCCTCGACCGGCATTCCAGCCTTGCTCGGCATTCGAGCCTCGTTCGGCATTCCAACCTCGTTCGGCATTCCAGCCTTGTTCAGCATTCCAGCCTCGTTCGGCATATGGCCTTGCTCGGCGTAAGCATGTTGTTCGGCATCTCCCCTCGATCGGCATCGGACCTCATTCGGCCTACACATTTCACTCAACACACTGCCTCATTCGGTTTGGAGACATGGCTCGGCATTTGCCGTTCGGCATTTGTGGCTCAGCACACAGAAGTCGCTCACCACGGGCCGAGGTATCTGGCTGCTAGGCCCGTTAGGGAAGTCCAACCCATCTTCGTCTATAAATAGAAGGCCAGGGGCATAGTGAAATGGGACCTTTTTTTTGAGAACACTGGGGAGACTCTGCCGCTTTCAAGACTCACTCTTTTTAGTTCAAACTTGTACTCAAGATATTATTGTACGGATTGTATCTGTATTTAACTACTTGGGAAAGCAATAAAGATTACAATTCAAAGTGGACGTAGGCAGTTACGCTGAACCACTATAAATCTGGTGTTCAAGATTCCTGCAGTTAATTTAGTCTATATCTTTTTGTTTTAATTTATCTTCTTCATTTATCTCTCTACACAATCTTTCTAAAGGGGGTTAGTGACCAATTTTGGTGCTAACACTTTGGTGCTTTCACTGAGAGACTCAGGCCACAAGGATCTGTTTTGTAGCTACTGGATTGGATAAATCCCCCGAAGGAGATCCAAGTCATTCATAAGACGTCCATTGATTCTACTTAGAGTTCTTATCAATAACTCTACAATGGAAAGACCACATACCAGATCAGCCTCTCATAATGCGGACGTCCATGAGACTTACAACAAATAGGGCCTAGCAATCAGCAAGCAAATCTGGGTGCAGGAACTGCCACCCAAGATCAAATGGAAGTTGTCACCAGAACAGAGTTCAACGACTTGATGAGAGAACTCATGGAAAGCAGGTGGCAACTTGGAGAACAGATTCAAGCTAACGCCAACCTTATGGCTAAGCTCACTCAACAACAGCATCATAATGCTGGGGGTAGTCCAGCTCCTTACCCTTCATCTGATAGCTCGACTTCGTCCGATGAACCTCCCAGGCATAGACGCTGCAAGACTGAAACTACGCAGGCAGGTGCTGCTAATCGATCAACTAGGGATCACGTACACCTCGGAGACCGCAACCAAGCAGGAACGGGAAACTTAGGATCTGGAGCGCGTGTGGAAACTGGACGCCCGGCTCACCAAGACGCCAATGATGCTGAACCTCAAGATACACGTTTGGCAAATCGCCAACAGAGGAGGCATCAACCTAACCAATCCCGTAGAACAGACTCCAACCTTATATCTTCCATACAAACCCCAGACCTATCGGCTATGGTCAGACAACTGATGAGAGAAAATCAAGGCCTGACTAATGAAGATTGGGGGATATCCAAGAGTCATACTCCATTCGCAGACACTATTCTACAGGCCGAGTACCCTAGGAAGTTTAGCATGCCAACTATCCCGACCTACGAAGGAAAAACCGATCCCTGACAGCATGTGATGAGATAAGAATGGATGATGGATTCAGCTAGAGCGAATGATGCAACAAGTGTAGATGCTTCCTAATAACTCTATCTGGGATCGCTACCATGTGGTTCACCCGACTTCCTCCGCGGTCCGTATCCAGTTTCGAGGAGTTGGCAACAAAATTCATAGAACAGTTCAGAATACATGATACTCGTCCAAAGGACGTGATGTCTCTATCAAGTGTAATCCAAGCTCCAGGGGAGTCGTTGAAGGAGTATTTACAGAGATTCCATGTTGCGGCTACCGAAGTTAGCAATCCTAATGATCACGCAATTCTTATGGCTGTGATGCAAGGTGTGGACCCGGATTCAGAGTTTGGAGATTGGTTAGCGGGAAAACCTCCAACTACGCTAGAGCGTTTTTACTCAAAGGCTCATCAATTCATAAGAAGGGAGGAAGCCAGGTGGAAAAGGCGAGATAAGGCACCAGGGCCTGTTTAGGAGACCGTGAAAAGCAACATCGCTGTGAAGCAATCCGGAGACAACTCGGGGAAAGTTCAGGTCAATGTCCAGAACAAGCCCGGGCAATCTATGGAATCCGGAGGAGGAAATCAGGGGAAGAAAAGAGAAGCAGGGAAATGGAAGCCGAGAATTCCAACCTATAACGAATACACTCCACTAAATGCATCTCTTGAGAATATTTACTTATCAACTTGTAATACCTTTCAATACAAAAAGCCGCGCCCAAAGGAGTCAACCGAGGAGCAAAAGCGGACTAGGAAGTATTGCCATTTCCATGAGACTTATGGGCACAATACTAAAGAGTGTAGGCACCTACATGACGCTATAGAAAAGTTGATTAGACAAAAAAAGTTGCAGGAGTTTGTAAAGAGTCCTCAAGAGGGTGGACAGGGAACGTCCAATCCTGGTCACGCACCAACTCCACATCACCCTGAGGAGCCAGCTCGAACTGTGGGTAGACTGGTCATAAACACGATAGTAGGCGGACCTCATCCTGCAGATAAGAATTGGCAGGAGATGGAGCGATATGCTAACTCCCTGAGGCATGCAGATTTTGAGTGTTGTTCAAATACTGAGGACGGGTCCCTAGCTAAGTAGCAGCGGACAATGGCAGATGATATAGTATTCAGAAGCCGAGATGCCGACCAGGTGGAGGCTCCTACTGTTGACCCGATGGTCATATCCGCAACAATTGGGCCAACACTAGTGAAGAGAATTTTAATTGATTATGGAAGTTCTGTCAATATCATCTTCAAAAAGGCTTATGACTAGATGAAGATAGAGACGAAGGATTTAAAGCCATCTAAAGCTGGTATCCATGGCTTTAATGGCGCATCGACTGATGCAGTGGGGTATGTTGAGTTGCCAGTTGAACTGGGACAAGGTGAGCGTAGGAGGGTGCGAATCCTACCTTTCGTAGTTTTGGATGTAGATTCTCCATACAATGTGTTTCTGGGTCGACCAGCCCTGGCTGAGTTTAGGGCAACATTGGCCCCGTGGTGTTTGACTTTAAAATTTCCGACTGACAAAGGAGTAGGTGTTGTTCATGGCGACCAGGCGATCGGTCGTGCATGTTATGTGGCTGAGCTCCGAGAGGCCCAGCGGAGAGAGAAAGGAAAGGTTGCGGATAATTCCGTCCGCATTAAGAATACTGACAATTGACAAGTAATGCCCGAGCCCTGGCTCGAGCAAAATTATTGGATCTACAGAGACATAGATCCGAGAGATGACGATGAGGAACCCAGGGAAGAAAAGGTAGCACCGACTGAACTGACGATTGACATTTCAGTCAGCCGAGACGATCCGTCGCGAATACTGAAGATTGGATCACAACTCAGCCCCTCGATGACCGAGGACCTTAGTGATTTCCTCCGAGCGAATCTCGATGTTTTCGCTTAGACACATTCCGACATGTGCGGGATCTCTCCCGCTATTACGAGTCATATGTTGAACATAGACCCGAGGTACGTCCCAGTTAAGCAAAAAAGGAGAGAGATGGACCCGGAGAGGTCCGCTGCTCTCAGAGAGGAGGTGGACAAACTCAAAGTCAATGGGTTCGTCCGCGACGCCCTCTACCCTGAATGGGTGTCAAACCCCGTGCTAGTGAAAAAAGCGAATGGGAAGTGGCCCGGAGAGGTCCGCTGCTCTCAGAGAGGAGGTGGACAAACTCAAAGTCAATGGGTTCGTCCGCGACGCCCTCTACCCTGAATGGGTGTCAAACCCCGTGCTAGTGAAATAAGCGAATGGGAAGTGGAGAACTTGCGTAGATTATTCTGATTTAAACAAAGTGTGCCCTAAGGACAGTTTCCCATTACCTATAATTGATCAGTTGGTCGACTCCACTGCAGGATATGAGTTATTGTCGTTCATGGATGTGTACTCGGGATACAATCAGATCCCGATGCACATTCCGGACCAGGAACACACTAGTTTTGTCACAGATGTTAGGCTATATTTCTACGTAGTGATGCCTTTTGGATTGAAAATTGTGGGAGCGACCTATCAGCGTTTGGTGAATCGAATGTTTAAAGATCAGATTGGTAGAACAATGGAAGTCTATGTGGATGACATGCTTGTGAAGTCACGGCAGTCAAACGACCACATTCGAGACTTAGCAGAGATGTTTGACATACTCCGATACTATGGGATGAAGATCAACCCTCTTAAGTGTTCCTTCGGCGTTGCGTCAGGGAAGTTTTTAGGATTCATTGTTAATTCCCGGGGAATCGAAGCTAACCCAGAAAAGATTCAAGCCATTCGAGACATACAAGTGCCCAGGACTATAAGGTAGGTACAAAGCTTGAATGGAAAAGTGGTTGCGCTGAGTCGATTTATATCTAGAGCAACATACAAGTGTATTCCCTTCTTCGATATAATAAAGAAAGGAAAGAGGAATTTCGAATGGACATCCAACTGTGAGGAAGCGTTCCGAGCTCTGGTAAGGCATTTAGAAAATCTTCCAGTGCTGTCGAAACCAGTAAACCATGAAATGTTGTACGTATACTTGGCCGTATCCCCACACGCTATAAGTGCGGCTTTGGTCCGCGAGGAGGACCGAGTTCAAAAGCCGATGTATTACGTTAGTAAACGTTTAACGGGGGTCGAAAGAAATTATCCTAAAATTGAGAAATTGGCCTATTGCTTGGTGATTGCATCACGTAAGCTGCGTCCATACTTTCAAGCACACTCAGTCAGTATTTATACCGATCAACCCTTGCGACAGGTACTCCAACGACCAGAAACTTCTAGAAGGATGTTAAAATGGAATATCGAGTTGAGTCAATTCGATATTACCTACCTGCCACGAAGAGTTATACAAGGGCAAGCATTAGCAGACTTCATCGCTGAGTTCACTATGTTAAACGAACCAGATAGTCACAGTATCATTCCCCCCATTCGATGGAAATTGTACACCGATGGGGCGTCCAATGACCGTTGTTCTAGGGCTGGTGTAATTCTTGTGACTCCAGAAAATCGATCGATTTGTTATGCTTTGAAGCTCAATTTCCCGGCAACGAATAATGAAGCAGAATATGAAGCATTGATTGCTGGCCTAAAGCTTATTGGGGAACTCGGGATAAAATCAGTTAAAATCTTTTGTGACTCACAATTGGTGGTGTACCAAGTGCGAGGAGATTACCAAGCGAGGGGACAAAGGCTTGCTCCGTACCTTGCTTTGGTTCAGGAAATATTGGCGAACCTCGAACATTATGACATTTCGCATGTCCCGCATGAACAGAACAAGGAAGCCGACTCACTGGCCAAATTCGCAAGTACCGGCGATGCACAACAAATGTGATTAGTTCCCGTCGAAACCTTACATGCTCCAAGCATAGATGTGATGAAAGTCGATTTTGTGTTGGAAATGGAAATCGAGAGGGAATCATGGATGACCCCATTCAAACAATACATGCTAAACGGGACTTTGCCCGAAAGAAGAAGTGAAAGACGTCAGGTCATTCGTAAAGCCGCGTGATATGTGATGCAGGATGGAGTAATGTATCAGAGGGGGTTCTCGGTCCCCTTTCTCCAGTGCATTGCCCATGATGAGACAAAGCGGGTCTTGAAGGAAGTTCACGAAGGAGAATGTGGCGACCATACTAGGGGGCAGACATTAGCAAAAAAGATCCTCCGCTATGGATACTATTGGCCAACCGTGAATCAGGATGCTGCAGATTATGTAAGAAAATGCGATAAGTGTCAAAGATATGTGAAAATCCCAAGAGCTCTGCCAACGGAACTCACGCAAATGGTTAGTCCCTGGCCGTTTGCAATTTGGGGAATCGACATAGTCGGATCTTTGCCTATATCCAAAGGTGGTGCAAAATATGCAATAGTTGCGGTCGACTATTTCACCAAATGGGCCGAGGCAGAGCCCTTAGCCACAATCACCTCCAACAAGGTCATTAATTTTGTTGTGTGAAACATTATATGCCGCTTCGGCCTCCCACGAACCATCATTACAGACAACGGAACTCAGTTCGAAAGTAGGGAATTCAAAGATTTCTGTTTAAAATATGGCATTGAGAAAAAGTTCGCTGCAGTTGCTCATCCTAAGGCTAATGGACAAGTTGAGGCCGTGAACAAAATAATCAAGTCCATATTGAAAAAGCGTTTGGAAAAGGCTGGAGGCAAATGGGTAGATGAACTTCCAACGGTGCTATGGGCTTATAGAACTACCCATAAGTCCATGACTGGCCACACTCCATTCGCATTGGCATATGGCACGGAGGCTGTTATACCCATGGAGCTTGAAGTTCCATCACATCGGGTGACACATTATGATCCTAGGAAGAATCAGGATCTCTTGTTGGAATCACTGGACTTCGTTGATGAAAAACGTGAAGAAGCTGAGTTAAGGGCGGCAGCATATAGGCACCGAGTTAAGCGATATTATAACGAAAAAGTCCGCCCGAGAATCTTTGATGTGGGTGATCTCGTTTTGAAACGAGTTTTTCCGGTACCATCACGTATGAATCCCAACTGGGAAGGTCCATATGTCGTTGAACGGAAGCTTGGAGAGGGAACTTTAAAGCTAGCGACCGTTGATGGCATGACACTCCCCCGAGCATGGAATAGTGAACATTTGCGACGTTATTATATTTAGCCTATTTCTTTCGTGTTTTAGGTGCAATTACTTCCTGTATGTTTTTGTTCCATTGATTCTTAGTTTCTTTTAAAGCATGTAATCGGACGATTTAGTTTGTTTTCATTAATAAAGGGTTGAAGCCATCTTTCCCATGCATTACTAATGTTTTTATGCATAATAATCCGGTGACAAAAAACTGGAGTTACATTATTCTGTCTGACGTATGAACGCGCATAAACGTTTTAAATCTCCAAGTCCCCTGAATGCGGACTGGAGTACTCTGAGTCCCCAGAGTGCGGACTAGAGTATAAACGACTTAAACCTTCAAGTCCCCTAAATGCGGACTGGAGTACTCTGAGTCCCCAGAGTGCGGACTAGAGTATAAACGACTTAAATCTTCAAGTCCCCTGAATGCGGACTGGAGTACTCTAAGTCCCCAGAGTGCGGACTAGAGTATAAACGACTTAAATCTCCAAGTCCCCTAAATGCGGACTGGAGTACTCTGAGTCCCCAGAGTGCGGACTAGAGTATAAACGACTTAAATCTCCAAGTCCCCTGAATGCGGACTAGAGTACTCTGAGTCCCCAGAGTGCGGACTAGAGTATAAACGACTTAAACCTCCAAGTCCCCTAAGTGCGGACTGGAGTACTCTAAGTCCCCAGAGTGCGGACTAGAGTATAAACGACTTAAATCTCTAAGTCCCCTGAATGCGGACTGGAGTACTCTGAGTCCTCAGAGTGCGGACTAGAGTATAAACGACTTAAATCTCCAAGTCCCCTGAATGCGGACTGGAGTACTCTAAGTCCCCAGAGTGCGGACTAGAGTATAAACGACTTAAATCTCCAAGTCCCCTAAATGCGGACTGGAGTACTCTGAGTCCCCAGAGTGCGGACTAGAGTATAAACGACTTAAATCTTCAAGTCCCCTGAGTGCGGACTGGAGTACTCTTAAGTCCCCAGAGTATAGACTAAAAAATATTCTAAGTACCTGAAGTGTGGAATAAAGGAGGTACAACCCCAAAGAATTTCCGAGCTATATGAAAAAGGATTAGGGGTTCATATAACTCATGATAGCTCGGGTTTCGACCACAGTTATACAGAAAGCTGAGAAGCAAAAGTTATTTGAAAGACAAAGAAACTAAACTTTATTTGTTAATCCAAAATGGGTTTCTACTACCACTCCTCCAAAACTCGGAGTCAAAAGTCTGTCTACATTGACTACGAAAATAAATAAATAAAAATAATCACATGATCTAAGCTAAATCTCATTGAACGAGTGTAGTGGCTACTTCTTCGATTTCTTTGGCTTCTTTTCCTCCTTCGTTTTCTCAGACGACTCCTCCCCCATGCGTTTTCTCTTGGACATTTTGCTCGCTAGAGAAGCGATGTCAGGAGTGGGAGGAGGAACATCCAATGATTTGGTTCTGCCAGGAAGAATGACTTTTAGAGGCCTGTTCAACGGGTCATCAAGTTCTACTACTTGGGACTCGACCTTGATCCCAACTTTGTTCCTTTTCTCTTTCGCAAGCTGCTCCTTCATGCTCACTTTCGAAGTGTGTCCTGAGGCGCCCGTAATTTCAATTTCATAACTTTCTTCGACGGAGGACGAAGTTTCGGACTTATCCTCGTCGAGTGCCTCAATCACCTGAGCATCAGGACCGGGGGTCACTTCCGCGTAAATAGCCTCGCTCGCTTCCCCCTTTTCCTCCTTGGCGTCATCGCTCCTTGGAGTCGGATCAGGATCAGAATGGCCTGCGCAAAACCACAAGAGACGAACGTTAGAATACAATAACCTCTCACCAAAAACGACAGTTCTGTGAACTTTAAGAAGAAGAGTTATATACCGGTTTCTTGCCGGCTTTCGACTGTCTGAGGAGTCTCACCTTCTAGAATAGGAGATAGCACATGAATGCCGAGGCCAGGGTCTTCTGGGTCATAACCAGCGTGTTGTTCGAATGGATCAAGTACTGGCCGATCAGCCGATTGAGTAGGAGGAGGAGCTGGAGACTCGGTTCCGGACGGACCAACGATGTCATTTTTTTCCTTTGATGGAGAAGATCCTTTGCCAAAAAGAGCCATTACTGCAGATAAGTCTGAAGGCTCGTTCCCCCTAAGAAACTCCTTTACCAAAGCATCCTCCTCGACCTCCTCGGTACCCGACTCAACCTTCCTACTCTTTATCAAAGTTTCCCATGCCTCGGCTAGAGATTCGAGGTAACCCTCGCCGAGAAAAGTCAAATCCCGATGCATAAGGACGCAAGCGTTGTATTCTGCTATAAGCGGGTCGAACAAGCACTTGACCTCCTCCCTAGTGGCTTCGACAGCTGCCTCGAGGCGCGAATCGATATCAGAAAGCGCCATTTTTTACCTTCCTCGCGGGCTATCTCCTTCAGTGCTTCGGCTCTGGAAAGCTCTTCATCTAGTTGTGTTTTGAGGAGTCGAGTGGCAACAATCTCATTGCAGTATCGTTGGGACTCCTCCTGAGCAGCTATCTTCTCTTCCTTTTCCTTAGAGAGTAGTTCTTTCAACTCTTTGACCTGTAGGGCGAATGCATCCCTTTCTTTTTGAACAGAGTCCTTTTCTAAAGCCAGGGCCCCGCAACATTGGACCGCTTCGTCAATTTCCTTCTTATGAGTCATCTCCAGACGAGTGACGGCCTCCGCAGTATCTTTAGCACTTTGTTGGGCAGCCTCGAGTTGGGACTTGTATGAAGAGAGCTCTTCATCCTGAGTTTTGATAATGTCTTTATCAAAAATGGCTTCAAGCTTCAAGCGGTCGATTTCGTTTTGACGCTCAACAGAGACTTCCGAGACTTTTTCAGCTAGATGAACAAACGCGTCATGTTGAACATAAACGTCGTTGTTGCAAGCAATGGCGCTCTGTTTGACATGCCCCAGAATGTGATGGATCACTGGGAGGAACTTCAGACCATCAAAGCAGATTTTGGGAAATTTAACTTTAAGCTCGGCCAGCTTCTCCGATATCGTCGGATCTGTTGTGGGAACTGGGGCAGATGGCTTTGAAAGTTCCATTTTCTTACGATGTTCCTGAGACTGTCGTGTGCTAGATGAACCAGAGTGTTGATCACGGGGGACATCAGATTGGGACCCCTTCTGTGTAGACTTCTCTCTGCCTTGCTCTGATTGAGAAGGAAGATCGCAGGAATATGAAGACTGGCTGTATGATTTCCTTTGATAAGTCGATTCTCAAGGGCGATAGTCTCGGTCTCCAGAGTCGTCTCTGTCCTGGCACTTGCCGGTGCCCGAATCCCGGCCTGAATGATGAAAAATGGATGAGCCGCAAAGACGATCGAGTCCGTGAGTGCGTCCCATGTCACCTGCATAGAATGAGAATAACGACAGGTTAGAAAAGAACAGGGTGATGGCTAAAATTGAAGTGCAGGGTGAAGTGCACGTGTCCGTTTGTGTCCTAGTGTTCCCCCCGACGGACCGGTTTCTTTATCTTTACTAATAGGAGTTTTTTCTCCCTGGACTTGGGCCCGAGCGCCTGTTTCGCCTCTCGTGGGCGAATGAAGTTTAAGAGCTTCTAGATTATCGTAGCCATAGTTGAGCAAATCATAAGTATATTGTTTATTTTCTAGTAGTGTGTGATAGAGTCATGAGTAAGCTCTAGGGTAAATTATGTAATTTGTTATACATGTCTAACTTGGTAACCAATCTTGTTCACAACAAAAGATGTTTCTCTTTCTATTATATACTTGTCATATTGTGATATGTTAATTAATTATTTAATCTAAGTATATTAAATATAAAATCCTTAAATGATATGTTATGTGATAGTGTTGTAATCATGAGAAATTTATTATATTAAAAATAACATATTATTTTAAATGTTCCTTGTTGAGATGTTTCGAGAAAGGATATCGATTTGTCCATTGAGACTGGAGTATGCAATGCTTTCCAAATGTTGAGCAATGTATTACTTGTGGCTTCTAGGTAAACTAAGGGGATACATACTGATAGTTATTAGATAACTATGGAATGCTCACTCGAGAGTTTTCTGTTGGATAATACAAGAAAGGTCAAATAGAAAATCTCAAAGTGACGATATTGCACAGTTATATTGATTGGATAATACTATTGAACTTCAATGTGGACTCTCTACGTTGATTATAGTTAAATAATGGCATGACATCCATTGAATGACTATAGTTGGGTCTGAGTTGAAGAATTGAAATTAAAACACTATTCAATAGAGAATTCTTCTACTCTAATATATAGGGTTAGTATCATAGTCAACTCAAAGTCAAAGTCTCTAGCAAGAGCGGTATAGTTAATGATAATTGTTATTATTGATCCAAGGGTTTTATGTTTGGTCTAATCAATTGAATATGTATGATGTTGGATTTTTTACCAAAACCAAATTCCATAAGCCCTAAGAGATATGGTGTTGACGATGAGAATTGGTGTAAATAATTGTTACTACTGAGTACTACTTATAATAGTAAATTTGGATTTTATCGAAAATATGTGTAAGCGATAAATTTAGCCAAAATGTTGCACGACTAGCTAAGGCGACAAGTGAATGTTAATATTTGAGTGTTTTATATTAATCACTGACTGAATTTACACCTTTGAGTCGCAAATCCATAATGATGATTATTCCGCATAAACCACACGATTTAATTAATTTATAATCATTGTAAATTTATTAAATTAATTTATATTTATGAAATATTAATTATTAATTTTCATTTGATGTTTGAATACCATTAGTATTTACTGAAATGCATTTAAATATAAATTGTGTATACGTGTATTAATATAAGAGATCTATAGAATATTTAAATTGGATTTAAATAAAATAAATACAAAGTTGGTTTAAGAAAATTGAGGCGCATCTTACCTGTTTCTAAGGCCGACCAAGGGGTGGGGGGGGGGGGCAGAAGAGGAAGCTATTACACCCATTTTCTCTTATAAACACGTGTGATGCAGATCTATGAAATAAGCACATGAATACTATGCAACACAAAGGAAAAAAGCAAAGCAAGCCACTTCACCAAAATTAAGGAACTGCTCAAAGCTGGACACATTCAAACTCAATAAACTTCATTCAGAGACAACCAGACAAATACACAGCCCATATAAAGTCAACATCGTAACGATGATCAAAGACGAAAGTCACTACGATAATTAAGTGAAATCTAAGGCAGGCCGCACAATCTTAGTAGACGAATTGCACTGGTACTGCAACAACATATAGTGAGAAGCAAATAGGGAGATTGCTCCAAAAAACAACCAAATAAGTACTGCCTATAAGTAAAAGCAAACCCAGAGAATCCTTTCACCAGTAGAAGGCAAAGACTGCACCGACCTCTCCTTAGAGACTGCGTCACCGTCTCCTTGAAGACTGCACCGCCATTCTCTTTAAAGTCTACTTCACTATCCCCTTAAAGACCGCATTGTTATTTCTTTGAAAATCTACTTCACCATCCCCTTGAAGACTGCGCTACCATTCCTTTAAAAGTCTGCTTCACCATTTCCTTAAAATCCACGTTACCATCTCATAGATGTATACACCAACACCTTCCTTGGATCTACGTCGTCATCTTCCTAAACTCTATAAGTCATCAATTAAGGAACAACGCTAACACTAATAGAGGATTTCAGTAAGCGGATCTTGCCCAACTTTAAGTCATGTCCGTGCAATAACATCCCATACAAGCCATGATACCACAAGCTAGCGATGCACGGTCTTCAGAAAAAATTCCAAAATTAAACCCCAATGCCTCAAAGTTCAAATTTTAGATCTAACTTTGAATTCAAACTTCCCGCCTTCTGCCACATCTTTCCACCTACAAAACTTTCCCGTACCTTCGGCATGTTGGCAATCCATGCACAAATCAACAAGCAAAGAGATTAATGACACGTGGAAGTATCAGATAGCGAAGAATTAATGTTGAAGTAAGGAATTAGTGATCTGCGTGATGTCATAGTACTATAAATATAAGGGCACATCAGCAGAGAAAGGAACTTTTGATACTTTTTCTGAATTTTGTACTAAATAAAAATGCACTCTATGTAGTTAAAGTTGTAGCAACAAGAAGAATATAAGAAAAACTTTATCCATGGATTGTGATCCGAACCACGAATTCTGTTTCTTTTACTTTTTCTACTTTTTTAGATTTGTTGCTTTTTGTATTATATTCTCTTCATATTTTACCAAAAATCAAATATAAGTTGAGCTTGACATTTTAACAAATAGGTAAATTATATTTATATAATTATTTCAGTAGACAACAATATAATTACTACCTTAAGGCAAATTTAACACTAATTAAATTTGTTATTTCCCGATCACGAAGCATACAACACCGTAATTGCTTCATAATTAACTTGGTGTTGTGAGACGAAATTTATTGTTATCATTTTAGGTGCTAGAAGGAAGGTCGAACCCTCTAATAAACCTAAACTAAGTTACCCTTATCCTCAATCCCCAAAATTTCCATGAAATTAAAATTATGCAACGTATGAAATTTCTTACTCCTCCTACACAAGAACCTGAACACCTAGTTGCGAAGCTAGGTAGCAGACCCTTTCCCTTCGTCCACCATAGAAAATAGCCACTAAACCCATACTTGAAACTCTTAATTCCTTTGTTGCTCAGATCAATGAGAGAATGGTTGGGATCGAAAATTTAGTGTCTCAAAACCCCCCAAGTTCATCAAACCCCAATAGCTCCACATAACACCGCCAACGTTCACCTGCTGCAGAACAAATGCAAGTAGGGAGAAGCACGAATACCTCGTTAATGATAATAGTGATGCTAGACTATTGAGCTTGGGACCTAAGGCAAAGAATGAGGCCCAAAATAAACTCGAACATTAAATCCAAACTACCCAATATAGATCCATTGTTGTTGGAAAAATGCAATAATCGAATATTCCAAGAAGCAGTGAGACTATCTCAGTTTATAGAGGTAGCTCATCACATATAAGCATGAAGGATGAAGAGATACATGAGCTAAAATCTCATGTAGAATAGTTGGAAAAACTGTGTGAGAAAAACAATAAGGAAAAAGGGAGGGAAGAGTGCTTTACCCCGCGTAACAAAGCAATCATAGAATCTGGTTTCCCAGATAGCTTCGAGGCCCCCAACATCGAAAAGTATGATGGGACATCCAACCCAGATTATCACTTATCCACCTTTGAATATTACAAAGACATATTAAAGGTGGGAAGGTTTTCCTACTACAAATTGTTCCCTGTGTACCTTGCAGGAGCGAAGGTATTCACCAAGAGAGGTCCATTCTTAGATGTAGCCATCGACGGATTTCCATAGACAATTCCATGCAAGGAGGGAAATTTCATGTAACTACCCCATAAAAATTAATAAGAATTAATTATTTAATAATGAGGCTAAAAATGGAAATTTTGTAAATGTCAAATTTTGACCATAACAGTTACACTATTGCATTCGTGGTGATTTTCTTATCAACTTTTACACATAAAGTTTTGCTATTGGACTTTAAGCAGAACAGTTATTAACTTTCGAAGATTTCAAATTTAAAATAATCCGAAAGAATTCAAATTTCGAAATTTAAATAACATTAACATGAAAATTAAAATGGGTAGTAAATAATTTAATGTTAGGGTATTTAACATTAAAGAAAACATTAACGTTAATATTAAAAAGGGAAATAAATAAACAAAATAAATGAGCAATAAATATACGCCATTTATAGGAGACTGGTCAACCGCCTCCACTAGGGCCAGTCTACCGCTAGCGATCGACCGCGTAAGGAGGAGTGGTCGATTGATGGGTGTACTGCGGCTAAGCTTTTGTTAGGTACGAACGACCCAAAATTTATTATTCTAAGCTGATTTTAATTGTACTTTTTCAACGCATTACAACCACTATAAATAAGAGGCTAGCTCCCTTACTTTTATTCACCAAAATATTTGGGATGCTAGGGAAACTCTGTTAGTCTTCTTCTGTGGTTAGACTCAAGGATCGATCCAAGGTAAAGAGGTAATAGTTATATATATATATATTAATGTTTTTTTGATTCTTATCCTTTCCTAAACTCTGAATTCTTAATCTAATGTATATACAATTGAACGATTGTATATTCTATAAAGAATAAAATTGAAGGAGTAATTAGATAAGGGCATGGGTCAAATCCAAAGGAAGCTGGAAGCCATTTATGAGTGGAAATCTTGGTTTTTCACATTTTTAGTGTTTGTATGTTAGAAGTTTGGATTTTTTTTCCTTAGGAATTTTATATACAAAAACTCTAGAACTAAAACCCCAAAATACCCCCAAACGAAATGTTAATTCTTAGGTTTATTGAAATCTTAATTGTTTTGTATTAAAATAGTAGAACTTGTTTTGTTATTACAATTTGAATATTTTATATTATATTCCACTTCTAACTTTTATCTATTTTGTGCTAAAGGGCTTTTAAAAAGAAAATAAGTTAGGAAATGGTGTGTACAATACAAATTCTCCTATCCGTAGTTTGCACTACCTATTTCCGTAATTTAATTTTGAATCCCTTTTTCACTTTAAGTTCATATACGTAAAAGTTGAATAGAATATAAAGGGTTTAAATTGTAAGTTTTATTCCTTGAAATAGAGGCGTTGATTCTTCTATATTAATATAAAATAAGTTCAGTATTTGATTCTATTTTGTTAATGCAAGTCTATTGCTTAGCTAAGGATATTAGGTATTTTGTAAGTTATTGTATAGAGTTAGACTTTTATGAATTTGGAAGCTTTGACATTTTAAACGATTAGTATAGGAAACGAAAATCTTTGCATGCTTAGGAATATTTAGTTAGCCTAAATTACGCACGTATAAATATATTAGTATCTAAATATGTTAATAACTTATAACTAATAATGTATTAATCGTGTAGTATAGAATAAATAGGTTAGTAAATAATGTCAAACCCTTAGGAAGGAAGCTAAGGATAACTAGTCCATAATTAAAAGTGAAATAAGGAGTTTTCCTTCTATGCCCTTAGCATGTAAATGCAAATGAGGTAATACTATATATATATATATATTATACATTTATGGTAGTATGTTAGGAGTGCGGGAAAATGGCTATGTTATAGGGTGCAAGGTTAGTCAAAAGCACACAGAAGTCTACCCAACTAATATTGCTACAAACAGTATGACTTTGGGACTGATGTAAGACATCACCTATAATAAGTACCTACGGTGGATGCAAGTTTAGTCTTAATTCTATACTGTAAATCTATCCGGTTAATTTGGCTACAAGTTCCTACGAATAGGCGGATTAATGTGAGGTGTCATGGTTTGGGTATGGGCCATAATACGGATTATCTATTAGGTGCGATAGTGGAAAATCTCGAAAAGGACCTATTTTGGGGTTGAGGTATTAAGTAGCTACTATAGGGTCCACCTCTTCTAATAAATGAAGTATTAAGTCACTGTATGGGATTTCTTATGATGCATTTTGAAAGTACCAAAGAGGGTTTGTCTTGGGTTTAGGTATTAAATGACGTAGATCTGCTTGGGGTATAATATCAAATGGTCATAGTCTGCCTAGTGAAACACCCCACACCCCTTAATATACCCAAAAAGGGGCACACTAAAGAATATGGCACGTTATAGGTATAGCTAAAAACTTTACAAAGACTAAGATTCACAAGACAAATAAATAAAAACAGCGGAAATATTAAAATAGTAACTCATTAAATTGAAACTTCATAAATAAGTCATAAAACCAAATATGTCTCAAAATACCAAATACACATGTCTTATGAAAAATACCATCTCAGTCACAACAGCAGAGTACATAAAATCATCCCTCTCATCAAGTACCAGTACATCCCAAAAGTCAAATGAAAAGAAAATCGAAAAAGAAGAAGAAGAATACATGCAGAATCTCCAAGAATATCTCTCCAAGAAAGCTAAAATCTACTGTCCCTGCCTCTACTGGCCTAAGGGGGGGAAGGGGAAAATAGAGGAGTGGGACAGACTAAAAGTCTGGTGAATGAAAGTAACTACTAGTATTTTTAAGCAATGTAAAGATAATAGACTTAGCAACAGTTCTAGAATGAAAGGAAATAAAGAGAAAGATAAAGTTGGAATAAAATACTGTTTAACTGTTTGCTTTGCTTAGAAAGTTTTGACTAGATTGTTTGCACTTTTCTAAAACTGCTTTGATTAGGCTGAAATCCCAATCCTAGTTTAATTAGCCTGAAATCCTAATTCTAATTTAATTAGGCTGAAATTCTAATTCTACCCTTTTGATCGGCCTTCTATCTCTATTATGCCACTGTGAGCTAGTCCTACAGCAAAAAGACACCTGTTTAGCGCTTTGGAACTCAATAGGACTTATATCCCTACTCTGAGGCCGCACGCTCGGCCACCGTCTGCTCGCACTATCTGTTGCTCCATCTTTTGACCTCTTATTTACCTGCTTCAGCATAAGCGTGTCCAGCCTCACCTGATCTGTTGTGAGACCATCAGTCCTAGTTTGATAAGGTCCTGCCCAGTCTCATCTAAGTGTTTTGTGAGACTATCAGTCCTAGTCTGAAAGGGAAATGCTTCCGGATACGGGTCCTAACAAACAAAATCTAGTTGCGCCCCTTGCCCAAGTCCCCTGATTTGAGCTTCTATCTATCTATTGACCACTTATCTACCATTACTTCAGCATAAGCATGTCCCAGCCTCACCTAATCTATTATGAGACCATCAGTTCCTGACTGAAGGGGAATGCTGCCGGTACGGATCCTACTTCTATCTTTGCTTATTAACTTAGTGTAAGTTTTAAAATAAGCCTCTTCTGTAATTTCTTCTCTGTTTGGTTATTAACTTAATCTAAGTCTTAAAATAAGCCTCTTCTGTTGTCTCTGCTATACTTGCTTATTAACATAATTATAAGTTTTAAAATAAGCCTTTTCTGTTATCTCTAATTATAATCTGTGTGTTATAATTTTGCTTATTAACTTAACCCAAGGTCTAAGTTTTAAAAATAACCTTCTTCTGCTATTTCTTCTATTTTCTCTTTTTAGTTATAGTTACATGTTATAACTATGCTTGCAAATGTCTTAAATTTGCCTATTTCAGTTTATGTCCAATTTATTACAGTTCTTCTTACTTTACATCAAATTTATGTAAATTTAGTGTTCTTATATTTTAGTCCATATTAGCGAATTATTCTCTTTTATTTATTCTATTCGTGTAAAAAGGAATAAAAAAAGAAACTAACATTTACAGACTAAATTTCAGCTAAAAAGGAATAGATGTAAATAACAATAAATGACTGTGAATAATTGGGAAAACTGTAAATAACAGTAAATAATTGCAAATAACTGAAATAAAATAGCTAAGAGAAAACAAACTGGAAAGCAAGTATAAAATTTACTTAAAAATAAACTGTAAATAAACTTGCATAAAGGTTATCCCAAAATTGTAGAAAAACTACAACTATTGGAAACCTTATTATTTTAAATTACTTAAAAATCTAAAATAATTACTTAAACACTCACCTGCGGTCCTTAGCTCTTTTCCTTGGCCTTCCCGGATCCACTTCTAGGGTATAAAATATTTTAATTAAAAAGATCTTCTCCTTGGAAAAATATTCCTTTTAGGGTCCAGCCTCAGGCAATGAACCCAGATGGAGAAAATCTGAATGAGAAAAATAGCTAGGCCTAGGGTCTTATTTATACTGTCACTTGGGGATCTCAGGCCGTTGGATTTGAAGATTAAATATGGTGCAACAACGTCATAGGCTCATTGGGAACCGTCGGATGGAAGCACAGACGCACAGAATGGAATAAAAATCGAAAAACACGTCATTGTTAAAATCTGGACGAAACATCGTCCAAGTACACACGCGGGTCGACCGCCAGGTCGACCTTTGTGTGGTGTGGGTTGACCTATAGGTTGACCCATCTATGGGGAAGGTCGACCTGACCCTATATATATATATTTTTTTCTTTTCTCTTTTATTTTTTGATTTTTTCTTTCTAGCGTATCTTCTTCATATTAACTCAGATTTTGACAATCTATATATGAATTGACCAGAAAATCACCACGGACACAATGGTGCAACTTCCGTGGCTCAATTCTAATAATTTCATAAAGTTAATTTATTATTAAATTAATTCTTTAATTAATACTGTAGCTCAAATTTTGGATTGTTACACCTAATTCCCATTAAAGAGGTATTAAATGGCTCTAGTACTTTCTCTCACATTGTTGGGACATGATTGATAGTAGTTGCATTGGACTAGAAAGGGCCTTTGGCCTACAGTTGAAGGTATGTTATGGAGGTGGAGTGTAAGAGCTTTTAGGCTTAAAGTTTGAGGTATTCTTGGTAAGGTATAGTATAGGGCTGGCAATTAGGACTGAGAACTACAAAACCAAACCTTACCGACCTGAAAAGATCCAAACTCAAACCGAACCCGAACCGAATCCGACGGGTCTCGGGTTGAGTGATGAAAAGTACAATAAAGACCCAATCAAACCCGACCTGAACCGACCAAAAATACCTGACCAGAAAACATTAAAATATAAGCATTTTTAGTGTTATTACCCAACCGGACCCAAACCGAACCGACCTAACTCAAACTTGAAGCTCGGGTTAGGTCGGGTCAGTTCTAGGTTTTTGAAATGTATAGTTTAGACCCAACAGAATCTGATCCTCCAAGAACCGAGACTCGACGGGTCAGATCTGGGTCTATCAGGTCGGCTCTAATTGTCATTTATGGTATAATATAGGACGGGTAAGGCATATTACTTATCTAAATGATACTGCCCTAATACTATTATGGTAAGACTTGAGATTTCCATTTAACAGACATTGTTGTTCCAACCCCCTCCTCATTATAACACACAGGTTAGGGGAAAAAATGTTAATAGAGAAGTTGAAGGCATGGATGAAGACTTATGGTAATTTATCCATCTATTATGTTTCTGATATACTATGATGTACCCTGTTTCAGACATTGATGTTATTTTGAGACATTGTGTTTTGGATATTTGGGAATGTAATGACCCGTAATTTTATGGCTTTCAAAATAGAATATTTAATTTATTTAAATATTCAAATATAGAATTTTCAAACTTAAATAATCACTTTTATATGATAAACAAGAATGGTGAACTTATTTTTAGAATTGAATAAAGATTTTGAAGTTTCGGCGTAAAATCGACATAATTCGGTTTTCGATAAAATTTGATATATATAGTAAAATAATTATTTTAAAGGATAAATAAATTCTTTTTAATATATAATCCATTTCAAATTAATCTAATAATAATAATAATTTAATTTATAATGGTTTGATACATACATAAACTTGTTTTATAAAAATGGATAAATTTCGTCACATATCGACAAATCAATGTCGTATTTTTATAAATGGATTTGAAGATTGTTTTGTTTAATAAGTCAGATACACTTGTTTTAGTTATTTAAATATGATAACAAATTTATTTTGAAGTTTTGTTTAAATAAATAAATAGTTTAACAAAAAGTCAAAATGTGACTGTAAAACGTTTTGCCGAAAATCAACGTTTTGTTCAAAATAAGTTGTCGCAACGTTGTTGCACCTTTTTTAACATATTTTAACAAATATTTTACACATTTTAATAACTAAACATGTTTACTTTTACTAATTATGATTAGGAAACTTCTAGATCATCATTAAGAAAAGTAAGTTTAAGAAAAGTCAAAAGTAAACATCAAATCCAAATCACATCAAAATCCAACAAAATAATTACTTTTCTTTACTTAATCTTTAAGTGACTAGGACATACAGTAAGAAGTGAAACGATAATGTTAAGGGTTGAAAAAGTATTTACTTTAGTTTGAAGTAAGGGTGCTTTGGTAATTTGATAAGAGGTTAAATTTGTAAAATTTCATTCCTTACTTTTTCTATAAATACCCACCTCCTTCTCTCATATCATTCATACTTCTTCTTCCTCTTTTCTCAAGCTTCTTCTTCTTCTTCCTCTCCTCTTTAATGGCTTCCATGCCATATAAAAAAATTATAAATAAATAATGTTAAAATATTTACAAAACATTCAAATAAAATCGATATCCATTCTCTTCAAAATCAAACTCCTCTTTTTTCGTATTTTACCTCTTCTTCTCTCGGCCATAACTTCCACAAAACCGAATCAAAATGCAAAATTATTTTTTCTAACCATGTATTTTTCCAGTGGCTATAACTTTCATGTTGACCACTTTGTCTTATTTGGATATTAGCTATGTCAAATGCCCACTTCTTTCTAGTGCATTCTCTGGCCTAATTATTTAAAACCGAGAACACCTCTTTTTATTTTGACCATATCTCACTCAAAGGTAATCCAAATTAGATGATTCTTTTTTTAAAACCATATAGAAAATAATTTTATACAACTTTATAGTTGTAAAATTTTCCAGATCCAGATCTTAGAATGTTTTAAAATCAGAGGGAAGATAACCTATTTTTCGGGTCTAATTTAGAGAATTCAAGGTCGAAGGTCCACCACTTCATTTCTATACTTTCAGCCAACCTTCATCTCAAGCTTTAGCCGAGCACTTGGAAGGAAGATAAAGTTGCTTGCTTATGTTTAAATGGAGTAGAAGTAGTTAGTGAAGTGGTTGTTGATTAGATTGTTGGTAGGAAGTGAAACGGTTTGGATAGTGGTGAGAAACTCTATTTAATATCTATATCTATATATACATGTTTTATGATGCGATATGATTGCTATGGATGCTTATATATGCTTTTATCATCAAGTATTGATTGTTTGATATGACTGTTAAGTTGTTTTAACAAGTCACGTTAATACACGTCGATAAGCACAAAGGAAATCACTTTCCTCTATATTTAATGAAATGGTGTATATGAATTATTAAACCTCTTTAAAAAATGGTTTAAAATAAGTTTGAAATGTTTTTTAAACATTTACAAGTATTTTGGTGAAGCTTGAATGAGAATAGAAAATTTAGTCAAAAATAAGCGCGTCACGTAACGGTAGTTCGCGATTTCGCGCCATAAAAGTCAAACAAGTGTAAAAAAGGGGATATAGCTCGGAATTCTTCGATATAAGAATTTTCCAAACTATTATATCCATAGTTTTCCAACAAAGAAATAAAATCAAGATTTCGATAAGTAGATTTTGGAATATGAGTAAAACAAATTTTGAAAAAAATCCCGATTTTGCAGTTCGGAATCCTAAACTAGATTTCTTTGAAAATGATGTTTTAAAATGTGAAATAAATCTTATATATGTTTTAAAATGTTTTAAAAGTAATTTAAGTAATAAAAATGAATTTTCAAATGATAAAAAGTCGTTTTGATCAATATAACCTTAAAGCACTTTCCGCAGCACTGTTCCGCAGCACTTTTTTGTAACTTTTGAAATACAATTTTAAACGCAACCGTTCTTTCCAAATATTTTGTAAATGATTAATAAAGTATTTTAAAGGTAATTTGAAGGATTTATGAAATGATTAAAGTTTAATGGTTTAGAGTCGATCAAATAACCTGACCGCCTTATGGGTGTTAGAGAGATAATGTCTCGGCTTAGGTTTGGAAAACCAGTTTCCTACTCTCCCTGGCTACCTGGATTGGCCCGATGGAGGGGATAGTAAATTTGATTTACTCGGATTGAAATTTTCAAAAAGTAAAGAAAAATATTTTCCAGATTTAAACAATTTGGATTTTATGGAGATGAACTTCTTGTACTCGCTGTTAAAGCCCGAAGAGGGCACTCGTACTATTCATGGAATTTAAAAGGTGATTTCACCCTTATTCCACCCATAGTATTTATTGAATACGGGGATTGATATTGAGTAGAATTAGATGATTTCTATAGATTCTGCTCATTTAATATTTACTGGTTTTGGATTAACATCCTAGATAACATGGTTTTAACTCAATCAAAATTATGAGTTTTGAATTAAGAAATCTTTGTTAAGATTTGAAATGATTTGGAAATATTTTCCTAAGCAAAAAATGAAATGATTTCGAATTATTCCAAGTTTAAAAAAGGGTTTAAGTTAACCAAAGGATTTGATAAGAGAGGTTTAATGATTCTGTATATACCGAAAGGAATGTTTTAGAAATATATGTCTCCAAATGAGATTTTGATAAAAAGAACTTAATTAATTATAGAATGATACCCTATTCACAGAACATCTTTTTGTCGATAATTGGTTCGAAGTAACCGAGGTCGGATTTGGGTAATTCCTATCCGAAGACCACTTTGAACCAGTTTACGTACTCGAAGTGAAGACATGGATATGATTTGGAAGATGGAATGTAGGGCTGCTTGTCACTGACCCTCGGGGGAAACTTCCCATATCATATTTTATGACAGTAGTTCTTCATTTGAGATCTTCGATGCAAGGACTTCTCGCTACTAATCCTAGGGGTAATTCCCGACAGGATGTGGGAGAGTACCTTCGGTTTGTCCTATTCCTGGACAACTTGAATGGACGAATGCCTGACGTTGCATTTCTAATTACACTGATTGATCTTTATGAACGTATCATCTGTTTGGTGGTGGAGAAGGCAACTTCTCTTATCTTAACACCCTTTCCTGAGACGTATGAGTTCATGAGTTATACGTTTGTAGAAATCAGTTGTGTGATCATGGAATGGCAGTGAGGCATTCAAAGTGGAATGTGCTGTGTGAAAGGTAAAAAAAGTTACCTCTGGCCTCATCAACCAGAAATAGCAAAAACAGGGTAGATGCGGCAGGGCTAAGTAGGTCGCTCCCATTAGGAGATGGTCATCACCTTTCTAGATAACCCTTTATATATCGGGTATGTTATGTATGCTATGAGACGCCTTGGATAGGTCAGTAACGATCGTGGTGATGTCATATTCGGTACTATCCAGCAAAGGGGTAGGCCGATCCTGTGTTGGTATAAGAGTTCAGTATCTGGACCCTAGGTACATCCCTATAGATGTGTACTGTACGGTAGGTAGTCCCTTACCTTGCCATTTGTATGGAATCGATTCTCCGAACGAGCCTTGTAAGAATTTTGTTTGTAGAGCCTAACATATCTGGAATTTAATAATGGTAACAATTTCGGCTAAGATTCATAGGTTTACTTGCAAATGTTTTCGAAGATATGTCATTAAAAATAATATCAAGTATTTTGACGTAGAATGATTTGGTTATCATAAGGTAAAAACTTGTTCCGTGTTTATGTGTGGCGTGGTCTAATGACATACCTTTGTTTTCAAAATGCGTATTTTGAGTTTCTCACACCAGTCCCATGACTGACCCCGAGTTTATTTTCCTTTTCTCTTAAACTCTGGGTGCCATAATTTTCTCGGACAGTCTAGTAATCAGGTTTAGTTAGAAGAAATCTAGAAGAGCTAGGAGCATGGAGTTAAAAGATTCTTCTGAAGATTGTTATCCATTTCCACCACACTCATGTTTTATTGTATTCCGCATCTGTAAGGACAGATATTTATAGCTGTCCATGCTTAACTCTGATAAATGTATTTAAATTTTCCGCTGTAAAGATTATATGCTAAACTAATATATGTTATTTCATTCGTGTGAGATTCTATTCTGTCTTTATTTTATTTCTTACCCTTAACGATCGGGTTTCCGGCTCTTGGATTTACAGCACGTGAATACCGAGGATGTATTAGTGTCAATTTTCGTGGGCCAAAAATTCCGTTTGTCATAGGGATGATATGTTGTATTTCTTAGATTTGAATATTTATGAAATGGGTACTTATTTCTATTATATATTTTATCCTTTTCGTTGTGAGATTGTGGAAGCATAGATAAATAGCTCTGCATATTGTTCATTGTATCAATTTTACCAACCAGCAGCTTGCCTTTAGATTGCGCCTAAGGTTTTTGGGCTTTTATTGGGTCTAAAATTAGGCTCATTCCGGAGTGGGTTGTTACAAGTGGTATCGGAGCTTAAGTTTGTTATTTTTGAAGGTATTTTTCAAAACCTACTATATGTATACACATGCACTCTTTTATGAACATAAGCAAACACACTAGGTAAAATTTTATTTCAACAAATAATACTATCTTAGGAAGTTGTAACTAAAATGTTAAAATCTAGAGATAGTTGATTATGGCTGAAAACCATTCATATGAGGTTGGGAACCCCTCCACTTAAGAATTACCTACCAATAAGGGGATGCCAGAATGGTTCAAGTAATACCTGCGGGATGTAGGGCAAGTTCGCATTCCTCAGCAAGTTGCATCGGTGGCACCTACTATTCCATCTGTTGAAGTAGCACCTCGCCCACTAGAATTCCCTAAATTATGTAAAGATTTACAGAATATGGGAGGACGGGTGTATACAGAAGCTAAAGGCTTTATGGAAATGAAGGTTTGGATTAACGAATGTGAACATATATTTTGGAAGCTTAGATGGGAAGACCGGATCAAGAGTAGGATGGCTACATGACATCTAAAAGGGGAGGCGCTAGATTGGTGCACTATAGTGGTCAAGGAGAATGCTGAGGAGAGAATCTCTTGGGGGTGAATTCAGAACTCACTTTGAGTCACGATACGTATATAAAGATGCAGTAAGTTTGCAATTGGAAAAGTTTATACAACTTAGGCAGAGAGACTCTACATTGAAGGAGTATGTCGGCAAGTTCACAGAGCTAGCTAAGTCCAGATTGAATTTAATCGATACACCTATAAAGAAGGCTATGAAGTTTGTTAAAGGCCTGATTTCCCCACATAGGGAGCTATTTTTGATCCAAGTACGCACGGGCACCGCATATGAGATGATAGTTGAAATGGCTCTACTGTAGACTATGGGTATTGATTAGAAGTAAAAGGTGGGGCGGTGCAAAGACAAGGTGGAGCTAAGAAAGGAGGATTTTTGTCGGACAAGAAGGCTAAGGGAAAGATTAAGAAGGGAAGCACGACATGCTGTAGATTTCAGAAGAAGTGACATGTTGCTAAGGACTACAAGGTGAGCTTGATGAGAGAGGAGTTCAAAGGGAGATGCTACCACTGCCATGAGGAGAGATACTTCATGTAATAACCCGCCTCGAAACAGGCCTAAATTCCAACCGAGAAAAGGCCCATCGAAACTTAGAACCATCTCAAAGATTTTTGTTGGTTAGTAAAAAGAACAATACAGGATTATTTATCTACACATTCAAAATCTCACAACGGAAGGATAAAATATAATAATAACAACAATACCCATTTTATTCAAATTTGAAAATGTCATTCAAAAGCATAATAAAATATCCATAATACCAAAACCTAATAATAGTCGTAACATATCTGTGATACAATATTTCCAAATTACAACATTGTTTATATTTCATGGGTACATCAAAAACTATGGAAAATAACAAGTAGATAAATAAACTACTGCCAGAAGTCTCATCATCATCTTCGCCTTCAGTATCTCCCTTCCTAACCTGTGTTATAATGAGGAGTATGCTAGAACAATATATGTCTGGTGAATAAAAATCTTGAGCCTTACTATATTAGTACTTGCGAAGTATAATTCAAATATGAACATGTCTTAAGTTTTCTACCTAAATCACAACTCTTTATAAATATAAGCCCAAAGGCTTTTCTCAAACATAAATAAAAAGGCTTTCCAAATATAAGCCCATAGCTAACTAGCTATCAACCCAATAACCCATATCTAGTGTCCATAATGTCTGTCAATATAAGAGATAATGCTCAAGTCACTTAATACCTTCTAATGGGAATTAGGTAGACTCGGACCATTTAATATCTCATTTAAGGTAAGTCCACGTCATTTACTACCTATAATCCTAAGGCGGACTCCTCATCAGTAACTATCTAGCTGACATTGTACAGAATCTATTCAACCACTTAATACTTTCTATTGAAGTGGGCCCTTTTCCAACATATCCTCTACTATGCCTAACCCATAATCCCGGCCATTTACTACTTCCTACATAGAGAAGGGGCGGACCCTCACACAACCATTTATTACCATCAAACTCTGTAGCAAGTCCTTTATATTATGACCCGTACCCTACGATGACGTCTCATATTAGCCCGACTATTTGAAGGTACTGGTAGCCAGATTAGCTAGGCAGATTTACTCTATAGAATTTGGGACTAACCTCGCATCATCCTAGTTACTTACCATAGGCGATGTCTCAAATTGGCTCCAAAGTTACATTGTTGGTAGCCAGATTAGCTAGACAGACTTCTGTGTGTTTTTGAATGACCTCATATCCCTATAGCTTAGTGATAATCTATATCACTCTCTACATATATTATCACACATCTCACATTTCCATAATCAAAGCCTTATAAGAGATCTTTCTTATTTTACCTCTAACATCAATTACCTTCCTAAGGGGGATTTTAATGAAATTAATAACCTATTTAACTATGCGATTATACATTATAATTGTATGTTAATTACGCTAATATATATGCATACGTATATATATATATATATGTGTGTGTGTGTATGTATATGTGTGTGTGTGTATGTATATGTGTGTGTGTGTATTATACACGCTTAATAAGTTCTAAGCAAGCGGAATTTATGCCCCAAACTAACGTTTAAATGTCAACTCTTTCAATAATTATACAAGTCTTATCCTATATTATCAATAATACCAAAATTCCAATATTCATATCCAAAAATTTCAATCAATAAACCTATATATAATAAAAGTTTAAACTTAACTTATTAAACCTAAATAATGGAATATATTGATACTAGAGACTTATAATTCCAACTTTTACGCTTTATTCAACTCCCTTTTCACATAAAAATAAACAAAGGAATTTCTATTTAATTCATGGGAATAAGTAATGCAAATTACGAATAAAATTTGTACCTTACACACTATTCCTTAACCAAAATCATTTAACCAAATTCAAAGAAGAAGAATAAGAAAAGGAATAGAAGGCAAAATTAGCAAAACTACAAATCTACACAAATTCCATTATTTTGACATAACCAATTTGATATTTCAACCTAGAGTTGACATTCGCATTGAAGGAGTTTTGGGGGTTTATAATATGATGTTTTCACAAACCAAAACTCCCCAAGGCATATTCAAACCCAAACTGTAGTAATCAATTACTAAAATAGAAAAGCTAAGACTTCCACCCATAGTATAGCCTTAGCTTTGCCTCCTTTGGATCGATCTCTTCTTTTTAATAAATACAGCATGCGATTTGTACATGTATATTAAATTTAGAAATTGAGGGATTGGAGGAGAATAGATCGAGAAAATAAACAATAAACAAAAGTAGATGCATAGGATTTCTTACCTGAAACCGCAATGGAGTTATTCTAAATCTATGAATAGACAAACTAACAAAGCTTCGCTAATATTCCCAAAATATTTGTGATAAAAGTGGCCTTGGGTCTTATTTATAGTGGTTGGAACGCACTGGAATCACTGGATGAAGGTTGGTTGGAAATTATAAAATCTAGAGTGTTCAATTTCAAAAACTCTAGCTGCCATTTAACAATCAACGGCTTCGCTAATACTCCCAAATATTTGTGAATAAAAGTAAGGGAGTCTTATTTATAGCAGTTGGAACGCACCAGAACCATTGGATGAAGGTTGGTTGGAAATTATAAAATCCGAAATATTCAAATTCACAAATCATAGCCGCTACTTGACAGTCAACGGTCGATCATTCTACTCTACTGGTCGACTGCTAGCGGTCGATCGATCCTAGGGAGCGGTCAACCATGATGTTTGTTTTGGGAAGATTATTGTGCCGTTGTTTTTTACCTATTATATTCCTTAATTATATTTCAAAGTAAATTTTAACGTTTACTTAACTCCAAAATCTAATTACTGTTAACTTTTGAATTTCAAAATTTAAATTAATATTCAAATTTAAATTCTATTTAAATCATTTTAAACCCGGAAATTTCGAACGTCAATAGCTTTTCCGTTTGAGATCCATTTTCAACATATTATATATGAAAATTGATCAGAATTTCACCAAAAACGCAATGACATAACTTTCTTGGTCAAATTCCAACTTTTGCAAAATTTACATTTTATCCCTATCTTATTTAATTTAATCTATTCAATTTGTTTATAGTTGATTTTACGGGGTGTTACATTCTTTCTCCCTTAAAAAGGATTTCGTCCCCGAAATCTTTTACAAGGGGCGAATAGCGTAATGCACACTAAACATCCATGTTATACAACCTAGTTATCTACACATCCATCTACTTAACCAAAAGTGCAATGTGATTATGTATTGCAAACATACTATAAGTGAGCTCAATCCTAGCGTGAGTGTGTGACTATGACATATAATTATGTACGCAAAACACCATAACATGCATAAAATTTCTACATGAGTGCAAAGTGATGGTGGAATGCATATCAACCATCTCCTACCATCCAATCTAGCAACCACTATGCAACCAAAATTTTATTTTGGAGAGTAAAGTTTACTAGAAAAAAGCTTAGGATGAGTTATGCTTTCCATTAGATTTCCTCTCCATTATACTCGAACCAATCTAATTTCTTTATTGCAAACCTTCCTAGATCCATGCTCCCTAAAGTGTGCAATGGCACATAATGCTATTGGCTCCGTTTCAATATCCCCTAATTGACCAGACTATACCACAATAGTCATGCTAGAAGGTGTTTCCTCAAATGGGAAACGAAAAAATGTCACGAACTCCCGCAAACTTATCCGGTAACTTCATACGATACGCGAGTTTTCCTATTTTTCCCAAAACTAAGAACGGCTAACAAACCTTGGTGCCAACTTCCCTGACTTTCCAAATCTTACGACCTTCACACGCTACCTAATCAACTCTATCTTTCCGAAGTCTTACAAATTAAATCTGGTCTGAGAAGGATTTTGTTGGGGTTTCCCACCAACAGTTTGGCGATTTGCATGGCCTTCCATAAAGCATTTTGAAGGGTGTCATACCAATCGTCAATTGGCAATTTTTATTGTACGCAGACTCTACTAAAGGTACGTGCTACTCCCAGTGTCCTCCAAAGTCCATGATGCCGGCTCTTCAACATATCCTCCAAGATCCCATTCACTCTTCCTGTTTGTCCGTTGATCTGCAAATGGTAAGCGGTGCTAGGGTTCAACGAAGTTCCTAAAGTTGTCTGCTAACTCCTCTAAAATTCACTAGTAAGTAATGGGTTTATATCATGAATGATGCTAATAGGAATTCCATGAAATCGAATCAACTCCTTGAGATAAATATGTGCTAGAGATGCTTTGGTTTTGTTGCTCCTAATGGAAAATTTTGCTTCCTTCACTTTCATCCTTGTCCAATAGAAAATTCTCTTCACATCCCAAATCATTATATCTCTTTCTTAAATGGTGACATTTTACAAGTTAAAATTTATTTTTCCCGAAATCCTAAAGTTTCTAGATTAAAGCGTTCTTTTATTTCTGGTTGTTTAACTTTATTTCCTCATTAACTTCCAGTCTTACCCATGGTTTATTGCTAGTTAAGTGTCCCTATAAAATTTTCTTATTTATGTTGCTTCTCAATATATATATATATATATATATATATGTTAGGAGGTTCGGTCCCATCCAAAAACCATCACAGTGATAAAAGTGGGATATATCTTATGCTTTTTCAATAACTAGGGGAGACAACTGGCGATTACAATCTAAAAATTCTAAAAGTAAACTTTGCTAGAAGCTACCATATATCATCTGTTGGTGTAAATGGTGTTGTTAGCATCAAAATTGGCCACCAACGCCCAGTTATGTGAAAGCACCAATATCTAGTCATAGATCTTAGATAGTGTTTAATGTAGAGAATATAATATGAAGAACCAACAAATTAAAAATGAAAGCAGGTAAAATGAGACAAGATTTATAGCGATTCGGCTAACTCTAGCCTACGTTCACTCCAGAATAATCCTTTTTATTATTTTGTAGTTTGCGTAAAGTTACAATACGAAATCTAAGAATAAAATTGGCAGAGTGTTGCCTAGATTGAAGATAAAGAGAAGCAGAAAGAAGATCCTTTTTCTGATGTCATGCCTGCTGTATTTATAGGGGAGGATGTGCACGGATTTGGCTGAAATTTCGGTAAAAGAACCTCAAGGCCATGACGAGGCCACCCAAGAATTTCAAGCCCATTGGGGCCCACAATAGGGATTGGTACCGATCCCTATTTTGGTGTCCAAATGGGGTGCGATCCCTTTGGTGGTTCCCCATGATGCTAACTACTTGCCATCCAAATTTCATGCCATTCCGACTTATGGTTTGTGAGATATTGCATTTTTCGTGAAGTGGAGCTGCATACATTTTGATTTCAACCGATCCCTTTGGAGGGATCGACCACTATCTTTTCATAGGGATCAGCTATAATCAGCCTTCACACCATTTTTCAACAAATATCGGTCAATAACTCAAGTTCTACTAATCCAATTGGCATGAAACTTGGAGACTATACATAATATAACATGGAGAAGCTCCCCCAGGGAACGCATGTCATTTGGAGGAGTTTAAAGAGATCGGCCACTATCCCTCTAAAGGGATCGGTTGAAATCAGAATGTATGCAACTCCACTTCATGGAATATGCAATATCCCATAAATTGTAAGTCGGAATAGCACGAATTTGGATGGCACGTAGTTAACATCATGGGGAACCACCCAGAGGGATCGCACTCCATTTGGACACCAAAATAGGGATCGGTACTGATCCTTATTATGGGCCCCAATGTGACTAAAAATTCTTGGGTGGCCTCGTCATGGCCTGGAGGTTCTTCTGCCGAATTTTAGCCTAATCTATGCATATCTTTCCCTATAAATACACCAGGCATGGAGTTAGAAAAAGGATCTTCTTTCTGCTTCTCTTTATCTTCTACCTAGGCTATACTCTGCCGATTTTATTCTTGGATTTTGGATGTAACTGTGAGCAAACTACTGTATAATAAAAAGGATTATTTTGGAGTGGACGTAGGCCAGAATTTGCCGAACCACTATAAATCTTGTCTCTTTTTAGCTGTTTCCATCTTTAATTTGTTGGTTCTTCATTTTATATTCTCTACATTAGGTATATCTATGATCTATGACTGGATATTGGTGCTTTTACATAACTGGGTATTGGTGACCAATTTTGACGCCAACATTTTGGTGCTTTCACCGAGAAAGCTAGCCCTCGCAGATTTGTAGTTCAGATTTGGAATCAATTAGAGAGACAAGATTTGGAGAAATGGCGAGACCATCAACTAAAAGAGCAAATTAGGAGAGGAGTCATCATGAAGGGAGTCAGGAGGCTTCTTCTAGAGCTGGAGCAAATCAGACATCTATCTACATCACTAGAGATGAAATGGAAACAATAATGATGCTATGCAGGAACAGATGCTGGAAAGACAGGTGGAGATGATGCAGAATCTACTCCAATAGATCAAACAGGCTGGAGCCATAGAAGCTACTGGAATGCAAAACCAAGGAGTTAGAATGATAGGAACTACTAGAGCTATGGATCAAGGAGTTGAGGCGGTAAGAGTCCCCGGGAATCAGAACCGAGAGCATGAAGACAGAGCTATTGGACAAAGGAATGGAACAGAGCAGCCGGGGGGCAGTCCCCGGCCATCTTAGAAGGATCGGTACCGATCCCTCCAAAGGGATCGGCCATGATTCCCAAAGGCATCGGGGCATGCCCCCGGGTCTGGTCGATCGTGATGTTGGAGGACCTGTGGTCAATCCTATGGAGCTTGGCGTGGATCAGAATTTGGATGCTCGCCGAAAGGAATACGTTCCATAATTCCCTCATGGACTCGGGGGTAGCTTGGACATGATGATAGGAGACTACCACTGGAAGACAATGACAGGTTTGTAGAGATGATCAGGAGAGCTATGCGTGGAGGATTGGTGAACAAGGATCTGGAGGATGTAAATAGAAGTCCATTCGCTCCTAATATCAGGAATGCTAGGAATCCACTAGAATTCAAACTACCAACACTGGAAGTTTATGACGGAAAGTCGGATCCAACTATGCATATGATGAGGTATATACGGCACATGGAAGTACTGGGGGCATCGAAAGAAGTCTTGGCAAGATGCTTTCCCATGTACTTAACAGATGTAGCTGCGCTATGGTTTAGACAGTTGGAAAGTGGATCTATTAGCACATGGACGGAATTGGTCGAAAGATTTATGAAGCGGTTTAGGGTTCACATTACGAGACCCAAGAATGTGATGACATTTACATCAGTGAAGCAGTGGATAGGAGAATCACTCAAGAATTTCTTAACCAGGTTTAATGCAGCGGTTGTTTCGGTGGATCGACCAGATCCATCAATGGTTTTAATGGCAGCTGTGTCAGGAGTTGCAGATAATTCAGATTTTAATATATCACTGATACGGGATCCACCAATGGATCTCAGGGAATACTACCATGAAGCAAAAAGGTTTCTGCGATAAGAAGATGCGAAAGCTGACAGAGAGGGAACATAAGTTAATATGGTACGGGGTGGAGAACCACCTCATGAAAGCTCAGAAAAGGACTAGGTAAACGAAACATGACAATAGCTTTGACAGATCGAAGCGGTAGAGGGGAGAACCCAAATTCTCTTCTTACTCAGAATTGATGAAACCCTAGAATGGATATGTCTAGATACTCGAGGATGCTTTCCATATCGAAGGCCGGCAAGGAGGGAACCCTTCGAACGCGAATGGACGTTAGGAAAGCACTGCATTATCCATAAGCTGGATGGGCACAATACAAATGACCATAGGCATTTGAAGGATATCATTGAGGAACACGTGAGGAATGGTCAATTACAACAATATAAAGGACTCGGGCTGTGGTAGTGGAACAGGAGCAGCCACCGTCCACCTTGAATGAAAATGGCACTGGATCAAGGCATCATCATCAACTTGTCATCAATTGATTGGGATGGCAAGAAGTAAGTAACAAACTCCGCAGAAGGACGACTAAGTTACTTACATTTGTAAGGGATCGAGGACGGTCACTAGACATGCTCTGAGATGATGATAAACCGTAATGCTCGGGTTTATGAAATTTGATTTTTTTTGTTCGCTTCTCTTGTTTTTCTAGTTTTATTTGAACTCTGGTTTATTGGTTGTATGGACTCTTATTCTATATTTTGGCAAATGGACTTACGAATACTTAAATTTTGATCAATGTAATGGATAACACAGGTCGCAACTGTGGTCTTATCCGGAAAGACAGGATAACAATCACAAGGTATGGGTTTTTTCATCGGGTGAACATGACAAAATAGACTCATGCATCATGGATTTAGTGCTCAATTGGTTGTTGAGGCCAAAGAATAAAACCCAACAGGTCGTCAGGTATGGACTATGCATAGCAAGGAGTAGGTCGCTTCGCTCGTATGCGACGGATTGACCTACTCAGGTCATCAAGTATGGATTGTGCTCGGCAAGGATCTGGAGAGATCAAGGTCGTCAGGTGTAGACTATGCTTGGTAAGGGGTAGGTCACTTCACTCGAACGTGATGGATCGGCCTAATTAGGTCGTCGAGTATAGATTGTGCTTAGCAAGGATCCGTTGAGATCAAGGATTTGGATTAGGATAACAACCCGAAGAGGTCATTGATTTGGATATCAGTTTCGAACAACAATGGATTTGGCTTTAGATGGATGGGGATTTGGATAGAACGATCCGGAGAGACCATGGATTTGGATTGGATTCTGGATTGGAATATATGGCTATCAATGGATTATTGATTTATGGCAATTCAAAATACACCTTCCTTTCGCAAGGCATGTTTTGGGGGGCAAAGTGTTAACCCACCTTTTGCCAAGGCAACAGATGGATTTAATCCAACAAACTCCACGATTATCAAGGCTAGTAGCCTAGAGTGATGATTATGAGGTCCAGAAATCAAGTGCAGGCAATGATATGAATCGATGATCGACTGAGACCAAGAGACAGACTCTCCATAATATTCTACGTACGGATTAGTGCCTCCCCCAAGCGGGGGTCGGTGCATATCCCTTCCCTTAGGGGATAGGTAAACGTCCTTAATTTTTGTCCCAAACTGGGTGAGACCGATAAAAAGTGACGAGGAAGGCCCCACGAGGCTACATTTTAAATTTCAAGTCATTTGGAGTTTGTATGCCTAAGTTATGGGCAAATGACTTCAGCTAAAAATGGGATCGGTATAAAAGAGATCGATATAAAAGGGATCGTATAAAAAGGGATCAGTATAAAAGGGGTCGTCATATTTCAGCCAAGCAAGTACAACTCAATGGAAGACAATCAATATCTCAACATCTACACATCCAATTGGCATGAAACTTAGAGAAAAAGCTAATTACAACATGTGGAACACCCTATAGGGATCGCATATCATTTGGAGCAAGTTGGAGGGATCAGCCCCTATCCCTCCATAGAGATCGGCTATAATCAGCCTTCGCATCATATTGCAACAAAGATCGATCAATAGATCGAGTTCTACTAATCCAATTTGCATGAAACTTGGAGGCTATACACAATATAACATGGAGAAACTCCCCTAGGGATCGCATGTCATTTGGATGAGATTGGAGGGATCGGCCTCTATCCCTCTAAAGGGCTCGGCTGAAATAAAAATGCATGCAACTCCACTTCACAGAAAGAGCGATATCTCACAAACCGTAAGTCAGAGTGGCACGAAATTTGGATGGTAAGTAGCTAACATCATGGGTAACCCCCGGAGGGATCGCATCCCATTTGAACACCAAAATTGGGATCAGTACCGATCTCAATTATGGGCACCAATGGGCCTGAAAACTCTTGCGTGACCTCGTCATGGCCTAGAAGTTCTTCTATCAAAATGTCAACCCAATCCGTGCATGTCTTCCCCTATAAATACAACAGGCATTGCATCAGAAAAAGGATCTTCTTTCTCCTTCTCTTTATCTTCGACCTAGGCTAAACTCTGCTAATTTTATTCTTGGATTTCAGATTGTAATTGTAAACAAACTACAGTATAATAAAAAGGATTATTCTGGAGTGGACGTAGGTTGGAGTTAGTCGAACCACTATAAATCTTGTCTCTTTTTACTTGCTTTCATTTTTCATTTATTGGTTCTTCATATTATATTGTCTATATTAGATACTATCTGAGATCTATGACTGGATATTGGTGCTTTCACATAACTGGGTGGTGGTGGCCAATTTTGACGCCAACAAGTGTTGAGGTCCTAACACTTCTTACTAAATCAAGATAGGCATTCCCAATATATCATTCCACTCTCGCGCATTTTACTTAATTTTCCTTATTGGTTCCTAATAAATGATGTCCATCCATTACTTTAGTTAATATACCCGTTGTCAAAATTGGATCAACTCTAATCAATCATCATCTAAATCTCTTTAATCTCTTTATAAATTTAAAAATCCATACATTACTCCGATTCAATTCCTCCATAAATGCCATTTAAATTTTCCTAATCAGTCCTCATTTAGTTCCTTTCAAAACTCATTAATTACAAATTTACTGCCGGTTAAATTTGTAATTAATGTCCATAGGTCCTAATCTGTTAATTACTAACTAATTCTTATCTAATCGTAAACTATGTTATATATTTATATATATTTTTATTTTTAGTCGTTAAGTGTGGTTATACGTTTATACTAATTTCTAAACTATAACACTTATTTCCATATTTTAAATTTATCAGAGCCATCCCTCTAAAAAGGATTACCGTTATAATTGTCGATAATGAGATTTTTGCTTAGTTTGAGATCACAAGGTATTATTTCTTTCTTTTATTGAAACATATAGTGTAAACTACAGAATAGAACATCCATAACTTACACACCTCTCTTCCTTTTTGGTACAACCCTTTTTAATTCAAACAACATTTTTTTACACATATTTTGGAATTGGATAATTTACGGATATTACTCGAAAACCACTCCAAATAAATCAAAACATAGGAATTTACATTCCAAGTCAACTAGGGCAAGCTAATTACAACCTAATTATAAATTTGGAATACCTTCACAAAGTTTACCAATATTCTACAATTAAATATTTATGACCCCTTTCAAATTTCCAAATCTGATTGTACATATTATTCCTATTTTATTCAAATCTTAAAACCTTTACACTACCTTACCTAGGTAGTGTTCGCTATCCACTCCATATAAAAATTTATTTTAGTTCTCATCTTTCTTTCAAACTAAAATTTCACAATTATAAAGTACCTTGCTCGAAACCTTTATCTTTAAAAATATAAACTTGGAAACCCTTTTTGTCAATTTCAAAAATTGCTTAGTTCCCAAAAAGGAGTAAAATAATTTTCCTTCTCAAATACTTTTTTCATCAAGATTTATTCTTTCAAAAGTTGGACTTTCCATTCATAACATTTAAAAATTGCTTTGTTTTTAAAAAGGAACTATAAAAGTTTCATTTTTTAATTACGTCTTATAACAAAGGGTTTCATCTATTGAAAGTAGCATTTTTAACCCAAAACATTCAAAAACTCAATCATCATACCAATTAATCATTCATTTCATTTTTTTTAAACATTTTATATAACTTTAAATAATGAAAAGTGGAGTTGACAAATAATTCCATCCTCTTATTTTCCTCTTGTATTATTTCTAACTAGATTACTAATCATTCTTTATATAAATTCCTAATGTTATTATTATCTATCTCAACTTCCATTTTTCACATTTTCTTATATGGGAATGTTCCTCCTACCTACCTTATCGAGCATTCTTAACCTTATATTCTTTCAATCCTATTTTAATCAAGTGTCGTTTCCATTTATACACCCCTTTTAAAATAATTTTAAAGAAAAGAACTTCCAATTTATAAAGTAGGAAAAATTATAGAGTCTAACCTACATTCTACTTCACATTTATTTCAAAAAACGATAAATCCCTTTATCAAAATAAAATCTCTAGGCCAAAAAGCTTTTGGCCTAAAGATTTTTTTTGATAAAGGGTTTTTGGCTCAACAAATTTCAAACCAAGAATTTCAAGAATGCAAAATCTTTTTAAGTTAGAACTTTTTCACTCAACTAAATTATAAATTATGAATTTCCAAATTTTCTTGCTCTTTCAAAATACCAACTTCCAAATTTATAATGTGAGAAAAATCATCGTGTCCATCATATGCCCTATTTATTTCAAAAATGTAGAATCTAGAAATTGAAAACTGTTTAACTCAATAAATTTGTAGACTAAAAATTTCACAAATGAAAACCTCCATTCCACTACTCTTTAAAATTACATCCTTTTCATAAAACAATTGATAGCATGTTTCCAAACCCGACTAAAATCACTTTTCTTTCAATAGAGAATTATGACTTATGATACATAAGATCTTCATTTAACAATCCTTTGAAAATCCAATTCAAAACATTTCAAGTAATATTCAAAAATCTTTTTACTAAAATCTTTCTCATGGGGTTGGATCTAAAAATTAACTTTAATTATTCCTTCTTTTGAACTTTCCTACTCAACCTTCAATGAAATATGGTTATCTTCTTGTGGTGATTAATGTATGCCTTCTTTACATCTTACTTTTGGATGTTTATAAGTATTTTGCCTTATAATATTTAATTACCACCTAACATGTTATTCGATCTTTCTATAAATGTCAATTGTCCCTGATAAATGGTTATAATTCTAACGGAAAATTCTTAAAGATATTTATTTATTCATTATAATTTTACCTATTATGCCTTCCTTATCTCTCCATAATTTATCTAATAATCTCTTTAATCGGTCCATTTATATCCTCATTAAATTCTTGTAACCCTTATTTATTCCACATTTATTTCCTTATTTATCCTTTGAGTTATAATCGTTTCCATTTACATTTTCTATCCCTATTATTTATTAGCTAATTTATGTTAATGTTATAATTACATCTAATGTGAACATCGACGTGTATTATTCTTATCGAGTTCACAATTATATGGAAGTCTAGGTCAACAAAGGAATCAAATACCATTCAACTTCCGGGGTGCTTCCATATGTTGCACTTATGCTCTTCTTAGTCCACTCTTTACGATACAACCTCCGCCCCATGGATAATCAGGGCAGGAGTATATATTTAACTCTATTTATTTTTCCTACTCATACTCGCTTCACCCCATCCTTTTGTAATATGGTCGTGACTTCCTTTATAGTTGGAATTTATAGAGTTGGGTGTATGTCATGACCTGCAAATCCATTTCATCTAGAGCTGAGAATAACCACACATGTCCAACTCTAAACTGAACAGAAACATGGATAATCATGAGAAAGAAAGAAGAGAGAAGAGAGGAGAGAAGAGAGAAAGAAGAAGAAAGAGAAGAAAGAGAAGAAAGAAAAGACAAAACCGAAGAAACTAAATCAATTACAGAATCTCACAATCGCAGCGGAAAAACATATAATATCATATCAATGATCTTTACTAAATAGAAACTGTAATATAATATACGTATATCCATCAGAGTAAAACAATCAATCACTAATCATCATCTTGGACGGCTATAATAACCTGTCCTTACAATTTCTGATAATTTAAATAACAAAGCAGCGGAAAAATAAACGTATACGTGGAATACGACCAAAAGACTTCCAGCTCTCCTACTGAAACTCCAAAGCATCCAAATCTACATATGTAAATATACTCGGTCCGACCCAAGTATTAAAAGGGGAGAATGCCCGGATCAGTCTGGTAAACCAGCATGAGAAAACACACCTCAACTGAATGTATTTTAAAGTTATAAAGACGTTCTTTTATCAAAACAAAGGTATCTCGTAAGACACGCCCACACATAAACACAGACGAGTTTTTACCTTATGATAACCAAAACATTTCATATCTAATCCTGTTATATTATACTAGTGTCTAGTATACAAATAATAATTCAAATAGTCTAAATTGTTACATTGATTAAATTCATACATACCACCTTTTACTACAAGGTTTTCTACAAACAAAATAACTTGCACGTAGTGTATAACGGATTTCCATACAAATGACCAGGTGAAGGAAATACTTTTCGGCAGTACATCTCTAGAGGAATGTACCGAGGCCCAATAGATGATCCTCTACCAACACAAGACTGGCCTACCTTTAACATAGATAGTACCGAATATGTCATCACCTCGGTCGTTACGGACCTATCTGAGGGCCCTCATAGCATACACCCAAAATAATTTACATCTCGAACGTCATAGAGGGAAGAAATATATCTAGAAGGGGATGATCATACCCTAATGGTTGTGAACCACATAGCCTAGCTGCATCTACCTTGTTTCTCTCATTTTCGGGTATGAGGCCAAATGTCACGTTTACCTTTCACATAGCACATCATCTTTGAATGCCACATTGCCATTCCATCATTCACTATTGACTTTCACAAACATACAACCTTCGAGCTCCTACGTCTCAGAGAAGGGTGATAAGCTAGGAGAAGTTTCCTTCTCCGCCACCAAACAGATATATGTTTATAAAAGTCAACGATGCAATCTCAAGTATGCACTGTCAGACATCCATCCATACAAGGTGTCCAGGAACAGGACAAACCGAAGGTACTCTACTACCACATCCTGTCAGGCATTACCCCTAGGATTAGTAGCGAATAGTTATTGCATTGGATATTTCTTAGTGAAGAGACTACTGCTACTATATGTATATTAGGATTTATCCCCAAACTATCAACAAGTAGTCCTTCATTACCAAAATCCCAAATATCAGTATCTTCTAAAGCAGTACATTCGAACGCGTATACGTTGGTCCGAAGTGGTTCTCGGATAAATCCGACCTCGGTCTCTCTAAACCAACAATGATAAAGATGCCAAATATTTAATAGTCGGTTATTTTACTATCAAAGCAACAACCAATATCAAGCGCCATAAGCAATCATTGGCCTATTTAATAAATCTTTCATTAATTAAATAACTTCCTAAATATTTACTTCAAACTATCTTTGAAAAGATATATCCTCAAAACCAATTCAATCTTACTATGTTGGAAAACATTTCCATATACTTATATCTACAATATAAGCATATTCACAAATCATTACACTTTCAACACTTAGAAAATATTTTCATATGCTTATATCAACGGTATAAGTATATTTAATAACACTACCATTTGGAGACATGCCAAATTGATTTCTAGAACTGTACAACTCCAGAGTTTGTACGCCTCCAGACGGGTGTTAGGTATAGGAAACAATGCTCTTGCACCACCAAGCCTTTAGTACGATCATAAGAACCGATTCGTGTATTTCACGATGAAAGATCAAATCATAATTTATTGGGTCAAAACGAATGTTGCGTAAAACATCGTTATGACAACCCAAAACATTATTATAGGGATTCGATAATAAATATATAGATAAATCCCATATACTATATAAAATATTTCCTTTCGAAAATCATTTACTATAACAACGGTGTCATAGTCCATGCCTTCCTTACTTCTCAAAAACGTCTATTTCAACAATGAATGTTGAAATCTATGTTTACAATGCATATCTCATTTTAAAACAATTTTCAATCCATTAAATCCAGTTAAAACCATTTTTCCCAAAAGACAAATTACTTTTAAAATATTTAACTCCATCAAAATATTCACTTTCAAAACTCCTTTAAATAAAAATCCATGTTTACATCTCAACATAAAACATCTCCATATTTATAAAACCATCCTTTTATAAAACTAATTTTATTTATAAGATCCATTTATAAAATCAATTTACCAAATCAACTTCAAATCTTTTTACTAACATTTATAAATTCCGATTATAAATCATATCTTTATTTATAAAAATATCACCTTTATAAATCTTTTATATAAACTTATCTAAAAATCTCAAATCAAAGTATTTCTCAAAACTATATTTTTATAACATCAAAAATCATACTTTTATTTAATAACAAATCCCTTTCTTTTAATAATTTAAAAATAATTAAAACATATATATATATATATACACTTCCAAAATTACTTCAAAAACCTTTTCAAATTGAAATCATCATCTTAACATTTCAAAATATCCAAAAATAAGGCCCAGTGCTACCATAGCACTAAATAAGTCAAATCACATCAAAAACATCATCATGACATCCATCACATCATATATCAGCATAAATATGAAGATAAATCAACAGTGGTGAAGAATCCTGTTGGATCCCTCCAACCTGTCCCCTTGCATCACAACAGCATATAATCATAAAATAAAATCAACCACTTCGTAGTGGGATTTGTATACGAAGGGTCATCCGCTCTTACACGGGAACGCAATAGGGTCTCATCCGCTCCAATACGTGGGAATATATCCAACCAACAAATATATAATATATCATGCAAACAAGCATCAATCATCATAAATAAATTTATTCCCATTTATATAAAAATATAAGCAGGCCAGAGAGGTAAGTTAACTCAAAGAAATGCCAGAAATTGCTAAAGCGCTCCGGATTGAATTAAAGTTGAACGGTCGTTGAATTTAACTTAAAATTACAACTAGCTCCAAATTCGTCCAATCCAACTCCATAGCGTAGTGCTCACTGATACGAACGCAATGCAACTTGTCACGCTTGAAACGAACCTCGTACGAACAAGTTATGAGTTAATAAGCATTCGGGTATTTAATTATAAAATTAACTTAAATAAACTTATTTAAAATTAAACCTTTCACTGTTGTTTGCACAAAAAATGGACAAACACCTCAAAGTTGTATGATTTAGTAGATCTTATGTTATTCTTAGTGATTTGAGTGATTTATGCAAATATATGAAAAGCAGGGGCTAAACTGTAAAATGACACGCAGATTTATAGTGGTTCAGCCAGAATGTGCCTACGTCCACTTTATATGTTATTTCTCTTCTCTTGTTTTGATTACAAGTACAAAGCTTTGATACAAGTAAAAGAAAGTTGTTTGAAAGTTCTCTCCGTGTTTGAGCTCTCAAACTTGTCCTCCATTGTTGTACCCCTGCCCCTCTATTTATAGAGTGAGGCTGGGGGTAGGGGTCTTGGATGTATATAACTGCTTGTGGGCCTGGGTTGACGCGATCTGGCCTGGTATTGTTGGTCCGGAAGGAGCTTGGTTCGGAACGTCTCGGTCCGGTGGCAGCTGGTCCAGTAGGAGCATTGTCCGGTAATGTGGAGCTGAGTTGATTCGGTGGAGAGCTTCATTCGGTGGAGACCTGGTTCGGTGGGGAGCTTCATTCGGTGGAGACCTGGTTCGGTGGGGAGCTTCATTCGGTGGAGACCTGGTTTGGTGAGGAGCTTCATTCGGCGGAGACCTGGTTTGGTGAGGAGCTTCATTCGGTGGAGACCTAGTTTGGTGAGGAGCTTCATTCGGTGGAGACCTGGTTCGGTGGGGAGCTTCATTCGGTGGAGACCTGGTTTGGTGAGGCGCTTCATTCGGTGGAGACCTGGTTTGGTGAGGAGCTTCATTCGGTGGAGACCTGGTTCGGTGGGGAGCTTCATTCGGTGGAGACCTGGTTCGGCGGGGAGCTTTGAGGAAAAAAAGGATGGGTTGGTAGTGGCCATAGTTTGGTGATGAGAATTTGTCCAACACTTGCCCCCCAAAGTGGGGCATACGCAAGCGTATGTCATTCTTTGTTAATTGGACAGTCCCATTCGGTCCTAAGCGCTGAGCCGTCTGGTCCGATCACTTCGTGCTCGCCTATAAGTATGGGGCCTATGCCGTTGCTTTTTTTTTATATCAACCGAACCATTCCCTTGTTATTTGCCGAACCAAGTGTTTAGCCGAACTGAGGTGTCGTCTTCGCCGAACCGAAGTGTTGCCTTTGCCGAACCAAAGTGTTGTCTTTGCCGAACCGAAGTGTTGCCTTCGCCGAATCAAAGTGTTATTCTTACCAGGTGAGATCTTTATGCCGCCGAATGAACCTTTATGTCGTACTACCGAACGAGCTTTAGTATATGAGCACCGAATGAACCTGTGTTCTCTATGAGTGCCGAATGAACTTAGTACCGGATGAACTTGAAAAATTTACGTGTTTGTTCTATACTTCTACATCCTTTGTTTTAACAACGTGCTTTTGTGTTGCAGATAAATGTCTCGAAAAGCAGAAACTCGATCAGATAAAAGGAGGTCTCAGGGCAAAGGAGAATCTTCCGCAGTGCCCCCTGCTCAGCCAGGACCGGAACGTCACGGATCTACCCCGAGATCACTAGTGGACGGGTACGGCCCTCAGGAGCTTCTGAACTCCCCGCCCGATTGCTTTCCCAGCTCCCTTAAGGAAGAGCAGCTTGATGTCATCTCCCACTCTTTTGGAATCGATAGAGCGCGCATGATGTTGCCAGGGAGAGAAGTTATGCCATATGACCCTCCCGAAGGGTACTTTGCCTACAGCAGATATCACTGCATGTGTGGTGCCATTCCACCTCTTAATGCTTGGGTAGCCAGCTTCCTTACATATCTAAAGGTGGCCCCATTCCAGCTTCAACCCAACTCCTATGCTATACTGGTGAGCCTCTTTGTCATCTTCCAGAGGAATTATGGGCGTGCTCCTTCCAACCGGGAGATCCGGTACTTATATAATCTGAGGGGCTATAAGAAGGGGTCCCCATATATCAGCTTGGAGTCAGCTGTAACCTTCAAGCCGGTCTTGGATCTGTATTCTAAGTTCAGCATGTTCAAGAAGGAGTGGTTCTTCATCAGGGACGACTCTGTTTCTATTCGGCGTTTCACCTCTGGATGTAAGTCGACGCTTTATTTATAATTTCCATTCTGGTTGCGATGCTTATTCTCATACATTTTCATTTTTGCTAGCGACAGGTGGCTTTGCAGTTGTGGAGACTGATCGCCTGGTTCAGACGACGGCTGAGATAGAAGCTATCCCCGGGAGAGATAGATCAGCTGCCTACCTGATCAGAAATGCGGCCCTCTTGGAGTATAACTTGATCCTTCCACAGCAGTCAGTAGTCAAGCTGAGGGAAACGGCGGAGGAGAGGGCGGCTGCTCAGGCTAAGGGAGGTGTCACGGTAGAGAGCGGCAAGAGGAAACCTTTCACGAAACCTCCAGCTGTCGGGGGTAAGAAACTTAAGAGGTCGGATGGTCCCTCCCCCAGCAATTGCCCGCTTACTCCGGGAAAGGAAGATGTGGAGGAGGAGAGAGGTGAGGGTGGAGACGACCGGGAAGGTGGCGACGGTGGTGATGGCATCGGGGCCTTGCTTCCTGGGCAAGCAGGCGAGATTCAGGAGTGGATGGATGATGCATTCCACCAAGCGTTTGAGGGGCTGGACGGGGAACCGGCTTCGATAGAGAAATCCGGGAAAGCTGACAAGGCTGGGACTGGTGCAAGCGAGCCTCCTCAGACTATTCCAGCCAAGGTGGCTCCGACGACTCAAGGTGAACTTTTGGCTCCTGCGGACTCCATTTATGATAGGGACCTAGGAATATTTTATGACCCGCTCCCATCCTGGAATGAAATCCAGGACTTATTGCAGTATCCTACCCCTCCTCAGGGTTTGTACAATCACAGATGCGTTTTCCTTCTTCTTTTAACTTTTAATTTACCGTGTTTTCTCGAATTATGGATCAATGTAAGCTTGTGACACTTGTTCTTCATATCAGGAGCAGGTAAAACGGCCAAGGCCTCAGATCTTCGGCACAGGCTTGAACAGTACAAACTCTCCAAAGCTTCCGCCAAGCCGAAGCCTTTGGCCCACCGTTCCGGGGATGTAGTCGGCTACCGTCCTCTTCTCGGGGTTATTGAAGAGGGTATTCAGAAGAGAAAGAGGAGTCATCCCTTATCCGAACCTTCACTCGGTCCCCAGCCCCCAATTCAGCCCCTTCATGATATCACAGAGGAGGCTACTGAGTTCGCACTCTCTCCGCACCTGTCTGAAAATCCTACCTTCACTCGGATTGATCGTCCTGACTTGGTTCGGAATCCATTTGCGGGTCATCCTGACCTGGATCCAAGTTCCCATGATATTACTTTTGACGAGGTTACCGGTGAGCACCTTCTTCCTCGTAATCCCATGGTACGGGTGCTTGACGAGGCTAAGTCCTTAGATCTAGATTTACTTACTACTCGGATAATTACCATGGGAGACGAGGCCAAGGCTAATTTTGATCGGGTGGCGGAGGAGACTAGGAAGATGATGGGGCATCATGCCCGGCTGGTTAAGGCTGGAGAGGAGATTGGGAGTGCCAACATCCGACTACGATTGGTGGTTTCGGATCAGGCCAAACAGCTCGCTGATCAGGCCATTCAGATTTCTCAGCATGAGGCTGCTTCTGGACGACTAAAGAAAACCATGGAAGAGGCCAGCCGGGCCGAACTGCGGAAAATGGAAGCTACTTGCAAAGATCGGATCGACATGGCTATTGCCACGGTGGACGAGGTTCAGAAAGTGGATCTTAAGCAGGTAGAGGAGTTGTCCGGGAAACTTGAGGCTGCAGAGCTTGCTCAACCCAAGTTGAGGGAGGAGATGGAGGCAATGCGGGAATCCCTTCTGGTTGACTGCTCGAGATACCGATCGGAGAGAGATGCTGCCGTTGAAAGGTTGTCGGCTTCCGAGGCCCGGATGAGGGAGTTTGAGGAGAATGAGGGGATGATGGACGAAATGCTTCAGGACATGTACTTCCGAACCTGGAAGCAGGGCAACCTATCCTGGATGGATGATTATCCTAGGGTCATGGCTAAGATCTATCTTCGGGCTCTGGAGGAGGCCAAGGCCGATGCGGATAAAGATGGTGGCGTGGCCTTCAGCATGGATGTGGTCACTGCCCAGTTTACCAAGGAGGAGAAGGTGGCGGTGAAGGATGGTATGCGGTTGCTTGCTGCTAAGGAGGCAGGTGTGCAAGTAGAGGATGACGACCAGGATGGCCAAGAAGCAGGTGCTGGTAAGTCTTCCTTTTTTAGTTTCCCCATTAACTTGGTTGCTTCTCACTAATGAATCCCTTCTCTGTCTGGACAAGTGGGCAACACGACAAGGAAAAAACTCCAATGCAGCCGACCCCTTGATTATACCTGGAAAAACTCCTTTTGTGGACTTGACAGGGTTGTAGATGTTAGTCTTAAAACAGTAAAGTAGCTTTTAGGTTGTATTATTTTGCTACTTGTAATAAATAGCTCTATTCTTGATGTGTAATTCTTTGACTTAAGCTGATTTTGTCATCTTTTGAATGTTTGTTGCTATTTTGACATGTCGTATGAGAAATATAGCTATGTATATTCTTGTAATTGAATTGTGTTTGATATCAGGTTCTGGTTTTAAAACATAATTTCATGACTTGCAACATTAGCGTGTGGTATGAACAAATTATAGTCATGTATTTGTACACAAAAGAAGAAAATACCGCCTTTCATGTTTTAATTGTAGATGGCAGTCTGGAATATCTCGTATGACCGAGCAAGGAACGCGGTTGAATGCCCTGCCATCCAATTGTGAGTCCCTACACCCATTAGCGAGTATCTCCTACTCTGTATCCTGTACTTTAGGGATTGTTATAGAGGATAGGAGTGAAGTTTCTTAAGTAAAATTGAAATATATGAAAAAGTAAAACTTCCAATCACGGAAGGCCTTCGATGTGCTTAAGTTCGTGGCAAACGGGTTTTGTAGTCACTTTCCCTAGCTGTGGGTCTTGGAGACATTTGTCACCCATCTTACGCCTCCGCGGGGAGTTAATTCTTTTTTTACCACAGCCACACTTAAGACACATCGGAGCCGAGATCGCGCACAGTAACTACCCGGGCCATTATGGCCCGTAATCGTGGGTATTATTCGATTTACTGTGGCCGGCTAGCGTGGGTGCCGATCGTCAACTGTGAACTGCCCCTGGCTGGCCACACCTTATGTTGGGGCTTATAGTCGGTTCACAGTTGCCGGCGAACCTAACGCCGTAATGAGCTGCCTCGGCTATAGTCGGCCTTCTCGGTGGCTTATAATCGGCTCATTACAGTTGGCTTTAAGGGCCGTTGCGAGCAATGAGTTAACCCGCAGCAGAGGGATGCTGGAGCAAAAGTGTCTCATTGGCGAGGGCATAGATTCGCATAGTACCTGTTAGGTTTTGCCCAAGTGAAGTTGCGTCGTGGAGTGCTTTGAGTGGAAATGCTATACGCATAGGATTTTGTTCAACAGAAAAGGATAAAGTTAACAAGTAGCCAAGATATAAAGGAACAAGTTAAAAAAGAGACAAGGTTTTTTAAAGTGGTTCGGCATGAAAAGGCCTACGTCCACTGATTCTCTTTGTTAATTCACTTCATATGGACAGTACAAGTTAAGAAAAGTATCGACGGAGGTGCTGGATGTTCCATGCCCTCTGGAACACCTCTCCGTCCACTGTTGACAAAATATAAGCTCCATTGTGGAGATCTTTATGAATTACATATGGTCCATCCCAGATTGGGTCTAGTGCTCTGGGGCGAGGGAAGATTCGCTTGAGGACAAGATCCCCTTCTTGTAAGGTACGATGCTTGACTTTGGAGTTGTATTGTGCTGCCACTTTCTGCTTGTGGGCTGCTGTTTTAAGGACTGCATCATTTCTTCTCTCCTCAACTAGATCCAAAGACATGTGGAGGAGTTCTTCATTCTCTTCTGGGTTATAGTGGATCCTATGGTGGGAAGGCACAATGGTTTCAACTGGGAGCATAGCCTCCGATCCGTATGCCAAAGAGAAAGGAGTGTGCCCCGTTGATGTTCTGAAAGATGTGCGGTAGGCCCACAGTGCCGTAGGGAGTTCATCCACCCAAGCACCCTTTAACTTTTCGAGCTTCTTTTTGATCAGAGTTTTCAAAATTTTGTTGACTGCTTCGACTTGTCCGTTTGCCTGGGGATATGCTACGGATGAGAAGCTTTTATGGATTCCGTGCTCTCGGCACCAGTTGGCGAATTCCTCGCTGTCAAACTAAAGTCCATTGTCTGATATGATTTTTAGTGGGACTCCGTACCTGCATAGAACATTTTTGATCAAGAAGTTAATAATTTTTGCTGAAGATACTTTATTTAGAGGTTCCGCTTCCACCCATTTGGTGAAATAATCAACTGCCACTATAGCATATTTGGCCCCTCCTCGGCCCATCGGTAGCTCGCCGATTAAGTCAATTCCCCATATTGCGAAGGGCCAAGGGCTGGTCATTTGAGTAATCTCAGTTGTTGGTAGTCGTGGAATCTTAGCAAATTTTTGGCATCTGTCACACTTTTTGATGAAATCTAAGGCGTCCTTGCTTAAGGTGGGCCAGAAATATCCGTATCGGAGTATCTTTTTTGCTAATGTTTGCCCTCCGGTGTGATCTCCGCAGCTCCCCTGATGGATGTTGGATAAGACTTCCTTGGCTTCCCTCCCAGCGACACACCTCAATAACGGGTTAGAGAATCTGCGCCGATAGAGGATGTCTTCTTGTATTGTGTAGCGAGATGCTTTCCTAAAGATTTTCTTGACTTCGTTATGCCCGTTGAGTAGTGTGCCACTTTGTAGGTAGTCTCGGATGGGAGTCATCCAAGTTGCTTCTTCGGTTGCAGCTATCAGATTCACTTGCTCAAAACTTGGGGCCAGTTGCTTTGAGATGGTTACTGCCCCGAAGATGGTGATGTCTCTCACACTTGCTTGCTTTGCCAATTCGTCGGCCTCTCGGTTCTCTTCCCGAGGGATGTGTTTGACTAAGAAGTGGTCCAATCGGCTGAGAAGTAACTTGGTCTTCTTTAGATATGCTATGAGTCGTTCTTCTCGAGCTTGGAATTCTCCTAGTATTTGATTAACAATAAGTTGAGAATCGCTATGAAGACACAAAGAATTGGCTCCGATTTCTATGGCAATTTCTAGTCCAGCTATCACTGCTTCATATTCTGCATCGTTGTTGGTGGCAGTGAACTTCAACCTTATAGCATAGTGCAGTTTGTTTCCCCTGGGAGTGATTATTACCACGCCTGCCCCCGAGCCCTGTTCGTTTGATGCACCATCCACAAAGAGATTCCACTTGATATCTTCTGCTATTTCCAATTTCTCCTTATCTTCGTTGGTAGTGAATTCTGCAATGAAATCAGCCATGGCTTGTCCCTTGATGGCGGTGCGAGGGTGATAGGTGATATCATACTGACTTAGCTCAATGCACCATTTAAGTAGTCGCCCAGAAGTGTCGGGACGATGGAGTACCTGCCTTAGTGGTTGATCAGTCAGAACTTTGATGGAATGAGACTGGAAGTAGTGACGCAACTTTCGTGATGTGATTAGTAAACAGTATGCTAGCTTCTCAAGTTTAGGATATCTGACTTCTGCCCCAGTAAACCTTTTGCTGACGAAGTAAACTGGCCGCTGCGTGCGGTTGTCTTCCCTTACCAAGGCTGCGCTTAGGGCGTGAGATGACACAGCAAGGTATAGGTATAATTCTTCGCCTTCGCTTGGAGTCGAGAGTACCGGTGGTTTCTGGAGGTGTTCGATTAGGTTAAGGAAAGCGGTTAAGCATTCGTCACTCCATTCGAACTTTCCCTTGTCTTTCTTTAGGGCTTCGAAAAAGGGGACGCACTTGTCCGTCGCCTTGGAGATGAATCGGCTTAGGGCAGCCACTTTTCCATTCAAACTTTGCATTTCCTTCCGAGTGGAAGGTATCTTGATATCCCTTAGCACTCGGACTTGTTCAGGGTTCGCTTCAATCCCTCTGGCATGGACGATGAATCCTAAGAACTTCCCTGACGACACTCCGAAGGAGCACTTTAGTGGATTCAACTTCATTCCATACTATCGAAGTACCTGGAACATCTCGCCTAGGTGGCTTACGTGATCTTTGGCTTTCCTTGACTTTACCAGCATGTCATCTACATATACTTCCATAGTTTTTCCTATTAGCCCTGCAAACATCTTGTTGACGAGGCGCTGGTAGGTGGCTCCTGCATTTTTAAGTCCAAAAGGCATTACCTTATAGCAGTATAAACCCCGATCGGTGATGAAACTAGTGTGGTCTTGGTCGGGAGCATGCATAGGAATTTGGTTATATCCTGAGTATGCGTCCATAAAAGATAGGAGCTCGTGCCCGGCTGTGCTGTCTACAAGTTGGTCGATTCTGGGAAGTGGGAGCAATCCTTTGGGCAGGCGTCGTTTAGGTTGGAAAAGTCAATGCAGGTTCGCCACTTCCCGTTAGCCTTTTTTACCAGCACCGGGTTGGCGATCCATTCCGGGTAGATAGCTTCTCGTATGAAGTCATTGGCGAGTAGATTCTTTACTTCTTCATCGAGGGCTGCTGATCGCTCTGCCCCCATACTTCTCTTTCTTTGTTTTACAGGCGCCTTGGTAGGATCAATGTTTAATACGTGGCATGCTATGTCGGGGGAGATTCCGGTCATGTCAGCGTGTGACCAAGCGAATACATCCAAGTTGTGGCGGAGAAAATCGATGAGTTGTTCCTTCAATCCGGCTTTTAGTTGGGACCCAATTTTCAATAGTCTACTTGAGTCGTGCTTGTCTACAGATATAAACTCCATAGCCTCTGCAGGCTCGGCGGTGGCCTCCTCCTCTTTGTCCCTAGGGTCTAATTCATTGAAAGGGTCGCTGGTATATCAAAGAGGAGGGGCTTTCTTTAGTTGCTATGCTTCTAGACTTTTTGTGCAGAGGGCAATCTCTACACCCTTCCCTTTATCCTTCTTGTGGTTGTTGCGAAGTTCAGTCACATAGCAGTCTCGAGCAACGTCCTGGTCTCCTTCCACTTCCCCTACCCCATTGTCTGTTGGAAATTTCATCTTTAGGCACCATCGGGCTAGGACAATTTAGAAGTCAGACAAGGCTGGTCTTCCTAAGAAGGCGTTGTAGGCCGAATGGTTTTCTATTAGCACGAACGTTTGCTTCCGTACAATGGAGCGGGGATGGCTTCCAATCTCAACAAAGAGGTCCAGTTGCCCGAGGGGCATCTTAGCATCCCCAGTGAAACCGTGTAGTGGTTTATCGCAGGGAGATACATCCTTCATTGATAGCTTCATTTTGTCGAATGCGTGTTTGAACAGGATGTTTACTGAGCTTCCAGTGTCTACCAGGATTCGGTAAACTTCGATAGGACCAAGTCGGGCAGAGATGACCATGGGATCCATGTGAGGGTACTGCCTTCCTTCTAGGTCACGCTTACCGAATGTGATGTCATTACTTTCTTTCCGCTTCGGGTGGCGCTCTTCTATAACCGAATTGACACAGTCTTTATTGTCTCTAAGCGACTTTCCATATCTCTCCATCTCTTTCCAGCTTCTGTCTGCGATGTGCAGTCCTCCTGAGATGGTATGGACCACTATCTTTTCTTGGCTGGAGCTGCTAGCGTTGCGGTTTCCTCTATCGGCCCCCGGTGAGGGTAGCCTTGGGTTTTCATTGGCAGGAGCTGGGGTCCTGTCCTGACCTTTTACATAACGTTCCAGTTTCTTCCTTCTGATGTGTTCCTCAATCAGATCTCGGAGATGATGGCATTCGTTGGTATCATGCCCGTGAGATTCGTGGAAGCGGCGGAACTTTCCAGACTTCTGTGCGTTATCTGATTCCTTCTTGTATGGTGGCCGTTTGTATCTAACTTCGCCTTGGGTGGCAAGGAAGATATTTTCGACGGTCTCGTTCAAAGGAGTGTAAGTGTCGAATCTTGGTCCTGGCCGATATAGGCGCTTTTCTCCCTTCTTGCCCCCAACATTGTCTCTGGAATCATTTCTTCGAACGTCCCTTGCCACAGCAGGGGCGTTGCCATGGGTTGTCTTATTTTGCTGTCCTGACTGCCCCTCAATGGCAGCATCCTCAAGCCTCATGTACTTCCCGGCTTCATGGAAGAAATCGGGTAAAGTAGCTGGTTTTTCTTTTGTCAACCTTCTAGCAAATTTAGTGTCCGGATGCACACCACTACAGAGGACCATTAGGATAAGCTTCTCATCGGCATCTTGGACTGCGGCTGCCGCGGCGTTGAATCTGGTTAGGTATTGCTGCAGCTTCTCTCCAGGTTTCTGTTTGACGCTGGATAAGGAATAAGCGTCCTTAGGTTGCTCCACATGAATGCGGAACTGACTGATAAATTTTTCCTTCAACATTTCCCACGAGCTGATGGATCCTTGGGGTAGATGACAGAACCAGGAGGTAGCAAGATCTTCTAAGAAGAGCGGAAAGCATTTGCACAGTACTCCCTCTGTCGTCCCTCATGAGCATATGTTGTGTGTACCTCTGTAAGTGTACAACGGGGTCGGAGGTCCCTTTGTAGGGTTCCATTGTTGGCATCTTCCATTCTCGGGGGGTGATAGCAATTTCGATATTGCGGGCGAAAGGGCTGGTTACCCTAGCGCCTATCCCTCGATCTCTTTGCTCCCATTGCACACACTCTCTGAATAAGCGTGCCATCCTTTCATCAGAATTTGGAGCAGATAGAAATGAGTTTGGTTCTGTCCTGTGGGATTGATTTCGTCCAGATGACCTGTAGGGATGGTATCGTCTATCATTCCTCATATTTTCCAGTGGCTGCCTTTGATCTTCTGGGAGCATGCTAGGGTCAGCTACAGTTGGCCCTTGCCTTGATCTTCCCCTGCCGGGTTCTGATCTAAGCATTTCCTCGGGTCCAACTTCGGGCTGGACTCTAGCTCGGCCCCGTTCACTGGCGTTTCCGTGGTTAGGTAGTATGACAGGCTCAGCTACAGTTGACCTCCGTCCGGTACCTCCCCCGTTGGGTTCGGTACCAAACGTTTCCTCAGGCCTAACTTCGGGCTGTGCTCGGTCTCGGCTCCTACCATGGCTATTCCTGCCGTTAGCTCCTTCGAAGAAGGAAGATCTTTGTTGTCTCTGAGATTCTCCAGACTGGGACTCGCCCCATGATTCAGTGTTGCGATTGGATTCTTCAGCGTCCCTTAAGCGTGACATGAGATGGTCCACCAAGGCTTCCTGCTGGGACGTGAAGCGGTTAGTTACTTCAACCACAACTCTGTCCAAATCTGCCCTTGTAATTGCTGTAGGCTGTTCTGTAGTAGGAGTGGTTGGGTTAGCCTGTCCTTCATTTGCTGCTGTTGTTGGAGGAGGACGATTTACTTGATTCGTGACAGCTGGATCTGGAAGACTGCTGGATGCGATGTTTTTTCCTTTGTTAACATCTTTTCTCTGTTTGGGAGGCATGTTTTCCAAGTGGCGGACGATGCTGTTAGGAAAACTCGTTAAGTGGATGAAGCTGAAGCTTCGAGCTCCTACCGCTCTCAGTGAAAGCACCAAAAATGTTTGCACAAAAAATGGACAAACACCTCAAAGTTGTATGATTTAGTAGATCTTATGTTATTCTTAGTGATTTGAGTGATTTATGCAAATATATGAAAAGCAGGGGCTAAACTGTAAAAAGACACGCAGATTTATAGTGGTTCAGCCAGAATGTGCCTACGTCCACTTTATATGTTATTTCTCTTCTCTTGTTTTGATTACAAGTACAAAGCTTTGATACAAGTAAAAGAAAGTTGTTTGAAAGTTCTCTCCGTGTTTGAGCTCTCAAACTTGTCCTCCATTGTTGTACCCCTGCCCCTCTATTTATAGAGTGAGGCTGGGGGTAGGGGTCTTGGATGTATATAACTGCTGGTGGGCCTGGGCTGACGCAATCTGGCCTGGTATTGTTGGTCCGGAAGGAGCTTGGTTCGGAACGTCTCGGTCCGGTGGCAGCTGGTCCAGTAGGAGCACTGTCCGGTAATGTGGAGCTGAGTTGATTCGGTGGAGAGCTTCATTCGGTGGAGACCTGGTTCGGTGGGGAGCTTCATTCGGTGGAGACCTGGTTCGGTGGGGAGCTTCATTCGGTGGAGACCTGGTTTGGTGAGGAGCTTCATTCGGCGGAGACCTGGTTTGGTGAGGAGCTTCATTCGGTGGAGACCTGGTTTGGTGGGGAGCTTCATTCGGTGGAGACCTGGTTTGGTGAGGAGCTTCATTCGGTGGAGACCTGGTTTGGTGAGGAGCTTCATTCGGTGGAGACCTGTTTCGGTGGGGAGCTTCATTCGGTGGAGACCTGGTTCGGCGGGGAGCTTTGAGGAAAAAAAAGGATGGGTTGGTAGTGGCCATAGTTTGGTGATGAGAATTTGTCTAACAACTGTAAATTTTCATTTTCCCCTCTAGGCATTAGTTCACAAGCGCTTCTTCTTTTGTTTTTTTAGTTTTAAATGCGCGCTCGAACGGACGAGAATCGCGCCACCACCAAAGAACGCCGCTCGCCTCCGACCTGCCGCTGCCCTCGCCCAGCGCTCCGCCACCTCCAGTTCCCCACGCTGTGCGCGTGTACTCATCTCGCGCGACCAAGAACCAGCCGAACACAATAACCTGAGCTCGAACGGAGGGGGATTTCGACCACCTCGGCTCGCCATTCGACGATCCCACCGTTGATCGAGTTCGTTTGATTGCCCTCTACATTTTCCTAGTTGAAGTCGTTGGCAAATTTTGTCTTTGGTGGCTCTGATCGTTAATGGCCATCGGATGGAGGTTTAGAAATGGTGGCTGAGAATTAGGGTTTGCAAATGAGAAAAAGTGAGGGCTATTTATATAAGATTTCGCTTGGCACTATTCATCCGTGAAATTTGGAACTCCAAACTAAGCATGCCACACGGCGTTCTATATGTTATACCCCTATTTCAAACATAATGGAATATATATTGGGAGCCAATTCCATCATATATAGAAAATAGCTTTTAAAAACCAAATTATTTTAATTAAATTCCTTCAATTAATTTTTATGCGTTTCGAACTTGCACGATCAAACGATACGTCCAATCGCCACGAAATTCAGCAGCATACTATAATTCACTATTACGGATCCAATGAAACTGGTTTCGTCGAAATTCGAGACAGTGTCAAAAATGACTATTTTTACACGTTAATTAAAATATAAAACTTCCAATTTTCGTTAAATCACTTTTAAATTAATTTTAGAAATTCACTAACTCCATTCTAATTTAAATAGAATTTAAATCAACTTTATAACTCATCTTCATTCATATTAAATTCAAGATTCCATTATTTAAACAATTTCAAATATTAAATTTAACAATTTAAATTGTCAATTAAATGCGATATTTGAAATATAAGTTATTCAACTTATAAAATTAACTTTTAAATATTTAAAATCAATTAAATATTCCAATTTCGAATGATGGAAATTATGGGTCATTACAGTGTATCTTCAAAATAAGTATATATATATTTATGTATAGTAGAGTTTTTGAAAAATACTTTTCAAAAATAAAAAATATGTCACTTGTACATGTAGTTCCCTGTTGATCGGGTAACCTAGACTCTGATACCAAATGTATCATCCATCCCTGAAATGGGCTTAAATATCGACCCATAAAAGGCCAATCAAAACTTAAAACCTTCTCAAAGCTGGATGTTGGTTGGTAAAAAAAGTAGTACAGAGCTATTTATCTACACATTCAAAATCTTACGACGGAAGGATAAAATATAGTAATAACAACAGTACCCATTTTATTTAAATTTCAAAATGTCATTCAAAACCATAATAAAATACCTATAATAACAAAATCCTACAATAGTCGTAACATATCTGTGATACAATATTTCAAAATTATAGCATTGTTTTTATTTCATGGGTACATCAAAAACTATAGAAAATAATAAATAAATATATTACTTCCATAAGTATCATCATCATATCCACCTTCAGCATTTCCCCTTCTAACCTGTGTTGTAACGAGGAGGGAGTCAGAATAACATATGTTTGGTGAATAAAAATCTCGAGCCTTACTATATTAGTACTTGAGCAGTATAATTCAAATAGGAATATGTCCTACATTTTAAGTCTTTTCAAATATAAGCGCAAAGGCTTTTCTCAAACATAAATAAGAAGGCTTTCTAAACATAAGCCCATAGCTAACTTGTTATCAACCCAATAACCATAACTATCGTCCATTATGTCCTATCAATGTAAGAGATAGTACTCAAGAAACTTAATACCTTTTAATGGGAATTAGACAGACTCTGACCATCAAATACCTTATTTAAGGCAGGTCTACGTCATTTACTACCTATAATCCCAAGGCAAACTCCTCACTTGTAACTATCTAGCCGACACTACATGGAATCTCTTCAGCCACTTAATACTTCCTATTGAAGTGGGTCCTTTCCCAAGATATACTCTACTACGCCTAACCCTTAATGCCGACCATTTACCACTTCCTATATAAAGAAGAGGCGGGCCCTCACACAACCACTTATTATTACCTTCAATCTCTAAAGCAGGTCCTTCGTATTATGATCTGTACCCTAAGGTGACATCTAACATTAGCCCGACTATTCGTCAGTATTAGTATTCGAATTAGTTGGACGGATTTACCCTATAGAATTTGGGACTAACCACACATCATCGTAGTTACTTATTATAGGCGATGTCTCACATCAACCCCAAAGTCACACTACCGGTAGCCAGAGTAGCTAAGCAAACTTCAGTATGCTTTTAGCTGACCTCGCATCCCTTTAACCTAGTCATAATCTATATCACTCTCTACATATATTATCACACATCTCACCATTTCCATAATCAAGACCTTATAGGAGATCTTTCTTATTTCGCCTTTAACATTACCTAAGTGGGATTTTAATAAAATTAATAACCTATTTAACTATGCAATTATACATTATAATTCTACATTAACTATGCTAATACACACACACACGTTCCTAGTAATTTCTAAGCATGTAGAATTACCCCCTTGTTAACGAATTTCTTCGTTAACCCCAAAAGTGTAGGAAAGGTGGACTTGATTAAAGAATGTCTAAGTCAATCCTAGGTTAGGTAGTTAGGTTCGATATTCAATTCCTTATGTGTACAAAGTTTGAGTGCTACAATCGACAAAATCCCCTAAATCAATTTATGGTTTACAATATTTAAAATGTAAGAATAGAGATACGAATGATTTTCCCCTTCTAAAGCACCCCTAGGTCCGTATTTATAGGGATAGATGAGTGGCACAGTAGCTTGGCATTGGCATTCCTAGGCTGCGACTTTGTTCCTTTGATGAAGATACATGGCACTAAGGACTTACGACATTGATGGTTTCTGTTATAGTGATTAATACCTTTCATTAGCAGGTAGATACATCAGCTCGAATCAAGGTGAGTATGAACCAACATCAATAAAGAGTGGCATCAATGATTCTTGTGATCATTGATGGCATTCACCATTAACATCGCATGTGTAGCCTCTGTAGACATTAACGACATTCGCCATGAACATTATAGAACGACGGCTTTGATCATTGGTGACATTGATGATGGGTGGTTCTATCTAGAAGAGGACTCTAAGGAGCGGCGACATTGGAAGCAACATCAAAGACCGATGACACCATATTTAACGGCACTGATTACAGGCGGTATCTTCAATGAGCGAAGTCGATCATGTTCAATATCATTACTTTCTGTGATAACTTACGGTGTTGATTCCATTCGATATTGCTTTGTAATATGAGTCCATCCAACCCTATAGATGATGGGCGGCACTAATGTCGTCTATGGTTCTTGGCTTTGTTGATGACATGCGATGCCAACGTTGTTTAGGGTCGGTATCATTGGTGTCGGCAGTAACTCATTTTCATTCATTCAGCATTGCTTATTGTTGCGGCATTTCAGCTATATCGCCTGTCTCATTCCTTCGAGGATAGTAATAGTATTAACAGATGGGGCACGACATCAACGAAGTGCGACGTCGATTGCTCATGGTATTGATTAGGTTTAATGTCATTGCTTATTTACTTACACGCGACATTGTTTACATCCTTTTATCGGTAAAGCACGACATCGTATTCCTTCAATGCTAATCCATCTTCATATTTCCAATATTGATTACTAGCGTTACAAGCATATCACTTGTCACATGTCCTCGAGAGCAATAACAATAGTAACATTTGCCCCACTAGTATATAGGAGTCATTGACTTTTCAAATCAATATTGTCGACTCTAAATTTACCGCCCATTAATATCCCAAGTAGATCTGAACCGTCCATTTAAATTGAATCAACGATGTCAGCTCTTCCTTGTTTTCTTCTATAAATAATAGAGTTTCCTCTTCGCCATTCCTTTACTTGTAATTACAAACTTGAAAAGAAATCAAAATTTCCAAGAAAACTGAGAAATGCATTAATTCTTTGGTACTTGGGTTGTCATTCAAATATAACATTTGCTCCATATCAACTCAAATTAATCATTTAAATTAGAGGATTTTATGCTGAAATTGCTTCTAAGGTTTAGTTTAAGCTTTCCCGATTTCAGATCGATATTTGGGTCTTATTATGGAGACTAGAACCATATATTTTTAATTAGATTTACAATTGATTGTAGTTTAATATTAAATCAGCATCGAACTTGTATGTTGTACATACGGATTTCGAGTTAGTCGACACTGATATAAAGGATGGCGTATTCTTTTGTAGAAGAAAATGGTTTATTGGATCCGATACCCAATACTATTTTGCCCTAAATTGATACCAATGTCATAAGATGTGGTCATAATGTTCGACATCGACTTGCTTTTACATGTTGAAATTGATGTTTGTCGATGTAGGTATGTTTTCCAATGTCACTTGAGTTTACCCTACCGATCCATCGTCCTGATAATTAGTATCAAGCCTTGATAACATTATGTTGTGAAATTTCTTATCGTTAATTACTTAGTTGAATTACGGCAACCCATTTAGAGTTATAGGGATTACCATTATTAAAGCGCCTATGTCGATTGGATTCGACGTCAATAGATTCGATATTAATGATGCACGATACCAACATGACACTCGACATCAATAAAGTTCTTCACTAACCCATTACCTTGGTAACAAAAAACACTTATACCATTAATGGTTAAGATTAGATGCGATGACCTCTTATTGTTATTAGCAAATTTATACCAATAAGATGCAACTTTGCTTAATTACAAATATCGTCATTTACTTTCGACGTTGATTTATGAAGTTATAATTTGGTATCGACAACCTTATTGTATATCACCACTTTTCCATAGCCAATCCCAACATTTCAAATTGAGCTTCATATGATATCGCTACTTATAACATTGCTGTTTTGACAATTCATATCGCAGTTATTCATTAATGTCGATAATCTCATCACTTCAATATGGGTTATATTTGAGGTGTTTACTAGTGTTTTATAACATAAGTTACGTGACACAATCGTATGGATTTATTGATGTTGCATATTCATTCCTATTTAACCTTTATATAGCTTTTCCATGGGATTCCTCTATTGAAGTTAAAGTTTAAGTCTATTAATAAACTCGACGTATGCCATTTAAGGGTTGTTAACTTATGACTAACATATACTTTGTCACTTAGACAGTAAATAGATCACTCAAATAATAATTTTCAATTTAGCATGTAGTAAATCTTCAATATAATATGAGTATTATTATTTCTTAAATTTTGAATAATGGCACCTTGCAGGCAAATAAAAGATCAACAGCCTAGTAAGAAGCTCGTCAAGAAGCCTAGCAAAGGGCCCAAACATTTATCCTTAGCCAGCAAGAAAGGAGATAATCTTTCGAATTCATCATATATCACGACCTAGGAAGAAGTGAATTCCATCCTTGAGCAGTTTGGAATTATTGGAATTGAAACCATTCCCGTAGGTCCTACAGATAATATTTTCAATCCACCAAAAGGGTATTTTGCTTTTACCCCGATTCATATTTGGCACACAAGTTACCTTCCTTTTCCTGATTTCCTTCTAAGATATTTGGAACATTTGAATACCGCACTCGTACAATTTTCACCAAACTCTAACACATATTTGACCTGCTTAGAAGTCTTAGCTTGGGAGCAGGACTCCCTTCCCTTAATGCTGAAAATTTTCATTCAATAGCTAGCCCTACTAAGATTAGTGAACAAGAAAATCATCAACTGTATCAGATCTGTCCCCACCCAAAAAGTATGATTTCCGAGAGTGTTAACAAGATAAGAGGATAGGAGACACAATTCTTTTTTTTCAAGTACTATTCTTACATTAGAGGAACATTTTCTATTCCCAATAAGTTTCCCATCGTTGGTTTTTCAATGTTTATTTATTATCCCTTATTGATAGGTGTTTTCTTCTAGATTCTGCCCCTAAAAATCTAATCCATGATGACCAAAAGACTGTGCTGTCCTTAGCTCAAGTGGCGGAGAAAATGGTGAACAAGCTCAGATTGTTAACTCCATCAAAGCTTCTTCAATATACAATTCTCTAGATCGTCACAAGATCTTGGGAGAACCTCCAATGCTCAAATACAATGCTCAGGGAAAACGATCGTTGGTGATGGAAAAATCAGGATCCTTCACTTCTAATTCTCCAGTTTAGCTTGAGATGCTTGGTAAGATATCACTGCATTTTATACGAAGCCTCTTGTGAAATATCTCATAAAATTATTTTCTTAATTCAGGCTCGTCGGTCTTTATAGTTATTCCTACAAAGAAGGAGGCCACAAGTGTGCCCCAAAGATAAAATGAGTAAATATGATAGTTTTTCCCCAGCTCAGGCTTCCAAATCCCATTCTTTTAGGGATGCCATTGCCAGTTCATTCAAATCTATAAAAAGGAAACTAAGCAATGGTTCCATAGCTGCTACCACTCTCAGCAAGACACCTTAGGTTGGGGGTGCACATACTCCCATTATTGTATATGAAGTTCCATTTATGGATATTGACCCAAGCCCTAAAGCTTCAAGCCCTAACATTTCTAAGGAAAAAGCCCAATAGTTGACTTAAGCGGAGCAGTCTCAGGACTCACTTCTTTGCATTACTTTTCCAGGTTCTCTTGGAGCTTTAAATTGTGTATATGAATATCTTGGTTTACGTTTCATTTTAAAGGACCTACTTCCTTCTAAATCTAAATCCCCTACTCCTATTAGCAAGTTCGATGACCTTCTTCAATCGGTTATTCAATCCTCGTCTTTCGCTGCCCTTAAGCCACCACGACCTTTCTCTTATAGTAAAGATCATCAATTTTCTACTCTTAAACAATTTTTGTCGGTATGTACTTTTCCTGCTTAACCGTTTCAACTTGCTTAATCTTTCTTGCATAACATCATCATTCAAGTTTGCTACTCATTTCAGGCTACTAAACATATGTTTATGCTTTAAAAGGATGCTTGGAGATCTTCTAATGAATTGTCCAAGCATAAAGAGCAGGTTTCTTCGCTTAATGATCACATAATTGACATCTCAACGGCAAGGGATGAGGCTATAAAAGAAAAATAAAAGCTCGCTACCCACTTAAGGAAACATAAACTATACTTCATAAAGAATGAAATGCCAAACATATTTCAAATGATAAGGGAAAAGCTTTGGAAATATCACTTGAGGAGGCTGGCATGAGGGAGACCAAGCTTGTGGAGGAGAATGCATCATTCAATAGAAAGTTGGAAAGAAAAGAATCCTCTTGAACAAATCAACTGGCATGATTATAGATGCAAAGCAGAAGGCATCCTATTTCCTTGACTCGGCTCTCAATGCTATTGTTCAGAGATCCTATGAGAAGGCTCCTTTTATAGTGTATGTTGAAAATGCTCACAAATGTCTAGATTTTGGCTTTCCTTCTCTTCCTCCAGTTTGAAATAAGAAGTTTATGAAGAAATTTGAAGCAATGCTAAATAAATCTCAAGCACCTAGAGAGGGACCCTCTGAGGAAGAGGAGAAAATTGATGCTAAGAAGTTATTGACTTTTGATGATCCTCCAACCGACGGGGAGACAGAGTCATATAAGGAAGAGGAAGATGTCAATGAGAAAAAAGGTGATGATAGCCATGGTGATGATTATGATGATAGTAATGATAATGATGATGGATAGGGTAGAGGTGATGAAAAGCATCCTACTGGACCACTAGATAATAAGGATGGATCGGGAGATGCTAACACAGACTTAGCAACTTCTGGTATAGATGCTACCGAAATTCCTGATTCTTCCACTAAATATTCTTCCCAGAAAGACAATGCTCCTCAAAGTGACAAACCCAAAGGGAAGAAGCAGACCCCTTTGCCCTCCATTCCACTCTCTCAGGTTTGGATTTCTATACTTGAATGTCTTAAATTACCAAACTGCTCTTAGTTAATATGTTGGTTATTTTAGTTAAGGAGAAAATCACAATACCATTAGAATGTTATTCTTGTAAAGAAGTAATTAGAATAGATCGATTAAACCGAGAGTCAGATAAACAAATGAAAGAGTATAATGACTTGTTTGAGAAATATAAGAACCTTGCTCCAAGTGCGTCAAAATTAAGTTTTTTAAAGAGAGGGAAGTTGCGCCACGAATGAAGAGAGCATGCCTCTTTCAGGATAAACTCTTAACAGAGAACGCAGAGCAAGTGACTGTTTTTTGGATGTTGATCGACAACATTGCATGCATAGATTTTGGGCACGCAACCATAAAATAAAATGCCAGCATAGTCATTACATTATTATAATATATATATAAAACATGTGGACATAATACTTCTAGTAATAAAGGCACTTTTCCCTTCACGTTCTGAGCCTTTGACTCATTGTTTTGAGCATGTTTAGATTACTTTGAAACTAAATATGTTTATTTCTTTAGACCCTAAATGCCCAGAGCTTTTAGATGTGGAAACAAGACATTGTTGTAATATAAATATATGTAGCACTAGGTAGACCAAATTGGTACCGTGATAACTAAATATTGGGAAGCCCAATAAATTAAGAACTTGGAACCTTAATTGGTCAACTGAATATTTATATAAAGATTTGGTTTTTTAAAAAAAATTACATATTGGTTTGAAGAAAAATAATAATATAATCTACATATATTTTGTTTCGGTTATATTAGGATGATTCTGATTCGTTTCCATCAATTCCTTTTTATCAGCTTGTCTGTCGAGCTCGTGTCCATCGTGCTTTGCTTCGAAATTCGTGCCTGGATTCGTAACCCATTGCATTGTCAAATCCTCTCTAGTCTCGAAAGGTGAGCAATCACTCACGATTAATGTTCTTATATTTATTAAATTTGATTTCAATTAAAACGACAATTGAAATATGCTGCTGTTAGTTATTTATATTGCTATATATATGCCATCATCTGTATCTGTTCACCTGTGACATCTGACACCATTATCTGTTATTTATATTGCTATATATATGCCATCATCTGTATTTGTTCAACTGTGACATCTGACACCATTATCTGTTATTTATATTGCTATATATATGCCATTATCTGTATCTGTTCACCTGAGACACCTGACACCGTTATCTGTTACTTATATTGATGATATATGTTTGTTATATTATTATCATATCTGTTATCACTCTGCAAGTTCCCTGTTAGTATAGAATTCACTATGGGTTGAAATGATACATACCCGAACGATCTGTAGAATATGAGAAAATCGTTATGGGTTGAAATGATAAAATCCAAGCGATTTTCATTGAATTGAATTTGGGATTGTGGGTTGAAAAGATAAATACCCCTATATGTATAAATTACGGATTGAAATGATAAATATCCGTATCACTTGACCATAGGGTAGAAAATTTTATACAAACACCGTTGGTTTATATATATAAATATTCTGGAAAATGATTTCTATGGTTTTGAAAGAAATATATGGTTTTAATAAATATTGATTTTAAAGATTTATTAAAGTTGATTTAATAAAGTTGATTTGAATCAATATAAAATATGTTTAAGTATTTATGTAAAATTTATATTTCAAATATAGAGTTTATAATGATTCAGGTTGGAAAGATAAATTTGAAATTGATTTGAAATTATATTTATTTAAGAATTATACTTAAATAAGTTTGATTTGAAATTTATGAAAATTGAAATTTAAAGATATGTTTTATAACTTGAATTTGATTAAAAGTGACTTAAATGAATATTTCAAACTTATATAAATTTAAATGAGATATTTTGTTTATATAAATTTGAAAATTGAAGATGTATTTAGATGATATTGAAATGATTAAGTAAATCTTTCAAAACTAAATAATAGTAAAGTGAATTTGATATATATATGAAATTATCGAATTTAGTTTGAAATGTTGAATATTTAAAGCTTTGAAATATATTGAAATTAAAATGGCTTATTTTATGGTTCAAATATGTATTTGAAATTGATAATTTGAAATGGTTTACTGAGAAATTGAATCGAATTGAAATTGATGATTTGAGATTTGATTAAATTTGAATTTTGGAATTCGAGTTGATTTTGAATCGATTTGTGATATTTGAGAAAGCTATTTTATTATCTAAAGTATTTTTAAACTATATCTAAAACTATTTATATTATAAATTATTTTAATATAAACTATTTTTTATATAAATCATTTTCAATATAAATTATTTTATTACAAACTATTTTAACTTATAACTATTTTATATAAACTATTTTTATTTTATAAACTATTTTATTATATATACTATTATTTATATTTAAATGGTTAAGTGGGAAGTGTTATGATTCCAAAGCATTATGATTTCTAAATTTTGATTTCCAAAGTATTATGATTTCCAAAGTGTTTGATTTAGAAGTGTTATAACTTTGAAGTACTAAGATTTTGTAAATGGATATATTTGCGATGGATATATTTGAAATGGAAATGATATCGTATTTGGTTTTGAAATGGAAGTGATATCGTATTGATATGGTTTTGAAATGGCAATGATATTTTGGTTTTGAAATATAAACTATTTTGAAAGTTTATTAAATGACCAATCGATGTAATAATTACGTAGTTATTGAAGAGTCCGGGATCGGTTAGGGACATACTCTCTGTCTAAACCGAAAACCACTTTAATAACTATTGTACGCGGAGTGTGATCCAGAATGAAGTGGTTGGAATGATGACGTTGCTGGATTTGAAGAAAGAGAACGATAATGGATAGCCTTGACACTTGTGTCAAATTGGAAATGACTTAAACATGAGCCGTGCCGGGCCAGTGAGGTTAGCTACCTCTAGCGGACACACTTCTTCGTAAACTACTCATTACTTATTTTTGATTGGTGCGCACCCTTGAATTGGGAGTGTTGTTTCGCGGTGTTGCGATCGTTGCGGCGATGCGTTCTCACCAGTCCGGATCAGGCAAACGGTAGTTTCACTACCTTGGGCATTGCCTCATGTGCCTTGTCATACTCGTATCCCTATGCGCGACCACTACGATTTGTTTCGTGTTATACCTATGGAGTACTCCCTGATAGCCCACTAGTTTACGGTGGAGTTTACAGTGCTGTATAGACTATGACGCTTATGTAAAATGTGTTAAGGGGGATAATGGTAATGCCTTAACGCTATTTTGATACTTTATATTACTAATAGGCATTATCTACTTAGCGTACACTACTATATATAAATAGTTTAACGGATCCTTAGAGGATGGTTATCCCAAACATCCCTTGAGTTACTTGTAATTTCAGTTGTTATTTCACTTGAGTTGGATTTATTGATATAAGAATGTTAATCCTGACTCGAGTGTTTTGTGTTTTGCTTTACGCTCGGGTCAGACTGAGTGTACCAGTATTCGAGACTCACCTTTGGAGTTGGAGCCTCGCTTGGAGATCCAGCTATCTATCCAGCTTTCAGATATTCAGTTGATTCCTGTGATGTATTTTGATCTTGTATTTGACTATTGTATTCGAGACTTCTGTTGTATCTTGTTTAACTCTGTTGTATATATATAGTAGCTTCATGAACTACTATTCTTTTGTTTCCGCTGCATTATTGCTATATTACTCTGTGTCTGTGATATGTGATTATTTTATTTACTGTAGATGCTGAGTTTTGCCAAATTTTATTTACAATCCATTGTTTTGAATTATTCAAGTCCGACATGTGTGAATTATTATCGATTTGAATGGTCCAAAATACTGGGTCGTTACATTTGGTATCAGAGCTCTGGTTTTAAGCAAAACTCAGCATATAGAGTAAAATTCAATTACAGAATCACTTTCGTTCGAAATTGAATTCCTTCTTCTTTGACTCGGTTTCCTTTGAATTTTTGGAACGTTTCCTTCGGTTCCAAAGTCCATTCTTGTCTCCCCAATTCGTGTCATCTTGATTCTGGAGTATCCCATAACTCCACTTCGAATTATCTTTATAATAAATCGGCGGTCTCGCCAATCTTTGAATGATTGTAAAGGGCTGAAACTCCTTTAAAACTAGCATTGATTCACCGGAGATTTCTGTATCCTCGGTTTACGATGCTGCTATCTTTTGCTATACCCGAATTCTATCTCTGGCAAACGAATGTCAATTTGTTCTAGAATTCTACCTCAATCTTATTTTGAAGTCACGGTCGACCTGGTTAAGGTTGCCCGCGATTTATATAAGTCTATCCATTTTCCTAGTTTAAAATTCAATATCTTATCTTCCTTTCAAGCCTATCGTCTAGCCAGAATTCTTTTGATTTGGGTTCCCCTAATTTGAATCTCTATCCTTGTTTCGAAATCCATCTTTGAATCATCAGGTGAGGGAGTGTGTTTTGCATTAGTAATTAATATTAAGTTGTTTTATATATTGTGTTGTTTGAGTTGTTGATGTTGATTTGGGTTTTCGATCGATTCGTCTGATCAACGCTATCGATGGGTTTTCCAAAACACTTGAACAGAGCAAACTGACACAGTATTATTTTAAATTTGGTAAATGAAGTAAATTTGTATGATTATATTATATACAAGTATAATTTTCTGTAATTTAATAGTTAATTAAATTGGTTGTTTGAATGATAATATTTGATTATCATTTACTGTTCTAAATGAATTTATAAACATGGTTTATAAATTGATTTGGAATTAAAATAAATTTTAAAAATCAGGAATTTGAGAATTTAATTTCCAGTGATTTCAAGCTTTGGTTTTTAAATTTTTAAAATGTATATTATTGAAGGTATTTTCAAATAGAAACCATTTTCAAAGAATTTTAAAATGTTGAAATCAGTGCTCTTCTCTTTGTCGCTGGAAAATAATTTCGGTGATGGCGGCCGCATCATCGACATCCATTTTCGAGTTTCGAAGTGGAGAGACCATTCTGTAGCTTTGCTATGGTTTTGTTTTGGAAAAATATTTTGATTTGAATTTTTTAAGTATGACTTGATTTATATATATATGGGTATATTATTTTAAATTCAAATTGATTTAATATATATAGTATGTACATAATTATCTCTAAAGGGTTTGAAATTAAACGGAAATTTAATTCTTAAAATTATGTTAAAGGATGTTTTCAATTATAAATAAAGCTAAATTTTGAATAAGTATTTAAACTTGAAATAATTGAATTGGAATTTTTTTTCCTTGTATAATACCCAATTTCATTTTAATATAACTTACCTAAATGATTCAAAAAAAATGTAATTAGATAATATACAATATAAGATGATTTTATAAATAAAATTTGGGTGTTTATAGTAAATGTTATACACTTGACTTTTAATTATAAAATGTTAATAGAGATAAATAGAATAATAAGTTGATTGAATAGTAAATGAGACAAATTAAATAAAATTTTGTTTTGAAAGGAACCTTTTGTTTCAAATATTAATAAATTGAAATAAAATCAGCTTAATGAAATACCTTGAATTTAAAATCAATTGTTGAATAAAATATGATTATAATAAATGATTTTTCAAATTTATGATTTTTTTGAAAATTGTTAATAGAGGATAATTGGATAATAAGATACTGAATAAATGAGATAAATTAAATAAATTTTGTTTTGAAGGAATTAATAAATTTGAAACTAAATCAATTGAATGAAATATCTTTAATTTAAAATTTTAATATTGAATATTAATTAATTTAAATTGAAATTTATATAGTTTGAATTAATTGTTTTATTTTGTTTTCAATCTATTTTCTTTCTGGTTGTTTCTATTCTTCTACCTTGTTCCTTTTCGGGGACGAAAAGCTTTGAGTGGGGGAGAGTGTAACGACCCATAAATTTTTAATAATTTTTATTTGTTTTAATAATATATTTAATTGAATTTTTGTGAAATTTTAAATAATAAAATTTTGAAATAAAAATTTGATATTTGGAATACATATATTTAAATATAGAAGATGGTAAATTTTCATCTGATTTTATGAAAGTTTATTTCATTGTGAAATTCTATTAAATTCAAGTCAGCTAATAATTGTTGATAATAAAATATTTTCCAAACCTGAATATTTTTACATAGAAAAATTCTAATTCATCTTCTGACTAAGACGTAATTTTTCGTTTTTCCAAATTCGAACTTCTTTAGCTCCGTCGATCTTATTTTTCTGCGTTTTTGCTGCATTTTCCGCTAGTAGAAAATTCGAATTTTTATAATTCAATCATACCACTGATATCTGTATACCGTTTTGATCGTCTCGCCGTGCTAATTTTCGCGGTATATTCTATTCTGTGTTTTGAAGTCCGGAAGACAGCGAAATCTATGGAACGATTTCTGTATCGGTTTCGAATTTTTTTTTGATTTCTACGACCATTAATTTATTCACCTGTTCAAAACAACGGTCAGTTGTCTTTTATATTTCCTTGAAAGTGTAAACTGTGACCATTACTATTCCTAAAATTCACGTCCTTTTCTTATCTAACTTGCATCGTTTTCTCCTGTAGCCAATTATTCATCTACTCGCCTATCAATTCTTTCGGCCTATTCTTCTTCTATTAGAAAAGAAATTAAAAAAAAAATTGTACGTTGCATTCATCTTGAAACATATTAGCACTCCTGTTCATCTTGAAACATATTAGTTTGCAACATTTCTACTCCTCTCCCTTCCATTTTACAGAACCCTCTTTGCCACGTCCTCCTCCAAATCTTCCACTCAGTTGGCAACCGCACCCTCCTACGTGCTCGCAACCTAAGCTTCTCATGCACGGCCTCTGCCGCCTCCGCCTCTGTTCCATCCCACAGACCCCCTGTCTCCCCACGAGCTCAGATTCCGCCCTCTTATTCCTCCCTGTTTTTCCATGGCAACGACCACACCTCCATCCTCATCCACCCGCGAATCGACTCACGACCTCGGCCATCACGCGCAGGAACCTATCGACCTTCCTCAGCCTCAACCTACCGTACGCCTCCCCACTTCACCCGCCGCCTTGAATAGCACCCAGACCGAAACCCTCCCTAGCGCTGAGCTGTTCCATCACCTCCCTCGGCTGAAAGCAACTCAGCGACCACTTCATCTCTCCTCTTTCTTTTTTCTGGGTACGCATTCTAGCTTTATTGCATATATGTAAATTTTGTTTTTCCTGCTAATCTTGTTTCATTTCATTTTTTTACTGTACCGATTTAAAGATAACAGGGGTTAGTATAGATATGGATACAGTATATTGGTTATATATAATTGCATGCGTATGTGTTAGTTTAGTGCATAAGTGCATCTATACGTGTTTATAGTACTTGTATTTTATTTTATTTAAAAAAGAAGAAGAAAATATATTGTTTATATAGCAGATATTTGTATAATATAATATATTGGTTAGTGGTATACTTGCATGTCAGAAAATGGTTTCATTTACCTGCACACGTGCGTACGAACATTTGCTGTCATACAATGGTTTATAAGTATAATAGGATATGTGTATTTTTCTGTTTGTTGAGAGTATATAGGCTTGAACCTGCTCTATTGAGTTTATGTATATATTTTATAATAAGGTGTGTGTCTGTAAATATATTATATAATATTTTATAATATGTCAAATGGTATATTCAAGTTGTGTGAAGTATAAAAACATTGTCTTCCCAAGTATATAACCTGACAACATTGCATGCATAGATTTTGGGCACGCAACCATAAAATAAAATGCCAGCATAGTCATTACATTATTATAATATATATATATATATATATAAAACATGTGGACATAATACTTCTAGTAATAAAGGCACTTTTCCCTTCACGTTCTGAGCCTTTGACTCATTGTTTTGAGCATGTTTAGATTACTTTGAAACTAAATATGTTTATTTCTTTAGACCCCAAATGCCCAGAGCTTTTAGATGTGGAAACAAGACATTGTTGTAATATAAATATATGTAGCACTAGGTAGACCAAATTGATACCGTGATAACTAAATATTGGGAAGCCCAATAAATTAAGAACTTGGAACCTCAATTGGTCAACTGAATATTTATATAAAGATTTTGATTTTTTTTAAAATTACATATTGGTTTTAAGAAAAATAATAATATAATCTACATATATTTTGTTTCGGTTATATCAGGATGATTCTGATTCGTTTCCATCAATTCCTTTTTATCAGCTTGTCTGTCGAGCTCGTGGCCATCGTGCTTTGCTTCGAAATTCATGCCTGGATTCGTAACCCATTGCATTGTCAAATCCTCTCTAGCCTCGAAAGGTGAGCAATCACTCACAATTAATGTTCTTATATTTATTAAATTTGATTTCAATTGAAATGACAATTGAAATAAGCTGCTGTTAGTTATTTATATTGCTATATATATGCCATCATCTGTATCTATTCACCTGTGACATCTGACACCATTATCTGTTATTTATATTGCTATATATATGCCATCGTCTGTATCTGTTCAACTGTGACATCTGACACCATTATCTGTTATTTATATTGCTATATATATGCCATTATCTGTATCCGTTCACCTGAGACATCTGACACCGTTATCTGTTACTTATATTGATGATATATGTTTGTTATATTATTATCATATCTGTTATCACTCTGCAAGTTCCCTGTTAGTATAGAATTCACTATGGGTTGAAATGATACATACCCGAACGATCTTTAGAATAGGAGAAAATCGTTATGGGTTGAAATGATAAAACCCAAGCGATTTTCATTGAATTGAATTTGGGATTGCGGGTTGAAAAGATATATACCTGTATATGTATAAATTATGGATTGAAATGATAAATATCTGTATCACTTGACCATAGGGTAGAAAATTTTATACAGACACCGTTGGTCTATATATATAAATATTTTGGAAAATGATTTCTATGGTTTTGAAAGAAATATATGGTTTTAATAAATATTGATTTTAAAGATTTATTAAAGTTTATTTAATAAAGTTGATTTGAATCAATATAAAATATGTTTAAGTATTTATGTAAAATTTATATTTCAAATATAGAGTTTATAATGATTCAGGTTGGAAAGATAAATTTGAAATTGATTTGAAATTATATTTATTTAAGAATTATACTTAAATAAGTTTGATTTGAAATTTATGAAAATTGAAATTTAAAGATATGTTTTATAACTTGAATTTGATTAAAAGTGACTTAAATGAATATTTCAAACTTATATAAATTTAAATGGGATATTTTGTTTATTTAAATTTGAAAATTGAAGTTGTATTTAGATGATATTGAAATGATTAAGTAAATATTTCAAAACTAAATAATAGTAAAGTGAATTTGATATATATATGAAATTATCGAATTTAGTTTGAAATGTTGAATATTTAAAGCTTTGAAATATATTGAAATTAAAATGGCTTATTTTATGGTTCAAATATGTATTTGAAATTGATAATTTGAAATGGTTTACTGAGAAATTGAATCGAATTGAAATTGATGATTTGAGATTTGATTAAATTTGAGTTTTGGAATTCGAGTTGATTTTGAATCGATTTGTGATATTTGAGAAAGCTATTTTATAATTTAAAGTATTTTTAAACTATATCTAAAACTATTTATATTATAAATTATTTTAATATAAACTATTTTTATATAAATCATTTTCAATATAAATTATTTTATTACAAACTATTTTAACTTATAACTATTTTATATAAACTATTTTTATTTTATAAACTATTTTATTATATATACTATTATTTATATTTAAATGGTTAAGTGGGAAGTGTTATGATTCCAAAGCATTATGATTTCTAAATTTTGATTTCCAAAGTATTATGATTTCCAAAGTGTTTGATTTAGAAAGTGTTATAACTTTGAAGTACTAAGATTTTGTAAATGGATATATTTGCGATGGATATATTTGAAATGGAAATGATATCGTATTTGGTTTTGAAATGGAAGTGATATCGTATTGATATGGTTTTGAAATGGCAATGATATTTTGGTTTTGAAATATAAACTATTTTGAAAGTTTATTAAATGACCAATCGATGTAATAATTACGTAGTTATTGAAGAGTCCGGGATCGGTTAGGGACATACTCTCTGTCTAAACCGAAAACCACTTTAATAACTATTATACGCAGAGTGTGATCCAGAATGAAGTGGTTGGAATGATGACGTTGCTGGATTTGAAGAAAGAGAACGATAATGGATAGCCTTGACACTTGTGTCAAATTAGAAATGACTTAAACAGGAGCTGTGCCGGGCCAGTGAGGTTAGCTACCTCTAGCGGACACACTTCTTCGTAAACTACTCATTACTTGTTTTTGATTGGTGCGCACCCTTGAATTGGGAGTGTTGTTTCGCGGTGTTGCGATCGTTGCGGCGATGCGTTCTCACCAGTCCGGATTAGGAAAACGGTTGTTTCACTACCTTGGGTATTGCCTCATGTGCCTTGTCATACTCGTATCCCTATGCGCGACCACTACGATTTGTTTCGTGTTATACCTATGGAGTACTCCCTGATAGCCCACTAGTTTACGGTGGAGTTTACAGTGCTGTATAGACTATGACGCTTATGTAAAATGTGTTAAGGGGGATAATGGTAATGCCTTAACGCTATTTTGATACTTTATATTACTAATAGGCATTATCTACTTAGCGTACACTACTATATATAAATAGTTTAACGGATCCTTAGAGGATGGTTATCCCAAACATCCCTTGAGTTACTTGTAATTTCAGTTGTTATTTCACTTGAGTTGGATTTATTGATATAAGAATGTTAATCCTGACTCGAGTGTTTTGTGTTTTGCTTTACGCTCGGGTCAGACTGAGTGTACCAGTATTCGAGACTCGCCTTTGGAGTTGGAGCTTCGCTTGGAGATCCAGCTATCTATCTAGCTTTCAGATATTCAGTTGATTCCAGTGATGTATTCTGATCTTGTATTTGACTATTGTATTCGAGACTTCTGTTGTATCTTGTTTAACTCTGTTGTATATATATAGTAGTTTCATGAACTACTATTCTTTTGTTTCCGCTGCATTATTGTTATATTACTCTGTGTCTGTGATCTGTGATTATTTTATTTACTGTAGATGCTGAGTTTTGCCAAATTTTATTTACAATCCATTGTTTTGAATTATTCAAGTCCGACATGTGTGGATTTATTGTCGATTTGAATGGTCCAAAATACTGGGTCGTTACATTTAAACTTTATGAGGAGCCCATTAGACTGTCCAGCGCACTTTGAAAAACTCAAATTTATTCAGTTGACGATATAGATGTTTTCAAAGGAAGGAGAATAATTTTAAAGAGCTTTTGGATGTGGCTCTTCACCACATTACCGATCCTATAGTTGCCAAGGATTTAGACAAGCTAGCATGGAGCCTTGAGCTTTAGAATATATTCGCTTTAAATAAAATTTTCTTTTTGTCTGATTCCTATACCTCTAGTTTTGTACATAATGTTTTAGATTGTAAACAAATTTGTAATTGAACGAATGTTACCCTTGATGTAAGGTATGTAGCCTTGAATCAGATACCAGTGCATATTCGAAATTGCTCGATAGTTGATATCTTGTTTTTTGTATTTTGGGCTTTTGGTGTATAAATTGATAGTCTAGTTACTAAGAATTTTTCTAATTGAGCCCTTTAGAACTCAGTGTAAGAATATGCTTTTCCATTTAATAAATATCTAGCAGTTTGTTTAGTAATGGAGGTTCCATCAAATATATTCCAGTCTGAATTGAGAACTGATTTAGCGATGCTCTGCCATTATGAAAATCCTTCTGATAATAATTTAAATAGAAGTCCAAAGAATCATGCTAGATAAAGTGCAAACAAAAGACCAGAAAACCCATTTGGTAATTAATAAAAAGACCAGAAACCCATCTGATATTTAATAATGATGACCAGAAAACCAATATGGTATTAATAGTAAAAGCTCAGAAATTTTTATCTGGTAAAAAACCAGAAATCCTTATCTGGTGAAAGAAGACTAGAATACCCCTCTGGTAATATAAGACTAGGAAATCCGTATTTGGCAATAACAGAAGACCAGAAATCCTTATTTCATAATAATAATAGAAGATTAGAAATCTACGTTTAGTAATGATAGAAGATCAAAAAATCATCTGATCGAAGATCAGAAAATCCATCTGATAATAATGAAAGAACAAAGAATAGTAATAGGCTAGAAACCCTGTCCGGCAATGATAATAGAAACCAAAAATCAAGTCTGGTAATAATAAAAGACTAGAAATCCAATCCGGCAATAATAATAGATGACCAAAAATCCAATCTGGTAATAATAGAAGACCGGAAATCCATCTGACAATAATAAAAGATTGAAAATCCCATCTAATAATAATAATAGAAGACCAGTAATGCATCTGGCAATAATAGAAGACCCGAAATCCATTTGGCAATAATAGAAGACCAGAAATCTAATCCGAAAATAATAATAGAAGACCCAAAAATCCATCTGGCAATAATAGAAGTCCAGAAATTCATTTGGCTATAATAGAAGACCAGAAATCTAATCTGATAATAATAATAGGTAAAAATCCAATTAGATAATAATAGAAGACCAGAAATCCCATCTGATAATAATAAAAGACCAGAAATCGTAGATCAGAAATCCATATCTGGCAATATTATTGCAATATGGATGTTTGGTCTTCTATTATTGCAATAGGAAGTCGTAGTTTTTTGGGAATGACCCTCTTGGTTGATGCTTGACTCTTTTGTTGCTTGTGACGGACCCTTCACCGTCGATGGTTAGTTTTCTTTTTAGTGAGTCATATGCTCCATTTGTTTCATAGGATTAATCGAGCATACCTCTCTACTTTCTAGTGAATCAATTGAAGTCAATTTCTATTTGCTTTTCGAAAATGGGTACCTTGGCCTTGACTTGAATCTCTTTCCTTATTTTCAAGAATATGTTATACTTTTTGCATTGGCCACCTAGGTCAAAGACTGATGTTAGTCCTACTTGAAACGAATTAAAGCTCCATCTCTCTGGATTGTATGGAGTTACTTGTCCTCTTTTATCCTCCATTACTTGTAATGCCATAAGTCGTAATACTTGCTCTTCATGAACTCGAGGATCATTTGTGATTTGATTAGTTGGCATAGTCGTTTGAGGCTCGGAGGATCCTTGTTTGGAGATTTTAACACTATTAATTGGCATGACTAAGTAAAACTTAGTTGATGTGATTAATTGGTTTTAGGGGGTAGGCTAATTTGGAAGGATATGCTCGGTAGGGGTAGTTCTCTAAGCCCTACGTATGCAAGTCAAGGTAGTTCCACTTAGGGTTTAATAGAGATGGAGGTTCAAGCCCTCCTTCTAGCGCCAAAATGTTAAGGATTTCTTCGTTAACCCCAAAAGTGTAGGAAAACTGGACATGGTTAAAGAATGTTTAAGTCAATTCTAGGCTAGGTAGCTAGGACAAAGTATGCTTGATGTCAAGTCTAGAATAATTCTTTGTATAGTTGTTGAAGTCATGTTGAACATCATGAATGATCCAAGTCAAGATACAAGTCACAATTCAAAATTTCAATTTGTCAAATATGCTATGCAATAGTTTGATATTAAATTCCTTATCTGTACTTAGTTTGAGTGCTACAATTGGTAAAAATCCCCAAATTAATTTAGGGTTTACAATGTTTAAAATGTAAGAAGAAAGGCAAGAATGATTCGCCCCTTCTAAAGCACCCCTATGCCCATATTTATAGGGGTAGATGAGCGGCATAGTAGCTTGGCTTCGGCATTCCTGGGCTTCGACTTTGCTCCTTTAATGAAGATACGTGGCACTAAGGACTTACGACATCGATGGTTTCTGTTATGGTAATCAACACCTTCGTTAGTAGGTGCCAACATTAGCTTGAATCAAGGTGGTATGAAGTAACATCAATAAAGAGCGACGTCGATGGTTCTTGCGGACATTGATGGCATTCACCAACAAAATCACATGTGTAGCCTCTGTAGGCATTAACGACGTTCGCCATCAACATTGTAGAATGAAGGCTTTGATCATTGGCGACATTGATGATGGGTGGTTCTATCTGGAAGACGACTCTAAGGAGCGGCGACATTGAAATGGATGCAACATCAAAGAGACATGACACCATTATTTAATAGTACTAATTGTAGGTGGTATTCTCAATGAGTGACGTCGATCATGCTCAATATCATTACTTTTTTTGATAACTTACGATGCTGATTCCATTCGGCGTTGCATTGTGATGTGAGTCCATAAAACCCTATAAATGATGGGCGACACTGATGTCGTCTATGATTCTTGTCTTGTTGATGACATGCGATGCCGATGTTGATGAGGGTCGGCATCGTTGGTGTTGGATCTAACTCATTTCCATTCTTTAGGCACTGCTTATTTATGTGGTGTCTTAGCTATATCACCTGTCATATTCCTTCTAGGATAGTAACAGTAGTAATAGATGGGATACGACACCAAAGAAGTGCGGCGTCGATTGCTCATGGTATTGACTAGGTTCGATGTCATTACTTCTTTAATTACATGCGACGTTGTTTACACCCTTTTAACGATGCCAATCCATATTAATATTTCTGATATTGATTACTAGAGTCACAAGCATATCGCTTGTCACTTGTCCTCAAGAGTAATAATGGTAGTAACAGCCCTAAACTAGCGTTTAAATGTTAGTACTTTCAACAGTTATAAAAGATCCCATATTATTAACAATACCAATATTCCAATATTATATCCAGAAATTTCAATCAACACAATTCTATACAATACAAATTTAAACTAAAATTATTACATCGAAATAATGGAATATATTGATGCTAGAAACTTACATTCCAATTTTTACGCTCTATTCAACTCCTTTTTCACATAAAATTAACTAAAGGAATTTCTATTTAATTCATGGGAATAAGCAGTGCAAACTGTGAATAAAATCTGTACCATACACGCTATTCCTTAATCAAAATCTTTTAACTGAATTCAAAGAAGAAGAATAAAGTGTGGAATATAAGGTAAAATTATCAAAACTGCAAATCTACACAAATTCCATTATTTTGACATAACCATTTTGATATTTCAATCTAGAATTGACATTTCACGTTGACGGAGTTTTGGGTTTTTATAATATAATGTTTTCCAAAGCAAAACTCCCCAAGGTATATTGAAATCCAAACCATACTAATCAATTACTAAAATAGAAAAGCTAAGATTTCATTCACAATATATCCTTTGTTTCGCCTCCTTTGGGGTTGTGATGCCTTTGGCAATCTTTATCAGATCTCTTCTTTTTGATATATATATATATATATATATAGCAAGGGATTTGAACATATAGATTAGATTCAAACATTGAGGTATTGGAGGAGGATAGATCGAGAAAATAAACGATAAACAATAAACAAATATAGATGTATAGGATTTCTTACCTGAAAACTTAATGAACTTTTTCTGAATCTATAAAGAGACAAACAGATAGAGCTTCGCCAATGTTCTCAAAATATTTATGAATAAAAGTAAGGGGTTTAGGGTTTTATTTTTAGTGGTTGGAATGCACCGGAACTGTTGGATGAAGGTCGGTCGGAAATTATAAAATTTGGAACGTTCAAATTCACAAACCCTAGTTGTCACTTGATAGTCAAGGGTTGACCGCCCTACCTTCCCGATCGACCACTAGCGGTCGACTGATCTTGGTGAGTAGTCGACCGTGACGTTTGTTTGAGAAGATTTTTGTGCTTTTGTTTTTTATTTATTATATTCCTTATTTATAATTTTATGTTAAAGTTAATATTAACATTTACTTAACTCCTTAGTCTAATTACTGTTAACTTTCAATTTCAATATTTAAAATTAATTATTCATTTGAATTTGAATTTGAATTTCATTTAAATTATTTTAGACTAGAAAACTTAAAACGTCCATAACTTTTCCATTTGAGCTCTGTTTTCAACATATTATATATGGAAATTGATCTAAATTTCACCACAAATACAATGATATAACTTTTATGATCAAATTCCAACTTTTTCAAAATTTCTATTTTTATCCTTATCTTATTTAATATAATTTATGCTATTTATTTATTATTGATTTTACGGGGTGTTACAGTTTAAGAATCGATGGTTAAAGCTAGCAAAAGAGGGATAAGGTGGACAAGCTTACATCATCGAAGCTTTATTTGTCTTGAGTAGACCTCACCCTAGTGATCAAGGAAAAGCTACAATGGAAGGTACAATTGTTATTTCAAGGAACAATATTTGTATCACATTTGACTCAGGAGTATCACATTCATTCATAGCTAGAATGTAGGTAACTCCTTGAGTCTAAATACCCAAATTGTCACCAACCCAATAGTCATGTCAAATCCTATTGGGGTTTCAACACCTTTCTTTTATTTGTAAAGACCCAGTTATGAATGTATGTAACGTCGATTTTATATGCAATACATTTGTTCTTGGTTTTCAGGGGGTATGAACTTATCTTAGGGATGGATTGGTTGCCTTACAACGGGGTTGCCTTACATTGTGATAAGATGAATGTATAATTAAGGAGTTGTAAGGGGCGAGATATAGATGTTTGATGTACACCCCAAAACACAATCGAGTTAAGCTATTTATATTTGCCGAGCCTATCACAAGATGAGCCCTCGTATGTGCTCCTAGTTTGAGAATTTCCTAACATTTTTGAAGAAGTCTCGGGTCTCCTGCCCCGAAGGGAGATAGAGTTCAAAATTGATTTTGAGAAGGATGCTAGACCCATCACATTGCCATTAAGAGATACTGGCTATAAAGAAAGGTGGGTGTTAGATAAGCAGATCTTGGAACTACTGCAGAAAGGATTTATTCGTCGAAGTATTTCTGAATGGGGAGCGCCTATTGTCTTTTCCGCTAAGACAGATGGATCTTTAAGGCTATGCATTAATTACCGAGAGCTTAATAAGTTAACTAAGAAGAATAGGTATCCCTTACCTAGACTAGAACAGTTGTTGACTAGTGCGCCATCACTTACTATTTCGGATCAGACAAATCCTTTCACTGTTTACACTAACGCATGAGGAACGGGACTTGGAGTTGTTCTTATACAAGAGGGCAAGGTATTAGCCTATGCAAGTAGGCAATTGAAGGACCATAAAAAGAGGTAACTAATTCACGACTTGGAGTTGGCGATTACATCTTTGCTTTGAAGATGTGAAGGCACAATATTTTAGGAGAAATGTTAGAATTATTCACCGACCACAAATCCTTTAAACACATATTTTCCCAAAAAATTAAACGGCAACAGAGGTGGATGGAGTTTATAGCATCATATGACTTTAAAGATACAATACACCTTCGAAAAAGGGAATGTTGTCGCCGATGCCCTTAGCCGGAGGCATGCTACTATAGGTGCTACATATGAGTGAATGCAGTTGGAGTTCCACATGAATTTCAATTTCCAACTTCCATCAGAACCCACTTTAGGCTTGTAACATCCCCCTATTTGGAGGTCCAAAACTAACGGCTACGGATGTTGTAGTCATCTGTATTTATTAATCCTCGGCGACCAGGTGATATTAGATTCATTGATACACAGAAACATAAGAATATGGAAAAAAATTAAACAACAAACAAATTCCACATTCCATTTAAATGTATCCAAAATGGATTACATAATCCCAGTTAACAGACCACGTTCAGATAACATATCATTATTACAAAATACGCGAAGAGTGACATATGAAGATGTCTCCTTGGATGATCAGAGTATATAGATAGGCAAGAAAACAATTTTCCTTTACAAACAAAACACACAGCGAAAATAATAGAATTCTAATGACAAGCTAGCCTCCTACACGTCCTCGGAAGCTTTATTTGTCTAAAAGAACACATGGAAACCTTAACTCTCAACCTATTCAGAATCAATTGAGTACCCGAGCGTTTAAGGGGAAAACAAAAACTTCGAGTCAGACATAAAGTCTGGTATGAATAATAATTTACCATCTCAAACCATTTAGATATCTAGTGAGACCACGTCGCTTAGTGGAGCAGGTTTTTCCCTCACTGTTATCCCAAAACACTTATAAAACCATATACCGCTCCTACATCCACAATGGTTAAAACATAGTATTTCAAAACATTATGATGATATGCAAAACAAGTAAATCAAATCTGGATTACCCATCCCCATTCATTCTAACTATCTGTCTCAATTATAGTTTCTAGGATTACTATTAACCTGTTAAATGCTTATGGACTATCTATCCAATATCATAGTTTTCATGGAATCACTAAGAACCAATGTAACTCCAATATCTTATTTCTTATCCTAGTTTTCATGGGCTAACTAGGAACTTATTGACCGACTGTCAATATCGTAATCCGGATATAGTTTTCATAGGCTAACTACAAACCTACTGGCCCCTGCCAGTATCTAATCATAGTTTTCATGGGCTGACTATAAAGCTATTGGCCCCTGCCAATATCATACAGTTTTTATGGGCTTACTATAAACCTATTAGCCCCTGCCAATATCTTTAATTAACATTTTAACATCACTTAAGTTATATTCACTACTGGGTCAACCTAACTGGTTATTCTTCCCTTTCCCCAAAATACAGTTATGGGTTAATAACAATGTGAGTAACATTTCCAAAATCTTTATTTATGCCATGGTTTTTCCTTTAAAATGAGAATGGGTTATTTGTTTTGAAACCTTAAAACATCACTTATGAAACCAATGGACGACCTTCTTCCAAAGCATAGAAAACCCCTTTTCAAAACTCTAAGTATATACCTTTCGAAACCAACGATACCTTTCGATGGTATCAAGAAATAATTCTTTAAAACATAGCTTCCAAAACACAAAAATTACTGAAAGCATTGGGTTTACTTTTAAAAACATCATTTGGGTCAAAATGGTTATATACGAAAGTATCTCTTTCGAAACTAACAAAAATTAATTTGGGGAAAATTTGATGGTGTCAGAACCATCTTAGTCGAAAGCAAAGACCTTTAAAAATTAAAACTTCGAAGGTCGGAGTCTAAGCACCCTTTCGACTTCATCACCTTCGAAACCCTCAACCCCTTTCGAAAGCAATTAGGAAGTGGCTTAACTTTGGTTAAAACAGAGAAAACCTTTCGAAAGCATCACAATCGAAAGGTAGCATAGCGGCCAGGCTTCGACCGGGTTGGAACCTATCCCTTCCGAAAGCTATTGTTTAAGGAAAAAGGTACCCCTTCGAAAGCTAATACTTTAACATAATATGACAACCTTCTTCGAAAGCCAATTATAAAACCTAAAGCATATGTTTCGACTATGTCGAAAGCTTTTAGTAAAACAAAGAAACAATTTTAAAATATGAAAACAAAGCTAGGTTTCGACCCCATTGGAAGCCATCCATTCGTCACCAAGGCTTCCGCCCTCCTTCCAATCCACTACATACCATCTAAGTGATATCTTATGTATTGGTTTTGACTATGGTGGTTTTGACTGTGTTGGTTTACGACTGGGACAAGGCGGAATCAAAGGAGTCGAAAGGTACTTACTATCCAAGGTGGATTACCTTTTTCTAGGTTAAAGGCTGAATTGTTGCAACTTTTGGTCATTACTTTATAACAACTTGCCTATTTGTAAAACACTAATTGGCTGCCTCAAATACCTTACATTTAAAACTGCCACATTTATATTAGATCAAAACAATAAAAATGTAACGTTTAAGCACTTCCATATACTAAAACCAATTATTTCAGGAAAGTCCTTCTTTTAAAATAATTTATTTTCCCTAGTAAACAATTAGGAAAAATCCCGAAAATCACATAAATTCAATTTCATCGCATAATCAAACATATTAAAAATTTAGACCCAATTTCTTCTTGAAATATTAAAAATAAGTTTTTAAACCCTATTACATCATGTTTTTCATCAAAAATTCATAAAATTTCCATAGCTTGGAAAATTCTAAAAATTAAAACCCATCTCCAAAATCATGTTTTACTTCACATAATTTTTTTCCATGGCAATCTGAAATCATAGATTCTCGGTTTTACCTCAAAACCGTGCAAATTCATATGAGTATGAATAACAATAAATCAACATGACATAACTCAAGCATATCATCATCCATTTTATCACAAAAACGAATTTAAATCATAAATGCAAAACCATATAATCATAGAATAAAAATAGAGATGGTATAAGATTATTATTCACCTTAAACTTGATAAGGAATTTGAGATTTGTTGTTTGATTAATCCTCCTAGCTTTTGATCCTTAGCTTTAGATTGAAATTCATCCTTTCCTCCTTGATAATGGCCGGCTATCTTAGGGTTATTTGCGTTTTATTTTCGAGTTGAGAAAAATGAACGTGAATGGACAAAAATGAGAAGTGTATAGCCGTGTATAATAAAGAGGCTATTTTACTAATATGCCCATATGTAGTTTAATTATCTTATAAACTAGTTTAAAGCCCATTAAATCTTTATTATTAAGCACGACCCCATGTAATTTATTCAAATCTCAATCCCCTTATCATCGTTATTCTATTTAATTTATCCAATTAAATCTTCTGAATAATGTTATCATAAATTAAGGATGCTACAGGCTCCCCCGTTAAAGAATTTCGTCCTCGAAATTCAGTAAGGACTAAACACTAAACATAGCAATTATCTGTAACAACACCTAACAACCATACAAGTTTAACTGACTAGTAACTATCTATATAAATCTAATATAGACATACCCTCAAAGCAAATCGGGATAAGTATCTCTAAACTTGTCCTTTGTCTCCCAAGTACAGTCCTTCTCATTGTCGCTCCACTGAACTTTCACGAACCTGACTATCTTGTTCCTTAATCTTTTCTCATCTCCAGCTACAACCCGAACTGGTTGTCTAACAAAAGTCAAATTAGGCTCCACTACTAAGTCTTCCAACCCTATCGGAGGAATAGCAGTCTTTGGATCATGCACATAGTTGCGAAGATGTGACACATGAGATACATTATGGACACCTGCCAAATTGCTCGGCAACTCTATTCTGTATGCGAGCTTTCCAATCCACTCTATCATATGGAATAGACCAACATATCTTGGGGCTAACTACCATGACTTTCCAAATCATATCACACCATTCATAGGTGATACCTTAATGAAACCTTATCTCCAACTGAGAATTCTAGGTCCTTACGCCTCTTATCTGCGTAACTCTACTATCTTGACTGAGCTTCCTTCATCCTTCCTCGGATTAACTCAATCTTCTCTGACGCCTCTCTAACCAAATCTAGACCTAAGACTAATCTGTCTCCAGTTTCCAACCAACATGCTGGTGATTTGCATGGCCTTCCATACAAAGCTTCAAACGACGCCATTCCTATACTGGTCTAGTAGCTATCATTATAGGAAAATTCAACCAAATGTAGGTGATCGTCCCAAGATCCACCAAAGTCTAATACACAAGCTCTTAGTAGATCCTCGAGTACTTTGTTGACTCTCTCCGTTTGCCCATCTGTCTGAGGGTGATACGCAGTACTCATATGAAGCTTGGTACACATCACTTCCTGTAGGCTCTTCCAGAATTCACTAGTGAATAATGCATCTCTGTCACCGACTATACTACTAGGAGCTCTATGCAGTCTAAGTTTGTTCTTTAGGAACAACTTAGCTAAAACAGGTGCTGTTTTGGTTGACTTAACTGGAATGAAATGGGCACTCTTGGTCAATCTATCCACAATAACCCATATATTTTCATTACTCTATTTGACCTTGGCAACCAATCTATAAAATCCATAGATATCGAATCCCATTTCAAAATTGAAACCTCTAAAGGCTGTAGTACTCACTTGGTTTCTTATGTTTAGCTTTCACTTGTTGACAGTTTGCGCACTGCCAAACCCACAAGCCAACATCCCTCTTCATGCCTTCCCAATAGAAGCGCCTTTTCATGTCTTGGTACATCTTGGTTTCTCCAAGATGAATCGTAAACTTCAATCGATGACATTCTCCAATACTTCTTCCCTCAAGTCCTCCACATTCGGAACAAACAACCGTCCCTTCTTTCTTAGCCATCCTTTCTGGTCAAGGCTAAAATCCTTTAGATTATCGATCTCAATTCCAACCTCAAGCCTTCTGATCCTTTCAGCTAATACTGGATCCTCCTTCTTCTTAGAAGCAATTTTCTCAATCAATACTGGTCGAATAAACAAGATATCCTAGCAGTACTCTGGCTAGACCCAACAGTCGATCTTAACTGCACATCGCAAATGACTAAAGCTTCTAAATCTTTCCATTCTGCCAACATAGCTAACACCACATTCTGATGTTTCCTACTGAGAGCATCAACCACTTTATTACCTTTTCCTGGTGTATATTCTATACCAAAATCATATGCAGCCAAAAACTCCAGCCACCTCTGCTGTCTCATATTCAACTCCTTTTGAGAGAATAAATACCGTAAAGACTTATGACCGGTATACAACTCAAATCTCTCCCCTAAGAGATAATGTCTCCAAATCTTCAATGCAAAGGTCACAGCTGCCAACTCCAAATCATGAGTATGATATCTAACTTCATGCAGTCAAAGCTTCCTAGATGCGTAGGCAATGACATTACCACTCTGCATCAACACCGCTCCTAATCTAGTTCCACATGCATCAGTATACACCACCAATCCTTGGTTTCCATCTGGAACTACTAACACGGGTGCATTGGTCAACAAATGCTTTAACTTAAGGAATGCCTCCTCACATTTGTCGGACAAAACAAATCTCACTTCCTCCTGGTTAGCTTAGTTAAGGGCACTGCTATCCGTTAGAAATCCTTAATGAATCTCCGATAGTAGCCAGGAAGTCCAAGAAAACTCCTGATCTCAGTCACCGTCTCTGGTCTCTTCTAATTATTCACGTCTTCGATCTTATCTAAATCGACTGGCAATTATTTCTCTGAAACCATGTGACCAAGAAATTTTACCTCTTTCTTCCAGAAATGACACTTTGTAAACTTTGCCTTTAGCTAATTCTACCTCAGCGTCTCAAGTATCACTCTAAGATGAACTTCATGCTCCCTCTCATCCTTAGAGTATACTAAAATGTCATCTATAAATACCAGAACAAATCTATCCAAGTACTCTTGGAAAACTCGGTTCATCAAATCACGAAGAAAGTAGGTGTATTCATCAATCCAAATGGAATCACCAACCACTCATATGAACCATACCTAGTTTGAAATGCTGTCAAAGGAATACTATCCTTCGCCACTCTTAACTGATGGAAACTTGCCGCCGAGTCCAACTGGGAAAACACTCTAGCTCCGCTCAACTGATCAAACAGATCATCTATTCTTGGCAAAGGATAATTATTCTTAATTGTCCTTTCATTTAACTTACGATAGTCAATACACATCCTTAATGACCCATCTGGTTTCTTCACGAACACCGCGGCCGCTCCCCAAGCGAACTGTTTGGTCTAATAAAATTTCTTCCTTCTAGATCCACTAGCTGCACCTTCAATTCCTTCATCTCAATAGGTGTCATCCTGCTAGGTGGTCTACTTATAGGTTCAGCTCCTAGCACAAGGTCTATTCTAAACTCAATAGCTCTTTTCGGAGGGTAGTCTAGTGACTGGCTCAAAGACATTTGAAAACTCTTTTGCTACCCGAACCTGACTTAATTCATTTCATACCTACATAGAATTAAGCACAGTACTAATACTCCAGTCAGTATTCTCTACTGAGAATATCACTTAGTTATGACTATCAGGGCGTCTCAGTGATATTTCCCTATCCTGGCAAAATATTCTAGCTTCATACCTACTCAACCAATCCATACCCAAAATGATTTTGATATCTACGAAATCAATAACATACAAACTGCATGTAAATTTATGACCCAACAAATCAAGTTCTAACTGGTCACATCTTAACCGTAGTGTTGCATACCATCCTATTGGATTCACAACCCTTAAGGAAGTAACAAGGTGGGTGGGTTCTAGACATAATCTATCAACCAAATACTGAGATATGAATGAATGCGATGCACCGATATCAAAAGTACTATAACTGAAATACTCTGAATCAAAAGCGTACCTTCCATCACAGTCTTTCCTTTATCAACCGCGGTAGGCCTAGCTGATCCAAAAGCAAAGACCTTTCCTTTGTCCTCTCTAACTGGCTTTGGACACTGATTCTTGTAATGCCCAACTTGATCACAGTTGAAGCATTTCACATTCTTCTTACTTGCAGCTTTCTTCCCATTTTTTGACCAGCATTCATTAGCAAAGTGACCCTTCTTGTCACACTTATAGCAAACTACCTTGGCCTTTGACTTCTTGGCAGTATCTCCCTTCTGGGTTCCATTCTTCTTAAAGAACTTCCTTTTCTTCCCCTAAGAACCCTGAGTTTCCACTGATTTCTCTTTAGCTAAATCAATAAGTAACTCCTCATGGCGAATGGCCATTTCCACTACTACATTACAAGGATCATGAACATGTGTCATGGTCGTTCCAGCAAGCTCGGGCCTCAGTCCCCGAAAGAACTTCTCATTCCTTTTGATGTCAATATTTATTATAGCATATCCATATCTAGACAGCTCTTCAAACTTAGTAGCATACTCGACTACTGACATCTCTCCTTGCACTAATTCCATAAACTTCCTCATCAGCTCAGATATGGCAAACACAGATACAAACTTTTGCTAAAATCTTATTTTAAAATCAGCCCATGTTAACTGTACTTCCGGCACTCCGACAGTGACACTATTTCACCAATGTAGTGCTGACCCTTGTAACCGTCTAGAGGCCAACCTTCTCTTTTGCCATCATTCAGACTCAAATCAGTAAATATACGCTCATAATGAAACAACCAATTCCGAACTTCTATAGCACTCTCCGTTCCCAAGAATGACTTTCCACCCAAACTGGTGTAATCCCTACTTAGCAAAGTGATATTCCCAACTAGAGCCATAGGATTAGCTCCTCCTACATTTCCAACCACACCAGCAGCAGCTCCTACTTGTATCAAACCAACAAAGAACAGATACATCGCCCCCCATATCTACTGATGGATTTCCCGCACCTAGATTAGCTTTACCATTTTGGTTACTAGCATTAGCATGTCGACCCTGGTTTCTCCTGGTAGTGGGTCGAGCATTTCCATTGGTTGTGGTGCTTCCTCTATCGAGATTTCCTCTTCCGTTTCCTGCTTCCATATCTCCTTTCTTGTAAATCTGCATACGAGCCTTAGTAAGATACAGAAGAACGGTCTACGAGAGCGGGGAATACGCACTTATATATAAGTATATATAACAAATACAAGTACTTTCTATAACGTTAACCCTAATCTTATTATCTGATTCATTGGATTATGATTGGAAAATCTTTTAGGTTTAAGTTTCTTTTTAAGTTTCATAAACCTATGCTCTGATACCAACTTGTAACATCCCCCAATTTGGAGGCCCAAAACTAACGGCTATAGATGATGCAGTCATCCATAGTTATTAATCCTCGGTGACCAAACAAGGCGATATTAGATGCATTGATACACAGAAACACAAGAATATGGAAAAAAATTAAACAACAAACAAATTCCATATTGCATTTCAAGATATTCCAAATTGATTACATAATCCCAGTTTGCAGACCACGTTCAGATAACATATCATTATTACAAAATATGCCAAGAGCGACCTATGAAGATGTCCCCCTGGATGATCAGAGTATATAGATAGGCAAGAAAACAATTTTCCTTTACAAGCAAAACACACAGCGAAAATAATAGAATTCTAATGACAAGCTAGCATCCTACACGTCCTCGGAAGCTTTATTCGTCTAAAAGAACACCTGGAAACCTTAGCTCTAAACCTTCTCCAAATAAATTGAGTGCCCGAGAGTTTAAGGGGAAAACAAAAACTTCGAGTTAGACATAAAGCCTGGTATGAATAATAATTTACCATCTCAACCATTTAGATACCTAGTGAGACCACGCCGCTTAGCGGAACGAGTTTTCCCATCACTAGTATTCTAAAACATTTATGAAACCATATAGTATGTTCCTACATCCACAATGGTTAAAACATAGTATTTCAAAACATTATGATGATATGCAAAACAAGTAAATCAAATCTGGATTACCCATCCCCATTCATTCTGACTATCTGTCTCGATTATAATTTCTTGGATTACTATTAACCTATTAAATGCTTATGGACTATCTGTCCAATATCATAGTTTTCATGGGATCACTAAGAACCTATTGGTAACACCAATATCTTATTACTTATCCTAGTTTTCATGGGCTAACTATAAACTTATTGACCGACTGTCAATATCTTAATGCATATATAGTTTTCATGGGCTAACTACAAACCTACTGGCCCTTGCTAGTATCAAATCATAGTTTTCATAGGCTGACTATGAACCTATTGGTCCCTACCAATATCATATAGTTTTCATGGGCTTACTATAAACCTATTGGCCCTTGCCAATATCTTTAATTAAGATTTTAACATCTGTTAAGTTATATTCACTACTGGATCAACCCAACTGGTTATTCTGCCCTTTCCCTAAAATATAGTTATGGGTTAATAACAATGTGAATAACATTTCCAAAATCTTTATTTACGCCATGGTTTTTCCTTAAAAATGAGAATGGGTTATTTGTTTTGAAACCTTAAAACATCACTTTCGAAACCACTGGATGATCTCCTTCGAAAGCATAGAAAACCTCTTTTCAAAACTCTAAGTATATACCTTTCGAAACCACACCTTTCGAAGGTATCAAGAAAACATAACTTCGAAACACATAAAGTACCCTTTCGAAAGCATTGGGTTTACTCTTTAAAAACATAATTTCGGTCAAAATGGTTGTATACGAAAGTATCTCTTTCTAAACCAACTAAAATTAATTTGGGAAAAAGTTGATGGTGTCGAAACCATCTTAGTCGAAAGCAAAGACCTTTAAAAATTAAAACTTCGAAGGTCGAAGTCGAAACCCCCTTTCGACTTCATCACCTTTGAAACCCTCAACCCCTTTCGAAAGCAATTAGGAAGCGGCTTAACTTTGGTTAAAACAGAGAAAACCTTTCGAAAGTATCACAGTCGAAAGGTAGCATTGCGGTCGGGTTTCGACTGGGTCGGAACCTACCTCTTTCAAAAGCTCTTGTTTAAGGAAAAAGGTACCCCTTCGAAAGCTAATACTTTAACATAATCTGAAAAACTTCTTCGAAAGCTAATTACAAAACCTTTCAAAAGCATATGTTTCGACTATGTCGAAAGCTTTAAGTAAAACAAGGTAAGAATTTTAACATATGAAAACAAATCAGGGTTTCGACCCCATCCGAAGCTAACCTTTCGACACCAAGGCTTCCACCCTCCTTCCAATCCATTGCATACCATGTAAGTGATATCTTGTGTATTGGTTTCGACTATGGTGGTTTCGACTGTGTTGGTTTCGACTAGGACGAGGCGGAATCAAAGAAGTCGAAAGGTACTTACTATCTGAGGCGGAATACCTTTTTCTGGGTTAAAGGCTGAATTGTTGAAACTTTTGGAAATTACTTTATAACAACTTGCCTATTTGTAAAACATTGATTGGCTGTCATAAAAACTTTTCAAATACTTTACAGTTAAAATTGCCGCATTATATCAGACCAAAACCATAAAAAGTAACGTTTAAGCCTTTCCATATACTAAAACCAATTATTTCAGAAAAGTCTTTCTTTTAAAATAATTTATTTTCCCTAGTAAACCAAATAGGAAAAATCCCCAAAAATCACATAAATTCAATTTCATCGTGTACTCAAACATATTAAAATTTTAGACCCAATTTCTTCCTGAAATATTCAAAATAAATTTTTAAACCCTATTACATCATGTTTTTCATCAAAAAATCATAATAAAATTTCCATAGCTTGGAAAATTCTGAAAATTAAAACCCATCTCCAAAATCATGTTTTACTTAACATAAAAATTTTCCATGGCAATCTAAAATCATAGATTCTTAGTTTTACATAAAAATTATGCAAATTCATATGCGTATGAATTAAAATAAATCAACATGACGTAACTCAAGCATATCATCATCCATTTTATCACAAAAATGAATTCAAATTATAAATCAAAATCATATAATCATAGAATAAAAATAGAGATGGTATAAGATTATTATTCACCTTAAACTTGATAAGGAATTTGAGATTTTTTGTTGATTAATCCTCATAGCTTTTGATACTTAGCTTTAGATTGAAATTCCTCTTTTCCTCCTTGATAATGGCCGGCTATCTTAGGGTTATTTGTGTTTAATTTTAAGTTGAGAAAAATGAACGTGAATGGACAAAAATGAGAAGTGTATAGGCGTGTATAATAAGGAGGCTATTTTACTAATATGCCCATGTGTAGTTTAATTATCTTATAAACCAATCTAAAACCCATTAAATCTTTATTATTAAGCACAACCCTATGTAATTTATTCAAATCTCAATCCCCTTATCATCATTATTCTATTTAATTTATCTAATTAAATCTTCTAAATAATGTTATAAAAAATTAGGGATGTTACAAGGCTATTTAGCAGCAATGAAGATGAGGCCAGCATTGGTGGACTGCGTTGGATAAGAATATAAAAGGATGTGACAATAGTAGGTGTTTTGGACAAGCTAAGTAGAGGAGAGTATTTCCCCAATGTATGTAGAAACATAGTAGAGAAAAGGGGATGGTTAAGGAGACCTTTGTGTTCCTTATGTGGAGGACGTTTTAGAGAAATTTCCGACCGTGTGTCATCATTATCGGATGACAATTCACTCATGAGGAGATAAAATGTATAGGGATATGGAGTGAATTTTCGATTGGCCGGAAATGTAGAAGAATGTAGCAGAGTTTGTCTCTAGGTGTTTAACGTACCAAAAGATAAGGAGGAACAAGGGAAGCCCATAGACTGTTATTGCCGTTAGAGGTGCCGACTTGGAAGTGAGAGCATATATCGATGGACTTTATAGATGGGTTGCCTAGAAGTCAAAGAGGCAATAAAGCTATTTGGGTTATTATAATGACCTGTATTTTATGTATCAGAGTATCATAAAATATTATTTTAAATTCATATGAGGTCCTATGACTCTATGATTTTAGGAAATGACTATTAGTGACATTTCTTATATTTAGAAATTTCTAGATGGCTTTACCCTTGAAAAATTATAATGACTATAGCTTTTGATAAAAATCGAATTACCATTCGAGACTACTTTTATTGGAAATATATGATGGTTTTCCTTTCCATAGAGTGGTCGTATTAGCAATTTGGATTTTTTGGCTAGAACTTGTGGCTGTTTAAAGATTGATAGTTTTTGGAACAGCTTAGTGGATAATTAGCGAGTTTAGGGGTAAGCCCACTAACCCATTTTGGGTTTGGAGACTATTTTAGGCTAAATCATCATCCCCAAATCACTTTTACCACTTCCCAAGTAGATCTATGCCTACATTAACCCATTCTTCATCAAAAACCTTCTCTTTTCTCCTCCAAATCAAGTCTAAATCATATAGTAATGGTAGATTAGCAAGGGGGTTCATTAGAAATCTTTAAATCAATATTTTTGGGAAGAAAATTTGGGGTTTGGCCGTTAATTTTTGGATTTACCTCGATTTGCATGCAAAACTTGGATTTTGGAGGTTCTGGTGAGTGATTTATCATCTCTCACCTTACTATATATCTATCTATAGGTTTTAATATATTTCGGATACATTTTTAAAGTCAAAATTAAGTATTAATGTTGTTTTAAAACCCAACCTATACTAAAACGTGAATAAATGGTTTTGGTGTTCTAGACATGTTATTTGGATATGTGACTGCCTTGATTGGTGTACTATATTGTATACACCTTGTATGATGATTGCTGTGGTTGATTGCATGATTTACATGTTTGTATATTGTTTGGTGGATGTATGATGTTTTTTTGTATGCTTATATGATTGAAAATACTCATCGGAGCTAACTAGAGGTATGAACCATGAAATTGGGCTTTGACAGATAGGCTTTAGAGTATTTGAAGTCATATCATTGCATAGGCAATGCATGAGGACCGAAGCATTGAGTGTAGCAAGGGAATCAATACAATGTTGAAGTTCTGAGGGAGCTACAGGTTTCTGTTCTATGAAGCTTGGTCCGACCTGGGATAGTCCAGTGGTTGCTTTAGGAAAGGGAACATTTGGTTCAAAAGTGCTTGGTTCAATAGTTGTTTGGCATGGCACATGAAGGATCAGATAGGAAATGATGTCCGGTAGATGTTGGCTCGGTGGATGGCTTGGCTCGCAAGAGGAGGATCGGAGGAAATCATGTTCGGCAGGTCTTTGGTTTGGCTATAGGAGGATACCAAATAAGAAAGGTGGTTCAGTGGTTGTTTTTTCGGTGTAAGGAGGAGCCTAACAAGAAACGATGTTCGGTGTTGATTCTATTTGGTGAAAATATTATTTCAGACTAGACAGAGGGATGCTAAACGGAGCATGGAGTCAGGATTTTAGGGTGTTGGCTTTAGGACAGGAATTAGGGTTGTTTGGTGGTCTTGGAAGTTAGTTTGGGGTAAGGATGGAGGACCCAAGGATAACTCTAGATGATTTTCGAATGACAACCAACGAAGTGCGACGACTGATGATTCAATGTGGCGAGTGACTACGGCATCTGATGGTAAACCGAAAGGATGAGTTCGACATATTAGCTTGAAGAGTAGAACATAAAGTTGTGATAGTCATGAGTAGGACAGGGTAGTTTGCATGTACCTTGGGTAGTCTGCTTGTACCTATGTGTTTGGATGTCTACGTGTGTCCAGTCCTTGACCATCTGCGTGGGCATGAGTTGAGCATCTGTGGGGTAGTTCTACTATCAGTACATGTGCTAAGGATCGATGGATGACTCTATGGTTGTAATGCTCATTGTTAGGACAGGGCAGCTTGCATGTACCCCGAGTAGTCTACGTGTACCCATATTTTGGACATCTGCGTGTGTCCAGTCATTTGCAATCTACGTGGGCAATGAGTTAAGCATCTGAAAGAGTTACCGTATACCTGAAAAACTTAAGGGAGAGATGCGAGGCTATGTGATGTGTGTTATGTTTGCTATGCGCCTAATATGCTGTGTAATACCCCTATACCCCTTATGTTTCACATGTGATAGTAGTTTAGCGTATATTGTGTTTATGTGCTAACTCTTTGGATGCAAGGATATATCAAGTATGGTTGTTCATACCCTATACCATATTTAATATATACGATTTTATAGTATTTTGAGATGATATTACGCTCGCAACAGACTATTATCTGACCTGAAGTTATATGCTTGGCTTCTTACTATCTCGGGTACTCCTAAATGAGTAGATTAGGGATAATAAGTCTACATAGTACATGGAGCTGTACAGAGTATGAGCAAGAGGCTACGCTTTCATATATCTATACTTTGGAGCTTACCACCACTTATATTTCGTTGTGCAGTACTGTGGAGCTATTGCAATACTTGTATTTTGAGAGACAAGTATAGAGTTTATTTTGGAGACTGGGATGTGTGAACTCTTTATTTTAATTTTGTGTAGTCTATGAACCTGATGCACTCTGATGTTATTATTTATGGTTCATTTGATCATATCACTATCTTACCTATTTTACATCTATGTTGCTATATTATTTTTTGCCTATTCACTATGAGATGTTTTACAAGTTTTTTGTTTGGATTTTCTCTACTTTACATTCTTAGCTACCATCCTCCATCGGTATTGTACCTCCACAGTGCGTTATGTAGGTATATTGGGTATCAAAGGTGTAGGACGATTGGCACATTTGGTATTAGAGCGAGGTTGCACAGACGACTTAAGTCGATGCCTAGATCCATTAGCGACAAGAAAGAAGCTATCGTCTTAGAATGGATCGAGCGATATATGAGAGAGCGTACTCATTATATTTTGGTTTTCAAAATTATATGGCAGTATATATAGAGTATATAAGTCGAATTACATTCATGGACACCACTTATTCCTTTTAGAGAGACTGGTCATTCTTATTGCACTTGTAAGACTGAACCGACTAACAAGGAATGTTTATAGGAACTCCATCTCTAGAGTTGAGAAGAGGGCATGATCGGGGGCTGCTAACCCGGACTTGCAAAACATGTTCAGTGAGATGGTGCAAAACATAGTTAAGAATGCCCAAGTTGCTCATGTTATGGATTTTGGTGGTGGTGCTCTAGTGCAAGCATCGAGGGCTGACTTTGCCAAACCAAGCAAGGATTACTCCATTTTGATGGGAAAACCGTTCCTTGGAATCGAATCGGCCATTGAAGTGCTGGATCATTGGACACCTGCGAACACATCTTTGAGGATATGGAGTTAGAAGATGCGATGAAGAGAAGCTGGCCTCTAGACAACTTTAGGACAAGCTATGAGCAGGTGGAACGCCATTATGATTACTACAATTGGGGACCAGACTACTTGGGAGTAGTTTAAGGTGAGGTTTGAAGAGAAGTATATAACGTCCGCTCAGATGTCGGTGCTCTTCTAAAAGTTTGCTGACTTAAGATAAGGGGATATGTCTATGACAGAGTGCACAGTCGAGTTCGATATGCTATCAAAGTAAGTCTATCTTCTATCGATACTTCGCTTATGAAGAATGAGAAGTTTATCATGGACTTGGATGATTATGTTGGAGAGAAGCTAGTAAGGCATATCGATGATCCATTTCAGAGACTGGTGGAGATGGCTCTTCGACATAAGAGTCTGTATCCTAAGCCTAAGTTGGTTGTTGCTTCTAAGGATGAGCCAAACTCGCAAGCTGGTGGGGCAGGCAAGAGGAAGTGGGATAATAACAAAAGGAAAAAGCAGATTCAGAAGGGTGGCCAGAAGATGGGAAAGTGAGTGCCTACTTGCTGTAATTATGGAGTGAAGGGCTATCTTAACAAAGATTGCAGAAACAAGAAAAAAAAGGATTTTTTTAATCGCGACAAGCCTGAGCATATGAAGAAGAATTGCCTAGAGCCAGTGAAGAATAAGCAGGTTGTATTTGCTTATGCTTTGAACACTATTCCATCTTTGTCGAGTGCTCCATCGAAGAAGGAGAAGGGCATCGTTATACTGGGTGTGCTTTCTATTTTTGATATAGCTGTACATGTTTTATTCGATATCCGGGCTTGACATTTCTTCATATCTAGTGATTTGGTAGAAAGACTGGGATTAAAACCCGAGATAGTTTATTGACCTTTGATTGTTACAAACCCTGTTGGAGGATCGACTAGCCTGTGCATGGTTTGTTGAGATTTAGCCTTATCGAGTCACATATGTTTGTTTACTTGTGAAGCTTTGGTTTGGATTTTGTGTGGTTTAGTATTATACCGGGGATGGACTGGCTTAGGAGGTATGCGGTAGCAAAGGATTGCGAGAGGCTGATGGTGACGATTGGGGCTGTGGAGGGGTGGATGGTAGTGATTGATTGCTTGCTAGTGGATGAAGTTATGATTAGCTTTCTATATTCGCTTGAGTTTCCACAGGATGAGTAGTCATTTGTACCTATTGTGAGAGAGTATCCGAATGTGTTCAAGTAGGTGACCGGATTACTGCCACACAAAGAGATTGAGTTCTGCATAGACTTGGTGAAGGATGCCAAACTGATATTTATGCCTTTGAGACATATGGCACCCAGAGAGCAAAATGATTTGGAGGTGCAAGTGAATAACCTGTTAAGGCGAGGGTTCATTCGTAGGAGCATTCTGAGTGGGGTGACCCGTAGTATTTGCTACAAAGGCGGATGGCTCTGTGAGGTTGTGTGTAGATTGCCGTGAGCTAATAATGTAAAGAAGAAGAATAAGTATCCACTCCCACGTATTAATGACTTGTTCGATCAGCTCCATGGTGCAAAGGTGTTCTCTGGATTGGATTTGGTGATGGGATTTAACCAGTTAAGAGTACCAAAAAGAGTGTTTTGATCACCGCGTTTCATGCGCCATTTGGTTTCTACGAGTGGTTAGTTATGCCATTCAGGCTAACCAATGCTCTGACATACTTTGTTGATCTCATTAACCGCATCTGTACGGAGCAGCTAAACAAGTTCATACTTGTGTTCATGGAAGATATCCTTTTTTATTTTAGGATGGAGGAAGAACACGAGGATCTTTTTAGGATTGTGCATAAGGTGTTGAGGAAGCACTGATTGAAGGTGAAGTTTTCAAAGTGTCACTTCTGCAGTAGGAAAGTGTGATTTTTGGGTCACATTGTTTCTGAGCAGGGTATTACTGTAGATCATACGAAGTTGGCGGTAGTATAGGAGTGAGATCAACCCAAGACCACTACAAACATGAGAAGTTTCCTTGGACCGAGGGGATACTATAGATGTTTTATCAAGGACTTCTCTATGGTAGCAGAGCGATTAAGCAACTTGATGAAGAAGAATCATACTTTTGTTTGGGACGCGAGGTGTGAGCATGCATTCATGAGTTTAAAGGAGAGGTTGACGAGCACACCAGTGTTTGTCATTCTAAGTGGGAATAAGGAGCTGACAGTATACACAGACGCCTGTGGTACTGGACTAGGTGCGGTGGTGATGTAGAGAGGAAAGGTTGTGGCCTACACTAGTCGACAGTTGAAATGGCATAAGCGGAAGTATCCAACTAATGTTTCGGAGTTGGCGGTGATAGTATCCTCTTTAAAGATATGGAGGCACTATTTTCTTGGGGTGAGGTTCGAGGTGTATATGGAGCACAAGTTGTTGAAGTATCCATTCTCCCAAAAGAATCTCAACCTTTGCCAGCAGCGATGGTTGGAATTCTTGGCCTCCTACGACTTTGACGTTTCTATATGCTTGTTGAGAGAAACGCGGTCGCATATGCATTGAGAAGAAGACATGCCAGTTTGAAAGCGATGTTCCTGGAGTGGAAGCAGTTGGAGTTTATTGATGGCTATGATTTTAGACCTCGACGTAAGTTGGAGCCGGAAGTGCTGGCTAGCCAGACAATCAGACCTACCATGATTGAGTGGATCGGTATTAGTCAGAGGCGAGATGCTAGACTAGCAGAAATCATGGTGAACATAAAGGGAGGCTAGAGTCTGAGAAGATGAAGTAGTATGAGCTTGACCGTGATGGTTGGCTCCGTAAGGACGGGAGATTGGTTTTTCAGGATGTCGATGGGTTAAGGGGTGAGGTTCTACGAGATTGCCATCATTCGAAATTGACTATACATCTCGACAATAAAATGTATCATGATATGAGATAGGAATTTTATTGGGAAGTGATAAAGAAGGACATTGCGATATTTATCTTAAAATGCATGAACTATAAGTTGGTAAAGGTAGAGCAGAAGAAACCAAGTGGTTTGCTGCAATCGCTTGAGATTCTCAAGTGAAAATGGGAACAAGTTTCGATTGAATCCATTAATGAATTGCTGAGAACTAGAGGAGGGTATATGAAGTGGGTTGTGCATTTTCATAGTGTGCCGAAGTGCATTGTGAGCTACCGAGACCCTTTGATCACTAGCAGGTTTTGGAAAAGCTTACAAGAGTTAGTGGGGACAAAGCTGCATCTCAGTACAGCTTATCACCCACAAACAGATGGGCAAACCGATAGGGTGAATCGTATCCTGAAGGATCTCTTGCGAGTATTGCATTCTCGATTTCCATGGCTCATGCAACGATCACTTGCACTAAGTGGAGTTCACATACAACAACAGTTGTCAATCTAACATCGGTATGACACCATTTGAGGCGCTATATAGCCGATCGTGCAATGATCCTTCATATTGGTGGGAAGCGGGCGAGAAACGATACTTGGGCCATATATGATTAGAGACCTTTGTAGAAGATCGAGATCATCTGACAATGAATGAAAGCTTCTCGGGATAGACAGAAGAGCTACGCTAATAGGAGAAGACGTGATTTAGATTTGTCCATCGGCGACATGGTGTTTGTCAAGATCTCTCTGTTGAAGAATGCTGTTCGATTCGGTACTATTGGGAAGAAGGTGCCAAGATTCGGTAGTCCTTTTCTGATACTTAAGAGGATTAGGAACTTGGATTATAGAGTCGACTTACCTCGGAAGATGGAGGGCATGCACAACGTGTTCCACGTCTCTCACTTATGGAAGTTTGTGCATGACTCAGGCATGATAGTTGGGCTAAATCAACTTGATGATATCAAGATTGAACCAGAAGCTTCGGGATCTCTTAGGTCTATTCGTATCGTCAGACATGATATGAAGCAGCTTAGGAGGAAGACGATAGAGCTGGTGAAGGTTCAGTGGAGTAAGAGCGAAGGCGATTGAACTTGAGAGACTAAGGAGGGCATGAGAACAGCTTATCTGAAGCTCTTTACTTGGTGAGACTTATATTTATCGCATTTACTTTCACTTTCGATATCATATATAGTAGATTGTATCCTGCATGCTAGGGTAGGCGTAGATATAATTTTTGCTTCTATGTGCATGTTTGATGTATGATATGGTTGTCAATGGATGTTAGGCATGCGGGGTAACTATGTTTGATTTTACCTTGGTTGTGTTGGGTGTTTCAAAGGCCAAATTCCTAAAGAAAGAGAGTGGAACGACCCATATTTTACGTACTAAAGGGTTGTGAAGTATTATTTTTAAATTCATATGAGGTCGTTTGACTATATAATTTTAGGACATGCCTATTAATGAAATTACCTATATTTAGAATTTTTCTAGACGATTGTACCCCTAAAAACTTGTAATCGGTATAGCTTTTGATGAAGCATAAATAACATAGAAGACTACCAGCATTGGAAAGATATGATGGTTTCCTATTCCATAGAGTGGTCATATTAGCGATTTGGACTTTCTAGCTAGAAGATATGGCTATTTGAAGATTGACAGTTTTTAAAGTAGCTTAGTGGGTAATTAGTGAGTTTGAGGGCAAGCTCACTAACCCATTTTGGGTTTGGAGACTATTTTAGGCTGAGCCATCATCCATAAATCACATTTACCACTTTTTATATAGATCTAAGCCTCCATTAACTCATTCTCAACCCAAAACCTTCTCTTTTATCCTCCAAATCAAGTCTAAATTATAGATTAAAGATAGATTAGCAAGGGGATTCACTAGAGATCTTCAAATCTACATTTTTGGGGAAGAAAACTTAGGGCTTGGCTATTGATTTTTGGATTTACCTTGATTTGTGTGCAAAACTTGGATTTTGGAGGTTTTGGTGGGTGATTTATCATCTCTCATCTTACTATATATGTATTTATTCATTTTAACATGTTTTAGATCTATTTTTAAAGTCAAAATTAGGTTGTTTTAAAACCAAACATGTTATTTAGATATGTGATTTCCTTGATCGGGGTTAGGCTTTGTTTTATGCACCTTGTATGACGATTGTTATGATTGATTGCACGATTTATATGTTTGTATGTTGTTTGGTACATGTATGATGTTTGCCTGTATGCTAGTATGGTTGAAAACTCTCATTGGAGCGAACTAGAGGTAGGAACTATGGAAGTAGGATTTGACTGATAGGCTCTAGAGCCTTTGGAGTCATATCACTGATTATGTGATGCATGAAATTTGAAGCGTTGAGTGTAGCGATGGAATCAACACAATGTTGAAGTGTTAAGGGAGCTATAGGTTTCATTTCAGTGAAGCTTGGTCCAACATGGGGTGGTACAGTGATTAGCTCAGAAAGGGAAGCATTCGGTTCGGAGGTGCATAGTTCGGTAGTTGCTTGGCTTGGAAAGTAAAGGACTAGATAGGAAATCATGTCCGGTAGATGTTGACTCAATGGATGGCTTGGCTCGAAAAGAGGAGACCGGACAGGAAATCATGTCTGGTAGGTCTTTAGTTTGGTTATAGGAGGATACTAAAGAGGAAAGGTGGTTCAGTAGTTGTTTGTTCAGTGTAGGGGAACCAAACAGAGAGATGTTAAACAGAGCATGGAGTAAGGCTTTTGGGGTGTTGGCTTTAGGATAAGACTTAGATTGCTTGGTGGTATTGGGAGTTGGTTTAAGGTAAGGATGGAGGACCCATGATGACTCTTGATGATTGTGGGATGGCAACTAATGAAGTGCGACGACTTCGATGACTCAAAGTGGCGAGTGACTATGGCATCTGGTGGTGGACCGAAAGAACGATCTCTGCATGATATCTCGAAGAGTAGAACATAAGGTCATGATGCTCGTTAGTAGGACAGGGTAGAATGGGTGTACCCAGGGTAGTCTATGTGTACCCATGTGTTTAGACATCTGCATGTGTCCAGTTCTTAGCCATCTGCATGCACATGAGTTGAGCATCTATAGGGTAGTTATGCTATCGGTACGTGTGCTAAGGGATCGATGGATGACTCTACGGTTTTAATGCTCATTGTTGGGATAAGGTAGCCTCCGTGTACCTGGGGTATTCTACATGTACCCATATTTTGGACAGCTACACGTGTCCAATCCTTTACCATCTGCACGGGTAACGAGTTGAGCATCTGAAAGAGTTACCGTATATCTGAAGCACTTGAGTGAGAAATGCGAGGCTGTGTGATAGGTGCAATGTCTACTGTATGCCTGATATGTTGTGTGATACCCCTATGCCCCTTACATTTCACATGTGATAGTAGTTTAGCGTATATTGTGTTTTTGTGCTAACTCTTTAGATGTAGGGACAGGTCAAGCACAGTTGTTTATTCATACCCTATACCCTTTTTACTTTATGTTTTAATAGTATTTTGATATGATGTATCACTCACACCAGACTATTATCTGGTCTGAAGTTTTATGCTTAGCTTCTTATTATCTTGGGTACTCTTAAATGAGCAGATTAGGGATAACAGGTCTGGATAACAAATGTAGTTGTATGGAGTACGAGCAAGAGGCTACGCTTTCATATATCTATACTGGAGATTACTATCGCTTATATTCTACTGTGCAGTACTATTGAGCTATGTTAGTACTTTTATTTTGAGAGACGGTTATAGAGTTTGTTTTGAAGACTTGGGATGTATAAACTCTTTATTTCAGTTTTGTGTAGTCTGTGAACCTAATGTACTCTGATGTTATTATTTATGGTCCATTTGGTTATATCACTATCTCGCTTGTTTTACATCTATGTTGGTATGTTATATTTTGTTTGTGCACTATGATATATTTTATAGGTTCTATGTTTGGATTTTCTCTACTTTACATTCTTGGCTACGATCCCGCATCATTCGAGTACTCCCATAGCGCATTATGCAGGTATATTAGGTACCAGAGGTGTAGTGCAGTCATCATAGTTATAGTGGATAGGCCCACTAAATGCGCCCACTTTATTCCTGTTTGGAGTAATAGGACTGCAACATCTCTAGAACAAATTTATATCAAGGAAGTACTATGACTGCATGGAGTTTCGGTTAGCATTGTGAGTGATAGAGATCCCTTGTTCACTAGCGAATTTTGAAGGAGTTTGAAGTCAGCTTTAAGAACGACGTTGAATCTTAGCACCGCTTACCACCTACAGACCGGTGATCAGACTAAAAGAGTAAACATCATTCTGGAAGATTTGCCGAGAACTTACATCATGGATTTTGGAGGATATTGGGAGCAGCACATACCCTTAATGGAGTTTTCATATGATAATAGTTACCAAATGACGATTGGCATGGCACCCTTTGAAGCATTATGCGGGAGTCCACGCAGATCGCCTAATTGATGGTGGGAAACCATTGACAAAATTCAACTTGGACCAGATTTGATTTGCAAACCTCGGAAAAGATAGGTATACTTAGATGGCGAATGAAGGCCGCACATGACCATTATAATCCTATGCTAATAAGCAAAGGAAGGAATTTTATTTTGAGGTAGGAGACATGGTGTTCGTTAAGGTTTCCCTCTTAGAAAGGTTATGAGGTTTGGTACTTCGAAGAAGTTGAAGCTGAGGTTTGTTGGACCTTTCCCGAATTTAGAAAGGATGGAGAAACTTGCATGTCGAGTGGAGCTGCCGAATAAGTTAGCGAGAATTCATAATGTTTTCCATATTTCACACCTGCCTTCACGACACCGCTACCGTAGTAGAGCCTGACTAGTTAGAAGATATTGAGATGGAGCCAACAGCACCCCATGTCATCACACACATTGTAGAGCACGAAACTAGGAAGCTTCGTAATAAATAAATTAGGCTGGTTTGAGTAAAATATAGAGATAATCCATCGGAAAGCACCTGAGAAGCTGAAAAGAAGATAAAGGCTTCTCATCCTGAGCTTTTCTCTAGTAAACTTTCTCTCTCTCTCAAAATTAAGGTTTTGGTTGTATCGTGGTTGCTAGACTAGATGGTATGGGATGGTTGCCACACATTTACTGTTATTTTTACACTTGTGTAGAATCTTATGCATATTTAGGATACTTGCATACATGCTTATATGTCAAAATCTTGCATTCATGCTAGAATGGAGCTTACCTATAGTATGTTGCATACATAATCACATTGCCCCTTTAACTAAGTGGAAGATTGTGTAGTTAACTTGGTTGTATAACATAGATGTTGAGTATGCGTTACAATATCCATCCCTTTGGGATTTCGGACGCTAAAAATGTAAGTTTTGTAAATGTCGAAATTTGACCATGAAAGTTACACCATTGGATTCGCGACAATTTTTTGATGAACTATCACATATAAACTTTTGCGATCGGACTTCAAACGGAAAAGTTATGAACGTTTGAAGTTTTTCGAATTTAAAATAATTCGAACATATTCAAATTTTGAAATGTAAATAACGTTTTCGTGGAAATTAAAATGGGTAACAAATAATTTAATGTTAGGGTAACTTAACATTAAAGAAAATGTTAACATTAGTATTAAAAAGTGAAATAAATAAAGAAAAATAAACGAGCAACAAATACGCACCATTTATAAAGGACCGATCGAGCGCCTAGGGCTGAGCGGTCGACCAGTGCATGTATTGCGGCTAGAGTTTTTTAGGCACAAAGAGCCTTGATTTTATTATTTTAAACCGACTTTAATCGGACGGTTCTGATGTGTTCCAACCACTATAATAAGAGGCCGACCCCCTCATGTTTATTCATAAAAATATTTGGAATGCTAGGGAAACTTCATCAATCTTCTTTCACGATTAGATTCAAGGATTCAATCCCAGGAAAAGAGGTAATAGGTTTATATATATTAAATTTTTTTATTCTTACCCTTCCCTCTGAATTCTGAATCTAATGTATATACAATTTAATAGTTGTAAATTCTACAAAGAAGAAGCCCGAAGGAGTAGTTAGACAAGGATGTGCATCAAATCCAAAGGAAGCTGGAAATAATCTATCAGTGGAAATCTTAGTTTTTCACATTTTTAGTACTTATATAGTAGAAGTTTGGATTTGTTTTAAGCCTTGGGGAATTTTGTACATGTAAATCCTAAAACTAAAACCCCGAAATTTCCCCAAATGAAATGTCAATTCTTAGGTTTATTGGAATCTCAATTGTTTTGTAATAAAATAGTAGTATTTGTTTTGTTAAAGTAATTTGAAAATTTTATATTCTATTCCATTTTTAACCTTTCTCTATTGTTGTGCTAAAGGGGTTTTAAATAGAAAATAAGTTAAGAAATGGTGTGTAAAGTACAAATTCTCCTATTCGTAGTTTACCTATTTTCGTAATTTAAATATAAATCCCCTTTTCACTTTAAGTTTGTATATGTAAATGTTAAATAGATTATAAAGGATTTAAATTGTATGTTTTATTCCTTGAAATAGAGGCGCTGATTATACTATATTAATATAAAATAAGTTTGGTATTTGATTCTATTATGTGTTAAGCAAAGAGATAATTAAAGCTTACGTAGCTACATAAAACGCTTCAAGGAAGAAGCAATGAGGATTGAGGTTACGAGTGATGATGCATTGCTGATGGAAGCACACTCATGAATAAGATATAGACATGTGGGACAAAAATAGTAGGAAATCCTGTAAGAGTATGATGTCATTTTATGAAAGTAGGAGCAGCTATATACGCCCCGAAGAAGCAAGAGCTGCTAGAGGAGTTACACCAGGAAGAACCGCTCTTGCACATAATGAAAGATAGCGGGGGGCAAAAGTTTAATACCACCCATCTGCAAAAAGGCCAACAGAATCAACTTCACTAACAAGACTCCGCTCATGCATACCCCAAGGAAGATCTATGAACTAACCAGAATAGAATTGGCATATGATGTTCCAAATAAAGGAAAGAAGGTAGAGCCAAACAAAGGCAGTGTATTTTGCAGATTCCATAGAGTGAATGGACATAATACCGTTAACTACTGCCATTTGAAAAATGAGATTGAGAGGTTGATATAGAAAGGATACTTGGGCACTTACTAGAAAGATAATCTAGTAACACCGATGCATAGCTAGTCATCTGACTCTCACGAGGATTTATTAGAAAACCCCAATACTCTTATAGCTTCAATTAAATAGGGGGCCCTATCTTACTGGTCAGAGTAATAAGGCACATGAGAGATATGTCCAAAAAATGCACCTTGAGCATAAGACCATGTTTCATATCAAGCAAAAGCCTGCCCAAGATATCATGTTTATCTTTATAAACTCAGCAGCGGTTACATTCCCACATCAAGACCCTCTAGTGTAACTGTGCAGATCTCAAACTACATAATAAAAAGTATTTATGGATTCAGAAAGTTTTGTGAATGTCATCTTCAACGCAACATATGACAAAATAGGGCTCGCAGCTGAGATCCTGAAGTCGAGTCCGTAACCAATACATGACTTCAATAATACAACATCTGTCCCAGTAGGAATTACTCGACTTATTGTCACTATGAGAACTTCACCACTGCATAAATCTTTCTATGTAAGCTTCCCCGTTATAGACCAGTAATCTCCATACAGTGCTTTCCAAAGAAGACCTGCATTCATAGAGATGGGAGTAGTTATCTCCTAAAAAGACTTGCTTATGAAGTTGCCCACCTCCGTAGGAGTTGGGAGTGTAAGGGGAGAGCAATTGTTTGCTAGGGAACTATAAAATGTCACTTTAAATCTTAGTAATAAAATTGTTCGAAATTATACTATTGTTGTGCCCTCTGATTTAGGTAAAAATGAAAATAACAAACCAGTTCAAAGAACTATATCAGAACTAAGTTCCAAGGCAATTATTGAAATAAGTCATCCTACGACCATTGTATCTACGAGAAAAGCAAAGAGGGATTATTTGCATATGATCAGAATGTATGAGTATGACTCCATGTTTGCGTAATATCTATCAAGTACTTTTCCACCCTAAGAAAGTGCGGTCTCACCCAGACCACAAGTAGTAGAAGATGAGGTAGACCCTCATTTGGGAATAAAAAGCAAAGACCTAGAGCCAGTAGAGGACTTGGAAGACATCCAAATAGATCCTTCAAATCCAACAAAGATTGTGAAGATAAGAATAAACCTAAGCAGCAAGCTGTGCACTGAGTTGATTGATTTCCTAAAGAGATCCCATGATGTCTTTGCTTGGACCCCATCAGATATGAAGGGAATCAACCCATAATAATCTACCATGCCCTTAATATAAATCTTGATGCACACCTAGTCAAACAAAAACAACATACGTTAGATCAAGAAAGATACAATGCCCTTCAGGAAGAAATCAAGAAACTGAAGGAAAACAGATTCATCCGAGAAGTGTATTACTCAAAGTGGATGGCAAACCTGGTTTTGGTGAAGAAATCTAATGAAAAATGGAGTAGCTACATAGACTTCACAAATCTTAATAAATATGCCCTAAAGATAGCTTTCCATTACCAAGAATAGAATTATTAGTTAATGCATGTAGTAGACACGAGCTGCTGACATTTATGAATGCATATTTCTAATATAATCAAATAGCCATATTCAAACCAAATCAGGAACACACAAGCCTCATTATTGACAAATGGCTATATTGCCATAAGGAAATGCCATTCGGATTAAAGAATGCAAGGGTAACATATCATAGGCTAGTTAACATGATGTTTGAGAATCAAATTGGCAAGAATGGCAAATTTTATAATGATGACATTTTGGTTAAATCCAAAGCAACTTCAGATCATATGCATAATTTAGAGGACACCTTCACAACCCTAAAGCGGTATAGGATGAAACGGAATCAATTAAAGTGTACTTTTGCAATTTAATCTGAGAAAATTTTGAGATATATAGTGAGCATCAAGGGAATAGAAGTCAATCCAGAAAAGATTGAAGCTATTAGGAAGATGAAAGTCCCAGATAAGCCTAAAGACCTGATGAGTTTGAAAGAGAAAGTAGCGGCTCTGAGCAGGTTTATGTCTAAGGTGATGGACAAATGCATTCTTTTCTTCGATCAAATCGAAAAGGGAAGAAATGTCAAATGGACGGAGGAATGCAAAGCAGCTTTTGAAGTATTGAAAGACCAGTTAGCTAATCCACCCATTCTTTTAAAGCGGTCTCAAGTGAGGATTAATTTTGTATACTTGGTCATAACTAATTAGACCGTGAGCATGATAGTAGTACAAGCAGAAGAAGATGTACAAAGACCAATATACTTTACTAGCAATTGACTAAGCAGAGCAAAATAAAACTATTCAACAATAGAGAATCTACCTAACAATTTACTGCTAATAGCACGAAAGATATGTCCATGTTTCAAAGTGCATCTTATTAAGGTATTGACAAACAAACCATTAAAAGAAGGTTCTTCAGAAGCCTGAGATGTCTGGCCGCCTCTTATAGTGGGCCATTGAGCTAAGTCAATATGATATTTCCTACTACCCTCAAAATGCCATCATAGGTCAAGCTTCAGCCGGTTTCATCGTGGAATGCAGAACTCTATTAATGTAACCTAAGAGGATCTTAAATAGCCTCTATATGTTTGGAATCTCTATATGGACGACGCATCCAATGAATAGAGGGCAGGAATTGGGTATGTAATTTTTACCCTAGATAGATAAAAGTTGTATGGAGCAGTTCGGCGAGAATTTAAGGCAACAAATAATGTCGTAGAATATGAAGCGCTCATCGCTGGACCAAAAATGGAACTGATAATGAAGGTAACTTATATTATAGTCCATAGCAATTAACAATCCATTGTAAATCAGATGCATGGAAACTATCAAACTAAGGAACCAACTCTGGCCAAATACATGAGTCTGTCCAAGGAATTATTAGTTCAATTCGAAATGTTTGATGCTGGGCAGATTCCCAGGGAAGAAAACTCCTCGGTGGACTCTTTAGCTAAGCTTGCAAGCACTAAGTGGGTGCATGAAATAAAGGACATCCCTGTGGGATATTTGATCGAGCCAAGTGTTTCTGATGCACAATAGAATCTAGTGCTAATGTGGGCTCAATGAGCAAGAGGTAAGGAGACTGTATGCCAAATTGAAGCATACGAGATTCAGGATAATAACACCCCACCAATGGCAAATCAAGAAGAGGCAGAATCTTGGATGACTCCCTTCAAACATTTCTTGTTGGAAGGAACTTTAGCAGTAGATAGAAATGCAATAAGGAAAATTAGACATCAGGCTCCTTACTTCATGTCTTTCGATGGAATACTTTACAAGGGAATTATTCAACGCTGTATTTAAGATGCACGATGAAAGAAGATGATAGAGTTAGGAGTATACCCTAGGCGCTATTATGAAATTTGTTACATATACCTAACTCAATGACCAATCTTGTTCAAAATAAAAGGTGCTTTTCTTTCTATTATATACTTGTTATATAGTGATATAAATAAATTAAGTAATTAATTTAAATTATACAAATAGAATATCCTTAAATGATATGTTATGTGACAGTAATTACAATGTGTTATAATCATGAGAATTTTATCACATTGAAAATAATACATTGTCTTAAATATTCCTAGTCAAGATGTTTCAAGAAAGAATATTGATCCAACCATTGAGACTATAGTACATAATGCTCTCTAAATTTTAGGCATTGTATTTCTCATGGCAGCTAGAGGCACTAAGGGGTTACATACTAATAGTTATTGGATAACTGTGGAATGACTCAGTTGAGAGTTTTCTACTGGTTAATATAACTAAGGTCAAACAGAGAATCTCAAAGTGAAGATGTTACATAGTTCCCTCAACTTGAGAAAACTATAGAACTTCAATATGGACACTACACTTTAATTAGTTAAATCATGGTATGTCGTCGATCGAACGATTATAGTTTGGTCTGAGTTGAAGCATTAGAAGCAAAACACTATTCAGTAGAGGATTTATCTCCTCGGTTCAATGAGGTTAGTATCACGGTCAACTGTAGTCAACTAAAGTCTAAATCTTTGGCTATAGTAGTGCGGTTAATAATAAATGTTAGTATTAAACCAAGGACTTTGTTTGTGGACTAACCAAGTTGAATGTTGAAGATATTAGAATTTTGACCAAAACAAAATTCCGTAAGTCCTAATGTGATATAGCATTAAAGAAGAGAATTGATGTAAATAATTACTGCTAAAAGGTACTGTTTTAGAAAATGTGAAATTTTATTTTACTGAAAAGGTCATAAGCGGTCAATTTGACCAAACTGTCACACCACTAGCTAAGGCGAGTGTGAAGGTTAATATTTGAATGTTCGGTATTAATTGTCGACTAAATTCGGACCACTAAATGGGTGGTGATCTATTTGAGATCTAGGGAGTAATCTCAAATCAAGGTGTTACAAAGGGAAAGACTTTTTAAAATTGTACATAGGATGATCTGCCATTCAAGATGTGATCTACAACGAAATCTTCAAGGTATATCTCTTGTTTATATATTAATTCACATATATTGCTTTTGGATAATTTATAGAATTATATGTTGTCCCACCCATTTATCCATGATTACATTGATGTGTTTTACTCATTAGGTAATATTGAACCACAGATCTTGGACTAAAAAAACAAAAAAATGTATTTGACTCATATATAAAGTATACATATATGTATATGATTTTGTATTTTAAAAATCATTAAAATTTAAATTTCAGTACTAAATCATCGTTTTAATTTGAAGCTCAAAACTAATATTCAATATGTTATTTTATGAATTGTTTTGATTCTATATCGATGGTTGAATTGAAACATAACATATACAATTAATGATTTGAAATAGCATAATAAATGGTAGTTATGATTCAAATGTTTTGAATTTATTGTATGAAATCATTCATCATTAAAAATGTTAATTTCCCAAATATATACAAAAATTATAATAACAAGCATTTGAATTTTGGTTTTGGATCTAATAAATGGTAAAAAATGTAGTACTGAGTTAAGGAAAGTTATCTTATAAATTATTTTCAAAATCCGAGTTAGATTTTATTAATATTGAGTTTCAAATATAAACTTTTGACTTTATCAAATTAAAAAAAAATTGGTTGGAAACTTAATATTTACATGTATATAAATTTACTCATTTTAAATAGTCAAAGAGGCATTTGAATCGCTAGATCTAGATCTACTAAATGTTAATAAAGAAAGTGTAAATTAATGAGAGTTTGTCTCTTGATCTCCTTCCCTTTAAAATCACTTATGCTTTCAATTTGTATCTTAAGATATATAATTAAATGCGCGCACACACACACATACACACATATATATATATAATAATTATAATTTTTAGAAACTAGATGCGCATATGGATGGCGAATGTGTCCGTTATAGATGTAAATCCCAACATCTATACATACACATTAACTGTACACACTTTATTATATGTTGCACTTGCACTATATTTACACGTCAGTATATTATTATATACTCATATAATATACAAAATGCCTAATATCTAAATTCACTATTGTCTAATAAAAAAATTAAACAAAATTGGATTATTTTTAAACTAATTAGATCATGTCTAATAAATGAATTTAGGCTTCATAGGCCCAATAGGATCCAATATCCATTTAAGTCGTTGCGCGCTGGCCCGGTTCCATCAACCGTATTAGAGAGAAATAGCTATGCAGTCTAAATTTTTCATGTTAACTAATTAATCTTACCAATTTAGTAAGGTGTCTAGAAAAGTAATATTTAGGTTTAGTTTGGATAATAAAGTACCCTACCCTCCCTGGCTAACGGTCTGGCCCAAAAGGTGAAGTGAGCCCAAAGGTTGCCCTAAATAGAAAAGGCCCAATTTGAATTTGGGCCTTGGGCTAATTTTCAAAATTGTTTTGAAAATTAAAATAAAATTTTAAGTTTAAAAGTTAAATTTAATACAAGAAATACATTGTAAATTTTATAATGTGACTTTATTTTTTTTTTAAATTAAAATAAGACATTAAATTTGAAAGTTAAATTTAAAATAAGAATTGCATTACAAATGTTACAATGTGATTTTCAAAATTGGTTTTGAAAACTCTCTCTCTATATATAAATGTTATAATACAAATTTTAGAAGTGTTTTGAAACTATAATAAACATATTTAAAAAAAATTTAAAATATTAATAAATTAAATTAATTAGTTAATAGCTACTTAAATAAAGTATATACATGTATAACATATATACTGATATATGTTACATTATCTTGAGTTGTTTAAAATGATGTAAGTATGTATGTGTACATATAAGAAATTTTCAAAATTAATATTTAATTAAAATCTTTTAATTAAATTATAAGTTAATAAACAAATAATAAAATACATATATATAAAGATATCTGTGTATAGCTATAAATGTGATGGTATACATATTCAATTAAAATGTTTAATTGGATAAGATAAATTAATTAAAATATTAATTAATTAAATTAATTAAGTAAGATTTAACTAATGTAATATAAGACCATTATATAAGTTAATTAAATTATAAAAGTTGTGTATTAATTATAATATAAATGTATAATTAAAGGTGGAACTAGAAAGAAATCCAGATTAGATTTAAGGAATAAATACATACATACAGTACATATCTCATGATTTCTGATGTGTCCGACACTTGAATTACGAGGGTATTTCATAAGAAATAAAATATTCCATAAGTCGATATCACTCAATTAAATATATTAGACAATGAATTTTAATATGAAGTTGCCTTTTACCATTTATATATTAGTAGATTACTTGCATACTTCTTAGTTGTTGAGCTTTCCTCAAGCTAGTTATTGTTGGAACTGGACTAGCCTACAGCGGAAGTTATGGGTGAATTTCAAAAAATTTACCCTATTTGATCTTTTATTGGGCCTATGAAGTCTAACTGAATTAGAAAATTTCCAAATAAAATCATTTATTTTATTTAAATTCAAATATATTAAGGTATGAAATTAAACTAAATCAAATATTTATCTATATATGAATGTTTAATGTTCATGTGTTATATATGTGTCACACATGAACATTAAAAATTCAAATATAGATAAATATATATATAGAAAGAGAGAGAATAATTATTAAAATTATTTAAAATTAAAAATTAACTTAGTTTTGCAAACATAATAATTTAGTATTTTAATTTGTATATATTATGAATAAAATAATGTTTTCATCCATAAATAATTAACATAAAATAATCTATTGATGAAAATTCAAATTTTACCATTTTCAAAAATCTAAGATCATAAAATAGAACTTAGGAAAAATCTGGAGATTGTTCAAAGTTGAAATATTATTTTTAGAAACAAATACATTGATTTCGGCAATAATTATTTAATATAAAATAATATATTATTAAAAATTCAAAATTCTAGGATCATGATAGAAAGGTTACGAAAAATTTTGAAGAATTTTTCAGTTACATTATTATTTTTTAATAAATCATAAACATTTTTTCCGAAATAATATTAATTATTAAAAATACTATAATTTATCAAAAAATCCCTAAATTTTTTCCATATGTTTCTAAAATGATATAACATTTTTCAAAAATATAAAATTGAATTTTAATTTAATATTTATTTTATATATAATAAACAATTCAAAAATTCAATAAATGTTAATTTAAAAATATGAATATATGTATGATAATTAATTTTCGAATTTGTAATTTCATATTATCTATAAATAAGTGTACAAATTTTTTTAAATCATATATATATCTTATATATGCATATATGCTATTATGAGAGAGAAATATACACTAATATATATACGAATTTATTAATAAATATATAAAACAATTATTAATGAAAAAAATTGATTTTGTATAGTAAACAACATTTTTCTATACATAAATCAAATAGTATAATAAAAAAATTATGCACATAACCAAACTGATTTGTGACAACTACATCTACTTACAAAATCTCACCTAACTAAACATATAGTAGCAATATATTTAAACAGATATGAAATTGCTCATTATAGGATCATAGAATATAATTTAATTACTGTAATATGAATTAAAATTAACAATTTAACGATGCCTTTGAATCCACGTTGAAGCGATGACTTCCCTTCCTTTTACTGTTCTTGATTCGTCAGATTGCAAGTCCGGAATCATCGACCTCTAGCTATCGAATAATATTATTTTAATTTGAAATATATTTGAGAATTTTGGAGTGGATTGAGAGCTATGTTTTAACCAGCAATGTAGAATGTAATGGTGGCCAAAAAAAAATTAGTAATTATTTTTAGAGATACATACACATATACATACATACATACACACACACAGATATATATATATATATATATATATATATATAGGGTTGTATTAGAGAGAAACGAGGAAAACCTTTTTATCCATTCTCACTTTATCTCAACCCATTATCTCCAAGCCAATTCCCTATGTTTTAGCCACCCCTAGACCTTCCCAAAACCGAAATTTTGCAGCCCTAATGATGGGCCTTAAACCCATCTAAGCCTAGGCCAAAATACTATGCAATTAAATCTAATTTAATCGCTTATCGATACTGTATATCGATCGATATATTTATAACTGTTATAAATATATAAAACATTATTTATTTCTCAAATCATATTCAAATTTTATAATTAATATTTCATATATATTAATTAATTTATAACAATTATAAACTAATTAAATCGTTCGGTCTTAAGGAAATTCATCATTTTGGCTGTGTAACTCTTGGGTGTAAATTTGGTCAGCTATTAACATCGAACTATTCTACTGTTAACGTTCACACGTCACTTAGCAGGTGGTGTGACATTATGGCCAAATTTATTGCTTACTCATTTTCTATAAAATCCAATTTTAGTTTAATAAGCGTTACCCGGTTGTGACATTTGTTTACACCAATTCTCTTCGTCAAAACTATATCACTTTGGACTTATGGAATTTAGTAATGGTAAAAATTGCAACCTCATCCACATTTAACTTTATAGTCCAAATACAAAGTCCTTGGTTCAATAATAACAATTATTATTACCGAAATGCTCTGGCTAGAGAATTTGACTTTGAGTTGACTTGATTTGACTGTGATACTAACCGCATATAACTTAGGAGACCAATCCTCTCTTGATTAGTGCTTCACTTCCAATACTTCCACTCAACCCAACTATAGTCACTCGATGGACGCCATGCCATGATTTGGCTATAATCAAAGCGGAGCTTTCATATTAAAGATCCATAGTATTCTCAAGTCGAGAGAACTGTGTAAATCGATCACATAGATATTTTCTGTTTGACCTTAGTTATATTAACCAATAGAAAACTATCGAGTGAGTCATTCCATAGTTATCTAATAATTATTAATACGTAACCCCTAGGTGCCCCCAGTAGTGAGTAATACACTGCCCAACGTTTGGAGAGCGTTACGTACTCCAGTCTCAACGGATACATCGATATCCAGCCTCGATGCATCTTGACTGGAAACATTTAAAATGGTATATTTGTTTTGTTGTGATAAATTACTCACGGTTACCACGTTTTGTAACTACTATCACAAAATATACCATTTATGGATTTTCTATTAAACATACTTTTAATTAAGTTAATTAATTAACATAATCACATTATATCAAGAATATAATAAGAAAAAAGTATTTTTTATTTCGAACAAGATTGGTCAACGAGTTAGATATATGTAACAAATTACATAATTACACCTAGGGCATACCCTTAACTCTATCGATCTCCCACTTGCAATTGAGGTCAATTATAAAATCTAATTCCAACTTCTCCAATCAGTTTTCTCAAAACCCATTAGGTCAGTCCCTTAGTGAATGAGTATGCTATTATGTTTTAATTATCTACTTTGTCAATTAACTCTCTCTAACACTGATAAACTACCTTTATCATGTGGAATGATTCGAAGTATGTCTTTCAACTTTTAGTAAGCTTTAAGTTCTATCATGACCAATTTCATGACATTGTTATCTTATAACAATATTATGGGATTCTCAACATTTGGAATCACCTTTGGCTCAATTATAAATTTGTGCATTTATATCTATATACGTTGGTTTATTGTAGCGCTATTCAGGTTAATGTTCTCAACATTTCGTAGAATCGACCACAATCACCTTTATTTTGAAACATTTTCAAATTAAAGATTTTAACTTGAATTTTATCATTGACATGTTATACTCAGTATCACTTGTAAAAGTTTGTGTCCAAATGTTCCGTCATAACGAGTTCGTTGTTTCTACAAACAAATCTCTAGTATTTCATAAATACGCGAGAACACCTTAAACAACCATTTAGTGATATCAATTTGGATTTTATATTTGCTCCATGTATCAAATACATAAACAAAACACAATATCATACACAACATAACCTGTATGATAATTCCTATTGCTAATGCATAAGGAATCCAACTTACATGTTCTCTTTTTAATAGGGTGCTTTTGTATATCGTTTTGGGACAATCCCTATATCTTTTATACTCTCCATAAAAGACATCATTTACAATCCAAAATTGATTATTAAAACAACTAAATTTGATTTTAATACAAGCATATTGTTAAAATCAACAACGTGTTGTTTACTTATAGTTTAGAAATATCAATGTACCTTTTAACGTTCTTTCTTATGAACACACGCTTCCTCTGCACTTTGATTGAAAATCAAACTATTTGATATTTCTATCAAAATACTTGTTCAATCTTGATGCTTATAAAATGATACATTCGTATTGTTTCTTGGATCATATCCAAAGACTCACAAACCCAATATCGCTCCCACTGACTTCGAGGCATTTTTGGTTAATATGTGTAAAGGGCTTACTCTAAATCATTATTTAGAATTTTCTGTTTCAATACATAAGTACCAAACATTAAGTCTTATCGAGCGATAATTTTGTGAGTAAATCTGAATTAACTTGAGCATGTTGAATACCGAATCTGTTATGCTAATTTCAACAATTGAAATTTGCGATATTACTCTTATCAACATTGCTCATTTAATTCCAACCACATTAGTCTTTCCAATAAAGACACAATCTCGTCCGATGGATCAAATTTATATGGTTACGACCACCAAAATCATATTTTGATAGCGTACTTGGAATTCTTTCAGATCTGCGCATCATACCATATAGAGTCAACCATCTTAATAGTTTAATTGAACAACTGAGGGTAATGTATATTTTTAACATTAATAAGAAACTCATAGTTTCTCTTCGATGTACGATAATACTTATTAGACATTCTAATGCTATGTGTTCATTTAGGTTAGTTAATTTCACTTCATCTCATATAATCAGTTCTATCTATGGATCAGATCCAATTCCATTTAACTACCAAAAATTTCTCAAAGAAATTCCTTCACAATGAAGTTGATATATCTTGAAACAACAATTGTTTCTTAGTGCAAATAGAATAGGGATTCATAAACGCTTTATGAACCTTTTTTTTTATAAAACTGATTTTAGTTTACAAAAATAATGTTCAAAACATAAATATGTCATTTGATGACAGACCTTTCCAAAAAAGACTTTTGGAGATTTATACAAGATCACTCATGAACAATTATTACGTGCAATCTTTTGACTCACACAACCTGCCAACTCCTTGGCCTAGGATATGTTGGGATTTCTTACAAACCCATATCTTGTATGATTTTGTAAACTGTTATTTAGATGAAATACTATCAACCTTGTGTACTACTCTTAAGTACATGACCTTATAGAAAGAACTAACTCAACTTCACTCACGATTAATTATAAATTGTCCAACAATGTCCGATTACTCCTTATCGATGCATCATTATGTATCACATGGAGGAGTGATTTTTAGATTGAATCTATATTCATTTTTAGGTACATTTGGAACTCTTTCCAATATACTCACTTATTCGACCAAATCAAATCATTTTATTCTATTGCATGTTATTTTATTTAATTTTCTTTTATATTCTATGATTTTATCATAAACTTACTACATGTGTATCTAATACACATGTTCATGTTGGTAATAAATCATCAATGAATACAACAAAGTATGTGGAACCCTTTTGGTATTAATAGACTTGTGATTGCATACATCAATATATTAATTCAAAGAGTTCATCAACTCTTATGATGCTCCCACTGTATGGCTACATAGCCATTAATTGTTTGAGATATAATTAACCTATATCATATGATTCATAATTATATAGTAAAATTATTTCTCAAAACTACGGCTTAGTCTATAATTCCAAAACAACTGTAAATAATATTAGATACATATGTATTTTTGTTGCATCACTTTACTATTTAAACAAATTCCATAATATAGTTCTATTTCATAATGAATATTCATAATACTCATATTGAAATATAGTTATATCTATTTTTTAGTCAACACCAAAAAAATAAACATTATTTCACAAATAATGTTCGGTACATTTTACGAAAACAATTTTTGTAATTTGATGCAATTATTAGGTGCTATATGACATGCTCCCACTATTTTCGCCATTACTATAATAACGTACTAAATTTAGAGGTACGCCATTCACTTAATATTATTTACTGATTTCATATGCTGCAACTAGTTTACAAAGGAGAGTTCTTTGATCAAATATCTTAAACTCAAAGAAATACATGTTATAGGAAACAATTTTCTATATGAAAATACATTTCGGAATAAAAATCATATTTCATATTCCAATATTAAGTATCAGTTATTATTACAATTCTTGTTTCCAATGTTTCTCTATGAAGCAGAAGTGACTATTCATTCTCTTCATTCCAACTTTACCTTAAATTACATCTATTCTTATACATTCATTTTTCTTTCAAATGGTAAAACCATTCAAAAGAAAACCTTACTACAATATCATAACAAACCTTTTACAAAAGCGCATTCGATTATTGTTAACATTTAAGACATCAAATATGTTGCACTTTATGTAAACCGATCAAGATGACATTTCAACGATCGAGTTCTTAGATGTATCTCGTAGTTTATGGTCTTGTGTTACATTAACACAATATGATCCTTTTGAAATTATTCAAGTTGAATACATGATCTTAAAATACTGTTTATTGGCTTACTTCGAATGAACTAACTTCATCGAAATATTATACCCCACAAACTATGACTGTTCACCAAATAACATTTATTTGTGAAAGTACATGGATCAAATATCCATAGTCTTGAATTGCATTTAGAGTTCAAAAACTAATAAAATGCAATGCACGGTCTAAACCAAATAAACATATAAGTGACCAACTTACGAATTGTAACGACCCGCTATTTCGAACCGTTCAAATCGACAATCATCCACTCATGTCAGACCTGAATTGCTCAAAACAACGGATTGTAAATTTATTTTTTGGTAAAATTTAGCATATACGGTAAATAAATCAATCAAAGAATCACAGACACAGAGTTTTACAACAATAAGTAGCGGAATAAATAAATAGTAGTTCATGAAGCTACTATATAAACCATAGAATCTTAAACAAAATACAATAGATATCCAATACATAGAAGTGTCAATACTAAAGAAAATGACAAGTCTGCACAAACAACTGGAACAACTGGAATAACCGAAGCTGAATAGATAAAGACCGATCTTCAAGTGGAGCTCCAAACTCCAAAGGTGAGTCTCAAATGCTGTGACACTCAGTCTGACCCGAGCATAAAGCAAAACATAAGACACTCGAGTCAGGATTAACATTCTTATACCAGTAAATCAACTCAAGTGAAATACAAAATAACTTAAAGGATATTTGAGATACCCATCCTATAAGGATCCATTAAACTATCTACATACATGGTACAATACGCTACATATATAAAATCTATAGTAAAGTAAACTATTAAAATAGCATTAAGGCGTTACCTATATCCCCCATAACACATTTTATATAATGCCGTAGTCTATACAGTACTGTAACTCCACCAAACCGGTGGGCTATCAGGGAGCACTCCATAGGTACGACACAATTCAAACTCGTAGAAGGCACGATAAGGCATGTGACAAGGCACGCGAGGCAATGCCAGGGTAGGATTCTACCGTTTGCACTCCCGGACTGGTGGTAACGCATAGCAACTACTGCCGCCCACCTCGAGACACACTCCCAAATCAAACGTGCACCCAATCAAATCACAAACTAATAGAATGGTATCGAAGAAATGTGCCCGATCGGAGGAGCGACCTCACTTGGTCCGGTATAGCTCCTGTTTTAGCCACATCAAGCTGACTCGCGGGAGTCAGGGCTGCATTAATACCTCATATAGAATCATCGCCAAACAATCCTACTTCGTTCTGGATTCTCCACCACGTACACAATTGTTAAAGTGGTTTTCGGTATTGGCAGAGAGTATGACGATATCCGATCCCGGTCTCTTTAACAACCAACGCTTATTTCACACCGTGGTCATTTTATTTCAAAACAATTCATACTTCATATCGAAATATCATATACATTTTAAGGTCATATCGCTTTTGAAATCATATTACTTTCAAAATCATATCACTTTAAAAAATCATCATTCGCTTTAAATCATTTTCATTTCCAATAAACATAATCACACAATAGTTTATATATTAAAATAGTTCAAACTAGAATTGGTTTCTTCCAAATTTTACAAATCAATTCAAATCAACTTTTAGTTCCAAATTCAATTTAAATCAAATATTAATTCAAATTCTCATTAAAACCATTTTAATTTATCGATTTCAAATCCGAACTTGAACTACAAATTTAAACCATTTCAATTTCAATAGGTTTCAAAGTTAAATATTCAAACATTTACAATAACTCAATTTGATAAATTTCATTTATATTTCCAAATTAAACATATTTTATTTATTTAAATTTGAAATTATTCGCTAAATCATTTTTAATAACATTTAAATAAATCTCAAATTACAAATTTAAATAAAATAAATAAATCAAATATCTAACTTCAATTATATATAAAATTCTAAAGTATTCACCTAGTCTCCTTTTATAAGCATTTAAATAAAATTTCCAATTACAAACTTAAACCAAAATTTAATATTCAACTTTATTTAAATTTGACAATATTCATTTAATCACCTTAATTAAAGCAAGTTGCAAAATCATACCTTTCAAAATCTCAAAATAAGTTTCTAATCAAATCTCATTTATATTAAATTCCTAAAAAAATTAAATTACAAATTAACTTAATTTATCTTCTCAACCTTTATTTTATAAAAGTTAATACAAAATATATTTTCAAAATATTAATATAAATTGTAAATAAATATTAAAACATATTATATATATATTAGTTAAATTAATATCTGATTAAATTTTATTATATTAATTATTATTATATTAAATCTTATGATTATTAAATATATTTTAAATTTTATTTATATATTTAAAAATAATAAAATTATAAGTAAAATCTTAAAATTTATATTTTTCAAAACTTAAGTTATAAATTTAAAATTTCCAAACATAAAATTTTAAAAATCTAATTTTAAACATATATTAAAATTAAAATCTTTATATTATATTTAAAAATCAATATTTATTAAAACCCATATATTTCTTTTCAAACTTTGGAAATCATTTTCAAAAATAGAGCAACGGTGTCCGTATATAATTTTCTATCGTATGGTCAGGTGATATGGATATTTATCATTTCAATCCGCAATTTGAATTTAATGTTTACGGGTATATATCATTTCAACCCGCAATCCTAAAATTTCAAATTCAATGAAAATTGCTTGGGTTTATCATTTCAACATATATCGATTTTCCCCTAATCTATAAGATCGTTTGGGTATGTATCATTTCAACCCATAGGGAATTCCAAACAAATAGGGAACTTGCAGAGTGAGAACAAATAGGATAATAATGTAACATATCAACAACAGGCATATATCATCAGTAACAAATTTAAATATATATATATACAACAGGTTATGGTGTCATATGTCATAGGTGAACAATTGCAAATAATGGAATATTATATTTAGCAACTAAATAACTAACAATTCAAATTTAACAGCATATTTCAATCGTCATTTCATGGGAATTAAATTTACTAAATATAAGAATGTTAATCGTGAGTGATTGCTCACCTTTCGTGGCTAGAGAACAACGATGGCGAAGAAGATGACACGCACACGCACACAGATACGAACACGAGCAAAGCAAATCTAAAGTTGTTGAGACTTCCAAGCAGCGACGAACACAACAACAAACTGGACATCGACGAAGCAAGCAAGCGAACCACTTGAATTCGATAGGAAACAAATATACATATATTTGAAATCTATATATACATATATTTTAAAACCAATATCCAAACAAAATCTTTATATTTATAATTCAAAAATCAATATTTATAAAATCCATACGTTTCTTTCAAAATTTTTCAAATACATTTTAAACATTAACATCAATATAAGTAACCATATATATATATATATATACTTGCTTTCCAAAATATTAATATTAACGTAAATATAACATATTATATAAATATATATACATCTCAAAATATTAACAAAACATATTTTATATAATATATATACATTTCAGAATATCAACATTTATTAAAACATATATATTGAAATTAATGTATTTGTAAATTCAAAAAAAAGTCAATAAATAGTAATCAATATATATATATATATATATATATATCATACAGACTTGTATATACATACAATTATATATATATAAACAAACAGATCTTATATAACCTATATGAACTTATATTTTAAAATCTATATAAATTTCTAAAGATCAAAATATCCATATATATTATATATTTTTTAAACAATACTTATAACAATGTTTATATATAAACCAAGAGAAGGCTGGCACTGGTTTCTTGCGTGAAGTAAAAATGGACAAGTAGGTTATCACGAGCAAAAATATCTATGCTTACCAATTTTATTTTTTTAAACAAATAAAGGAGGAAAGGCTGCTCTCAGATGGGCTTAGATTTTAGAGGGGAGAGGCGAAGAGGGTTTGGTTTTGGGTGGAGTTGCTCGGTTTGTGGTGTGAGAATATGACAAGCTGTGGCGGAATGGGTTAGGTGGAAAGATTTCAGGCATGAGGTGAGGGCAGAGGAAGGTTATGGCTTTGGAGGGAAGCGACTGACAGGTGCTGCAGTGTGTGCTGTGTTTGGATGTGCGGAGCTCGGAGGTGGCTGTTCGGTGACAAGCTATGGTGGAATGGAATAGCCTGGGTCCAAAAATGGGCACGAAGGCAAGAGAGATGAGGCGGAGGTGAACGGTCGAAGGCTGGGTTGGCTTCGACACGAAGGAAAGAGAGGGGAGATGGCGGAGTGTTGGGCCGGGTCCGTTGTCGAGGCTGGATGATGAGGATACGGTGGATGGCGGAAGAGTGATGCGATGGCAAACTTGGTTGCATGGCCGAGGCTCTGATGTGGTAGTGGGCAGAGGAACAGTCGTGGAGATAGGTCGTGAAGTCTGGGAAGATGAGCAGTTTCAATGTGATAGAAGTCGATCAGGTTGAATAATATAAAAGAAAACATTTATATTATGTTTTGATACGTATATTACTCTCTAAAAAGTAAGAACATAAATGGCAGGCCGAAAAAATATATATGAACGCAACCTAAATTTTATATTTTTTTTCTCAAATGAATGAACAATACGCAAAGCACGACAGAGACAAAAGAAAATAGGCAGAGAAAGAAGCAAACCAGAAAATATAAGTGAAATGGTGGAATAACAAAAGTCAATATGTTGGATTCAGGAATATTTATGGCTAGTGACCATTCAGTTTTACACGGTGGTTAAATGAAAGGCCATCTGGAAACCAAAAGGGTCAACTACGGAACCGATACAGAAATCGTTTTGCAAATTTCGCTGCGTATCAGGCGTCGAAATGCAAAAATGAATATACTGCGAAGATCGGCACAACGAGACGAATAGAATGGTACACAGATATCAACGATACGACCATCCTACCAAAAACTCGATTTTTCGTTGCCGAAAATGCTGCTAAAATATAGAAAATAAGATAAATGAGGCTATAGCAGTCCAAATTTGGCGAAACAAAATATGACGTCTCGCTAAAAAAATGGTTTACATTTTATTATATAAAATATTCAGATTCCGAAAACATTTTATTTTCATCAAATTAACTGATTTAAATTGAAATTGAAAATTACACAACAAAACTAACTTCCATATTCTTTGATGAAAATATGACATTTGCTACGTTTAAATAGACGCATTCCAAATATCAAATTTTCATTGCTAAATTTTAATTATTTATTTTCATTAAAATTTTTTTTAGTTAATTACGTTATAAAAATTGTTAAAATTTACGGGTCGTTACACGAATTTATTAAGTAGTTTAAATTGGGCACTTGCATGGGTATAGAAACATTATATTACATGCAATTAGAATTATTAGTAAGTATATATTATATTTCTATTTGTCAACTTTTGATTCAGTTTGTTTATATATGTTGATTGACAAACGTTTTATCAATCATATTAAATGCACGAATTTATCATTGTAGATAATTATAACATTATATAGCATATGTTCTTATAATATTAGAAAGGTTAAATGTTACCATTTCATTTTTCTAATAAGGCTCCCACTAGTCTTTTATATTTCTCCAAACCCTAAGATGAAACATAGAAGTCTTCCAACTTCATTAGTGGGTGTTAGGACTTATTTGTTTTTGTGATATCCCGGGATTTCAGAGAATTTAAAATGAGATAATCTTTTAAATTAATTATTAAATATTGGTAAAGGTTGTTGTTTTCAAACAATTTAATATTGAGTTGTTTTTAAATATAGATATAAATAGATTTTAAATAGACATATTATTTCAAATTTAATAAGTATTGTTTAAATGTGTATATATATATGTATATTTAAATTAGTCTTAAATAGGATAATTATTGACAATTAATAATGTGATTATTTAAATCTAATATATATATTTATTTGAATTGATTTTTTTTTATTTGGATTTTAAATTAACTTTGAATTTGAATTTAAAATTTTAATTTAAAGATATATATATATATATATATATATCTTAAAATGAAATAATAATATAGTTTGAATTTAAAATATATGAATATAAGTTTTATTTAAAAATAAGATTTGTTTTGTATTATTCTCTTTAAAGAAATATATTTATAGAAAGGGAAGAGTATTTATTTAATAGGAATAAATACAAAAGCTTTTAAATTAGCATTTAAAAATGAGCTTAAAATATTTTATATGATTTTTATTTAAATCAGAATTGGTTTATATTCTATTTTCTTTAAAGATTGTATTTATGTAAATTAAGAAAAGCATTTATAAATTTAGGAATGTATTTATTAATTAGGAAAATTTAATAATAAAAGCTTTTAAATCTATTTAAAATAATATAAATATATTTATGCATGTAGTATTACAAGTGTTGAATTATAAACATCTTTAAAATAACATGTGTTAACATATTAATCAAAGTTGAGACAAGTGTCATCTTTTTATTTTCATTTTCTTTAATTTTAATAAATCCTAAATTTACACTATATAAACTCCTACCTTCTTCCTTATTTTCTTTTTCTTATCCTTTCATTTTCAAAGAAAATAAACTCAAGCCTGTAATCAATTCATTTCTCAAATCCTCTAACCAGAAATTCAAGCAAATAAACAAACACTGTAAATATTCTCAAAATCAAAACCTGTAATGCAATCTCCAGATCAAACTAAAACCCTGTAACCTTCTCAAACTAAAGCCTGTGATAAAGGGTTATTTCCAAATACAACCTGAAATCAAAAGTTTAAAGCATTCAAGTTCCAGTAAAGCAAGAATCAAACTTCAGTTCTAATCAACTTCAGATTCGAATTCAAAGCATCAGCATATCAGTTTTCAAATTCCAGTTTTAAAGAGATCAAAGTCTTAAATCATCTCTGCAATTCAAATTTTTCAAGTTTCCAGTTTTTCAAGTTTCTGCTTCAAACTTCAAAACTGATTAAAGCAAATCAAAGAAATTCAGTTTTCTGGAATCAAAAACAAATGCATGCAAATCTCATTCCAGTTTCAAAGATCTCAGCATTTCAGTCTTTCTCCAAAAGTTCAAAGCTATTTCAAACCTTATCTGCATTTTCTAAGGTGAGTAAATCTAATTTTAAAAACAGTTTTAAAATCTGTTATTATGTCTTGATATACCTGATAAATGTCACAGTAAAATGATATGCAATGTTTACTTGAATGTTGGGTATGAATGGATGTTTACATAAGAGTTGTTATGCATATGAATGTTCATTATTCTCTGTTAATTTCCAGTAAGTAAACTATCAAAAGCTTTAGTATATAACTTGGTGTTTGTGAGAAATATTTGAAGTATGCTGTGAATAATGTTTGTATAGATGTAAATAGGCCTGTATACATATATATATGTAAATGTTTACATGTGCATGTCTGTGTTTACCCAGATACATATCTCTGTTTTTAGATCATAAGGGGAATAACAAGTTTAAAGATCGATTCCTTTCTCTCTAAACCTTTTTAGGCTATGATCTCTAAAGAGGAAATGATGGTAAAACTGTAACATCATTTTTAAAAAATAATTTCAAGTGAAATTATTGAGTTAATATTTCGAAAATGGGAAATTACAGTATAATCTTTTCAAATCAGAAAATTTGATCATCTAAATTTCTAGTTTTGATTATAGAAACAAATTCGTATAGAAGAATGATGATTTTAGATAATGATTTCATGATTTTTAAGATTGGGATTATTGGGAATTTCTAAGTTGATCAGAATTCAAACTTCGCTCGTTTTCTTGGCGATCGGCGATGGAGGAGGGTTACGCTTGGGTCTGAAGGTAGTATGAAGGTCGGGGATTAAGGGAAAAATGGTCAGAGTATTTCTCGTTCACCATGGTGGTCTGGCATAGGCAATCTAGGGTTTATCAACTGTTTAATCGATGGTGATGTCGAGGCAAATTTCTTGGTCGTGGATGTATCGGACTCGACCAGTGGTGGGGGAAATGAAGCATTGGACAGTGGAGAAGGTCTGGGTTGGTCGGCGAGTTCTCTGGTGATCTAGGATGGTGGTGCGAGGAGATTTCATCGAGGTGGTTTGGTTCCAGTTTTGGACTTTGGGCTCGTTTTCGATTCGATGACAAAATTGTTGAACTGAGACGACGAGGAGGATGGCGAAGTCATTGTCGACACGTTGGAGACCGGAAAGTTGGTCGGAATCGCGTCATTCGATCGTGCATGTGCACGTGTGCACGTTTGTTTCAGGCGAAACGTTGAATCTGGGGAAGAAGCAGTTGAACTCGGGTTGGTCTCGAGAATAGTGGAGTGCGACTCGAAGTAGAAGTCGACTCGAAGGGAAACTCGAGGAAATTGGGGTTGTGCTCGGGTTTGTCTTCGGGATTGTAAGAGTGAACTGTTTCAGATCTAACTCTAACTAAATCTAAGTTTTAATTTAAATAAAGTAGGTTTTAAAGAAAAAAATTAAAGCTAGTTTTAAAACTATTTCTTAAATTTATTATTTAATAAGGTTAGAGATAATTAATCTATAAAGATTAATTAAAGGTTAATTAACTGTTATTAAGAATTGATTAACTAATAATTAAAGATTAATTAACTTATTATTAAGTTTTATTAATTGATAATTAAGGTTTATTAATTAATAATTAAAGAATAATTAATCTGTAATTAAGGTTAATTAATTTATTTAAGAGTAATTAAGGAATGAATTACTCAATTGTAAATAATAAATGGATGTGATTAATTTAAGTTAAATAAAGATAATCACTTGATAAAGAATTAAGTATGAATACTTAATAAGGTTAAAAAGTGTAATTACTTAGTATAAGTAATTAATTTATAATTACAAGATGTAATTAATTAAAGGATAATTACTTAATGAGAAGTAATTAAGGATTAATTATTTGGTGTAATTAATTAAAGGATTAAAGTAATTAATTAAGGAGTTAATTAATTAGGGTAAGTAAATTATAGGATGATAATTACTGTTTATGATTAATTAAGGTGGATTAATAGAAGTGATTAATTAAAGTTTAATTAATTAATGTAATTAATTAAGGGTCAATGTAATTAATTATAGTTAATTAATTAATGGAAGTAATTAATTAAGGATTATTAATTAATGTAATTAATAAAAGTAATTAAAGGTTAATTACTGTTAATGAATAAGAATAATTAATTTGTAAAATTAATTAAAGGATAATTACTTTATGTAATTAATGAATAATTAATCAAGGATGATTAATATTTAATGAGTAATTAATTAATTAAAGGTGTAATTAATTAATGATTGGTTAAGCAAAGTTAGAAATTAATTCTTAAGTAATTAATTTAATTTAAGTTAATTAAATTAATTATAATATAGGGTTAATAATTGTTTGCTTATGGATGATTGTTGTGTATAATATCTAAATTGGATGATATCTATTGGATGATATGCTGTGATGTTCTGTAATATGATATTGGATATATCTATGATAAATGTGTGATATTTATCTGTTAAATGCTGTGTGAATTCAAAGTATTGAATTGAATCAAATGGTTTAAACCTTTAAACAACTTGGCCTTAAAAGATACGTTTTGGATTTCGATGAGACCGGGATCGGGTTTCCGTATACCGGTATTCCAGGTCTGGAGACCCGAATACCACATCGATCCAAATTAACGATAGGTCGTGAATCTCAAGTGAAGATGAAGATTCAGAGTGCAAGGGTTATTGTCGTTAACTCTGAGGGTGATTCCAAAACGAGTGTAACGAGATAATGCCTTCGGTTTCGTTCGAACCCGGAACGAACTTGTATGGATTGAATGCTTTCAGCACATCGTCAGGCGGACGATGAGCATTCTAAGTGATATGTTCTGATTAAAGGTAATCGTAACCTCAAGCCTCATCAACCGGGAATGGCTAAAACAGGGGAGGTGCAGCAAGGCTTCGTGGGTAGCACCCACTGAGAGCAAGATAGATCCCTGTCTAGAGGTCCCTTTTCTTTTTATTCGGCTTAGTGTGTGGTTGGTCGCGCCAACTACGGGGTTATCTTGTTCGGAATTATCCAGTAAGGGATGGTTCCGGCTTTGTGTTACAGGGGAGCGGGCGTACTCCTCGGTACGGTGATCTAGGCCACGTACTGTGACGGGCGGTACCCCAGTAGCCCTGCCATTGTATGGAATCCAAACTCCAATAAGTGCCGTACGTATTAGTTGTGCCCAACTATGTTGGAATGTGAGATGTAAGCATTTCAGCTATTTCTGTATTTTACTTGAAAACCCTAGACCCTATTATAATACAATCAGATTTCCTATCAAACGTTTTAGTTAGCGTAAGGTAAAAACTTACCCATGTTTATTTGTGGGGAGTCTTACGTGATACTTTTGTTTTCAAAGGTTTTCAAAGTTAAGCAATCTAACCGTTTACTCACACCAGACCCATGTCTGACCCAAGTGTTTATTTTCTGTTTTATTAAACTCTTGGGTACTCAATATTGTATTGAGTAGTCGAGGGATTCAGGTTAGCTTTGACGAATTCTGGAGGAGATTTGGAGCAGGAGGCTTCACCGTGTAGATATATGATGATTCCGCTGTGTATATGTTGTGTCTGTATCTGTGATACTTGAGTTGTATGAATTAGACAGATGTTTATAACTGTCTAATATGTGTTGTATAAGTTGTGTAACTCTGATGTATATGATACTATGTAATATTTTATATGATATATTATATTTCATTCGTTCCGCTGTGAGTTTCTGATGTTGTTGTTCTTTCTTCTTTTCTTTCTTTTCTTCTTCTATCCCTTTCTTTCTATATTAGCGATGCGACTTTCTATGGAGAGAAAGTCGTGGTCGTGACAGTGGTATCAGAGCATAGGTTGAGCGAATACCTAAGCTATTGGTTAAGTGAATATCAGAACACTAGGTTGAGTGAATACCTAGGTTCGGAAGGATTGTTCATTAGAGACAGGATCTGTAGCAACCTGTTTGAGTCTGAGTGTGTATATATATATTCGAAAGCGCGTATTTGTTAGTTATATAAAATGGTTTTATATTGTGTTAATTGATCGGTTGAGTGGTATATGGATTCTGGTCAATACGAGTAGCTAACGTTATTGATAGGGATCTCTAAACACTTAGACCAGGCCAACGGACACAATATTGTTTTAAAGAGGTAAATGAAATAATTTTACCCAGAAATAATTTCTATATAAAAAGTATCATTTTAAATATATATATTTCTACCTATTTGTTGAGTTACCTGTTCGGGTTTTCCAATATGAGTTATAAAGGTAGATAAGGTGGTGGTGTATGTAACACGACTACCAATGGTTGGAGTTTGAATGTTGAGGTTGGAAGTGTATTTGTCGAGACTGTAGACCCAATACTGTCTCGAGTGAGCTTTGTTGTGGTGTAAAGATTTCACCGATCTTTGAAGGAAACCTGTTAAGGTTCGGAGTTTATCTTTGAAATTGGATGAGCAAAAGCGAATGATGGTATCTGGGTAACTCAGGAAGTAGTAGCTGCGTGATGAGACGTAGTGACTATGGATGTCTCCGAAAATGTTTTCTTTTGGAGCAAGTTTAAGGAAGTGTGTCTGCTTCGGTGTTGTGGCTAAGTTCAGCAGGGTCTTTTCTGTTTAGTTTGGAATCCGAGTTTCTCGAAGAACTTTGGATAGGGAGTCTTTGGCATCTGGGTCAGCAGTGCACTCGGAGTGTTCCGTGTGCCGGCAAGAAGATCTTTTGGCTAAGCAGTTTTCTAGAGGTGGAGTTCAAAAGCAGCAGATGGGATCCATTTCTTCAATGGATTGGTTGGATAAGATTAAGCTATTCTGATTGGCTAAGAGAGCAGTTTTCTTTGGAAATTAGGCCGAGTGGATCGCAAAAGTGGCTTGCGATAGTTGAGTGTTCTCGTGGGTTATCAAAGATTTTCTGGATGTCTTCAAGAAGTCAGAAGTTTATCCGCATTTAGAAATTGAGTTTTCTTATCGACTAGGATTCCGGAAATGGAACCGGTAATTCAGTTAGGTAGAAGGGTGTCTCCTAGAGAAAGGATTTGGTGAAGCAACTCAGTATTTCATGGAACTGCTGAATTTTCTTTTTACGGATCTGTTGAACCATATTTTCAGGATGTGTTTGTGCTCGAGTTCATCGACGGCATTCTCATATGCTCCAGATCAGAATTGTGCAGCGAAAGCAAGGTGACAGTTGTTCTAGAGTGTAAGCAACTGGAAGTTGCAGTATTAGAGAGTTTCTACAGGAAATTCTTCTAGATCTGAAGGTCAGAGTGGTAAGTGCATCTGTATGTCTTTTCCGGATAGGAGAAGTAAGTTGAAGTCTACTGATGATGGTGGAATAAAGTTTGTGTTCTGGATTTTGGGTAGATCTTGAGAGGATCATTTTGTTGAGTTATTTTTGATCCAGTTTGTTTTTAGAAGCATCAGCGAAGGTTAAGCTGGTCGGAATGGGTGTAGGCAGCCCAGGATTGTCAGAAGAGTTCTATGGATAAGAAACGGAGGAATTTGGAATTCGGAGTTGGAGACTTTGTTGTTATTTTCTCCGGTCAAAGGAGAAATAAGATTGGGTAAGACTGTGAGGTTAACTCCAAGGAGTATTGGATTCTTCTAAGTTTTTGTAAGGATAAGTGTTTGGCTTATAAGATTTGAATTGCCAGTTTGGATAACTGGGATTCGGAGTATATCGCGTATCTTTGAGGAAGTACATGTTTGATCTATCTCTGGTTTTAGAACCAGCAATTCAGGAGGATTTGGTGGTTGAGTTTATCTTGTCTGTGGTCTGATATCTTGTTCAGATTATAGATCTAGATGAGTAGGACCTCAGTAGCTTAGTAGTGTAGCTAGTTTGGATTCAGTAGAGCGGGTATTCCAGTGTCTATACCTGGGGAACTCGGGGAAATTTAGGAAGCTTATCCGGATCTATGTCCGGATAGCTAGAATTGTTTGTTTGATTGAATTGTTTGTTTGGATGAAATTGTTTGTTTGTTTGTGTTGACTAATATGTATGCCTAAATTGATTGAAATAAAATAAAACTTTGGATTATCTTTTGTTTTAAATTTCGAGGACGAAATTCTTTTAAGGGGGAAGGAATGTGATATCCCGGGATTTCAGAGAATTTAAAATGAGATAATCTTTTAAATTAATTATTAAATATTGGTAAAGGTTGTTGTTTTCAAACAATTTAATATTGAGTTGTTTTTAAATATAGATATAAATAGATTTTAAATAGACATATTATTTCAAATTTAATAAGTATTGTTTAAATGTGTATATATATATATGTATATTTAAATTAGTCTTAAATAGGATAATTATTGACAATTAATAATGTGATTATTTAAATCTAATATATATATTTATTTGAATTGATTTTTTTTATTTGGATTTTAAATTAACTTTGAATTTGAATTTAAAATTTTAATTTAAAGATATATATATATATATATCTTAAAATGAAATAATAATATAGTTTGAATTTAAAATATATGAATAAAAGTTTTATTTAAAAATAAGATTTGTTTTGTATTATTCTCTTTAAAGAAATATATTTATAGAAAGGGAAGAGTATTTATTTAATAGGAATAAATACAAAAGCTTTTAAATTAGCATTTAAAAATGAGCTTAAAATATTTTATATGATTTTTATTTAAATCAGAATTGGTTTATATTCTATTTTCTTTAAAGATTGTATTTATGTAAATTAAGAAAAGCATTTATAAATTTAGGAATGTATTTATTAATTAGGAAAATTTAATAATAAAAGCTTTTAAATCTATTTAAAATAATATAAATATATTTATGCATGTAGTATTACAAGTGTTGAATTATAAACATCTTTAAAATAACATGTGTTAACATATTAATCAAAGTTGAGACAAGTGTCATCTTTTTATTTTCATTTTCTTTAATTTTAATAAATCCTAAATTTACACTATATAAACTCCTACCTTCTTCCTTATTTTCTTTTTCTTATCCTTTCATTTTCAAAGAAAATAAACTCAAGCCTGTAATCAATTCATTTCTCAAATCCTCTAACCAGAAATTCAAGCAAATAAACAAACACTGTAAATATTCTCAAAATCAAAACCTGTAATGCAATCTCCAGATCAAACTAAAACCCTGTAACCTTCTCAAACTAAAGCCTGTGATAAAGGGTTATTTCCAAATACAACCTGAAATCAAAAGTTTAAAGCATTCAAGTTCCAGTAAAGCAAGAATCAAACTTCAGTTCTAATCAACTTCAGATTCGAATTCAAAGCATCAGCATATCAGTTTTCAAATTCCAGTTTTAAAGAGATCAAAGTCTTAAATCATCTCTGCAATTCAAATTTTTCAAGTTTCCAGTTTTTCAAGTTTCTGCTTCAAACTTCAAAACTGATTAAAGCAAATCAAAGAAATTCAGTTTTCTGGAATCAAAAACAAATGCATGCAAATCTCATTCCAGTTTCAAAGATCTCAGCATTTCAGTCTTTCTCCAAAAGTTCAAAGCTATTTCAAACCTTATCTGCATTTTCTAAGGTGAGTAAATCTAATTTTAAAAACAGTTTTAAAATCTGTTATTATGTCTTGATATACCTGATAAATGTCACAGTAAAATGATATGCAATGTTTACTTGAATGTTGGGTATGAATGGATGTTTACATAAGAGTTGTTATGCATATGAATGTTCATTATTCTCTGTTAATTTCCAGTAAGTAAACTATCAAAAGCTTTAGTATATAACTTGGTGTTTGTGAGAAATATTTGAAGTATGCTGTGAATAATGTTTGTATAGATGTAAATAGGCCTGTATACATATATATATGTAAATGTTTACATGTGCATGTCTGTGTTTACCCAGATACATATCTCTGTTTTTAGATCATAAGGGGAATAACAAGTTTAAAGATCGATTCCTTTCTCTCTAAACCTTTTTAGGCTATGATCTCTAAAGAGGAAATGATGGTAAAACTGTAACATCATTTTTAAAAAATAATTTCAAGTGAAATTATTGAGTTAATATTTCGAAAATGGGAAATTACAGTATAATCTTTTCAAATCAGAAAATTTGATCATCTAAATTTCTAGTTTTGATTATAGAAACAAATTCGTATAGAAGAATGATGATTTTAGATAATGATTTCATGATTTTTAAGATTGGGATTATTGGGAATTTCTAAGTTGATCAGAATTCAAACTTCGCTCGTTTTCTTGGCGATCGGCGATGGAGGAGGGTTACGCTTGGGTCTGAAGGTAGTATGAAGGTCGGGGATTAAGGGAAAAATGGTCAGAGTATTTCTCGTTCACCATGGTGGTCTGGCATAGGCAATCTAGGGTTTATCAACTGTTTAATCGATGGTGATGTCGAGGCAAATTTCTTGGTCGTGGATGTATCGGACTCGACCAGTGGTGGGGGAAATGAAGCATTGGACAGTGGAGAAGGTCTGGGTTGGTCGGCGAGTTCTCTGGTGATCTAGGATGGTGGTGCGAGGAGATTTCATCGAGGTGGTTTGGTTCCAGTTTTGGACTTTGGGCTCGTTTTCGATTCGATGACAAAATTGTTGAACTGAGACGACGAGGAGGATGGCGAAGTCATTGTCGACACGTTGGAGACCGGAAAGTTGGTCGGAATCGCGTCATTCGATCGTGCATGTGCACGTGTGCACGTTTGTTTCAGGCGAAACGTTGAATCTGGGGAAGAAGCAGTTGAACTCGGGTTGGTCTCGAGAATAGTGGAGTGCGACTCGAAGTAGAAGTCGACTCGAAGGGAAACTCGAGGAAATTGGGGTTGTGCTCGGGTTTGTCTTCGGGATTGTAAGAGTGAACTGTTTCAGATCTAACTCTAACTAAATCTAAGTTTTAATTTAAATAAAGTAGGTTTTAAAGAAAAAAATTAAAGCTAGTTTTAAAACTATTTCTTAAATTTATTATTTAATAAGGTTAGAGATAATTAATCTATAAAGATTAATTAAAGGTTAATTAACTGTTATTAAGAATTGATTAACTAATAATTAAAGATTAATTAACTTATTATTAAGTTTTATTAATTGATAATTAAGGTTTATTAATTAATAATTAAAGAATAATTAATCTGTAATTAAGGTTAATTAATTTATTTAAGAGTAATTAAGGAATGAATTACTCAATTGTAAATAATAAATGGATGTGATTAATTTAAGTTAAATAAAGATAATCACTTGATAAAGAATTAAGTATGAATACTTAATAAGGTTAAAAAGTGTAATTACTTAGTATAAGTAATTAATTTATAATTACAAGATGTAATTAATTAAAGGATAATTACTTAATGAGAAGTAATTAAGGATTAATTATTTGGTGTAATTAATTAAAGGATTAAAGTAATTAATTAAGGAGTTAATTAATTAGGGTAAGTAAATTATAGGATGATAATTACTGTTTATGATTAATTAAGGTGGATTAATAGAAGTGATTAATTAAAGTTTAATTAATTAATGTAATTAATTAAGGGTCAATGTAATTAATTATAGTTAATTAATTAATGGAAGTAATTAATTAAGGATTATTAATTAATGTAATTAATAAAAGTAATTAAAGGTTAATTACTGTTAATGAATAAGAATAATTAATTTGTAAAATTAATTAAAGGATAATTACTTTATGTAATTAATGAATAATTAATCAAGGATGATTAATATTTAATGAGTAATTAATTAATTAAAGGTGTAATTAATTAATGATTGGTTAAGCAAAGTTAGAAATTAATTCTTAAGTAATTAATTTAATTTAAGTTAATTAAATTAATTATAATATAGGGTTAATAATTGTTTGCTTATGGATGATTGTTGTGTATAATATCTAAATTGGATGATATCTATTGGATGATATGCTGTGATGTTCTGTAATATGATATTGGATATATCTATGATAAATGTGTGATATTTATCTGTTAAATGCTGTGTGAATTCAAAGTATTGAATTGAATCAAATGGTTTAAACCTTTAAACAACTTGGCCTTAAAAGATACGTTTTGGATTTCGATGAGACCGGGATCGGGTTTCCGTATACCGGTATTCCAGGTCTGGAGACCCGAATACCACATCGATCCAAATTAACGATAGGTCGTGAATCTCAAGTGAAGATGAAGATTCAGAGTGCAAGGGTTATTGTCGTTAACTCTGAGGGTGATTCCAAAACGAGTGTAACGAGATAATGCCTTCGGTTTCGTTCGAACCCGGAACGAACTTGTATGGATTGAATGCTTTCAGCACATCGTCAGGCGGACGATGAGCATTCTAAGTGATATGTTCTGATTAAAGGTAATCGTAACCTCAAGCCTCATCAACCGGGAATGGCTAAAACAGGGGAGGTGCAGCAAGGCTTCGTGGGTAGCACCCACTGAGAGCAAGATAGATCCCTGTCTAGAGGTCCCTTTTCTTTTTATTTGGCTTAGTGTGTGGTTGGTCGCGCCAACTACGGGGTTATCTTGTTCGGAATTATCCAGTAAGGGATGGTTCCGGCTTTGTGTTACAGGGGAGCGGGCGTACTCCTCGGTACGGTGATCTAGGCCACGTACTGTGACGGGCGGTACCCCAGTAGCCCTGCCATTGTATGGAATCCAAACTCCAATAAGTGTCGTACGTATTAGTTGTGCCCAACTATGTTGGAATGTGAGATGTAAGCATTTCAGCTATTTCTGTATTTTACTTGAAAACCCTAGACCCTATTATAATACAATCAGATTTCCTATCAAACGTTTTAGTTAGCGTAAGGTAAAAACTTACCCATGTTTATTTGTGGGGAGTCTTACGTGATACTTTTGTTTTCAAAGGTTTTCAAAGTTAAGCAATCTAACCGTTTACTCACACCAGACCCATGTCTGACCCAAGTGTTTATTTTCTGTTTTATTAAACTCTTGGGTACTCAATATTGTATTGAGTAGTCGAGGGATTCAGGTTAGCTTTGACGAATTCTGGAGGAGATTTGGAGCAGGAGGCTTCACCGTGTAGATATATGATGATTCCGCTGTGTATATGTTGTGTCTGTATCTGTGATACTTGAGTTGTATGAATTAGACAGATGTTTATAACTGTCTAATATGTGTTGTATAAGTTGTGTAACTCTGATGTATATGATACTATGTAATATTTTATATGATATATTATATTTCATTCGTTCCGCTGTGAGTTTCTGATGTTGTTGTTCTTTCTTCTTTTCTTTCTTTTCTTCTTCTATCCCTTTCTTTCTATATTAGCGATGCGACTTTCTGTGGAGAGAAAGTCGTGGTCGTGACAGTTTTGGTATTCTGACCTTGAGTTTACTCAACAAGTCATAGCCCCACAAACGATGGATAACTCATTATCAGTTGTATCATATACAACTCCTAACCCATTTTTCCTTGTTCTAATCTCTTTCTGACCTTGAGTTTTCTCAACAAATCGAAAGAGATTATTCACACATACCTACCATATTGTGATGGCTTAAGTATAGTATATGTACCTTGAGTTTGCACAATAAATACATATAGTTATCTTACCTCATCTGTTCAGTATATTAATAATACTACGCATAACATCTCGAGCTTGAGTTTGCTCAACAAATAAGGAGTATGTAAGTAATTTATTAATATATATATGGTAGAGGACAACATTATATTGAAGATTCATAATCTTCAATATATATATATATATATATATATATATATATATATATTGAGTGATATCGACTTATAGAATAATATATTTCTTATGAAATACCCCAGCGATTCAAGTGTCAGCCACATCAGAAATCACGGTATATGTACATTTACATATGTATTTATTTCTCAAGTCTATTTTGGTTTCCTTAATGTTCTACATTTAGTTTATACACATATCGTATTAGTTTTATTGTTATATAACTTTTATATTTCATATTACTTATATGATAGTCTTACGTATAATATATCATTAATTAAATTTTATCTAATTAATTTTAATCAATTAACTCTTTAATTAATTTTAAATTAGTATTCCAATATAACTTTTATATTGGACATGTCTACTATAACATTTATAGTGAATACTATAACCTTTGTAGTGTAACACACATATATCACATATATATATATATATGTATTTTATTAAATTAATTAACCTTCAATTAAACAATTTTTATTAAAATTTATTAATTTCAAAATTTATATTTTATACATACATGTATACTTATGTTATCTTAAACATTTTAAAATAACATAACATATATCAACATATGTAATACATGCATATATGCATTAATTAATTAACCTTTGGGCTCACTTCACCTTTCGAGTCAGGCCGATAACCAGGTAGGACAGGGCACTTGATTACCCAATTTCAATCCTAGACATTACCTTTCTAGACACCGTACTAAGTGGGCAAGCTTAATTAGTTAGCCCTAATATGACTAATTTAGACCGCATAGGTTATTGGGCTTTGATACTATTGTTGGAACTAGACTAGTCCGCAGTGTAAGTTATGGGTGAATTTCAAAAAAATTACCCTATTGGATCATTTATTGGGCCTATGTAGTCTAACTGAATTAGAACATTTCTAAATTTCATTTAAATAAAATCATTTATTTTATTTAAATTCAAATATATTAAGATATGAAATTAATTTTATTTGATTTAGTTTATACATCATTTATTGGGCCTGTGTAAATCAGTCACATTGATATTTTCAGTTTGACCTTAGTTATATTAACCAACAGAAAACTATCGAGGAGTCGTTCCACAATTATCCAATAACTATTAGTATGTAACCCCTAGGTGCCCCCAGCAGTCATGAGTAATACACTGCCCAACATTTGGAGAGCGTTACGTACTCCAGTCTCAACGGATACATCGATATCCAGTCTCAATGCATCTTGACTAGGAACATTTATAATGGTATATTTGTTTCGTTGTGATAAATTACTCACGGTTACAACATTTTGTAACTACTGTCACAAAATATACCATTTATGGATTTTTCTATTGAATATACTTTTAATTAAGTTAATTAATTAATATAATCACATTATATCAAGTATATAATAGGAATAAAATACCTTTTATTTCAAAAAAGATTGGTTAACGAGTTAGATATATGTACCAAAATACATAATTGCCTCTAGGGCATACCCCTAACTCTATCATTTATGTTATGTGTCGTACTATTAAAATATTATACAGATGAGGTAAGGTAGCTGCATATATTTATTGAAATTTCCTCAAGGTATATGCACTATACTAAAGCCATCATGAAATGACGGGTATGAGTGGATAATCTCTCTTTATTTGTTGAGTTATCCTCATGGTAAAGATGAGATTAGGATAGGAAACCATAGGTTAGGAGTTTTATATGATATAAACAATAAAAATTTATCCATCGCATAAGGGCCTATGATTTGTTAAGCTTTTATCAAGGTTCAAATCCTAAGGCATACGAGTCCTAACACCCACTAAAGAAATCGAAAGATTTATATGTTTTCTCTTAGGGTTTTGGAAAACATAAAGTCTAGTGGGAGCTTTATTAAAAAAGTGAAATTGTAACATTTAAGCTTTCTAATATTGTAAGAACATTTTCTATATAAAGTTAAAATAATCTACATCAATTTTTTTGTACAACTAGTAAAAATTGGTAAAATGTTTATCAATAATATATACAATGAATTGAAATAAGATTAACATAGAAATATAAAATATACTCACCAATAAATCTTTTGCCATGTTGTCATTCCAAGACTTATGCAAGAGCCTAATTCTACAACCACTAAATACATTCGTAGCCCGGTCACTTGAAAGTTTATTTGCCCAAGACTATGTATTGTCTTCTATGTTTTGAACTCGTAAGCAATACCAAAAAATGGATATTTCAACCATATTCACTCACATACAAAAGTTGTATGGTGGAAAGTAATCGTTCATAATGTACAAAACTTTGATGAAATTAGTTCATTCGGAATACACAAATAAATCATAATGCGATATCATGTATTCAATATATTGATTATAGTAAGGATTTCCTTTGAATGGTTTGATCATTTTGGAAAGAAAAGCGAATGTATGGGAGTGGATGTAATTTTGGCACCGTTGGGATAAAGATAGTGACTAGTCACCTATGCCTCAAGAAGTGACATCAGAAATGAGAGTTGTATAAAATATTGAAAGATACTTAATATAGAATGAAAAATATTATTTCTATTACAAAAATGTATTTTCATATAGAAAATTGTTTTCTATGAGATTTATTTTTTTAAGTTGAAGATATTTGATTTGAAACTCTCGACTGTAAAATAATTACGGTGAATGAAATAAATTTCCGCAATAAGTGGCTGGAGGGAGCTTTGTATTTCATACACTATTATAGTAATAGTGGAAATAGTAGACGCATACTATTTAACACTTATTAGTGGTCGCACCAAGTCACCGAAGATTGTGTTTCCAGATATAACAATTATTATATATGCAATAACTATTTTTCAGTATTGACTAAAAATAGACGTAGCTTTATTTTAATACGAATATTATGAATATTCGTTTTGAAATAAATCTATGATAGTGGTATTTATAAAAAATACGAAGAATTAGAAAATACAGAAGTACCTAAAATTTTACAATTATTTTGGAATTATGGTTTAAGCTGTATCTTTGCCAAATGGTTCAATAATCATATGATTATGAATCATATAGTACCGATGAGTTATATCTTAGAATATTAACGGTAAAGCACCCATCTAAGGGTGGCGACATAAGAGTTGGTGAACTCTTTGGATTGATACATTTAGATGTATGTAACCATAGGTCGGGTAAGACTAAAATGTTTCCATGTACTTATTTTCAAAGATGAATTATCATAGAAATAAAACATGTGTATTTGATAGATAAGTAGTATGTCTATGATAAGTTTACAAAATTTAATATGAAAGTAGAAAACCTAACATGAAAATGTAATAAAACGATTTCGATTTGATCAAATTAAGTAAGTATATTAACAAGAATTCCAAATTTACCGAAAAATGAAGAAATATTCAATCTCAAAAGTCACTCCTCCCTATGATACATAATGATGTATCGATAAGGAGTAGTCGAACTTTGTTGAACAAAACACCATTGATGATGAATGAAGTTGAGTTAATAGATCAGTGCACAAGGTAAAAATTAATTTCATCTAAAGAATAGTTTAGAAAATCATACGATAAGGGTTTGTAAGAAACTCCAACACATCCTAGGCGAAGGAGTTGGTAGGTTGTGTGAGTAGAAAGACTACACGTAATAATTGTATGTGTGGGTTCTTGTACAAAATGCCCTAAACGGAGTTTGGGATCGATCGCCATTGGATGACCAATTCATGTAAACTAAAACCAAATCAATTTTATAAATAAGGCAATTCATAAATTGTTTATGAACACCCATTCCATTGCACTGAGAAATAATTGTTGTTTCAAGAAATACCAACTTCATAATGAAGGAATTTCTTTTAGAAATTATTAGTAGTAAAATTGATTTTGATACGATCCAAAGATGAAACCGACTGCGTAGGATGAAATGAAATTAGCCGACCTAAACAAGTACAGCATATTAAGGCATCTAATAAGTATTCTCGCGCGTTGAAAAGAAACTATGAGTATCTTATTAATGTTGAAAATAGATAATCCTCAGTTGTCAACTAAACCATTAAGAGTACTTACTATGCCAAATGTTATGATTCACAAATCTAAAAGGATTCCAAGTACATTTTCAAAATATTATTTTGATAGATGTACCCAAAGGGATATGATCCATCCAGGGAAATTGCATCTTCAAGAGAAAGACTAATGTAGTTGGAATATAGTGAGAAACATTCATAAGGATAACATCATAAATTTCAATTGTTGAAATTAGCGTAATAGATTCGTCATTCGATATGCTTATGTTAATTCATATTTTACTCACAAAATTATCATTTCCTATGTCTTTGTGTTTTGGTACATGTGTTGAAATAGAAAATTCTAAATAATGATTTAGAATAAACCATCTGCATGTAACAACCAAGGTATCATGAAGTCAGTGGAAACGATACTGAGTCCATGGGTCTCTCGAATGTGATCCAAGAACGGATACGAAAGTATCATTAAACAAGCATCAAAGTAGAACAAGTGTTTTGATATAAATATTAAATAGTTTGATTTTTAGTATAAAAGCAAAGGAAGCATGTGTCTACAAGGAAGAACATTAAAAGGTACAAAATATTTCTCAACTATAAGTAAACAATATACTGCTGATTATTGACGATGTACTTAAGTTAAAATCAGTTCTAGTTTGTTTGTTTATTACTTAGTATTGGATTTGTAAATTATATCTTTTATATTATGTATAAAGGATGTTGGGAATGTCCCAAATGATATGCACAAACACCTTAATAAAATGTTTAATATGATATGTAAGATGGATTACTTATGCACTGGTAGTAGAAATTATCATACATGTTGTATTGTCTTCCATATTGTAATTTTCTTATCTTTTGTTGGATGAAGCAAATATCAAATCCAATTTAAGATCGATAAATGGTACTTTAGAGTATTCTCGACTATTTGCGAAATACGATAGAATTTTTTACAGAAATAATGAACTCCTTACAAAGGAGTGTCAGACTCAAAATTCATAAGTGCTATCAAATCGAATATAATATGCCAATATTAAATTCATCTTCAAACCTTAATTAAGAAGCTTTAATTTTCCAAGCAAAACATTGTGGTTGATTCAATGGGAAGGCTAAGTACATCGCCTTGAATAGCGCCACAATAAAAGCAATGTATAAATATAAATGTATAAATTCATAATCGAGCTAAGGGTGATTCAACATATTGAGAATTCCATGACATTGTTATATGATAACTAAGTCGTGATACAATTCGTAAATGAACTAAGAGCTTGCTAGAAGTAATGAGACATACTTCGAATAATTCCACAAGATAAAGGTAGTTTATCAGCGTTGAATATAGTTGATTGACAGAGTAGATAATTAAAACAAAATAGCATACCCGTTCACTGAGGGACGACTCGGTTTATTTTTTGAGAAAAAACAATCAATGAAGTTGGAATAAGATTTCATAATTGACTCCAAGTGCAAGTGGGAGATTGATAGAGTTAGGGGTATGCCCTAAGAGCAATTATGTAATTTGTTATATAAATCTACTTGATGACCAATCTTTTTTCAGAATAAAAAGTGTTTTTCTTTCTATTTTATATTTGTTATATAATGATAAAAATAAAAAAAAGTAATTAATTTAAAGCATATAGATAGAATATCCTTAAATGATTTGTTATGTGATAGCAATTACAATATGTTATAATTATGAGAATTTTATCACATTGAAAATAAGATATTGTTTTAAATATTCCTAGTTAAGATTTTTCAAGAAAGGATAACGATTCATTCATTAAAACTAGAGTACATAATGCTCTTTAAATATTGGGCAGTGTATTTCTCATGGATGTTAGGGGCACCAAGGGGTTACGTATTGACATTTATTGGATAACTATGGAATTGCTTACACGAGAGTTTTCTATTGGTTGATATAACTAAGGTCAAACAGAAAAATCTCGAAGTGACAATGTTACACTGTTCCCTTGACTTGAGAATACTGTGGAACTTTAACGTGGACACTCCATTTTGGTTATTGTTAAATCATGGCATGGAGTCCATCAAACAAATATAGTTATGTTCGAATTGAAACACTGGAAGCGAAACACTATTCAATAGAGAATTCATCTCTTTAGTTATACAAAGTTAGTATCATGGTCAACCATAATCAATTCAAAGTCAAAATCTCTGGCTAATGTAGTGCCGTTAATGATAAATGTCATTATTAACCCATGGACTGTGTTTGTGGACTAACCAAGTTGAATGTTGACGACATTGGAATTTTGAACAAAACCAAATTCCATAAGTCCTAATGTGATATAGAGTTAACAAAGAGAATTGGTGTAAATAATCATGGCTAAAAGATACAGTGTTAATGAAGAGAATTTGGTCAAACTGTCACACCACTAGCTAAGGTGACATATGAACGTTAATATTTGAATTTTAATATTAACTGAAGATTGAATTCAAACCTTCGAGTCACATAGCCGTATTTGTTAATTCACCGAAAAATCACATGATTTAATCTATTCATAAATTATTGTATAATAATTAAATTAATTAATATTCAGAATTATTTGAATGCATGTATAAAAATCATATTTGCGCATATCGATATACAATCTATGTATTTTTAAATGAGTTTAAATAAAAGATAATTAAATGAAGGAATTTATGGAAGTTTTGTACCATTTGATGGTAAGTAATTTCAACCACACCATGGGAATAAAGTGAAATGAGGGGAGGGGGAGAGAAACAAAATTAAGGGAATCAATTAGGTCGGTTTTAATTAAAATAATGGGAATGGTTTCATTATTTCAACTGAAAACAAATCCACTAATTCATTTCCTACGGACAATCCTTTTGTTCACTAATCTCTTCTCTTCACCTAACTTTCCATGAATGAAAATCAAATTAATATTTTTAGAATTTTATCTACTCCAATACCAAATGCAAACATCAAACAAAAAATAAAGCAAGTAGTTCATCCTTCTTTGGTAAAACTCGGTGGGGATCTACTTGAGATTTGAGGCAAAATATCACATCAAGTGTTACAAAGGGCAAGACTTTTTACAGGTTGTATATAGGATGATCTACCATTCAAGGTGTGATCTACGATGACATCTTCAAGGTATATCTCTTATTCATCTTTTAATTCATATATGTTGTTTTTGGATAATTTGTAGAACGATTCCATAGTCGCATCCATTTATCTATGATTAAATTGATGTGTTTTACTCATTAGGTAATATTGAACTATAGATCTTTGATTAAAAATACAAAAAAATGTTCGACTCATATACGTAAAAGATATATGCATATGTTTTGGTATTTTAAATGTCATTAAAATTAATATTTCAATCTCAAAATCATTGTTCTAATTTGAATTTCACCAATATTCAATATGTTATTTTACAAAATGTTTTGATTCTATATCTATGGTTGAATTAAACTTAACATAGACAGTTAATGATTTCAAATAGCCTAATAAATTGTAGTTATGATTAAAATGTTATGTACTTATTGTATTAAAATTATTCATAAATCAAAATGTTATTTTACCAAGTATATGCAAAAGGTGTAATTACAAGCATTTGAATTTTGGAATTGGGTCTAATAAATGGTAATGAATGTAGTCGCGAATTAAGGAAAGTTGCGTTATAAATTATTTTCAAAATCAAAGTTAGATTTTATCGACACTGAATTTCAAAATATAAAGTTTTGACTTTGTCAAATGAAAAATATATATTTGGTTGGAAACTTAATATATACATGTATATAAATTTACTTATTTAAAATATTCAAAGAGGCATTTGAATTGCTAGATCCGAATCTAGTAAGTGGTAACAAAGGAGTGAATTATGGAGAGTTTGTTTCTTGATCTACTTCCTTTTAAAACCACATATGATTATATTTGTATCTTAACATATATAATTAAATGCATGCATATTTAAATAATATTTTGGGGCAACATATGCATATGTGGATGACGAATGTGTTCGTAATAGATGTAAATCCCAACATCTATATAGGTACATACTAACTATGCACACTTTACTATATATTGCACATGCTCTATATTTACACATGTGTATATTATGATATACTTATATAATATATAAAATGCCTAATAATTAAATTCATTGATTGTCTAATCGGAAATTAAGTAAAATTGGATTTTATTTAAAGAATTAAATCAGATCTAATAAATGAATTTAGACTTTATAGACCCAATAAGATCCAAAATAGCAATTTTTTGGAAATTTAACCATTTAACCCATTGCATGCCGACCCGGTTCCATCAGAAGGAGTTAGAATCATGAGAGAGGTCCATGAGGGATGCTACCAAGATCATTTTGGGAGACGAAGTCGGCTAAAAATATATAAATAAAATGATATTTCTGCTTAACTGCATTAGCTTATGCATGAGAGTTTGTCTTGGATGCGATAGATGCTAAAGGTTTTGTAGTATCCTAAGGCTGCCGTCACATGAACTTAACCCATGACCTGCGCATGGCCAATTGTTATATAGGGAATCGGTCAAATAGGTCCACTCCAATTTTCTAAAAAGGTGTAAGGTATGCAATAGTGGAAGTAGGTTACTTTACCAAGTGGGTGGAAGCTAAGCCCTTTGCAACCATAACTTCTAAGAAGATAGTCACCTTCATGGTTGGAAATATCATCACTAGGTTTCCTTTATAAGATAATCTCCGATAATGGAACGCGGTTCGACGCAAGAAATTATCTGACCTATGTCAGAAAAATGGCATCATCAAAAGTTTCTCCTTAGTAGCTCATCTACAAGCTAATGGATAGGTCGAAGCAGCAAACAAAACGATAAAAAAGCTGCTAAAGAAAAGTCTCATGAAGGCCAATGGAAAATGGTTGGAGGAACTGGCTTTAGTATTATGCGCATATAGAACATCCATGAGATCTCCAACTGGACACACCCTATTTTTTCTTACATATGGTTATAAAGCCATGCTTCAAATCGAAGTAGATGTACCTTCACACCAATGTTTATCATGCATGACGAAACAAAACTCACTCTAAAAGAAGTCGCATTGGACTTTATACAAGAAGAAGAGATGAGGCAGCAAATTGGATCCACAGTTTATAGACAGAGCATGGTTAGAATGTATAACTCATGACTTAGAGAAAAAAAGTTTAACAAAGGGGATCTAGTCCTAAGAAAAATAAAGGCTAACACAAAGGACCTAATGGTGGGAGTACTTGGACCGAATTGGGAGGGACTATTGGTAGTGGCCGAAATTCACTCAAAAGGCGCATGTCGCCTCTCTAGACCTGATGGGAATCTAATCCCAAAGTCATGGAACTCAGAGCACCTCCGGCCTTAGTTTATTTAACTTTTCATTTTTGGTAACAAAGTATGGTGTACTAAGTGATAACTGAAAAAAAGTTAATAAAACAATAAACTGGAATAGGGATATTGGACGGCTCGAACCAGCATAAAATCCTATTTTTTAGTTTTATTTACCTGCAAATTACATAAGAGTTACAACATAACTCGGCTTTTTAGCCATAACTTCACTGAACATTTGGATATTAGACACCCGAACCAGCACCCTAATGTGCACCCTAATGTGGGGTAGTTTATGCCAAGCGCATGATAAAAGAAATTTTATCATGATCAAAGTCAAGAGTCGCTACGAAAAAAAGAAGGAATTCATGCAACCCGAATTAAGCAAGAATCAAAAGAAAGTCCGCAAAAAGCTCAAAAAGGTACACATACAAATTTACAATTTATTTCCAATTACAGCACAACTTATCATGAAATGCTAAGTATGCACAAAAGGAATGCACCGCAAAAGACTAGATTCAATAAAGTTGCAAAAAAGGTAAATACCATATAAATAAATGCCCAACCAGATTCAACATCCTCCCTCACTAAGAGCCTTCTTTTCTTGTCAGGGGCTTGGGCGATATGAGGCAGAGGAGTTTTCATTATAACAACTGAAGAATGATGAGGGGTGCATTTACAATGGGAGGCCTTGGGTCATAATTTGCACCGGCTTAAGGATTGCCTAGATCCCGCTCCCAAAAGCATAATCAGATCGATTGTAAAGAAAACTTAAGCCTAACTTAGGTATGAAGTGATTAAACACATCAACTATGTGCTTAAAAGGAATGTCAGCCATAGCCCATCCAACCCTCTCATGCTTAAGCTTTTCCACTAACTCCGACCGTGTAGTTATGGGAGCCCTAGTCGTTGAAGAATGTGAACGTGAAGACATCATAACCAGGGACTACACAGGGGGATCTGATCCAAATATCCAATATTTCAACTCATCAATCTGCTTAATAGCTATACTTTGTCCCAAATCATCTAAAATTTCCTCTCTAGTCTTTTTAGTCTTTTTTGCGACTGCTCTAAACAATTTATAAGCAGTCGAGCGACCCTCAATCTTCACATCTTTCTTAGAACCTCCCAGATTCTTTTCATCTGCAATTTTCAACTTATCAACCTTCTTTTGATAATAGGCTGTGATTTCATTTCTCGATTGAAGGGTCACCTCATTGTCCAAACCGGGAGTAGCTTTTGGAACGATACATGTGGGGGATGAGTTAGGAAGAGCAACCTCAGAAGATGGTTTGTCCCTTCGACCAATTGATGAGCAACTTACTTGTATATAGCTCTTCAATGGTCTTCTCAAGTTTCTTAATGTTATCCTTATAAGTAAACACAAACCCTCCGCATTTTTTGGTAGCTCCTCTTAAATCTGCAATTTTCTTCTTTGAAGACTTTAATTCGGCCTCAAGGCTCTCTATCTTTTCATTTGCAGACTTTAGGTCTAAGCGTTGCTTTTTAATACAGTCTAATACAATCATGCTGCTTAAGTAAAGCCTTTTTGGCTTCACTAAGCTCGTTCATCAAATCTCAGAGATTTTTTTCCATCCACTCCCTCTCCATATCCAAATGGCATAGATCATCGTCTGTAGTCTCTAAGCTACCACCAACATTATTGCATACCCGGGGATGTTTGCTAGGATCGAGTCAGATGTTGATGGAACATCGGGCTGAGCACTACATAAAAGAAATGGTAATCAAACAAAGAAGTGGATGTGCATAGATAGAAAAAACATATTTATTAAAATAAACAACATTATACGATACTGCCATATGTAATATCACGACTAAGTCTATTCTTAAACCATAATAAGTGGGGATGCCTTAAAGGAAGCAGTTCATCCTTTAACGATGAACCCCACTTGTGCATTACTAGGTTTTAAAGTGCATCCCTTCCATGAATAACTTTTATTATCTTAAACAAATGTTCTTTAGATTCCTTCTTTAGTTGGGTGGTAGATCTTTCCAGCTCAATTTCTCTCCCACGGGCCAAGGCTACCCTCCTCGATAATCGTTTTGCACTTTTCTAGACTCTCAACATACGCTTTTGAATATTGAATTAGATTATCCACTTTGAATGACTCTTATAAAAGAAATTTTGCAAATCCCTACCTAAAAATAAAAGGAAATTAATTCAAGTACACAACTATATCCAACGTGAAGCACCAAATTAACAATCACTATAACACTCAAACGACGAAGCGCAAGTTGAGTACTTAAACACTTGAATCTATCCATTACTTATAAAATTTAAAAAAACGATCACCACAACAACGATTAGAAGTACTATTATATCAAAAAATACTATTATAAGTTCACCAAATCCTTAATATATATATATAATAACAAAACTTTGGTTCAAATGTTTACTTTAATGGAGTGAGAGGCCTTGTTGACTTGATTAACTTTAGCATCAAGCATAGCCTTAGATTCTTCCTCAATATCTGAATCATTTGATTATTGTTGAACAATAGTCGAGTGGTCGAGGGTAAACCTATCCCACATCATTCCTTGGTCCATAATTTGTGGCAATTATATTGACCGGATTTGGCAACTATGGGGTTAGTCAAAAACTCAAAGCCATGTCTTCTTTAGTTTCATTGAGATGTTCTATGAAGAATTGCCTCTTAACCTGTGTGTATATCTAATAAAGAGTATCGTAGGCAAAGCCTTCAGCGTTTTTTTATCGTTCAGTCCAGCTTCTCCTTCATGTTAGCTCTTGTAAGGGCATCCTCAGCTTTTGTCGCACGAGTCTCTATCTCTATGTATTTCTCCTTAAGTTCATCAAGTTCTTTCTTGTACTTCTCTTCCGTTTAACACCTGAGCTTAATGTCCCCCTTGAGTTGTTGAACATCGGTTAATGAGCTTATTGATATTGGTTCAGAGGACTCAACTCGACGATGCAATTCTATGGCCAAAGCACACACTGCATGAAATGAATAAACAAATAAGTAATAATTCAACCTATGGAAATTAAAATTATAAGTAGAGTCAAACTATTACATAAAAGAAGCTATTGTGAATACTTTGGAAAATCTCAGCAGAAGGAGGCTCTGAGACTGGGAGAAGTAGTAAAGAAAAAGGAGTAGAACCAAGGGTCAAGACATCATTAATCATAAGTCACCACATTTTCTCAATAAAAGTAGAAACAACACTAACTTCTAGAACATGCAAGAAGTGCTGAGAGGTTGAGAGAACATTGAGGGTAGGCACTACCATGATAGGATTGTCAACAGACGATGTAGGAAGAGGAGGAGTAGAACTATAACGACCCACTATTTAGGACCATTCAAATCTACAATAAAACCACACATGCCAGACTTGAATAATTCAAAACAATAGATTGTAAATAAATTGGAGCAAATTAAATCAATAACAGAATCGCAGATACAGAATATCAGAATAACTCGCATCGGAATAAAAATAACATAATAGTTCATGAAGCTACTACAATACATAGTCTCAAAACAAATACATAATACCAAAGTCTGAAAGCAAATACACTGGAAATCCAAATACATAAGTACACTAATACATAAGTAAGGCTGAATGGAAATAACTGAAATAGAAATAGATAGACAACTAGATAGATAGATAAATCTCCAGCAAATCTCTAGCTCTAAAGATGAATCCAAAGCTATGATACTCAAGCTGACCCGAGTGTAAAGCAAAACACAAAACCCTCGAGTCAGGACGTACATACTTATAAATAGTAAATCAACTCAAGTGTACTGTAATAGAAATGCATCAATAACTTAAAGGATGCTTGGGATCGCCCATCCTTTAAGGATCCGTTAAACTATCTACTATGTTGTAATATACGTTATTATAATAATATCTAAAGTAAAGTAAACTATTTAAAAATAGCGTTAAGGCTTTACATTTTCCACCGTAACACATTTTATAGTGCCAATAATCTATACAATACTGTAATACCCCGTAAACTGGAGCTACCAAAGGATACTCCATAGGTACGACACAAATCAAACTCGTAAAAGTCGCGCTAGCGTAGGTGACAGGGCACAACTAGGCAATGCCAGGGTAGATATACCAATTACACTTCCGGGCTGGTGGTAACGCAGAGCCGCAGCAATCGCCCACCTCGAGCCACACTCCCGAATCAAAGGGTGCACCCAATCAATCACAAAGTAATAGAATGGTATACGATGGAGTGTTTCCGATAAGAGGAGCTACCTTATTGGCCTGTCGATTGCTCCTATTTTAGCCACCTTATGTTAACTCATGGGAGTTAGGTCCACGTATATACCTCATATAGAATCGTCGCCACCATCCTACTTCATTATGGAATCTCCACCACGTACATAGTTGTTAAAGTGGTTTTCAGTATCGACAGAGAGTATGCCCATATCCGATCCCGGTCTCTTTAACAACCAATCGTTATTATAACCAGTGGTTTTTTATTTCAAATAGTTTATATTCCAAACTATAAAGTCCGATGTCACTATTCTTTCAAAAATATTATTTATTTCCAAAGTCTTAACACTTCCAAATTTATTCACTTAGTTGTAACACTTCAAAAATGTAATATTTAGAAACCATAACACTTTAAAATATGATATTTTAGAAACCATAACACTTTTAAAATGTGATATTTTAGAACTATAACACTTTAAAAATACGACCCTTATATAGTAGCATTCGAAATTGTTACCTTTTAGAAATAGTAGCATTTTTAAAACATAACCTTAAAAACCATAGCATTTTCGAAATGCTGCAATTTCTATTATATTTTCTACTATAACATATTTAAACATCATATCTTATATTTTTACCTTAGTTATTATATAAGATCTATTTTACTTTACAAACTTATTTATTTAGATATTAATTAAACTATGATTTTAGTTAATAAAATTTATTACTAAAATATCCAATTAAAAACTTTTTTTTCTCATATTAGGTTAAAAATACATTTTAAACCATTTATTAACTTATAAAATTTTAACTTATAGAAAATCAGTATATATATTTTTAAATCATTTAAATCAAATTTTAAGTTAAAAATTTCATAATTAAAAATTTCAAATACTTAAAATTTTCCGAAAATATATATATTTAAAATATAACCACAGGTCTGTATAATATTTTCTAACCTAGGTCAAGTGAATACGGATATATATCATTTCAATCCGAAATATAAAAATTCCGGGTTTGATCATTTCAAACTCGCAATCCCAAGTCAAATAAAAATCGCTCAAGCCTACCATTTCAGCTCATAACGATTTTTCCCAATTCTAAAGTCTGTTCGGGTATGTATCATTTCATCCCATAGTGAGGGAACTTGCAATGTGCGAAATAGAATATAAAATAAACAGAATAACATAGCATATCATATTAGGTGATGAAACAGGTATATAATCAGGTTATAACATCATATAATATCATATCACAGGCATATATGAAACTACTATCAACATGGCATATCACTATTACAATTCACAGGCCATCGATTCACTAAAATATAAGTACGAAGTCGAGAGTGATAAACTCACCTTCTTTGGCTAGAGATAACAATTCAAGACACAAGATCAAAACTCCAAAAAGCACGACAAAGCACGAATCAAATTCAAGGAGAAGTAGCACCCAAATCCAAATCTTGGAAACAAACAAAATAAAATATTTATAAGTAATTTAATTATACATGAAAAATAATTAAAAGACAAAGAAAATGAGCTAGTCTATATGCCAGTGGGCTCGGCCATCATAGAAATAGGTTCGGCCATAAGCAAGTGGGCTCGGCCATGATGGTTTGGTGGCTTGATAGGCTCGGCTATGGTATGCTAATAGGCATGGCTATGGATGGTTTGAAGTGGTGGCAAGACAAAGGTCATTTGGAAGGCAAAAGGTCAAGGGGTGTGTGCTATTATGGTTCGGCCTATGTTGATTTGGGTTCGGCCCTATGCTAATGCTTGGAAAAGTGATGCAAAGGAGTCAAGGCATCTCAACTCACGGCAAGGCATGGCAAGGTGGTGGCCAAGGCAAACATGAAGAGAAGAGATGATGTAGTGGGGTCGACTATAGGGTTTTGGCAAGTGGATGATGGGATTTGGGTCAAGGCAAGTCACGACAATAGGAGGGGATGGTGGTGATGGATGAAGGCCGATCATGTGGTGGTGATGAAGTGGAGAGGAGGTCGGCTAAAGGGATGGTGAATGCTGGAGGCCGAAATAAGAAAGAGGAAGGAAGAAACAAAAAAAAGAGAATAGGAAAAGAAAACTTACTTTAAATTTTTTTTCAGGAAAGTGAAAAATGAGAAAGAGATGAGAAGGAGGATGTTTTGAATGGCTATGGATTATGGAGAGACATCTCTTCAATTTGAAAAGTCATAGAAGTGTCTATTAGGAAATTCTTAAGCCCATTAGTCAAGCCCAATAACAAAGCAAGCCAAACACAAACAAAATCAAGCCCAAACCAAAATAAAAAATACGTAAAAATAATTGCGTGTAAAACGCTGAAATTTAACAGATTTAAAAAGTATAAATCAGAATTTGATGAAATGAAAAGTAGAGAGAATGTTTGAATCAAATTCAGCTTCAAAGAAAAAAAATAAAAATTTAAAATTCAAAATTAAAAATTTCAACTAAAAGTCAAACTTTGACCAAAGTTGACCAAAAATTTAAATTTTCAAAAAATCTTTATTTTAATATATTTGGAAAAATAATTCTCAACAAAATCCAAAATTACATTATAAATTCCAAATTTTCAGTTTTTAAATGATTTAAAATCAAAGTTTCAAATAAATTCAAATAAAAATATTTGTCAAAATTACGGGTTGTTACACTCTCCCCCACTCAAAGTTTTTCGTCCTCGAAAAGGAACGAGACACGAAAAACAAAGAAAGATAAGATAGAATAACGAATAGTACCTGAAACAAACAATTCCGTATTCGAAGCACGCATGCTCTCCTCCGTCTCCCAGGTACAATCCCGATCATCAGTACTCCACTGCACTTTGACCAGGTTGTCAGATTTCTTTCTCAGCTGCTTCGTACCTCTATCGACAACACGAAGTGGCTTCCTCTCGATAGTAAGGTTTGGCTCAATATCCAAACTCTTGAGAGCAGAAGGCTGGACAATCAAAGATGGATCATGAAGATACCGGCGAAGATGCGAAACGTGGAATACATTATGCACTCCAGAAAACTTCTCAGGCAAATCCAAACGATAAGCTAAAGAACCAATCCTCTCCAAGATGCGGAAAGGACCAATGAACCTAGGAGCAAGCTTCCCTCTCCGACCAAACCGAATCACATTCCATAAGGGAGAGACCTTAAGGAAAACCAGATCACCAACAGAAAACTCCAAACTCCTCCTACGCCGATCAGCGTACTTCTTCTGCCTATCCTGAGCACTCCTCATCTTCCTCCTAATCTCCTTAACTCTCTCAGAAGCCTCCAGAATCATATCAGGACCAATAACCAAACGATTACCGGATTCAATCCAGCAAGATGGGGATCTGCAAGGTCGTCCGTAAAGAGCAGCAAACGGAGACATTGCTATATTAGCCTGAATTCAAAAGATGAAATGAGATAGATAAAGGATTAAGATAAGATTAAGATAGAAGATTTGAGATTATACCAGATAACTGTTGTTATAGGTGAATTCGACAAGATGGAGATGATCTTCCCAAGATCCTCCATAATCAAGAACACAAGCACGAAGAAGATCCTCTAGAATCTGATTCACTCTTTCCGTTTGACCGTCGGTCTGCGGATGGTAAGCAGTGCTCAGATTCAGGTGAGTACCCAAAGATTCCTGAAAAGCTTTCCAAAACTGGCCGGTAAAGATGGGATCTCTATCACAAAAAATACTGACAGGAACACCATGAAGATGGACAATCTCTCTCATATAAATCTCAGCCAAACTCGAAGTAGAACAGGTAAACTTGACCGGAATGAAATGAGCTGACTTGGTCAATCTATCCACAATAACCCAAATACTCTCATTACCCCTCCCAGTCCTCGGTAATCCATCAATAAAATCCATTGAAACCTGTTCCCATTTCCAATTGGGAACCTCGAGAGGCTGCAATAATCCAGGGGTCTTCTGATGATCGGCCTTGACTTGCTAACAAGTCGCACACCTACTAACAAAAATGGAGATATCATGCTTCATACCTCTCCACCAATACGGCTTCTTCATATCCTGATACATCTTCGTCACACTAGGATGAATAGAAAGTCTAGATCGATGATTTTCCCGAAGTAACTCTTGCCTCAATCCATCAACATTCGGGACACAAATCCGATTATTAATCCTCAAAATCCCTCTATTATCGATCTAAGCTCTATCACCATCAAGACTACTACCACCAACCCTGCTACAAAAATTCTCCTTAATAAGCCTAAGCATCCGATCCTCATCCTGCTTAGTAATGATACGATCCATAACAGGAGAAGAAGAAACAACAAGCTGACACAACATCGCCTTCTTTCGACTCAAAGCATCAGCCACAACATTATCTTTCCCAGGGGTATAGTTGATGTCGAGGTCATAAGAAGCAAGGAACTCAAACCACCTAACTTGCCTCTGATTCAAATCCTTCTGAGTGAAAATATATCTCAAAGACTAATGATCCGTAAAAAGCTCAAACTTAGTTCCCAAAAGATGATGCCTCCAAAGCTTCAAAGCAAAAACAACGGCAAGCAATTCCAAATCATGAGCAGCATAATTGGCTTCATGGGTCTTCAACTGACGACTGGCATAAGCAATGACCTTCCCATCCTGCATCAGAACAGCTCCCAAACCTTCACAACTAGCATCAGTGTATACCGTTAATCCCTCATTTCCATTTGGAATGGTAAGAACTGGTGCGGAAGTAAGCTTGCGCTTTAACTCATTGAATGCAGCTTCACACTTATCATTTCATATAAACTTAGCATTCTTTCGAGTCAAAGCAGTGAGAGGTGCAAGAATCCGAGCATAATTCTCAATGAATCTTCGATAATAACCGGCAAGGCCCAGAAAGCTACAAATATCAGATGGAGTCCTAGGAATTTCCCAATCCTGAAATAGAATAGGGAAAAATAAGAACTACAAAGAAAGATAGAATGGTTAGATTACAAAAGAAAGAATAAGAGAAGGTAGACCTACATTGATCGCAGCGATCTTGACTAGATCAACAGAAACTCCATTACTAGAAACAATATGTCCAAGAAATCAGACTTCATCCTTCCAGAAATGGCATTTAGAGAATTTAGCAATCAACTGATGACTCCTAAGAGTCTCCAGAATAGAATTCAAATGAACCTTATGCTCCTCCTCTGACTTAGAGAAGACAAGAATATCATCGATGAAAACTAGAACAAACTTGTTAAGAACATCTCGAAAAACACGATTCATCAAATCAACAAAGAAAGCTGGGGCATTAGTCAAACTAAAAGGCATAACTAACCATTCATAGAAACCATTCTCAGTACGAAAAGCAGTCTTGGGAATACTTTCCTCAGCAACTCTGAGCTGGTGGAAACCTGTGTCAAGATCAAGCTGAGAGAATACAGTAGCTCCATAAAGCTGATCGAACATATCATTGATACGAGGCATAGGATATCTGTTTTTCATAGTGAGCTTGTTCAGCTCCCTATAATCAACACACATCCTCAAAGAACCATCGGACTTAGTGACGAAAACCACTGCTGCTCCCCATTCGGAATGATAGGTCTGATCAGACCCTTGGAGAACAAGTCCTCAATTTGCTTCCTCAACTCAACCTTCTCGTGGGGTGCCATTCTTCTGGGAGGAAGAACTACAGGTCGAGCTCCAGGAATAAGATCAATACGGAAATCGATTTCCCGCTTAGGAGGTAAAGAAGAGACTTCACCAAAAACATCGGGATAGAGTTTAACCACAGGGGTTGAATTAAGATCACCAGGAGAAGAATCAAGAGAATAAATAAAACTGCTAGCATAATCCTGAGGCATACGGCACTGAATCACCAAAGGATCACCCTTATCACCAACAAGAGAAACAGTTCGGGTTTTACAAGAGATAACGGCTTCATGCCTCTTCAGCCAATCACCCCCAAGAAATATATCAAAAGCATCAAAACCCAGAACATAGAAATCACCAGAAAAACGATAGCCATAATAGAAGAGTTTCACCCTTCTACAAATCCTACTAAGGTTCGCGGGACTCCCAATAGGATTAGTAACACACAAAGGTACAAAAGCAAACTCAGGAGAAAGGAGATGTTCAAACTTATCACAAAGATCCACAGAAATAAAAATATGCGAAGCTCCAATATCAAATAAAACACGAACAGGAAAATTAAACTGAGAAAAGGTGCCCTGGAGAGTACCTTGGGTATCACTAGGTGCAGGTGGAGTAGGCGGAGCCTGAGTGAAAGAATTCATGGCAAAGACCCCAGATGTCTTGCCCTTCTGATACAAGGGGAAATCCTTCTTGAAATGGCCAGGCTGCAAACAGACATGATAGAGGTTGTTCCTGGTATCCTGAGGTGGAGGAACGGCAGCACCAACTGAAGTAGGGCAACTATTGGCATAGTGTCCCTTCTGATCACACTTGAAGCAAGTGATGGAAGATAGGTCGATAGGATGCTTCCGAGGAGTAGATCCTAAACCAGGATCCTTAAGCCAATTCTGCTTCTGTTGATGAAAGTTAGGCTTTCTCTTCTTAGAGTTGCCAGAACCAGGCTGAGATGGAGAAGCACGAGGAACAAAAACTTCCTTAGAAGTGAGGTTCTCATATCTAATGGCCATGTCCATTAACTCCGTGAAGGTACCATGCACATGAGAAATGAGACGATCATAATATTCTGGGCGAGCTCCAGCTATAAACTTCTCATTCTTCTTAAGAGAGGTGTCAATCAGGCCAGGAAAAAACTTGGAAAGTTCATTGAACTTCCGCTCATACTCAGAAAATGACATGCTCCCCTGCTTAATATCTACAAACTCCCTGTATAGCTGGGACTTCCCGGCTTCGGGCATCCACTTTGCCACAAAAGCCTCCCTGAAATAAGATATCCAAACTTAAGAAAGATACCAAAGAGAGAAAACCGAACCAAACTAAAAACCAACACAAGAAGATACCTAAACTGCTCCCAAGAAATATTAGCCTCAACAGTTTGAGCTGTAACAAACACCCACCAATCCTGGGCTGCCTCCTGCAACTGCCAAGCTGCTAACTGACGCTTCTGAGCATCAGTGATCTCCAAACCAGTGAAAATCCTCTCTAAGCTCCTCTGCCACTGCTGAGCCTCAATGATGCTCTCAGATCCAATAAACTTGGTACCACCAAGCTGAGTGAACTCCTTACAGAGAGTGGTGTACCTGATGGGTGCAACAGGCTCAGGAACTGGGGCAACACCACGACCCCTACCTCTGGCATTCCTACGATTCATCTTGGAAAAATCAAGAATGAATTTTAGGACAAAGGTAAAACAGAAAGACAAAGATAAGATTCAACTAGAATGGGAATCCTAATCAAAGAATTCTAATAAACAAGGTGGATTCGAAAGGAATGAAGTTAAGAAAATGAGATTTTAAAACAAGAAAATTTTATATCCAAATAATCCTTTAAAATCATTAGAAAATCATTTTATACTTAAAAATACGTTCTCTCACAAAGAAATGATTCTAAGATTGATTTCACTCATTCTAGGGTATTTCTACCCTATCTCTAATGAGTTTTTGCTCTGTAGGCTAAGGTTTGCCTAAAACCAAAGCTCTGATACCAAATGTAACGACCAACTGTTTTGGACCATTCAAATCGACAATAAAACCACACATGTTAGACTTAAATAATTCAAAACAATAGATTGTAAATAATTTTGAAGCAAATAAAATCAATCACAGAATCACAGACACAGAATATCAGAATAACTCGCAGCGGAATAAAAATAACATAGTAGTTCATGAAGCTACTACAATACATAGTCTCAAAACAAATACATAATACCAGCGTTTGAAAGCAAATACACGGGAAATCCAAATACATAAGTACACTAATACATAAGTAAGGCTGAATGGAAATAACTTAAATAGAAATAGACAGACAACTAGATAGATAGATAAATCTCCAGCAAATCTCTAGCTCCAAAGATGAATCCAAAGCTGTGATACTCAAGCAGAACCGAGCGTAAAGCAAAACACAAAACACTCGAGTCAGGACGTACATGCTTATAAAAAGTAAATCAACTCAAGTGTACTATAATAGAAATGCATCAATAACTTAAAGGATGCTTGGGATCGCCCATCCTTTAAGGATCCGTTAAACTATCTACTATGTAGTAATACGCTATTATAATAATGTCTAAAGTGAAGTAAACTATTTAAAAATAGCATTCAGGCTTCACATTTTCAACCTTAACACATTTTATAGTGCCAATAATCTATACAGTACCGTAATACCCCGTAAACTGTAGCTACCAAAGGATACTCCATAGGTACCACACAAATCAAACTCGTAAAAGGCGTGCTAGGGTAGGTGACACGGCAAACCTACGCAATTCCAGGGTAGATATACCAATTACACTTCCGGGCTGATGGTAACGCAGAGCCGCAGCAATCGCCCACCTCGAGCCACACTCTCGAATCAAGGGGTGCACCCAGTCAATCACAAAGTAATAGAATGGTATACGATGGAGTGTGTCCGATAAGAGGAGCTACCTCATTGGCCCGTCGATTGCTCCTGTTTTAGCCACCTTATGCTAACTCACGGGAGTTAGGTCCACGTATATACCTCATATAGAATCATCGCCACCATCCTACTTCATTCTGTAATCTCCACCACGTACACAGTTGTGAAGGTGGTTTTCGATATCGACAAAGAGTATGCCCATATCCGATCCCGGTCTCTTTAACAACCAATCGTTATTATAACCCGTGGTTATTTATTTCAAATAGTTTATATTTCAAATCAAACATGTTTACTCCAAACTATAAAATCCGATGTCACTATTCTTTCAAAAATATTATTTATTTCCAAAGTTGTAACACTTCCAAATTTATTCACTTAGTTGTAACACTTCAAAAATGTAATATTTAGAAACCATAACACTTTAAAATGTGATATTTTAGAAACCATAACACTTTTAAAATGTGATATTTTAGAACTATAACACTTTAAAAATATGACCCTTATATAGTAGCATTCAAAATTTTTACCTTTTAGAAATAGTAGCATTTTTAAAACATAACCTTAAAAACCATAGCATTTTAGAAATGCTGCAATTTATATTATATTTTCTACTATAACATATTTAAAACATCATATCTTATATTTTTACCATAGTTATTATATAAGATCTATTTTACTTTACAAACTTATTTATTTAGATATTAATTAAACTATGATTTTAGTTAATAAAATTTATTACTAAAATATCCAATTAAAAACTGTATTTTCTCATATTAGGTTAAAAATACATTTTAAACCATTTATTAACTTATAAAATTTTAACTTATAGAAAATCAGTATATATATTTTTAAATCATTTAAATCAAATTTTAAGTTAAAAATTTCATAAATAAAAATTTCAAATACTTAAAATTTTCAGAAAATATATATATTTAAAATTTAACCACAGGTCTGTATAATATTTTCTAACCTAGGTAAAGTGAATACAGATATATATCATTTCAATCCGAAATATAAACATTCCGGGTTTGATCATTTCAAACCCGCAATCCCAAGTCAAATAAAAATCGCTCAAGCCTATCATTTCAGCACATAACGATTTTTCCCTATACTAAAGTCCGTTCGGGTATGTATCATTTCAACCCATAGTGAGGGAACTTGCAGTGTGAGAAACAAAATATAAAATAAACAGAATAACATAGCATATCAGGTGATGAAACAGGTATATAATCAGGTTATAACATCATATAATATCATATCATTGGCATATATGAAACTACTATCAACATGGCATATCACTATTACAATTCACAAGCCATCGATTCACTAAAATATAAGTACGAAGTTGAGAGTGATAAACTCACCTTCTTTGGCTAGAGATAACAATTCAAGACACAAGATCAAAACTCCGAAAAGCACGACAAAGCACAAATCAAATTCAAGGAGAAGTAGCACCCAAATCCAAATCTTGGAAACAGATAAAATAAAAAATATATAAGTAAATTAATTATACATGAAAAATAATTAAAAGAAAAATCAAATGAGCTAGTCTATATGCTAGTGGGCTCGGCCATTATAGAAATAGGTTCGGCCACAAGCAAGTGGGCTCGGCCATGATGGATTGGTGGCTTGATAGGCTCGGCTATGGTATGCTAATAGGCACGACTATGGATGGTTTGAAGTGGTGGCAAGTCAAAGGTCATTTGGAAGGCAAAAGGTCAAGGGGTGTGTGCTATTATGGTTCGGCCTATGTTGATTTGGGTTCGGCCCTATGCTAATGCTTGGAACAAGTGATGCAAAGGAGTCAAGGCATCTCAACTCATGGCTAAGGATGGAAGTGGTCACGGCAAGGCATGGCAAGGTGGTGGCCGAGGCAAACATGAAGAGAAGAGATGATGTAGTGGGGTCGGCTATAGGGTTTTGGCTAGTGGATGATGGGTTTTGGCAAGTGGATGATGGGTTTTGGGTCAAGGCAAGTCACGGCAATAGGAGGGGATGGTGGTGATGGATGAAGGCCGATCATGTGGTGGTGATGAAGTGGAGAGGAGGTCGGCTAAAGGGATGGTGAATGGTGGAGGCCGAAATAAGAAAGAGGAAGGAAGAAACAAAAAAAATAATAAGAAAATAGGAAAAGAGAACTTACTGTAAAAGATGAGAAGGAGGATGTTTTGAATGGCTATGGATTATGGAGTGACATCTCTTCAATTTGAAAAGTCACAAAAGTGTCTATTAGGAAATTCCTAAGCCCATTAGTCAAGCCCAATAACAAAGCAAGCCAAACACAAACAAAATCAAGCCCAAACCAAAATAGAAAATAAAAAAATACGGAAAAATAATTGCATGTAAAACGCTGAAATTTAACAGATTTAAAATGTATAAATCATAATTTGATGAAACGAAATGCAGAGAGAATGTTTGAATCAAATTCAGCTTCAAAGAAAAAAATAAAAATTTGAAATTCAAATTTAAAAATTTCAACTGAAAGTCAAACTTTGACCAAAGTTGACCAAAAATTTAAATTTTTAGAAAATCTTTATTTTAATATATTTGGAAAAATAATTCTCAACAAAATCCAAAATTACGTTATAAAATTCCAAATTTTCAATTTTTAAATGATTTAAAATCAAAGTTTTGAATAAATTCAAATAAAAATATTTGTTAAAATCACGGGTTGTTACAAGAACCGCCTATGGGTAAACCCCCTCCATCATTATCTGCAGAAGATTTATCCTTCTTTCTCTTATTTGACTTCTTAACCTTGAACACGCTAGAAATTCGAACATTGTACATACATAATTCATTCAACGACGCATTTAAAGACGCATATAGTAATAAACAAGAGATGATTAAAAAGAAATTAACCATTACTCAAGCACATATAGAAATACACATGTATCACAGCGCATGTACACTAACTTGTTCATACAAATAACAAATATACTCTGTGGTGCAGAGGTAACAAAATCCTATGTGAACACTGAATGAGAAAAGTGATGCTTCTAGTGTAGGAAACCATACTTGCATAGTAACGCTTCGGTAAAAACGTTAGAACCTTTGTGAATATCCTTATCAAGTCTAAGTACTCTAGTTCTGCGTACTTAAAATGAGTCTTGTTCTGCACTGGAAATGTTGGGGCGTTTAACTAAACATAGAGGGAAGAAGAAGAAGAAGAAAGAAAAAGGAGAGAAAGAGTATATAAGTCATCGTAGTTTAAAATATAATAATAATAATAAGAACAACAACAACAATAATAATAATAAACGAAATGAAAAGAAGGTGATAACAATATAATGACATCTAAATGAGGGAATAAAAATGTCTCGATTCGAAACATAGAAAAATTGATCCCTCCCATTTTGGGTCTTGCAGGGAGAAACCAAGAAGTTGGATTTCAAAGCTTGAACATAGTAGAATCCATTATAGCCCGCAATCGTCTTTTCGTGAATAGAATACAGGAACAACAGCTCACAACAAGTAAAAGGTACAGTCAGGTGCTCGGAGACAAGATGATAGTGGATGTAAGCAGATAATAAGAAACAAGAGACAACTGGAATGGAGATAAATTGAACGTAGTTTACCATTCCCTAATGATGGGATGGAGTGGAAGATTAAACCCATTTCGGATGTGTTTTGATGTTATAGAAATAAATCCTTCTGGAGGCATATGAATGCAACTAAAAGAGGTAGGAATCCAAAGAACATAGTCCCTAAATCCAAAATGATTCAAAATTGTTTGTGCTCGATTTTCTTCACATATAGTCGAAGTCATTTCGATGAAAGAATTTAAGCCCCAACCCGACGTGCTTGGATGATTGCTCTAAGCCGCGAGTAACTAAAAGTGAAAATGAATATAATTAGAAGATGTTTCTAGAGTCTTTACCCAAAATGGAAAGAAACTATGCATGCAACATCGAATTTCCAAAAAAATAATAATCAATCAGTCAATCGTTACATAGTCAATCAATCCAACTCAAGAATGAATAAAAAAAAACAAATTCATTTATGTACCGAATCAATCAAACAACTTATACAAACATTTCACCAAACACATCAAGGCATGAATACACATAATAATATAAAAAAAAGAGGAAAGATGTAAAGAAAAAAAAATATGGGAGAGAAATAAAAATAGACAATAAATGTATAACCTCTGATTTAAAATGGGCTATGAACCGGAGCAAGGAGCATTGTGAAGAAAAAAGAGAAGAACCATCACAATTTGAAGTTTGAATTCTTGAGTAAATAAAAGAGAACTGAAAAGGGGAAGAGGAATTTATATCATTTTCGGTAAAAACAGCTCAGCTTTAAAATTTTAAGGGCATGATAATCAATGACTTAGATTTTAAAATGACAATCCCAAATACACAAAGAACAAGGAGGATTTGCTAAATATCTAAATGACTCATATATAACAATAAAAAAGATAGTCATTCACAATAAGACACATGTAAAGAGCATTGAATGCGATGTGATTGACTTGACAACTGAGAAAAATGGTCAGATATGACAAGTCCACACTAATACACATTAATGTAGACTTGGGACGCAACCGTTACACTTATTTTTCTTCTATAAACATGTGATGCAGATCTACAAAACAAGCACTTAAAAACTGCATAACACAAAGGGAAAAAGCAAACAGACCATAGCTTCACCAAAAGGAAGGGACGGCGCACTGGACACATTCACACTTAATAAACTACGTTTAAAGACAACTAGACAAATACACAACCCATATAAAATCAACGATGTAATAAAGAAATCGAAGATGGAAGACACTACAACAGTTAAGCCAAATCCAAGGCAGGCCGCGCAATCTTAATAGATGAATTGCACTGATACCATAATAACATATAGTGGGAAATAAACAAGGAGGTTGCACCACCAAAAAATGACCAAAAAAGTACCGCCTACAAGTAAAAATAAACCTAGAGAGTCCTACCAGTGGAAGGTAAAGACTACGCCAACCTCTCCTTAGAGACCGCATCACTGTCTCCTTGAAGACTGCACTGCCCTCCCTTTAAAGTCTACTTTACCATCCCCTTGAAGACCACACCACCATGATGAATATGCGAGTATATGATTTTTGTTTAACGATAATAAACATATATTTTCAATTAAATGTATTTGTTAATGTACTATTTTATTTTTAACATAATTAAATAAATATTTTCCGAATAAAATAAATAACACAGAATTTAAATTTAAACAGATATTTTATTCAAACAAATATTTATTACAATTTTGAATAGTACAAAGTTGAGCTCTCATTATATATACACAATACAAATTCGATTACATTACAATTTTCAATTTACATTTGCACCTCACTACATATCACTCGATCACTCGTATTTATTCTTCAACTCTATTCCAGATTGAATCCAGCATATGAGAAATCTATAAATTAAACACTAACGCAACAAAATTGAAAAGAAAATATTTTTTTGCAGTGTAAAATAAAATGTACTTTTGAAAATAGTTTTTTCCTCAGTTATTTGGGTTGTTTGTCATCATTTAATTTTGAGTTCATCATACACGAACAGCTTGTGACATGCACAGTGTATCAGTGTACATGCCACAAGGCCATGCACACCGATATGCACTTGATACAATTACAGGTACAGGTGAGCACAAGGTCAAACCCAATCAAATGCTGGATTCAAAACAGGTGTAAATTCAAATGAAATGGTCAAGACACATAAATCAAGCCTCGACCAAAGTTCAAGTCGCACACATGAAAACAGAGGCTAGATAGTCCAACCAGACCAAATTGAAATAGCAACAAAACTACAAATAGTTTTGAAAACAACGAGTGACATGCACATGTATGTAACATGAATATGTACAAAGGGTAATGCACAATGAAGATAAAACAAGCATGGTGAATGCAATAAACTGGTCAGTGCAAGTTCAAGTGCAGACTACACAATCACAGTCAATGGTGAAGCAACTCGAGCTCTAGATGGTACACAAGATAATAGCACAAGACAGTGAACAATGTAATGCGACCAAAACAGTTTTGAACACAAATGATTCAAAGCACATGATACCACAACTCAAACTTCAAGAGGAACAAACACATATGTATACATATATATAAACATGATGCAATGACACTGCAGCAGTCAATGTGAAGCCTCAGCAATGGTTCAAAGGTCACTACAACCCAGTACATTTGCACACACACGTGCACAGTGCAAAAGTGTAGTCACATGAAGAATTCAAGCACCAGACTCGACCAAGACCACAATACAACATAGCAGTATGGAAGTAAGACTACAAACCAGGTTTAAGTGAAACCAAAATTCGACAGAATGCATATACAATGAAGTAAGCCAGACCAACAAAAACCAAGTACACACACAAATGTACACATGGAAGGGATGCAACCTATACCAGACTACAAAGAGACAAAACAATGTACACGGACATGTACAAATATGCAAAACAAAATGCAAAGCTAGGCAGTGCAACAGGATTCAACTCGAGTACACGTGAAGACACAATGAACCAGTACAAACAAAGGTGACATCAATATACATGTCCATCAATGTAGACAAACTACATGGATGAGCACTAATGCATATAGACCAGAGCACAAATATACATATACAGGCAAGAGCAACACAATAAAATGAACGAGAGGTAGAGAAGACCACAATGTACCAGATAAGTGAAATATGAAACTGATGTGCACATGTACAATAGTGGACCAAGCTAATGAACAACAAGCGAATGACCAGACAATATGCAAACAAAGCATGCAGGTTCAACTAAATCAACTTCATCAGGGATGGAACACAAATGCCAAACCAGACTCACTATCGAACTGAACATGCCAAGTTAAATGTCAAAGACAACTGCAGTTCAAAGCAATGCCGAAGTCATCAGAAATTCACGGAACCAAAAATGCCAGCAAAATCAAAACCATGGTGGCCAAGGAAGTCAAGCAAGTTCAAAATCGAAGCCGTGGGAATCAAGTAACAACAATATATGAATTGAACAAGTCTAAAGAAATCACCATCATTCAAGAATAATCTAACGGCCAGAGCAAAATTATCAAACTAATTCGAATAATTAATTCGAACGAAAATAAAGGGATTCGAACCCTATATAAATCCTTAAGCATCATCGGAAAAAATTCATTCGAGTTCGAGAAAAAACAGAGAACAATAAATCAAAAACTCGAATCGAGTTCGAATCAAGGCAAAGCAACAGTGCATTTAAACGACATAATTTACATACCAAAATCATTGATTCGAACTCAATACTGGGAGCAGCCGCAAGCGCAAAAGAACTGAGCAAATCATAGCCATCGATTCATTACACGAAGGAACCAGAGGGAAATTCAATTCGAACATCAATTTCAAGCGGCACCTCAGTTATCAGCAAAGCCCTAACTTTTAAGAAGAGGAATGAAGAAAGACACCGACCAAAGGAATAAAAGAAAAGGGATTTTTTATCACTTAGTTATTTGGGCCGGTTCATAATTTATTTTGGGCTTTCATTTTTATTTAAGGGCTTTGTGTTTAATTGTTTTTAATTTCTTTTAAATTTGTATTTATCTTTTTTAATTTCTAGTCGTGTGACTAGGGAACGAACTACGGTGGTGTAGTTCGAGAATTCGCAACTCAGTGGCTGAGTTGTGGCAGGGTTTTGAGCGTAGAGTTAGGTTAGTCGATAGCGGGTGTCGCGAGTTTACGTGTGTAAGCGTCCGACTACTTAATTTCTAGTAGAAACCTTGGGGGCAGCACGTAGGCAGGGTTTTGCCGAAGCTGGGTAAATCTGTGTGTTCTATTTTCTGCCTTTTATTCTGCTATTATCTGTGCTGCTATTATTCAACTGATATCTGTGCTGCAATTATTTTATATACTTCCGCATTTAATTTTTATAATTATTAGTATCACCCTATTCACCCCCCCTCTAGGGTGAAATCGATCCTACAAGTGGTATCAGAGCTAGGAACAAAAGCCAATTTTTTTTACAAATTTTGTTTTTTCAAAAACCAATTTTTATTTGACTTTTTAAAATGGCTTCTTTTAATAATGCTTTTACAGAGGGTCGGTCCAATATTATTCCTCCTGTTTTTGATGGAACAGATTTTTTGAATTGGAAATTAAAAATGGAATTTTATTTAAAATCTATTAATGTTAAATGTTAGGATATTATCGAAAGTGGGTGTGATAGAATAGATGAGAAAAATACTTCGATCAATGCTCTTGCTATGCATATATTATATTCTCATATTAATCAAGATAATTTTAACTTTGTTTCTCAATAAGTAGATCATTCCCAACTTCAAGTCTTATCCATGCAACGACACCATATACAAGCCATGACACCACAAGCTTGCAAAGCACAGTCTTCAGAACAAATTCAGAAGTTAACCCCCAATACCTCAAAGTTAAAATTTCCCATTTAACTTCGAATTAAAACTTCTCGCTTTCAGCCAAATCTTCCTGCCTAAAATTTTTGCCCATGCCATTAGCCATGTTAGCAATCTATGCTCAAATTCACAAGAAATGTGATTAATGACATGTGGAAGGATCTAACGGCTAAGAGGCAATGGTGATTTAGGGAATTAGTGATCCGCGTAATGTCTTAATACTATAAATAAAAGGATATTATAGCGGAGAAAGGGACTTTTGACATTTTTACTGAATTTTATACTAAATAAACTTATGTTCTATGCCATTAAAGTTGTACCTACAAGAAAAATATGAGAAAAGCGTTGCCCATGGATTTAGGATTCCTCGTGATACGAACCATGTAAATTTCTGTGTCTGTTACTATTTCTGCACTTAAAGATTCATTGCTTTTATTATTAGATTCTATTTGTATTTTATCAAAAATCGAATATAAGTTGATATTGACATTTTAACAAATAGTTAAAGTACAATTATATAATTATGTCAGCTTACAATAATATAATTACTAGCTTAAGGCAAATTTAACACTACCTAAATTTGTTAATTCCCAATTACGGAAGCATACAACACCGTAATTGCTTCATAATTAGCTTGGTATTATGAGATGAAATTTTTCATTACTAGAAGTGTTTCAATTTTGAATTGAAAAGGCAAAGGAGTAATTAAAGGAAGACAAAAGATCTTTAGCCTTTAATTATCTTTTATTGCCTTCTTAAAAGATTCAATTCATGAGTTCTTTTTTACCCTCTTCCTCCATCTAGTACCCAAAAATTCATGACCTCTAGGGCTTAAAAATCCCAAAATAAAAATGCAAATAAAATCAAAATATAAAAGGTGGTTATTGTCTCTTGATTCTTCAGAAATATAGAGGTTGATTCAATTGAATCTAGGAACTTTGTTCATAGTTTAAGGTGCCATTTTTGGCTACATCTTAAGGTAACATTCTAATTTTATTTAGGGATAGTTTGGCTAAAGTCCCTATTAAGTTTTAAAATACACCAAATATCCTTGCCAAAAAAATATGTAAATTAGGTCCCTAGAATTAAGTTATTGAATAACTGCATAAATTTATGCAATTATTCAGTGTATAATTGCAGACGTTTATACAATTATATCCAAAAATTGTAGACATTTCCACAATTATTCACTAAAAAATTGCAGGAATTTCCGCAATTATTTGCCAAAAAATTGCGGAAATTTCCGCAATTATTCAACAACTAAATTGCGGAAATTTCCACAATTATTCATTGAATAATTGCAGAATTTATGCAATTTTTGCATATAATTGCATAAATGTCTGCAATTATTCACTAAATAACTGCATAAATGTATGCAATTATTTAGTAACTTAATTCTAGGGACCTAATTTACGATCTTTTTTGGGGAGGTGTTTTCGTGTATTAAGTTTGATTTTAAGGACCTGAGCATAATATTCACTTTTATTTATTCATATGTTCATCATGTTTACAAGGTTTGCATTCTATGCTACTACATCTCATTTGTTTATATGTTTATCTAGCTATAGTTAGATCAATTTTGTGCCATATCTCAATTAACTATATGTTCATCATGTTAATATAATTTAGATTCATTTTGTGCTACACTTTAATTGGTTATATATTCATCATATTGATACAATTTGGATCCTTCACAAGCTGTATCTCATTTAATTATGTTCAAATTGTTTGTATAGTTTTGGTCAGAACCTTTTACGATGAATTATATTTTCCTTAGTTGTCCAACCTGTTTTGTTATTATTTTAGAAATTATTATTTAATAGATTTTTTTGATTGAAAATTAATTTTTAATTAATTGTTATGATTTTATTACTTGTTATATATACAAACATCAATAAATTTCATATGTTGTTTACTTGAAATCACTTTGGAAATTGAGTGCATATTTTACATGTTTGTTGTTTTGAATTTAGTTTATTTGGTTATTGTTTACTTTTTTTAATAGTTATTTTAATTAAAAAACATGAGTACACTTTTATGCAAAACATCATAAACATTTTAAATCCCTCTTAAATTAAAGTATGATTTCAATTGTTACTTCGGTTTCAAAACATATATTAGATAACAAACTTTACATACATACATACAGACATACAAGCATACATACATATTTATTTGTGTGTGTTATTTCAAATTTAAAACATAGTTTGCAATTACTTATATAATATATATATTTGTGTGTGTGTGTTATTTAACTCAAAGTTAATAAACTAGACTTTTAAGTAAAACTATATAATTTAATTTTAAACCCTTCCTTTATTAATACTAAATTTATAACTACTAATTTTAAAATTTAAAACATATTCTTAGTTTGAACATACAGATATAAATGTATGTGTATGTGTGTGTGCGTGTGTGTCTGTTATATATATTTTTAAATTAAAACTTTAGACTACAAAGGCATATATATGGGACAAATGTGTCCGTTATGGTATAAATCTTAGCATCTGCATATGGTCATTGGCCATGCACACTTCATTTTTGAAGCTCACACACTATACGCATAAAAGTATATTTGATACACTAATAAATAAATAAAACCCCTTCTTTAACTAACTAAATAAAATAAATGTTTATTTAAAATATTATATAAAATCAATTTAGATTTATAGACCCAATAAAGATCTAAAAATGAAATTTTTGTTGAACTTCACCCATTTAACTGTGACTCGGTTGACTTCCTTCAATGGTATCAGAGCAAGGTTGGTTGAGGCGTTCACCTGGTACATTGGATGTGCCAAGTTTGATCCTTGCAACTAGTGTGATAGGGTGTTCTCACATTTTGATCTAAGATAAAATATTGCCTCTTACCCTTACATGTCCTTTAATGGTTGTGCTAGTGGGACAAACCAACAATGGTATCAGAGCCTAGTATAACTTGTGGTCTAAATTAGCAATATTAGGGCTAAGCGATTAAAGTCTACCCACTTAGTTGGGTTTCTACAAAGGTAGCGTCTAAGGTTGGGTTTGGGTACTCAAGTATTCTACCTTATTGGCTACTAGCTTGGTCCAAAGGATGATGTAAACCCAAAGGTTATCAGTGATTAGAGATCTAGCCAACCTCCGAATTGTCTAATGCGATGTGAAAGCAAAGGTTACTTGTTAATCACTAGGCTTAAAAATGTAAAATGAGGACGAAAGCAAGCAAAGCAAAGTAAATGACACCGAATATATATTGGTTCGACAAGCTTGACTATGTCCACTATGAAGATCTCTTACTATATTTCTCTCTTATAATCATAAGGAATTACAAGAGAATAATAAGAAATAAAGTGCAAAAGACTATGAAGCAGCTAATCTTAAGGGCTTCAAGCTTTGATTCACTGTGTGAAGAGCTTTGGAAAGAAGATAATAACTAGAATTTTAACAATATCCAACCTCTTTGAAGTAGTAAAGAACAGGAATTTATGTCACTGAAATGGATGATGAATGGCTGAGATTTCATAGTAAAATAGGTGGGAATCATGCCTGGCCATTGATCTTGTTGCATGGGCTGATGGGAGACAATTATAAAAATAGAAAGGAATGAATGGCTGAAAAGAATGCTAATTGTCTTTCTGTACCGGGCACAGACTTTGCATTAAATGTTGACGGGTTGTTATAGGAGTAGGTATGCTCCTAGCCGCTGTGTTATAGTATCTTGTACAATTAGCTATATGACTTGTCATTTACTTTTACATGCTTATATGGTAAGGCATACTAGTGACTCAGGCTGGGCATCAGATAATACTTAAATTTGAATGCTGCTTAGAACAAAGGTACAAAGAATGTGCCAGGACGGTGTGATTTAATGGATGGGCCATAGTGATGCCGGGCCAAAGAAGGGTCATGCTTGAGTCGATCATGACAGATGAGTCGGTTATTAAAGTAATCTTGAGCCATGCCGATTAATGATGGAGCTGGTCGTGATGGGCTGTCTGGGGCCAAACTGGAAGCAAACCGCCATGAGCATGCCGGTTGCATAATGCCAAAGTTTTCTAAGTTGAATGGTGCAATGGACCAATTTGCAAGAGAGGTGCTAAGCGATATATTCGATGATGAGATGGGCTACATGGGACCTGTCTAAGGTAGCAGTGATAAAGACGGGCAAAAGATGGGTCATGCTTGAGCCGACCTTGTCTAATGTGTTGGTTAGCAATTGACTTAGAGAAATACTGATTAGGCGGGATGACCAGGAACCATAATAAGTGTGGCCAACATGAGAGGGCTGGTATTGGGTGATTTGGGCCGGTGTGGATCAGGTTGGGTGGTGCTCAGTTGTCCTGTCCTTGTTAGATGTGTTGGCTGTTGTAACATTCCCCTACTTGGAGGCCCAAAACTAACGGCTACGGATGCTCCAGTCATCCATAGTTATTAATCTCCGGTGACCAAATACGGCGGTGTTAGATACATTGATACACAAATCACAGAAATATGGAAGAAAAATTTAACAATTCAAAAACACATTCCCACACTCAAATTAAAAATTTCATGTTTATTACATAATCCAAATTATGTTGACCACGTTCAGCAAAATATAGTTATTACAAATACCCCAAGAGCGACATATGAAGATGCCCCCTTGGTTGATCAGGGTATATAGAAAGGCTAATAAGTCTGCCTTTACAAATAAAATACACAGCAGAAAGAAAAACTCTAAATAACTATCTGCCTCTTGCACGCCTTTGGAAGCTTTATTCGTCTGAGAAGAAAGCTAAAGGCCTTAAATCTCAAACTACTCAAAATCAATTGAGTACACGAGAGTTTAAGGGAAAAACAAAAACTTCGAGTCAAACATAAATTCTGGTATGAATAATAATCTAACATCTCAATCCTTTTAGATATCTAGTGAGACCACACCGCTTAACGAAACGGGTTTTCCCCTCACTAGTATCCTAAAACCTTTATAAAACCATATTCAGTGCTCCTGCATCCACAATGGTTAAATCATACATTTCAAAACATTATGATGATATGCATACTTGAAAATAATTAATATTTCCCTTCCCCAGTTAAAACTGACACCATGTCTTAGTTGTAGTTCCTGGGTCACTATTAACCTTTTTAGTTTTCTTAGGTTTACTAATAACCTTGTTACAATTAATAGACACCCTATCCTATTCGTAGTTTTCATGGGATCACTAAGAACCTATAGGCTTCTGCCAGTTAACTTAATTAATTCATGGGTCCTCCTGCACCTATTGGTCTTTCCAATAACTAATCACCTTATCCTAGTTTCCATGGGTTGACTAGGAACCTATGGACTTATCCAGTAACTCACTGCACATCCTAGTTTTCATGTGTTGACTAGGAACCTACTGATACATCCATTAACCACTTACTTATCCTAGTTTTCAGGGGTTTACTAGGAACCTATTGACTGGTGTCAATTCTTAATCCGGATATAGTTTTCATGGGTTTACTACAAACCAATTAGCCCATGCAAACTACTCTTAGTACATAGTTTTCATGGGTTTACTATGAACCTTTTGGTATGCACCAATAACTACCTTATCATAGTTTTCATGGGTTTCCTATGAAATTTTTGGTATGCACCAATAACTACAAAGTTTAGGCATCCTATATTTTTGGTCAACCTGACTCCTTGGATGCAATTCTACTCATTTTGGAGTTTAAGTAATTTATATTCACGATTTGAGTTAACCTACTGGTTCCCCTACCCCTTTTCCCCAAAATACAGTTATGCGTTATCATGTGAATATAATCATAAATGAAGAAGCAAAACAATAATTTAACAATACCACTCCTATGGGTTTAAGTCCTTGAAATACATGTCATAACATAGTTAACACTCTTAACTTATATTTTTATAAAAGAAATACTTCTTCAAAATTACATTCTTAAAGCCATTACAAAACTCCTTTATATATAAGCCGTGGGTTTTTCCTTTAAAATTTAGAGTATAGGTTTTCAAACCTGTCAAAACCAAACATTTCGACCTAGACGAAAGGTCTTCAAAACAACCATTGAGTCCTAGCCTTTCGAAACCATTGAAAACATTCAGCTATTTAAACCTTTCGAAAGCATTCAACTCTTAAAACATAAACCTTTCAAAGACTTACCGGGTTCAAGTTAAAATATGCAAGAGGTCCTCTTTTAAAACCTTTCGGCTATAATGGAAGCAACCTTTTGACTTAGTCGGAAGGTCTGCATCGAAAGCTTTAAAACATTTCATTTAAAACAATAGACCTCCGCCTTTTTAAAGCAACTCCTTCGAAAGATTGGGTTATACTTCAATTATAAAACAAGGGTAAATCATCTAAGTCGAAAGCTTTGAAACCTTTTGAAAGAAATGAGAGAAACAGCTGGTTTTTAAAACAAGTAAACCTTTCGTCTTTATCGAAAGCAACAACTTCGAAAGGTTGGAAAAAGCTACAATAACCTTTCGACTGTGTCGGAAGGTTCAAAACAAAACAATGATAAGTGGCAATAACCTTTTGACTATGTCGGAAGGTTTCAAAACAAAATAGAAGTAAAGCCGCAGCAACCTTTCGTCTTTATCGAAAGGTTTAAAACCTTTATTTTTAAACATTTGACCTGGTCGAAACCAACCAAGTCGAAAGCTCTAATTCGAAAGCAAAGCAGGTGAAAGCTTTAGTTTATAAAACAACATACCCCAGCCTCTTTGGACATCAACCTTTCAACTACGAACCATTGACTCTATCCAATTCATTACACACCAAGTAGCTTGATACCATATGCATTAGTTTGACCTTGTCGAAAGCTATGAACCTCTCGACCATGTCGAAAGGTCTGGGTCGGAAGGTTTACTACCGTAAAAGGCTGAAACATGCTAAAAGTATGATTTCTTTGTTTTTAACTTAAAAAGGTTAACTTTTCAACTAACCTGCCTTTGTTTATCAAAGTCTCATTGGTTAACAATTACTTTTCAGAAAAAACACTGCCACTAATTTCAGAATTAAATAATAATTTTATTTTATAAAGTGCCCCTTCTCCTTAATTAAATATATAAAAAATTTAAGTCCCATACCTTAAATAATTTTATATATTTAACAAAACACTTAGGAAAAATCTGGAAAAATCCCAAAAAATCTATTTTAATATGTTTTACAACATATAAAAATTTCAAACCCAAATAATCATTAGTTTTGTCGTAAATAATTTATAACCCAATAAATCATTTTCTTCACTAGAAAATTCGTATAAAATTCATATAAACTCAGAAAATTATGAGAATTGAAATCCATCTCCAAAATCATGTTTTCTATAACATAAAATTTTCCCATGGCATTTAAAAATTATTCCATCTTGGTTTTGACCTAAACCATGTAAATCCTTTATTAAACAACCTTGTTTAAAGACTTCTAAATCATAAACAAGCATATCTTCATTTAACATATCATAAAAACAAATTTATCCTAAAATCCGAAACCATATGATGTTTAAAATCAAAATAGAGATGTAGAAACTATTATTCACCTTAGATTGGATAAGGAAATTGAAGTATGATTAAGATTGATTCCTTCTAACTCGAATCCTAGCTTTTAGTTGATTTTCTCTTCTCTTCTATTGGCCGGCCTTGCTTCTCACGGTTATGAATATTTTTGTTTTGGTGAAATGAACATGTAGAACTAAGAAAGATAGTATAAGGGTGGGAAGTGTGGGAGGCTATTTACCGTAATGCCCTTGTGTTTAATTTCTTAACCATTTATATAAGTTCATTTGATTTTAAATAAGCACGACCACCTAGTTTATTAATCAACCTCAATCTCCTTACTTACATTATTCTATTTAATTTATTCTAATTAAATCTCCTAAATAATGTCAATAAAAATAGGGGTGTTACAGGCTCCCCTCCTTAAAGAATTTCATCCTCGAAATTCAGTAAGGACTGACTAGCAAACATAGCAATCATCTGTAACATCTCCCAATAACCATACTAGCCTATCTGACTAGCAACCAATCTATATAAATCTAACATAGACATACCATCAAAGCAGACCAGGATAAGCCTCTCGAATCCTGTTTTCAGTCTCCTGAGTACAGTCTTTCTCATTGTCGCTCCACTGAACCTTTACAAAGACTTTCTCATTGTCGCTCCACTGAACCTTTACAAACTTGACTGTCTTGGCCCTTAGTCTCTTCTCATCTCTCACTACAACCTGAACTGGTTGTCTAACAAAAGTCAAATCAGGCTCCACTACTAAGTCCTCCAACTCTGTCTGTGGAATGTAGCCTCTGGATCATGCACATACTTACGAAGATGAGATACATGGAATAAATTATGGACATCTGCCAAATTGCTCGACAACTCTACTCTTTAAGCGAGCTTTCCAATCCTTTCTATAATCTGAAATGGACCAACATACCTCGGGGCCAACTTTCCTGACTTTCCAAATCGTACTACACCCTTCATTGGTGATACTTAACGAAAACCCTATCTCCCACTGAGAATTCCAGGTCCATGTGCCTCTTATCTGCGTAACTCTTCTACTTGGATTGAGCTTCCTTCATCCGTTTTCGGATTAACTCAATCTTCTCTGACGCCTCTCTTACTAAATCTGGGCCTAAGACAAATCTATCTTCAGCCTCTAACCAACATGCTGACGATTTGCATGGTCTCCTATACAATGCTTCAAAAGGCACCATTCCTATACTGGTATGATAACTATTATTATAGGAAAATTCAATCAGAGTTAGGTGATCTTTCCAAGATCCACCAAAGTCCAATACACAAGCCCTCAATAAATCTTCAAGCACCTTGTTGACTCTCTCTGTCTGCCCATCTGTCTATGGGTGATAAGCTGTACTAATCTTGAGCTTGGTACCTAATACCTCTTGTAGACTCCTCTAAAATTCGCTAGTGAACAATGCATCTCCGTGCTAACTATGCTACTAGGAACCCCATGAAGTCTAACTATGTTCTTCATGAACAACTTTGCTAAAACAGGTGCCGTCCTGGTTGACTTTACCGAAATGAAATGGGCACTTTTGGTCAATCTGTCCATTATACTTTCATTTCCTCTACTTGACCTTGGCAACCCGTCTATAAAATCCATCAATATCGAATCCCACTTACAAATTGGAATATCTAAAGGCGGAAGTAACCCACTTTGCTTTTGATGTTCGTCTTTCACTTGTTGACAGTTAATACACTGCCTAACCCACAGGCCAATATCCCTCTTCATGCCTTCCCAATAAAAGCTCCTCTTCATGTCTTGATACATCTTGGTTCCTCCGGGATGAATCATAAACTTCGATCGATGACATTCCTCTAGAACTTCTCTGCTTAAGTTCCCTATATTCGGAACACAGAGTTGTCCCTTCTTTCTCAACCATCCTCTTTGGTCAAGACTAAAATCCTTTAGGTCATCAATCTACGATCCTTCCTCAAGCCTTCTAATCCTCTCGGCTAAATCTGGATCTTCTCTCTGCTTAGAAGCTATCCTCTCAATCAGCACTGGTCGAACTTCTAAACAAGATAACATGGCAGTACCCTGACTAGAACTAGCAGCAAATCTCAACTGCACACCACAACTGGCTAAAGCTTCTAGATCCTTCCATTCTACCAACATTGCTAACACCACATTCTGATGTTTTCTACTGAGAGCATCTGATACCTTATTTCCTTTTCCCGGAGTATACTCTATACCGAAATCATAAGCAGCCAAAAACTCCAGCCATCTTTGATGCTTCATATTCAAATCCTTCTGAGGGAATAAATATTTTAATGACTTATGATTGGTATACAACTCAAATCTCTCCCCTAAGAGATAATGCCTCCAAATCTTCAAGGCAAAGATCACCGCAGCTAACTCCAAGTCATGAGTAGGATACCTTACCTCGTACGGTCTAAGCTGCCTTGATGCATAAGCGATAACTTTGCCTTTCTGCATCAATACTGCTCCCAATCCAGTCCTACATGCATCAATGTATACTACTCGCCCTTGGTTACCATCCAAAACTACTAACACTGGCGCATTGGTTAACAAATGTTTTAACTTAAGGAATGCTTCTTCACATTTGTCGGACCAAACAAACTTCACTTCCTTCCTGGTCAACTTAGTCAAAGGCACTGCAATCCGCGAGAAATCCTTAATGAATCTCCGGTAATAGCCAGCAAGTCTAAGAAAACTCCTAATCTCGGTTATCGTCTCTGGTCTCTTCCAATTATTGACTACCTCAATCTTAACTGGATCAACTAACAATCCTTCCTTTGAAACCACATGACCAAGAAACTTAACTTCTCTCTTCCAGAAATTACACTTGGAAAACTTTGCCTTTCAACTGATTCTGCCTCAGTGTCTCCAACACTACTCTAAGATGAATCTCATGCTCTCTTTCATCTTTAGAGTACACCAAAATGTCATCTATGAACAGCAACACAAACCTATCCAAGTGCTCTCTGAAAATCCTGTTTATCAAATCAACGAAGAAAGCAGGCGCATTCGTCAATCCGAATGGCATTACTAACCACTCATATGAACCATACCTAGTCTGAAATGCCGTCAAAGGAATGCTATCCTCCACCACTCTCAACTGGTGGAATCCCGTCGCCAAATCCAACTGGTAAAATACTCTGGCTCGACTCAACTGATCAAATAGATCATCTATCCTCGGTAGAGGGTACCTATTTTTGATCATCTTCTCATTTAACTTACGATAGTCAATGTACATCCGTAAGGACCCATCTAGTTTCTTTACAAACATCGCAGCTGCTCCCCAAGGCGAACTGCTTGGTCTGATAAAATTTCTTCTCTCAAGATCCATTAACTGCACCTTCAATTCCTTCATCTCTGTCGGTGTCATCCTGCTAGATGATCTACTGAAAGGTTCAGCTCCCAGTACAAGGTCTATCTAAAACTAAACAGCTCGTTTCGGTGGTAGTCCAGTAACCGGCTCAAAGACATCTGCAAACTCTCTAGCCATACGAACATGACTAAGTTCTTCTCCGACCTCCATGGTAGTCAATAAAGCACAAATACTCTTACAAGAATTCTCCATCGGGAAAATGATTCGGTTATGACTATTTAGGTGTCTCAATGACATTTCTCGATCCTAGCAAAATATCCTAGCCTCATACTTACCCAACCAATCCATACCTAAGACGATCCCGAAATCTACAAAATCAAAAACCTACAAACTGCATGCAAACTTACGTCCTAACAAATCAAGTTCTAACTGGTCACATCTCATCCCAAGAGTTGCATACCTCCTATTGGATTCGCAACCCTTAATGAAGTAACAAGGTATGTGGGTTCTATACATAACCTATCAACCAAAATACTGTGACATAAATGAATGGGATGCACCGATATCAAAAAGTACTCTAACTAGTATATTTTGAATCAAAAGCATACCTTCCATCACAGTTTTCCCTTTCTCTACTACAGTGGGTTTAGAAGATTACGATGGTCCAATAGAAAACACCTTCCCTCTGTCCGCCCTAACTGGCTCTGGACACTGGTTCTTATAATGCCCAACTTGGTCTCAGTTGAAGCATTTCACATTCTTCTTCTCCGCAGGCTACTTTCCTTTACCAGTTCTGCACTCGTGGGTATAATGGCCCTTCTTATCAAACTTATAACACACCAAATCAGCCTTTGCCTTCTTAGCGGCCTCCACTTCTGGGCTCCTTTCTTCTTAAAGAATTTCCTTTTTCTTCCTTGAAAACCCTAGGACTCAACTGGCTTCTCCCTAGCTGAAATAGCAAGCATCTCCTCATGGCGAACAGTCATATCCACCATCACATGATAAGGCTCTCTAATATGAGTCATAGCCATCCTGCCTAGCTCTGGCCTCAAACCTCTAATGAATCTCTCATTCCTCCTGACATCAGTGTCAACCAAAGCATAACCATATCGAGATATCTCATCAAACTTAGCATCATACTCGATCACATACATCTGTCCTTGGACAAGATCCATAAACTTCCTCATCAATGCCGATTTGGCAACCACAGATAAGAACCTTTGCTCAAACCTCCTCTTGAAGTCAGCCCATGTCATCTCCTCCTTCGGCACTCCGGCCGTCACACTGTTCCACCAATGATGCGCTAAACCTTGCAACTGTCTAGAGGCTAGCCTTCCCTTCTCTCCTTCATTCAAGCCTAAATCTGTAAAGATCCTTTCACAGTTCAACAGCCAGTTCTCAACTTCAACAGCATCTTCTGTTCCAACAAACGGCTTTCCTCCCAGACTACATAGTCTCTACTCAGCTTAGCATAATTATATCCAACCAGAACTATAGGATTAGCTCCACCAACATTCCCAGTAGCTCCCGCTTGCAACAAATTAGCCAACAACTGATACACCATCCCCGCATCTATTAGCAAATTTCCAGCACCTTCATTGGCCCCAGCATTTTGATTAGCATTAGCCTGTCGACCCTGGTTTCTACGAGTATTAGATCGAGCATTTCCATTGGTTGTGGTGCTTCCTCCACCCAGATTTCCTCTTCCGTTTCCTGCCTCCATATCCTCTTTCTTGTATATCTACATACGAGCCTTAGTAAGTTACAAAAGAACGGTCTAAGAGAGAGGGAAATACGTACTTAGATATATACCTATATATCAAATACAAGTACGTTACTATAGCATTAACCCAAACCCCGATCTTATTTTTAAATTCATTGGATTATGTTTGAAAAAGCTTTTAGGTTTAACTTTTCATTTAAAGTTTCATAAACTTATGCTCTGATACCAACTTGTAACATCCCATACTTGGAGGCCCAAAACTAACAGCTACAGATGCTCCAGTCATCCATAGTTATTAATCTCCAGTGACCAAAATGGTGGTGTTAGATACATTGATACACAGATCACAGAAATACGGAAAAAAAATTAACAAATCAAAAACACATTCCCACATTCAAATTAAATAATATCATGTTTATTACATAATCCCAAATTACGTTGACCACGTTCAACAAAATATTATTATTACAAATACGCCAAGAGCGACATATAAAGATGCCCCCTTGGTTGATCAGGGTATATAGAAAGGCCAATAAGTCTGCCTTTACAAAAAAAAATACACAGCAGAAATAAAAACTCTAAATAACTATCTGCCTCCTACACGCCTCCGGAAGCTTTATTCGTCTGAGAAGAAACCTGAAAACCTTAAATCTCAAACTACTCAAAATCAATTGAGTACCCGAGAGTTTAAGGGGAAAACAGAAAACTTCGAGTCAGACATAAAGCCTGGTACGAATAATAATCTAACATCTCAATCCTTTTAGATATCTAGTGAGACCATGCTGCTCAGTGGAACGGGTTTCCCCCCTCACTAGTATCCTAAAACCTTTATAAAACCATATTTAGTGCTTCTGCATCCACAATGGTTAAAACATACATTTCAAAACATTATGATGATATGCATACTTGAAAATAATTAATATTTCCCTTCCCCAGTTAAAACTGACACCCTGTCTTAGTTATAGTTCCTGGGTCACTATTTACCTTTTTAGTTTTCTTAGGTTTACAAATAACCTTGTTACAATTAATGGACACCCAGTCCTATTCGTAGTTTTCAAGGGATCACTAAGAACCTATAGGATTCAGCCAGTTAACTTAATTAATTCATGGGTCCTCCAAAACCTATTGGTCTTTCCAATAACTAATCACCTTATCCTAGTTTCCATGGGTTGACTAGGAACCTATGGACTTATCCAGTAACTCACTGCACATCCTAGTTTTCATGGGTTGACTAGGAACCTACTGATACATCCATTAACCACTGACTTATCCTAGTTTTCATGGGTTTACTAGGAACCTATTGACTGGTGTCAATTCTTAATCCGGATATAGTTTTCATGGATTCACTACAAACCAATTAGCCCCTGCCAACAACTCTTAGTACATAGTTTTCATGGGTTTACTATGAACCTTTTGGTATGCACCAATAACCACAAAGTTTAGGCATCCTATATTTTTGGTCAACTTGACTCCATGGATGCAATTCTACTCATTCCAGAGTTTAAGTAATTTATATTCACGATTTGAGTTAACCTACTGGTTCTTCTACCCCTTTTCCCCAAAATACAATTATGGGTTATCATGTGAATATAATCATAATTGAAGAAGCAAAACAATAATTTAACAATACACTCATGTGGGTTTAAGTCCTTGAAATACATGTCATAACATAGTTAACACTCTTAACTTATATTTTTATCAAGGAAATACTTCTTCAAAATTACATTCTTAAAGCCATTACAAAACTCCTTTATATATAAGCCGTAGGTTTTTCCTAAAAAATTTAGAGTATGGGTTTTCAAACCTGTCAAAATCAAACCTTTTGAACTTGATGAAAGCTCCTCAAAACAACCATTGAGTCCCAACCTTTCGAAATCATTGAAAACATTCAGCTATTTAAACCTTTCAAAAGCATTCAACTCTTAATACATAAACCTTTCGAAGAATTACCAGGTTCAAGTAAAAATATGCGAGAAGTCCTCTTTTAAAACCTTTCGGCTACAATGGAAGCAACCTTTCGACCTAGTCGGAAGGTCTGCATTTAAAGCTTTAAAACATTTCATTTAAAATAATAGACCTCCGCCTTTTTAATGCAACTCCTTCAAAAGCTTGGGTTATACTTCAATTATAAAACAAGGGTAAATCATCTAAGTCGAAAGCTTTGAAACCTTTCGAAAGCAATGAGAGAAATGGCTAGTTTTTAAAACAAGTAAACCTTTCGTCTTGGTCGAAAGCAACGACTTCGAAAGGTTTGAAAAAGCTAAAATATCTTTTCGACTGTGTCGAAAGGTTCAAAACAAAACAATGATAAGTGGCAGTAACCTTTCGACTATGTCGGAAGGTTTCAAAACAAAATAGAAGTAAAACAGCAGCAACCTTTCATCTTTATCGAAAGGTTTAAAACCTTTATTTTTAAACATTTTACCTGGTGGAAAGCAACCAAGTCGAAAGCTCTAATTCGAAAGCAAAGCAGGTGAAAGCTTTAGTTTATAAAACAACATACCCCAACCTCTTTGGCCATCAACCTTTCGACTACGAACCCTTGGACTCTGTCCAATTCATTATGCACCAAGTAACTTTATACCATATGCATTAGTTTGACATTGTCGAAAGCTATGAACCTCTCGACCTTGACGAAAGGTCTGGGTCGAAAGGTTTACTACTGTAAAAGGTTGAAAAATGCTAAAAGTATGATTTCTTTGTTTTTAACTTAAAAAGGTTAACTTTTTAACTAACATGCCTTTGTTTATCATAGTCTCATTAGTTAACAAATACTTTTCAGAAAAACGCTGCCACTAATTTCAAAATAAAATAATAATTTTATTTTATAAAGTGCCTCTTCTCCATAATTAAATATATAAAACATTTAAGTCTCATACCTTAAATAATTTTATATATTCAACAAAACACTTAGGAAAAATCCCAGAAAATCTATTTTAATATGTTTCCCAACATATAAAAATTTCAAACCCAAATAATAATTATATTTGCCGTAAATAATTTATAACCCAATAAATCATTTTCTTCACTAGAAAATTCGTATAAAATCCATATAAACTCAGAAAATTATGAGAATTGAAATCCATCTCCAAAATCATGTTTTCTATAACACAAAATTTTCCTATGGAATTTAAAAATCATTTCATCTCGGTTTTTCCCTAAACCATGTAAATCCTTTATTAAACAACCTTGTTTAAACACATCTAAATCATAAACAAGCATATCATCATTCAACATATCTTAAAAATAGATTTATCCTTAAATCCGAAACCATATGATGTTTAAAATCAAAATAGAGATGTAGAAACTATTATTCACCTTAGATTGTATAAGGAAATTGAAGTATGATTGAGATCGATTCCTTTTAACTTGAATCCTAGCTTTTAGTTGATTTTCTCTTATCTTCTAATGGTCGGCCTTGCTTCTCACGGTTATGAATATTTTTGTTTTGGTGAAATGAACATGTAGAACTAGGAAAGATAGTATAAGGGTGGGAAGTGTGGGCGGCTATTTACCCTAATGCCTTTGTATTTAATTTCTTAACCATTTATATAAGTTCGTTTGATTCTATGTAAGCACGGCCACTTAGTGAGTACGGGTCAATCCGCTGGGAATTGTTGATTTTAAATTTCTATTCAATCAAATTAATCAAGATTTGAGATATTTAAGCTAACTACTAAAAATTGCAAAAACTAACAACTACAAAAGTGAATGAAAACTATGAGAATAAATGACAATTTAGAGATAACTCCACTCTCTAGATCATATAGTTCATCAGAACATGAAATTATGATCTCTCTTTCTTGTTATAAGTGAATTTAAATGATGTGTTTATTATAAGTATAGCATATTTGAGCTATTAGTTAGCTCAACATAAGCCATCAAACTATAACACAACCTTTAAACCGCTTCTAATTCTCAAGAAATATGACAACAAAGTTGAAAGCAAAATCTGCTTTAAGTATGGTCTATTAACTATTAATTAGAAATATAGACCATCAAAATTTAGTTTCAACATTCACTTTATTACCATCATCATATGTAAATGAAGAGGTAATTATTGTTTGTGATTGTTTAAGCATAGCCTATTTGTTATGAACAACATAGACTATCAAATTCAACATGAAACAATAAATCACATCAACATTCATTTAAGCACAAAAGAGAGCAATAATTATCAAAATGTTGAAGCTACATGATTAGAGGCTTCATTACCCCTAAATTGAAGGGATTAGCCTCTCATTTGTGTTATCATATAAACACAAGTAGCATGCAACATGAAACTAAAAAAATAAAGGAAAATGAAAGCTAATGGAGAAGAGAACTAAAACTAATCTACTTGCATTAAAATCAAACAAACTACTAGCATGAAAGAAAGTAAACAAGAAAAGAAAAGAGCAATGTATTAAAGTTGCATGAAAAAAAATTACATGAAAGAAATGGCAAAGTAGCCATGAAAAGAAAAGAGAAGTTTTCTTTTATTTCTAAGCTAAAAACTAACTAAGAGGAAGAGAGGTTACATGAAGCATAAAGGGTATTTATACATGTATGAAACCCTAATCCACTTTTTTTGGGAAGGCCTAAAATACCCCCTTAAGAAGTATGGAGGCCAAGTAATCTTAACATCATATAATCATCCATTAAGTGTGCATGAAGATTTAATGGCCTTTTAGCATGTGCATTAGCTCCTAAGTGTACATTAAGGTAGGTGGGTAAGCGGGGTCCTCTATGATCATCACTTTGAATTATTTCCATCTCCATTCCTTTGTATCTTCTTTGTGCATGCATATATCTTCATGAAACCACTTGTATATGAAGCCAAATTCCTATAAAATAATATATAAATTTCCAATTAAATTTTCTCAAAATAATATATGCACAAAAATGACCATTTTGCCCCTGGATAAAGATGAATATGTGACGATTTGAAATAATTTGAATTTTGGTTTAAACAAGTTAACATACCCAATATGATCATTTATTTAATTTAAATAGATTAAATATGGTGGTAACAATATGCACATTTACGTGCACATCAAATACCCCCACACTTATCTTTTTATTCATCCTCGAATAAACTAAAAACTAAGATAAATCTTTTTTCATAGGGAGCACGATTGCATTGAGCGTATGCAACAAGCCGTTAAACCTCTGGGTGTCCCTAATAGGATGAGTGTTGTATCGCGAGGGTTTTCAGTAGATACTACCCACAAAATATGAATGCAGGATGAAAATATTTACAAAATGCAAGATTTATTTACAAAGAGATGAATGCGAGTTTTTTGAAATATTCACAAATGAAAGATTTACTTTTAAAGAGACGCAAATAAGTTAAATATAAGTTTTGGTTATTATCGAGAAATTTAAGACCTTTTACTTGTCAAAATTTCCAATAAAAATGAAGTTATCGTAACAAATGGGCTATAGTTTAACTCGTTGTTTCGGTCGATAATACAGTGTAACTATGAAATGGATCCTTAGTTGATTATCAAAGTTTATCAAAATGGTATTTTCATTTCTTTCCAATAACAAGTCAAATCAAACAAGTTAAAATAGTGCTTGGATTTCAATTGCTTACTCTCTCTAATTTTTATTTGAAAATTTTATTGATTTTAATAATATTTACATATACCTAACTCAGATAAACCGAGGCCAGCCTGCCTTGCGGATTGATGTGAGGGGAATACAGAGTGTGGCGAGTGAACACACAAGTGTGAACACTTATTGACTGTAGGCATTATTAGTAAAATAATTTTTATATACACACACCTAACTTAGATAAACTGAGGCCAGATATACCGATCATGCACTGCCTTTCGGGCTTACGTGAGAAGGGCATAGAGCATGGCGAGTGAACACATGACTCTAGGTGTTTATTAAAAAATATACATATATACAAGAAATATTTTTTGTTTTTTTTTGTTTTTTAGAAGAGAGAGTTTTGCACTATCATCTTAGCACATTTAACTTAGAAGACAAAAAAATGTTATATCTTTACTTTAAATCAACCACTTTTTAAAACAAAGATTTTCAATTAGGATATTTCATAATTAACACGTATGAATCTTTTTATATACTAGTTAAACCATTGTTATTTGTAATCAAACTTCATTTTTATTTTTGTTAAGACAAATAAATTTTCAAAAATTTCAATTTAATTAACCAAAACCATATATTTATCTTATAGTGTTCCTCTTAAAATAAATCAAAATGCTTAAAAAAAAATTTGTTTTTGGGATTTTTTTAATATTTTTCTTTTTGAGTTTTGAAAAGAAAATGTAAAAATAAACTATGAAAAATAAAAAATGAAGATGAGACTCTCCTCCCCACACTTGATTTTGACTGTGTCCCCACAGTCAACCCAAGTGAAAGGAGAAAAATAAAACAAAAATAAAAAGATGACCTATATTTACATGAAGGTGAATGATATTTACACGAGATCAGAAAGTATATCGTCAAAGAGTAAATGAAACGGTATTCCAAAAACCAATTCATTTGTCTCGTCAAGTATACGAGACACAGCTTAAGCTCGATTAGCCAAACCATAAAAGATTTCGCAGTTGAATGTGGATTCGGAAAAACGAATGTTGTTTTATTGAAAATCGTATGAGTTGTTTTATTTTCAATGATTTTTGGGATTGATAAAAAAATTGATTGAAATTCAAGTTTATTTTCACCAAATTGAAATTCAAGCTTATCATTGAAAAATTCTTCAGAATTATTGATTTCAAAATCAAAATGGCGATTTAAATCTTCTCCTTTAGAATTCGACAAATCGTTTTCGAAAAGTCCAAATAAATCGTGTTTGTTAAATTCGTCTTCCTTTATTGGATTATCAACAACTTTATTGCGTATCTCAAGTCCAAAATCCAAAGTTGTTGTATTCAAATTTTCGAAATCGAGAAAAGGATGATTGAATTTTAAATTTGGTTCCATACCCTCAAAAGAATTTAAATTCAACTCAATTACCGTATTTTCAACAACTTCGTTTTCAATTTTCGTTTTCAATTTCAAAAGTTGTTGTTTGAAAATCGTCAATTTGGGTAAAAGATGGATTATCATTTGACTCGTCACATGTTGGAATGTGGTTTTGTTTCTCACGTTGTTTCATATATGTTTTGAACAACAAATATATTTGATCATTGTAGATTTCGTCCATTTGTTCAACAAAATCCAATTTGTAGTTATTAACTTGAGAATTTTCGATTTGGATTTGTTGAGAACAAAAATTTTCACTCGTATCGTTGTCGAGATTACTACCATTGCCAAAATTATTTGAAAAGTGGATCACATTTTTGTTTTGATTTTGAAATTCATTTTGGAGTTCGAAATTGAATTGGAATGGGTTATAATCGAAATCGTTTGAATTTTGAATTGAATTCAAATTTTGAAATCCTTAACTCAAGTTATTACACAAATATGAATTACACAAATCATTTATACTTTGATTTTGTTGTGTAGAGAATTCAAGTAAAGATGAAATGCTATTTTCAAGAGTTGAGGGTTGGTCATTGTTTTGAAAACTTTGTTGTTCAATATTCGAATTGTTTATAGAATAGTTGTCGTTAAAATATCCGTATGAATTTGGAGTGAAATCATATGGATTATATTGATTTTCACAACTATTGTAAAATTCAAGTGAATATGGAAATTCGGACATTTTCAAGAATGTTTTTGGTTTTTTTTATAAAGGAAAAATATTTACAAAAAGAATTTATTTTTCAAAAGGGAAAATTGATTTTTGTTTTGTTGTTATTTTTTTTTTCAATTTTTTGTTGTTTTTTTGGATAAGGTTTTAATTTTTTTTGTATTTTGTTTTAGATTAAAAACAATTCAAAAGAAAGGATTTTAAAACAAAATCATGGTTTATTTACAATTTTTTTTAATTTTTAATTTTGGATTTTGAATTATTTTTGTTTTTTATATGCATGAACAAATGCAACTAAATGAATGCAAGGGTTTAATTACAAATTATCTATCCTATCCCAAAATTGTATAATCACACATTGTCTTAAATCAACAAGATATTTCTTGGCCAGGTAACGGGCAGGAGTTACCGGTGCACCACGAATCACCATAGCAATTAGTATAATTTTTACGAATTGCCGTAATATTTATAACTGATTATTGCTCTGCCGTAGCCTAGACACCAAGAAAGTAAATTGTTCAAAGAAGATAACTTATCAATATACAATTAAGTGTTATCGATGTCTAACCGTTATTATTAATCAAAATTCTAGGATGAAATGCAAAGCATAAATTAAACGTGTATAAACAATGCAACTAAGAATGGATTTTTGTTTTTTTTTTGAAATTTTTTTTTTGGATTTTCGAAAATTCTTTATATATCAATGCAAATGCAAACAACCAACAATGCAAAACGAATAAAAACAAGAGATTAGAGTGCAATTTTTTTTCTCAAGCAAACAGTTTTTTTGGCCAACAGAGCAGCAATTTTCAGCAAGCTAATCCCTTCTATTTTGGCAACCTGAAACTAAAAGCACGATATATACCATCTTTTTATTTTATTTTTTATATGTTTATCAAAGAAGAAAATAAAACAAGTGAAAAACAAAACAAGTGAAATTTTTTTTGGTTTTTTTTATAAAAACAAAACCTCCTAATAAAAGAAAGCAAAGCTAAACAAAAATTATTTCTCTTGTTTTTTTTCCTTCTAAAAACAAGTTACAACCCAAAGTTGAATTTCAAAATTCTTGCAACAACCTGGCCCAAAAACAAAACGAACCCAAAAATTCTTTTTTTCGCCCCAAAGCAAAACACTACAAACCCAAATAAAAAATCCTAAATACAAATTTCTCGTTCGCTCCCAAACAAAAGATTAAATCGAAATTTCCCAAAACCCAAAAACAATTCCCACTTTCAATCGCTCGGATTCAATTGCGCAAGTTTAAAGTCTGGTCGCGAGTTCGCAGGAGTTCGATTGTTATCGGTGATTTGCAGATAGGTGATGGGTGCAGTTGCGAGTGACTTGTGGCTGGTAGTGGGGTTGTCGAATTGGGAATTGGGGAGGCGATGGTGATTATAGGTTGCGGTGGTTGCGCGGCCGTACTTCGATGGCTGGCGATTGGGTATGAGGCGGTGGTGGTTGTTCGCGAGTTGAACTTGGAGGCAGGGAGTGAGTAGAGGTGAGGCGATTGCAGGCGACCGGTTGCAGTGGTGAATGAAGTTTGGTCAGTGGTTGTTGAAGGAGATGGTTGATATGGAGCAGGCAGTGGGCATGTAAGAAGTTGGTTATGGCAATTAGACAGTTAGACATGGGGGAATGGAGTTGTTCACAGTGAGGTGAAGTCAGTGGAATGCAGTTGAAATGGCAGTTAGACAGTGGAATGTAGTGATGAATGTTAGTGGCCGTTAAGATGAAAGTGGGTTGTGAAGTATTTGGTTACATCAATGCAGTTAGATATTGAATGAAGTGAAACTGCAGTGAGGTGGTTTCAACTGCTTTGTGGTTTTTTCTGGAAGTTCGGGTATGTTGTGGTATATAGGGGCAAGTTGATGAAGTAGTCAGTGTATGTAAATGGATATTGGCAAGTTGATGAAGTATTCAGTGTATGTTATACATAGTTTGTCAATAGTATCAAGTGGCAGTTGAAAGTGGTTGTCAATGGTGTGCGCAGGAGGATATTGGTAGGTGGGAAGGGTAGTGATCAGGTGATGTACTGTGAAAATTGGCAGATGGTGGTGGTGAAATATGTCAGAAGTGAAGGAAGCAAGGGGGAGTTGCGCTTTAATGCTCTGATACCAGGGAGTCTGGTTGTGTTGTCTGATTGTTGTGTGGTGGTATAGTAGGATGGGTATGCATAGAGGTGCACAAAGTTTTGTAGTGGATTGCAGTTTTTTTTGTAAGTGACAGTTGATATGGTGGATTGCACTTGTATCTAGGAACAGTTAATGGGTCAGAAGTGGTTTGTGCAGGTGATGAGTAGATTGTGGGGTTTGGAAGTTGAACTGATGGGATGAAAGAACAATGTTTCGGGTATGATGATTGTCAAAGAGTGGATGGAGAAGTTGGGTTTTGAAGGTGGTTCAGGTTCGAGGCTGTAAGGCAGTGAGGGAAGTGAGTGAATGATGATGTGCAGCTATTATTCGGAATCACAGCTATGGCTTCTGAGTTGGTTGAATGTGTGGGGTTGGATGCATAGATGATTCGGAGATGACAGTGGATTGAGTAGTTGGTGAAGTTTGATGGAGTGTGTGGTGATGGCAGTTTATGTAAGAGGTGAGAAGTTGAAAAAAAACTGAATGTCACAGTAAAGTGGAAGAGGTAGAGGGAGTTGAAAAATGAAATGTGATGTTCTTTCTTTTTCTTTTCTTTGTATGTGTGAGTTGAAGAAATGTGGTGTATAGAGAAATGCAATGTAATGATCAGATTTTTGAAACTGTGAAAAACATAAAGAAACAGAAAAGAACATTGAAAGAAAGGAAAGAGCAATAAAATAAGGAAAAACAAAAAATGCAATGAGCGTTCTTCTTTTTTTTGTTTTTTTTTTACAGAAATAAGGGATATTAGCAAGGAAACGGTGAAATAAAATGATATGAGAATGCAAATGTTTACAAAGTAAACAGAGAAAGAGTAAGAGGTATACAAAATGAGGGATATTACCAACTGAAAATGCACAATCACAGAAACAATATAAGTGAATGAAATTGCACACTTAACTCAGAAAAAGAATGCCTCAAACAGTGAATACAACTAACACAAAATGAAGAGAACTAAATGCAGTTTTTTTAAAAAGAATTGCAATTGCAAAAGAAAATAATAGAAAACAAGCACACAACACAATGTCACAAAAATCACAAAACACACAATTTTTTTATATATACAAACACACACAATAAAATCTTCTTACCTACATTATTCTATTTAATTTATTCTAACTAAATCTCCTGAATAATGTCAATAAAAATTGGGGTGTTACAGTTGTTGAAGCCACTTGGGGAGAGCTGACCAGCCATCGATTTGAAGTGCTATTGAGTGGATAGGCTGGTTTGAAGCCAGTTTGATTTTTAGCCAATATGAGTGGACCGGTCGAAGATTAATTGGGTCGGGCTAGGCTTTAATCGGCTTGCTTATTACTTGCGAGAAAATCAAGCAATATTTCGCCATTAAGCCCGTCCCTGCGAGCAAGGGCAGGCTTGTTATTTCACATAGATATTGTTGTCCGGTCCCTCTACTATGCATTTAATGTGTGCCACCCATGGAACTATGCCATTGTCCATGGCAGTTCACCTTTTAATACGTAGCAGAGGCTCATATTTCTGACATGGGCGAAGTGACATTTGAATTCATTACACCTAAATGGTCAAGATTGAAAGATTTAATTCCATGATTGAGATTAATGTGATAGGTTTATAAAACTTCCTGTTCTTCTCCTTCCACTCTTTACCGAAAATAAAAGCGAATTTATCAATAAAAAAGCTTCAACACTGTAAAAGCTCCGACTTTCTCAGCTCTCTTCGATAAAAAGCGAGCGTTTCTTCTCCATCTTCATCTCTGCCTTTATAGGCTTTATCGCTGTGGCAAAGCTTTGAGATTTTTGCCATTTTTTTATATTTTTTCTGTTCAATTTTTCCTTTTGATTTTGATATTGCTATCGCTGTTGTAATGCTTGGACTTTGTTTGTCTGAGTTTGCTTATGGTCTAAATTTGCTTTCTTTGGCCATCCTTTGATGTCAACCGACCATCGCTGTAATGCCAGCAGTGGTCGATTGACGTTGATGGTTTTAACGGGATTGCAAGTATTAAATAATAATACTAACATTTGTTTAGATAATGGTCCATGGACTGGGCCAAATTTCATAAGTGAGCTTTATGTAAAAAGTAGGAAACAGATAGGAGGCCCTAAGGCCTAATACTTAGATTAGGAGCTAAGTCATGAACCGTCCTTCATGGGTTGCTTAGCATGGGCATGCCATGAAGTCGGTCCATGAGTTTCCATCTCTTACTGGGAGGCTTGCCTCCGAGCTTTTCTAGACTAGGTCATTGGGCTATTGTATAATCGGGATATTTGCGTTTCAGGTGATAGCTTCATCATTCAACTCTGCTATCTCAGTTCTACCGACCGTCCCGATCGACCCCAGCGGGCTTCTTTGCTTTCTCCTTATCAATTTCAAGGTGGGGATTATGCTACCCCTTCACCCCTTTTTTTCTCCACCATCAATGCATGTGGACTTTCCCTCGGTTGGCCAACTCCCAACAACTACTAGTTCTTATGCGGCGTCTATGCTACTTGTATGACACTCGGCTATCCTGGAAAATTGCCAATTTTATTGAGATGTTCTTTCGACTGCAAAAAGAGGCAAAGTACCTAGTCAGTACTTACTATCATTTCCAAGCCAACACCAAACCTATGATCTTTTTGGCCATTCCTAGCAAAGCTAACTCGGACTAGATGGCTAGATAATTCTTCGTTTTCCATAGGGTCAACCACGAGCTAGGGCACCTTAACTTCCAGACCCCTATCAAGTCGTCGCTTCTTTCCTCTTTCCTTCATATTTTTCTATACTCTCCTTTGCTAAACTTATTTATTAATAGGGGAAGACCTTGCTAATGCTAGCATCACTTTCACAAAGTTGAATGAGAATATGAACCGACTAAAGAAGGCCGCTGTTGGGCACTCGGACCTAAGACTCTTGGTGACTGACACAAACCTTCACCGAGTTGGACTAATGTGGCTGGACCAATTGTTAGTTAGGTAGAGGAGTGTCTAAAGGGGAAGATAGTAAAGAAGTTGACCGCAAAAGAGAGGCTCCAGTAAAGTGGGACTACTTTTAAGTCCATTTTATAACCGATGCTAAACAGATCACGGATGCAAATCGAGTATATAATGATGTAGTTATGGGTAAGGAGAAAGAAGAGTGGTAACACATCGACCTTGAAAAAGTGAGTGATGTTGTATCGATGCTATAGTTTAAAGAATTTGACCCACCATAACTAGCTAGTTGACATTCCGGTCCCTCGTTATGAGCCGCAGCTCGAGGAGTGTGATATAAAGCTCTAAGTAAAACAGTATAGTGGGAGGTGTTCAAGAGCTAGGCATTAGTAAGGACGTTGGTCCCTCTTCTGAGTGAATTCTTTCATATGACCCCTTATATACTAGATAAAAGGAGGGTCCCTAGGAAAGCTTCATACATGGATGGACCAGACTAGCGTAGGGAGATGGGCCTCATCATGTCAGCCTCATGTTAGAAATAGGGGCCACGCATCTACAAATGGTAGCTTACTTGCTGTAATGATAGAGACTTTTCGACGCTCGAAAGTCGACATTAATACGTCCAATATATCAAATGCCGCGCAATCGAATGTCGGAAAATCGAACCATTAGGGTTAAAAAGAAGAGGTAGAAGAAGACAGAAGAAAAGAAAGAACAGAAAAACAGAAACAGAAACAATATCAGAATTTCACATTCGCAGCGGAAAAATATATAATAGATAATCACTAGTCTTTTAAACAAAGAACTATATCAGTCTATACAATACAACAATGAGAGTCAATATACAACTCAATACAACAATGGACAGTTATATAAACTTGGCCCCATACAGAATACACAGCGGAATAAATAAATAAGTACGAGTGTACGTCTCGCCATCCAGCTCGTCTCCAAAGCTCCAGAATATCCTGATAACATAACTCTAGGCTGCCCGTGTGGAAAATTATGGGCACCCAGAGTTTAGAAAGGGAACAATAAACTCCGATTCAGTCATGGTGACTAGTGTGAGATCGTAAAACAGTTATTTTCACAAAGAAAATAAAAGAAATTCGCAATGCTTTTGGAAAATGAAACTACCATAAGGCCTCCCGCCACACACACAATGCAAACACAGAATTGGAGGAGATTTCTCCTTATGATAGTCAAATATGCTTACTACGAAAAATCAGTTGATATTATTATTAATGTCTAGTGTGGAAAACATTTCGAAAGTATAATATCAATCTTAGCCAGCATAGGCATTTCGCACTTATGCCTACTATAGCTACTATATTCAATAGCAGGTTACCGCCACATTCCATAGCAGGTTATACAACTAAAACCGTACAGGGTTCGTATTGTTTCTTTGGATTTTCCAACAAATGGTCAGGCTAAGGAACATCCTACTGCCACATGGGTACGCCTCTGGATGGACGTCCCGAGAACTAACTAGCTCTCTGCCAACACAAGGCCGGGTTACCCCTTACACTAGGTAACTACTACATGAATATGCCACCCCCCGGTCCTTTGGGACCTTTATCCGAGGGCCCTCGATCACAAAGCAACAATCACACAGTAAATGAGATTGGAGCAACCATACAGGTAAAGATCTGGGCTCCATACCATAATACCACCTTTTTCCAGAAGGAAATGACATACCCTAAAGGGCGCAACCCTCATAACCTTGCCGCATCTTTCCTGTTTTGACCATTTCCGGGTTGTGAGGTCCGATGAGGTCTCGTCCACAAAGCTACGCTTTTTCACAAAGCCATGCTTTGATCAACAAATGATCAACGAATGATCATCAACACACAGCAACACTTAGCATGCCACACTACCAAATTGGGAGTATATCACTGATAACCTTCAACTACATAACCTCTGAGCTCGTACGTCTCAGAGAAGGGTGTTAAGCTAAGAGAATAAATTCTCCGCCACCAACAGAAATGTATTTGAAAGAAATCAGCTTTATATCTCAAAGTGTAATGTCAGACAAACAACCATACAAGTCTGTTCCGGGTTCGAACAGAACCAAAGGCACTTCCAAAGAAGCCCTTGCAATCCAGATATTCACTAATCACGTCCGGACTTCCCATCACAAGAAGAGTGATATAAATCTCTATACCGGAGCAACTCGGTGCAGAGACATTCGACAGGTTGTCCTTTCATTTTCGAAAATACCCGGTCTTCACACCGGTCTTCAATTGCAATTCATAACGTCGTATCATTATTCAGAATGGGTTATATGACACAAAGTCCTCTCCCGGCTAAACCGAATAGTGAGCGCTTATTTTAAAAACAAATTCAAGTGCCATTTCAAAGGCAAATATTGATAGTCGGTTATGTAACTATCAACAACATTCACAACAATCAACCAATTTAAATAATTCTTCCAAATTATTAAATTTCAAATACCTTCGCGAGATATGGTTTAACACTTCAACCATTTGAAAACAAATTTCAAATCACTTTTCACCTTTCAAACTTTGGAAAACAAATTTCAAATCAATTTCCCTACACGGGATATATTTCCAAATATTTATTCATTTCCACTGGAAATCTGCCGAGTTCAAATACTTAATCTCCCAAATATTCCCTAAAAATCCAATTTTAGAATTTCTTCATTTATAATTTAAAACTACTTTGGAAATATACTCGGCTTTTCAAGGAAAATACACTTCCATTTCAAAATGGTCCATTTAAACCAATTAAATAAATCCTTATCGATTTATTTCAAATTTACATTCCAAATTTGTAAATTACTTCCACACTTTAAAAATAAATCAGTGTTTATTTTTAAAACAATTTTCCCTTTCCTTTATAAATTCCATTTTGAATTTACATTTCCAAATATTCACTTTTTATACGATTTCAAATCGATTTCTCAAATAATCACTTTCAACTCCAAATCAACTTTCAAATGGATTTCCAAATTTATTTCCCTTTTAAAATAAATTCCTTTTAAAGAAAACCAATTCTTTTTAAAGAAAACAAATTCTTTTATCTCTTCCAATCTCTTTAAAAGTCCAAATTTAAATAAATTCTTCAACTTATAAACAATATTACTCGAAATCCACTTATTAAGTTTTTTCCCATATTTGGAATTTTATTCAATATGATTCAAAAATAAAACTTTATCTTTTCAAACTTCTTTTAAATTAATCCAATTCTTTCAAAAGGAATTTACAAAAAAATTCCAACTTTAATTTCAAAAACCCAATTTTATTTATTTATGGTATCCAACGATACCAAAAATACATTCGGCTAAATTATAGCCTTTAACAAATTCAATCACAAATATAATCATTCATAGATTATAAATAAATAATCAGACAGCATATGAAACAAATTAATACAACATACGAAACAAATTCATATAATTTGAGGAATCTAGTTGGATCCCTCCAACCTGTTTCCCTGCATCCACAGATGTTAGCACAACAACTAAATACCCATTCCACTTCGAGATGGAATATCGCAGTATATGGGATTTATAAAATATCATCCGCTATTATGCGGCGCATAGGGTCTCATCCGCTATATAATGCGGGAAATCAACAAATCCAATATATATATTCCAATATATATATTGCTATATACTACTATATATACTATCACAATCAGGCAATCAATCAATAACTGCAATTCAATTTTAATTTGAGTGAGAAGATCTCACCTTTGCTTTTATTTGCAATCCATTTTCCATTCCAGTTTGTTTTTCACGATCTATAGACCTTGTATAAACAATTTATACAATTTTATTAATATTTGAAGTAATCTAAAAATCGATTTCCGTTTAAATAAATTTAGTTTAACTAATAATTTGATTTTAAACTAATTTTCCTTTTAAATAATCTTTAGTAACCAAAATAATTTAAATACATTAGTAAACAAGTTAATCACCAACATTAGGTTTTTTCTTCTGTACCTATATATTTTCACTGTAAAACATTTATTTAATTAAATTAAAAATAAAACAAATATACCTCGTTGGAAAACGAATTCAGGCGACTCCACCTCGTTCGATCAGAACCTACCTAACATCTGTTCGTGTTCCAGGCGAGCCGCAGCCCTCAACGCCTTCGCCACCCGATAAGCTCGCAGTCTCGACTTGCCTCGCGTTCATGTCATGCAGCCGCCATCGATCGACAGTTGAACCCTTCTACTGATCGAACCCTATCTCAACAAACCCTAAATCGACTTGCCCTTCGCGAGCTAGCTCGATCGCCTGAGTTTTCCACCGTGAGCGCCTGAGACTTCGAGCTCGCGAATGCCGCTATCACCCAGCTCGAACTAGTTCGAATCGAGGGACTCGATTCGATTTTGAGGCCAGTTCGGTTCGATTTGAATCCTTTGCGCGACCATGGATATATATTTTTTCATTTTATTTTATTTTATTTTATTTGGCGATTACTAATTGAAATAAAGGAGATAGAGAGGGCACGATTCCTTTTCTCGGCCATTTTTGTTTTTCTTTGAACGAGATACTTCTTTTGAAATATTTGAACAGAGGGAAAGGATAAGGATCACGTACACATTGCTCATTTGATTTGATGGAATTTCAGCTGATGTGAAATAATATCAACTGTAGTCGACTAATATAAATATTCAATCTAAATTCAAATTCAAATCGACTCGAAAACGAAGTCAACAATTTCGACTTCCTATCAAGGCGTGCCGCTAGGCGTTTATAATGTTATACGCCTATTCCGAACACAATGGAAAAGGTTCCGAGTCCAAATTTGATCGTATGGAGAAGATAGATTTTTAAACACAATTATTAAATTAAATTTCGATAAAATTTTCAGCGCGTTTGCTTACCGTACAGCCAAACGATCATTCCAAACATTACGAAAATTGAAATCCGATAATAATACAATATTACAGATCCAATGGAACTTGTTTCATCGAATTCTGAGACTATGCCTCGGAAGGCTATTTTTAAATATTGATTTAAACGACATAATTCCAAAACTGAATAAAACAGTTCCAAATTCAATTCAGAAACTTCTATTACCATCAGTATTATAAATATGAATTTTCTAAGCCTTGAAATTTTTTTAATCAGCTTAAAACTGAAGATTCAAATTTTTACCCAACTTCAGTAAATTAAATTCAGTAACTTTAATTACCAAATTCATTCTGATATTTGAATTTCAAATCAAACTATCATCCAGATATTCAAAATCAATTAAATATTCTGATTTCCAATGTCAAAAATTCAGGGTTGTTACAATCTTCCCCCCTTAAAAGAATTTTGTCCCGAAATTACAAGTCCAGAAGAATGCTCCAATACCCGTTTATCATTTTACCAAAACCAAACAGTTTTATCAAATTTTCAAACCAATCTTCTTTTATTAAAGATCCATTATTTCAACTAACTGTCCAAATCTTTTTATCACAACCACACTATCATTCTTTTTACTTCATAACTTTCCAAACATTTTCATAGTTTCAACAACTTTATTTTACTTCACAATTCAAATTTAAATTTAAATTCAAATTTTAAATTATCCAAAATTCCTCAAAAATTTTCTAACTCTCGAAATTTTCAAGAAATTTCGCCAGCATCTCCTTTGCGTGGCTAGCTCGGTACGACTACAAAATGTCCCTACGGACTCCCAAATTCAAAAAGAAAACAAAATGCCAAGCGGCTAAATCAAAAACCCAGTCAAATTTCATACTGAAATTCAAATACATACCTTTTGTTGAGAAATTCAAATTTACCTTCGAAATCAAAATCCAATTCCATTTTCCTATAGCCTTTACCATCCCTGTATACTTTATTTAACAACAATTTCCAAATTTACTTATTGGATTCCAAATACCCATTTACTTAAGAATTTCATTCTTCATTTCTTAAGTTCAATATAAGTATTTACATACTTCTTATATTTATTTTCACTTCACAAACAAAGTTATATATTCATTTCCATTCAACTTTGCATTTTCAATTCCATTTGAATTCAATTTACTATTTCAATTCTATTTGAATTCATTTTATCTTCAAAAACCAAAATTTCATTTTAGTGAAACTCGATGTTCACTTTTTCCAAGACTTTTAACTTCGACCAAAACAATGGTTTTCATTTTCTAGTTCAATTCCAACGTTTCCATTACAATTTAAAAATCAATTTTTCGTTAACAAAATTTTCCAAATCTTCAAGATTTTTTTCTAACTCCCAAAATTTTTAGAAAATTTTGGCGGAGTCTGGTTAGCATTTTGGCCCCAGCATTTTGATTAGCATTAGCCTGTCGACCCTGGTTTCTACGAGTATTAGATCGAGCATTTCCATTGGTTGTGGTGCTTCCTCCACCCAGATTTCCTCTTCCGTTTCCTGCCTCCATATCCTCTTTCTTGTATATCTACATACGAGCCTTAGTAAGTTACAGAAGAACGGTCTAAGAGAGAGGGAAATACGTACTTAGATATATACCTATATATCAAATACAAGTACGTTACTATAGCATTAACCCAAACCCCGATCTTATTTTTAAATTCATTGGATTATGTTTGAAAAAGCTTTTAGGTTTAACTTTTCATTTAAAGTTTCATAAACTTATGCTCTGATACCAACTTGTAACATCCCATACTTGGAGGCCCAAACTAACAACTACAGATGCTGCAGTCATCCATAGTTATTAATCTCCAGTGACCAAAATGGTGGTGTTAGATACATTGATACACAGATCACAGAAATATGGAAAAAAAATTAACAAATCAAAAACGCATTCCCACATTCAAATTAAATAATTTCATGTTTATTACATAATCCCAAATTACGTTAACCACGTTCAACAAAATATTATTATTACAAATACGCCAAGAGCGACATATAAAGATGCCCTCTTGGTTGATCAGGGTATATAGAAAGGCCAATAAGTCTGCCTTTACAAAAAAAAATACACAGCGGAAATAAAAACTCTAAATAACTATCTGCCTCCTACACGCCTCCGGAAGCTTTATTCGTCTGAGAAGAAACCTGAAAACCTTAAATCTTAAACTACTCAAAATCAATTGAGTACCCGAGAGTTTAAGGGGAAAACAAAAACTTTGAGTCAGACATAAAGCCTGGTACGAATAGTAATCTAACATCTCAATCCTTTTAGATATCTAGTGAGACCATGCCGCTTAGCGGAACGGGTTTCCCCCTCACTAGTATCCTAAAACCTTTATAAAACCATATTTAGTGCTTCTGCATCCATAATGGTTAAAACATACATTTCAAAACATTATGATGATATGCATACTTGAAAATAATTAATATTTCCCTTCCCCAGTTAAAACTGACACCTTGTCTTAGTTATAGTTCCTGGGTCACTATTTACCTGTTTAGTTTTCTTAGGTTTACTAATAACCTTGTTACAATTAATGGACACCCAGTCCTATTCGTAGTTTTCATGGGATCACTAAGAACCTATAGGCTTCTGCCAGTTAACTTAATTAATTCATGGGTCCTCCAAAACCTATTGGTCTTTCCAATAACTAATCACCTTATCCTAGTTTCCATGGGTTGACTAGGAACCTATGGACTTATCCAGTAACTCACTGCACATCCTAGTTTTCATAGGTTGACTAGGAACCTACTGATACATCCATTAACCACTTACTTATCCTAGTTTTCATGGGTTTACTAGGAACCTATTGACTGGTGTCAATTCTTAATCCGGATATAGTTTTCATGGATTCACTACAGACCAATTATCCCCTGCCAACAACTCTTAGTACATAGTTTTCATGGGTTTACTATGAACCTTTTGGTATGCACCAATAACTACAAAGTTTAGGCATCCTATATTTTTGGTCAACCTGAATCCGTGGATGCAATTCTACTCATTCCGGAGTTTAAGTAATTTATATTCATGATTTGAGTTAACCTACTGGTTCTTCTACCCCTTTTCCCCAAAATACAATTATGGGTTATCATGTGAATATAATCATAATTGAAGAAGCAAAACAATAATTTAACAATACACTCATGTGGGTTTAAGTCCTTGAAATACATGTCATAACATAGTTAACACTCTTAACTTATATTTTTATCAAGAAAATACTTCTTCAAAATTACATTCTTAAAGCCATTACAAAACTCCTTTATATATAAGTCGTGGGTTTTTCCTTTAAAATTTAGAGTATGGGTTTTCAAACCTGTCAAAATCAAACCTTTTGAACTTGATGAAAGCTCTTCAAAACAACCATTGAGTCCTAACCTTTCGAAATCATTGAAAACATTCAGTTATTTAAACCTTTCAAAAGCATTCAACTCTTAATACATAAACCTTTCGAAGAATTACCGGGTTCAAGTAAAAATATGCGAGAAGTCCTCTTTTAAAACCTTTCGGCTACAATGGAAGCAACCTTTCGACCTAGTCGGAAGGTCTGCATCGAAAGCTTTAAAACATTTCATTTAAAACAATAGACCTCTGCCTTTTTAATGCAACTCCTTCAAAAGCTTGGGTTATACTTCAATTATAAAACAAGGATAAATCATCTAAGTCGAAAGCTTTGAAACCTTTCGAAAGCAATGAGAGAAATGGCTGGTTTTTAAAACAAGTAAACCTTTCGTCTTGGTCGAAACTAACGACTTCGAAAGGTTGGAAAAAGCTACAATAACCTTTCGACTATGTCGGAAGGTTCAAAACAAAACAATGATAAGTGGCAGTAACATTTCGACTATGTCGGAAGGTTTCAAAACAAAATAGAAGTAAAACAGCAGCAACCTTTCATCTTTATCGAAAGGTTTAAAACCTTTATTTTTAAACATTTGACCTGGTGGAAAGCAACCAAGTCGAAAGCTCTAATTCGAAAGCAAAGCAGGTGAAAGCTTTAGTTTATAAAACAACATACCCCAACCTCTTTGGCCATCAACCTTTCGACTACGAACCCTTGGACTCTGTCCAATTCATTATGCACCAAGTAACTTTATACCATATGCATTAGTTTGACCTTGTCGAAAGATATGAACCTCTCGACCTTGAGGAAAGGTCTGGGTCGAAAGGTTTACTACCGTAAAAGGTTGAAAAATGCTAAAAGTATGATTTCTTTGTTTTTAACTTAAAAATGTTAACTTTTTAACTAACCTGCCTTTGTTTATCAAAGTCTCATTAGTTAACAATTACTTTTCAGAAAAACGCTGCCACTAATTTCAAAATCAAATAATAATTTTATTTTATAAAGTGCCTCTTCTCCTTAATTAAATATATAAAACATTTAAGTCCCATACTTTAAATAATTTTATATATTCAACAAAACACTTAGGAAAAATCCCAGAAAATCTATTTTAATATGTTTCCCAACATATAAATATTTCAAACCCAAATAATCAATATTTTTGCCGTAAATAATTTATAACCCAATAAATCATTTTCTTCACTAGAAAATTCGTATAAAATCCATATAAACTCAGAAAATTATGAGAATTGAAATCCATCTCCAAAATCATGTTTTCTATAACACAAATTTTCCTATGGAATTTAAAAATCATTTCATCTCGGTTTTGCCCTAAACCATGTAAATTCTTTATTAAACAACCTTGTTTAAACACATCTAAATCATAAACAAGCATATCATCATTCAACATATCATAAAAATAGATTTATCCTTAAATCCGAAACCATATGATGTTTAAAATCAAAATAGAGATGTAGAAACTATTATTCACCTTAGATTGTATAAGGAAATTGAAGTATGATTGAGATCGATTCCTTTTAACTTGAATCCTAGCTTTTAGTTGATTTTCTCTTATCTTCTAATGGCCGGCCTTGCTTCTCACGGTTATGAATATTTTTGTTTTGGTGAAATGAACATGTAGAACTAGGAAAGATAGTATAAGGGTGGGAAGTGTGGGCGGCTATTTACCCTAATGCCTTTGTATTTAATTTCTTAACCATTTATATAAGTTCGTTTGATTTTAAGTTAGCACGGCCACTTAGTTTATTGTTTAACGACAGAAATTCTATCAAATTAGAAAACCGTCGAAAAATTTATAACAAAATTTATATCGCAAGCGCACGGTGTACTATTGTAGTACCTAGTGAGTACGGGTCGATCCGTAGGGAATTGTTGATTTTAAATTTCTATTCAATCAAATTAACCAAGATTTGAGATGTTTAAGCTAACTACTAAAAATTGCAAAAACTAACAACTACAAAAGTGAATGAAAACTATGAGAATAAATGACAATTTAGAGATAATTCCACTCTCTAGATCATATAGTTCATTAGAACATGAAATTATGATCTCGCTTTCTGGTCATAAGTGAATTTAAATGATGTGTTTATTATAAGTATAGCATATTTGAGCTATTAGTTAGCTCAACATAAGCCATCAAACTATAACACAACCTTTAAACCGCTTCTAATTCACATGAAATATGACAACAAAGTTGAAAGCAAAATCTGCTTTAAGTATGGTCTATTAACTATTAATTAGAAATATAGACCATCAAAATTTAGTTTCAACATTCACTTTATTACCATCATCATATGTAAATGAAGAGGTAATTATTGTTTGTGATTGTTTAAGCATAGCCTATTTGTTGTGAACAACATAGACTATCAAATTCAACATGAAACAATAAATCACATCAACATTCATTTAAGCACAAAAGAGAGCAATAATTATCAAAATGTTGAAGCTACATGATTAGAGGCTTCATTACCCCTAAATTGAAGGGATTAGCCTCTCATTTGTGTTATCATATAAACACAAGTAGCATGCAACATGAAACTAAAAAAATAAAGGAAAATGAAAGCTAATGGAGAAGAGAACTAAAACTAATCTACTTGCATTAAAATCAAACAAACTACTAGCATGAAAGAAAGTAAACAAGAAAAGAAAAGAGCAATGTATTAAAGTTGCATGAAAAAAAATTACATGAAAGAAATGGCAAAGTAGCCATGAAAAGAAAAGAGAAGTTTTCTTTTATTTCTAAGCTAAAAACTAACTAAGAGGAAGAGAGGTTACATGAAGCATAAAGGGTATTTATACATGTATGAAACCCTAATCCACTTTTTTTGGGAAGGCCTAAAATACCCCCTTAAGAAGTATGGAGGCCAAGTAATCTTAACATCATATAATCATCCATTAAGTGTGCATGAAGATTTAATGGCCTTTTAGCATGTGCATTAGCTCCTAAGTGTACATTAAGGTAGGTGGGTAAGCGGGGTCCTCTATGATCATCACTTTGAATTATTTCCATCTCCATTCCTTTGTATCTTCTTTGTGCATGCATATATCTTCATGAAACCACTTGTATATGAAGCCAAATTCCTATAAAATAATATATAAATTTCCAATTAAATTTTCTCAAAATAATATATGCACAAAAATGACCATTTTGCCCCTGGATAAAGATGAATATGTGACGATTTGAAATAATTTGAATTTTGGTTTAAACAAGTTAACATACCCAATATGATCATTTATTTAATTTAAATAGATTAAATATGGTGGTAACAATATGCACATTTACGTGCACATCAAATACCCCCACACTTATCTTTTTATTCATCCTCGAATAAAAAACTAAGATAAATCTTTTTTCATAGGGAGCACGATTGCATTGAGCGTATGCAACAAGCCGTTAAACCTCTGGGTGTCCCTAATAGGACGAGTGTTGTCTCGTGAGGGTTTTCAGTAGATACTACCCACAAAATATGAATGTAGGATGAAAATATTTACAAAATGCAAGATTTATTTACAAAGAGATGAATGCGAGTTTTTGAAAATATTGACAAATGAAAGATTTACTTTTAAAGAGACGCAAATAAGTTAAATATAAGTTTTGGTTATTATCGAGAAATTTAAGACCTTTTACTTGTCAAAATTTCCAATAAAAACGAAGTTATCGTAACAAATGGTCTATAGTTTAACTCGTTGTTTCGGTCGATAATACAGTGTAACTATGAAATGGATCCTTAGTTGATTATCAAAGTTTATCAAAATGATATTTTCATTTCTTTCCAATAACAAGTCAAATCAAACAAGTTAAAATAGTTCTTGGATTTCAATTGCTTACTCTCTCTAATTTTTATTTGAAAATTTTATTGATTTTAATAATATTTACATATGCCTAACTCAGATACACCGAGGCCAGCCTGCCTTGCGGATTGATGTGAAGGGAATACAGAGTGTGGCGAGTGAACACACAAGTGTGAACACTTATTGACTGTAGGCATTATTAGTAAAATAAATTTTATATACACACACCTAACTCAGATAAACTGAGGCCAGATATACCGATCATGCACTGCCTTTCGGGCTTACGTGAGAAGGGCATAGAGCATGGCGAGTGAACACATGACTCTAGGTGTTTATTAAAAAATATACATATATACAAGAAATATTTTTTGTTTTTTTTTGTTTTTTAGAAGAGAGAGTTTTGCACTATCATCTTAGCACATTTAACTTAGAAGACAAAAAAATGTTATATCTTTACTTTAAATCAACCACTTTTTAAAACAAAGATTTTCAATTAGGATATTTCATAATTAACACGTATGAATCTTTTTATATACTAGTTAAACCATTGTTATTTGTAATCAAACTTCATTTTTATTTTTGTTAAGACAAATAAATTTTCAAAAATTTCAATTTAATTAACCAAAACCATATATTTATCTTATAGTGTTCCTCTAAAAATAAATCAAAATGCTTAAAAAAAAATTTGTTTTTGGGATTTTTTTTAATATTTTTCTTTTTGAGTTTTGAAAAGAAAATGTAAAAATAAACTATGAAAAATAAAAAATGAAGATGAGACTCTCCTCCCCACACTTGATTTTCACCGTGTCCCCAAAGTCAACCCAAGTGAAAGGAGAAAAATAAAACAAAAATAAAAAGATGACCTATATTTACATGAAGGTGAACGATATTTACACGAGATCAGAAAGTTTATCGTAAAAGAGTAAATGAAACGGTATTCCAAAAACCAATTCATTTGTCTCGTCAAGTATACGAGACACAACTTAAGCTCGATTAGCCAAACCATAAAAGATTTCGTAGTTGAATGTGGATTCGGAAAAACGAATGTTGTTTTATTGAAAATCATATGAGTTGTTTTATTTTCAATTGTTTTTGGGATTGATAAAAAAATTGATTGAAATTCAAGTTTATTTTCACCAAATTAAAATTCAAGCTTATCATTGAAAAATTCTTCAGAATTATTGATGTCAAAATCAAAATGGCGATTTAAATCTTCTCCTTCAGAATTCGACAAATCGTTTTCGAAAAGTCCAAATAAATCGTGTTTGTTAAATTCGTCTTCCTTTATTGGATTATCAACAACCTTATTGCGTATCTCAAGTTCAAAATCCAAAGTTGCTGTATTCAAATTTTCGAAATCGAGAAAAGGAAGATTGAATTTTGAATTTGGTTCCACACCCTCAAAAGAATTTAAATCCAACTCAATTACCGTATTTTCAACAACTTCGTTTTCAATTTTCGTTTTCAATTTCAAAAGTTGTTGTTTGAAAATCGTCAATTTGGGTAAAAGATGGATTATCATTTGACTCGTCACATGTTGGAATGTGGTTTTGTTTCTCACGTTGTTTCATATATGTTTTGAACAACAAATATATTTGATCATTGTAGATTTCGTCCATTTGTTCAACAAAATCCAATTTGTAGTTATTAACTTGAGAATTTTCGATTTGGATTTGTTGAGAACAAAAATTTTCACTCGTATCGTTGTCGAGATTACTACCATTGCCAAAATTATTTGAAAAGTGGATCACATTTTTGTTTTGATTTTGAAATTCATTTTGGAGTTCGAAATTGAATTGGAATGGGTTATAATCGAAATCGTTTGAATTTTGAATTGAATTCAAATTTTGAAATCCTTAACTCAAGTTATTACACAAATATGAATTACACAAATCATTTATACTTTGATTTTGTTGTGTAGAGAATTCAAGTAAAGATGAAATGCTATTTTCAAGAGTTGAGGGTTGGTCATTGTTCTGAAAACTTTGTTGTTCAATATTCGAATTGTTTATAGAATAGTTTTCGTTAAAATATCCATATGAATTTGGAGTGAAATCATATGGATTATATTGATTTTCACAACTATTGTAAAATTCAAGTGAATATGGAAATTCAGACATTTTCAAGAATGTTTTTGGTTTTTTTTATAAAGGAAAAATATTTACAAAAAGAATTTATTTTTCAAAAGGGAAAATTGATTTTTGTTTTGTTGTTGTTTTTTTTCCAATTTTTTGTTGTTTTTTTGGATAAGGTTTTAATTTTTTTTGTATTTTTGTTTTAGATTAAAAACAATTCAAAAGAAAGGATTTAAAAACAAAATCATGGTTTATTTACAATTTTTTTTAATTTTTAATTTTGGATTTTGAATTTTTTTGTTTTTTATATGCATGAACAAATGCAACTAAATGAATGCAAGGGTTTAATTACAAATTATCTATCCTAACCCAAAATTGTATAATCACACATTGTCTTAAATCAACAAGATATTTCTTGGCCATGTAACGGGCATGAGTTATCGGTGCACCACGAATCACCGTAGCAATCAGTATAATTTTTACGAATCACCGTAATATTTATAACTGATTATTGCTCTGCCGTAGCCTAGACACCAAGAAAGTAAATTGTTCAAAGAAGACAGCTTGTCAATATACAATTAATTGTTATCAATGTCTAACCGTTATTACTAATCAAAATTCTAGGATGAAATGCAAAGCATAAATTAAACGTGTATTAACAATGCAACTATGAATGGATTTTTGGTTTTTTTTTGGATTTTCGAAAATTCTTTAAATATCAATGCAAATGCAAACAACCAACAATGCAAAACGAATAAAAACAAGAGATTAGAGTGTAATTTTTTCTCTCAAGCAAACAGTTTATTTGGCTAACAGAGCAGCAATTTTCAACAAGCTAATCCCTTCTGCTTTGGCAACCTGAAACTAAAAGCAAGATATATACAATCTTTTTATTTTATTTTTTATATGTTTATCAAAGAAGAAAATAAAACAAGTGAAAAACAAAACAAATGAAAGTAAGCCAACTGAAAACTAAAACAAGTGAAATTTTTTTTTGGTTTTTTTATAAAAACAAAACCTCCTAATAAAAGAAAACAAAGCTAAACAAAAATTATTTCTCTTGTTTTTTTTCCTTCTAAAAACAAGTTACAACCCAAAGTTGAATATCAAAATTCTTGCAACAACCCGGCCCAAAAACAAAACGAACCCAAAAATTCTTTTTTGTCACCCCAATGCAAAACACTACAAACCCAAATAAAAAAATCCTAAATACAAATTTCTTGTTCGCTCCCAAACAAAAGATTAAATCGAAATTTCCCAAAACCCAAAAACAATTCCCACTTTCAATCGCTCGGATTCAATTGCGCAAGTTTAATGTTTAGTCACGAGTTCGCAGGAGTTCGATTGTTGTCGGTGATTTGCAGATAGGCGATGGGTGCAGTTGCGAGTGACTTGTGGCTGGTAGTGGTGTTGTCGAATTGGGAATTCGGGAGGTGATGGTGATTATAGGTTGCAGTGGTTGCGCGGCCGTACTTCGATGGCTGGCGGTCGGGTATGAGGCGGTGGTGGTTGTTCACGATTTGAACTTGGAGGTAGGGAGTGAGTAGAGGTGAGGCGATTGCAGGCGACCGGTTGTAGTGGTGAATGAAGTTTGGTCAGTGGTTGTTGAAGGAGATGGTTGATATGGAGCAGGCAGTGGGCATATAAGAAGTTGGTTATGGCAATTAGACAGTTAGACAGGGGGGAATGGAGTTGTTCACAGCGAGGTGAAGTCAGTGGAATGCAGTTGAAATGGCAGTTAGACAGTGGAATGTAGTGATGAATGTTAGCGGCTGTTGAGATGAAAGTGGGTTGTGAAGTATTTGGTTACAGCAATGCAGTTAGATATTGAATGAAGTGAAACTGCAGTGAGGTGGTTTCAACTGCTTTGTGGTTTTTTCTGAAGTTCGGGTATGTTGTGGTATATAGGGGCAAGTTGATGAAGTAGTCAGTGTATGTAAATGGATATTGGCAAGTTGATGAAGTATTCAGTGTTTGTTATACATAGTTTGTCAACAGTAGCAAGTGGCAGTTGAAAGTGGTTGTCAATGGTGTGCGCAGGAGGATATTGGCAGGTGGGAAGGGTAGTGATCAGGTGATGTACTTTGAAAAGTGGCAGATGGTGGTGGTGAAATATGTCAGAAGTGAAGGAAGCAAGGGGGAGTTGCGCTTTAATGCTCTGATACCAGGGAGTCTGGTTGTGTTGTCTTATTGTTGTGTGGTGGTATAGTAGGATGGGTATGCATAGAGGTGCACAAAGTTTTGTAGTGGATTGCAGTTGTATCTAGGAACAGTTAATGGGTCAGAAGTGGTTTGTGCAGGTGATGAGTAGATTGTGGGGTTTGGAACTTGAACTGATGGGATGAAAGAACAATGTTTCGGGTATGATGATTGTCAAAGAGTGGATGGAGAAGTTGGGTTTTGAAGGTTGTTCAGGTTCGAGGCTATAAGGCAGTGAGGGAAGTGAGTGAATGATGATGTGCAGCTGTTTCCTGGAGATTTGACCAGGCAACTAAGTACTCGGCATCCAGGAGTACTCGGCGTCCAAGGAGCACTCGGCATCCAGGAGTACTCGGCATCCAGGAGTACTCGGCATCCAGGAGTACTCGGCATCCACATAGCGCTCGGCATCCACAGGCGCTCGGCATCCAAGGAGCGCTCGGCATCTAGGAGTGATCGGCTTCCAGGTTTGTCCGGCATCCAAAGGTTGTTCGGCATTCATCTAACCTTAGTCAACTTCAATCATTGCACGGCATACACTCCCCACTCGGCATCTCACTTCTGTTCGGCATAAGAAGATTGCTCGGCATCCTTCCCAGCTTGTCCGGCTACAATTATTGCTCGGCCCACTCTTCCCACATAACAAGCATCGTTCGGCATGAGAAAGATGGTTCGGCATCCGGCCGTTCGGCTTGTTTGGTTCGGCATATAGAGACCAGTCAATCTGGACCGAGTTATTCAGCTACCAGGCCCAAGTCCAACCCACCTTTGTCTATAAATAGAGAGGCAGGGGCACAGTGAAATGGACCTTTTTTTCGGGAACACTGGGGAGACTCTGCCGCTTTCAAGACTCATCTTCTTTACTTATCAATTGTATTCAAGTATTTGATCTACGGATTGTATCTGTAATCAATCATCAAGTAAAGCAATAAAGTTTAATCCCAAAGTGGACGTAGGCAATTACGCTGAACCACTATAAATCCGGTGTTCTTACTTTCTGCATTCAAATTAGCATATTCTTCCTTGTTCAATTTATCTTCATCACTTATATCTCTTCACAATCTTTCTCAACGAGGTTAGTGACCAATTTTGGTGCTAACACTTTGGTGCTTTCACTAAGAATTGAATTCTCAAACCTCAAGGATCTGCTTTGAAGCTACTGGATTGAATAAATCCCCCAAAGAAGATCTGACTCATTCATAGGACGTCCGTTGATTCTACTCAGAGTTCATACTAATAACTCTACAATGGCGAGACCATGTACCAGATCAGCTTCTCATAATGCGGACGCCCACGAGACTGCTAGCGTGCAACAAGCAGGACCTAGCAATCAGCACGCAATTCCAGGTGCAGGGACTACCGCCCAGGACCGAATGTCGGTTGTCACCAGAATAGAGTTCAACGACTTGATGAGAGAACTCAGGGAAAGCAGGAGACAACTAGGAGAGCAGATGCAAGCTAACACCAACCTCATGGCACAACTCACTCAACAACAGCAATAGAATGCTGGGGGCAATCCCGCTCCTTATTCCTCATCCGACAGCTCAACTTCCTCCGATGAACCTCCTAGGCGTAGACGCCGTAAGACTGAAACTGCGTGGGCAGGTGCTGCTGTTCAAACAGCTGGAGACCGTGACCAAGCCGGAGCTGGAAACTTAGGATCCGGAGTGCAGGTGGAGGCTGGAGGCCCAGACCATCAAAATGCTGACGATGTCAAACCTCAAGATGCACGCTTGGCAGATCGCTAGGAGAGGAGGCATCAGCATGATCAGTCACGTAGAACAGACTCCAACCTTCCACCTTCAATACAAACACCAGACCTGACAGCCATGATCAGACAATTGATGAAAGACAATCAAGGCTTATCGAATGACGATTGGGGAGTGTCGAGAAGTCATACTCCGTTCATAGACATTGTTCTACAGGCAGCGTACCCCAGAAAGTTTAGTATGCCAACTATCCCGGCTTATGAAGGAAAGACTGATCCGAGACAGCATGTCATGAGGTACGAGTGGATGATGGATTCAGCTAGAGCAAATGATGCGACCAAGTGTAGATGCTTTCCAATTACTCTATCTGGGATCGCTACTATGTGGTTCACCTGACTTCCTCCGCGGTCTGTATCCAGTTTCGAGGAGTTGGCGAAGAAGTTTATAGAACAATTTAGGATATACACTACTCGTCCAAAGGATGTGATGTCTCTATCAAGTGTAATCCAGACTCCTGGGGAGTCATTGAAGGAGTATTTGCAAAGATTCCATGTTGCGGCGACTGAAGTCAGTAATCCCAATGATCATGCAATCCTAATGGCTGTGATGCGAGGTGTGGATCCAGATTCTGAGTTTGGAGACTGGCTGGCAGGAAAACCTCCGACTACGCTAGAGCGTTTTTACTCAAAGGCACACCAGTTCATAAGAAGAGAGGAAGCCAGGTGGGTGAGGCGAGATAAGGCACCGGGACCTGTCCAGGAGTCCGTGAAAAGCAACGTTACTGTGAAGCAGTCCGGAGACAACTCGGGAAAAGTCCAAGTCAATGTCCAGAACAAGCCCGGGCAGCCTAAGGAATCCGGAGGAAGAAGTCAAGGGAAGAAGAGAGAAGCGGGGAAGTGGAAGCCGAGAATTCCAAGCTATAACGAGTATACCCCGCTGAATGCGTCTCTTGAGAACATTTACCTATCAACCTGCAATACCTTTCAGTACAGAAAGCCACGACCAAAGGAGTCAACCGAGGAACAGAAACGGACTGGGAAATACTGCCGCTTCCATGAGACTTACGGGCACAATACGGAAGAGTGCAGACACCTACACGACGCTATAGAGAAGTTGATCTGGCAGAAAAAGTTACAGGAGTTTGTGAAGGATCCTCAGGAAGGAGGACAGGGAACATCCAACCCAGGTCGTGCACCAGCTCCGCGTCATCCCGAAGAGCCTGCCCGGACTGTGGGTAGACTAGTCATAAACACGATCATCGGCGGGCCTCACCCCACGGATAAGAATTAGCAAGAGATGGAGCGGTATGCTAGTTCCCTGAAGCATGCAGATTTCGAGTGTTGTTCCAACGTAGAGGATGGGACCTCTGCTAAGCAGTTGCGCGTGATGACAGACGATATAGTATTCAGAAACAGAGATGCTGACCAAGTGGAGGCTCCAACCATCGACCCGATGGTCATATCTACGACGATCGGACCGGCTTATGTGAAAAGAATTTTGATTGATTGTGGAAGTTCTGTCAACATCATCTTCAAGAAGGCTTATGACCAGATGAAGATGGAAACGAAGGATTTGAAACCGTCTAAAGCTCGTATACACGGCTTTAATGGCGCAGCGACCGATGCCGTGGGGTACGTTAAGTTACCAGTTGAACTGGGACAAGGCGAACGTCGGAGGGTGTGAATCCTACCCTTCGTAGTTTTGGATGTGTATTCTCCGTACAATGTGTTCTTGGGCCGACCGGCCCTAGCTGATTTTAGGGCAGCATTAGCCCCGTGGTGCTTAACTTTGAAGTTCCCAACTGACAAAGGAGTAGGTGTTGTTCATGGCGACCAGGCAACTGGTCATGCCTGTTATGTGGCTGAGCTCTGAGAGGCCCATCGGAGGGAGAAAGGAAAGGTTGCGGACAATCCCGTCCGCATCCTTAATACTGATAATTGACAAGTAGTGCCCGAGCCCTGGCTCGGGCATAATTCTCGGATCTTCAGAGACATAGATCCGAGAGACGACGATGAGAAACCTAGGGAAGAAAAGGCAGCGCCGGCTAAATTAACAGTTGACATTTCAGTCAGCCGAGACGACCCATCGCGAGTACTAAAGATCGAATCACAACTCGGCCCCGCAATGACTGAAGACCTTAGTGATTTCCTCCGGGCGAATCTTGATGTTTTCGCCTGGATGCATTCTTATATGTGCGGGATTTCTCCCGCCATTACGAGTCATATGTTGAACATAGACCCGAAATACATCCCGGTTAAACAAAAGAGGAGAGGAATGGACCCAGAGAGGTCCGCTACTCTCAGAGAGGAGGTGGAAAAACTCAAAGCCAATGGGTTCGTCCGCGACGCCCTCTACCCTGAATGGGTATCGAACCCCATGCCGGTGAAAAAGTCGAACGGGAAATGGAGAACTTGCGTAGACTATTCCGATTTGAACAAGGCATGCCCCAAGGACAGTTTCCCATTGCCTAGGATTAATCAGTTGGTCGACTCCACTGCAGGACATGAGCTGTTATCATTCATGGATGCATACTCGGGCTACAATCAAATCCCGATGCATATTCCGGTTCAAGAACACACCAGTTTCGTCACAGACGTCGGGCTATATTACTATGTAGTAATGCCCTTCGGATTGAAAAACGTGGGAGCAACTTATCAGCGTCTGTTGAATCAAATGTTCAAAGACCAGCTTGGTAGAACGATGGAAGTCTATGTGGATGACATGCTCGTGAAGTCACGGCCGTCAAACGACCACATTCGAGACTTGGCAGAGATGTTCGATATACTCAGATATTATGGGACGAAGATCAACCCTCTGAAGTGTTCCTTCGGCGTTGCGTCGGGGAAGTTTTTGGGATTCATTGTCAATGCTAGGGGAATTGAAGCTAACCCAGAAAAGATTCAAGCTATTCGAGATGTGCAAGTGCCCAGAACTATAAAACAGGTGCAAAGCTTGAATGGAAAAGTGGTTGCGCTGAGTCGATTCATATCCAGAGCCACGGACAAGTGCATTCCTTTCTTTGATATAATAAAGAAAGGGAAGAGGAATTTCGAATGGACATCTAACTGTGAGGAAGCATTCCGGGATCTGGTGAGGCATCTGGAGAGTCCTCCAGTGCTGTCAAAACCAGTAGACCACGAGATATTGTACGCATACTTGGCCGTATCCCCACATGCTATAAGTGCGGCTTTGGTCCGCGAGGAGGACCGAGTCCAAAAGCCGGTGTATTACGTTAGTAAGCGTTTAACGGGGGCAGAAAGAAATTACCCTAAAATTGAGAAATTGGCCTATTGCTTGGTGATTGCATCACGTAAGCTGCGCCCATACTTTCAAGCACACTCAGTCAGTGTCTATACCGATCAGCCCCTACGGCAGGTACTCTAATGACCAGAAACTTCTGGGAGGTTGATAAATGGAATATCGAGCCGAGCCAGTTCGATATCACCTATTTGCCATGGAGAGCCATACAAGGGCAAGCATTAGCAGATTTCATTGCTGAGTTTACTGTCTCTGACGAACCAGATAATCACAATATCATTCCCCCCGTTCGATGGAAATTGTACACCGATGGGGCATCAAACGACCGCTGCTCCGGAGCTGGCGTAGTTCTTGTAACTCCGGAAAATCGGTCGATTTGTTATGCTTTGAAGCTCGATTTCCCGGCCACGAATAATGAAGCAGAATATGAAGCACTGATTGCTGGCTTAAAACTCATTGGAAAACTCGGAGTCAAATCAGTTGAAATCTTTTGCGACTCGCAGTTGGTGGTCTACCAAGTGCGGGGAGATTACCAAGCAAAGGGACAGAAGCTTGCTCCATACCTTATTCTGGTTTAAGAACTACTGTCGAACCTTGAGCGTTATGACATTTCGCATGGCCCACGTGAACAGAACAAAGAAGCCGACTCATTGGCTAAATTCGCAAGCACTGGCGATGCGCAGCAAATGGGATTGTTTCCTGTTGAGGCCTTGCATGCTCCAAGCATAGACGCGATGAAAGTTGATTTTGTGTTGGAAACAGGAATCGAGAGGGAGTCGTGGATAACCCCATTCAAACTATACCTGACAATCGGGACTTTACCAGAAAAAAGGAGCGAAAGACGACAGGTCCTTCGAAAGTCCGCGCGATATGTGATGCAGGATGGACTAATGTATCGAAAGGGGTTCTCGGTCCCCTTATTACGATGCATCACTCATGATGAGACAAAACGGGTCTTGAAGGTGGTTCACAAAGGAGAATGTGGCGACCATACTGGGGGACAGACTCTAGCAAAAAAGATCCTCCGCTATGGATACTATTAGCCAACCGTAAATCGGGACGCTGCAGACTACGCAAGGAAATGTGACAAGTGTCAAAGATATGCGAAAATCCCGAGGACTCCACCAACAGAACTCACAAAAATGGTTAGTCCCTGGCCATTTGCAATCTGGGGAATCGACTTAATCGGCTCTTTGCCTATATCCAAAGGTGGTGCGAAATACGCGATAGTTGCAGTCGACTATTTCACAAAATGGGCTGAGGCAGAACCTTTGGCCACAATCACCTCTAAGAAGGTCATTAACTTCGTTGCACGAAACATTATATGCCGCTTTGGCCTCCCTCGAACCATCATTACGGACAACGGAACGCAGTTTGAAAGCAGAGAGTTCAAAGAGTTCTGTTTAAAGTATGGCGTTGAGAAGAAGTTCGCCGCCGTTGCGCATCCAAAAGTTAACGGACAAGTCGAGGCCGTAAACAAAATAATCAAGTCCATACTGAAGAAGCGTTTGGAGAAAGTCGGAGGCAAGTGGGTAGATGAACTCCCGACAACATTATGGGCTTATAGAACTACCCACAAGTCCGCGACCGGCCACACTCCATTCGCCTTGGCATACGACTCGGAAGACGTTATACCCATGGAACTTGAAGTTCCATCACATCGAGTGACATATTATGATCCCAAGACGAATCAGGATCTCTTGTTGGAATCGCTGGACTGCATCGATGAAAAACGTGAAGAGGCTAAATTAAGGGCGGCAGCACATAGGCACCGAGTCAAGCGTTATTACGACGGCATAGTCCGCCCAAGGATTTTTGATGTGGGTGATCTCGTTTTGAAACTAGTTTTCCCGGTACCATCACGTATGAATCCTAACTGGGAAGGTCCATACGTCGTTCAACGGAAGCTTGGAGAGGGAACATTCAAGCTAACGACCGTTGATGGCATGACACTCCCCCGAGCATGGAACAGTGAACATTTGCGACATTATTACATTTAGCATGTTTCTTTCCTGTTTTAGGCACAATTATTTCCTGTATGTTTTCGTTCCATCATCACTTAGTTTCTTTTTAACCGTGTAATCAAGCAGTTTAGTTGGTTTTCATTAATAAAGGCTTGAAGCCGTCTTTTTCATGAATTACTAATGTTTCTATATCTCATAGTCGAGCGATGAACTGCTGAAGTTACCTTATTATGTATGATGTGCGAACTCGTACAAACAATTTCAATCTCCGTGTCCCCTGAGTGCGGACCGGAGTACTCTAAGTCCCCAGAGCGCGGACTAGAGTATAAACGATTTCAACCTCCGAGTCCCCTGAGTGCGGACCGGAATACTCTAAGTCCCCAGAGCGTGGACTAGAGTATATACGACTTTAATCTCCGAGTCCCCTGAGTGCGGACCGGAGTACTCTAAGTCCCCAGAGCGCGGACTAGAGTATAAACGACTTCAATCTCCGAGTCCTCTGAGTGCGGACCGGAGTACTCTAAGTCCCCAGAGCGCGGACTAGAGTATAAACGACTTCAATCTCCGAGTCCCCTGAGTGCGGACCGGAGTACTCTAAGTCCCTAGAGCGCGGACTAGAGTATAAACGACTTCAATCTCCGAGTCCCCTGAGTGCGGACCGAAGTACTCTAAGTCCCCAGAGCGCGGACTAGGGTATATAAGACTTCAATCTTCGAGTCCCTTGAGTGCGAACCAGAGTACTCTAATTCCCCAGACGCGGACTAGAGTATAAACGACTTCAATCTATGAGTCCCCTGAGTGCGGACCGGAGTACTCTAAGTCCCCAGAGCGCGGACTAGGGTATATACGACTTCAATCTCCGAGTCCCCTGAGTCCGGACTGGAGTACTCTAAGTGCCCAGAGCACGGACTAGAGTATAAACGACTTCAATCGCCGAGTCCCCTAAGTGCGGACCGGAGTACTCTAAGTCCCCAAAATGCGAACTAAAGTATAGGCAATTCGAATCTCCGAATCTCCTGAATGCGGATCGAATTGCCCTAAATCCTTGGAGCATGGATTTAGGGAAAATTCTAAGTACACAAGAATGTGGAACAAGAAATATACCACTCCAAGGAATGTTCGAACAATATAAGAAAGTATCGGGAAATTATGCAACTCATAAGAACTTGAGTTTTGGCCACAATTATTCATAAAGCTAAAGAAGCAAAAGAATCATTCAAGTGACAAAGAAACTAAACTTTATTTAATAGTCCAAAATGGGGTTACACAGCTATTCCTCCAAAACTTGGAGCCAAGAATCCATCTACACAAACTACGGAAACGAAAGAATGAAAGTAGTTACAAGACCTAAACAAAATCTCGATGAACGAGTATAGCGACTATTTCTTTGGTTTCTTCTTCTTGTCTTCCTTTGTTTTCTCAAATGATTCCTCTCCCTCACGCTTCTTCTTGGATTTCTTGCTTGCTAAAGAAACGGAGTCAGGAGTGGGAGAAGGAACATCTAGCGGTTTGGATTTGCCAGGGAGAATGATCTTCAAAGGTCTATTCCGCGGGTCGGTAAGTTCCAATATTTGGAGCTCGACCTTGATCTCGACTTTCTTTTTCTTCTCTTCTGCGAGACGCTCCTTCATGCTCATCTTCGAAGTATGTTCGGAGGCGCCAGTGATCTCGATTTCATAACCCCCTTCGGTGGGAGATGAAGCGTCAAACTTATCATCATCTAGCGCCCTGATCACTTGAGCGTCAGGGCCAGGAGTTACTCCCGCATGAGCAACATCGCTTGCTTTCTATGCCTCCTCCTTGGCGTCGTCGCTCCTCGGAGTTGGTTCAGGATCAGAGCAGCCTGCATGAAAACATAAAGAATGAACATTAGAACAAATAACCGCTACCAGAAAGTGGCAGATCTTTTAACTTCTAAAAGAAGAAGTTTGTACCAGGTTCTGGCTGGATATCAGTTGCGCGTTGAGTTTCACCCTCTAGAATAGGGGATAACACATGAACGCCAAACCCGGGATCTTCTAGATCATAGTTGGCATGCTGCTCAAATGGGTCAAGTGTTGGCTGACCGGCCGATTGAGCAGCAGAAGGAGGAGCTGCAGCCTTAGCCCCAGATGGACCATCTTTGTCGTTTTTCTCTTTTGGTAGGGGAGAACCTCTGCTATAAAGAGCCAAAGCTGCAGATAGGTCCGCTGGCTCGTTCCCCCTGAGAAATTCTTTCACCAGAGCATCCTCAGAGCCCGATTCGATCTTTCTGATCTTTATTAAAGTTTCCCAGGCTTCAGCTAGAGATTCAAGATAGCCCTCACCTAGGAATGTCAAGTCGTGGTGCATAAGAACGCGGGCGCTGTACTCGGCGATCAGTGGGTCAAACATGCACTTGACCTCTTCTCTACCCCCCTCTACAGCTGCCTCGAGACGAGAGTCAATCTCCTCAGAAGATTTCTCCTGCCCTCCTCACGGGCTTCGTCTTTCATTATCTCAACCTTAGCAAGTTCATCATCGAGCTTGGTCTTTAAGAGCCGTGTAGCAACATTTTCATCACAGTATCGTTGAGACTCTTCTAGAGCGGCTATTTTCTCCTCTTTCTCCTTAGAGAATAGCTCTTTTAACTCTTTGACTTGCAGGGCGAGCGCTTCCCTTTCTTTCTGGTTAGAGTCTTTTTCTAAGGCAAGAGCTCCACTGCGCTGGACTGCCTCATCAAGTTCCTTTTTATGGGTCGCCTCTAGACGAGTGACGGCCTCGACAGTGTCTTTTGCACTCTGCTCTGCGGCTTCAAGTTTCGACTTATACGAAGCAAGATCTTCATCTTGACTCTTGATTATGTCCTTGTCAAAGCCAGCTTCCAACTTCAAACGATCAATTTCATGTTGTCGCTCAACAGATACCTCCGAGACTTTTTCGACCAAGTGTATGAACGCGTCATGTTGAACATAGACGTCGTCGTTGCAGGCAATGGCACTGTGCTTGACGTGCCCTAGGATGTGATGAATAGTTGGGAGGAATTTCAGGCCGTAGAAGCAGATTTTTAGGAATTTTGCCTTAAGATCGACCATCTTCTCTTCTATCGTTGGATCAGCCGCAGGAGTAGGGGAGGAGGCTTTGAAAGTTCTGTTCTTTTCCGATGCTCCCGAGTTTGCCTTGTGCTCGATGAACCAGAATGTTGTTCTCGGGGGACATCGGGTTGAGACCCCTTCTGCGAAAGCTTTTCTCTATCTGGCCCAGTTTGATGAGGAGGATCACGAGAATATGAAGACTGGGAATATGTTTTCTTTCGATAAGACGAATCGCGAGGACGGTTGTCTCGATCCTCGTAATCGTCTCTGTCCCTACGTCTGCCTGAGCCTGAATCCCGTTCGGGATGGTGGAATATAGAAGAACTGTGGAGGTGATCGAGTCCGTGGGAGCGCCCCATGTCACTTGCAAAGAATTAAAGAGTTAGGAAAAATCGGGGTAATGGAAAAACTTGAAGTGTATGGTGAAGTGCGTGTGTGCGTGTGTGTCCTAGTATTCCCCCCGACGGACCGGTTCCTTTATCTTTACTGATTGGAGTGTTATCTCCCTGAATTGAGGGTTGAACTCCCGTGTTGCCTCTAGCGGGCGAATGAAACTTAAGGGTTTCCGGATCGTCGAAACCATAATTGAGTATATCGTCGGGGATGGTAAGGTTCGACAGACCCTTTAAAGAACTTTCTATGTGCTGTGAAGAATCCTCTTTCTCTGACGGGATGAGCGTAACTTTGGAAGTTCCGCCAACTTTCTCTTTCTGTATCTTGTACGTCAATTTCTTTTTTCCCTTCGAAGGGGAAGATGATGTTTCAATATCATGCACTTCAACCGCCAGGTTCCAAGCTGAACCCACATTCTCGTCTTGTGTTTCAGGAGCTCCATCCCCCTTGTGTTCTCCCCCTTCGTGTGCATCGGGGGTATGGCGTGATGACGATCCAGCTTGTTTTTTCCCTTTAACGGGTACAGATTTGGGAATGGAAACGCCCTCAGGAAGGCTAATCTGGCGACCTCCTGCTAACAAACCGAACCTCGACAATGATTCATTTGAAATGATGGTTCGGATGTCCCGATCCTCGGCAGGAAGAGCTCTAATGGCTTCGACGGCCTCAGAATATCCTCGGCCCTCAGGACGCGGGTTAATACCTGAAAAGATGAAACAAGAAGTTAGAGAAAGCGTAGCTCCGACTGAGCGCGAATGTTGACTCAGGGAAGAGACTTACTGCCTTCGACCCATCTCCTCGCGAAACCAGGAGGGCAACGCACATAGAACCATTCCTGTTTGTACAGGGCGAATTTGCTGCATGCTCCGGTCAAAATCTGGCATTTGTGGTACGGCTCGAGGAACATAAAGGAGGGGCTATCATTCCGCTTCTTAATCATATAAATATATCAGATGTCGCAAGAAGTTGGAGGCCTAGCGAAGACGGCCATGAAAAGTAAGTAGGTCCCGTATATGAACGCGTGACCATTTGGATGCAGCTGCGACGGGGCAATATCAATATATTGCAACACGTCCCAAAGAAATAGGTTAAATGGAGGCACGCTGCCCATCCAGCACATGAACTTATTACAAGCAGTATATCCGACTGGGGGCAGATGAGGACGATCATGTCTCGACGGGACCAACACATCAGCAAAAGGGATTCCGTGGATGGAGCATATTCGCCGAAGCGTGACTTCGTTAATCTTTGAAGCCTGTGAGTCGATTGGATTGTCCAAGAGAATCGATGCCTCCAGGGCATCGGGAGCTAAGTTATGAGCAGGGGAAGTCGATGGATTTGAAGTATCCGCGACTTCTTGCCTTGAAGACGGCCCTGGCCTATCAGATATAGTGGCGGAGCTGGATTTTTTAGACATCTCCAATAAATAGTGAATCTGGCTAAGCGCCTGTGAAAACTATACTTGAAAAATGTTCAACGTTAGAATTAACAACACGAATATTCCCCCCCATGTGATGTGTGAACTAGTGCAAGCAATCGTTTATAAGCGTTGAGAATTTGAAAGTCGCGAAGATACAAAACTGAGCTTCGAATCATCGCCTTCGAAGACCGTCATCGCTGACCGTCCTCGAAAGCCTGCCTTGAGGTGATTACAGTTTCAGATTCAGAAAACGTATGTCAATCTAAGTTAAGACTTACGTCTACTAAAGCTAGGGAGTTAAGGATCCGGGTCAGTTTCATATGCTGGTATGCTAGAGTCCTCGTACTTGTTTTGTTGTGTGATTAGGCAAGGCAATTGATTGTTCGACATTTATGTTCGTTCGGCCTAGATATGGTTCGGCGTTTAAGATTGTTCGGCCTCGATGTGGTTCAACATTTAGGTTGTGATCCGCCATGATATGGTTCGGCGTTTAAGTTATGTTCGGCCTTGATATGTTCCGACATTTAAGTTATGTTCGGCCTCGATGAGGTTCGGCGTCTAAGTTATGTTCGGCTTTGATGTGGTTCGGCATCTAAGTTGTGTTCGGCCATGATATGGTTCGGCATTTAGGTTATGTTCGGCCTTGATATGGTTCGGCATTTAAGTTTGTTCGGCCCGAGTGTTGTTCGGCTGAAATATTGTTCGGCAGTCGTGATCGTTCGGCATCACCTTAGCCTCCCATTTCACTATTCGGCATATGGTAAGATACGCCGAACCAGGGTTATGCCGAGCTTTAACGTTCGGCACTCCACCCTTGACTACAGTTCCACTCCTCTCCTTCTCCATCTACACCGAACAACAAGAACAGGTCGCTCGGCGAAGATTATGCCGTTCGACACCCCAATCACCTCCAACGCTCTTTCTTTTCTTCCAGTCTCGTTCGGCACGAATGAGCTAGGCCTAACTACCATACATCATCCAACAACTCCAATGTGCGAGCCATTCCTTCTCGCCATACATCATTCAGCCATAAAGATATCCAGTTTTCCACATGACCCTCTTGGCTACGCGCAAACCTAAGTCTCGTATTGAAACTATTTAACCATAGAAGGGATAATACCTAGTTCGTAGATCGAAGCTTAGGAAGGATTGATTAGGCTTTAAGTCTGATCGACTGGCGAGGATTGCAAGTCTTTAGAGAGTGACAGAAATAAAAGTGTAAAAGGAGAGAAGAGGGAGGAAGCCACGGTTTTATAGGGAGGAAGAAGAAGTCGAAAAGGCTATATCCGGTAGAACCGGTCAAAGCCGTGGCATTCGGCTTCGAAACATAAAGTCGCTCGGCACATGAGGAACGTTCGGCTTCGAACGTAACGTTCAGCATTTATACCACGTTAGGCGCACACCACAACCACTGATATTCTCAAGAAGGCATCTCCATTAGGATTTAGTCAAGGATTTGAAACAAAACATGGAGGATACATAATTCAAAGCATATCACGTGCAGTCACGTAATACACTTTGGGGGGCAAGTGTTTCCTGGAGATTTGACCATGCAACTAAGTACTCGGCATCCAGGAGTACTCGGCGTCCAAGGAGCGCTCGGCATCTGGGAGTACTCGGCATCCAGGAGTACTCGACATCCAGGAGTACTCGGCATCCACATAGCGCTCGGCATTGGCAGGCGCTCGGCATCCAAGGAGCGCTCGGCATCTAGGAGTGATCGGCTTCCAGGTTCGTCTGGCATCCAAAGGTTGTTCGGCATTCATCTAACCTTAGTCAACTTCAATCATTGCTCGGCATACACTCCCCACTCGTCATCTCACTTCTGTTCGGCATAAGAAGATTGCTCGGCATCCTTCCCAGCTTGTCCGGCTACAATTATTGCTCGGCCCACTCTTCCCACATAACAAGCATCGTTCGGCATGAGGAAGATGGTTCGGCATCCGGCCGTTTGGCTTGTTTGGTTCGGCATATAGAGACCAGTCAATCTGGACCGAGTTATTCAGCTACCAGGCCCACCAGAGAAGTCCAACCCACCTTTGTCTATAAATAGAGAGGCAGGGGCACAGTGAAATGGACCTTTTTTTCGGGAACACTGGGGAGACTCTGCCGCTTTCAAGGCTCATCTTCGTTACTTATCAATTGTATTCAAGTATTTGATCTACGGATTGTATCTGTAATCAATCATCAAGTAAAGCAATAAAGTTTAATCCCAAAGTGGACGTAGGCAATTACGCTGAACCACTATAAATCTGGTGTTCTTACTTTCCGCATTCAAATTAGCATATTCTTCCTTGTTTAATTTATCTTCATCACTTATATCTCTTCACAATCTTTCTCAACGAGGTTAGTGACCAATTTTGGTGCTAACAGCAGCTATTGTTCGGAATCACAGTTATGGCTGCTGAGTTGGTTGAATGTGTGGGGTTGGATGCATAGATGATTCGGAGATGACAATGGATTGAGTAGTTGGTGAAGTTTGATGGAGTGTGTGGTGATGGCAGTTTATGTAAGAGGTAAGAAGTTGAAAAAAACCTGAATGTCACAGTAAAGTGGAAGAGGCAGAGGGAGTTGAAAAATGAAATGTGATGTTCTTTTTTTTCTTTTCTTTGTATGTGTGAGTTGAAGAAATGTGGTGTATAGAGAAATGCAATGTAATGATCAGATTTTTGAAACTGTGAAAAACATAAAGAAACAGAAAAGAACATTGAAAGAAAGGTAAGAGCAATAAAATAAGGAAAAACAAAAAATGCAATGAGCGTTCTTCTTTTTTTGATTTTTTCTACAGAAATAAGGGATATTAGCAAGGAAACGGTGAAATAAAATGATATGAGAATGCAAATGTTTACAAAGTAAACAGAGAAAGAGTAAGAGGTATACAAAATGAGGGATATTACCAATTGAAAATGCACAATCACAGAAACAATATAAGTGAATGAAATTGCACACTTAACTCAGAAAAAGAATGCCTCAAACAGTGAATACAACTAACACAAAATGAAGAGAACTAAATGCAGTTTTTTTAAATAGAATTGCAATTGCAAACGAAAATAATAGAAAACAAGCACACAACACAATGTTACAAAAATCACAAAACACACAATTTTTTATATATATACAAACACACACAATAAAATCTCCTTACCTACATTATCCTATTTAATTTATTCTAATTAAATGTCCTGAATAATGTCAATAAAAATTGGGGTGCTACAGTTGTTGAAGCCACTTGGGGAGAGCTGACCAGCCATCGGTTTGAAGTGCTATTGAGTGGATAGGCTAGTTTGGAGCCAGTTTGATTTTTAGCCAATATGAGTGGACCGTTCGAAGATTAATTGGGTCGGGGTAGGATTTAATCGGCTTGCTTATTACTTATGAGAAAATCAAGCAATATTTCGCCATTAAGCCTATTGGGTATGTTTCAGCCAGTTCAACACCACTGGACCAGATCCTGCCTCATCGAACTCCAACCAACGCATATCCCACTCGCGACTGAACCAATTCGCAACCTCCACCGAATCAACCTACGACCGGACCAAACCATCCTCCACCGAATCAACCTACGACCGGACCAAACCAACCTCCACCGAATCAACCTGCGACCGAACAAATTCGCAACCTCCACCGAATCAACCTACGATCGGACCAAACCATCCTCCACCGAATCAACCTACGACCGGACCAAACCAACCTCCATCGAATCAACCTACGACCGGATCAGCCTCCACCGAACCAACTTCACTACCAGACCAAGACGTACCAGGCCAGATCACATCAGCCCAGGCCCGCCAGCAGCTATGCACGTCCAAGACCCCTACCCCCAGCCTCACTCTATAAATAGAGGGGCAGGGGTACAACAATGGGGGACAAGTTCGAGAGCTCAAGCATGGAGAGAACTTTCAAACAACTTTCTTTTACTTGCATCAAAGCTTTGTACTTGTAATCAAAACAAAAGAAGAGAAATAACATATAAAGTGGACGTAGGCACATTCTGGCTGAACCACTATAAATCTGCGTGTCTTTTTACAGTTTAGCCCCTGCTTTTCATATATTTGCATAAATCACCCAAATCACTAAGAACAACATAAGATCTACTAAATCATACGACTTTGAGGTGTTTGTCCATTTTTTGTGCAAACATTTTTGGTGCTTTCACTGAGAACTAGAAGCTCGAAGCTTCAGCTTCATCCACTTAACATTTTTCCTAACAGCTTTGTTCGCCAATTGGAAAACATGCCTCCCAAACCAAGAAAAGATGTTAACAAAGGAAAAAACATCGCATCCAGCAGTCTTCCAGATCCAGTTGTCACGAATCAAGTAAATCGTCCTCCTCCAGCAGCAGTAACAAATGAAGGACAGGCTAATCCGACCCCTCCTGCCACAGAACAGCCCACAGCAATTACTAGGGCAGATTTGGACAGGGTTGTGGTCGAAGTAACTAACCGCTTCACGTCCCAGCAGGAAGCCTTGGTGGACCATCTCATGTCACGCTTAAGGGATGCTGAAGAATCCAACCGCAACACTGAATCATGGGGCGAGTACCAGTCTGGAGGATCTCAGAGACAACAAAGGTCTTCCTTCTTCGAAGGAGCTAACGGCAGAAGTAGCCATGGTAGGAGCCGAGATCGAGCACAGCCCGAAGTTAGGCCTGAGGAAACGTTTGGTACCGAACCAAACAGGGGAGGTACCGGACGAAGGTCAGCTGTAGCTGAGCCCGTCATACTGCCTAACCAAGGAAACGCCAGTGAACGGGGCCGAGCTAGAGTCCAGCCCGAAGTTGGACCCGAGAAAGATCAGAACCCAGCAGGGGAAGATCAAGGCAAGGGCCAACTGTAGCTAACCCTAGCATGCTCCCAGAAGATCAAAGGCAGCCACTGGAAAATATGAGGAATGATAGACGATACCATCCATACAGGTCATCTGGACGGAATCAATCCCACAAAACAGAACCAAACTCATTTCTATCTGCTCCAAATTCTGATGAAAGGATGGCACGCTTATTCAGAGAGTGCGTCCAACGGGAGCAAAGAGATCGAGGGATAGGCGCTAGGGTAACCAGCCCTTTCGCCCGCAATATCGAAATTGCTATCACTCCCTGAGAATGGAAGATGCCAACAATGGAACCTTACAAAGGAACCTCTGACCCCGTTGTACACTTACAGAGGTACACACAACATATGCTCATGAGTGGAGCGACAGAAGGAGTACTGTGCAAATGCTTTCCGCTCTTCTTAGCAGATCTCGCTACCTCCTGGTTCTGTCATCTACCCCAGGGATCCATCAGCTCGTGGGAAATGTTGAAAGAAAAGTTTATCAGTCAGTTCCGCATCCATGTGGAACAACCTAAGGACGCTTATTCCTTATCCAGCGTCAAATAGAAACCTGGAGAGAAGCTGCAACAATACCTAACCCGATTCAATGCCGCAGCAGCCGCGGTCCAAGATGCCGATGAGAAGCTTATCCTAATGGCCCTCTGTAGTGGTGTGCATCCAGACACTAAATTTGCTAGAAGGTTGACGAAAGAAAAACCAGCTACTTTACTCGATTTCTTCCATGAAGCCGGGAAATATATGAGGCTTGAGGATGCTGCCGTTGAGGGGCAGTCAGGACAGTAAAATAAGGCAACTCACAGCAGCGCCTCTGCTGTAGCAAGGGACGTTCGAAGAAATGATTCCAGAGACAATGCTGGGGGCAAGAAGGGAGAAAAGCGCCTATATCGGCCTGGATCGAAATTCGACACTTACACTCCTTTGAACGAGACCGTCGAAAATATCTTCCTCGCCACCCAAGGCGAAGTTAGATACAAACGCCCACCATACAAGAAGGAATCAGATAACGCGCAGAAGTATGGAAAGTTCTGCCATTTCCACGAATCTCATGGGCATGATACCAATGAATGCCATCATCTCCGGGACTTGATTGAGGAACACATTAGAAGGAAGAAACTGGAACGTTATGTAAAAGGTCAGGACAAGACTTCAGCTCCTGCCAATGAGAACCCAAGGCCATCCTCACCGGAGATCGGCAGAGGAAACCGCAACACTAGCAGCTCTAGTCAAGAGAAGATAGTGGTCCATACCATCTCGGGAGGACCGCACATCGCAGACAGAAGCTGGAAAGAGATGGAAAGATATGGAAAGTCGCTTAGAGACAATAAAGACTATGTCAATTCGGTCATAGAAGAGCGCCACCCGAAGCGGAAAGACAGTGATGACATCACATTCGGTAAGCGTGACCTAGAAGGAAGGCAATACCCTCACATGGATCCCATGGTTATCTCTGCCCGACTCGGTCCCGCCGAAGTTTACCGAATCCTAGTAGACACTGGAAGCTCAGTAAACATCCTGTTCAAACATGCATTCGACAAAATGAAATTATCAATGAAGGATGTGTCTCCCTGCGATAAACCACTACACGGTTTCACTGGAGATGCGAAGATGCCCCTCGGGCAACTGGACCTCTTTGTTGAGATTGGAAGCCATCCCCGCTCCGCTGTACGGAAACAAACGTTTGTGCTGATAGAGAACCATTCGGCCTACAACGCCTTCTTAGGAAGGTCATCCCTGTCTGACTTCCAAATTGTCTTAGCCCCATGGTGCCTAAAGATGAAATTTCCAACGGACAATGGAGTAGGGGAAGTAGAAGGAGACCAAGACGTTGCTCGAGACTGCTATGTGACTGAACTTCGCAACAACCACAGGAAGGATATAGGGAAAGGTGTAGAGGTTGCCCTCTGCACGAAAAGTCTAGAAGCATAGCAACTAAAGAAAGCCCCTCCTCTTCGATATACCAGCGATCCTTTCAATGAATTAGACCCCAGGGACAGAGAGGAGGAGGCCACTGCCGAGCCTGCAGAGGCTATGGAGTTTATATTTGTAGACAAGCACGACTCAAGTAGACTGTTGAAAATTGGGTCCCAACTAAAAGTAGAGTTGAAGGAACAACTCATCGATTTCCTCCGCCACAACTTGGATATATTCGCATGGTCACACGCTGACATGACCGGAATCTCCCCCGACATAGCATGCCACGTATTAAACATTGATCCTACCAAGGCGCCCGTAAAACAAAAAAAGAGAAGTATGGGGGCAGAGCGGTCAGCAGCCCTCGATGAAGAAGTAAAGAATCTGCTCGCCAATGATTTCATACGAGAAGCCGTCTACCCGGAATGGATCGCTAACCCAGTACTGGTAAAGAAGGCTAATGGGAAGTGGCGAACATGCATTGACTTTTCCAACCTAAACGACGCTTGCCCAAAGGATTGCTTCCCACTTCCCTGAATCGACCAGCTTGTAGACAGCACAGCCGGTCACGAGCTCTTATCTTTTATGGACGCATACTCAGGGTATAACCAAATTCCTATGCATGATCCCGACCAAGACCACACTAGTTTCATCACCGACCGGGGTTTATACTGCTATAAGGTAATGCCCTTCGGACTTAAAAATGCAGGAGCCACCTACCAGCGCCGAGTCAACAAGATGTTTGCGGGGCTAATAGGGCAAACTATGGAAGTATACATGGATGACATGCTGGTAAAGTCAAGGAAAGCCGGCGATCACGTAAGCCACCTAGGCGAGATGTTTCAAGTACTTCGACAGTATGGAATGAAGTTGAATCCTCTAAAATGCTCCTTCGGAGTGTCATCAGGAAAGTTCTTAGGATTCATCGTCCATGCCAGAGGGATTGAAGCAAACCCTGAACAAGTCCGAGCACTAAGGGATATCAAGATACCTTCCACTCGGAAGGAAATGCAAAGCCTGAATGGAAAAGTGGCCGCCCTAAGCCGATTCATCTCCAAAGCAACGGACAAGTGTGTCCCCTTTTTCGAAGCTCTAAAGAAAGACAAAGGAAAGTTCGAATGGACCAACGAATGCCTGACCACTTTCCTTAACTTAATCGAACACCTCCAGAAACCACCGGTACTCTCGACTCCAAGCGAAGGCGAAGAATTATACCTATACCTTGTTGTGTCATCTCACGCCCTAAGCGCTGCCTTGGTAAGGGAAGACAACCGCACGCAGCGGCCAGTTTACTTCGTCAGTAAGAGGTTTACGGGGGCAAAAGTCATATATCCTAAACTTGAGAAGCTAGCATACTGTTTACTAATCACATCCCGGAAACTGCGTCACTACTTCCAGTCCCATTCCATCAAAGTTCTGACCGATCAGCCACTGAGGCAGGTACTCCACCGTCCCGACACTTCTGGGCGACTACTTAAATGGTGCATCGAACTAAGTCAGTATGATATCACCCTCGCACCGCCATCAAGGGACAAGCCATGGCTGATTTCATTGCAGAATTCACTACCATCGAAGATAAGGAGCAATTGGAAATAGCAGAAGACATCAAGTGGAATCTCTTTGTGGATGGTGCATCGAACGAACAAGGCTCGGGGGCAGGAGTGGTAATAGTCACTCCCAGGGGAAACAGACTGCAGTATGCTATAAGGTTGGAGTTTGCTGCCACCAACAACGACGCAGAATATGAAGCAGTGATAGCCGGACTAGAGCTTGCCGTAGAAATCGGAGCCAATTCTTTGTGTCTTCACAGCGATTCTCAACTTATTGTTAATCAAATACTAGGAGAATTCCAAGCTCAAGAAGAACGACTCATAGCATATTTAAAGAAGACCAAGTTACTTCTCAGCCGATTGGACCACTACTTAGTCAAACACATCCCTCGGGAAGAGAACCAAGAGGCCGACGAATTGGCAAAGCAAGCAAGTATGAGAGACATCGCCATCTTCGGAGCAGTAACCATCTCAAAGCAACTGACCCCAAGTTTTGAGCAAGTAAATCTAATAGCTGCAACCGAAGAAGCAACTTGGATGACTCCCATCCAAGACTACCTACAAAGTGGCACACTACCCAATGGGCGCAACGAAGTCAAGAAAATCTTGAGGAAAGCCTCCCGCTACACAATACAAGAAGACATCCTCTATCGGCGTGGATTCTCTAACCCGTTATTAAGGTGTGTCGCTGGGAGGGAAGCCAAGGAAATCTTATTCAACATTCATCAGGGAAGCTGCGGAGATCACACCGGAGGACAAACATTAGCAAAAAAGATACTCCGATATGGATATTTCTGGCCCACCTTAAGCAAGGATGCCTTAGATTTTGTCAAAAAGTGTGACAGATGCCAGAAGTTTGCTAAGATTCCGCGGCTACCAACAACTGAGAATACTCAAATGACCAGCCATTGGCCCTTCGCAATATGGGGAATTGACTTAATCGGCAAGCTACCAATGGGCCGAGGCGGGGCCAAATATGCTATAGTGGCAGTCGACTATTTCACCAAATGGGTGGAAGCGGAACCTCTGAATAAAGTATCTTCAGCAAAAGTTATTAACTTCTTGATCAAAAATGTTCTGTGCAGGTACGGAGTCCCACTCAAAATCATATCAGATAATGGGCTTCAGTTTGACAGCGAGGAATTCGCCAACTGGTGTCAAGAGCACGAAATTCACAAAAGCTTCTCATCTGTAGCGTATCCCCAGGCAAACGGACAAGTCGAAGCCGTTAACAAAATTCTGAAAACTCTAATAAAAAAGAAGCTCGAAAAGTCAAAGGGCGCTTGAGTGGATGAACTTCCTACGACACTATGGGCCTATCACACATCTTTCAGAACATCGACGGGGCACACTCCTTTCTCTTTGGCATACGGATCGGAGGCTATGCTCCCAGTTGAAACCATTGTGCCTTCCCACCGTAGGATCCACTATAACCCAGAAGAGAACGAAGAACTCCTTCACATGTCTTTGGATCTTGTTGAGGAGAGAAGAAATGATGCAATCCTTAAAGCAGCGGCCCACAAACAAAAAGTGGCGGCACAATACAACTCCAAAGTCAAGCATCGTACCTTACAAGAAGGGGATCTTGTCCTCAAGCGAATCTTCCCTCGCCCCGGAGCGCTAGACCCAATCTGGGATGGACCATATGTAATTCATAAAGATCTCCGCAATGGAGCTTATATTTTGTCAACAGTGGACGGAGAAGTGTTCCAGAGGGCATGGAACATGCAACACCTCCGTCGATACTTTTCTTAACTTGTACTGCCCATATGAAGTGAATTAACAAAGAGAATCAGTGGACGTAGGTCTTTTCGTGCCGAACCACTTTAAAAAAGCTTGTCTCTTTTTTAACTTGTTCCTTTATATCTTGGCTGCTTGTTAACTTTATCCTTTTCTGTTGAACAAAATCCTATGCGTATAGCATTTCCACCTGAAGCAATCCATAGCGCAACTTCACCTGGATAAGACCTAACAGGTACTATGCGAATCTATGCCTTCGCCACTGAGACACTTTTGCCCCGGCATCCCTCTACTGCGGGTTAACTCATTGCTCGCGACGGCCCTTAAAGCCAACTGTAATGAACCGATTATAAGCCACCGAGAAGGCCGACTATAGCCGAGGCAGCTCATTACGGCGTTCGGCTCGCCGGCAACTGTGAACCGATTATAAGCCCCAACATAAGGTGTGGCCAGCCAGGGGCAGTTCACGGTTGACGATCGGCACCCACGCTAGCCGGCCACAGTAAATCGAATAATACCCACGATTACGGGCCATAATGGTCCGGGTAGTTACTGTGCGCGATCTCGGCTTCGATGTGTCTTAAGTGCGGCTGTGGCAAAAAAGAATTAACTCCCCCCGGAGGCGTAAGATGGGTGACAAATGTCTCCAAGACCCACAGCTAGGGAAAGTGACTACAAAGCCCGTTTGCCACGAACTTAAGCACATCGAAGGCCTTCCGTGATTGGAAGTTTTACTATTTCACATATTTCAATTTTACTTAAGAAACTTTTCTCCTATCCTCTGTAACAATCCCTGAAGTGCAGGACACAAAACAGGAGACACTCACTAATAGGAGCGGATACTCACAGCAGGACACTGGACTGCATCCCTTACTCGGTCACACAGGATATTCAAAGCTGCCATCTACAAGCAAAATATAAAGGGCGGTATTTCCTTCTTTCATATATGCCTATAATTTGTTCACACCTCACGCTAACACTGCAAGTCATGAAATTATGTTTTAAACAAGAACCTGACATCAAACACAATTTAAGAATATGCATAGCTATATTTCTTATGCAACATGTCAAAATAGCGAAAACATTCAAAAGACGACAAAATCAACTTAAGTTAAAGAATTACACATCAAGAATAGAACTATTTATTACAAGTGGCAAGAATTACAACCCAAAAGTTACTTTACTGTTTTAAGACTAACATATACAGCCATGTCAAGTCCACAAAAAGAATTTTCCAGGTCTAATCAGGGAGCCGGCTACGTTGGAGTCTTGTCCTTGCCCTGTTGCCCACCTGTCCGGTCAGAAAAGGAAATCCTTAGTGATAAGCAACAGAGTTAACAAAAGAAGAAACTAATGAAGAAGAGGTTACCAGAAACTTCCCCTTGATCGTCTTGGTCGTCATCCCCTACTTCCACACCTGCCTCCTCAACCGCGAACAACCGCATCCCCTCTTTCACTGCTGCCTTCTCCTCCTTGGTAAACTGAGCGGTGACCACATCCATCCTAAAGGCCGCTCCACCCTCCTTATCCGCCTCAGCCTTGGCCTCCTCTAGAGCCCTGAGGTAAATCCTAGCCATAACCCGAGGGTAGTCGTCCATCCAAGATAAGCTGCCCTGCTTCCAAGTGCGAAAGTACATATCCTACAGCATATCATCCATCATCCCCTCATTCTCCTCAAACTCCCTCATACGAGCCTCAAAGACCGATAGCCTTGCAATGGCAGCATCCCTCTCCAGTCGGTATCGCAAGCAGTCAGCCTGAAGGGACCTCCTCATCGCCTCCATCTCCTCCTTTAGCCTGACCTGAGCAAGCTCTGCGGCTTTAAGCTTCCCCGACAGCTCCTCTACCTGCTCAAGATCCGCCCTCCGAACCTCGTCCACTGTCGAGATGGCCATATTTATCTACTCCTTGCAGACAGCCTCCATCTTCCGCAATTCCGCCTTACTAGCCTCCTCCATAGTCTTCCTCAACCGCCCGGAGGCAGCCTCATGCTGAGAAATCTGAATGGCCTGATCAGCCAGCTGTTTGGCCTGATCCGAAACCATCAATCGTAGTCGGATGTTGGCACTCTCAATCTCCTCTCCAGCCTTAACTAGCCGGGCATGATGCCCCATCAGCTTCCTTGTCTCCTCCGCCACCCGATCAATATTAGCCTTGGCCTCGTCTCCCATGGTAACTATCCGAGTAGTAAGTAAATCGAGGTCTAAGGACTTAGCCTCATCAAGCACCCGTACCATGGGATTGTGGGGAAGAAGGTGCTCACCGGTAACCTTGTCAAAGGTAATATCATGGGAACTTGGATCCAGATCAGGATGACCCGCAAATGGATTACGAGCCAAGCCAGGACGATCAATCTGAGTGACGGTAGGATTTTCAGACGGGTGCGGAGAGAGTGCGAACTCAGTATCCTCCTCCGTAATATCATGAAGAGGCTGAACTGGGGGCTGAGGACCAAGTGAGGATTCAGATAAGGGATGACTCCTCTTTCTCTTTTGAATACCCTCTTCAATAACCCCGAGAAGAGGACGGTACCCGACTACATCCCCGGAACGGTGGGTCGAAGGCTTCGGCTTGGAGGAAACTTTGGAGAGCTTGTATTGTTCGAGCCTGTGCCGAAGACCTGAGGCCTTGGTCGTTTTACCTGCTCCTGATATGAAGAACAAGTGTCACAAGCTTACATTGATCCATAATTCGAGAAACGCAGTGAAATTAAAAGTTAAAAGAAGAAAGGAAACACATTTGTTATACAAACCATGGGGAGGAGTAGGATACTGCAATAAGTCCTGGATTTCATTCCAGGACGGGAGCAGATCATAAAATATTCCTAAGTCCCTATCATAAATGGAGCCTGCAGGAGTCAAAAGTTCACCTTGAGTCGTCGGGGCCACCTTGGCTGGAATAGTCTGAAAAGGCTCGCTTGCACCAGTCCCGGCCTTGTCAGCCTTCCCGGATTTCTCTACCAAAGCCGGTTCTCCGTCCAGCCCCTCGAAACCTTGGAGGAATGCATCATCCGTCCACTCCTGAATCTCGCCTGCTTGCCCAGGAAGCAAGGCCCCGATGCCATCGCCACCGTCACCACCTTCCCGGTCATCTCCACCCTCACCTCTCTCCTCCTCCACATCTTCCTCCCCTTGGGTAAGTGGACAATTGCTGGGGGAAGGACCGTCCGACTTCTTAAGTTTCTTACCACCGACAGCTGGAGGTTTTGTGAAAGGTTTCCTCTTGCCACTCTCTACTGTGACACCTCCCTTAGCTTGAGCAGCCGCCCTCTCCTCCACCGTTTCCCTCTGCTTGACTACTGACTGCTGTGGAAGGATCAAGTTATACTACAGAAGCATCGCATATCTGATCAGGTAGGCAGCTGATCTATCTCTCCCGGGAATAGCTTCTATCTCAGCCGCCGTCTGAACCAGGCGATCAATCTCCACAACCGCAAAGCCACCTGTCGCTAGCAAAAATGAAAACGTATGAGAAGAAGCATCGCAACCAGAATGGAAATTATAAATAAAGCATCGACTTACATCCAGAGGTGAAACGCCGAATAGAAACAGAATCGTCCCTGATGAAGAACCACTCCTTCTTGAACATGCTGTACTTAGAATACAGATCCAAGACCGGCTTAAATGTTATAGCTGACTCCAAGCTGATGTATGGGGACCCCTTCTTATAGCCCCTCAGATTATATAAGTACCGGATCTCCCGGTTGGAAGGAGCACGCCCATACTTCCTCTGGAAGATGACGAAGAGGCTCACCAGTATAGTATAAGAGTGGGGTTGAAGCTGGAATGGGGCCACCTTTAGATATGTAAGGAAGCTGGCTACCCAAGCATTAAGAGGCGGGATGGCACCACACATGCAGTGGTATCTGCTATAGGAAAAGTACCCTTCGGGAGGGTCATACGGCATAACTTCTCCCCCTGAGAACAGCATGCGCGCCATATCAATTCCGAAAGAACGGGAGATGACATCAAGCTGCTCTTCCTTGAGGGAGCTAGGAAAGCAATCGGGCGGGGAGTTCAGAAGCTCCTGAGGGCCGTACCCGTCCACCAGTGATCTCGGGGCAGTTCCGTGACGTTCCGGTCCTGGCTGAGCAGGGGGCACTGCGGAAGACTCTCCTTCGCCCTGGGACTTCTTCTTATCCGATCGGGTTTCCACTCTTTGAGACATTTATCTGCAGACGCAAGAAAGTATATCGTTAAGACACGTAAACTATGTAGTCTAGCGTTTCACTAGTGATTCAGGTATAAAATTCCATCCGGTAGAGGGATCATTCAACACTCGGAATCTCCGAATTCATTCAGTAAATTCCAAGTGGAGGCTCACTCGGCATTCCAATTTGAAAGTTCATTCGGCATTTTCAAAAAAAAAAATCCATTCGGCATTCTCATCTCCAAAAACCACAACCCATTCGGCATTTACAAAAGACTCATTCGGTAGTATAAAGCTTAATAGTCATTCGGCGAGGAAAGAAGGCCTCACCTGATACGGCAAAACTAGCCTAGTTCGGCACTGCAATTGATTCGGTGTTTGAGAATTTAGCTCGGCACTTTTCGATCGGTAAGGAAACAACGAAGGTACGGAGCCCCTACTTATAGAGGAAAGGAAAGATAGCCGGACCACCGGTTCGTTTCTGAGACCGGATGGGAGTGTCTAGGATGAACGACTAAAAAAAAGCACGCCATATGCATGCACATGCCCTACTTTGGGGGGCAAGTGTTGGGTATGTTTCAGCCAGTTTAACACCACCGGACCAGATCCTGCCTCATCGAACTCCAACCAACGCATATCCCACTCGCGACCGAACCAATTCGCAACCTCCACCGAATCAACCTACGACCGGACCAAACCATCCTCCACCGAATCAACCTACGACCGGACCAAACAACCTCCACCGAATCAACCTGCGACCGAACCAATTCGCAACCTCCACCGAATCAACCTACGACCGGACCAACCATCCTCCACCGAATCAACCTACGACCGGACCAAACCAACCTCCATCGAATCAACCTACGACCGGATCAGCCTCCACCGAACCAACTTCACTACCAGACCAAGACGTACCAGGCCAGATCACATCAGCCCAGGCCCGCCAGCAGCTATGCACGTCCAAGACCCCTACCCCCAGCCTCACTCTATAAATAGAGGGGCAGGGTTACAACAATGGGGGACAAGTTTGAGAGCTCAAGCACAGAGAGAACTTTCAAACAACTTTCTTTTACTTGCATCAAAGCTTTGTACTTGTAATCAAAACAAAAGAAGAGAAATAACATATAAAGTGGACGTAGGCACATTCTGGCTGAACCACTATAAATCTGCATGTCTTTTTACAGTTTAGCCCCTGCTTTTCATATATTTGCATAAATCACCCAAATCACTAAGAACAACATAAGATCTACTAAATCATACGACTTTGAGGTGTTTGTCCATTTTTTGTGCAAACAAAGCCCGTCCCTGCGAGCAAGGGCAGGCTTGGTTTTTCACATAGATATTGTTGTCCAGTCCCTCTAGTATGCATTTAATGTGTGCCACCCATGGAACTATGCCATTGTCCATGGAAGTTCACCTTTTAATACGTAGCAGAGGGTCATATTTCTGACATGGGCGAAGTGACATTTGAATTCATTACACCTAAATGGTCAAGGTTGAAAGATTTAATTCCATGATTGAGATTAATGTGATAGGTTTATAAAACTTCCTGTTCTTCTCCTTCCACTCTTTACCGAAAATAAAAGCGAATTTATCAATAAAAAAGCTTCAACACTGTAAAAGCTCCGAATTTCTCAGCTCTCTTCGATAAAAAGCGAGCGTTTCTTCTCCGTCTTCATCTCTGCCTTTATAGGCTTTATCGCTGTGGCAAAGCTTTGAGATTTTTGCCATTTTTTATATTTTTTCTGTTCAATTTTTCCTTTTGATTTTGATATTGCTATCGCTGTTGTAATGCTTCGACTTTGTTTGTCTGAGTTTTCTTATGGTCTAAATTTGCTTTCTTTGGCCATCGTTTGATGTCAACCGTCCATCGCTGTCATGCCAGCAGTGGTCGATTGACGTTGATGGTTTTAACGGGATTGCAAGTATTAAATAATAATACTAACATTTGTTTAGATAATGGACCATGGACTGGGCCAAATTTCATAAGTGAGCTTTATACAAAAAGTAGGAAACATATAGGAGGCCCTAAGGCCTAATACTTAGATTATGGGCTAAGTCATGAACCGTCCTTCATGGGGTGCTTAGCATGGGCATGCCATGAAGTTAGTCAATGAGTTTCCATCTCTTCCTGGGAGGCTTGCCTCCGAGCTTTGCTAGACTAGGTCATTGGGCTATTGTATAATCAAGATATTTGCGTTTCAGGTGATAGCTTCATCATTCAACTCTGCTATCTCAGTCCTACCGACCGTCCCGATCGACCCTAGCGGGCTTCTTTGCTTTCTCCTTATCAATTTCAAGGTGGGGGTTATGCTACCCCTTCACCCCTTTTTTTCTCCACCATCAATGCCTATGGACTTTCCCTCGGTTGGCCAACTCCCAACAACTACTAGTTCTTATGCGGCGTCTATGCTACTTGTATGACACTCGGCTATCCTGGAAAATTGCCAATTTTATTAAGATGTTCTTTCGACTGCAAAAAGAGGCAAAGTACCCAGTCAGTACTTACTATCATTTCCAAGCCAACACCAAACCTATGATCTTTTTGGCCATTCCTAGCAAAGCTAACTCGGACTAGATGGCTAGATAATTCTTCGTTCTCCATGGGGTCAACCACGAGCTAGAGCACCTTAACTTCCAGACCCCTATCAAGTCCTCGCTTCTTTCCTCTTTCCTTCATATTTTTCTCTACTCTCCTTTGCTAAACTTATCCATTAATAGGGGAAGACCTTGCTAATGCTAGCATCACTTTCACAAAGTTGAATGAGAATATGAACCGACTAAAGAAGGCCGTCGTCGGGCACTCGGACTTAAGACTCTTGGTGACTGACACAAACCTTCACTGAGTTGGACTAATATGGCTGGACCAATTGTTAGTTAGGTACAGGAGTGTCTAAAGGTGAAGATAGTAAAGAAGTTGACTGCAAAAGAGAGGCTTCAGTAAAGTGGGACTACTTTTAAGTCCATTTTATAACCGATGCTAAACTGATCACGGATGCAAATCAAGTATATAATGATGTAGTTATGGGTAAGGAGAAAGAAGAGTGGTAACACATCGACCTTGATAAATTGAGTGATGTTGTATCGATGCTATAGTTTAAAGAATTGGACCCACAATAACTAGTTGACATTTCGGTCCCTCGTTATGAGCCGCTGCTCGAGGAGTGTGATATAAAGCTCTAAGGAAAACAGTATAGTGGGAGGTGTTCAAGAGCTAGGCATTAGTAAGGACGTTGGTCCCTCCTCTGAGTGAATTCTTGCATATGACCCCTTATATACTGGATACAAGGAGGGTCCCTAGGCAAGCTTCATACATGGATGGACCAGACTAGCGTAGGGAGATGGGCCTCATCATGTCAGCCTCATGTTAGAAATAGGGGCCAGGCATCTACAAATGGTAGCTTACTTGCTGTAACGATAGAGACTTTTCAACGCTCGAAAGTCGACATTAATACGTCCACTGTATCAAATGCCGCGCAATCGAATGCCGGAAAACCGAACCATTAGGGTTAAAAAGAAGAGGTAGAAGAAGACAGAAGAAAAGAAAGAACAGAAAAATAGAAACAGAAACAATATCAGAATCTCACATTCGCAGCGGAACAATATATAATAGATAATCACTAGTCTTTTAAACAAAGAACTATATCAGTCTATACAATACAACAATGAGAGTCAATATACAACTCAATACAACAATGGACAGTTATATAAACTTGTCCCCACACAGAATACACAGTGGAATAAATAAATAAGTACGAGTGTACGTCTCGCCATCCAGCTCGTCTCCAAAGCTCCAGAATATCCATAATATCCTGATAACATAACTCTAGGCTGCCCGTGTGGAAAATTATGGGCACCCAGAGTTTAGAAAAGGAACAATAAACTCCAAGTCAGTCATAGTGACTGGTGTGAGATTGTAAAACAGTTATTTTCACAAAGAAAATAAAAGAAATTCGCAATGCTTTTGGAAAATGAAACTACCATAAGGCCTCCCGCCACACACACAATGCAAACGCAGAATTGGAGGAGATTTCTCCTTATGATAGTCAAAGATGCTTACTACGAAAAATAAGTTGATATTATTATTAATGTCTAGTGTGGAAAACATTTCGAAAGTATAATATCAATCTTAGCCAGCATAGGCATTTCGCACATATGCCTACTATAGCTACTATGTTCAATAGCAGGTTACCGCCACATTCCATAGCAAGTTATACAACTAAAACCGTACAGGGTTCGTATTGTTTCTTTGGATTTTCCAACAAATGGTCAGGCTAAGGAACTTCCTACTGCCACATGGGTACGCCTCTAGATGGACGTTCCGAGAACTAACTAGCTCTCTGCCAACACAAGGCCGGGTTACCCGTTACACTAGGTAACTACTACACGAATATGCCACCCCCCAGTCCTTTGGGACCTTTATCCAAGGGCCCTCGATCACAAAGCAACAATCACACAGTAAATGAGATTGGAGCAACCACACAGGTAAATATCTGGGCTCCATACCATAATACCACCTTTTTCCAGAAGGAAATGACATACCCTAAAGGGCGCGACCCTCATAACCTTGCCGCATCTTTCCTGTTTTGACCATTTCCGGGTTGTGAGGTCCGATGAGGTCTCGTCCATAAAGCTACGCTTTTTCACAAAGCCATGCTTTGATCAACAAATGATCAACGAATGATCATCAACACACAACAACACTTAGCATGCCACACTACCAAATTGAGAGTATCACTGATAACCTTCAACTACATAACCTCTGAGCTCGTGCGTCTCAGAGAAGGGTGTTAAGCTAAGAGAATAAATTCTCCGCCACCAACCGAAATGTATTTGAAAGAAATCAGCTTTATATCTCAAAGTGTAATGTCAGACAAACAACCATACAAGTCTGTTCCGGGTTCGCACAGAACCGAAGGCACTTCCAAAGAAGCCCTTGCAATCCGGATATTCACTAATCACATCCGGACTTCCCATCACAAGAAGAGTGGTATAAATCTCTATACCGGAGCAACTCGGTGCAAAGACATTCGACAGGTTGTCCTTTCATTTTCGAAAATACCCGGTCTTCACACCGGTCTTCAATTGCAATTCATAACGTCGTATCATTATTCGGAATGGGTTATATGACACAAAGTCCTCTCCCGGCTAAACCGAATAGTGAACTCTTATTTTAAAAACAAATTCAAATGCCATTACAAAGGCAAATATTGATAGTCGTTTATGTAACTATCAACAACATTCACAACAATCAACCAATTTAAATAATTCTTCCAAATTATTAAATTTCAAATATCTTCGCGAGATATGGTTTAACACTTCAACCATTTGAAAACAAATTTCAAATCACTTTTCACCTTTCAAACTTTGGAAAACAAATTTCAAATCAATTTCCCTACACGGGATATATTTCCAAATATTTATTCATTTCCACTGGAAATCTGCCGAGTTCAAATACTTTATCTCCCAAATATTCCCTAAAAAACCAATTTCAGAATTTCTTCATTTATAATTTAAAACTACTTTGGAAATATACTCGGCTTTTCAAGGGAAATACACTTCCATTTCAAAATGGTCCATTTAAACCAATTAAATAAATCCTTATCGATTTATTTCAAATTTACATTCCAAATTTGTAAATTACTTCCACACTTTAAAAATAAATCAGTGTTTATTTTTAAAATAATTTTCCCTTTCCTTTATAAATTCCATTTTGAATTTACATTTCCAAATATTCACTTTTTATACGATTTTCAAATCGATTTCTCAAATATTCACTTTCAACTCCAAATCAACTTTCAAATGGATTTCCAAATTTATTTCCCTTTTAAAATAAATTCCTTTTAAAGAAAACCAATTCTTTTTAAAGAAACCAAATTCTTTTATCTCTTCCAATCTCTTTAAAAATCCAAATTTTAAATAAATTCTTCAACTTATAAACAATATTACTCGAAATCCACTTATTAAGCTTTTTTCCCATATTTGGAATTTTATTCAATATGATTCAAAAATAAAACTTTATCTTTTCAAACTTCTTCTAAATTAATCAAATTCTTTCAAAAGGAATTTACAAAAAAATTCCAACTTTAATTTCAAAAACCCAATTTTATTTATTTCTGGTATCCAACGATACCAAAAATACATTCGGCTAAATTATAGCCTTTAACAAATTCAATCACAAATATAATCATTCACAGATTATAAATAAATAATCACACAGCATATGAAACAAATTGATACAACATATGAAACAAATTCATATAATTTGAGGAATCTAGTTGGATCCCTCCAACCTGTTTCCATGCATCCACAGATGTTAGAACAACAACTAAATACTCATTCCACTTCGAGGTGGAATATCGCGGTATATGGGATTTATAAAATATCATCCGCTATTATGCGGCGCATAGGGTCTCATCCGCAATATAATGCGGGAAATCAACAACTCCAATATATATGTATTCCAATATATATATATATATATATTTCTATATACTATCACAATTAGGCAATCAATCAATAATTGCAATTCAATTTTAATTTGAGTGAGAAGATCTCACCTTTTCTTTTATTTGCAATCCATTTTCCATTCCAGTTTGTTTTTCATGATCTATAGACCTTGTATAAACAATTTATACAATTTTATTAATATTTGAAGTAATCTAAAAATCGATTTCCGTTTAAATAAATTTAGTTTAACTAATAATTTGATTTTAAACTAATTTTCCTTTTAAATAATCTTTAGTAACTAAAATAATTTAAATACGTTAGTAAACAAGTTAATCACCAACATACATTTTTTTTCTTCTGTACCTATATATTTTCACTGTAAAACATTTATTTAATTAAATTAAAAATAAAACAAATATACCTCGCTGGAAAACGAATTCAGGCAACTCCACCTCGTTCGATCAGAACCTACCCAACATCTGTTCGTGTTCCAGGCGAGCCGCAGCCCTCAACGCCTTCGCCACCCGATAAGCTCGCAGTCTCGACTTGCCTCGCGTTCACGTCATGCAGCCACCATCGATCGACAGTCGAACCCTTCTACTGATCGAACCCTAGCTCAACGAACCCTAAATCGACTTGCCCTTCGCGAGCTAGCTCGATCGCCTGAGTTTGCCACCGCGAGCGCCTAAGACTTCGAGCTCGCGAATGCCGCTATCACCCAGCTCGAACTGGTTCGAATCGAGGGACTCAATTCAATTTTGAGGCCTGTTCGATTCAATTTGAATCCTTTGCGTGGCCATGGATATATTTTTTTTCGTTTTCTTTTTTAATATTTTATTTGGCGATTACGAATTGAAGTAAAGGAGATAGAGAGGGCGCGATTCCTTTTCTCGGCCATTTTGTTTTTTTTTGAACGAGATACTTCTTTTGAAATGTTTGAACAGAGGGAAAGGATAAGGATCACGTACACATCGCTCATTTGATTTGATGGAATTTCAGCTGATGTGAAATAATATCAACTGTAGTCGACTAATATAAATATTCAATTTAAATTCAAATTCAAATCGACTCGAAAACGAAGTCAACAATTTCGACTTCCTATCAAGGCATGTCGCTAGGCGTTTATAATATTATACGCCTATTTCGAACGCAATGGAAAAGGTTCCGAGTCCAAATTTGATCGTATGGAGAAGATAGATTTTTAAACCCAATTATTAAATTAAATTTCGATAAAATTTTCAGCCCGTTTGCTTACCGTACAGCCAAACGATCATTCCAAACATTACGAAAATTGAAATCCGATAATAATACAATATTATGGATCTAATGGAACTTGTTTTGTCGAATTCCGAGACTGTACTTCGGAAGGCTATTTTTAAATATTGATTTAAACGACATAATTCCAATACTGAACAAAACAGTTCCAAATTCAATTCTGAAACTTCTATTACCTTCAGTATTATAAATATGAATTTTCTAAGCCTTGAAAATATTTCTAATCGGCTTAAAACTGAAGATTCAAATTTTTACCCAACTTCAGTAAATTAAATTCAATAACTTTAATTACCAAATTCATTCTGATATTTGAATTTCAAATCAAACTACCATCCAGATATTCAAAATCAATTAAATATTCTGATTTCCAATGTCAAAAATTCAGGGTCATTACAATCTTCCCCCCTTAAAAAGAATTTTGTCCCGAAATTACAAGTCAAGAAGAATGCTCCAATACCCGTTTATCATTTTACCAAAACCAAACAGTTTTATCAAATTTTCAAACCAATCTTCTTTTTATTAAAGATCCATTATTTCAACTAACTGTCCAAATCTTTTTAACAAAACCACACTATCATTCTTATTACTTCATAACTTTCCAAACATTTTCATAGTTTCAACAACTTTATTTTACTTCACAATTCAAATTTAAATTTAAATTCAAATTTTAAATTATCCAAAATTCCTCAAAAAATTTCTAACTCTCGAAATTTTCAAGAAATTTCGCCAGCGTCTCATTTACGCGGCTAGCTCGGTACGACTACAAAATGTCCCTACGGACTCCCAAATTCCAAAAGAAAACAAAATGCCAAACGGCTAAATCAAAAACCCAGTCAAATTTCATACTGAAATTCAAATACATACCTTTTGTTGAGAAATTCAAATTTACCTTCGAAATCAAAATCCAATTCCATTTTCCTATAGCCTTTACCATCCCTGTATACTTTATTTAACAACAATGTCCAAATTTACTTATTGGATTCCAAATACCCATTTACTTAAGAATTTCATTCTTCTTTTCTTAAGTTCAATATAAGTATTTACATACTTCTTATATTTATTTTCACTTCACAAACAAGGTTATATATTCATTTCCATTCAACTTTGCATTTTCAATTCCATTTGAATTCAATTTACTATTTCAATTCTAATTGAATTCATTTCATCTTCAAAAACCAAAATTTCATTTTAGTGAAACTCGATGTTCACTTTTTCCAAGACTTTTAACTTCGACCAAAACAATGGTTTTCATTTTCTAGTTCAATTCCTACGTTTCCATTTCAATTTAAAAATCAATTTTCCATTAACAAAATTTTCCAAATCTTCAAGATTTTTTTCTAACTCCCAAAATTTTCATAAAATTTTGGCGGAGTCTCCTTTGTACGGAGGAGCTTTTGCAATTTGACAAAAGATATAAATACATATACATCGACCCACTCGGTCGGAAAAACAAAAACAGTTCATATTTCCTATTTTGTATTGCGTAGGCATACCTTTATTAGCATTTTAAGCAAAGCGGCTTATTTATTTAGCTATTTGCGCAACCAATGCAGCCAAACGGCTTCCAAAAACCTGTACTTACTCAATTTAAACACGTAAGTGACAAATATAAAAAAATTCATTTACATTTCACTTATTTTCAATAGTAAACACATAATTTTCATAAGCAATGCATTCAAAATAATTTCCATAAGCAATTTATATGGTTTCGATACAAATTAAATTTCTTTCATCTAATTCACATACCATTTCTATTCAATTCAAGTGATTTACAATGCACTTTCTTACATTCAATTCATTTTTAAGCGAAACGAATTCATATCCATTTCAATTGATTCAAAATCAATTTTTTTATATTTTCTTCTATTAACTCATAGAATTTTATATAATCTCGTTTACGTCAAACGACAACCATTATTATGCAAATTCAACGATATTCACTTAATAGAATATCCATTCTAGTTTATAACTAATTTAAATTGATACCAACTCAATTTATTTTAATTCCATTTCATTTCCAATTGATTCCATTCAATTTAATTTACATTCCATATTCACATTCATTTCATTTGAAACCATTTCACAAAACTCGACAACAACCATTTTACAATTTTACTTAAGTCGAGCATTTATCCAAATATTGCTTAAGTTATTTCAACTCAAAACTCAAATTATAATTTCCTTGTAAACACTTTCCAATTTAAATCTTTGATTTGATTTTTCATTTATCAAATCCATTCCATCTACTAATTTAATTCAATTAGTATATTCACTTATCCATTTTAAATTTCACATTTCCATATTCAATTCATCCTGAATTTACTTTATCAATAACAAGGAAATTTTCAATTTATTTCTACTACTTGAATTTATATGCAAATTCAAACCATTTCCAAATTTAGCTCACAACTCAACTTTAATTTAACTAATTCAACTTTCAATTCATTATTTCATGAATTAATACATTATCAAGTTAGTTTACTTGATTCAAATCAAATCTCATTCCCTTTTTCAATTCCAATTCATTTATTTACAAATGTAACCTCATTTCTTCATTCACAAATTCATTCCTTTTCAATTTGAATCTTAGTCCAAACAAATTTCAAATATTTTTACAAGTTATCAAACTTATTTACATTCTATAATATTTTAAAGAAATTCCAGAGTCTTTTAAACAATTACTCAACATTTCAAAATTAACTTTGAAATCCCAATCCAAATTCTTTAATTCGTATTTCAAAATTACTCTGGCATCTCATTTCAATTTATAAAACTCATTTATAAATTCACATTACCAATTTCATTCCATTAATGAATTTTATTTTCAAATACTTCTTTGGAATTCTATTTCAAATTATAAATCACATTTACCATTTACATTTACAAATCCCATTTGTATATGAACTTATTTCCTTATACTTTCAATTTATATTCATAAATTTCATTTGTTAAATGAATTTATCTCCAAATCTTTAGTTATACCATTATTCCTTATTCAATTTCCATATAACAATGATAATAATTCAATATTATCACTTTCTAACAACCAAGCATCCATATACAATAATAATTTATGGAAAATGATTTCTTTTCTATACAAAAATAGTTTTGGGTAAAATTATTTCATTTACCCTATTTAAAACAATACTGTGTCGGTTTATCTTATTTAAGAGTTTACAAATCCCTATCGATTACAGTTGGCCAAACTGAACCGACCAGAATCTATGAACAATTAACCGATAAGTCAACACAATACAAAACAAATTTTTGTATTCACTAACAAATACGCGCTCATAACTATTATTACACTCACACTCATTCTAGAGTACTACTGACTCTATCTCTAATGAGTAACACCCAACAGAGCCAGGGTTATCGGTTAACCAATTGCTCTGATACCACATGTAACGATAGAGACTTTTCGATGCTCGAAAGTCGACATTAATACGTCCACTGTATCAAATGCCGCGCAATCGAATGCCGGAAAACCGAACCATTAGGGTTTAAAAGAAGAGGTAGAAGAAGACAGAAGAAAAGAAAGAACGGAAAAACAGAAACAGAAACAATATCAGAATCTCACATTCGCAGCGGAACAATATATAATAGATAATCACTAGTCTTTTAAACAAAGAACTATATCAGTCTATACAATACAACAATGAGAGTCAATATACAACTCAATACAACAATGGACAGTTATATAAACTTGTCCCCATACAGAATACACAGCGGAATAAATAAATAAGTACGAGTGTACGTCTCGCCATCCAGCTCGTCTCCAAAGCTCCAGAATATCCTGATAATATAACTCTAGGCTGCCCGTGTGGAAAATTATGGGCACCCAGAGTTTAGAAAGGGAACAATAGACTCCGAGTCAGTCATGGTGACTGGTGTGAGATCGTAAAACAGTTATTTTCACAAAGAAAATAAAAGAAATTCGCAATGCTTTTGGAAAATGAAACTACCATAAGGCCTCCCGCCACACACACAATGCAAACACAGAATTGGAGGAGATTTCTCCTTATGATAGTCAAAGATGCTTACTACAAAAAAAAGTTGATATTATTATTAATGTCTAGTGTGGAAAACATTTCGAAAGTATAATATCAATCTTAGCCAGCATAGGCATTTCGCACTTATGCCTACTATAGCTACTATGTTCAATAGCAGGTTACCGCCACATTCCATAGCAGGTTATACAACTAAAACCGTACAGGGTTCGTATTGTTTCTTTGGATTTTCCAACAAATGGTCAGGCTAAGGAACTTCCTACTGCCACATGGGTACGCCTCTGGATGGACGTCCCGAGAACTAACTAGCTCTCTGCCAACACAAGGCTGAGTTACCCCTTACACTAGGTAACTACTACACGAATATGCCACCCCATGGTCCTTTGGGACCTTTATCCGAGGGCCCTCGATCACAAAGCAACAATCACACAGTAAATGAGATTGGAGCAACCACACAGGTAAATATCTGGGCTCCATACCATAATACCACCTTTTTCCAGAAGGAAATGACATACCCTAAAGGGCGCGACCCTCATAACCTTGCCGCATCTTTTCTGTTTTGACCATTTCCGGGTTATGGGGTCCGATGAGGTCTCGTCCACAAAGCTACGCTTTTTCACAAAGCCATGCTTTGATCAACAAATGATCAACGAATGATCATCAACACACAGCAACACTTAGCATGCCACACTACCAAATTGGGAGTATATCACTGATAACCTTCAACTACATAACCTCTGAGCTCGTACGTCTCAGAGAAGGGTGTTAAGCTAAGAGAATAAATTCTCCACCACCAACAGAAATGTATTTGAAAGAAATCAACTTTATATCCCAAAGTGTAATGTCAGACAAATAACCATACAAGTCTGTTCCGGGTTCGAACAGAACCGAAGGCACTTCCAAAGAAGCCCTTGCAATCCGGATATTCACTAATCACGTCCGGACTTTCCATCACAAGAAGAGTGATATAAATCTCTATACCGGAGCAACTCGGTGCTGAGACATTCGACAGGTTGTCCTTTCATTTTTGAAAATACCCGGTCTTCACATCGGTCTTCAATTGCAATTCATAACGTCGTATCATTATTCGGAATGGGTTATATGACACAAAGTCCTCTCCCGGCTAAACCGAATAGTGAGCGCTTATTTTAAAAACAAATTCAAGTGCCATTTCAAAGGCAAATATTGATAGTCGGTTATGTAACTATCAACAACATTCACAACAATCAACCAATTTAAATAATTCTTCCAAATTATTAAATTTCAAATATCTTCGCGAGATATGGTTTAACACTTCAACCATTTGAAAACAAATTTCAAATCACTTTTCACCTTTCAAAATTTGGAAAACAAATTTCAAATCAATTTCCCTACACGGGATATATTTCCAAATATTTATTCATTTCCACTGGAAATCTGCCGAGTTCAAATACTTTATCTCCCAAATATTCCCTAAAAATCCAATTTCAGAATTTCTTCATTTATAATTTAAAACTACTTTGGAAATATACTCGGCTTTTCAAGGAAAATACACTTCCATTTCAAAATGGTTCATTTAAACCAATTAAATAAATCCTTATCGATTTATTTCAAATTTACATTCCAAATTTGTAAATTACTTCCACACTTTAAAAATAAATCAGTGTTTATTTTTAAAACAATTTTCTCTTTCCTTTATAAATTCCATTTTGAATTTACATTTCCAAATATTCACTTTTTATACGATTTTCAAATCGATTTCTCAAATATTCACTTTCAACTCCAAATCAACTTTCAAATGGATTTCCAAATTTATTTCCCTTTTAAAATAAATTCCTTTTAAAGAAAACCAATTCTTTTTAAAGAAAACAAATTGCTTTATCTCTTCCAATCTCCTTAAAAATCCAAATTTTAAATAAATTCTTCAACTTATAAACAATATTACTCGAAATCCACTTATTAAGCTTTTTTCCTATATTTGGAATTTTATTCAATATGATTCAAAAATAAAACTTTATGTTTTCAAACTTCTTTTAAATTAATCCAATTCTTTCAAAGGAATTTACAAAAAAATTCCAACTTTAATTTCAAAAACCCAATTTTATTTATTTCTGGTATCCAACGATACCAAAAATACATTCGGCTAAATTATAGCCTTTAACAAATTCAATCACAAATATAATCATTCACAGATTATAAATAAATAATCACACAGCATATGAAACAAATTCATACAACATATGAAACAAATTCATATAATTTGAGGAATCTAGTTGGATCCCTCCAACCTGTTTCCCTGCATCCACAGATGTTAGAACAACAACCAAATACCCATTCCACTTCGAGGTGGAATATCGCGGTATATGGGATTTATAAAATATCATCCGCTATTATGTGGCGCATAGGGTCTCATCCGCTATATAATGCGGGAAATCAACAACTCCAATATATATATATATATTCCAATATATATATATTGCTATATACTACTATATATACTATCACAATCAGGCAATCAATCAATAATTGCAATTCAATTTTAATTTGAGTGAGAAGATCTCACCTTTTCTTTTATTTGCAATCCATTTTCCATTCCAGTTTGTTTTTCATGATCTATAGACCTTGTATAAACAATTTATACAATTTTATTAATATTTGAAGTAATCTAAAAATCGATTTCCGTTTAAATAAATTTAGTTTAACTAATAATTTGATTTTAAACTAATTTTCCTTTTAAATAATCTTTAGTAACTAAAATAATTTAAATACGTTAGTAAACAAGTTAATCACCAACATACATTTTTTTTCTTCTGTACCTATATATTTTCACTGTAAAACATTTATTTAATTAAATTAAAAATAAAACAAATATACCTCGCTGGAAAACGAATTCAGGCAACTCCACCTCGTTCGATCAGAACCTACCCAACATCTGTTCGTGTTCCAGGCGAGCCGCAGCCCTCAACGCCTTCGCCACCCGATAAGCTCGCAGTCTCGACTTGCCTCGCGTTCACGTCATGCAGCCACCATCGATCGACAGTCGAACCCTTCTACTGATCGAACCCTAGCTCAACGAACCCTAAATCGACTTGCCCTTCGCGAGCTAGCTCGATCGCCTGAGTTTGCCACCGCGAGCACCTAAGACTTCGAGCTCGCGAATGCCGCTATCACCCAGCTCGAACTGGTTCGAATCGAGGGACTCAATTCAATTTTGAGGCCAGTTCGATTCAATTTGAATCCTTTGCTCGGCCATGGATATTTTTTTTTTCATTTTCTTTTTTTATATTTTATTTGGCGATTACGAATTGAAGTAAAGGAGATAGAGAGGGCGCGATTCCATTTCTCGGCCATTTTTGTTTTTCTTTGAACGAGATACTTCTTTTGAAATGTTTGAACAGAGGGAAAGGATAAGGATCACGTACACATCGCTCATTTGATTTGATGGAATTTCAGCTGATGTGAAATAATATCAACTGTAGTCGACTAATATAAATATTCAATTTAAATTCAAATTCAAATCGACTCGAAAACGAAGTCAACAATTTCGACTTCCTATCAAGGCGTGCCGCTAGGCGTTTATAATGTTATACGCCTATTCCGAACGCAATGGAAAAGGTTCCGAGTCCAAATTTGATCGTATGGAGAAGATAGATTTTTAAACCCAATTATTAAATTAAATTTTGATAAAATTTTCAGCGCGTTTGCTTACCGTACAGCCAAACGATCATTCCAAACATTACGAAAATTGAAATCCGATAATAATACAATATTATGGATCCAATGGAACTTGTTTCGTCGAATTCCGAGACTGTGCCTCGGAAGGCTATTTTTAAATATTGATTTAAACGACATAATTCCAAAACTGAACAAAACAGTTCCAAATTCAATTCTGAAACTTCTATTACCTTCAGTATTATAAATATGAATTTTCTAAGCCTTGAAAATATTTTTAATCAGCTTAAAACTGAAGATTCAAATTTTTACCCAACTTCAGTAAATTAAATTCAATAACTTTAATTTCCAAATTCATTCTGATATTTGAATTTCAAATCAAACTATCATCCAGATATTCAAAATCAATTAAATATTCTGATCTCCAATGTCAAAAATTCAAGGTCGTTACACTTGCATTGTTTTCTTTTTGCATAAATTTTGACAAACTCTTTTGTTTTTCTTTGTTGATGCATTATCTGGGAATTTTGATTTTTGGTGCCTTCAAACCAACGTGGCACTAGTACCAAAGCCGTTATGACCGCTGTGCCCAAAGCACTAACAGAGGTCATTGACAGACCTCTTGTCCCAAGTACATGCCCTTGGAGGTCGAGTTTAGGAGGGCGAAGAGGGCCAAAGTAGGGACACCAACTAAGCCCCTAGCTCCTTTTGTAAGGCAGGTGCTTATTTTTGATGAAGAGTGGGTGCACCATGGGAGTAAAACAATGCCGATAGGGCATGCATCCCTAGAGATCAATGTCGCTCTAGACCATAACCACCTGGTGCTCATGTCGAGGTCGTTCCAAATGATGTCAATCGAAGTCTTGGCATCGACCCATAGGGCCTGATCTAGGTGGAGTCGGCATTGTGGGGAGGATGTTATTGACGCTCAACTCAAGATTTCCTGCTTGTAAGATTCCTTAACATAGATCTCTTACCTTCTTTACTAAATCTTCTATCTGATTTGTTTTTTAGGCTGCCCACCACTCCATCCACATTTGAGATGATTATTTGGTGCTTAAGAATGAAGTCCAAAAATTATGCAAGCCTAAAGAGAGGTCGGGAGGTTGACGGCGGCGATAGATAAGGCATAAAAGGCGGTTGAGGCAAGGGATTGGGTGGAAAAGGAAGTGGAAGATTACAGGGGAAGATGGAAAAGGCGGAGAGGGGTCTGACTCAACACAATTGAGAATGCAAGTCGACCGTGGACGTGGAAGCTGCTCGAAAGAGGGATGAGGATTTGTGGTAGAACCGGCTGACCAACGTGATCAAGGCCTTGTTCACTGAATATTATGATCTGCCTATCTCCATGAGCATCCTAGATGCCAAGACCTTTGTAGTGACCTAAGATAAAATTATTGCTGAGATGGAGGTGGTTAGGAAGGCTGTGTCGGTCGCCTTGATCAGGGAGCAAGTTGACTCCTTGAGTCGACCAGCTGAAGAGCCATCCTTGCAGATAATTTTCTTTTCCCTTTTCATTTTGTAAGCCTAGCAGGGCAATTGCCCTCATATTTTTGGAAATGAATAGAGTTGCTCTTTTTGAAATTTGTTTAAGTATTTGATATTTGTATCTACGTTGGTTTTTCTGTACAAAATTAGTAGGGTAGCATACTTTGAGTAGCTGTCAGCCCCTTGATTGAATTGAACACGTGATTAATAGACTAGACCGGTTAATGGACTTGGAAGCGAGCATTGACCATGCAACCTAATTGCTTGTTTAAGCAATGAGGCCAACATTTAACAACTAGGCTTTTCTGTATTGTTTTGTTGTTAGGCCATCCTAACACGTACCTAAGCATCGAGAGGCTTGAAGGTTCTCTTAGATGACACGCTGCTAGAGTGGAGGGGAGGCGGTCCTAGCACGAACCTAATCATCGAGTGGCTTGAAGGTTTCTCTTAAGTGACACATAGCAAGAATAGAGGGCATGTAGTCCTGGCATGAACCTATGCCCTGAGTGGCTTGAAGGTTACTCTTGGGTGGCACACTACATGTTATCCAGCCTTATGACCAAACCATAGTCAAGCGCATCAGGTCAGGCGAATTGAAAAGCTATCCAACAGGAATCCATATCGATAATTGCCAAGTTCAACAAAACCAAGGAGTGAAATCTAAATGCAAACGAATTCAATGTGCAATGATTTCCATGTCCAAGGTGAATGAAAGCACAGATCAGTACTAATCCCAGTTTAGGGTTCGGTACCGATCCCCGATTGCTCATCCATTTTGGCACCTATCCCATGCTATGTCAACCAAAGGTGTTTGCAATGAAGTACATACTACGTGAGATGGTTTGTAAGTTCATGCCAACTACCATAGCCAATGCCTAAGTCAAACACTATTTCTCCATCCCTGAACCAAGAAGTTCACTCAGATCCATGCCCATAGCAGCGCATGCGAAGCGACAAAGACAAAGATGCAAATCAACCAAACATTTAGTAGAAGAAAGTCATGGCCCATAAGACAAAATCATGGGTCATTACTGATCCTTGAACACTGATTGGTACTGATCCCTATTTATTGATGATGTGGCAATGTTCTCTTTGGTTAGCCTCCTCTGGTAGGAAATATGGGCTGGAACACAGGTGTGAGCTTTTCAGCGACCGAAAGGTATACATAGAAGTATAGGGGCATAATTTGAGGGATCTTTTTCAGCTATTAACAAGTGATTGTATTTTCCTTGTAATTCCACGAATCATCACTAATCCTTAACATTTTTGTAAAAACCCATCAAACACGTCAACAAAGTTTAAGTGGACATAGGCCTTCAATTAGTCGAATCACTATAATTGTTGTGTGTTATTGTTCTCCTCGTTTTGATGTTACTTACTTCATTTTATTCTCTACTATTAATCTCTGGATGTTTGTTTCAACTTTTGGTGTAAACATTTTGATGTTTCCACTGAGAGTAGAACTCCGACTATTAGTATCTATTTTTTACTTTTGGATTGTTTGAATCGACGAGGTAGATCCATCAGTTTAATTTAAGTAATCCATAATTATTTAGATTTTCATAGAATCTATCACAGGATCATTTGAAGTTAGGGCCCACAGAAGAAGAAATTTGTTGCATCCGGACTTACTACTGATATTAAGAATGTCGGTTCTCAACACCTGAAGAAGTTGCTCAACATATAATTTTCGAAACCCGGAACCACAAATATGATAACATGGTTGAAATGAACCGCATGATGAAGCAGATGAATGACAAGATGCAAGAGATTCAGGATGAACTGAGGAGGCAAATGAAGGAGAGCCTAGACTTGCTGAACTAGTTAACACGTAGTCATAGAAAGAGTAGGAGAGATTTATCATATTTTGACTCAGAAGACAATTCTTCTTCATTTGCTGAAAAACACTAAGATGGAAAACAGAAAATGAAGAGAAATGAAATAGGTGTTTTGAAAGATGGACTGGACGGAGCTCATAGTAAGGGGCTGTGGATCGATACCGAACTGAACCAAGGGATCAGTATCGAACCCTGAGTTACAGACTTGGGCAATGGAGACTTGGTGATGTTGGAGGTGATGTAGATCATGTTGCTGAAGGGCAGGATGTTGGAGTTTAGGCGAATGCTGCTGATCCACCTTGTAGAAACAATAAGAATGCATAAACTGGATGAAGGTTCTCCCGAAGTTAGAGGAACCCAAATACCGTGGAACTAACCGAGACTGTTTGCTGATCAAACACTCAGGGCAGGCTATGTTTATAATCGTCCTATGGATTAACTCAAGCCAGAGTCTCTAGTGAAAATAGATAAAGAAGTTAGTGAGTGAGAATGAGCACAAGAGTAACGATGAATGAGGCTTTTCCCTTAGCAGGAACCCATTCACTGAGAAGGTGCTGCATGAGGAATATGGTAACAATTCGAATTCCAGTGGTCCAGATTTTTCGCAAAAATGCTAAAAACTAAGCCCACTAAAGCCCGAGTTGGGTATCTGGTATCCTGCAAATAGGAAAAGACAAATATATCAGAGCTCAATATTTTATCTCACAGTGGGATTGACTAAACTATAATATTAAGTAAATACTCACCCAAATGATAACATTTTCTAAGCAAGTGTCATAAAGCTGAGAAGTCTCTACCATCTACCTAACCTGTAGGATGTTATGAGGAGGGGGTCAGAACAAAAGTTTGGTGAATGAATAAATTATATACTTCTAGGCTTAATCTACATATATTGTTTTATTTCCATTTACCCTTATATTAGGTTCATTAGGTTACAATACTCTCGCCTCTGTTCGTGAACCGTGCCCATCTACTCCATAGTAGATTAAAACCTAATAACTAATATATACATATATGTAGCTATATGCCCAATGGCCATATTGGTCCTGGGTACCACCCATGGTCCTTCCGTATCCTCCTCGAAAAGGGCTCCATCATCTTGCTTTGAGAGCGTTCTGTAACTACATCTATAAAGGACTGCTTCGTAAGGCCTACAATACAGATGCTCCATCGTCTTGCTCTGTGGCTATATCTGTAAAGGACTGCTTTGTAAGGCCTACAATATAGATACTCCATCGTCTTGCTCCGTGAGCGTTCCATAGCTACATCTGTAAAGGACTGCTTCGTAAGGCCTACAATACAAATGCTCCACTACTTACTATGAAAACGTAAATCGCGTCCGCACTAGTCTATGCCAGTGCTTGGACATCGACAATGTACCACCCAGTGCGTACATTGAGGACTACGTAATCATTCTGTCTACTATCTGAATCCCGCCAACAAGGTCTATGGAATTCAGCCGGGTATTTTCTATATCTGTAAAGGACTGCTTCGTTAGGCCTACAATACTGATATTCTAGTCGGTCTGTCTCTTTTTCATTGTGGCTATGGCCCCACGCAGCCATCCCTCAACTAATCGAAAGACTTCTAAAGAGTTAAGTGGTCGTCCCCTAATGCAAACAATCTAACATCCAAATGACGGTGCCCCTCACCCAATGCCTTGATAGTGAAAGAGTCATCGACCTATTGGTTTAACTCTAGTCTTTCCCGATATCGCTCTTGGTCTTGATGCTGGTCGATATCTACATGCGACTATCCTTTAACTTACTAGAAAGTACTGGACATACGAATACCCTACTCCGAACACCAAGCCCTTCTGACTGCCTACAAAAGTCTGCTTCATTCGGCCTACAATGCAAATGCAGTCAAAGCATACTCTCTTGATGGAACACCTACAGACCTGCCTCCGGAGGTGCAGCTTCGTTAGGCTTACCCAGAAGGCCATCCTTGAGTATCCTCATGTTCCGTTGAAGTCTCGTACTTCCTTGAAGCCCAAAAATACTAAGTTGGATGTGCTTTCCCATTTCTGAAATCCGTGATGAACTGCTTCGTTAGATGCTTCATCTTTTGGGCTGCTCCAAACGCATCTCAATTCTTTTATTAGACCCTAAGTCTAATCTTTTAATTTGCGTTTACATTACTTCCTTATTATGTTGGCTACTTATTTACCCTAATTAGCATATTTTTGCGCTCGTCTCACCTCTATCTATTGTGAGATTTCCATTTATTTAATAGAGAATGCTGTTGGTATGAGCCACATTCATTATCTTGCTTATTTAACTTAATATAAATCTTAAGTTCATTAAAATAAGCCTCTTTTATCATTCCTGCTTTATTTGCTTATTGACTTAATATATTATTTAAATAAGCTTTTACCATTATTATTGCTCAATAATTTATTCAAAGTCTCAAAATAAGCTTTTCCGTTCTTATTACTTAATTATAAGCTATGTTATAATTCTCCCTGTAATTGTCATTTTCTCTTCTTTTATAGTCCGCACATAATTCCAGCATTTCCTTTTTGTTCTAATCTGCCTTCTTTTATTATGATATATAATATTCTTGTATTCTCTTATATTATATAATTCACTTACCATAATAACTTTCTTCTTAAATAGTCTGCGCAGTGAATGTAGACCTAGGTTCATTATCGTTTATAACTTCAAGTTCTTATCTAATAATTTACTTGATTCATGTCATACTTTGCTTTATTATCTTCTATTCTAGGAAGTAATTCTATTTTATTTGGTTGGTTATGAAAACTATATTTAAAAAACCATTTCCATATTTTAATATTAAATAATACTATAAACAATAATCCGTAACTTCTAGATATTTCTTTTGCTATTTTGGAATAGTGTAAAATACAGTGATTTCTCTATTTTACACTAATTCTCCTTTTCTTTCTTTTATTCTAGCAATTACGTTCATTGTTGTTGTTTAAATATTAAATAATAGAAATGTATCCTATTTTCTAAACCAACCAATTAACCTTTTAGTTACTCCCAAATCCAGTTATTTGATTAATTAACTTTTCTCATTTTAACGTAATTTATTACAGTAATTTCCTTCCTCAAACTTTTATTACTTTACATCTTATTACCTTCATTTCAGTATTCTTAATTATTAAATCCATATTCACGTTTAATCTATTCTAATCCATACGCGAAGAAAGAGGAGAAAATAGAAGAAGAATGACGCTTGCATAGAAATCCAAAACATAGAAACAGATGTAAATAAATACTAATACTTTAAATAAACTATAAATTCCTTATAGTTCAGTAGAGCTTAATTAATAGGATTAATTGTTGAATAAAATTATCTAAACGGGAATTTAATGATAATATATCTTAAACTTAAAAGATACATTAATAAATCCACTCACCTGAGCCTTAGCTTTGCCTGTGCTCAGCTTGGCTCCATGGTCCTTCTGGATCCCCCTCCAAGGTGCATAATATTTTAATTTAGAAGATCTTCTCCCTAAAAATATTTTCTTTTTAGGGTCCAGCCTTTTGACCAAGGACCCAAAGAAATATTTTCTATTTAGGGTTCAGCCTTAGGCCAAGAACCCATTGGGAGAAAATCTAATTGTGAGAAAAGCGCTATGCCTAGGGTTCAAAATTTCAGACCCAAATTCTTCCTGAAATAATCGATATTAATTTTAAACCCAATTTTATCATATTTTCCTTTGAAAATTCATAATAAATTTTCCATGACTTGGAAAATTACAAAAATTGAAACCCATCTACAAAGTCATGTTTTACATAAAATATAATTTTTCCATGGCATTCTAAAATCATTAACAGTCGGTTTTGCCTTGAAACCGTGTGAATTCATATGTAAATGAATTGATTTAAATCAAACATATGTAGTTCAATCATATCATCATTCAACACATCATTAAAACGAATTTAATCTTAAATCTGAAAATATATAATCATAGAATAAATAGAGATGGTATAAAATTATTATTCACCTTGTATATGATAAGGATGTTGAGATTTGTTGTAGATTAAATCCCCTAACATGATTAAAATTTTCTTCCTCTTTTCCCTTGTTAATGGCGGGCTCTTCTTAGTTTTGATTTGCATTTTGAAAATGAAAAATATACGTGAAGGGGCAAGAACGTGAAATGTATAGCCGTGAGTATTAATAGTGCGGAAATTTACTAATATGCCTATGTTTAATTAAATACATAAAAGCCAAATTAAGCCCATTTAATTGATTAAGCACGGCCTTATATGATTTATTCAAATCTTAATCTCCTTATCATTCCTATTCTTACATTATTCTATTTAATTTATCTAATTAAATCTCCTGAATAATGTTATCAAAAATTAGGGATGTTACAGTTTGTGTTTTCCCCTTAAACCCTTGGGTGCTCCATTAATTTTGAGTAGTTTGAGAGTTAAGGTTTTCAGGTTCTCCTTTAGACGAACAAGCTTCCGAAGACGTGTAGGGGCAAACTAGCTATTAGGAGTTATTTCTATTTGATTTCGTTGTATTTGGTTGTAATGGCAAAGTTGTTTAATGGCCTATGTTTAGTCTCTGATCATCCAAGGGGGCATCTTCATATGTTGCTCTTGGCATACTTTGTAATAATTGTATTTCTCTGAACATGGTTTACGAAATAGGGATTATCTAATGAATTTGAAATATGATTTGAAGAGGAATGAGAAATTTTTTTATGAGTTTAAACTTTTTTCATTTTCATGTGTTTCTGGTATATCAATATATCTAACATTACCGCATTTGGTCATCGAGAATTAATAAATCTAGACGACTGCAGCATCTGTAGCCATTAGTTTTGGGCCTCTAAGTGGGGGATGTTACACGTTACACTTTGGAGCTTTCAGGAGACGAGCTGGATGCCTCCAAGATGTAGTCATGTAACTTTTAGTTTTCCGCTACTTTCTTTTTTGTCTTTATTTATCACTAATCATAAGGACACGTTGTTATAACTGTTCAGGTTGATAATAGGTTACTGTACTCCAATGGTTGTATATTAAAGTTCTTTTCTTTGTAAAGATTATCGTTATATTATATATTTCTCATCACATTTGCAAGATTCTGTTCTCTTTTCTTTCTTTAACTCCAAATGACCTATCTTACGTACACTTAAATGATCGGCACATGGATACTGAGGATGTATTAAGTTTCATCTTTATGTGTAAGAAAGGCAGATCATTACAAAGGCCAAGCTTTGACATTCAACAATTTATAAACCAAGTATATAAATGAAATTAAAATCAACGGTTGTGAGAAATCCATATTTCTCTACAAAATTTTATGAGTTCCCTATATTTAATTTTATACGTCATTCCCTTTCCAAAACGGGAATTCAACCAAACCAAACAAATAAATCATTCAAGCATACAAACAATAATTTATCTACTACATATCACATAGTGTTCATCCAAAGGTGGGTTGACTCACCAAAATTCCACCTGAAGCTTACACATTACGGAGTAGTCTAAAATCGAACGCACGTTTGATTTTAGCTAAAAATTCCACTTACTCCAAACATGACGAAATTAACACTAATGTGTAGATAACGCTTATACAAGCGTAGTGTAAAAGACCTGTCTCGATTGGACCTCGTATGAAGAAGTTATGAATTTTATAAGATTTTGGATTAAATATTATAATTAATTCACTTAATCACTTCATTAACTTAATTACCCTCTCCTTAATCATCTTCCTCCCCCAAATCAAACTCCATGTACATGGACCAATCCCCACCGTGCATGTCCACCACCGTCAACGGAGCTACGCTTCATGAAATGAAGAACCATCAAATCCACCGTGCTCTACATTGCACGAGCTTTGTAATGTACACCACCACCTAGTGCCCAACCTCCTGCTCTCCAACGTGACCTGGACCCACCGCATATGACAAACAAATGTCGCACTTCACCCACGGCCGCCGCACGTTCTCAGACTTCCATCCCCGATGCTCCTTCACACGAGAAACACGATGCAAACAATGCCTTCGCCTATCGTCGCCTAAATCTCTATCATTCCTAACCCTAGTCATGGCCTCACCATGTTGATCACCACTAGCCACCACCGCATGCCACCAACCCAATATAGATTTGAAGCTTATCTTCCTATGAGCTCAACGGATCAGATGATTTTAATTTACGTTAATTGTAGCTCAAGATTTTGATTTTTAATGGAGGTGGCTAAAATTTTATTTTACTAGAAGAGGGAAAAAGGAAAAACGAAGAAAAGTATAAGGGTAGGGTTTTGTTCACTTTTTAATATCCGGTACTACGCTACACAGTATCTCGTTGGCGTACAAACCGTGAATGATAGAAATAAAAATACAATGCTATGATCATAATACAACAATAAGATAAACTGGTTATCTTATTCTGTGAAATTTTAAAAATACCAACATTTGTTGCAAAATTCGTCAAATGAAACGTTAAATATTTTCCAAATTAAAAATTATGGAAAAATCCTATAAATTTATTTAAAACTACGTCATTAAAAATCAAGCCGTTTTATTAACAACCGATTTTCTTATTATTTATCAAATTTGAATTAAATTTAAATATTTAAATATTTAAATAAATTAAATATTCCCATTCGAAACCTTAAAAATTGGGTCATTACAAATCATGTCTACATTTATTTATCAAATTTTCCCATTATTGAGTATTTTCACCCACTTTATTTTAATTAATTACATTCAATTTTTGAATCCAGAATTAATTTTAATTGTATCCAGTAATACAACAATCAATAAAAAACAAATAACCGAAGATACAACATAGCCAGAACATCCGCAATATCCAAATAATCACAAATTATCGCAACCCATATTAATAATTACAATTTTTCGTTAATGGATAATAATTTTGTAACGACCCGATATTTTCAACCATTCGCATCCATTATAAGTGTATAGGTAGACACTCATGCCGGAGTTGAATTGCTCAAAATACAGCGTTGTAATTAAAATTTGGCAAATCTCAGAATATACAGTAAATAAATATAATCACAGATCACAGACACAGAGTAAAATAATGCAGCGGAAGTAAAAGAAATAGTAGTTCATGAAGCCACTATCTAAATATGTCAGAGTTACATAAGATACAACAGAAGAAATAGAGTACAACAAAAGTCTCAATAAAATAACCAAGTACAAGCTGAGTAGAACAACGGAATTGAAATAGATAGGACATGACAAGCAGATAATCTCCAGCGATTCAAATCTCCAAGAGAGTGGAAATCCAAATCTGTGAATAACTCAGGCTGACCCGAGCGTAAAGCAAAACACAAAACACTCGAGTCAGGACAATATATACTTATATAATGTAAACCAACTCAAGTGAACTGTAATAAAGGTACAAGTAACTTAGAAGATGCTTGGGACCGCCCATCCTCTAAGGATCCATTAAACTATCTACTATGTAGTAATATTCGATATTATAATAATGTTTAATATAAAATAAACATACTTTTAAATAGCATTAAGGCTTTACATTTTCAACCTTAACACGTAATAGTCCTAGTAGTCTATCCAGTATTAGCATACTCCCAAAATGGGGGCTACCCTCGATACTCCACAGGCTACGGGAGAAATCAAAAATCGTAGTAAAGCTCAATATGGTAGGTGACACGGCACAACTAGGCAATGCCAGGGTAGATATACCAATTACGCACACGGACTGATGGAGCGCATAGCAGCCACTATCGTCCACGTAACATACCTTAAGAATGTCGCCACCATCCTACTTCATTCTGGAAACTCCACCGCGTACACAGTTGTCAAAGTGGTTTTCGGTATCGACAGAGAGTATGTCCATATCCGATCCCGGTCTCTTTAACAACCAATCGTTATTATAACCCATGGTTATAAGTTTAAAAACAGTTTATACTTCAAAATAGAATATCATTTCAAATCCAAATCTTTATCAAAATAAAGATTAAATCAATTCCAAACCATTTCCATATTTTTAAAATATCATATCATTTCAAAACTTCATTTCAAATCATTTTAATATTCCAAATATCATTTGAGTTCAAATCTAAATATTCAACTTTAAATACCTTTTAAATTTAAAGGTATACTTCATTTATTATCATTTCAAGTCACCTTTTAAATAGTTTATATTCCAATCAAATAATTCATTTAAACCTTTTAAAAGTGTAATTATTATATTTTCAAATCAAGTATTCAATTTCCAAAGTTTCAAACCATTCTGAGTTCGTTTACTAAGTCAAAAACCCTAATTATTAAAATTTCAGCATTTCACAGCATTTAAAAACAACTGCTATAGGTTATATTTGAAAACATTTTTAATTCAGCAAAGACAGCACTTAAAACTGCTATTAAAACTATTGAATTATAGTTCAAAACAGAAAAGACAGCATTTCAGAAGTGCTGTGGTAGTTCAGATTTCAAAACAAGGGTTAAATTTGGTTTCAGCAAAGACTGCAGACCATTATAGCATTTCCAGAGAATGCTATAATAGACCTGAGTTCAATATTAGCCTATAAGTTCAATTACAGCAACTACAACATTTCAGAAATGCTGTAATAGCTCTTTTTACACAAATTTAGTTCAAAACAGAATCTATAGCATTTCTGAATGCTATTAAAAGTTAATTTCAGGTGTTAGTGTATTTCCAGCAATTAAATAACTTTAATTTAAAACACATAAACATTTTAAAAATCATATTTTAACATTTAAAATGTTCATTTACATATCGTTTAACATATATCTTTTCATACTAAATTTTTATAATAAAATCCAATTTTCAACAATTTACTTAATAAATTTAAGTGTAAAAGTTTCCAATTCTTCACATTTCAACAAATAACTTAACACTTCAAATTTAAATTACCATTTCACAAATTTAACTAAATTTCCAATTTTATTTAATTAACTTAACCCTTTAATTAAAACCAAATTTCACATTTCCTAGTCAAGTTATATTTTAAAAGATCACTTTTAAACATTCACTTATTTAACCACTTAAATTCATAGAAAAATCAATAATACTTTAATAAATCACTTAAATTCAAATTTAATCAAATTATCATATTCACCATTTCCAAATAAAATTTAATATCCATTTTATTTATATAACTTAAATATCATTTTTCACCAAAATTCCAAATTTCCAACTTAAGTTATATTTCAAAAATCCAGTTAAACCATTCATTAATTACATTTTTAACACATGGAAAAAAAATCATAATTTCTTTATTTTAAAACATTTCAAAATCTATTTAAATCAAATTTCATAAATTTATAATTTTTTAAAATACTTAAAAATATCCAAAACACTTTATAAAATAACCACGGGCCTGTATATAATTTTCTAACCTAGGTCAAGTGATACGAATATGTATCATTTCAATCCGCAGTTAAAAAAAGAAAAATCCGGGTTCTATCATTTCAAACCCGCAATCCCAAGTTAAAATAAATTAAATAAAAATCGTTCAGGCCATTCATTTCAGCCCATAACAATTTTTCCCTATTCTAAAGTCCGTTCGGGTATGTATCATTTCAACCCATAGTGATTCTAGTCTACAGGGAACTTGCAATGGTGATAACTGATATAAATAATAGAATAACATTAAATAACAGTAACATATGATATAACATTAAATAAAAATAACAGTAACATATTCTCATAATATAGTCAAGTATAACATGATAATATATTTCTACAGATTCACAGGGTGTCAATTTACTAGTTATATAGGTACATATTGTCTGGTGAGAATAACTCACCTGTTAAAGCTGGAGATTAGCGATCAAACACACAGAATAGATTCCAGAAAGCACAACAAGCACGATATAGCATGACTTTTGATTTGAATGAATGGAGAGCCTTGATATTTATCTTGTAAACAATAACCAAAACAAGACAATATACACATAAATATTCAACGCAAAACAATGTTGAAACAATGAAGATAAGAAGCAACAACGGAATAGATTACTTGACCGTGCTTTAACCATTCAAAAGATCGAACAAGGGGTTCATTTTCTTAGCCATGATGATGATGAGTGTGGGAGAGACAAGGTTAACTCCTCGGATACATAAGACAAAACAATACAAACAATATAAGTTTTCAACCCAAAATTTAAATAAAACAATGTTAGAAATGACTGCATAAAGAAAATAGAAATGCTTGCACTTGCTTTCAACCTTTAATGCTTCAGCCCTAGGTTGGAATACATGGCCATGGTGTGAATTTAGATCTGGTTTGGGTCAATAAGATCGGTCATAGCATGGGAAAAGATAGAGCAAAGGTTTGTGTACATGAACTACACAAGCTAAGGCAACACACCAATGTTTTTACGCAACAACAAGCCATGACCAAGGCAAGAAGAGCATGGACAGGCCTGGTGGGGTCAGGTACAGATGTGGCAGAGGGTCCAGGTGGTGCTGGAGGTGGTGGAGGTGGTGTTGGTGGCGGCTATGGGTGGTGGAAGGTGATGGTGACAATTCTAGGTCTAGGCTTGCATATATGTGATGTAATATTGGATTTTTGGTGGTGTTCTCTAGCCAAGATGGCTCGGCCTGGCCATGGTGGGGTGCTAGGGGGTTGGTTGATCAGAAATCAAGGTGGTGGAGGTCGGCCTAGATCTGGTTGAGGAGGAGTGGAGCCATGAAGTTGAGAACAATATACAAAAATTCAATAGAAAACCATAAAAACAAGAAGAAAAGAAGATGAATTTACCTAAAATTTTGCAAGATGGAGGCCATGATTTTTTTTAGGGTTAAGAAGCTTTGAAAACTCGTGAATAAAATGAGAAATTTGGCTGGAAAAAATGAGGGATAGAACGGCAAAAAAAATAAAAGGTGTATTGATTGAAAAAGAAACGGTAGAATTCAAAAGAACTAAGCACACAAAAGGTATCAAACTCTTCATATATCTTTAATTCCTTTTTATAACTTTATATTTCTGGAAAAAATAATAATCCCAGTTAAAATTTCGAAATTTTATCAAAATATAATAATTTATATAAATATTTATCAATTATATAAAGTTAAATTAAGAAAATAGCTAAAATAGTAAACTAGTCTAGAAAATTCGGAATTGAATAGAATAAATTTTTAAAAAATTCATATGAGCTTGAAATATATTTTTGAACATAAATAATAACATAAAATAAAAATATATTCACAAAATAAATATTAAAAATTTAATTTACATATAATTTTTAAATGAAGAAAATAGCAGAAAATAGGAAAACAGCCTTTAAAAATGAAAAATAAATACAGTAAATTTTGGAAAAATTCTATTATCATTTTAAAAATATAAAAGGACAAAAATATACATAAAAAAACATATTAACACATATTAAAACAAAATATAAGAAAGAAAATATGATTTATAAAATTTAAAATAGGCAAAATTGCACAAATAAACAAATTATACTAAAAATTGAAATGTACATAACTTTTACATTTTAACTTCGTTTTCAACGAAACGAAAAGTAGTGTTCAAGTTATTACATCTATTTTTATAATAAAAGATAAAATTTATAATTTCAAACTTTTAAATTTTTAAGTTTAAAAGTCAAAGTTTGAGTATTTGACCAAAATTCACATTTTTTGGAAATATTAAATTTAGTCATATTTGGAATTCAAATCCACATACAAAATCAAAGTTTTTATATTTACAATAACAAAATTTATTCTTTTCATAAATAAAGCTTTTAAATCTGGAAAAATCAATTTAAAAATAATTGTAAAATACAGGGTTGTTACAAATTTAATATTTTTAAATTCAATTAGTTAAATTAAATTGGCCATACCAATGTGCTTTTGGAAACAGCCTCCACACTCAACAAACCGAGTGCCAAATCATCCAGATTTCCCACGAGTCCAATGGAAGAAACCGTATGTGACTCGGAGTTCGTATGTGAAAGGTAAGAAGGTTAGAATTTTCAAGGTTTAAATTGTTAATATTAGATAAGGGCTAAAATGAAAAAAAAGAAGCACCCACCTCCAATGAAGATTAACAAAAATTTAGTTTAAGTTAATGAAGAGAGAGTTTTCTCCTTCCATTATAACCTAAATAGCTTATAAAATCTAAGTGTACACCTTGTTGAATGAATCACTAGCCCTTTTTTCGAATTAATGTTTCCTTTTGAAATAGATGTTATACTTTTTGAATTAATAAGGGAATAAAGATTGTAGAAAAATTCTTAGAGCATCTCTAATAAGAGTATACATATTATAAGATGTAACATGTAACCCCAAATCACTCTCCAACAATAGTGTATGTATTGTGATTGGTTATAAATTCAGCTCAATTGATTCAGTAAATGTAATTCTATTGAGTGCTTGTTGAACAGACGCCTAAGTTTCTGGCACTTATTTAACAAATGTCTAGTTTTAAACTCAATAAAATAAAGAAAGCAGATGCTTGTTCAACAAGCGCCTATCATTTAGGCGCTTTTTTAACAAACGCCTCACTTCAAGGTTAACAAGCACCTAAAAGCTGGCGCTTGTCCAATAAGTGCCTAAACCCTTAGTGCCTATTGAACAAGCACCCAGCTACTTTCCCTTAGAAAAATTGAGGAGTTACATTTTATAAACCCTCTAAATGTAATATTTGATCACGAAATTATTGGAGATGCTCTTGGTGGTTGCTTCCCAAAAGTTAATTTCCTCTCACCTCAACCTCCATATTTATAGGGTGGGATGATGGATAATGCATGTAAAGTGAGTAATTTATGAATATTTATTAAAAATTTACCTTTTACATGCGAAAAATTAATTTCCAATCTATAGGGAATCAGTATCTATAAATAAAAAAATTAATTCACCTATACGTCAAACAATGTGCAATTAATCTACGCAAATAGTTTCCCATAATATACGAAATTAATATACAACTGATTATATATATACATATACATATATATATATATATATATATATTCATACACACTGTAACGACCCGTATTTTTACGGATCGAAAAGTTCGTTCGAATCTGGCATTTTCAGCATTTTCTAGTTGTTTCAGATTTTGGTTGAAATTTGCCTAAGTCCTAGGTCGTACGCGACCTAGAGGTTAGATAAATGTTGTTGGCGACTTAGGAGATAAGTCGTGAGCGACTTAGAGAAGGTCTGCGACCTAAGGGGATAGGCGAGTTAAGAGTTAGGTCGTGGCCAGATTAAGTGGTAGGTCGCACTGTCTTGAGTCGCACCTAAGTGTTAAGTCGTTCAGGTGATAAGTCGCGAGGTGGTTTAGGTCGTAGACGACCTAAGAGATAGGAGACTTAAGGGAAGTGCGAGCTAAGGAACTTACGTCCTAGTGGTTAGTGAGTTGCGACCTAGTGGCTACCGAGTTAGTATATTTAGGTCGGCAGCGACCTAAGGAAACTAGTGAGATGCGACCTATAATAGTTCGCGACCTATAGGAGTTAGCGATCTAATTGTTAGCGACCTAAGAGTTGAGCAGAGTAGGGGATGGCTGGTTAGGGTAGTTAGGTCGTACGCGACCTAAGTTAGGTCGAGAGTTCTGTTTTAGTTAGGTCGCTTGTTGGCATAAGTTGTTAGGACGCATAGGTTGGTAGGTAGGTCGCGTGGGAGTTAGGTCGCGTGTTGTTTTAGGTCGTCATGTGTTAGGTCACTAAGGAGTTAAGTCGTAGCATCTGTTGGTCGCGTGGGTTGCTAAGTTGTTAGGTCGCAAGGTTTTGTCTAAGTGTTAGGTCGCGATCTGTGTTAGGTCGTAAGTCGTATACAAGTGAAAGCGCATGTGTTAAGTCGCGCGTTGCGTTAGGTCGTAGGTCGCTGGGTGTTTGGATGCGCAGAGGTGTTAGGTCGTAGGAGTTGGGGCGCACGTGCATCTGTTAGGTCGGAGAGGCTTAGGTCGAAAACGACCTAGGGAGATAGCCGAGTTACGACTTAGTGGAATTTCAGCTATAAATAGGAAGGGTTTTTCTCACTTTTTGGGATCCGGATTTTGAAGCGACGAAGTGCTGCCATTTTGAGAGCTCGACTTCTACACTTCTTCACTTCTTTTCTCCACTCTAATCTAGTGCTTCCATCCATCCAAGTTGAAGATCAAATTGAAGATTCAAGAGCTTAGATTGAAGATCTTCATCTTTTCAAGAGAGATTTCTTCGTTTGAAGCGGATTCGTGATAGATCAAGCTTGATCCTTCGCTGTCCAGATCTGAAGCATGTTGATTTGGGTTTGTTTAGGTGATTTGGTGAGTGGTGATTATCTCTCACACGGATCCAAAGGAGTATATCGGATTGTTGGCTCGATTTGGTGTTAAAATAGTGATTTCCATGCATTTTCTTCATCCTAAGTGTAGATCCATTGTTCATGATGATGTTACATCCATTTTATCATATATTAACCTATGCAAGTTCATTCATCAAGTTTGTAGAGATATAATTCATGTTTTCATGCTTATTGGACTTTCAACTCTTTAATTACGAAAATGCCATTATTGTTATAATTGTCTACTTAGATCATATTTGAATGCTTGATTGCTTGGATTGATGTTTGACATGATTGATTGCTGTGAATTAGATGATTGTTGATTGGTTTTAGACCGAAGATGATTCAAAAGCTAAGGGGAAGGCTCTTGAATTGGGAAAGCTGCTCGTGGCATATGTAGCGGGATGATGAAGCTCTTATGCATAGATTTGATGATGTGATGTTGAGACGAGGCTTTGCGAGGATGTGATGAAGCAAGGCAATCATGTGATGAAGACTTGGTCTAATCCAGACGGGATCATTCCAAGCATGTTGATAACTCGGTGATATGATTCGAGTTGAGGATAATGAACAAATATGAGAATAGTCGTCGAGGAGGATGACTAGGAGGTTTGGATAGCATCGTTGTTGAAGGTTCTAGCATGCTCTAAGCAAGAGTACGTTTGGGCAGATTCGATAGTCCCAACGGCCAACTGTTGATGGTCGAGTACTCTGGGCAGATTCGATAGTCATAGGCACGGGTTGCGACGACGTGCGGGAGTTATGTCTAGAACCGGGGTTTCCATTAGCCCTTGACGGACGGCTGAAAGAATGTGCCGGTCATTCAATTAACGGTGATATCGAAGCAATGATAACAGTGATAGCCAAAGTCATGGATGTTTGGTTGTATCGTCATTCGGACTCAAGAGCGGTATTTTCTGGGTACTTATCTGATTTAGGCCTTGGTACTTGGAAAACATCGCCCTTGACTCGAGTGATAGTAGCTTTACTTTAAAATGTATGCTCTGCTATGTTGCTTCTGCTTAGTGTGTGTCTGGGGGCTATCACTGTAGAATGAGGTTGGAGTGGGAGGGTTGTATTCCTATTCCTTTTCCTTTATGCTCTTTTGGTATGTTGTTAGTTAATTTACTGCTCACTAAGACTGTTGTCTGACTCAAGGCTTTATGTTTTAATTCTTATTGCCTTGGGCTGTTCGTCCATTTTGGGACGGGCAGACTAGGTAGCAGGTGACAGGTGCTGTTCTCTTCTCACGATGCTGATATCGAAGACGAGCTGGAGGGTTGCATATTATCTTCTTATTATATGTACTGGATGTTCCGCTGTTTGTATTCTCTGAGTGTTATGTAGTGAGGCTTGATGTATTGGCTATTTGGATGCTTGTATTCAACTATTATGGAGTTTTATATGATGTCATTTTATTCTGTAAAGCTTCACTATACATATGTTCTATTGTATTTTGTCCATGCGCTGTGAGTAATACGATAGATTCTGCTGTTTAAATTTACCCTGACAATCGTCCATGGCTGCCTGGCACAGTTTGCAGCGCACTATCTCTAGTTTTAAGTGCAGGGGTCATGGGCGGTCGTCGCATTTGGTATCAGAGCATTGGTTAATCGATTTTACCCAACGCTCGCTGACGTAACTACGTATGAGAGACGTAATTGTATTTTGATGGATGATTACTATATATAATATAGTAGCTTAGTAGAGTTTGAGTCCTTTATGCAGTCGTTTCTCTAGGTGTGCTAATCATTCCTTTTTATAGATATTGAGAATGAGTCGAAGAGGGAGACCAGCTGCTAGGGAAGACCGTGCTACTGAAGGGACTGCTGATTATGCAGATATGTTCGAAGCTATGATGACTTCGATCATGAGAAGGATACCAGTTCCGGGGGTAGCAGTAGATGTTGGAGTTCAAGTCCAAACTCCGAAACCAGTGGATTTTGCTAAGTTGTGCAAAGACTATATTGCTCTTGGAGGGAAGGTTTTCTTGGGAACAGAATCAACTATCGAAGTCCAGAGATGGATAGATGCTTGTAGAAGGATCTTTGGTGATTTGGGGATTGATGATGCAACTAAGAGGAAGTTGGCATCAAGGTAGCTTCAAGGGAGAGCCTCTGATTGGTGGAACTCTATTACCATCAATACTGCGGAGGAAGAGATTACTTGGGAGCAATTCCAAGCTAGATTTGAAGCTAAGTTCATTTCTACAGCTCAGAAGTATGTTCTGTTCAAGAAGTTTGTGGAGCTCAAGCAAGGTGGAAGATCTGTTCTTGAGTATGTTTCTGAGTTCGAAGCTTTGTCCAAGTACGCCCGGTCATATATCGAATCTGCATATCAGAAGAATGAGAAGTTTGTGACAGGTTTGGACAGTTATCTTGGGAGACAGTTGGTGGATCATTTGGACGATTCATTTGAGAAGCTTGTGGAGAAAGCTCTCAGGCATGAGAGTCTGTTTCCTAAGGAAGGATCTGTTGTTGCTGTGACCAGGGAAGAGTCTAAACCCCAGCAGGGTGGAAACAAGAAGAGGAAGCAGCAGCAGCAGAAGGGTAAGGATGGCCAGAAGAAGCCGAAAGGCGAGGTGACTTGCTATAATTATCAGCAGAAGGGCCATTTCTCTAAGGATTGTAAGAATCCGAAGGTGCCAATGAAGTGTCACAACTGTGACAAGCCAGGGCACATCAGGAAGAATTGTCCAGAACCGAGGAAGGACAAGCAGATTGTGCAAGCTTATGCTTTGGGAGCTGTTCCGTCGTCTTCGAAAGCTCCTACTGCTGAAGACAAAGGGAAGAGTGTGGTTGTTCAAGGTACTCTTTTCCTATGTGGTGTTCCAGTTAGAGTTCTGTTTGATACTGGAGCGTCGCATTCGTTTGTTTGTAATGAACTCGTAGGCCGGTTAGGTTTGGAACCGGATATTGTTGATAGGCCATTGGTTGTGACTAATCCAGTTGGGGGTTCGTCTTTTTTGTGTATGTTATGCCGTGGTCTGATTGTGTCGAGTCATGGTTGCTCTTTTGTTTGTGATTGTTTTGTTCTGAACTTTGCGGGGTTCGGAATTATTTTGGGTATGGACTGGCTTAGGAAGTATGCGGCAAAGGTTGATTGCGAGAGGTTGGAAGTGACAGTCGAGAATGTGGAGGGGCGAAAGGTTGTGATACGATGTAAGCATGAGGAAGGCGTCTCCATGAGCTTCATGTATTCACTGGTTGTTCCACGGGATGGACTGTCTTTAGTGCCAATCGCAAATGGATTCGAGGATGTCTTTGACGAAGTCAAAGGGTTGCCGCCGCATAGAGAGATCGAGTTTCGTATAGATCTAGTTGAAGGAGCCAGACCTGTTGTGATGCCTCTTAGGCGGATGGCGCCTAGGGAACAGCAGGAGTTGAGGGTGCAAGTTGATGATCTTTTGCAGAAAGGATTCATTCGGCGTAGTGTGTCCGAGTGGGGTGCACCAGTTGTGTTTGCAACCAAGGTAGATGGGTCGTTGAGATTGTGTGTAGATTATCGTGAGCTGAACAAGGTGACTAAGAAGAACAAGTATCCATTGCCGAGAATAGATGACTTGTTTGATCAGCTTCACGAAGCTAAGGTGTTTTCTCAGATGGATTTGGCAACGGGATTTCACCAGTTGAGAGTGGCTAAGGATAGTGTGCCGAAGACTGCTTTTCGGACACCATCTGGTTTCTTTGAGTGGCTGGTAATGCCATTTGGATTGACTAACGCGCCAGCATATTTTGTGGATATGATGAATAGAGTGTTCAGAGATCAGTTGAACAAGTTCGTACTTGTGTTCGTGGATGATATTCTGATTTATTCCAGAACTGAAGAAGAGCACAAGACGCACTTGCGTATTGTTTTGGAAATCTTGCGGAAACATCAGCTGAAGGCTAAGTTTTCGAAGTGTCACTTCTGGAAGAGTGAAGTGAGGTTCTTAGGCCATGTGATTTCTGGAAATGGAATAGCGGTTGATCCCGCTAAGGTGGCAGCAATCCAGGATTGGGTTAGACCTAAGAATGCATCTGATGTGAGAAGCTTTCTTGGATTAGCAGGATATTATCGACGGTTTATCAAAGACTTCTCCAAGATAGCTGCACCGTTAACTGGATTGACGAAGAAGAACCAAGTGTTCAGTCGGGATGCTAAGTGTGAGCAAGCTTTCGGAATCCTGAAAGAGAGATTGACGAGTGCTCCTGTTTTGACTATTCCAAGTGGGAACGATGAGATGGTGGTTTACACCGACGCATGTGGTACTGGACTTGGAGCAGTGCTGATGCAGAGGGATAAAGTTGTTGCGTATGCCAGTCGACAACTGAAGCCGCATGAAAGGAATTACCCAACTCATGATTTGGAGTTAGCGGCAATTGTATTTGCTCTGAAGATGTGGAGACATTATCTATTGGGAGTTCGATTCGAGTTGTTTACGGATCACAAGTCGTTGAAGTATCTTTTCTCCCAAAAGGATTTGAATCTTCGGCAGCAACGTTGGCTAGAGTTTTTGGCATCATATGACTTTGGTATAGCTTATACTCCGGGAAAAGGTAACGCAGTGGCAGATGCGTTAAGTCGAAGACATGCAGGATTGGGAGCCATGTTTTCAGAATGGAAGAGTCTCGAGTATTTAGCTGGATTTGACTTCAGGCCTAGATGTGAATTGGAACCTGAGATATTGGCAAACTTATCGATAAGACCCACTCTTGTGGAAAGGATTGGCGAGGGCCAAAAGCGAGATGATAAGCTTGTCAAGATTATCCGTGAATTGGAATCTGGATTGGATCCAGAAAAAGATAAAGGATTCGAGGTCGATTGAGAGGGTTGGCTTCGGAAGCAAGGACGACTAGTTGTTCCCGATATAGATGAATTGAGGAGTGAAGTTCTGAAGGAAAGTCATCACTCGAAGCTGACAATTCATCCAGGAGGAAATAAGATGTATCGGGATATGAAGAGAACCTACTACTGAGAAGGCATGAAGAAGGATGTTGGAAATTTTATTTCCATGTGTATGAACTGCCAGTTGGTTAAAGCCGAACAAAAGAAGCCTAGTGGATTGATTCAGCCATTAGAAGTTCCTACATGGAAGTGGGAACAAGTATCGATGGATTTTATCGATGGATTGCCTAGAACCAGAACGGGAAATGAAGGGATTTGGGTCATTGTGGATCGTCTGACTAAGAGTGCGAGATTCATTCCTGTTCGATCAACTAGGACTGCATCAAAGTTGGCTGAGTTGTATGTTAAGTAGATAGTTCGATTCCATGGTATTCCAAAGAGTATAGTGAGCGATCGAGACCCATTGTTCACTAGTGGATTTTGGAAGAGCTTCCAGGAAGTTTTGGGAACCGAGTTGCGTTTGAGTACAGCTTATCACCCTCAAACAGATGGTCAGACCGAGAGAGTCAACCGAGTTTTGGAAGATCTTCTTAGAGCATGTGTTTTGGACTTCGGAGGATAATGGGAAGATCACCTTCATTTGGTGGAGTTTGCATACAACAACAGTTTCCAGTCTAGTATTGGTATGGCACCGTATGAGGCATTGTATGGAAGACCGTGTAACTCTCCGACATGTTGGTTGGAAACTGGAGAAAAGCTGATACTTGGGCCAGAGATGATTCGGCAGACTTCAGATTGTATAGAGATCATTCAGCAACGAATGAAGGCAGCCCAAGACCGCCAGAAGAGTTATGCTGATAAGCATCGAAAGGATTTGGAATTCGACGTAGGAGATATGGTTTTTGTAAAGATTTCTCCACTGAAGAATGTTATCCGATTCGGGAAGAAAGGAAAATTGACTCCGAGATTTGTTGGACCATTCCCGATTATCGAGCGAATTGGAAAGCTCGCTTATAGATTGGAATTACCGGAGAAGATGTCGGGTGTGCACAATGTTTTTCATGTATCATATCTACGGAAGTATGTGCACGACTCGAATACAGTGGTTTCTGCTGATAGCTGTGAAGATTTCGAAGTTGATCTGGTCGATAGAAGACCTCGTAAGCCGCTTCGTGTTGTGGAAACCGACACGAAACATCTTAGGAGGAAGGTAGTTAAGTTGCTCAAGATACAATGGAGTGATGATGATAACGACTGTACGTGGGAGGTGGAAGAGAGGATGAAAGCAGCTCATCCTGAACTCTTCAAGGTATGGCCCTAAGGTGTCGTCTCATCTCGCGATATTGTAACTTGTTCTAGTTTTAGAATTCTGTACGCTAAGCTAGAATTGGACGCATGGTTTGTTGATTGCTATGGATGGTAGGCGTACAGAATAGTCTTTGATTGCTATGATTGTTTGGAATTTCGGGGGCGAAATTCCTAAGGGGGAGAGAATGTAACGACCCGTATTTTTACGGATCGAAAAGTTCGTTCGAATCTGGGATTTTCAGCATTTTCTAGTTGTTTCAGATTTTGGTTGAAATTTGCCTAAGTCCTAGGTCGTACGCGACCTAGAGGTTAGATAAATGTTGTTGGTGACTTAGGAGATAAGTCGTGAGCGACTTAGAGAAGGTCTGCGACCTAAGGGGATAGGCGAGTTAAGAGTTAGGTCGTGGCCAGATTAAGTGGTAGGTCACACTGTCTTGAGTCGCACCTAAGTGTTAAGTCGTTCAGGTGATAAGTCGCGAGGTGGTTTAGGTCGTAGATGACCTAAGAGATAGGAGACTTAAGGGAAGTGCGAGCTAAGGAACTTACGTCCTAGTGGTTAGTGAGTTGCGACCTAGTGGCTACCGAGTTAGTATATTTAGGTCGGCAGCGACCTAAGGAAACTAGTGAGATGCGACCTATAATAGTTCGCGACCTATAGGAGTTAGCGATCTAATTGTTAGCGACCTAAGAGTTGAGCAGAGTAGGGGATGGCTGGTTAGGGTAGTTAGGTCGTACGCGACCTAAGTTAGGTCGAGAGTTCTGTTTTAGTTAGGTCGCTTGTTGGCATAAGTTGTTAGGACGCATAGGTTGGTAGGTAGGTCGCGTGGGAGTTAGGTCGCGTGTTGTTTTAGGTCGTCATGTGTTAGGTCGCTAAGGAGTTAAGTCGTAGCATCTGTTGGTCACGTGGGTTGCTAAGTTGTTAGGTCGCAAGGTTTTGTCTAAGTGTTAGGTCGCGATCTGTGTTAGGTCGTAAGTCGTATACAAGTGAAAGCGCATGTGTTAAGTCGCGCGTTGCGTTAGGTCATAGGTCGCTGGGTGTTTGGATGCGCAGAGGTGTTAGGTCGTAGGAGTTGGGGCGCACGTGCATCTGTTAGGTCGGAGAGGCTTAGGTCGAAAACGACCTAGGGAGATAGCCGAGTTACGACTTAGTGGAATTTCAGCTATAAATAGGAAGGGTTTTTCTCACTTTTTGGGATCCGGATTTTGAAGCGACGAAGTGCTGCCATTTTGAGAGCTCGACTTCTACACTTCTTCACTTCTTTTCTCCACTCTAATCTAGTGCTTCCATCCATCCAAGTTGAAGATCAAATTGAAGATTCAAGAGCTTAGATTGAAGATCTTCATCTTTTCAAGAGAGATTTTTTCGTTTGAAGCGGATTCGTGATAGATCAAGCTTGATCCTTCGCTGTCCAGATCTGAAGCATGTTGATTTGGGTTTGTTTAGGTGATTTGGTGAGTGGTGATTATCTCTCACACGGATCCAAAGGAGTATATCGGATTGTTGGCTCGATTTGGTGTTAAAATAGTGATTTCCATGCATTTTCTTCATCCTAAGTGTAGATCCATTGTTCATGATGATGTTACATCCATTTTATCATATGTTAACCTATGCAAGTTCATTCATCAAGTTTGTAGAGATATAATTCATGTTTTCATGCTTATTGGACTTTCAACTCTTTAATTACGAAAATGCCATTATTGTTATAATTGTCTACTTAGATCATATTTGAATGCTTGATTGCTTGGATTGATGTTTGACATGATTGATTGCTGTGAATTAGATGATTGTTGATTGGTTTTAGACCGAAGATGATTCAAAAGCTAAGGGGAAGGCTCTTGAATTGGGAAAGCTGCTCGTGGCATATGTAGTGGGATGATGAAGCTCTTATGCATAGATTTGATGATGTGATGTTGAGACGAGGCTTTGCGAGGATGTGATGAAGCAAGGCAATCATGTGATGAAGACTTGGTCTAATCCAGACGGGATCATTCCAAGCATGTTGATAACTCGGTGATATGATTCGAGTTGAGGATAATGAACAAATATGAGAATAGTCGTCGAGGAGGATGACTAGGAGGTTTGGATAGCATCGTTGTTGAAGGTTCTAGCATGCTCTAAGCAAGAGTACGTTTGGGCAGATTCGATAGTCCCAACGGCCAACTGTTGATAGTCGAGTACTCTGGGCAGATTCGATAGTCCTAGGCACGGGTTGCGACGACGTGCGGGAGTTATGTCTAGAACTGGGGTTTCCATTAGCCCTTGACGGACGGCTGAAAGAATGTGCCGGTCATTCAATTAACGGTGATATCGAAGCAATGATAACAGTGATAGCCAAAGTCATGGATGTTTGGTTGTATCGTCATTCGGACTCAAGAGCGGTATTTTCTGGGTACTTATCTGATTTAGGCCTTGGTACTTGGAAAACATCGCCCTTGACTCGAGTGATAGTAGCTTTACTTTAAAATGTATGCTCTGCTATGTTGCTTCTGCTTAGTGTGTGTCTGGGGGCTATCACTGTAGAATGAGGTTGGAGTGGGAGGGTTGTATTCCTATTCCTTTTCCTTTATGCTCTTTTGGTATGTTGTTAGTTAATTTACTGCTCACTAAGACTGTTGTCTGACTCAAGGCTTTATGTTTTAATTCTTATTGCCTTGGGCTGTTCGTCCATTTTGGGACGGGCAGACTAGGTAGCAGGTGACAGGTGTTGTTCTCTTCTCACGATGCTGATATCGAAGACGAGCTGGAGGGTTGCATATTATCTTCTTATTATATGTACTGGATGTTCCGCTGTTTGTATTCTCTGAGTGTTATGTAGTGAGGCTCGATGTATTGGCTATTTGGATGCTTGTATTCAACTATTATGGAGTTTTATATGATGTCATTTTATTCTGTAAAGCTTCACTATACATATGTTCTATTGTATTTTGTCCATGCGCTGTGAGTAATACGATAGATTCTGCTGTTTAAATTTACCCTGACAATCGTCCATGGCTGCCTGGCACAGTTTGCAGCGCACTATCTCTAGTTTTAAGTGTAGGGGTCATGGGCGGTCGTCACACACACTTTCAACGATTAGGAAATATGTTAATCAGTGCACAGTTAATTTCCACTCTACACAATTAATTTCGCACAATACATGAAAGTAATATACAACCAACTATACATATATTCAACAATTAGGAAATATGTTAATCAATGCACAATTAATTGCTAGCCTATGTAATTAATTTCCCATAATACATGAAATCAATATACAACCAATTATACATATATTAACACTTAGTAAATATATCAATCACTACTCGATTAATTGCTAGTATACACAATTAATTTACCGCAATACATGAAATTAATATACAACCAATTATATATATTCAACAATTACGATATATGTAATAAATTTGTTTCGTTGAATATACATATATTTATAGACATATACATATGTAATATACATAAAATTAATACAATTTACTATGCGCATAATTATCAAATTTATATGGCCTTACATCCGATTAACTACACACACATTGATGCACATAGTTATCGAATTTATATCTTCTTAAATCCGATTAACTACACAAACACACACTCACGGATATATATATATATATATATATATATATATGAGCACACACATACACATTTTTCTCTTATATACATACATGTATATATGTATATATTTTAACTATACAATTTTACTATATATTTTTCCATATCTCTTTCTCATTTAGGAGCGCACGTGTATACACATAAAATGCCCTTGATGGATATGTATCTTTTTGTTTATTTTCTATAAATAAAATGTCATTAGCCAGGATTGAACCCATGACTTCTCCAAGTGAAGACTCTCTCTTAACCAACTATACTAAATATACTTTTGTTTTGAAAATTAGAACATTGAAAACTATTTGTCATAGATACAAATCTTTTAGACTTATAAAGTCAATATCTTCTAAACCGTAACTCCAAATCTATCAAAATTATATACCAAACTGATCAGCTCAAAAAGACATTCGCAACAGTTATAAATTCAACATCTAATTCACCATTTTATTAAAATTGATTTTAAATTAATTTAATGTTAACTATGTCGGATTTGAAAATTGTTACAGTTACGAGGCAGGCGTGAGGTTGGTGGTGTGGCTAGGGAGAAAGGTTTCTTTCTACAATGGCTGTAGTATAGGGACAATGCTTGTGGTTAATGTGGCTATGTTCGTTTGGGTATGTTGGTGGTTAGGGCATATATGCAGCAGTGGAAAGGAGGGAGATGAAGGGTAGCTGCTAGAAAAAATTGCATATATCATTTGGTGAGTAATCTTAACTCACATTTATGTTGTGTTTTCCTTTGCATGCTTGTATTTGATTTTTAGGTTGATAATTTGATTGAAAATTGAATGAATTTAGTTGAAATAACATTGTAAAATTATATTTTCAACCGCATTTGAAAATTCCCTTTTGATAATGGTTGTGAATCCATGTTTGTTTGGTATAATTTTGTTTGGAATGTGTGTAAGATGCTTGCATGTTCTTGTTTGCTTTAATAATGGGTGGACATTGCGTTTGAAATTGATTAGAAGGGGAAATTTTAAGTTAATTACATTTGATAGTAATTATAAAATAAGAAGTTTGATAGTAATTATAAAATAAGAAGTTGCTCGAATCTTATTCTAGAAATTAATAGTTTTAAAATCTGGATATATAAAAGAATTTTATAAAAGAGAAGATATATATTTTAAAATGAATATTTTTAGAATTTTTAAAACAAATTAATTTTAAAATCTGAAATTATGGTACTTGGTCTATAAGTCAATTTTTTTGAATAAATATTTTATTCGTCTATGTTTATAAAAACATATTACGGATTTTTATATTGAGGGTTTAACTTTTTAATTTCCAAAATGATGAGATTATTCTTTTCGGTATTTGAATGAAGGAGAAGTTTAAAAAAATTTGGAAAAATGGTAAATTTTGAATGTGAGTTCATGTTTATAGAATATTATTAACGGAAATATTTTTGAAAAGAAATAAAGTTTTTAATTTGATATTATAACGATTCCTCGATTTGATAAATATTATTATTATTCTTAAAGTGTCGAAACAGATCATTAATAAGTGGTTTAATGGATTGTGAAGTGAACAAGGAATTTAAATTTTGGGTTTGAAATTGAAAATCTATTTGAAAAAAAAATTGATATATTATAAATTTGATGTTTAAAGGTATTCTTGATTTATAAACTACTTCATTGGTACTTTAAATGTTTTAAAGAGGAATTTGTAAGTTTATGAATTGTTTAGGTGTAACAGATTTGAATTGAAAGAAGATTTGAAATATTGTTCCATGAAATTAGACAAGAGGGTTAAAATAAATAACTTTGAAAAAAGAGTTATATGTGTATGTGTATGCGCGCGCACACACACACATATATAATCATATCTGCATTATTTTTATATTTATAATGAAAATATAATAAATTTATACTATGACATGAATGTGCCATGCGTTGATAAATGGCGCTTGTTATTGTTGTGGGTATGGTTAAATATTTCGTTGTGCTTGCATTGTTGCAATCACCTTTAGATTGCATATCTATGTTATGTTTTACGTCATATTAGATAGCATATCATGTAAGGATACAATGTGGATTATTTGCTTGATGTTCCTAATGATTCATGTTCATTTAAATATTAAATGTTAAGTAAACCCTTGGTGATACTAGGTTAAACACCAGTTAGAAGGGTTACCATTGTAAATATGAACATGTAGAATGAATAGAGAAAATTTGATCGAAGCAATGTGAGACACTAGATGAGCTAGACATCCATCCTAATTGAACTGACTATAGGGTACTACCCCAAGTTGTGACAATTTAGCCCTATTGTCATAGATCCAATGATCTGCTGCACGGGAACAACAAGTGAGGACATGCAAAGATGATGTTATTGATGGATAGTGAGGATTGCCGGTGAGGACCGAAGAGGTATATAGTGCAGCAAATAGTTCATATGGAGGCACCCACAATTCTGAGTTGAGGGAGATGTCGCACCCAGGCAACATCACTTAGCGTCGACTTAGCTTCTGCTATAGAGAAAATAACTAGGGCGTACTAGTTATTTATATAGATACTTATCAATCAAACTAAAAACGATGTGTGCTTGATAATAAATGCAACAGTAAATAACTATTAGGAGTGAATCACAGTTGAGTGGATTTGCGATTATTAGTCACATTATTATAGAGACATGACATTGGGGTTATGCTATTGTATGCTTGAGATGCAGGATGGGTAGTTATCGAGTGTTGAAATAAACCTATATTTATTTACATATGTTATCATAATGTTATTATATTCCGCGCTAATACACTCACAGCTAGTTCTTGCCTAACTCGAGGTATGTTATTCGTTTAGCAACCTCGGATCAAACTGATGTTATTTTTGATGGGATGTGTTACTGTGATTAGTTATTTCTCTTGGGACACGAGTTGGTGATGAGGCAGAGGACGATAGCGATGCTAGTTATTTTGTTATTCTTAGTGATATGATATATAGTGATATCATTTATATAGTGTGATGTACTTATATGGATGATGTTGTATATCATTATGGGGTGACACAATTTGTATTATTATAAATATATGTATATATTATGATATTATAAGTTTCGCTGCATTCTGAGGCTCCGTGTTCTATGTTTGTATTACATAGTGTTGTGTCCTAGAAAACCCATGTGTTTATTGTTTTTGCTGATACTGAATATGTATATTTAATATATTATATAAGGCAAGAGTACGTAATAGGGTTAGGCCCAAGGGAATATTTACGAGTGATCGCCCCTTATAAGCCTTATTCTCCATATTAGCATATAGTATCCTTGTGTAATATTCTTTGGTAGTATGGGTATAGAGGTGGGGTGTTACAAAGTGGTATCAAAGTGGGTTACAAGTATAACAACCCGCACCTTAGTTGGCCTGAATTTTGACTAAATCGAAATCCAAGTCTATTAGGGTATGGATCTTAGGTTTTGGTAACCTGTAATAAACATAACCGTATTAGAGAGTGATTAATATAAACTCGCAACGGAATAGAAAAATATAATAGAACCTACGTACTAACTAAGGCTACTGTCTTGGAATCAACATTATTTCTTGGATGACTTTTTAACACGGAGCATAAATAAGACTTCTTCGTCTACTATTCCCATATTGCCCCAGTAGCTTGTCCCTCTAAATCTATCCTATGTGTTGTAATGAGGAGGGGGTCAGAACAACATTCTGGTGATTGAAAAATTACACACTTTTTATATCCATAATGCGAACTTATGTAGATTGATTTCCATCTAAGTGTTGTGTCAATTATGTACTGCTAATCCATTAAATCTTATATGTGCATACGATATGCGTAACCTCCTCCGAGGTATAACTATATATATACACTTGCCTATACACATATATGTCTAGTACTTCCAAAAGGTCTCATCCATGGATACATTTAAATAGGGTGGAGACAAGCCCAATGGCTATTTAATACCTCAACCTTGAAGCGGGCCCTCCGCAACGTAAATGCTAATCGATCGGTTCTAGCTACAGAGACTGATGCCCCCCTCAAACAATTTGATTGCCATACTACTAACGCATCTCAAAGACTCATCTAAGGGTTAACTAACCCACATCCGCCAAACAAATAAAAAGCAAACAATTAAATAAGATTTGAGGTCTTTTCTTATCCTACACAGATTCTACATTAGTAGGAAGTAAAATCCATTAGAGCATAACCCGAGTCTTTGTTAACGACCATGTGGAACAGTTGATGGTCAAAGCATATATGCTAGCCCTACTACTAAATACCGGCCTAACAACAACACTAACATAGCCTGCCGACCTCCCACAACCGAAATCGCATTTAGACTAATCTAATGTAAGTCATGGAAAAATATCCATCCTAGTTACTTAATATCTCTTGTTAGAAATGAAGCATGCCCCATTTTCTTAAAAGTACTGCGCTATTTAATACATCAAATCCCAGGAAAACCCGTGGTATATTTTCTTCTCCTTATACGCAAATGCATATCCCTTCCTTATGGGTCCTATGGTTGGAGATGTCCTACATTAGTAAATACACACAACTACTGGTAGCCTCTAGGTGAAGAGCATAATTCTGTTGCGTAACTCTACTGACCAAGCATCCCATCCCTTACTAAACCAAACCAATTATCCTAGGCCTAAATATTAGGTTAGGCCCACTAATTTGCAGTTATCCTAAACATGTAGTTAAGGCTTTATAATTTTTGATTATAAATAGCAAATAATTTCTATTTATATGCTCGTTTACTATATTCCATAAATGTCAGTTATCCATAATAAATAGTTATTATTATTCTAATTGGACAATCTCTAACAACATTCATTTATTCATTCTAATTCAACCTATTATGCCTATTTCATTTCTTCATAAATGACATATTAAATCCTTTAATTAGTCTCATTAACTACATTTAATTCCTTATTTAATTTATGTAACTCCTAATTAATTGCACATTTATTGCTCAATTAACTTTGAAGTTACTATCTCTTTTTCATCTATACCTCCTAATCATATAATTTATTATGCTATTTATAACTAGACATTCTAATTATAACTAATGTTTATATTGACATATATTACGCTATTTAAATATATTTTAGTTTTGAATCGGTAAGCGTGATTATACGTGTGTGTGTATTCCTATTCGTAGCACATTAAATCCTATGCTTAGGAATTCTAGAACATTAATTTCCACATTATAATTTACTAGAGCCATCCTTTCCAAAAAGGATTATCATTATAACTTTCCATAAGTTACCCAAAAATGAGCCTTTTGCTTCGTTTAAAATTACAAGGAACTATCTATTTTCTTTTATTGAAATAAACAGTGCAAACTAGGAAGAAGAATATCCATACTTTACACATCTCTTTCCTTTTTAGTATATCCCTTGTTAATTCAAACGACACACTTTTTATACATATTTTTGGATTGGATAATTTATGGAAATTACACGAAAATGGATACAATTAAATTATAAGTTGTTCTCAATAAACTAAATATAGAAGTTTACATTTTAGGTCAAATTACGACAATATAAACTAATACTAACAAAACCCCGCTATAATTTTGGTATAAACTTTACAACTTTATCAACTTTTAACTTTAAAAAATTCAGAGACTAATTTCCGAATTCCCATATTATGGTGTAAATAATATTCCTATTCCAATTTTCCATTTTACAGAATATGTAGGCAATATTCCTATATGTTCGTTTTAAACCTACAACTCATCGGATATTATATAGACATAATAATTAAATAAAATTCAACGATATAAATTTCAAAGTTATAAATAAATTATACAATTTCTCACTCACCTTTTTAGCTTTCCAAATCGCAAATCTGAATCCTTACTTTTACCTGACTCATTTTCCTTTCCAATCCAAAAAATATGTATAACAAGATATATACATACTATTAGAATTAGAGATCTGAGAAGAGGTTTGGGGTTAAGATGAATATAGATTTATTATAATGAAATTTACTTTTTTTGCAATATTGATTAACTTTTTCTCTTCCTCTCTTTTATTTCTTCCCATTCCCAATTAAATATAATATTTTATAATTAATAGAAATAGTGGAGAAGGAAAAATGGTAGACCTTTGCTGCTTGGATTAGAAAATATGAGAAGAGAAGTAATGGGATAGGCCTGTATTTATAGGCGCTCGAATCAATCGTATCCGTTAGAATAAAATAATTAAATCCAGGCCGTTCGGCCAGTATTCAACCCTAGTTGCTATCCCACCAACCGGTTGACTGCCTCTAGGCCGACTCAAGTATAACAAGATATATACAATTATTATTATTTATTTCCTTTTTCCTGTTTTTAATTATTTTCATTCTATAAACCTCAAACGCTGATAAGTTCTTCATTTGAGCTCCATCACGAAATTACAAACATGAAAGTTGCTTAGAAAATCACCACAAACACAATGATGTAGGTTTCATGGACAAATTCTAACATTTCCTCAAATTCCATTTTGGAGCCTTATTAATTGGTTATTAATTACCTTTAATTCTACGAGGTGCTACAGTCTCCCCCTGTAACGACCCGCTATTTTGGACCATTCGCATCCATTATAAGTGTATAGGTAGACACTCATGCCGGAATTGAATTGCTCAAAATACCGCGTTGTTAATTTAAATTTGGCAAAACTGAACATATACAGTAAATAAATAATCACAGATCACAGACACAGAGTAATAAATGCAGCGGAAATAAAAGAGATAGTAGTTCATGAAGCTACTATATAAATGTATAAGTTACATCAGAGTTAGAACAAATACAACGGAAGAGTAATACGATACATCAGATAAAAATCAGAATACATCAGTGGAATCATCGAATACTGAAAGCAGAATAGACGGCCGGATCTTCAAGCAAAGCTTCAACTCCAAAGGTGAGTCTCGAATACTGGTACACTCAGTCTGACCCGAGCGTAAAGCAAAACACAAGACACTCGAGTCAGGATTAACATTCTTATATTAATAAATCCAACTCAAGTGAAATAGCAATTGAAATACAAATAACTCAAAGGATGTTTGGAATAACCATCCTTTAAGGATCCGTTAAACTATCTACTAGGTAGTAATGTACGCTAAGTAGATAATGTCTATCAGTAATATAAGGTATCAAAATAGTGTTAAGGCGTTACCATTATCCCCCTTAACACATTTTATATAAGCGTTATAGTCTATACAGCACTGTAAACTCCACCGTAAACTAGTGGTCTATCAGGGAGTACTCCATAGGTATAACACAAAACAGATTCGTAGTGGTCGCGCATAAAGGGATACAAGTATGACAAGGCACATGAGGCAATACCCAAGGTAGTGATACTACCGTTGCCTGATCCGGACTGGTGAGAACGCATCGCCGCAGCGATCGCAACACCGTGAAACAACACTCCTAAAATCAAGGGTGCACCAATCGACAACAAGTAATGAGTAGTTCGAAGAAGTGTGTTCACTTGAGGTAGCTGACCTCCATTGGCCCGGCACGGCTCCTGTTTTAGTCATTTCCAATTTGACACAAGTGTCAAGGATATCCATTATCGTTCTCTTTCTTCAGTCATCACGTACATCATTCCAACCACTTCATTCTGGATCACACTCCGCGTATAGTTATTAAAGTGGTTTTCGGTTTAGACAGTGAGTATGTCCCTAACCGATTCCGGTCTCTTTAATAACTTTCGTAATTATTACACCGATTGGTCGTTTATATATTTCAAAAACCAAATCAATTTCAATTTCAATTAAAATTTATAAATCAACATTTCATTTGTCTTTTTAAACCAATTTCCATAATTTCCGTTTCAAAACTTCCAAATTCATAATTTCAAAATCTTATAATTCAATTTCAATCTTTATTTAAAACAATTCAAATATCAATTTAAATTCGTATATAAGATTCATTCCGAAATCATTTAAATCAATTGAATTTAACATTTAAATGAATTTAAATTCATTTATCGATTTCATTCAATATTCGTTAAGTTAATTTATCATTCAAAACAATTTTTATTTAATTTCCAATTCATTAAATCCATTATTTAAATTCGACTTCCTTATTTCAAAACTTACAAATTGAATTAAATTAAATTCATCAAATCAAATTCTTCAACTTCAAGTCTTACATTAATTTCAATAAATCACATTTTATTTCTTGTTAAAGAAATTCAATTTCACTTATTTACTTACTTAAATAATTTTCCAAAACTTAATTGATAAAGAAATTCAATTTCAATTATTTACGAAGTAAAAATTCACTTATTCAAAAGTTCAATTTCTCTTATCAAAGAATTCAATTTTTTTATTTAATTATCAAATAATCAAATCTTATTTAATTATTAAATATTTCAAAATTTAATTTTTAAATAATTTCAAAGCTTAATAATTTCAAACTTAATTATAATTTCAAACTAAATTCAATAAAAAGTTCCAAATTTAATTGTCAAATAATTAATTTCAAAATATGATCTTTCAACAACTACTATGTCAATATTTGTTTCAGATTTTAAATATTTACATTTCCTTTCATTAAAATTTCAAATTTCAGCTTCATTTCAAAATCTGATCCTTTCAAATAAAACTTTATTTTATTTTAAATCAAATTATTGACCAATCGGGTTTTATTTAATTCTCTATCCTAAGTCAAGTTCATTTGGGTATTTATCATTTCAACCCGATTCCAATTCAATTCAAAATCAAAGCATAGCAAAAGGGAACTTTCAGTGTGATAACTGGGATGGTGTCAAAGTAAATAAACAAGCAAGAACAGCAATCAATATCAATCCAATAATCAATTCAAATAATCCCAAAATAACCATATTAATTCACATTGTTATTTGTGCGAATTAATATAATTATTTCTAGAATCTACACTATCATTTCATGTAGATTAAAGATTATTACATTACGGTTTTTCACTTGTCATTCAATTTCAATTTTTACACCACAACAATTAATCCAATATACGTCGATGGTTCAAAGTGTAATTATCGCTATTCTATATGTCAATTAATTTAACAATTAAAAGGGTTCATATTCACTAATCAAATTTAACATATAAATCAGTTTTAAAATTGTTAACTATCCTATATCAATTTCAATTCTGCATACTATTAATCACTTAACATTAACAAATTAACATCCAATATAAACATCGAACAATCAATCAATTATTAGCCAAACTAGATTATCATTTCATAATTAACAGTTAATGGTGAAAGATGTCATAAGTAAACTGATACAGGTGATAGCATATAAAACAGTGTAAATAACTAACAACAACATATTTCAATTGTCGTTTCAATTGAAATCAAATTTAATAAATAAAAGAACGTTAATTGTGAGTGATTGCTCACCTTCCGAGGCTAGAGAAGATAGACGATGAATTTTGAGCTATGGATCCAAACACAAATTCCAAAGCAAAGTTAGATGGGCACGATTTGATGACAAAGCTGATAGATAGAAATAGACGAAATCAAATCAAACCATATTGATGCTGATAATATCGAAACAAAATATATAATATTATTATCGATTTTCTAAAATAACTTCAAAACATATAATTTCAAATCCATAACATATCCCAAAAATTTCAATTTAAACTTAACACATTATATATAAATTTATCACAAAATATTAACATAAATTTGAAAATATCTAAACCCAGTGAATAAATACTTGAACGTATGGGTCAATAAGGCAAACATTTCCATCTCCTAACAATATTAATTGATGTAACGTATAACGCAATATATAAACACTGTATAAATACTTTGAACCGGGTCAGATACATTAATAGATAAATGCTTAACGCATACATCATAACTTAATACACTTATATACACCTACACTTACAAATCCGTACACATCTCACAGATCAAAACATCCATACATTTACATTTTAAAACAGTACTTAACAAAACATAGCTTTAGATTGTATGAGTAACACTTTAAACTTGGAGGCTACATCGAACACCTAAACTCATATAACTTCTTTTTTCTTCTTTTTTTATATTACTTGCCGATATATAGTTAGAGCATTATATATAAATTCTAATATATAAACAAGCAAATCAAATAGCATACGTTTATGGTACAGAAAGATATAAACTATGTATATAAGCTAATAAAACAATATGTATTATTATAACCACATATATGAACACTATGCAAAATAGTTTTGAATATATATATATACTAGAGGTCAAGCTTCTTAGGCAAACAAACAGCAACTAAAGATATATATATAGAAACGAAAAATATATATAAGAGCAAACATATATAAACCAGTCCATATAACAGACTTGCATAAACATATAATATATAAACCTTATTTATTTATTTTTTATTTTTTTCTTTCAATGCTTAACAAACATGTCCTACACAACCTATTATATATTTTTACCTTACCTTCATAATATTACTTAAAACACTTCAACATACTAATACGCATATGCACTTATACAATACGATCTACTATACTATATGTACGTTCCAGCAAAACAACACGCATGCATATATATGCTAATAATATTTATAGCTTCTAACTAATCTAAATAGCAACATACATAGTAACCTGAACCGAATTGTATATATAAATATATGTATAGAAGATAGGATTAAATAAACAAATTTATACAAAATACTATCTCATATATGTATATATATACAACTGCGAACACACTATAAATGCTTATATAAAATTTTGTATGTAAACAGCAAATTCTTGTATTACTTATATAACAATATACAGGTATTAATATATGTATATATATAGACAGCTGTAATAAAGATTTTAAAACAAAACCCAAAGTTTACTACTTGCATGAAAACCACAGGACCCAAAACCGTTTACATATGAATAGCATATATATATATAGACCATCATCAATATCTAATTACCTTTACACGAAAAGATAGAGCATCAGGCGAAGGCTGCAGAGGGAAGTAAAAAAAAGAGCTCGGGTGCTTCAGGCGAGCGGGATGTTGGTCGAGTGTTGGAAACAGGTTGTGGCCAGGGTGGGTAGGCAGCACACGTGGAGCAGGGAGGTGGGAAAAGTTGGCTTTTGTTTGGATGTAGGGAAGGGGATCTGGAGGGGAAAATTGAACATGTTACTTGCATGCTCAGGGTGGGAAGGTGTGTGGAGCGGTCAGAGAAGTGGGCGGAGGAAGTGGTGGGGTTCGATGACGTGGAGGGCAGGGGTTTGGTTGTTCGGAGATGGTGGCCTAAGTGCTCAGGTGTGGAGATGATGAGTTGGTGGGGAGTGGCCTGAGCATGGGCTTGATAGAGGAAAGATGAAACAAAGAAGAGATGAGGAGAATAAACGAAGTACAGGCATGTTGGGAAAAGGAAAAGTGAATAGAAAGTTAAGATATGAATCTCTATTTTGAAGCGTCCTTACCGAAATGAATGGTCAAACCAAAATTTATTGAACAGTAGGAATTCAAGAGTCACAACTGAAAATATTAATGACAATGTCAATTGGTATTCTACGGTGGGAAAGTGGAGTGACACAAGGAAGACAAAAGGGTTCAGAACAAGTACCGATACAGAGATCGTTTCCGTAAATTTCGCTGTTTTCCGGACCTCGAAATTTGCATTTGAGTATACTGCAGCGATCAGCACGATGAGACGATCAAAACGGTATACAGATATCAGTGGTATGATTGAATTATAAAAATTCGAATTTTCTAATAGCGGAAAATGCAAGAAAAACGCTGAAAAATAAGATCGACGGAGCCAAAGATGTCCGAATTTGGAAAAACGACAAACTGACATCTTGCTCAGAAGATGTTTTAGAATTTTTCTATCTAAAAATATTTAGGTTTCGGAAACATTTTATTTTCATCGCTTTTTAACTGATTAAATTGAAGTAAATTTACGCGCGAAATAAAATTTCATATTTTCGGACGAAAATTTACCAGTTGCTATGTTTAACTAAACGCATTCCAAATATCAAATTTATATTTCAAAATTTTATCGTTTAAAATTTCTTAAAATTTCAACTAATTACGTTATTAAAACAGTTGAAATTTACGGGTCGTTACACTCTCCCCCCCTCAAAACTTTTCGTCCCCGAAAAGGAACGAGGTAGGAGAATAGAAACAACCAGAAAGAAAAACAGATTTGAAATACAAAATAACAATTAATTTAAACCATATAAATTCAAATTTAAATTAATTGATATTCAATAATTGATTTAATCCATTTGATTTCACTAAAATCAATCTCAACTATTTCTAAATTCATTATTTTATTATCCCATTTTCTTCAATTTACAATTTCTAAAACCATAAATTCGAATAGTCTTTTATTATAATCATATTTTCTTCAACAATTTTAAATTCTTCTTTATTCCAAATTACTGTTAAATTTATTCTACTTAACATATCTTATCACATATATTTAAACCATATAAATTAATTTAAACCATAAAAGTTTCGATTTAAATTAATTTATATTCACTAATTGCTATTAAATTCAAGGTATTTTCATAGGTTGATCAAATTTCAATTTATTCATTCTTTCAAAACAAATTTATTTGTCTCATCTATTACTCAATTATTTATTATCCTATCTAACTCTATTCATATCTTTATAATCAAAATTTAGTGTATAACATTTATTATAAACACTCAAATTTTATTTATAAATTCAATTTATCATATATATTATCCAATTACATATTCAACTTCTGAACGATTTAGGTAAGTTGTATTAGAATACAGTAGAACAATATACAAATAGAATTTTCCCAATTCAATTATTCAAGTTTAAATATTTATTCCAAATTTTGGTTTTATTTATAATTAAAATCATCCTTTAACAAAATTTAAGAATTAGATTTCCGATTAACTTTAAACAATTTAGAGATATATATAATATATTTATATCAAATCAAATTAAATTTTAAAATAAGATACCTATATATATCTATATATAAATCAAATTATACTAAAGAAATTCAAATCAAAATCTTTTTCAAAACAAAACCGTAGCAAAGCTACAAAATAGTATCTCCACTTCGAAACTCGAAAATGAATGTCGATGATGCGGCCGCCATCATCGAAATTATTTTCCAGCGACAAAGAGAAGAGCACTGATTTAAACATTTAAAAATTTCTTTAAAATGGTTTCTATTCGAAAATATTTTAAATACTATACACTTTAAAATTTTAAATCAAAGTTTGAAATCACCATAAATCAAATTCTCAAATTCTTTATTTAAATTCCTTTCAAATCCCAAATCAAATTATAACCAAGTTTCATAAATTCATTTATTTATATTATGCAATAATCAATGGTTTACAAAACAATAAATGAAAATCAAATATTATTATTTCTGACAACAAATTCATTAACAATTTAATTTCAGAAAACTTATATTTATATATAATATAATCATACAAACTATTTTTGTTTACCAAATTTGAAAACGATATTGTGTCAGTTTGCTCTGCTCAAGTGTTTTGGAAATCCTATCGATAGCGTTGATCAGACGAATCGATCGGAAACCCAAATCAACATCAACAACTCAAACAACACAATATATAAAACATTTTGATATTAATTTACAAATCCACTTCCTCGCTCGACGATACAAAATGGATTTCAAGCATGGATAGAGATTCAAATTTGATAGAAATCAAATCGAAGAGAATTTTTGATTCGAAGATAAGTTTGAAACAGAAGATAAGATGATTTAAATACAAATAAGAAGATGGATGAGTTTATTTAATTCACGGGCAACCTTAACCGGGTCGTCCGTAACTTCAAGAATAAGATCGATGCTGAATTCCGAGGTAAATCAACACTCGATCTCAAGAGATGGAATTCAGGTATAGCAGGTAATAGATAGCATCATAAACCGAGGATACAGAAATCTCTGGTAAATCGATGCCTGTTATAAAGGAGTTTACTCCTTTACGAATCATTCTAAGATTGGCGAGACCGCCGATTTATTATAGATAACATTCAGAATGGAGTTATGGGTTGCTCCATGATTGAAAGAAGACGAATAGTGAAGGACACGAATGAATTTCGGAACCGAGGGGAACGTTCCAAAATTCAAAGGAATTGAGTCAAAGGAAGAGATTGAAACTCGAATGAGAGTGATTCTGTAAATACATTTACCATATATGTTAAGTTTTGCCTAGAGCTACCAAAGCTCTGATACCAACTGTAACGACCCGCTATTTTGGACCATTCACATCCATTATAAGTGTATAGGTAGACACTCATGCCGGAATTGAATTGCTCAAAATACCGCGTTGTTAATTTAAATTTGGCAAAACTGAACATATACAGTAAATAAATAATCACAGATCACAGACACAGAGTAATAAATGCAGCGGAAATAAAAGAGATAGTAGTTCATGAAGCTACTATATAAATGTATAAGTTACATCAGAGTTAGAACAAATACTGTAACGATACGGATTTTCGCGTTCGAAAATCGACATCCATACTTTACATCGTACTCGAATGTCGTAGATTCGAGCGTTCAAATCCGAGTCGCCGGAGCTTATAACACAGTTAAGTAAATATCACAGCGGAATAAAAAGAATATAGATATACAACATCTGATACAATATCCAGATACAATGATGATACAATGAATATCTATACACATCAGAGATATGATACAATAAATTGCAGCGGAAAGAAAAATAGATAACATCAGCAGCGGATAATCTCCATCTTCAAAGCACTAATCCAGAAATAGCTTGAACTCCCAATAACGATACACCAAGATAAGCAAGTGCAGTCCGATCCAAAGACTGAACTAGCTCCAGATAACCTACTAATCTGACTATCTGAAAAACCAAACTCTAGACTGCTCGTGTAGAAAAATTTTGAGCATCCAGAGTTTAGGAAAGAAACAATAAACTCCGGATCAGTCATGGGACTGGTGTGAGCAACAAAAACAGTTTATCTTTAAAACAAATAGCAGAGAATTTTAAAGTCAATTCGCAATGCTTTTTGGAAAATGAAACTACCATAAGACCTCCCACCACACACACAATGCAAACGCAGAATTGGAGGAGATTTCTTCTTATGATAGTCAAAGATGCTTATTACGCAAAATCAAATCATTTTATATTATTACTAGTGCATAGTGCAGAAAACAATTTCGAAAGTAGAATATCAATCTTAGCCAGCATAGACATTTCGAACTATGCCTACTATAGCTACCATGTTCAATAGCAGGTTACCACCACATTCCATGGCAGGTAATACAACTAAAACCGTACAGGGCTCGTATTGTTTTGTTTGGATTTCCAACAAATGGTCAGGCTAAGGAACTTCCTATTCCACGAAAGAAACGCCTCTGGCGGGATGTTCCGAGAACCAAATGTTCTCTGCCAAACAAGGCCGGCAACCCCTTTTCCCAAGGGATAAAAGAAACCTCAGATATGCCACCCCCGGTCCTTTGGGACCTTTAACCGAGGTACCTCTAATCCAACATCACACGTCATAAATAAAGTGTGTCCACATGAGTAAGTATCTGGGCTCCATACCATGATACTACCCTTTTCCAGAAGGAATGGTCATACCCTAGGGGAGCTACCCCTGAAAACCTTGCCGCACGATTCCTGTTTCGACCATTACCGGGTTGTGAGGCTCGACGAAGTCTCGTCCACAAAGCTACGCTTTTTCAAAAAGCCACGCTTTGGGTCAACAGATGATCAACCTATGATCACAAAGATAAATGATCAAACAAATGATCATATCACAAATGATCAAACACTGATCATCACACAGCAACACTCAGCATGCCACATTACCAAATTGGGATATATCGCTGATAACTTCAACTACATAACCTCTGAGCTCGTACGTCTCAGAGAAGGGTGTTAAGCTAAGAGAATAAATTCTCCGCCACCAAACAGAAATGTATTTGAAAGAAATCGGCTTTATATCTCAAAGTGTAATGTCAGACATGTATCCATATAAGTCTGTTCCGGGTTCGAACAGAACCGAAGGCACTTCTCACGAAGCCCTTGCAATTTCGGATAACTTTCAATCACGTCCGGACTTCCCGTCACAAAAGAGTGATATAAATCTCTATACCGGCGCGACTCAGTGTAGAGACATTCGACAGGTTGTCCTTTCATTTTCGAAAAATATCCGGTCTTCAACACCGGTCTTCAAATGCGATCCATATACGACGTAACACTATTCGGAATGAGTTATACGACCCAAAGGTCCTTTCCCGGCTAACCCGAATAGTGAGCGAAATATTTAAAAACATATGGATATTGGGATTTCAATTAAGTCACAACTTAAACCCAAACTTTCTCTTTCAAATGGTTAAACAAATTTCCATTTTAATCTTTTTTAAACAAAAAGATTTAATTCACAAAGTTCACTTAATTTCACAAAGATTCATTCACAGATTTTCCAAATCGATTTCCATTTCAATTTAATTAATTCGTTGAATCTTTAAATCAAAGATTTAACAAATAGCTTTCAAAACAATTTCATTTCGAATGGTTTAACAAAACATCATTTTAAATCTGTTAAAAATAAACAGATTTAATTCATAGCTTTCAAAAAGAATTCATTCATAACTTGAAAAAAAAACATTTTTCAATTCAATCTTGAAATTCCTTTAATTAAACTGGAATTTCATTTCTTATCTGAAAGCTTTTATCATTTGAAAACAACAGTTTTCAATTTGGAAATCTGATTCATTCATACGAGTTGAAATCCTTGGTTTAAATTCAAATTCCCAAATTAATACTTTAAAATGGTTTAATTCATACAAACACATTTATATCATCTTTTATCCCTAGTTTCCAAATCATAGATTTCAATTTCAAACTTGAATTCAAATTTAAATAAAATTATTTAAATTTTCAAACCTCGGTTAAGTTATTCAAAATAACTTTTATCTTTGAAATTCCATTTCAAAAGCTTTTCACTTTAAATCCAAATTTCCAATTTCAAAATCAATTGAAATTAAAATTTCAATTTCAAAAACATCAAATTTAAATTATCTGTGACTTAACCGATTTCCACGTGAAATCCATATTGGTGTGTGTATAAGTGTGGTCCAGGGGTTCAACACAATAGTGCAACACGATGAATCATCATAGATCAAAATACAAGATATAGTTGATAAGCGATATAAATTATAACGCTTATCGTTCATGCACAAACCATAGATATATAAATATCACAGATAATAAATTACATCACAGATAATTTATCACAGATCACAACATAGATCAAGGTGAATCACAAAGCACTACAAATCAGGGATATCGAACAATTCACATTCAATAGAATCCAAACATTCATAGATAAGGTCAGTTAATTGTCTGATAAATTCAAATCAGATTAATTTATTATGAATAAGTTACTAATTCTGGTTAATTAATTATTGATAATTTACAAATCATTTTGATTAATTATTCTTTTAATCATTTATTAATTAACCATTTATAATAAATTAATTAACCTTTAATTATAATTCATCAACCTTTAATTATTAAATAATTAACCTTTAATTATTTAATTCACCATTTTATTAATTATCTTTAATCAATTACTTTAATTAATTTTTCCGCAATTAATTATCCAAGTGATTAATCCTTTATTACTTACCATAAAGTAATTACACTTGCTCAATTTGTAATTGATTATCTAAACTAATAACCTTTCTTTAATTACTCAATTAAGAAAATTTCTTAGATTTAAATCATTATTTATCATTTCTAATTAATTTAGTTTATTAATTTATAATATAAAATTACCTTATTGATTAAATCATTTTAATTACCTTAATTATTAATAACTTAACTTACTTTATCATATATATTTTAAACATTTTACTTTTGAACTTACAATTTAGTTCCATTTTGAATTTAAGTTTAAATCAAATTATTTAACTTCCCGTTTTAAAGATAAATTGATTTATTTAACTTATAAATTTAAGTTAAACCAATTTATTAACCTTTCATCCAACTTTACTTTTAAATTTCATTTATTTCAAAAGTTAATTTGAATTTCATTTAAATTGTTTTAAAAATTTAAATTTTCGAACAGGTTTTACAAAAACCTGTATAACCCAACTTACCCAAAACGACGTCCCAAATACTTCGAGTCCCAAGCCTATTTCCCCGAGTAAATCTTCCGGCCTCCCCAAAATTCAGTTGCATCGAGCCAAATACGTTTTTTCACGTGTTCGAACTCGAGATTTCACCTTCTTCCCCGATTCGCCACTTCTCCTGATACAGATAACAATGGTGCACGTGCACAACCATCTGGTCAACTCCGACCCACGCTCTGATCGTCAACAACTCGCAATTCATCACGCCAATCCACCAAAGAACCCTGATTGACGACTTTCCCCCAAAATCAAAATCGAGATACTTGCTTCGAACTGGAACCAGCAACTTCGACCACAAATCCCCTCGTCCCCACTGTCCTGCCCACCAGAAGTCGCGAGCCTTTGACCATCAGCTCCGTCGAAGACCCACGCTAACATCCCCACACATCCGATCATCCCCGACGCTCCAAAGACAACACCACCATCAAGTTTTTTTTAGCTTTTACTAAAATTAGGTTTGAAACCCCAAACCACTGTCGCGACACCACCTTAGTGGTTTATAAATTTCTCAACCATTTTTTAGGTGATCACGATACCACCACCTATCTTCAGCATGAACCCCACCTTCCAGTTCACGGCCGATCACCAAATATTGGCCAAATTGCATTTTCAGTTCATCCCCCAATTTCCCCCTCAATATGCCACTATAAATTCTAGTTTTTGTTTTAAAAATCATCATTTTCGAAAGGGTTTCAGATGATATAATCAAATCTGGATTTTGTGCAAATCAAATTTTGGGTAAATCTGGAAATTTTCACTGTATATCCCTTAGTTTGAAATAATTTTCTAATAAAAGAAACCTGAAATCATTCTTAAATTTTGTATTACATTGTTGTAGTTAATTTACTTTTAGGGATCATACCCTAAACTTCATTGCATGAGAAGATTTGAGTGTGTAAACAGGTTTTAAAACCTGTAAAATAAGAACAGAGGCATGTTTCCTTGCCTATACACTAATATGCACACAGTCATTCATATTTATAAAAGCACGCAACACATTCACACCATCATTCTAGCATAATTCATCTCACATATATATAATATACAAATCCAAACATCAACAGATATAGCAGGTTTAAGGGGTTTTGCTCACAGGTAAAAGAAGTTTGGAAAAAAAAACAAGTTGCTCACCTTATTTTTCCAGAAGAAACAGAGCTTCTCTGTATTGAAAAACTATAGGCTGAAGCTTTGGTTTTGAAACTGCAGTTTTGATTTCCCTATTTGTTGATGATGATCTGCTTTAAGTTTGAAGCAACCTTCGAATTCTTGCTAGAATCTTTTCTGGTTTGTATTGATTTTGAGATGATGCTACTTTATTTCTTGTTTTAGTTTTGAAAGGAACAAACTAAAATGAATGGAGGGCTGATATGTGTGAGGTTGGTATAGATAAAAATCGTAGTTGTACAGATGATGTCTTTGTTTGTACAAGTGATTATAATATTTTGTATAATAGGCATGGTTGAAGTGATCACGTATTTAATGCATGAGGTATGTTGCTCCATACTTTTGTTTATTCTTCTATGCAGCATTGAGAAGTTTGAGCTGAGGAAAAACTTTTACTTGCCTTGTCTTGTTTTACCTTTATTTTCTTTGTCAGTTTATTTTCAACTTTAGCTTTGCATTCTACCCTATAGGCTACATATTTTATATGCCTGGCAGCTCCCATACATTTTGTTTTTCGGCTGTAGCCATATTTTGGTGGGATGAAATGATTTGTTATGGTGGCTGATGGATCTACTTTGGTGGCTACGGCTTTGTTTATTCTTTACTTTTGTCTTGCTTTTCCAGTTCCCATTTGTTTTGTTTTATGCCTTGTTTTCGGCTGAGATAATGTTGTTATGGCTAAAGATATGTTGCATTAAATGCTTTGCTTTCTTTTACTCTGTTTATTTGTACAAAGATACTTTGTACAGGTTATATTGTTTTGCTTCTTATTTATTTTGTAATATAGATATAGATATAAAGTTGTCATTATCTTCTTTCTTTTATTATTTAAACTTGTGTATTTCTTTTACAGCCTATATACTTGTCTTTATAATCAATTGAATATATTGATTTTTATTTTTTTATTTTAAATGTTTATTTGTACTTCATTACTTATTATCTTTTTAGTTTAAGTATTTATTAATTCAAATCATCATTAATTATTTATTTACAATTTAAACTCAAGTCAAAATATATATCTATATATTTATTATTTTCAAATTCACTCGAATTTGAGTCGGGGAAACTCGCTCCAATTTTCTAATTAAATTAACAAATTTTTATCCAAAAATTTATTTATTACTCAATTTAATTCAAAAATTCATTTAATTATTAATTTAAATTAAATTAAATTTCAGGGTCGTTACAAACTTCCCCCCTTAAAAGAATTTCGTCCTCGAAATTCGCAGGCACGAAAATAACACAGAGATAGACAGATTCGATCTCCTATAATTCCTCAAACACAAGATATGGATTCCAAACTCAAGTCGGAATATCTCAGAATACATACCAATTTGTCCCTCTTCGGACTTCGGTATTCAAAAGAAGTTTCAATAGAATTTCAAAATTTGGTTTTCAAACGAAATCGTTTGAATTGATTCAATTCAATTTAGCCTTCATATTCTATTAATCAATTTATCTCAATTTAAAATTTTCAATTTCAAACTCATTAAGGTTTAAATCAAAAAGCTGATAAGAAACCGATTAAGATACGAGGTAAGAATTTCTACAACGATTCGTAGAGCCATCATCACATCGAAACTTCTTCTTGTAGCTGATACGAAGGAATCAAAAGAATTTGGAAACGAATCAAAGAAAATTGATAAAGAAAGTTGTTTCCACTGTTGCAGGGTATTGACCATTTATAGTCGTATTCCCTTGTCCCCTATCTCGTCCTCTTCTTGCACTCATACTCACTATCTGTGGATAGCAAGAGAATTTACTGAGACGTTCAGACGGATATCTTAAGGATTACTCATTCTAGAGTTTACTTCACTCTATCTCTAATGAGCTACTTAACGTGTTATACTCCTGAGCTAAAGTTCAACCTTAGCTCTGATACCAAATGTAACGATACGGATTTTCGCGTTCGAAAATCGACATCCATACTTTACATCGTACTCGAATGTCGTAGATTCGAGCGTTCAAATCCGAGTCGCCGGAGCTTATAACACAGTTAAGTAAAACCAATTGGTCGTTTCTGGAATCGTACTCGAATTATTACACCGATTGGTCGTTTATATATTTCAAAAACCAAATCAATTTCAATTTCAATTAAAATTTATAAATCAACATTTCATTTGTCTTTTTAAACCAATTTCCATAATTTCCATTTCAAAACTTCCAAATTCATAATTTCAAAATCTTATAATTCAATTTCAATCTTTATTTAAAACAATTCAAATATCAATTTAAATTCGTATATAAGATTCATTTCGAAATCATTTAAATCAATTGAATTTAACATTTAAATCAATTTAAATTCATTTATCGATTTCATTCAATATTCGTTAAGTTAATTTATCATTCAAAACAATTTTTATTTAATTTCCAATTCATTAAATCCATTATTTAAATCCAACTTCCTTATTTCAAAACTTACAAATTGAATTAAATTAAATTCATCAAATCAAATTCTTCAACTTCACGTCTTACATTAATTTCAATAAATCACATTTTATTTCTTGTTAAAGAAATTCAATTTCACTTATTTACTTACTTAAATAATTTTCCAAAACTTAATTGATAAAGAAATTCAATTTCAATTATTTACGAAGTAAAAATTCACTTATTCAAAAGTTCAATTTCTCTTATCAAAGAATTCAATTTTTTATTTTATTATCAAATAATCAAATCTTATTTTATTATTAAATATTTCAAAATTTAATTTTTAAATAATTTCAAAGCTTAATAATTTCAAACTTAATTATAATTTCAAATTAAATTCAATAAAAAGTTCCAAATTTAATTGGCAAATAATTAATTTCAAAATATGATCTTTCAACAACTACTATGTCAATATTTGTTTCAGATTTTAAATATTTACATTTCCTTTCATTAAAATTTCAAATTTCAGCTTCATTTCAAAATCTGATCCTTTCAAATAAAACTTTATTTTATTTTAAATCAAATTATTGACCAATCGGGTTTTATTTAATTCTCTATCCTAAGTCAAGTTCATTTGGGTATTTATCATTTCAACCCGATTCCAATTCAATTCAAAATCAAAGCATAGCAAAAGGGAACTTGTAGTGTGATAACTGGGATGGTGTCAAAGTAAATAAACAAGCAAGAACAGCAATCAATATCAATCCAATAATCAATTCAAATAATCCCAAAATAACCATATTAATTCACATTGTTATTTGTGCGAATTAATATAATTATTTCTAGAATCTACACTATCATTTCATGTAGATTAAAGATTATTACATTACGGTTTTTCACTTGTCATTCAATTTCAATTTTTACACCACAACAATTAATCCAATATACGTCGATGGTTCAAAGTGTAATTATCGCTATTCTATATGTCAATTAATTTAACAATTAAAAGGGTTCATATTCACTAATCAAATTTAACATATAAATCAGTTTTAAAATTGTTAACTATCCTATATCAATTTCAATTCTGCATACTATTAATCACTTAACATTAACAAATTAACATCCAATATAAACATCGAACAATCAATCAATTATTAGCCAAACTAGATTATCATTTCATAATTAACTGTTAATGGTGAAAGATGTCATAAGTAAACTGATACAGGTGATAGCATATAAAACAGTGTAAATAACTAACAACATCATATTTCAATTGTCGTTTCAATTGAAATCAAATTTAATAAATAAAAGAACGTTAATCGTGAGTGATTGCTCACCTTCCGAGGCTAGAGAAGATAGACGATGAATTTTGAGCTATGGATCCAAACACAAATTCCAAAGCAAAGTTAGATGGGCACGATTTGATGACAAAGCTGATAGATAGAAATAGACGAAATCAAATCAAACCATATTGATGCTGATAATATCGAAACAAAATATATAATATTATTATCGATTTTCTAAAATAACTTCAAAACATATAATTTCAAATCCATAACATATCCCAAAAATTTCAATTTAAACTTAACACATTATATATAAATTTATCACAAAATATTAACATAAATTTGAAAATATCTAAACCCGGTGAATAAATACTTGAACGTATGGGTCAATAAGGCAAACATTCCCATCTCCTAACGATATTAATTGACGTAACGTATAACGCAATATATAAACACTGTATAAATACTTTGAACCGGGTCAGAAACATTAACAGATAAATGCTTAACGCATACATCATAACTTAATACACTTATATACACCTACACTTACAAATCTGTACACATCTCACAGATCAAAACATCCATACATTTACATTTTAAAACAGTACTTAACAAAACAGAGCTTTAGATTGTATGAGTAACACTTTAAACTTGGAGGCTACATCGAACACCTAAACTCATATAACTTCTTTTTTTATATTACTTGCCGATATATAGTTAGAGGATTATATATAAATTCTAATATATAAACAAGCAAATCAAATAGCATACGTTTATGGTACAGAAAGATATAAACTATGTATATAAGCTAATAAAACAATATGTATTATTATAACCACATATATGAACACTATGCAAAATAGTTTTGAATATATATATACTAGAGGTCAAGCTTCTTAGGCAAACAAACAGCAACTAAAGATATATATATAGAAACGAAAAATATATATAAGAGCAAACATATATAAACCAGTCCATATAACAGACTTGCATAAACATATAATATATAAACCTTATTTATTTATTTTTTATTTTTTTCTTTCAATGCATAACAGACATGTCCTACACAACCTATTATATATTTTTACCTTACCTTCATAATATTACTTAAAACACTTCAACGTACTAATACGCATATGCACTTATACAATACGATCTACTATACTATATGTACGTTCCAGCAAAACAACACGCATGCATATATATGCTAATAATATTTATAGCTTCTAACTAATCTAAATAGCAACATACATAGTAACCTGAACCGAATTGTATATATAAATATATGTATAGAAGATAGGATTAAATAAACAAATTTATACAAAATACTATCTCATATATGTAAATATATACAACTGCGAACACACTATAAATGCTTATATAAAATTTTGTATGTAAACAGCAAATTCTTGTATTACTTATATAACAATATACAGGTATTAATATATGTATATATATAGACAGCTGTAATAGAGATTTTAAAACAAAACCCTAAGTTTACTACTTGCATGAAAACCACAGGACCCAAAACCGTTTACATATGAATAGCATATATATATAGACCATCATCAATATCTAATTACCTTTACACGAAAAGATAGAGCATCAGGCGAAGGCTGCAGAGGGAAGTAAAAAAAAGAGCTCGGGTGCTTCAGGCGAGCGGGATGTTGGTCGATTGTTGGAAACAGGTTGTGGCCAGGGTGGGTAGGCAGCACACGTGGAGCAGGGAGGTGGGAAAAGTTGGCTTTTGTTTTGGACGTAGGGAAGGGGATCTGGAGGGGAAAATTGAACATGTTACTTGCATGCTCAGGGTGGGAAGGTGTGTGGAGCGGTCAGAGAAGTGGGCGGAGGAAGTGGTGGGGTTCGATGACGTGGAGGGCAGGGGTTTGGTTGTTCGGAGATGGTGGCCTAAGTGCTCGGGTGTGGAGATGATGAGTTGGTGGGGAGTGGCCTGAGCATGGGCTTGATAGAGGAAAGATGAAACAAAGAAGAGATGAGGAGAATAAACGAAGTACAGGCATGTTGGGAAAAGGAAAAGTGAATAGAAAGTTAAGATATGAATCTCTATTTTGAAGCGTCCTTACCGAAATGAATGATCAAACCAAAATTTATTGAACAGTAGGAATTCAAGAGTCACAACTGAAAATATTAATGACAATGTCAATTGGTATTCTACGGTGGGAAAGTGGAGTGACACAAGGAAGACAAAAAGGGTTCAGAACAAGTACCGATACAGAGATCGTTTCCGTAAATTTCGCTGTTTTCCGGACCTCGAAATTTGCATTTGAGTATACTGCAGCGATCAGCACGACGAGACGATCAAAACGGTATACAGATATCATTGGTATGATTGAATTATAAAAATTCGAATTTTCTAATAGCGGAAAATGCAAGAAAAATGCTGAAAAATAAGATCGACGGAGCCAAAGATGTCCGAATTTGGAAAAACGACAAACTGACATCATGCTCAGAAGATGGTTTAGAATTTTTCTATGTAAAAATATTTAGGTTTCGGAAACATTTTATTTTCATCGCTTTTTAACTGATTAAATTGAAGTAAATTTACGCGCGAAATAAACTTTCATATTTTCGGACGAAAATTTACCAGTTGCTATGTTTAACTAAACGCATTCCAAATATCAAATTTATATTTCAAAATTTTATCGTTTAAAATTTCTCAAAATTTCAACTAATTACGTTATTAAAACAGTTGAAATTTACGGGTCGTTACACCCCCTTAAAAGAATTCTATCCTCGAATTTTTCAAAGGGTTGAACCATGTAACATAGCACACAACCAATCTAAGCTATCCAACCAATTAGTGTACAACCAATTTTGCAGCCAAACATGTACAAGTGCATAGTGAACCACAACATATAAGACATGCATGCAGAATGATTCTAAATTAGCACCTTCTATATAGATGCATTCTTGTAAAAACATTTTGAAAATATGATGCAGGCAACCTAGATATATAGGCAGTTTTATACGTATGCAAGTTTTCAAAAATCAAAAATCCTTTTTCAAACAATAATTTCCACATTCCTACAAGTAAGAGTATGTTCAACCAATTTTGCATCCAGTCCCTACGATCTAATACCTAACACGTAATTTTTAACATCCAAGGTTTTTGAAAATTAGATTTCTAAATCTATACACCTATGCCGGAAAAGGAATTTAGTTGGAAAATTTCACATTTCCACTCTTCTTTTGGATACCTATTCCGTCGTACTTTGGAACCTTCTCTTTTGCCCCCAAAACTTTTACAAGTACAATATGCATTGGAAGGTGCAATTTTTTGATGTTAAATCGTAATTATTCTAAATGCAAGTTTCGTTTCACTATCAAAAAGGTATGAAAATAGATATTCCAAAGCTAAAACAGCCTTTGCTCTTATTATTATCTATGTTTTGTATATTGTCACCTTGTTGGACAGTAAAATTCATATTCACTAACACGTCGACCCACTCTACGTTAAGTGTAAGGCACTAGGAAACTGAAGAAAAAAAAATCATTTTTCATCAAAAATCCTTTTCCCTTTCAATCAAACTTGCAAAATAGTCCAAAAAAATCGAATTTACAAAAGCATTTAAACACCATTTTCTTCAAAAGCACTTGAACAAAGTTTTCCAAAAGCATTTGAACCCAACTTCTTCAAGGCATTTAAACGAAATTTTTCGAAAGCATTGGAACAAAAATTTTCATAACATCTGTCGCTCCATCCTTAAAGCAAATCAAGCCACATTCAAACGTAAGTGGGACTCAGTCAATGTGTTAATGCATATAATTGAATCAAACATTGTGCAGTTAATCCAATACCTAGGAAACCTTTCCTTTTACTCCTAAACCACGACACATAATCCTATTTATAGATTTTAGCTTTTAAGGCATAGTAATAGTGACATGTGATTTCGCAACAACCTTTTCTTATCCTTCGCTTGCTAAAATTTATTTTTTCCAAAATTCCAAAGTTTTTAGGATTAAAGCATTTGCCAACCTAATTTCCTAATTTATTCTGTAAACTTCCAGCCTTAATTATATCTATCGCTAGTTAAGTTTCCTTATGAGATTTTTTATTTACACCTGTTTTCCAATATACATATATATAGCAGTGTAAGCCCATCTAGAAAATCAACACAGCAATAAAATAGGAATATATCTCATATCATATCGTATGCTTTTTCCAATAACCGATGGGAGACAACTAGTGATTATAACCCAAAAATCCTAAAACAAACAATTGTTGGAAGCTTCCCTTCAACATCAACTGGTGTTAATAATGTTGTGGTTTTATCACTCTTTACTCAATTAAGATTTATATTTCTAGTATGCTCTTCATCTATAATCCACATGTCTTAACTTACCTCCATGACTTCCAATAAATAAGGTCGATCCATTGCTTCAATTATTACAACCGATTATAGGATAAATTGTGCATTCCCACATTGAAGTGGATAAGAAATATAAACTATGCACATTAGAATAGCTCATCGAAAAATTGGCTTGGTGGAATAAATTCTAGCACATATTTTGCTTTCTTTAACCTTGAGTCAACCAACATCCCTAATAACCATCTCATTACTCTCTTCTCTAATCATACTCTTAGCTTCTCCCAATCAAATTATCTTGATAGTATTATCAAACTTTGGTATATACCTTCTTTCCTTGATCTTTCATGCGAGTATATCCTAGGACTCACAAAAGTGTACTTTGATACTATTCACCATTCCTTTGAGGGTTTTTCTTATGGCTTTCACACATCCCTGGTAATATATTCCTAGGTTTATACCAATATTCCTTATTTTCAACGAGGATTCCTTGTTGCTATCCTACAAGCATTCGCAGCCATTTTATTCATAGCCTTGACCTTTACCCTATCTTACCTAGGCAGTCATCCCTATCTACTCCATATCAAAAATTGGTTTTATTTTCACCACTCTTTATAAAATAAAAACTTCACAGTCATGGAGTACTTAATCCAAAAAATTTATTTTGAAAATATGACTTAGAAACCTGTTCCAAAATTGCTTGGTTTCCAAAAGAAACCATGAAAAATTTCCCTTTCCATCCTATTACTTTCTTACTACTGATGATATTTCCGCTTTCACCCTTAGCAGAGTTTCTAATAGCACATAAGGGGGACTTCTAAAATATATGTGCAATTGTTGCATCTATCTAAGCACCTATCAAAAACATATGCGCAATTACTACACATACCTATGGAATTTATCCATTTCTTCTATCTTATCCCTATTATTTTTTTCTCTTATACTATTTCTAACTAGATTACTAATCCTATTTTTAAATAAATTCCTTAGGTAATTTCTATTCAAATTTCCTAATATTAGTGCTATTAAAAAAATTCCTGCCTAAATTGCCTTTAAGTGACTTCTCCTTACGTAATGCGTTTGCCTACTGCATTAATCATTGGGCTTTTCTTCAATAAAAAAAGATATGTATAAATCTACTTTGGCTGTAATTCTCCATATTTTTCCTATACGGGAATATTCCTCCTAATCATCATTATCGGGCATTTTTACCCTTCTACTCTCTTTACCCCATTTCAATCAAGTACCGTTTCCATTTATCCACCCCTTTGAAAGAATTTAAAGAAAGGAACTTCCAAATTTACAAAAATAGAAAAAATCATTGAACCAAACAAAAGCTGTCTTTTCCATTCATTTTAAAAATGAAAACACACTTTACTAAAAACCTTAATATTGAAAACTTTTGATTCAACCAATTTTAAACTAAAAAACTCAAAATTTCCTTGGTTTTTCAAAACAACAACTTCCTAATAAATCCTTTGAAAAACCCATTCAAAACGTTTGCAAAGAATTTTCAAAATTCTTTTTGTCAAATTCTTACACATGGGGTTGGACTCAGAAATGGACTTTAATCGTCCTTTCTTTTGAATTTACATACTTTTCCCTTTACTCTTAACCTCTTCTTATTAAAGGTATATACTAGAAATTCGGCTATCTTCTTGTGGTGATTAAGATAACCTTCTTGCAGGAACTTGCTCCACTCCTATTATACCTTACTTTCGAATATTTGCAACATATAGTTTCTTACTTCCCATTTGCTTGGATGAAATGTTCATCTTCAATTGGCAATCCATCAAAATCCATAGTTATAAGGCAGCCTAGGCCCAACAAAGGAATCATGTACCATCCAGCCTCCGGGATCCTTCTACATATCGTGCTCACGCTCTTCCTAGTCAACGCCTTATGATACAGCCAACCCTCCATGGGGTGATCGAGGTAGATGTATAAATTTAACTCTATTTGCTGGCCCAACTCATAGTTGCGTCGTCAATCCTTTCGGAATATGGTCGAACTACTTTTATAGTCAAAATATATAGAGTTTGGCATATAATATATATAATTATAGGTGAAAATACAAATATGTTCTCTCGGCGTATCCTAATTCCTATGATTGACCAACCTATGCTTTGATACCAAATGTAACAACCCGCACCTTAATGGGCCTGAATTTAGACTAAATCAAAAACCAAGTCTATTAGGATACAGATCGTTAGTTTTGGTAACTAGTAATAAAAATAAGCATATTAAAGAGCAATTAATATAAACTCATAGTGGAATAGAAAAATATAATAGAACATATGTACTGACTAAGGCTATCACCTTGGAATCAATATTTTTCCTTGGATGTCTGGTTGTCTTGTAGCAGCGAGCATGAATGAAAGGACTTTTCCATATATTGTTCCATTCTTGCCCCAGTAGCTTGTCCTTCTAAATTTATCTTGTGGGTTGTAATGAGGAGGAGGGTCAAAACAACGTTCTAGTGATTGGAAAATTACACGCTTTATATATCCATAACACTAATATATGTCGATTGATTTCCATCTAATTGATATATATATTATTTATGGCTAATCCATTAAATCCTATGTGCACATATGATATGCCTAACCTCCTCCGAGGTATAACTACACACACACACACACATACATATATATTCCTATACACATATATGTCTAAACATTGTACTACCCAACCCGGCCACTTAATGCTTCTTAAATAGGGAAGAGGTAGACCTAATAGCCATTTAATACCTCAACCCTAAAGTGGGCCCTTCGCAACATAAACGCTAATTGATCGGTTCTAGCTACAGAGACTAATAATGATCGATGACCCCTTTTATGGCTTTAAATTTTATAATTTGATTATCGTACTACTAACGCATCTCAAAGACTCATCTAAGGGTTAACCAACCCACCTCCGCCAAATAAACAACAAACAATTAAATAAGATTTTGAGGTCTTTGTGTATTATATACGGATTCTACTAGTAGGAAGCGAAATCTGTCAAGGCATAACCATAGTCTTTTTTAACGACCACACGAGACCGCTGGTGCTCAGAGCGTATATGCTATCCCTACTAGTAAATACCAGCCTAACAACAACACTGATATAGCTTACCAATCTCCCCCAGCATAAAACCCATTTAGACTAACCTAATGTATGTCAAAGAAAAATACCCATTCTAGTTACTTAATACCTCTTGTTAAAAATGAAGCAAACCTCAATTCCTTAATAGTACTAGGCTATTTAATACTTCAAATCCAAGACGAACCCTTAGTATATTTTCCACTCCCTATATGCAAACGCATATCCCTTCCCTACGGGTCCTATGGTTGGAGATATCAAATATCAGCAGTAAGTACACACAACTGCTGGTAGCCTCTAGGTGAAGGGCATACTTTTATCATGTAACTCTACTGACCTCGCATCTCAAGCCTTACTAAACCAAACCAATTATCCTACGCCAAAATATTAGACTAAGCTCACTTATTCACGTTTATCCTAAACGTATAATTAATGCTATATAATTTTCCATTATGAAAGTTATACCGCCTTCTAGCATTTAATTTCTATTTTATACGTCTGTTTACTATATTCCATAAATGTCAATTGTCCGTAGTAAGTTGTCAATATTATTCTAATAACATTTATTTATTTGTCATTATTATTCTAATTGGATAATCTCTAATAACATTTCTTTATTTGTTCTACTTCAACATATGCCTATTTTATTTCTCCATAAATACCATATTAAATCCTTTAACTAGTCTCATTAACTATACTTATGTTCCCATTTAATTCATGTAACTCCATATTAACTGCACACTTATTACTCTAGTAATTTTGGAGTTACTATCTCTTTTCTATATACACCTCCTAATCCTATAATTTATTACACTATTTATAACTAAACGTTCTAATTCTAACTAATGCGACTATTGACGTATATTATGCTATATAAATATATTTTTATTTTGAATCGGTAAGCGTGGTTATATATGTGTGTGTATCCTTATTCCTAACACATTAATTCCCATTCTTAGAACATTAATTTCTACATTTTAATTTATTAGAGATTCCTTTCCAAAAAGGATTATCGTTATAACTTTCATAAATTATCCAAAAATGAGATTTTCGCTCTGTTTGAAATTACAAGGAATTATCTATTTTCTTTTAATGAAATAGACAATGCAAACTAGGGAGAAGAATATTCATACTTTACACATCTCTTTCATTTTTTGAATATTACTTGTTAATTCAAATGACGTATTTTTTATACATATTTTGGATTGGATAATTTATGGAAATTACACAGAATGAATACAATTAAATTATACCCCACTCTTAATAAACTAAAATATAGAAATTCAGATTCCAAGTCAAATTAGGGCAATCTAAACTAATACTTACAAGCCAATTATAAATTTTGAATAAACTTTACAATTTTATCAACATTTAACTATAACAAATTAGGTATTAATTTTCAAATTTTAAGATTATGGTGTGAATAATATTCCTATTCAAATTTCCTATTTTATAAAATGTGTAGGTGATATTCCTATATGTTCGTTTTAACCCTACAGATTATCGGATCTTATATAGACATAATAATTAAATAAAATTCAGTGATATATTTTTATAAATAAATTATATAATTTCTCACTCACCTTTCTAGCTTTCTAAATCTAAATCCATTCTTTTACTTGATTCCTTTTCCTTTCCAATCTAAAAAATATGTATAATAAGGTATGTATATAATATTAGAATTGCAGATCTGAGAAGAGAGTTGGGGTTGAGGAGAATATAGATTTATAACAAAGAAATTTACCTTTTCCATAGTATTGATTCCGTCCTTCTTTTCTTCTCTTTTATTTTCTGTCCTCCTCCAATTATACATAATATCTTATAATTAATAAAAACAGTAGAGAAGAGAAAATGGCAAAGCTTCGCTGCTTGGATCAAAATATATAAGAAGAGAAGCGAGGGATTACACTTGTATTTATAGGCGCTTGAATCAAACGTATCTATTAGATTAAAATGATTAAATTTGAACTGTTTGGTCAAGGTTCAATTCTAGCCGCCAACCCCCTCCCCTCCCACCCGACAGGTCGATCGCCTCTATAATCGGTCGACCGTCCCAAGTAAGGAGGTTGACTGGCGGGGTCCCGCATTTATTGTTATTTATTTCCTTTTTCCATTTTAATTATTTTCATTTCAAAAACTTCAAACGCTAATAACTTCTTTGTTTGAGCTCCAATCACGAAACTCCAAATATGAAAGTTGCTCAGAAAATCGGCACGAAAAAAATGAGGCAAGTTCATGGCCAAATTCTAATGTTTTCTCAAATTCCATTTTTGGAGCCTTATTAATTGTTTATTAACTACCATTAATTCTATGGGGTAATACAATCAAAGGACATATTTATTATTTTTTTATTATATAATATCAACACGTGTACCTCGTTTGAATATTTGTCTCTATGTGAGATGAGAGTGGTTGATGGAGGTAGTGAAGGGATGAGTTATTAGGTAGATCAGTAGCATTGACATTGATGACAAAGAATAAACCTTTATGGGACTCATAAATGAGAATGTAGTAGTCCAGTTAGGGAAATTATAAAAGGCCCTTGTTTGAATCTCGCTATATGGATGCTTCACAACACTAAATTGTTATGAAATGAGTTCATATTGAAGAACCTAGCAGTGATCAAAATTTCACACCGGAAGCTAGTAGATAGCTTTCCACAAAAGGAATTTGTTTGCTTGTTTGATTGTTGTCTATTTTGTTATATTAATGTTGTTTTTATTTAGGCTTTGTCTAGAATGAGGGAATTGAGTAACTCAAAGTTATAAACCTACTTAAACCCTAATAAATCTAAATATTAATAGAAGCCAGCGGTTTCTCCAAAACGTATCACTGTTAGATAAATAAATCTGTTTAAGAAAACAATAACACACACATATATAACAATAATAATTAAAATGTAGAATGAGAAAAAAAATACAAAAAATATAATTAATTGAACGTTCGCTTGCTTTTGTGAATAGTTAAATGAAGTGTGATGCATTGCTTTGTTGCTAATGGTTTATATAAGGGTGTATAGATAAACATAAAAAATATATATTTTCATGTAAGCAAACATAGATTTTGATAAACTGTGAATATTATTTTTGTAAAATGATTTAAAAGGATTTATAATGGTTCATTTATGTTGAACTGTCACTCGAGTGGTATATGAATTCTGGTCCATATAAGTAGCAAACTATCGATAAGAGTTTTCAAACACTTGGCAAAATCGATACAGTATTTCAAAAATGGTATAAGTAATGTATTAGTAGAATTTTATGAAGTAATATATATATATATATATATAATTTTATAAAGTGAAATTATTATTTTCCATGATTTAAATATGTTGAACAACATATGCAACCATTGGGTATTAGCATGAAGTTGAGGTTAATGGCGAGACGATGTTGATATATAATCCTAGACAGTCAACATTGTAGCCAATTGGCAAAATGAATCACTAATATTTATAGCATGACAAAGTTGTATATTTTTAATATGAATTAACTAATGGATTATCATATATATAAAGAAATACGTGTTTAAGTTTGAATTGAAAGAATTTTCTAGTGAAAATGTGTATATGTATATTGGATTTGTTTTGAGTGGAAAAGAAATTTTCTTAGGTGAAAATATTATATTGTGAAATGATGTTTTGAAATCATATTCAAAGGAAGAAGTTAAAATATAGAACTTACTTGATTTATTGTATTTGGGTGTGTTGCATATTAAACTCATACATAATTTTATAATTAATGTCTTGGGAACATGCATGAGTTATATGATTGTTTTTGAAAAAAAGTGGTTTTCTATAGAAAAATAAGTAAGACGTTAATTGACCTTTGAAATTGTAAATATAAATTAAGGAAGAGATATTTTATATAATCGTGATGATAAAGTAAATGTAAACGGTAAATTTTCAAAATATGGAGTTACAACGGAAAAAAATTATATATTAGCAATGAACTTATAACTTATGTAATCTATTTTGAAAATATCGTAATAGATTAAAAAAAGATGAAGTTAAAATTTTATAAAGGAAGAGTAGTTGAGAAAATAAAAAGGGTAATAATTGAAATTGGAGTTAACAAATTTTAGAAGTGGGTTATATGTCAGCAAAAAATTTCGAATAATTGAAAATAATATTGCAAGCAAGGTCTGATAATTCGAAATGTAAACTTTTGTCATTTTTGAATTTATCGTGGAAAATTTCTTGGAAAAAGAAACTAAATCCATAGTTTAAAAAAATAGTGGGAAGAAATTAAATGATATGAATTTGATATTTGAAATAAAAGATTTCAAAGAAAATTCTATCCAAAAGATTTTTTGAATTTGATGATTATATTTTTTAAATGTACTTTTAAAGGACGTATGTGCATGATGGATTGGAAAATTGAATTACTTGAACTATTAAAAATTTTAAGTTTGGTGATAAACATTAAAGAAAAAAGTTATTTAACAAGAAGAGTTTGGTGGTAAACATTAAATGAAAATTTGAGTTAGAAATGTTTAAAACTTCGAGTTGATATATAATTTGAAGTTGTGAAAATGAACTTGTAAAATTTTCTCCAATTTTTTTTTGTTGTTCTGCCATCATAGCAATAACTTCAGATGTTATGATCAAATTTCATCAAATCTTATTTGATTAGAAATGTGTTGGCAAAAGTAATAGCTTTCATAATAGTCACTTTTTGGAATATTTGGAGTTTGCAATGGTAAAGGGTCATCTTGAATAAATTAAGAGTTGGAAATTTCATAGAAAATTTTCGGTCTAAAACAATGACTTGTTATAATCATAGATCACAGACCATTAATCACTTTTTGACGATTTTACATTCGTTGGAAAGCTATGACATTAGAGAATAACTTTTGTTTGAAGTGCAATGCAAAAATCATTAACAAGATTTAAATAGGAATCAACTTGCTGTCTTGAAAATTAAAATTCCACCTAATATTGCTAGCTTCATTTGATCATAAATTTCAAACTCTTTTTCCAATTTCAATGATCTTATACTTTCTAAAAATCTAGGAATATAAGGAACAACTCTTGTTTTAAGAGTTTTGCTAAGATTTGACATTTTCTAGATTAAAACTGCATATTTAAAAAGTGGGCCTATGAATTAAAAGTCATTCATGATTTTATAATGGTTAGTAAAATCCCCATAACTCATGGTGTATTCCATATTTTTGTGGTCCGAAAAGTGTTATGGAAAGCTAACGAATAATACTACAACTGCATCTTTGAAAGAAAGGCACAAGTTTATGCTTTAATCGTCTTAAAATTAGTCAAGAGTCGCTAAAAGAGAAAATGCAACATTGTTCATTTGAAATATTAATATAATACCGCCACGTATACATATTTATAATGTCATGTGTGTTATTTGAGTTGAGATTAGTACAAGAAGATTATTTTGATTGAATAATGCACATGCTCGCTTTTTCTTAAATAAAAACTTAAACAAGTTCTCTTAAAATGCAAAAACAATGTACGTTTTTACGCTATATTGAATATATGTATTATTCTATTATTTTCCCATGTTTTGGGTCCTTGTAGTAGGGATATGTATATATGTGCATGTATGTGTATTTATTTATTTATTGTGACTTTGATGTGTTATGATTTTCAGAATGCTCTACAAAGGAGACTCTATCAAAAAAATTTGAAAAGTCCAACACTTGGATAAATTACATAAAAATTTATCATATGCAAAAAATAAAAAGTCGTTAAATTAGTTTATAATTTTTTTTATCATACTAAAATAAAGTGGAAAGCCACATAGAGGGTTGAGTAGGTAAAAATTTGTTAGAAGATTCTGGAAGTACGAATAAAGTTGATGGTATGAGTTGCGTATGACTTCTTCCCTATATCATAAGGGGTGAAGTATGTAACAACCCTGCTTCAACTCCACCAGAATAATATTAAATTTAATTAAAATACAATGTTCAAATTCAATTTTGGATAAATTTTATTTTTGGAAAAATATTTTTACTGAATTAAAGATTATTTAATAACGGATTCGATTTTAATAAATTGAATTACTAATGAATTCTTTTTCAAAAATATACCGAACTTGAATAAAATATTTACAATGAATATAAATTATTTTTAAATTGTAAATAATTTTAATACGATTAAAATATATAAAAAGAAATATTGTTAAATACTAATAAAATCAATAACATCGAGGATAAAATAAGTGTTTAATTTATATGTGTTGTAAAAATATATCAAAATATATTTGGTAAAGCTTAGTAAATTAATTTAAATTGGAAATATGTTTATAAATAAATGATGAAATTGATTATATGTAGTAAGGAGAAGAATCAATTCAATTTGATTTAAGTAGGCCGGAATATCAACTCCATTTATGGCTGGCAAATAGAACCGATAACTGCAAAACTAAATCGAACCGAACCGACCAGAAGTCGAACCGAACCCGGTGGGTCTCGGATCGGGTTTGGGTGATGAAATACAATAAAGACCCGATCAAACCCGATTTGAGTTGACCCGACCCAAAAAACCTAACCAAAAAACATTAAAATATATGCATTTTAATGTTATTATCCAACCGGATCTGAACCTACCTGATCTGAACCGAAACTCGGACGAGTCGAGTCTAGGTTTTTGAAATGTATAGTTTGAATCCCAAAAAACCCGACGCATCTAGAACCGAGACGTGCCAGATCAGGTCCAGGTCCATCGGGTCTGATCTAATTGCCACCCCTAGCCCATTCATTTCTCTACGAACCCATTCTCTCCTTTTCTTTTCACCAATCAAAGCTGCTCCAAATGGTTTCTTCATGCCTTAGCCCCAATACCCCAATACGTGAAATCATATTTCGCCAAGAATAAATAAGAAAAAAATGAAGTCTAGGAAAAAACATTCAATCAACCACGGTGTTGCGCGGGTAGCTAGCGACGCCAGCAATGGGCGCCACGATGGAGGGGGGAAGCTGGCCGCGATGTGGATGATGCTGCGACGATGACAGATGGCTGGTAGAAGCAATGCAACATGACGAAGAGGCGCGATGAGATCGCCAACTCGATCTTGGATGCGCGGTTACGGGGCAGGCGTGAGGCTATCGATTTGGCAAGGCTGAAATGTCTCTGGCTACAATGGCTATAGTATAGGGGCAATGCGTTTGGTTGATGGTGCTGTGTTCATTTGGGTGAGTTGGTGGTTAGGGCATAGCTGCAGCCGTGGAAAGGAGTGAGATGAAGGGCTATTGCTAGAAGGAACTTCATATATCATTTGTTATCTTAACTCACATCTATGTAGTGTTTTCTTTTGCATGATTGTGTTTAACTTTTGGTTTGATAATTTGATTGAAAATTGGATGAACTAGGCTGAAATAACATTGTAATAGTATATTTTCAGCCACATATGAAAACCTCCTTTCCATAATGGTTGTAAATCCTTATTTGTTTGGTATTTCATATATGTTGATCGCATGTTCTTGCTTTCCTTTAATAATGAACGTACATAATTGATTAGAAAGGGAAATTTGGAGTTAAATACTTTTGAAAGTATTTCTTAAATAAGAATTTACTTAAAAAAAATTATTTTCAAAATTAATGGTTTTAAAAATTTGGATACATAAAAGAATTTTATAAAGGAGAAGATATATATATATTAACATGAATAGTTTTAGAATTTTTAAAAGAATTTAATTTTTAGAAATTAAAGTTACGGTATTTGTTCTATCAGTCAGTTTTTTTTGAATAGATATTTTATTCATCTATGTTTATAAAAATACATTAAAGAATTTTATATTGAGAATTTAAAATTTATTTTTCAAAATAATGAGATTATTCTTTTCGGTATTTGAATAAATGATAAGTTTTTTAAAAAATTATTTTAGAGAAGTAATAAAGTTTGAATGTGAGTTAATGTTTGGAGAATATCATTAACGAAATATTTTTGAAAAGAAATAAAGTTTTAAGTTTGATATTACGATGAAAATCCTTGATTTGCTAAATCTTATTATTATTATTCTTAAATTATGGAAATGAAAATTCAAATTGTTAAATTATTATTAATAAGTGGTTTAATGGATTGTGAAGTGAATAAGGAATTTAAATATTGAATTTGAAATTAATTTTTTGGGTTTAAAACGGAAAATCATATTTGGAAAAAAACTAATATATTATAAATTTGACGTTTAAAGGGATTCTTGATTTATAAACTACTTTATTGGCACTTTAAGGATTTAAAGAGAAATTTGTAAGTGTATGAATTATTTTCAAAGGGGTTTTACAAGTTTGAAATTGAAAGAAGATTTGAAATGTTGTTCTTTGAAATTAGATATAAGGGCTAAAATTAAGAACTTGGAAAAACAGAATGATATATTTGTGTGCTATGTATTTAGAAATACATAATCGATATGCATAATTTTTATATTTATAATAAAAATATAATAAATTTATATTATGACATGAATGAGTCATGTAGTTATAGATGACTTTTGTTATTGTTGTGGGTATGATTGAATATTTTGTTGTGCTTGCATTATTGTTGAATCACGTTTAGATTGCTTATCTATGTTATGTTTTATGTCACATGATGAGATAACATATCTTGTAAAGATACAATGTGGATTATTTGCTTGATGTTCTTTATGTTTCATGTTCATTTAAATATTAAATGTCAAGTAAACCATTATTGACACTAGGTTAAACAGCGGTTAGGTGGGTTGCCATTGTAAATATGAACATATAGAATGAATAAATAAAATTTGATCGAAGCGATGCGAGGCACCTATGGGCTAGATATACATCCTAGCTGGACCGACTACGGGATAACATCCTGAGTCGTGACAATTTGGCCTCCTTGTTATAGATCTAACGATCTGCTCCACGAGCATAACGATTGAGGATAGACAAATATGATGTGATTGATGGTTAGTGAGGATTGCTAGTGAGGACTGGAGAGGTAAATAATGCAACAATTAAATCATGTGGGGTGCTCACGATTTCTAATTCGAGGTATATGTCGCACCCATGCAGCATCACTTGGTGTCGACTCAGCTTCTGGTACAGAGAAAATGACTAGGGTGTACTTTATATATAGATATTTATCAGTCAAACTTAAAATGATATGTGCATAATAAATCGTGACAGTAAATAATTGTGATTAGGAGTGAAGCACGATTGAGTAGATTTGCGATTGTGAGTAACATTACTAAGAGACATGACATGGGGTTATGATATTGTGTGCTTGAGAGGCAAGATGAGTCGTTACCGAGTGTTGACATTTACACATATTTATTTACATATGTTATCATCATGTTATTATATTGCACACTAATATACTCACAGCTTGTTCTAGCCTGATTTGGGGGTGTTATATGTTTAACAACCTTGTGTCAGACTGAAGTTTTTTTTATAGGATGTGTTACCGTGATTGTTTATTTCTCTTGGGACTCGAGTTAGTAATGGAGTAGAGGACGATTGCGATGCTAGTAATTTTGTACTTAGTAATATTGATATATGGTGATATCATGTATGCAGTGCGATGTACTTATGTGGATGATATTGTATATCACTATGGAGAGAGAAAAACTGAATTATTTTGTGATATATGTATATATTGTATGTTTCACTGCGTTATGAAGCTCTATTTTCTATGTTTATATTATAAATTGTTCTATCCTGGAAAACTCACGTGTTTATTGCTTTGTGCCGATAAAGAGTATGTATATTTGATGTATTATATTAGGTAAGAATGTGTACCAGTATTAGCTCAAAGGAATATTCACGAGTGGTCCCCCTTAACAGGCCTTATTCTTTGTATTACAAGAAAGTATCACCATGTAATATTCTTTGTTAGTATGGTACAGAGGTAGGGTGTTACATAAAGCATGTCTATAAAAAAGAATATTAAAAGGAGCTAAGATATTTCTAAAGCTATAAGTAAACAATGCACTATTGGTTGTTAACAAAGTACCCATGTTAAAACCATTTTTTTTTGTTTTTTAATTCTTGATATAGCATTTGAAAATGATATCTTTTGTAATCTATATAAAAGAATGTTAGAATTGTTCCGAACGGTATACATAGACACTATATTAAAATGTTTAGTATGAAGCATATGAGATGGATTTCTTATGCACCGATGATAGAAATTATCATATATGCTATGTTGTCTACTATATCACAATTTGCTTATGTAACTGGTGCAGTGTGGTAGTATCAAATCCGAATTAAAATCGCTAAATGATAGTTTAAGTATTCTCGAATATTTTCAAAGTACTAGTGTATATATGTTTGCTTAAATTTCCTTTGAATTTTATTGAAGTTCGATGAGTTATATATATGTTGTTTATAGACAAAATTCAAAAAAGGAAAATAAACATAAAACCTTGATCTACTTGTTTTTGTTTTATGTATTTGTGAATTAATCTTTTCAAATGTGTTTTTATGTAATATTAAATAATTTATTTATATGTATACGATGATATTTTCTTTGGCTACACAAGCATGTAGGTTGATATAAATATAAAAATTGATGTCTTGAATTTGTTTTAAAGTTATGATTTTGAATCTAATTTTGATATAAACCAGGTTCCAACACGCACACGCATAATTTTGAAACTAATTTTAAATGAAATAAATTTAAATCCAAGCATGCATGAAATGTCATAGGCAAATTCAAATATAGTTTGTACAAAGATATTTGTTCATTTGCAATTGCAATGGTTTATGATTTAAAACAAAACAATACTTGCATTTAAATTACAACTATTGAATGAAAATCATACAAACATGTATTTGGCAATACAAATATACATAAGAGATTAGGGGACATATGTGGATATGATATTATACCTTAAAGATCCATCCAAACTGTGATACTTTGATCTATGAATTATCTCCTAGATTTCTTGAATCACCACTCAATGTTGCAAAGATCGAACGATCCACTTTGTTTTAATTTTGTTTGATGTTTGTTTGAGTAAAAATTAATTTTGGCAATGGGACGGGATGAAGGATATGGCGAGTGAACGAGAGGAGAGGAAGAAGAAATAATTTAAAATTGATTTAACGGGGAGGATTCGTTTATGGAGAGAATGAAAACCTTTCCCATTCCTCTCTTTAACACATTTCCTTTAATTCTCTATTAAATCTAAATCAAATATTTTGACCTTTGTTTACTCCCTATAATCGACTGTGCTTTCATCATATATAGACCAAAAATTCCAAAGCCTTTTTAATAATTAAACATGCTTAAACCTTGTTTATATATACATATACATATGTGTGTGTATGCATATGTATCGATACTGTATATCGGTACGTGCATATATAACTTTTATATAGACATCCAAATAAAGTTGTATCACCATACACTTTATAAAATCAATTAAATCGTATAGTTTTTCAAAAAATTCATAAATATGTTGTAACGACCCGTATTTTTGATAATTAGAAATATTAAATTTAATAAGTTTTTTGGAATTTAATATTGTGAGAAATTTAAAATTTATGATTTATAAATGGAAAAAATAATTTGAATGTAATTTAATATTATTATTTGAATGTTATTGACAACTTTTTAGTGTAATTCCAATTAATGATAATGATGGAATCTAATGAGGAATAAAATAAATGTTGTATTTAACGGTGAAATTATATGTTATTTAATTGAAATTGGTTTTAATTTAGAATATGAAATCAGTGATGTGGTAAGTAGTTGTAATCTTTGGTTGTAAACAATAAATTTATAAATGTGTTAAATTACTTAAAAGTAACAATTGTTTATTTATCATCTCATTATTTAATCTGTTTGGAATTAATTTGGAAAACAATGAAATATAATGTAATTAAATATTGTAGTTAATATAAGAAAAGAAGTTATCAGTAGAAAATGAGTATAATAAGATGGAACATATGTTAATAAATTTCATAAGGGAATTGTTGATTTAATATAAGAATGTAAATCAAAATAAAAGGATATGTTGGAATTTAAATTATAATAAACTAAGTTTTATTCCTATTGTAATTTAACGCTGAAATTAATGTAATATTTAAATCCTGACTTTAACATGGAAAATTTAATTTTAAAAATATTATTAATTTCGGTGTAATCAGGAATGATAAAAATTGTTAACTTTTAAATTAGAATTTAAAAGTGATTAAATTGACTTTTAAAATAATAATTCATTTAATTAAGGAAAATTTTCAAACTTAAGCTTGTTTTCATAAACAATAACACAAATAACCTAGTTTTGATTTTAATTACAAACATAAACTTGTTTTTGCCAGCTAGACGAGGGTGAATTTTCAAAATGCGCCTTTGGCGAAATTTCAAAATGCGCCAACAAGCGACTTTCGAAAATTCGCCCGAAGGCGCATTTTGAAAATTCGCCTTCGTAAAAACCCTGCACACATTTTAACCAGACAGCAGCAGCCCCACCCCACATACTTCATTTCTTCATTTCTCCCAACTCTTCCAACCAAAACCCAAAAGACACAAACCCCTCAAAACCTTCCTCCACTTCCATTTCTTCGTTTTATATTCAAATTCTTTCACAAATTACTCAATGGCAAGCACATCCGGTATAGAACAAGAAATAGGTATGAATCTATACCCATAATTTGTTGTTTATAATGTAGGGCTTGAAGTCAATGTTTTTAGGGCTTGAAGTCAATGTTTTTAGGGCTTGAAGTCAATGTTTTTAGGGCTTGAAGTCAATGTTTAGAAACAGCAATTCAACTGAAACAAGCAATTTGTTGTTTATAATTTAGGGTTTGAAGTCAATGTTATCTTAAAATTTGTTGTTCAAGAAAAAAAATTGTGCTTGTAAAGTAAATCATTTGAACATCACCATTGATAAAGCATTTACAACACTATCATTACAAGTATTTGTACACATTTTAGTTAGGGTATATTTTTTATTGAAATGAAATGATTTTTAATACTTGTATTTTGTAGAGTATGTTGAGATGGAGGCCGGACCCGTTGATGGAAGGGTATTATTTCTTCAAGCACAGCATCGTACTTCTACCGACATATGGATGCAGGTGGTTTTAAAAAAAATATAATTTTGTGTCAGGTGGTATAATTCCTGCTTTTTAATTGTATTTATCATTTGATCAGCGTGACGATCCAGATACAACTATAGATCACTCCACGTCGGTGAAGAAAGTGACTTCAAACCATCCAGGAGTATTGGCTGAGATTGGGAGAGCCGGTTTTTTTACACATAATGAAGTTAGGATACATCCAGCTTGACCACTATCTTATCACTGCTTTGGTAGACAGATGGCGACCGGAGACCTCCACTTTTCATTTCCCTGTTGGTGAGATGACGATTACATTAGGAGATGTAGCCATGTTGTTAGGTTTGCCTATTGAAGGCAATGCAGTGGCTTATGGAGAAGTGGCATATGACTATATGCAATTGTGTCATGATTTACTCGGTCTTGACCCACCCTTCGAACAAACAAGGGGCAATGAGTTCGTGGAAGTCATGTGGTATAGACGTCAATTGTCACACGATATTCCTGCTGATGCTACAGAGGCTCAGATTCAGCAGCGAGCGCGTGCTATTATTTTGCACATCATTGTTTCCCGATTGATGTGCGACCATACAAAGACTTGGGTAGATCTGAAATGGCTACCGTATATTGCTGATTTAGGGGAGTGTGGTAAGTTCTCTTGGGGCAGTGCTGTGTTATCTTATACATATATGGAGTTATCCAGGCTTTCTCTTTTGGAGAATAAATCTATTGGTGGATGTCTGACACTAGTACAGGTTTGAAACAAACTTCAATAGTTTACTGTTTTACATGATTTGTCTCATTTTTTATCGTAATTTTTTCTTATAAATGCAGCTTTGGTCGTGGACTTATCTTCCGATCGGAAGATTGTTAGTGACAAATGTTGTTGTCGATCAGTCGATGCCGCTTGGGTCTCGGTATATTTTTATCCTTTTAAATTACTTAAACAATGCAATTTTCATGTGTAATATTCATTTGCTAACATCTTATAACAGCTGGGTAGGACCAAAAAAACGCGCCAAACCCCAAGACGGAGTGTGAAGTTCTACCGCAACGAGTTAGATGTGCTGGAGGATGAAGTGGTGACATGGACACCGTACACGCAGGATGTGCTTGCACAGCTTCCAGCCATGTGTACAACTGCTAGATACTTGTGGACTGCGAGAGTACCACTCATATCTTACACCCAGACTGCATTTCACTTACCCGATAGGGTTAGGAGACAGTTTGGCATGATACAACATATACCGGATGATGCGCCACCCTGCACTTCTACGTACAATGCAGAGGAGTATGGATCCTACATTCAGTTGTGGAATGATCGTCATACAGCTACCCAGATTGAGAGGGAGCATACCATCACGCTAGAGCGGTACAAACGGTGGTACTGGAACATAACACGGCGATATGTTCTTACGGCGCCAGTGGAGGCAGTGTATAGAAGCCCGTACGTTCCCAGAGCACCACTTGAGAGGAACGTGGTAAGTTGATGTTGTAAGTACTATATCAATTACTTATGATGGTTTTGTCTTTTGCTAATTTTCATTCAACTTTACAGGCAGTCGGTATAAGCAGGGCTTGGGAAGAAGCAGAAAATCTTCGCAAACGTCAAACCGACGAGGAGGGTAGGAGGATGTGCACCAACATCCAAAGAATTCTAGATGTTGTGTTATGCAGGAATAAACTTGATAGGCCGAGAGCTCCATCTCCACCTCCACCGCCTCCAGCGCTTGTGTACACACGACGTCGTCCTAGAGGAGGTGCGGGTTCATCGTCACAAGGCACCTCGTCACAAAATGCACCGGTACACGAAGAATTTGTTCCTGGCCCATCTCAACCAATGGCCGCATTACCTTCGTCCTCCACTGCCCGCAGAGAACGGAGTAGTAGTAGCAGCAGCAGCAGTAGCAGTTCGAGACCATTGGTAACGCGTCGGCAAAGAAGAAGCCCGCGTGAATTTCATGAGCTTCACGAATAAATAGATAATGTTGTTTGATGCGAACTAATGTTGTTTGGATTTGTATTGTACGAACTAATGTTGTTTGGATTTGTAATGTACGAACTAATGTTGTTTGGATTTGTAATGTACGAACTAATGTTGTTTGGATTTGTAAAATGTTGTTAAACTTGCGTGGCTGTTTGTGTAAAACGCTATAGTTTAGGCGGGGATTGAAATTGCTGCTCTGTTTGCAGCAGCAGGCTTCTATGGGTGAATTTTCAAAATTCGCCAATGGGCGAATTCCTAAAATTCGCCCAATGGAGAATTTTGAAAATTCGCCAATAGAAACCTGCACTGTTATAACCAGTCAGCCCCTTCTTCCTTTTTCATTTCTTTTTTGCTTTAAGGTCGAACCAAAAACCCTAATTTGTCCAAAATATTTTGCAGAAGTCATTAAGGTTTGTATTTTGTCCATTTTTTTCATCTATTCTCACACTTGTTGATTTATAGTACGTCATTCTTCACATCTATTCAAATCGGAAAGTAAATCAATCTATGGTTGCAAGTTTTGACTAATTTGGGTATTTTATTCAACTTTTATTCTAGGTGAAAATGGAGGATTGGGAGATCGATGATCAAACAATGATGAAAATATATGATGATTACGAGCGGAACAAGGGCGCAGACGGTGAGGTCGATTTTGTTCCGGAGACCCAAGTGGAAGATCTACCAACAGTGGATGCTACAGAGACAAATGAAGAAGTAGAAACAGAACTTGTTTGTGCTACGCAAGCAAATGTCGTACTCGAGAATCCCCAACCGGTTCAAAAATCAATGCATTCCAGATTGATGACTGTACTTGCTCATCAAAACCCTGATAGACCAAGTTCTAGCATCATGGGACGTTCAGTACTTTGCTATTGCGGAGTTGAATGTAACGTTGTTGTTTCCAAAAGTCAGAGAAATGCAGGACGTCGGTTTTACGGCTGTAAAGCGTATATCGATGCACAGACGCATCAGGGGTTGCATAGTTGTAAATTTTTTGAATGGTTGGATCCTCCACTGACAGACAGGGGGGTCCAATACGCGCTTGAGATGCAAGCTAAGGTTAGTCGCTTGGAGAGGATGAATATTGCAATTCGCAATGAAATGCTTGCAGGGTGCTACCGGTTACCACGTGATTGACTGTATGTTTTGATGTATTGGTAGTAAAGTAGTATCCGGTGGTTGTTGTTTGTATATACTTGCTTTTAATCGTCTGTCAGTCCTGTATTTTCTATTGAGATGTATTCTGTAGTTCAACAGACTAATAATCTGTTTTATAATGTGTTTTAGGCTGTTTTTTAATTGGTGACTTTTCAAAAGTCGCCTTTGGGCGAATTCTCAAAACTCGCCTTTGGGCGACTTTTGAAAATTCGCACGAAGGCGACATTTTAAATGTCGCCAATTAAAAAACTTCTTTATATCTAGTTAGCTTTAGCACTCACCTCCTCATAACACACCCCAACTTTTTTTCAAATTTGAAGAACCCATTTTCTTTTAGCTTACATTCCCAAACACCAAGCCTCAATTTCTTTCGATAATCGGTTAGTTGTTGCAATAGAGTCGTTGCTGGTCTACGCAAACGTCTTCACTATATCCCTGCACAAAAATTGGTAAGAAAATTACAAACCCTAGCTTTGTTAGATCCATTAAAATATTTTCATATGAATGGACAGAAAGTGGTTTGTCAAATAAAAACTATTTGTTTGTAGAATGGCTAGAAATCTCATTCCCACACTTTGCTACTACGACGGTGAACTGATCATCGACGAACAGAAAAACGGGAAGTATGTCGGCGGTTTATGTAAACCGGGGAGAGTACACAAATGTTGCACACTATTTGAGTTGAAAGAATCGGTTTACAAAGCGACAAAAATAAGCCCAATCGAATTTGATATTGAGTTGGTCGTTAACTGGCCAACGGATTCTGGTTCAAAAGCAATAACACTTTCAGACGATGAGGATGTTGAAGTTATGTTTTCAGCGGTTACCAAATCCATTGAGTTGTACGTTGGGAAAGTTGCAAAAGAAAATCTGCAAGAACATGTATAATCTCCTATCGTTAGCACAGGATTAGGGCATTTTACAGAAATGTTGGAAACTGAAATTCCTACAGCAAGCTTAGGTTCTCCTACTTACAGTAATCCTTATGCACATGCTGGGGGTCATGGTCCTCCTCCCATAAACTATGGTTTCATGCCTTACATGATGTCGCAACCAACTCCAGAACATTACTTTCCGTACTATACACCACCAACGATGCATCCAAGGTATCGTTGTTAACATTAGTATTTTGCGTGTACCTTTTTAAATTACAATTGCCTAATACTTTCTTCTAACACATTCAGCTTCCAACAACAAATGCATCTACAAAATGTCCGTGCTGAACAACAAAATATTCATTTGTCACAACCAGTATATCCTACTCCATCACAAATGTATGCTATAAGTCAAAGGTTTGTTTAGCAATTTATTTGGGTAATGTTTCCTATCTACTCTAGCTTCGTACTAAGATACGGTTGTAAACAGATGTACAAGTCTTGAAGATACTACTGCAGAATGTGGTGCAGGACCGTCACAACACTCACATGATTCCAATATTGCCACTAATATGGATGTTAATATAGATAGAGACACCGAACATGTTCCTCAAATTGATAGTATGGCTTTTGCGACCACTAATAATGATGCGTGTTGGGTAGAACGAATGCAGGTGAACAATGAATCGTTAAACTACGATTTTCCAAGCGTAGATGATGCTGAAGGTGATGGTGAAGAAGCTCAAATGGAAGTACCGTTGGATGATGATCTATGTACTGCACTAATGATGGCAAGATCGGTCGTTGCTAACCTGCAATTTGCTGGGGAAAAATTTTCAACCGCGTGCATACAAAATGGATTTGCTGTTGGAATGGTATTTGAAAGTAAGCAAAACATGCTACACCAATTAACCGAATGGTCAATTCTACATGGAGTTTCGTACAAGCCGGTCAAGTCGAATAAAACTATATACACTGCTATATGTAATGTTGACACTAACTGTCCATGGAGAATACATGCAATAGTCTCAAAGAAATCGCAGTCTGGTTGGTGGGAAATCAGAAAGTTGCCTAGCGAACATACCTGTGTCAATCCTACAGTTAATTCCAACCACAAGCAAGCCACTTCTAATTTTCTTGTGTCAAAAATCATGTCATTTGTGAAGGCCGATTTGGATATCACAGCAGGTACAGTTCAAGTGCTTGTCGACGACCAATTGTTCATCAAAATTAGTTACATGAAAGCTTGGCGAGCATTAAACAAAACAATAGAAAGAATTTATGGTGACTGGGCCGAATCGTATGCGACTTTGCCTCAATATTTTAAGGAAATAAAGAGAAGTAATCCGGGGACTGTTGGACATGTGACCCACGATGATGTTGGCGTATTTGATCGTGCGTTTTGGGCATTTGGCCCTTGCATTACAGGTTTTCTACACTGCCGGCCATTGCTATGTATTGACGGGACACATTTGTATGGTAAATACAAAGGGACGTTGCTTGTTGCTACTGCTGTAGATGCGGATGACTGTCTGTTTCCATTAGCTTATGCGGTTGTCGAATCCGAGTCATATGATAGCTGGGGTTGGTTTTTTTCTTGCATGCGTGAATTCATTCACAGTGTTTGCAATCGTCGTATTACTTTCATATCGGATCGGATGAAAGGAATTCCGAAGGCTTTACAGGAGAAGTGGCGAGAACCACACAAACATAGGTTCTGTGCACGGCATCTTAAAGCTAATTTTCAAACAGCGAGTTTTAGGGATAACCGACTTACAGCTTTATTTTATTCAACTGCATGTGCTTCAGAAGTAGTTGAGTATAACAAAATCAGAGAAGAAATTAAAGCTACAAATTCACGGGCTCATGAATGGATTGAAAGAAGTTTAGGGAATTTTGAAGAGAATTGGGCCCTTTGCAAAGACGATGGAGGACGCTTTCATGTTATGACCACCAATGCTTCCGAAAGTTTTAATGGTGTGCTGAAAGGTGCTCGATCATTACCTATAAAGGCGTTGGTTGCACGAACCTTCTTTCGATCGGTTGAATATTTTTGTAAGAGACGAGAGACGGCGGATGCTATCACAACACGTTTGACTCCAAAATGGGAAGCTAAAATAGCAGATCGAGCTATTGAAGCACGTCGTTGTAAACTAGTTCGCTTTAGTCGAACAGAATGGAAAGTTATTCATTGCTACGGCGATGAATTTAAAGTGTTAATTGATGGTCCTAACTGCTCATGTACATGCAACATCCCCCTACTGCAAAAATTACCATGTGCCCATGTAATGGCGGCTTGTTCGGCACAGGATTATGGTGCTAACAGAGCACATCATGAGTTCGCATCAGAGTGGTACTCTGTTCGCAGTTACAAAGCTTTATATCAGCCAGAGTTTCATCCCGTGCGTGATAAGAGACACTGGAGACCATACACCGGTCCACATATATTGCCTCCACCTACAAGAAGACAACCTGGACGGCCTAAATCTACGAGGATAAAAAACGTTATGGACGAGCATCAAACGCCTAAATCAAACAGGTGCAGCAAATGTGGATCACAGGGCCATAACAGAAAGCGATGTACTGCTGCGACCTAAACTTCCATTATCAGATGTATGACTACGTATCGAATTTAGACCTTTTGTGTTTTCAATTTTAAACGAATGTAATTTCTATGTATCAAACAAACTAGTTATGTGTCGAACTTAAATGAACTTCGCAATTGTTAGATTTGCAAGCTTATATCTACGAAAGTTGTTAGGTAAGAAATTATATATGTATGTGATTGTTAAATGGACCAACATAACTTGTTTATGTAAGCAGGGTTTTTACGAAGGCGAATTTTCAAAATGCGCCTTTGGGCGAATTTTCGAAAGTCGCCTGTTGGCGCATTTTGAAAGTTCGCCAAAGGCGCATTTTGAAAATTCGCCCTCGTCTAGCTGGCAAGAACAGGTCTATGTTTGTAATTAAAATCAAAACTAGGTTATTTGTGTTATTGTTTATGAAAACAAGCTTAAGTTTGAAAATTTTCCTTTAATTAACGTGTAAAATTAGTGCTTTTGGCCACTGTCTCGGATTTTGATGAAACCAGTTTCATCAGATCCATAATAGTGAATTATTGTAGCATTTCAAGTTTCGTAGCGATCAGACTTATCGTTTGATCGTGCGAGCTTGAAACGCGTAGAAATCAATTAATGAAATTTAAATGAATATAATTTGATTTTGAAAGCTAACTTCTGTATACAATGGAATTATGATTTAAAACTAGTTCCAATGAGTTTAAAAATATGGAAAACCTATATTTTGATATATGGGATTATCTATTTTCGTTTCGAGAGCGAAACGGGCTTTTCGAGTCTTTGTTATCGCTTCGACCCAACTCAATCTGTTCCATCCATTCTTCTCCATCTCTGTCTATATATAGGCTGTTATAAACCTTAATAGTCTTTTATTTCATTTTTCTGTATGTATAATTTCTATTTACCTATTTCATTATCTGTTTCTTCTCAATGGCAGACATCTCAAACCCTAATTGCAATTTCAAATCAAATCAAAAAAATCCAAAATTCTCAAACCCTATCATATAATATATCGTTGTGAGGCTCTCGATGAACGTAATCTATATCTGCAGTTCATTTTTGCAATCAAGTTTTCGTTTGTTCAGAAATCAGTGAAACGGTTTCGGCCGTCCATCTTAGGGTTTCACTATTAACGGTGGATCGTCGACCATTCGACGATCGGGGAGTGGCGTCTGGAAGAGGAGACGAAGCAGAGAGGATCCATGGGGTTCGTTTATGTCGAAGGTGCACGTGATCGCCGAAATTGGATGATTTGTGGCTGTTGGTCGATCACGGTGGCGGGGCACCAAGCGACGCCGCGACTTCGGCGTGAGGGCGGCTTGGCGAGGGGAGCGCAACGCGGTGGTCTGATCTGGGTCGCGAAAAATGTGGTAGCGGCGGTTGGTGATCAAAACCGGTGGCTGTGCACGTTTGAGACTATTGTGGTCGATCGCTATAAGGGCTGAGGTGACGAAATTACCCATTTGCCCTTGTTTCTATTTTAAATTAAATTTAAATTTCAAATGTTCTAACGCCTATAACTTTTGCATACGAACTCGGACTTGGACGCGGTTTCTTCCGTTGGGTTCGTATTGAAATTCCGGACAACATGGACATGGTTTGGTTGAATTTGGAGACTATGAAATTTTTGGGCTTTTATTGGATTTTAAATCGGCTATAAATCAAAAGTGAGTGATTTAACCCACTCACGCAATACTAAACCTTCTTAGGTTTGTTGAATTAAATTTATGAAGTGATAAGAAAGTTATTGGTTGCTGTTTGATAGTTAAGTTGACATTTTATTGAAATTGAATTTTATTGAATTAAATTGCTATTTAAATTAATATTGAAATTGAATTGCTGGTTGAGTACCTGATATTGATAACTAGTTAATTGTTGTGATTCATCGGCTGATTTGGATGTTGACGATGATGGATGTCTATTTGTTGACATTTTGGATGATTGGATGTTTATTTATTTATATATCTCTGTTATTACCCTGTATATTAATTGAAGCATAAAACTATGATTTAAATTATTTCGAATTAATTAAGAAATAGTTGAAATGATATATACATATGACATTTTGATTTGGATTGAAATGATATATATATCCATCCCTATAATTAAAATTGAAATAACTAATCACTTGACCATAGGGTAGAGAATTATATACGGACACTGGATTGGTTAAATTCAATGGTTTTTAAAATCTTGAAATTTTGGATTTAAAAGAAATAAATTTTGGATTTATATGAACTGAATTATTTTCTAATTCGAGCTTTGAAATTTTGAAACTGAAAATTTGTTAAAAGGAATTTTTTTAAAGAAATTGAATCAGAAATGTAATGTTATAATTGGTATTTGAATTTAACTTTGGAAATTGAATTATTTTAAGATTTGGACCATAAAATTGAATAATGAGGTTTAAATTGATTTAAGTGTTTTAAATAAATAAATTGAAATTGTGCTTGAAATGGATATAAATTGAAAAGGTTTAAAATAAGAATTGGATTGAAATTTAAATCACTGAATTGAATTGTTGAATCGAATTTGAAGTTAAAATGAACGTTTCGAAAATCGAAGTAAATTCGAATTAAAATTGAAATCAAGTTGCTTTGAAATTTAATTGTAATTGAGTCAATCGAATCGAAAGATTTGAAATTGAGTTTTGTTGATTTGAAATTTGAAAATGGTCTAGATTTGTTGAAATGGAAAGAAACAGTTTGATTTGATACTATTTTCAAAATAAATTATTTAATATAAACTATTAAATTCTCTCCTTTTTAATATTCAAATTATTTAGATTTTCGAAACTATTTTACAAAATAAACTATTTTCAATACTCAAATCATTTTATACTAAACTATTTTAAAACTTTAAACTATTTAAACTATTTAAACCAATTCCAACTATTTCTATAAGTTTCAAACTGTGCAAAGTTGGAATGTTTATATTTAAATCGTTGATTTAAATTGGAATGGGGTTAAATGAAGTTATAACCTAAGTTGGAATTTGAAATGATACTTTCAAGTGAAAATGACATATTTTGAGTAAATATGATGATTTGAAATGAAGGATATTTTGAATGGAATATGATATTTTGATATCAAATATGAATCGGTTTTGAAAGGTAAAAGAACCAACCGATGTGAAAAATGACGTTTGGTTGTTAAAGAGACCAGGGCCTCTTATTGGCATACTCTTTGTCAATATCGGAACCACTTGAACAACTGTGTACGCGGTGGATGTTATCCAGAATGAACTGGTTGAATTGGAGGTGTTTGCTGGATTTGAAGAAAGAGAACAATGATGGATGACCCCGACACTTGTGTCAATTGGAAATGACTAGAATAGGAGCCTATGTCTGGCCAAGGGGTTCGCAACCTTTAGGGGCCATTACCCCTTCGTATTATTAAATTGATTTTGGACTTGGTCGGTGCACCTTGATTTGATTTGGGGGTGGTGGACTCGGTGGGCGGTCGTAGCTACGATGCGTTACCACCAGCCAGAAAGTGTAAACTGGTAGAATCCTACCTTGGGCATTGCCTCACGTGCCTTGTCATACTTTTATCCTTATACGCGCCCACTACGATTTTGTTTTAGTATGGTACCTATAGGGGACTCACTGGCTACCGACGTTACCGGTTGTGTTACAGGACCTACATGGACTACCTGCTTAAAAATATGTTAAGGGGTCAATGTAAAGCCTTAACGTTATTTTAATACTTTACTTCACCGATAGACACTACATATATAGCGTCTTTTACTACATATAGATAGTTCAATGGATCCTTAGGAGATGGAAAATTTCGTAACATCTTTTAAGTTATTGCACGCACGTTATACACTGGATATGAGATGTAAAATCTCGTAAACATCTTTGAAGCTATTACACCCATATTTGCTTGTTGTTGATTTAACTTACATAAAAAAATTTAGTTCTGACTCGAGTGTTTTGTCTTTTCATTACGCTCGAGTCATCTTGAACATTTCAGTGTTTGAAGACATTATTTCTAGAGGACGAAGGCGGAGTTTGGTATATTATATTATTAGTATTATTCCTCTGCATCATTATTGGTATGTTGTTTTGTACTCTGATTAAGTTGTAAAATTTGTGTAATCAAATGTATATTGTAAAACAGCTTCATGAACTGTTATTTTATTATTATATTTTGTCGATTCCGCTGCGAGATTCTGTGTTTTGTTTTTCCTTCTTTTCTCTTATTTTCTTATTTACTCCATTGACAATCCACCCTTTTGAATGGTTTGAGTTAGACATGTGTGGTTTATTGTCAATTTAAACCGTTCAAAAAGGCGGGTCGTCATAATGGTTATGAAAGTCAAAAATGTGAGTTCAGTAAGCGACTAATATCGAATAATTCAAATATTAACATACACACGTCATCTTTCCTAATGGTATGACAGTTTGGTCAAATTCATCGCTTACAAATCTTTTCGGTAAAACCATATATTACATTACTTAAGCAGACCAATAATAACAATAATTTACACAAATTCTCTTTGCTAATACTGTATCACTTTAGGATATATGTAGTTTGGTATTGGACAAAACTCCAATTTATCCACATCAACTTTATCAGTTCATAAACAAAGTCCTTGTTCCAATAATAACATTTATTATTAACGGTTTTACATTGGTTTGAGATTTTTGACTTTGAGTTGACCGTGATACTAACCTTGTACAACAAATGAGACAAATTCTCTATTGAATTGTGTTTCACTTCCAATGTTTAAGCTCAGACCCAACTATAGTCCCTCGATAGTCACTATGCCATGATTTAACTATAATCAACGTGGATTATTCACAATGAAGTTTTACGGTATTCTCAAGTCGAGAAAACTGTGTAATGTTGTCACACTAACATTTCCTATTTGACCCGGCTGTTATCCACCGATAAGTAACTCTTGGACTAGTAGTCATTCAATACTTATTCAAAAACTACATGTATGTAACTTCTTAGTGTCCACAGCAGCCATGTGTAATACAGTGGTCAAATTTTGGAGAGCATTACACACTCCAGTCTTAACGGAAGAATTGATATCCTTTCTCGAAACATTCCGAACATGAATATTTAAAATAAAATGCTACTTTATATTATGATTAATTACTCACAATTCAAACTATTTGCAACTACATGCACTTAACATTTTCTTTAATGATTTTCTAATTAATATATTTTAAATTAATTGCTTAATTAATTATGTCATAATATAACAAGTGCACATAATAAAACATCTTTATTACAAACAAGGTTGATCATAAAGTTAAATATATATAACAAATTACGTAATTTCCCTTAGTGCACACCACTAGCTCTCTCAATGTGGGGAGTTTATAACGATTAGTAAACTGAAGGGATGAATACGGTAGTAATTTATGCTGTAGGGGTGAAGATTTCATACTTCAGGCTTGAGGATCATATAGAGAAGCTATGAAAACAAAAATAAAATTCACAATTCACCTGTGCAAAACCGGTTACATGGCAGTTGAATTTGAAAAAAGGACGGATTTTGAAACGGCGTTACAGAAGAAACATGTTCATATTTTGGCAAATTAATTACAATATACATGAGTGGTATCCAGGCTTTTCATACGAAGAAATTAAACTCAACGAGGTTCAAATCTGGGCAAATTTACATCAAATAGACATGGAACTATGGAGCACAAAAGCATTATCAAGATTAGTGAGTTATATGTAGGTGTTCCAGTACGTTTGGATAGAGTTACGGCACAGAAAAGTAATACAAAATTTGCCAAAATTTGAATAGAAGTCAGCAGATAGGTCGCTTCCTCATAAAGTCCCAGTCTTATTATTACATACAGGAGTGAAAAATAATACAAGATTACATATGATTTTAATCCCATGAAACGTACACGACGTAATGTGTTTGACCATACGATCTTGCTTCACGATGCTGCAACATACCCAAAATCGATAAAGGGGTCACCTACGCATGATCACATTGACACAAAAGGAGAAAGTATTTATGCACATTTGCAATGCTAAAACGAACAGTGAACATAAAGCACCTACTCACTAGAATGCTGAGTAAGTTGATGCAGTTTCGAACTCTCAGGAAACAACTTATCATTCTGATAATCAAACCACTGCAGGGCATGGGAGAAAGCACCAAAAATAGGCTGAAATAAATTGTAAAATGATGGTACAAGCAAGAACAAAACATCTGGAAAAACTGTAGAAATTCAGCTGGCAGAACACAAGAATCTTACCACCAAAATATATCAAGGAAGGATGAGTCTATTGCAAACACTGATGAAGACAGACCTGTATTACAGCAACTGCCATTAAATGCTGCAGATGATTTAAGTTTTCTGGATGAATGGTTGCCTACTGATATGCATGAACTAGAAGTTGCTGCTAGGGTAGCAGAAACAACAGAACAGAATACACATGCAGCCTGATATGTCAAAGTATGTGTCAGTCAACAAAGATTACCTGAAAACTACTACAAATTCAAAAGCAAGAAGAAACACACAAACTCCCCCTAAAAGAACACTGAGGAGTAATTTAAGATGTAAATGACGATCATTAGATGGAATGTTAGAGGTGTGAGTAATGTCAAAATAATACAGGACATTTTCATACTTCTAACCAAATATAAATCAACAATTGTTGGTTTATTAGATATAATTAAAATATTAAATGACTATAATCTTCTTTCAAGCACTGCCATCATACTGGGATGGCTTCACAACTAACTCTTTAACTTATAGGGGGAGAGTTTTATTAAATTTTGGATAAAAAATGTATGGACTATCAATAAAATATATTAATCTATGCAACATGCCACTACTGAAGCAACAAATGCTGGGGATTTCAAGCTCTTATTTACTACTGTGTATGCTAGCAATCTTCAAACAGAAAAAGAGCTAACGTGGCAAGAAATTATTGAGGAATCTAAACAATTTTCTACTCCATGGCTACTGCTGGGGGATTTTAACTACTCACCGTCTGCATATGATAAAAAGGGACTGCCTATTCCATTCGACCAAATAAGAGCATTCAGTAATTGTTTATTTTATTCAAGGCTGACTGAGATTAAAGCTATGGGCTATAAATATACATGAAGGAGAAAGGGGATAGCTAATAACGACAAGATTTTGATTAATGATGCATGTATTCAAACTCTCTCATATATGATGGCCCTCATTCTACAAAAAATTTCAAGTGATCACAACCTATAATGATTTGTTTGATCCAAACATACAACCAAAAGGGCAAACCTTTCGAATATGATAACTCATGGTGTTATCAAGAGGAATATGAAAATTATGTTGAAAGAGGTTTACAAGCTACAACTTGGGGAGACTGCAACTATGTAATGTTACATAAACTACGACAATGCAAAATCATTCTGAAGCAATGAAATAAAATTGGAGTAAAGGGTGATACTTATCTTGCTGACGCAGAGAATGAATACAACAGACTATTTGACTGGTTGATGACAATCCTGAAGACATACAAATATATGATATGATGCTGCAATAACATAAGTATCAAACTCAACAAAAGAATTGGAGGAGTAGGTGAAAAAGCAAAGGTACAATGGTTACAAGGGGACATAAATTCGAAGTTTACCGGTCCTCCGGATTCTGTTGGGGTTATTAAAAAAAAAGTCTAAGAGAAGATATATAAACAATGTACAAATCCTTATCAATGATAGAGGGAGTGTATCTACAAGCCAGAAGAAATTGAGCATGAAGCAATCTCATATTATACTGACCTATTTTATGGGATTCAAACAACTAATTATCCAAATATGCAGTGTAGATCTTATATTAACGAGGAAGGGAGAACTATTACAAGATATCTATTTGAAAGAAATTAATAAGGTTGTTTTGTCAACACATGATGATAAGTGCCCAAATCCTAATGGCGTAAATTCGAAAAATATTTATGTTGCATTGGGAAAATATTCAATATGACTTACTAAAGGCTGTTTCAGAAATGTTTCAAACTGCAGCTGTGCCATAAAATATTTTTTGATGAAAGAGTGATCTTCAAATAGAGGACAATACTCAATGTTATTTATTAAAATTTTAAAAGTTAAAAAAAAACTACCAACAAGCTTGGTAGCTAGCGATACAACTACAAGATTAAGCTGGATATCAAATAGTCTAACTTATAAGTGGATAATCAGATTGGTGATCAACACGAAAAGAAAATATAAAAGCAACCGAAACAAGGAGCTAATATTACATCATTGTATGCTATCATAAAACCTAAAATAACTATAAGATGCACAACTAGATTATTACTGATAAGATATGTTGCACACTGAAATCAGTGAAGAAGTGAACTGTGTTTCGACTTAAATGAGTGCGTGCATGAGCAGATTGAATGCTGAGTTTAGATGAAAGCTGAATTGAGGAGGCTCTGGACCAAGCTTTAAAGTGCATAAAGGGAAGAAACTTCCAGCAGAACTGAGTGAACTGCAATGACATATTAGAAGAAATGAATATAACAAAGACAATATACATATTTATCACAATATAGAGTTTGGGCAGTTTGGGCACAACATACAAACCCAAGGTCCAATAGCACTGTAACTGATATTTTTCACTTCCGCTGTACAACCAACTCTTGTATTACAATTTATAATGTGAAATAGCAAATAATAAAATTCTTTCAAGAGCAATCAAGAACCTTCTAACGACAGAACAGTACCTAGCCATTACCCATCAGAGTTATCTTCATCATTTGGATAGGTTGCAACTGCCGCAGTTCATCAGAGAACAACCTCATCATCTGAAATTACTGTATTCTTCATTCTTGAAGCTATATCTCACCAATATCATCATTAAGCCGTGCCTAAAAGATTGTCAGAGATCTACTATCATCCAATCTTCTGGCTACTTTCAGATTTTCATCAAGAAATTGGATTTTACCCGTCTTGGTGATTCTTGCTCGCTCAAATCTGATTCTTGAAATCTTTTTCTTCACTTGAGTCGTTTGTCAATAATCTTTCTTGTAATTCAATCATGGCTGAAGGAGATATAGACAACAACTCATCATCCTCTCCAAACCCAACACCAACTCCGCACAACAAACCACAACAGAGAACATATCCAAGATTTTAGTTAGCCCTCAAAGTAAGTTGATACAAACACAATTAGATGAGACAAATTATCTATTATGGAAATTTCAAGTTCAAAAAGTAGTGAAAGGATATGGATTGGAACCATACATTCTTGGAACAAAACCAACACCAGAGCTATATGTAAAAAGTAAGGAAGGAAATCCGATGGTCAATGGAGAATATACAATTCATCAAAGACAAGATAATCACTTAAGTTCATGGTTGTCAACCATAAGTGGTAGTCTGTTGCCACAACTGATAGGGTGTAATATTGCTCAAGAAATCTGATCAACCATAGAACAATTATTCAACTCTCAATCTGCAGCAAATGTCACGCATTATAAAAGATAACTGCAAAGTTTAAAGAAGGGTGCATAGGGGTGAATTTACACAAATAATTGTAAATCAACCCTAATACATGCGGAAATAATAAGATCGTGTTGTAATGCGACAAAACAAACAGAACTTGAAAATAAAACGGCAAATCAGCAAATCACACAAGAAAGTAAATAGTGAGTTCGTACACGGATGTATAGTGGTTTCACTATCGCAAGATAGTATATATCCACTTGGGGAGAGAAGATTTTATTACTTTCAGAGAGAAGAATTACAAGATTGATAATGTAGACTAAGAAGAATATGAAGAAATACAAAAGAGAAGATAATTTGTTTCTGATGGTTCTATTCATCCTAATCCCTACCTTTATATAAGGATTATTACTTGAGGTTGAAGTAATTGATTTATGGTCATAAATCAATACCTAATCAATTCTCCAAATTATACGGGAAACATTTACCATTTTATTTTTTCAGTTTCCCACAGTTTGTATGTGTCTGATAAGATTTCTTTTTTAATCATCTAATTAAAGAATTAATTAACTACTTCACTCTTTTTCAAATATTTCTTCCTCTTATGTAGCTAATCCATTGTCCTCTTTAATGCATATAAAAGAGGCAATATATTTGAGCAATTATCTCAAATATCTTCCAAATCTTTTTAAGTATGGAAATATTATATCAAATCTAACAATCTTCATCTTGATACTATATTTCCCCACAAGCCTACCAACTCCACCTACATTCTTTTACTCCAAGCAGCTCTCGGACAAGGCATCACAGATACTTTTTCAATGAGCTTCGGCATGACCATCACCCATTCCCCTTTGTCAATGAACTCCGGTAAGGCCACCGTCTGCCAACAAAATGTTGAAAGTTTCCCCTCTATATAGGACTCATCAATCTCCAAAACAAACATCTCTGTATACTAACTCACTCTCTTCCTGTGCCACCAAGTGGCACCTAACACTTTAGCAAACCAATTAAGTTCGAGCAATACTCGAACTATGCAACAGGTTTGGCCTTGTATCTTCCATCGTTCTTCACCTTATATACCCACTTGCATCCTATGGCTCGATTTTCTTTGAGGGGGTGGTACCAATTTCCAAGTCCGATTCTTCTTCAACGAATCCATCTCCTCTTCCATAGCATGCATCCATTTCGAGCTGGCACTCGAATTCATGGCTTCTTCAAGGACGAAAGGCTCATCTTGCACTATATGCAGTGCATAATCAAAATGATCCTCAAGGCTAAGGTTTGCATAACTCCAGTCTCCATACATATTTGGTGGCCTTCTAACTCTAGAGCTAGCCCGAATAGGTGTAACTTCGCCTAAACTCATGTCAACTCCACCTTGAGCTGAATCATCTCTTGCTTCACGACCATCATTATCATTGCTAGAGGAATTCTGTGGACCTTCATATGATTTATCAATAACTGCAATTACTCTATCTTCTTTTACATCTCCGACTCTACTACTAGGCTGATGTGTGGGAATAGTTTCCATCTCCTTAGGCTTTTCAGCTTCTGACAAGGTGGATTCTCCTTCAGCTTGAACCTAGCGGACTCATCAACATGTCTCGAGTTCACTACCTTCCTATCAACAGGATTCCAAATGTGATACCCTTTGATACCTTCTGTATAGTCCAAAAATATACCTTGATAGGCTCTAGCCTCCAATGTGTCATTTCCTGTATGGTGAACATATACGGGGCTACCAAATATACGAAGATAACCGATATATATAGATGTAGCTTTCCACCTTTCCTTAGGAATCCTCCCATCAATGGCTGAACACAAAATCCGATTGATAATATATGCTGCATTTGATAAAGCTTCAGCCCAAAAGCCTCTAGACAAGTCCGCCGTCAATCTCAAGCAACGGGTCTTCTTCAGTAGAGTTCGGTTCATCCTTTCAGCAACTCCGTTTGATTGCGGATCACCGGATGTAGTAAAACGTCTCCTAATTCCATGTTGTCTACAGAATTTTGTGAACTCTTTAGAAACAAACTCACCGCCATTGTCGGATCTTAGCACCTTCAACTTCCTTCCTACTTCATTCTCTACCAGTGCTTTCCAAGTTTTAAACTTTTCAAATGACTCTGACTTAGCTTTCATCATATACACCCAAACCTTCCGAGAGTAGTCATCGATAAAAGAGATAAAATACTTAGCTCCTTCAATAGAAGCTGTAGCTACTGGTCCCCAAACATCCGTATGGACATACTCTAGTATTCCTTTGGACTCATGTCTACCAACGCCGAAAGAAACTTTTGTCTGCTTCCCTAACACACACTCCTGGAAGAATTCCAAACGGTTGAAGCTTTCACCCTTGATTATCTTCCTTCTTCGAAGCAGCTCCAAACTCTTCTCTAAAACATGACCTAATCTGAGATGCCAGAGTCTGGTGGCATAAGCTCGTGAACTATCAACTCCAACACACGTCTTTCCAAGAACTGTAGATCCTTTCAGCAGATAAAGGTTCTGAACCATCATTCCTTTCATCAATACAAGAGCACCACATGTCACCTTCAAGCCATCCGACTCTATCGTAATCTTGCACCCCAAAGATGCTAGCTGACCCAAGGATAGAAGACATTTTTTTTATACCTGGAACATAGCGGACTCTAGTGATAGTGCACACCACACCATCGTGCATGCGAATACGCAGTGAACCTTCTCCCAATGACTTGCAAGTAGCATCATTCCCCATTAATATGGCACTTTCCTCCATGTCTTCATAAGAACAGAAATCTTCCTTCCTAGGCGTCATATGAAAATATGTCCCTGAATCTAGTACCCAATGGTCTGATACATCGGAAACAGATGCAGTCAACACATCATCAAAAACAACCTTCTCCACCGCAATAGATGAAGAACCATCCGATTCATTTCTCTTCCTTAAATCTAGACAATCTTTCTTCCAGTGGCCATGTTTCTTACAATGATGATACATGTTGTCTCTAGCCATACCTCTCCAACAACTTCCAAGCTTTCTTGACTTGGAACGCCCTCTAGAATTATTCTCCTTCTTCTCCTTTCTTCCTCTCTCCACAAACAGCCCCTGACTACAACTAGCTTCTCCACTTTCGCTCATATTCTTCATCTGATACCTTATTTCTTCACTTAGAAGTCACATCTTCTAGTGACAACGTGCTTCTGCCATAAATCAAGCTGTTAGCGAAAAACTGTATCGCTCAGGAAGAGAACACAATACCACCATAGCCTTTTGCTCCTCGTCCACATTCAAATCAACATCTTTCATCTTCATCATCGAAGAAGTTCAGATGTGCTTTCAATGATGTACCTTCCCGCATCTTATATGTGAAAAAAGTCTTCAATAGAATCAACCTATTTGTGAGCGACTTCTTCATGTAGAGATCCTCCCATTTCTTCCAAAAGCCTCTAGCAGTAGTTTCACCACTAATCTCTGGAATGACATTCTCACCCATGGCCAATTGGAGGGTAGTAAAGGCCTTTTCTTTCATCTCCTTTCTTTCCAATTCTGATATATCTACTGGCAACGATTCTATGTCAAATACAACTTGATGAATACGATTTCTTCTCAACACCGCCTTCATCTTCCACTGCCACTTCTCAAAATCATTATCTCTGTTCCACTTCTTTATAGCCAACTACAGACCTGATGCTGTATATGAACCCCTAATGTAGGATGCATATTCCTGGGTAGGTCTAACCTCCTCATTTCTAGGTCCTGCTATTTTATCGAACACCTTCTAGCCCTAGGCTTCAACAACAACCTTCAAAGCTCTGATACCAAACTGTAGGGGTGAATTTACACAAATGATTGCAAATCAACCCTAATACCTGCGGAAACAATAAATCGTGTTGTAGTGCGACAAAACAAACAGAACTTGAAAATAAAACGGCAAATTAGCAAAGCACAAAAGAAAGTAAATAGAGAGTTCACACATAGATTTATAGTGGTTCCACTATCGCAAGATAGTGTACATCCACTTGGAGAGAGGAGATTTTATTACTTTCAGAGAGAAGAATTACAAGATTGATAATGGAGACTAAGAAGAATATGAAGAAATACAAAAGAGAATATAATTTGTTTCTGATGCTTCTATTCATCAAAGATCTTGCTGACTTAAATTACTTCCTTGGAATAGAAGTTAGAAGAACATCAAACTCTGAAATTCAACTAAATCAAAAGAAATATATCTCTGAAATTCTTATCAGAACAAAAATGGATCAAGCAAACAATCTACTTACACTAATGATAACCAATCCACATTTATCAAAAGGCAAAGGAGATCATATCACAAATACAAAGCAGTATAGATGTATTGTTAGAGCACTACAATATGTAACAATTACAAGGCCGGAGATTGCATACAGTGTAAATAAAGTCAGCTAATTTATGCAAAATCCTCTTGATGAACATTAGAAGGCTATAAAGAGGATTTTGAGATATCTAATGAGGACAATAAATAATGATTTAACTTTAAAGACCTGTAGTAAACTCAATTTATTTGGTTTTACAGATGTAGACTGGGCAACCGATCTAGATAATCAAAGATCAACTTCTGAGTACTGTATATACTTAGAAAAGAACTTAGTTGCATGGTGGTTAAAGAAACAATCAACAATTTCAAGGTCTAGTACAGAAGTTGAATATAGAAGTGTGGCAAGTGCAACATCAAAGATAATGTGGATCAAATCATTGTTAAGTGAATTAAGGATCAAAACTAGCAACAAGACTACAATTTGGTGTAACAATCTTAGCAGCATGTCATTAATAGCTAATCCAGTTCTACATTCCAGAACCAAATATATAGAATTGGACTTATACTTCGTTAGAGAACAAGTATTAAAAGGGAAGCTTTAAGTAAACCATTTACGTAATACTTACTAGAGGGCTGACATACTCACCAAGGTGTTGTCGGCTAAGCACTTTATTCGATTGAAGCAAGAGCCGAGCATCGAAGATTTCAACATCAATTCAACCCAAATCAAAAACATTCTAGCTCAGATCAACACGATACAACCAGATCGAGACAAACCATCAATGATTTAAAGCAATCTCGACCTTCTTCAACAATGATTCAACTCAAACCAGAAACCCTAGCTCATATTTACATGAAACAGTTTAAATCAAGGCAGAGCACTAGCAAACTAACGCGATTCAATAGTAGTTGGCAAGAATGCCTAATTTTTTCATCAAAATTCGTGAAGAATTAGTAGAGATCTGAGCGAACTTGGAGGAGATCGAAAACCCTAGTCTGGATTGAGGGGGGCTATCAGAAGAAATGAATATAACAAAGATAATATACGTATTTATCATAATATAGAGTTTGGATAGTTCAGGTACAATATACAAACCCAACACCCAATAGCAATGTAATCGATATTTTTCACTTTCGCTGTTATATATACGCTTACTCTTATATTATAATTTATAATGTGAAAATAGCAAATAATAAATTCTTTCGACTTTGTAACATGACATGCTGGAGCAATACATCTTTGGATGTGCTATCCTGAACTGGCATGCTGATAAGATTGAACAAGTTAAAGATTTGGAATGTTGTGCTAAACCAAACACTTTACAATTGTTAAATTCTGGCGACACTATACGAAGAATTGTAGAGGTCGGAAGTAGCTTCGCAATGGAGAAAATGATTCGCAAATTAGAGTTCGGAGGTGGAAGTTATAAAGGAAAAGACGAAGTGGGCTGAGTTGACTCAGCTCAAACGTCTGACCAAAAGGGTCAGACGTCTGAGTCTAGATAGAAATGCTTCCAGAGCTTTATGTCAGACGTCTGACCAAATGGTCAGACGTCTGAGCTGAAGCATTTTTTTCCAGAAGCTTAGGTCAGACTCTGATCATTTTGGCCAGACGTCTGAGGCGTTTATCGCTTGTTTTGCTCTACGGACTCGACGTGAAGATTTGTGACAACTGCAGGGAAATTTCGAAACATTGCTTAGGGTTTCTATTCTCATATATAAGCTAGCTTCAGGTTGCAGATAAAGAGTAATGCATGCAAGCGACTGCAAGAGATTAGCCTCCACAAATTAGGGTTTATCAAAACCTAATTTTCTTCAATTCTCTTCTCCACAAATCAATTTCTAATTAGAATTTTGATCATTGTAATCAATCTCTTGTACTCTTCTCATCAATATTAATAAAAGCTCTCTCTTAAAGTGGATGTACACTAACACAATGTTAGTGGAACCACTATAAATTGCTGTGTGATTTATTTTTTCATTATTGCTTTGATTTCTTAATTGCTTGTTTGGGATAGTGATTGTTTCTGGATTGGTTGAGATTGGAATTGAGTTATTGATTGGTTGTGTTTACACTTCTTACCACGATCCCGTCTTCTGCTGTGCTTGTGGGGTTTCGATTTGAGTGGTCTCCAGTTGAAATCTCATCCCAACATTTGGTATCAGAGCATTGGTGTTGGTAGGTGATTATAGAAATGCCTGAATCAGATAATACATCAAGTAGTTCCTCAATGGGTAATCCAAGTGGTGTAGCTCCTTATGTACGTGGATCGTACGCAGCTTCAGGATCACAATTGGTAATAGACAAGTGGAATGGCGATAATGATTTTGAAAAATGGCAACGGAAGATGAAAGCAGTTCTAAGGAGGAATCAGGTCCATCGGGTAGTGTTTGATACACATCTATTGCCAGCAGACATCTCGGATGTTGAGAGAGAGGAGATGGAAGAGTGGGCATTCACTACACTTCAACTTGATATGGGAGAGAATGTTATCTTTGGAATTAGTGGTGAGACAACCGCTAAGGGTATTTGGGACAAGTTGGAGGAGTTATATATGAAGAAGTCACTGACAAATCGTTTGATCTTATTGCGAACGTTCTTCACCTATAAGATGAAGGAAGGTACTTCGCTTAAGGCACACTTGAATACTTTTGATGATATGCTCATGAATATGAAGGTGGTAGATTTGAAGATTGAGGAAGGGCAAAAGGCGATGATATTTTTGTGTTCATTGCCAGATTGCTATACAGGTTTCTCAAATAGTTTGATCTATAGCCGGAATACATTGACTCTTGATGATGTCAAGACGGGTCTTCTTAGCGAAAAGTTGCGGGATCAAATGAAGGAGTTAGGTGATGGAGGTAGTGGTGCTAGTAATGGTCATGGTTTGTTTGTGGAGAAGGAGAGGTATGTGAAGAAGGAGAACCGGGGGCGTTCTAAATCAAGGAACCCCGGTTGGAGAGGAAAGTCGAAGGAAAGAAAAGGCAAGTGCTATATTTGTAAGAAGCCTGGTCATTGGAAGAATGAGTGTCCGGAAAAGGAAAAGGCAAAGAAGGAAGTAGCATCTTCATCTATAGCGGTGGAGAGTGGAGTTGGTGAGGGAGATGTAGATGTTTTATCGGCGGTAGCATCGGATGTTTCGGGTAGCGATTAGGTGCTCGATTCGGGGGCGTCTTATCATATGACGCCAAATAGGAATTGTTTACATCGACAAAGAAGGAAATTCAATTGTTTTGGGAAATGGTGTTATTTGTAAGTCGAAAGACATTGGTTCCATGCAAATTCGAATGTTTGACAGAGTGGTTCGTACTCTCACTAATATGCGCTATGTTCCGGGACTTAGGAAGTCTCTTATCTCTTTGGGACAGCTGGATTCTTTAAGATGGAAGATCACTATTGAGAGTGATAGCTTACGGGTTTCAAAGGGGGCGCTTGTGGTGATAAAGGGTGCTAGGACTCATGGTATTTATTTGCTTCAAGGAGTGACTGTAAAAGGTGAAACTTGTATAGGAGTTGATAGTTCTCATGGCTTGGATGTGACTAGATTATGGCATTTGAGGTTAGGTCATGTCTCGGAGAGGAGTTTGGACGTTCTTCGGAAGAGGGAGATGATCGATGGAGAAAGTTTCAACAAGTTAGAGTTTTGCGAAGAATGCGTTATGGGGAAGCAAACTAAAGTTTCATTCGGTGAGGGAAAGCATGATTCGAGAAGGGTTCTTGAGTATGTTCACATGGATGTTTGGGGACCGGCACCCGTACCTTCTTTAGGTGGAGCTTGCTACTATATTTCTTTTATAGATGACTTTTCTCAAAAAGTTTGGGTGTATGTAATGAAGGCCAAGTCGGAGGCATTTGCAAAGTTCAAAGCATGGAAGGCTATTGTTGAGAATGAGAGTGGAAAGTCTTTGAAGGTTCTAAGGTCTGACAATGGCGGAGAGTATGTTTCCAGAGAATTTTTGGAGTTTTGCAAGCATCATGGTATTCGAAGGCATTTTACTACACCTGGAGATCCGCAGTCGAATGGTGTTGCGGAGAGAATGAATCTTACTCTACTTGAGAAAGATCGATGCTTGAGATTGACATCGGGTTTGGCGAAGGGATTTTGGGCTGAAGCTTTGTCAACCGCAGTGCATATTATTAATCGAATTCCGTGCTCAGCTATTGGTAACAAAATTCTGGAGGATGTGTGGAAGGGAAAGAGCATTGACTTGAGTTATCTTCGTGTCTTTGGTAGTCCGGTTTATCTGCATGATCCGGGAAATGATAAGCTTGAACCTAGAGCTTTCAAAGGGATTTTGCTTGGCTATATGGATGGAGTAAAAGGCTATCGGATTTGGAATCCAAAAACGAAGAAGGTGGTGAATTCTCGTGATGTTATTTTTGATGAGTCGGCGATGTTCAAGGAGAATGGAAGCTCATTGGATATTCTGGACTTGGTTCACGATGAATCAAAGGAGAAGGAAAATATTTCCACGTTTTGTCCAAGGAGTAGAGAGAGTAGAGTAGTTGGAGATGCTTGTGAGGAGATAGTGGTTGATGTTACATCACATAGTCCACAGGGTTCCTCTAGTAATGTTGGTGATGTGCATGATTCTAGAGAAGCTTCGGTTCAAGGTGGAGCTGAAGGGAGTTTGGGTGATGGTATTGCTACTCGGGTTGGTCGTCGTACTATAAGACCACCCGAAAGATATGGTGATTGGAACTATCTTAGCTTTTGTGATAATTTGGACTATGCTCTTCATGTAGTCCAAGATGAGTCGATGGACCTTGATGACGTCATGAAGTCGAGTGATAGCTCGAAATGGATTTGTGCTATGGAGGAAGAGATGCAATCATTGTTGAAGAATCAAACTTGGAATTTGGTTCCACTTCCTAAAGGAAACCGTGTTATTGGGTGCAAATGGATATACAAGGTGAAGGACGATGGAAGATACAAGGCTAGGCTAGTGGCTAAGGGGTTTGCACAAAGGAAGGGGAAAGAGTATAATGAGATATTCGCACCGGTTGTGCGCCATACTTCTATCCGGATATTACTTGCTATAGTTGCTATTCATGACTTAGAGTTGGAGCAACTTGATGTGCAAACCACCTTCTTGCATGGTGACTTGGATGAAGACATCTACATGGAGCAACCGGAAGGTTTTGTTGTGGATGGTAAGTCAAATTTTTGTTTGCAAGTTGAAGAAGTCACTATATGGATTAAAGCAATCACCTAGACAATGGTACAAGAGGTTTGATCATTTTATGCTTGAAAATGGTTTTGATAGAAGCATCAAGGATGCTTGTGTGTATTTCAAGAAGTTGAAAAATGATTGTTGGGTGTATTTACTCTTGTATGTGGACGATATACTCATTGCTTCTAAGGATAAGAATGAAACCAACAAGCTAAAACTGAGTTTGAAATCGGAGTTTGAAATGAAGGATCTTGGAGGATCAAGAAGGATATTGGGCATGGAAATGGTAAGGGATCGAAAGCATTTTGAGTTGAAACTAACTCAAAAGGAATACATTGAGAGAGTGCTTTGCCGGTTTAGCATGGAGAATGCAAAGGTGTCAAATACACCTTTACTTTTGCATATGAAGCTTTCGAGTAAAGGATCACCTATTTTGGAGGAAGACAATGCTTATATGGCAAAGGTGCCATATGCCAGTGCGGTTGGAAGTCTAATGTACGCTATGGTGTGTACAAGGCCCGATATTGCAAATGCCGTCGGGATGGTTAGCCGATACATGGCTAATCCGGGGAAATCGCATTGGGAAGCTGTGAAGCTTATATTGAGATACCTTAGAGGCACATCATCTCATAGTCTTGTTTTTGGCGATAGTAAGACGATGGATTGCAAGTTGGTTGGTTATTATGATTCGGACTACGCCGGTGATAGGGATCGTAGAAAATCAACTTCCGGATATGTCTTCACACTTGGGGGTATAACCATAAGTTTAGCTCCGGATATGTGATAGCCAGAGTGTTATTCACTTGGCAGAGAATTTGGCGTTTAGCTCACGGACTAAGCATATTGAGGTGAGAGAGTCATTTCTAGTAGCCATGGATGAGGATAAGCAAGTATACCTTCAGAAAGTGCACACAAAGGATAACGCGGTGGACATGTTCACTAAGGCATTGCCGGTTGGGAAGTTCGAGCATTGCTCGAACTTGATTCGCTTGGAGAAGTGCTAGGTGCCACGGGATGGCACGGTTAAGGGAGGAGCTTGGTGGTAGATGAGGAAGGGCATCAGTGAGAGATTGAGGTTCTATCTTCTTGGTAAGTGCTAGTCTTTGGTGAGATAGCTTAGGATTTGGATATTGTTTAACATTTCATTAGCGGGCGGGGGCTTTGCCTGAGCTTGTTGGTGGAGTGCAATGGGCGGTGGAGTGCAATGGGCGGTGGCTTTGCCAGAGCTCATTGGGAAAGCATTCATGTTTGGTTGAAGGTAGAAGAAGTGACAGTTGGTGCTATCGGTCATCGCTGATGGTATGGTACCATTAGAGTTGGAGATGGATATAGTGTCGAGGTGGAGTGTTAAATTCTGGCGACACTATATGGAGAATTGTATAGTTCGGAAGTAGCTTCGCAACGTAGAAAACGATTCGCAAATCGGAGTTCGGAGGTGGAAGTTATAAGGGAAAAGGCGAAGTGGGCTGAGTTGACTCAGCTCAGACGTCTGACTAAAAGTGTAACAACCCGCATATTTTACGATTGTTTATTTAAATATTTTATTTAAATATAGCGTCGTTAGTCGGATAAAAGTCCAAAAAGCTACTTTTTGCAAACAGTCGAATTAGGACTCGAGCCACTTCCATTGAGTCCAAAATGACGTTTGCGACTTTTTTAAGTATAAGCATCGATATATTTGGAGTAAGTTGAAATTTGCTATTTTCACTTGGGCTTTTGGGTTTGGGTTTCACCCAACTCATTCTATAACCTAACTCAACCCTTCTCTTCATCCACTCATCCTCATTTCATTTCTTTTTCTCAAGCTAAACTGAAAATGGGGGAAGAGAAGTGGAATTAGATATTCCAAGCTCTAGATTCAATTGCAAACTCCATTTCTTGCTCCAAATTCAAAGAGAAGCTTTGGTAAGTATCTCCTTCTTCTTCTCCAACTCATTCTCTCTTTGATTTCAGAAATTTCCTAAACCTAACTTAGGAAATGTTCTTCTTTTGAGCTTAGATTCAAGCTTCTAGAGTTGAAGTGGTTGATTGGTTGACCTTCCTTTGCTTTCAAGCTTCTCATTCATTGTTTTTGGATTTAAAGGTGAGATTTTTATCTCATGTCTTTGTCTATAACTATCTTTGATTGTTAGGTATGGATTCCTAACATCTTTACATGTTCATTTGATTTTGGTTTGGATTGATTTGGTGAACATTTCAATTTTGGTGTTTGAAGTCTAAAACTCTAAAAATCTTAGCTTTGATGTTTGATCACGCTTTTGATGGTGAATCGAAAAGCCTATAAGGTTGGGTTGTCGATTGGCAAAAGCCCCTTAAGTCCATTGCTCGTCCGATCGCGAATTGGAAGAGTTTGCGCTTCATTTGAATAAGCTGAAAAACAGCTTCAGTGCCAGTCAGTCGACCGACTCTCTGTAGTCAGTCGACCGACTGTAGAAATCAGGCCAACCTGGGTCTGTCTGCAGAGAACAGAAGTTTTTGTTTTCTACAGTCAGTCGACTGACCCTCTGCAGTCAGTCGACTGACTGCAGGAAATGAAACATTCTGGTTTCTGGTTCAGTCGATTGACCCTCTACAGTCAGTCGACTGACCTGCTTCATTTTGCCTATTTTGCCTAATTAGCTTGAGGATCCAACTTTTATCGATTCGTGACTATCCGATTTATTGTTATCACTTGTTATTGACCTTGATGACTTCTTTTTCGGGATTTTTGAGAATATCCATTTTGATGGATTCGGTATCGATTTCTTTGGATTTAATTCACATCTTCGAATGTGGATTTTTGTGATTGATTGTTTCTACAATCATTTTGTGATTTGTCACTTCTAAATACAAAGGTTTCTATACTAGTAGTAAATATTCAAACTCTTTTACAAAGATGATTTCAACTCTATTTTTAATACAAAGCTCGTTTATAAAACCATTTTCTAATCTACTAGTATATACAAACCTATACCTCATTCGTATGAGAAAATCTAATTAAACGGCTTAGCAAAACAAGTGGTATGAAACGCTTGCGTTTACTTCGTCGGTTAATTTTTGGACTGGTTCGATTGAAACTCTTGTGACAATTTTTGAGTGGAAATTTACAATCTGTTCGTAAATATTTTAGTTAAGCTAGTGGTTATGGGACATGAAGCTAAACTCTTATATTTACTAGCTTAGTGTAATCGACACTTCTTGATGATCGATGATGATCATTTTATGGTTTAGACTAGCAATGTGCGATGTCACTTTGTCCACGTGGGGGACAGTACCTCGTCCTAGTGAGCTTCGTATCATTTTTATGGGCTAGCGACCCATGGTCTTTGGACCGTTCGTGGAGCAATCGGCTCAATAAGTCGGAGCATGGGGCATATCTTTCTAGGTGCGTCGATGTTCGTCTATGCATGGGGCGTATCTTTCTAGGTGCGTTAATGTTCGACTTTGCATAGGGCGTATCTTTCTAGGTGCGTCGATGTTAGACTTTACATGGGGCGTATCTTTCTAGGTGCGTCGATGTTTATTTATGCAATGGGGCACATCTTTCTAGGTGCGTCGATGTTCGACTGTGCATGGGGCGTATCTTTTTAGGTGCGTTGATGTTCAGTTTATGGGATAGCATCTCGTTTGTGATACACGTGTTGGGAGTTTTCATGCTCCCGTTTGTAATAAGCCTCCCCCTTTTGTGATTTCTGGATTTCTAGTTGTGATTTCTAGAATTTGTGTTTCACCAACTTTTGCGTTTGGCAATTATATGTTTGTCAATATTTGTAGTTTGGTGAATAAAATAAAGAATATGATATTCTTGTTGGTGTTTTGAGATGAATTGAGATATTGTATGATTTTTATTGTTATTTGATGTATACTTGACATAGTATGGCATTTCTTTGTTATCACACATTTTTGGTCATATCTCTTATCCTATCTCAGTTTATATGATATTTATAGCTAGACTGATCCGTTTATTATTTTCTTCTTAAATAATACTCGGGTCAGACCGAGATATTTCAAGTGCTCCTGCTTGACTTCTTATCAGGGATTATCATCTGATTCTTTTGGCTAACTACTTTAGATTAGTAGTTTTTGTTATTAAACATTTGAGATATGGACTCCTTGATGTATAATTATTCTTTTGTCTCGCACTTGTATCTATTCATTGTGATGTAGTGGATCTTATATGGCCACTATTTTGATGTACACTTTCATGTGATATATTCATATCTTATTCCGCCTTTGTGATATGAATATCTGTGACTGATTTATGATATGTTTATTTCTATATTTGTTTCCGAGGTCCACTTAGCCACTGTGTGGTAGCTTTGAGTTTGAATCGGTATGTCGGATTTCCTCTGAAAAAGAAATGTAAGTTATAATTTCTGACGTATCGGTACTCGCACAAAGCAATTACACAGATGGCCGCTCCTCAACAGCCTTATTCTTCGCGCTAATCAACGACATTACTCCGTAGTGTCCTTGGGTAGCGTGAGTATAGAGGTGGGGCGTCACAAAAAGGGTCAGACGTCTGAGTCTGGACAGAAATGCTTCCAGAGCTTTCTGTCAGACGTCTAACCAAATGGTCAGACGTCTGAGCTGAAGTGTTTTTTTTTCAGAAGCTTAGGTTAGACGTCTGATCATTTTGGCCAGACGTCTGAGGCGTTTATCGCCTGTTTTGCTCTACGGACTCGGCGTGAAGATTTGTGACAACTGCAGGGGCAATTTCGGAACATTGGCTAGAGTTTCTATTCTCCTATATAAGCTAGCTTCAGGTTCCAGATAAAGAGTAATGCGTGCAAGCGACTGCAAGAGATTAGTCTCCACAAATTAGGGTTTATCAAAACCTAATTTTCTTCAATTCTCCTCTCCATAAATCAATTTCTAATTAGAATTTTGATCATTGTAATCAATCTCTTGTACTCTTCTCATCAATATTAATAAAAGCTCTCTCTTAAAGTGGGTGTACACTAACACAACGTTAGTGGAACCACTATAAATCGCTGTGTGATTATTTTTTCGTTATTGCTTTGATTTCTTAATTGCTTGTTTAGAATTGTGATTGTTTCTGAATTGGTTGAGATTGGAATTGAGTTATTGATTGGTTGTTTTTACACTTCTTACCACGATCCTATCTTCTGCTGTGCTTGTGGGATTTCGATTCGAGTGGTCTCCAGTTGAAATCCCGACCCAACAACAATAGCATATGAGTGAACTACAAAGGACTAAGAAGAAATGAAGCCGATCCAAGCTGCACTACATCAGAATGATGTGTTGGAGTTGAATGATTAATTAAATGATTTTGAATAAATGCATTTGTTGTTAAGAAGCCAAATACACTGAGAGGTTAACTGAATGGAACAAATACCGATGGCCATGGTTCGATAAAAATTTGTTTGATCGATTCTGAATAAGTTGCGCAGATTATAGAAAATTAAGGCTACAGCCGAGTGAACCAAGTGCAGAAATGCACTGAAACGACCAGATATGCGAAGAAACTTATATGACCAAATCTGGAATGCATCCTGAGGTACATTAGAGTATGTAAATCAAGATGCTTAGTATAATGCATTGAAAGGCACTGAACTTTCTTCGTTGTTGTTGCAATCTGAAACTGAAGTGAAGAAAAATGAAGTCAAGTGACTAGGACTGCTGTGTAGGATGAAGTGAAGCATGGAAGTAAACGCCGAGTTGAATCAAACTAAAGCCCGGATGTAAACTGGACTACATGCTGAACAGAAATGAAGAAGGCACTGAGCTACTCATAGAGGACCTGATCTAAACTGCACACTGCAAATGAAAACTGTGATATAATTGTAACCCGAAAGTGAGATGATTAGCCTGAAGCCTTCGTCTCTACTGTAAAGAATGTAGTGAGTATAGTGCACTGCACTACAATGTGATCTCTGCTGCGAAACTAAAGCGAATAGGCTACACTACAATGCAAGGTGAATTTTGAGCTGCACTGTACAAAATAATGCATGGTGAAGAGCATGTATATGGTGTAAATACATGGTGTAGCTAGCTGCTATCAAGTACATGGTGCAGCTTGAAAAGCCAAGGCAGGATGAAGAATAAGGTGTAATGGTACGCAATGTGTTGATCATGTTATGTAATAGAGCAAATGCCACGATAGCAAGTACAACTGATGTGCAGGGAAAGCATTTGGGGTGCGTTGCAAGCGTATCTAAGAGGTAAAGAGCACAATAAAGTTGCTAAACATAGGGCATGTAGTGCTCATGGCATAAAGAACCGTTGCTTATTGTAGACCATGTAGAGCGAGCTTTTGAGTGCAAGACTGGAAGACATAAGATAGTAGAAGGAACTAACTTGAGCTAGAGTGGGACATGCATGAAGAAAATTGCAGTCTGGCTAGTACTCTAGGAGTAGCAATGGAAGGCATCTAATGTGGAGGAAATGTGTGTGATTCGATCCAGGCGAGGTCTTCGGTCTGACTGTCTTCTATATCCAAAGTGAAATATGTCAGACAATATAATAGATGATAAAAGAGTATTTCTATACGAATTATTAAATACTTTATGGTTTCTTTCAAATCAAAGATCCCAACATGTGGTAGAATAAATTAAGTTTATGATTTTCCTAGTTAAATAAGAGTAGTTAAATCTGAAATTGGTGTTGTGCTTAAAGTTGTTTAATAGTTTAGAGTTCAGCCTAGCAATAGTGTTTAGTTTATCATGTAATATGATTCACATATGAATTTTAACTTTAAGGGGCTTTCATTTTCCACATTGATTTGAACCAGCCTTGTATCTAAGCTTCTGAAGAGGTCGAAAACTTGTACATGCCTTTTAACTGTAATTTTTTCTATCCCAACACCAAACCAAGTGATCATTTTGGTTATCTATATTTGTGTGCTGAATAGTGTTTATCAATCTTTGAAATTGATAAACGCATTCTCTACTAGATTTTGTTTAAAAGATACTAACTAAAATCTTTCTGTGGCCTAAAAATATCCACAATAAGGTCATTTTTGTTGTTGGATACCAGAAAGAGGTCATGACATTTGTGTTTCAGGACGATTGGGGTGATACAAGGATTTTGTTTCCAGCATGCGTGTTAAATTTAAGTCCAACCTAAATATATGGAACATCTGAGATATTTTTCTAGAAGAATGAGAACATTTGGTTGTTCGGTTTGTAAATTCTTTGGATCATTATAGCAGTAGTTACAAATAATTTCTTTCCACGTTGTTGTGTGGTTATCAAGAAATTTCCAAATCCATTTACATAGCAGTGATATGTTTAGGGCTTTCAGATTTATGATAACTAATCCTCCATGGATTTTGAGTTTGCACATTTATTCCCAGTTAATGAGACTGTTTAAGCTAAAGCATTATGTACCCCCTTTCCATAGGAACTTTTTTCTAATATTGTCAATTCTGTTAATCATCCAGCTAGAGAAACGATGATAAGACATCCAATTAAAGAGAATAGCTGATAAGACCGAGTTAACAAGGACCACCATACCCTACCTCAAGAGATAGTTGGCTTTCCAAGAAAGAAGTCTTCTGCTTGCTTTATTAATACAATGTTCCATTCATCCCTTTTAGGTTCCATTTGTTTAATTGGTATTCCTAAGTAGTTTATGAGAAAATTCATGGTTTTGCAATTTAGTGTATTAGCTAGTTCGGTTATAGCATTAGAATAGTCTAATTAGCATTAAGATTTTATAAAAGTTAATTTTAAGACTCGAAAGCAATTCAAAGTTATATAGAATTAATTTTAGTGACATAATGTGGCAAGGAAGATGGGAGTAGAATAACCGAGTGTCATCTGCATATTGAAGAAACTCCATTAGAAGTGATATCTCTCCCAATATTGGGTTTGATGTTATTACTTAGAGCTAGTTTGATTACTTTGTTAAAAACATTTGCCACTATGTTATATAGCAGGGATGATAGATCTCCTTGGCCAAGGCCCCATTTAGATTGGATTTTTCTACCCGTAACCGCATTTATTCGGATGGAAGACACACTAGAATTGAAAATAGGATCAATCCACAAGATTTACCTTCTACTGAATCCCCTAACCCTCATCGTTTCTAATAGGAAATCCCCATCAATGGAGGCAAAAGCCTTGGAAAAGTCCAATTTGAGATGAGCACATGTGATATTTTCTTTGTGAAAAATGTTAATGTATTTTTTAAGCGGTGGGTGGATTCACCATCCATAATATTTCTACCTTGTTTGAAAGCCATTGTGGATTTATTAATCAAATTTTCTATTTTATTCTTCGACCTATTAGGTAGAACTTTGGAGATTACTTTGACTTAGCAGTTGATCAGCGAGATTCGGCTGAAGTCTGTAAGCTCTTTCATATTCTTTTAAGGATTAGAATAACGTTAGCGAAGTTAAACCTATCAAGTTGTAACATGTCGGTGTAGAGTTCATCAAATAAAAAATATTATCTCATATTTTATGGTTGGCCAATTTTTTTTGTAAAATAACATTAGGAAGCCGTCGGGACCAGGGGCCTTGTCATTGGCCAAGCTATTTATAGCCGACTAAACCTCATCTTCTGAAAATCAAAAATCTAAGTCACATAAAGAGTGTGTTGGTTCGAAAATTAGGAGGTCCAGTACGCTTCGATTCTGTGTCCACATTTGTTACCATAAATATCCCTATAATGATTGGTGAGAATGTTGTTAACTAAGGCTGTTCATTAATCTCTATTTTGTATAGTTTAATGGAATTGATGGCATTCCGTTGACATCTACCATTTGCATTGCAGTGAAAGAATTAAATGTTTTTATCCCCTTTGCTAATCCATTGGGTACAGGAACGTTGTTTCCACATAATTTCCTCTTGATCCGGTAATTTGTTCCTTTTTAATTTGTTTTTTCTTCATTATTTAGATTTCTATAATCTCCTGTCCTATTTAAGTCTAATATCTCATTTAGAATCCTACCTTTTTTAATGCAGATATTACCGACAAAGTTAATATTCCAATTCTTTAGGTGAGACCGGATCTTTCGATGTTTGGAAACCTAATTTTCTACTGCATTATTGAAAACATGGTTGTCCATGGATCTCCATTCTAAGATTCCCATATTTACGAAGTTACTTTCTCTAAACTACAATTTTTCGAATTTGAAAGATTTTTTTGGCAGATGATCATGTGTGTTTAGAAGTATAGGGCAGTGGTTTAAAATTAGGCTATTTAGACCGTGTGATTAAGATAAAGGGAATTTCTCTTCCTAATTCTCACTTACAATGAACCTATACAATAAGCTTATCAAAGGATTCTCTCATCAATTGGTCCAGTGAATCTCCTACTAATGAGAAAAAGTTCAATGAGATTATTCTAGTTAATGAAATCTTTGAATTCTTCCATGTCAATATAATCGCCATTCGTAGTTAAACGTCTCCCATATGCCTGGTCACATTGAAGTCTCCACCTTTTCCATATAATATTAATCGCACTTTTATATCACTAGTACCAAAAACTAAAACACCAAGTAGCATAGTAGATTACATACCTATCTCATGTTGTAATATGTACCATAAATTTTTAAGTAAGATTCTTTATGATAGAATTAAGTTATTTCTTCCACATTGTATATCACGAAATCAAATTGCAATTGTACATAGAAGGAATATTGGTGAAAATATTTTGGTTGCTCATGAATTGTTAAGGGACTTTATTGAGCATGAAGTTGAGAAAACGTGTGTCAAAATTGGCTTGTAGAAGGCATATGATAAAATAAGCAAGTAATTTGTATGTCACGTCATGAAAAAGTCAATATTGTTGTGTATGAATGTATCAGTACCCCCACTTTCTCTATTTTTATGCAATGAATACCTAAGGGTTTTATTACAGTTTATAGGGGCTTAGGCATGAGGACCCTCTATCACCATATTTATGTACGATAGTTGTGGAATATTTTACTTTTTTACTTGAAGAGACATATGTTAAAGAAATTTAGTACACTGTCTTTCCACTTTTTTGTTTAAAATTGCTACTTTTACTTATTGAAACCAATGTCACAATATTTGACAATTTCACCAAAACTAGATTTCAAAATACAATATGGTTTCTCTAAAACTTGTTCAAATAAATATCCTCATATGGTAAATGTTGGTCATAATAAACCATAACAAACTATAACAAACCATCTACAATCGACGTCTAGGGAATGAACCTTTTATTCCAACCCCTACGATCTAAGCTCCACATATACCAAGTATTACCTTTGAGCGATATCAAAAAGAGTGATATCCGATCAATTTATAAAACAAGTAGCAATCCCTTTTGAAAAGGTAAAATCATTAAAACTGTTTTCAAATGGGGAAATACTATTTTGCGTTTGGAAAGGTGTTTTAGGAAAAATTAGATTTGCAGATTATTTGAAAATATATTGCGATGATTGGCCTTATACAAATTGGAAAATACTTTGATAAATTATTTGTATATAAAACTAGTATTTTGACATCGTTTGCAAAATAGACCTCTGGTATATGGTTTTTGAATATATGAGATTTCATTGAATAAAGTAATTTTATAGAAATGATTTGGAAATCCATTTCGAAGTGATTTTGGAAAAATGATTCCAAAGAGAACCACTTTGGAAATCTATTTTAAAAATGGTTCGGATACTGAGCTTATATGAAATTATTTATATGTGTTGACTATAGTGACAAAGATTAGTTTGTAATTGAGTAGAATTATATAGTGTGTAACATATTTAAATTTGTCACACTCATTATGTTATTACTTGAGCTCGGATACACACACAACTATATTTCTAGCCCGACTCGTGTTTATTATTTATTTAACAACCTCAGATTAGACTAAGATTGTTTTATAGGTCAATATTATGACTGTAAATGTTTTATGGGTTACGATATGGAGTTGAAGTCGATAATGATGGTGAGTATGTTTTGCCTGCATTGGGACTCGGTTATATTGAATGATAATGGTGTACTTGTGTTATGAATTGTATATATATGAGATAATGTATTAAATTTTTAGATATGATATAAAATTCATCATTTTTATTCATTTTGACTCTATTAGGTTGGAAATTTTTATTGTGTCTCTGATACATATATTATTCAATTCGAGCAACTCGTATTTGTTGCTTTGTGTCGAGATGAGATACATATTATTTCGGATGTATTCATGTATTAAAACGTATCCATGTAGACCTAAAGTAGTGTATACGAGAGATCGCTCCTTCTATGCCTACTGATCCGAGTTATCGGACAATAAAACCCTTTGATATTTCGATCACTAGAGTCGAGGCGTTACATCATAGGAATTCAACCTATTATTGTGCATCTATCATATGCTAATGACTTTATGATATTTGGAAAATCAACAATACAACTACGATAAGAGAAATTTTCTATTCACTACAAGATATACTGTATTGAATTTAAATATTTTGAAGTCTATTGTATATTTTAGCAATCAAACATTGGACAAGCATAACATTAAACAAGAATTGGGTTTTAAAGAGCAAAATCTACTTATTACATATCGGGGTGTACCTTTATGCTCCATATGTCTTCATTATTCTCAATGCACTAATCTCATATCAAAGATATAGAGTAAAATTAATAGGTAGGATTTAAAAAAATTATCAATATTAGGAAGGGCATAATTAGTTCATACTATGATTACACCTATGATCCTTTATTGGCTAGTTATCTATCAAAATTCAGAGCAAACGATCGACAAGATTAATAAGATACATTTAGATTATTTTTGGGTGGGGGGTTGGTAAGAAACATAAAATTGCATGGAGTACACTTTGTAAACCAAAGCTTGAAAAAGAAGCAGGCTTGAAATTTTCAATGAATTGAAAAAGAGCTGCTAGTTTGAAACTAATGTGGAACTTCTTAACAAAGCTAAATTTATGGTCTACATAGATGTAGGAATCTTGACAATGCACATTGACAGTAATTATTCAAGAACGTGGAAATGCATTCTAAGACTAAAGCGGACTAGTAAACAATATCTTAATAAAACTATGGTGGATGGTACTAACACTTCCCTATGGTGGAACAATCGATTAATTGTAAGTGTCGGGTAGATTTATTAGGTTTTAACGAATTTAATATCATTGGAACATCAAACGAAACTGTTGCATGCATAATAAGGGATGGGAAATTAGATCCTACTGCACATCCAGCAACTACAAAAATAACTTTAGTGATAAACACAGTTCATTTACACAAAAATTCAAGTTCAAACTTTTACGAGTGAATAAAATCAAGGCAATAGAATGATCAAATAAATTGGATAAGAGTAATTTGGCATAATAAAATTAGTAGATAAATGTCTTTTTGCGCATATAAGGCATGTTTATAAAGGCCAGACACAAAAGACAGATTGAAGAAATAGAGTGAATTTGTTGTAGGCGTTTTCACCCAAGAAATGGTGAATATATAAAGGCACTATGAAAAGAAAAAATAGTTGGAAAGATTGTAATCGAAGTGTCACTACTTGGCTAAAGACCTAACACAAGAAGGCAAGAGAGTGGGGAAAAAGAACGAGATGAAACAAAGGCAGAAACACAAGAGTTTGCTAGCATAGAAAATTGGTTTGGCTCCCCATCAAACAGGCAATTTGGTTCCGTAGGAGGTATCGAACCAATTTTCTTATTTGGTAGGAACTCTGTCTCACCTAGTGTATTGAACCCAGGATGTCGAACCAAAGAAGTGGACCAAAGTAAAATAGAAAACTCTAGACAAAATCTTGTAAACGTAGAAACTTTGGATCAAATCTTATATACAAGGAAACTCTGACAAAATCTTCTATAACGGAAAGTACCGAACTGAACAAGTCAAATAAGGAAGTTGCCTAAATTTTAGGCCTAACCTCCCTATATCTCCGCTCCTATAAATACCGAGCTATAAACAGTAATGACAGACAGTTCTAAGAGGACAAAAACAACTGAACTTGCTTTACGGAACAAGAATTCTAGATGCGTCATCTTACTTTCTTTTGAACATTGAATCATTATATTTTGTATTTCAATCATTGTACAATTAAACTATAAGAAAGCTAATGAAAATGGATAGTGGATGTAGGCATATTTTGGTCGAACCACTATAACCTCTTTTATACTTTACTTTATCGTATTTATTTTCTATCTACCATGTCTATGATTTTCTCTCTCAAAATCAACAAAACCACATATAAAATAACTGTGTTGTACATTTATATACACAATTCTACATCAAATTGGTTGGAGCTATTTTTCCATTTTTCAAGCAAAATTTTTGGTGCTTTCACCGAGAGTCTGATTCTCAACATGCGTCCAAAATAAAAAACTAGAGTTGGTGCTACCAGTGCGAACATAGGAATACCAATGCACCTAATGAGACTATTGCCAATCAAGATAATCGATCATCTAGTATTCTAGCACTAATAGATGTTGTTATCGAGGGCAACCACGATAGATTTGTGATGGAACTCAATGAACGTTTCACTGCCCAACAACAAGTGATAATGGACCAAATTAGGCCATGCTTGGGGCATGCATAAATTAACAGTCACAACACTGAAACACGAGGACGCTCTCATTCTAGGGGATCTAGAAGGTGATCGAGGTCACATTATAGCAAAAAATCAGATCAATAAAATCAAAGAACCCAAAAAGGAAACATCGAGCAGATGGATCAATTTGGTATCAAGAGCGGTCTAAGAGCTTAGACCGAGGCCGGGACCGAAGGTCAAGTCATCATAAGGGGAGCGATAAAGACCTTTAATCCTAGAGGGAAAGGTCGATCCATTGTCAACAATCACCTGAGCCAGAAAATACAATGGCATGAATAATTAGAGAATGTGTTCAACGTGAACATGTGGAGTGAGATATAGGAGCCAGAGTTGGTATTCCTTTCTCCCTGGAAATAGAAACTGCTTGAAATCCCTAAGATTTCCACATGCTCACTGTGAATCCACAACAAAGATTGACCGACCGCATCATACATCTGGAATGATACACTTGCCCATGCTAATGAGGGAGCAATAGAGGAAGCATTGTGCAAATGCTTCCCTCTATTCGTGGCATACTTAGTTACTATATGGTTCTATCGTCTAACCCAGCTCTATGCACTCTTGGGGAATGTTAAAGGAGAAGTTTATCAGTCAATTCCTAGTGCATGAGGAGCAACCCAAGGATCCAAACTCATTATTTGATGTGAAACAAATGGAGGATGAATCATTATTGTAGTATTTGACTCGATTCAATGCCACAGCAGTTGGATTTCAAAATGCGAATGAATGACTAACCTTGATGGCACTGTGAGTTGGAGTGAATTTAGGAACGAAGCTCGCTAGGAGTTTGACTAAGGAAAAACTGACCACCTTATAGGATTTATTCTATGAGGTAGCTAAATATATGAGGTTGGAAGATGTTGCGTCTGAAAGGCAGCTTGGTGTGGCAACTAGGGTTGTAGGGACATCCAATTGCATTAATGCCATGGAAAAGGGAAGTGGAAACAACTTTGTTGAAAAAAGAAAGACATCAAGCAGGGTGGTACAGTTGGAAGAAGGTAGAATGAAAAGTTTTAGGCCTTGACCGAGGTTCGATGTTTATAAGGACTTAGATGATACCATGGAAAATATGTATCTTGTGACATAGACATAATTGAAGTATAATATGCCTCGACATAGGAAGGAAACCAAAGTAGATATAAATTCATAGAATTACTATCAGTTCCATGAGTCTCATGGGCATAACACTAATAAGTCCTGCCACGTGCACGATATTATTATACCAAAAGGAAAAAAATTGGAACGACGTATCAGGAATCCTAACCCCTTACTATTCATATGCGCCAACTGTGAGGCAACCTCTACATGAGGATGGTGGAAAAGGAACAGAAGGAATTGAGCCAATCAAAAGTGAGTTAAATGAGTGAATTTAAAAAAAAAATCCATTTTCATCTTGGTTAAGTCTATGAAGCCTAAATGGATTTTAGATCCAATCTGAAATATTTTAAGTAAAATCTTCATTTCATTTATTATGTTTTACAGAATGGTATTTTTATTTAAATTTAAACGTATGAGTGTATAAAATACACCCATATGTGTAACATTTACTTATTAAAGTTAATTTAGAGAAAGAAACCTTTCGTTTCTCCCTTTAAAACTCATGTAATTGATCGAGGGAAGATTTTTCTTTAATAGGAGAGAGAAACCTTTCATTTTTCTCTCTCTTTAATTAAATTGATTTATTTATTAAATCTTATTAGTGAGCAATTTATATACAGCATAAGTTGTGCATATGTATATTGTGTAAGTGCAATGGACAAGAAATGTACATAGTTAAGTTGATCGTATTTAGGTGCTAGGATTTACACTGCAGCGGACCTATTTTCCTTTTACATATGCCTTTGTTGTCCAAGGTTTTGAACTGAAAAACATACATAATAAAAATGTACAATAGTTTGCCAATATACATACATACATACATACAAATATATATGTTACATCTAGTAAACTTATATTATTTGAGATCTAAAATTAACATTAACGAACTAACATTCAATCAAGGAAATATTTGAAATTAAGATTTGCATTAATGTGTAAAGTCCATCTTGTTAATTTGAATGGCACAATACATATATACTTCTATATACATAAAATAGCATGTGAGGTTTTAGATCTCAAATTAACTTATTTATTTAATTATAATGTGTGTTTATAGATTTATAAGAACCAAAAATTAGAAAATTTGAAACGTTTAATCATGAAAGGGAAAAATGGGATAAAAACTATTATACAATTTCAAATTTAGAAAGGAAATAAAGTTATTGGATTTTACATAAAATCCATACATGAATTCAAAAAGGATTTCACCTTTTTTATGAAAACAATACTTTTGAGAGAAATGTGTGATCCTCTAAAGTAGAAGAGAGCACATACATACATGCATGCATTCATGCATGCGTGCATACATACATATATATATATCACCAATAGTTAAGGAGCTGCCAACAAGTCTGGCAGATAGCAAAAAAATCCCATTTAAAAAGAAAAAATAATAAAACCCTCCCAAAAGCCTATGAAACTAAAGACTCTCCCTAAACAATCTACACTAACAAGTATCTAATGCCTAAACCATCTCCAAGAGCTGAGCAGCCTTCAATAACAACTTCCACAACCTCAACCTGAAAACCTAATCTGATAAAACCTCAAAACAACATACCGCATCCGCTCAAACCACATATATTCTCCAAAACAACAATCACCTAAAAAACTCCCCAATAAACCATCATCCCTCAAGCGTAAGACTTAGAAGCTTTGAGTTTTAATCGAGGACTTCTCCTAATATTAATTGTTGAATAACTCTTACTATTTCTTTTACCAGATTTGGATGCATGAATGGAATCACAAGCATGGAGAGGAGAAAGTGAAAATCTTCCTAAAGCTGCAAGGCAACAATACAATATAAATCTAAAACCCCCAGTATGATAATAAACAGACTATTCAGGACCGATTTCTCCAATCGAAGTAGAACCAACATCTATCATAAACAAGCCACTATCCTTTTTCTGAACATTTTGCACCAAATCTAGCTCATTAGGCTTATCCATACTCTGATTAGACATAAAATCCTCCATTTCGCTATTCTCATTATCAACACCCAGCCCAAAGACAACACACAACTCACCTAAAACTAGTCACTCTAAAGAAAGAGTTACCCAATAACCAGTTCACTCCAGGAACTATCAAAATACAAGTTGCAACAGTAACTGGGTTGTACAACTTCACCGCACTGTGTACATATATAGCCTTGCAATACCAACCCCATCCCCTGTATCTTCCTTTTGCACACAATCAACAACTAAACAAGAAACATCCAAACACTTTGAACCAGCTTCAACATCATTTACTTTCTCCATGATCGAACAAACCATCACTGAATGAACATTTGAAAACAAATATGCTGTAATAGTTACTGGAAAAATCACTGCACTGTGTTCGTACACAGTATTGTACAAACAAACCTCATCCTTTGTATCACTGTGTTCATACACAGTATTGTACATGCTAACCTTATCCCCTGTATCATCCTTGTGCTCATAGTCAATATCAATACATGAAGCATCCAAACACTTAGAACCTACCACTAATTCAACATTATTCACATTCTCTATGACCGAACTATCCAACACTGAATTCGAATCCGCAACTTCCATTTTATTTAAAAGAACATAATAGCGAGAAACTGGATCCTTCCAAACTGAGAAGCTTTCACTCGCAACTTTAACCATATTTTCATTCATCGAAACAATATCACTAGTGCTATCAACAGTCACACTGCCAACATCCACACAAGAAACATCCAAACACCTATCTGAATTCATACCTGATTCATCCAATTTTGATATGTGATTCATTACAATTGGATCCAATAGCATTGAGTCAACGTGTGAATGATTAGCAGTATTCATCCCCAAGACATTAGTATTGATATCCAGCAGCTCATCCAAACTCACATCATTCAATCTAATCTTTGAAAACTCTCTATCTTTGAATCTATCAGCCTCCGAATAATCTCTTAGATCACCAATTTTTTTCTTTATAATTCATACCGATATTAATAAAGTTAACACCATAAAAATGCTTCAAATGATCCTCTAAAAGCTCAATACCCTCAAATCTTTGAACCCATAATTGATCCAGTAATATACGCCTGAGTTTCATGCATTTCTGAACAAAATGGAAGCCATTGTCAAAAATACTTAGCTGTTTATTATTTCTTGCATCTGAATCCTTCAATTTCCTCAAACAACAATTCTTCTTGTGACCGAAAAGACCGCATCTGAAGCAGCTAATACATACCCAGCAATCTCTAGCATAGTGTGAATCATCCCCTATCTAAAACAAGAATTCGATTTCCTTTCAAAACCACTCCAATCTTTGAGATTTCGAATGATGGTTTAGAGGAGAAATCTTTCGTTTAACACTTGTGCATAGGAACAATTCTACGAATTGAATTTGGGAGCGGAAACCCTAGAGGAAGGATGTGAAACAGAAGAAGAAGGAAAGGAATTAAAATCTCGTGAGGAAGGAAAAACATTGGGATAGCAGGCCGCCATTTGTATTCTTTCCGGGAAATTTTTTCTTCTTTTATGAAAACAATACTAAAAATAACTATATTCAAAACATCAACAAGATAACAAAATAAATTAGTTATCAATGCAAACATAAATGATTAAAATATATATAGTATTAAATTATAAAGATGGTTTCCAATCAAAATAGTTTCCTTTTGTTTAAAACAATAAATGGAAAAACAATAAGTATTTGGACAACTTGGGCATATGTAAATTCATGATAAAAATATTCACATCAAAATAATACAGGGAAAAACTGATAAATCATCATTGGAAATGGAGATCTAAATTATATAAATCATGATGGAAAAACAATAAATGGAGATAAACAACAGAGGTGGATTTGAATCAAAAAACAACATAATATTATAATTTAGATGGACTAAAGGGCATTTGAATTAGATGTTGTAAGATAAATTATAAAAGGCAAGTTGAATAATAAAGAATTTAAGCATATGAACGTGAGAGTCACATAGATAAATTAAATCAAAATACCTTAGGATGTTACCAAAAAGTCACACCTTGAATAATGAATTAATGCTCCTAGATACATGAATTAACCTCTAGAAGTTAAAAGGATCAAGAGGTAAAAACCACCATTAATAAATTGATTTAATTTGTATTAGATATTAGGAATTTTTAACCCTAGTACACTATGATATTTCGACATGATAGGAGGAAGTGGAAAAAATTTGGTAGGAAAGAATCAAATAAGTGAATGAGGGTAGATGGGAACAGATCTTATGCGAACATGGAGTCGAGATGAAAAATTAAATAATAATAGACATAATAAGAGATACAAGACAATCGGAATAAACTAGTGTTATGTACAAAATGTATAATTTAACAGTCATCAGAATGTTGTTTTGCTCCTCCTCATTACAACCCACAGGATAACTTGAAGGACTGGTGCTGGTGGTGGGCGTTTTCGGTGCTAATAAGGACACTTGACATTGGAAGTGTCAAATCTAGGTCAGTAGTTATGTGATTTATTATATTTTTTTATTCCGATGTGAGTTATATCATTAGTGCTCTAATATGCATCTTTTTTTTTATTTGTAGGATACCAAACCAACAATCCATACTTTGATGGACTTGGGTTTTTGATTTAGCGAAAATTCATGTCCACTTGGGTGCCGGTTGTTACATTTGGTATTAGAGTTTAGGTTAGTTGATCTTAAAAAATTAGGAAATGTTGAGGGAACGTATTTGTATTTTGCCTATAAATATAATTTATATTAAATCCTAAGAATTCCAACTATAGAGTAGTTGCACATGGAAGGTCCTTGAAGCTGATGGTACATGACTCCCTAGTTGGGCTTGGATAGCCCAATGGTTGTAGATCCCCGTATGATTGTCGATTAATGATGTATAGTAGGTCCAGATAAGTGGAAGTTAGAATCCATATGTTGTAGATATCTGAAAGCAGATGGTTTCCCGAATGATGGTGTGAAGTAGTTAATCCAAGTTAATAATCGGATTTCTAATATTGAAAGGAAAATAAGTCGGTTAGTTGGAGAGCATAAATTCTATAGAGGAAACAAATAGAAATCCATTTTGAGTCCAACCCTATAGAAAATAGTTTTAAAAGTTGAGAAGAATATATAATTAATATATTTGAAAAAGTGAGATAATATTGGATTTTAAAATGTATATATGAATATAATTTTTTAGACTAAATTTTTTTCGTAAATGGGTTTTACAAAAGCCAATTGTTGGAAATTTATAGAGTATATATAGCTTCCTAGTTTCTTTATAAAGAAAGAAAAGCGCAAATATAAAGTTCGAGTAGAAATTGAAATTTGTTAAAATCTAAAGTTTCAGTGAAGGAAATTTTGTAGAAAACTATTTTCTTTTGAAAAGAAATGGTAAAGCAATATTACCATGAATTTTTCTATGTAATGAGAATTTTAATCTATAAAAACATTTTTATGGGTAGACAAGTAGAAGTGGTACAAGTTTGAAATAGGGTAAATAGCACATGAAAGAAGATGTAGAATCCTAAAACAAAGCTGCAGGCGAATGCACCACAATGGTTCAACCAAGAAGATGGTTAATGGAGAAGCAATAGGATTAAGTGTAGTTTAGATAGAGGAAAGTTAATAGTAATAACATTGTAAAATATAAAAGCAACATAGAAAATTAAAGGAAGGACAAAGAAAAACGGACATTTTCCATTGTTGTATGCATATAATATATGTATCTTTTAAAAGTCTCCCTCAAAGGATATTAGAGACTCCGCTAAGGATTGGAGGTGGAGATAGTAGTAAGAAAATATTGGAATGTGAGTTTTACTTATCTACTCTATTTTGTTGTTAAAAATTATAAAAAGACGTTTTTAAAAAACATTGTAAAGTATATTTTTAGAAAGAAATGGTTTGACGTAAAAATAAGTTTTAAAGGAAAACTTAATAAATAGTTTGGACTAAAAATTCCAATCTCTAAAAAGTAAAAGTTGAAAAGGTCTTTAAAAGGAAAAGTTCATTTGAAAAAAAGAAAAGAAACTTTGTTAAATTAGATTTGCTAACAATTTCTTTTAGATTTAATGTATAAGTTAAATTCAAAAATCTTAAATAAGTTTTAAAGTTAAGACACCAAGTATTTTTGAATTTGATAAAATGTTTCTATGTTGTACTTTTCAAATAGACAAAGGTTTTGGGATTAAGTATTTAAATCTTGAAGTTTTTAATTTTTGAGAAAAATGCAAAGACCAAACCAAAATTTTAAATATACGGTAGATTGTAATAAATGCCTTAGTAAGACGGGGTGAAAGGTAAGACCATAAAGAATGTAGCAATGATTATTCATGAAACAGTGATAAGGAACCCTCGTAAAATATAAAGAGTAATGGTAAGAACCTAGGAATATTATTAGACTTGTGTGCAAGGCATAAGAAGAACCTGTAAGGAATGATAAAGGTGTTAAAGTACGTTGATGAGTTATAAGATATGCTCCTATGGAGAGTCAAAGGTAAATGAAATAAATAGTAAGATTTTAGAATACCATTAAGGAATTTGGATTAAAAGAAGATGGTTACAGAGGATTATGAGGTGTCAAACACAAATGGAAGATATTGGTAGACTCAAAGTTATGGAAGACAAGATAGGGGATGGAAAAGTTATTTCACCAAGCCAATTGCCAATGATTTACTCAAAATGTACAAAGATTGTATTTCTTATCCCCTACAGCGTAGGGATGCGAAGTTTATTCCATAATTGGGTATGGTGATGGAAGAAATGAATATACCTTATTCATTTGAAGCAATAAAGGAAAGGTTAAGGTATGAGGATTGCAGAAGGATGACATGTTAGAAAAGTCCATTCAAGTCAGAAGTGATAGCTGTCACGTCCTGAAATTTTCGACTTTCGAAAATTCAACATCGATACTCACTTTATCGACTGTCGAGCAATCGAGTGCCGGAAACTCCAATAGTGAGGGTTTTAGAAAGAAGAAATAGAAGAAGAAGAGAAAGAAAGAACAACTGAACAACATCAGACAGAAAACAGTATCAGAATCTTACACATCGCAGCGGAACAATATATAATAGATAAACACTAGTCTTTTAAAACAAAGAACTATATCAGTTTATACATACATCAATCATCAGAGTCAATATACAACAATGGACAGTTATATAAACTCGTCCTCATACAGAATACACAGCGGAATAAAATAATATCAGATACAAATACTACGTCTCGAACTCCAGCTTATCTCCAAGCTCCAGAATATCCAGAATATCTTGATAATATAACTCTAGGCTGCCCGTGTGGAAATTGGTGGGCACCCAGAGTTTAGAAGGGAAACAATAAACTCCGAGTCAGTCATGGTGACTGGTGTGAGATCGTAAAACAGTTATTCTTTAAAATAAACAACAGGAAGATTTTAATGTCAATTCGCAATGCTTTTGGAAAATGAAACTACCATAAGACCTCCCGCCACACACACAATGCAAACGCAGACTTGGAGGAGATTTCTTCTTATGATAGTCAAAGATGCTTACTACGAGAAAATCAAATTCTTTTTGATATTATTATTAGTGCATAGTGTAGAAAACATTTCGAAAGTAGAATATAAATCTTAGCCAGCATAGGTACCATTATAGTATGCTTGCTATAGCTGCCATATTAGATGGCAGGTTCTACAACTAAAACCGTACAAGTCACGTATTGTTTCTTTGGATTTCCAACAAATGGTCAGGCTAAGGAACTTCCTATCCACGATGGGTACGTCCCTGGAATAGACGACCCGAGAACCTAACCGGATCTCTGCCAACACAAGGCCGGGTTACCTCTGCAAAAATAGGTAACTACTGACACGCGTATGCCATCCCCCGATCGTCACCGATCTTCCCGAGGATCCCCGATTCGCAACAAACCACATAGAAAAAATAATGCAGTAACCACAGAGGTTAAGTATCTGGGCTCCATACCATGATACCACCTTTATCCAGAAGGAATGACATACACTAAGGGGCGCTACTCCCTAGAACCTTGCTGCATTCGTCCTGTTTCGACCATTTCCGGGGTGTGAGGATCGATGAAGTCTCGTCCACAAAGCTACGCTTTCTCAAAAAGCCCTGCTTCGGGTCAAACAAAAATGATCAACCTATGATCACAAAGATATAAGATCAAACAAATGATCATATCACAAATGATCAAACACTGATCATTTCACAGCAACACTCAGTATGCCACGTTACCAAATTGGGATATATCGCTGATAAATTTCAACTACATAACCTCTGAGCTCGTACGTCTCAGAGAAGGGTGTTAAGCTAAGAGAATAAATTCTCCGCCACCAACAGAAATGTATTTGGAAGGAATCAGCTTTATATCTCAAATTGTAACGTCAGACACACAATCCATATAAGTCTGTTCCGGGATCGAACAGAACCGAAGGCACTTCTCACGAAGCCCTTGCACATCCGGATAATTTTCAATCACGTCAGGACTTCCCGTCACTAAGGGTGATAAAACCTCTAAACTGGAGATCAGCCGATGTAGAGTAACTCGACGGTAATCCTTCCGTTTTCAAAAATATCCGGTCTTCAACACCGGTCTTCAAATGCGATTCATAATGACGTATCACATATTCGGAATGGGTTATACGACCCCATGGTCCTTTCCCGGCTAACCCGAATAGTGAGCGATTATTCAAAAATAAGTGTGGCATTCAAATTCGTCCAATTCACAACAAATACCTATCTAAAGGTAATTATTGATAGTCGGTTATTTAACTATCAATAAAAATGCGCAACATCATCAGATTCCAAATAATTTTCCAAATTATTTCATCTTCAAAAATATCTTTACTAGATATAAAATTTCCACACTTCCAAAAATAAATCAACGTTTATTTTTAAACAACTTCCCATTTCTTTTTATAAATTCCATAGTGAATTTATATTTCAAAATATCTTCTGATATACGATTTTCAAATCGTTTTCAATATTCAATTTCAATTTATCTTTACAAAGATAAAATCTCAAAACGTTCATTTCATATTGGAAAAGCATTTCAATACTTATTTAAAAATAAGTATTTCACAAATCATTTATTTTCAACATTTGAAAATATTCGATATACTTAAATCAATATTAAGTATACATTTCATTCTTTAAGGAAATCATAAATTTTAACATCTATTTGAGTCAAAAACGAATGTTGCGTAAAACATCGTTACGACGACTCAAAATCACTAGTATAGGGATTCGAAATTAAAATAGATATATAAATCCCAATACTACATAAAAATATTTCCTTTCGGAAATCATTTACTATAACAACAGTGTTATAGTCTACCATTTCCTTATTTTTCTCGAAAACGTCTATTTCAACAATGAATGTTGAAATCTATGTATTCGATACTTAACACGTTTTAAAACATCTTTTAAAACAGTTACTTCATTTTTTATAATATCGCTTTCCCAAAACCATATCCATTCTACTTCAAAAATATATTCACTGTCCAAAATCGTGAATATACTTCACTAATCACATTTCACTATTTAATTCATCAAATTCAATTTATTTCGAATTCATAAAACAACGCTTATAAATTCCATTTCTGTTTTATAACAACTTCGGTTTATAAATCTCCTTTTATTAATTTCTATAATACACTTATTAAAATAAGTGATTTCAGATTTATAAAACAACGTTTATAAATTCAACCTTATATTTCACAATAACTTTGATTTATAAACCCCCTTTATTAACAAGTTCGATCAATACTCCTTTAAAGGTAAAAATCCAATTTTATAAGTTAATTTCTTATAAATCTTCCATTCTACAATTTCATTCATTTTAACTTCACAATTTATAAATCTATAAATTTCATTCTTTTTACTTACAATTTATACATCTATAAATTTCATATCGATTTAACTTTACAATTTATACATCTATAAATTTCATATCGATTTTCCAAATTCGCTTCAATTAGCCAATTAAATTTCTAATTGGACTTCCCACTTATTTCTTTTTAAATAAATTCCTTTTAAAGAAAATCAATTTCTTTGTCTCTTTCAATCTATTTAAAAATTCAAATTTTAAATTAATTTCTTCAATTTAAAATCACTGTTTTATGAAATCCATTTATTTAGCATTTACACTTTATTCTGGAATTTATTCGATAAGATTATAAAAACAGCTTTTATACTTTTAAATTCTTTTCTTCAAAATTTCTTCAATTTCAAAAATTGATTCACTTAGAAATTTTCTACTTGAATCTCAAAAATTCAATTTCGTTTATCTTTGGAATCCAATGATGTCAAAACATCCATTCAGTTGAATTTTAGTTTTCAAACAATTTCCAGATATCAATATGATTAATAGCATCACTATAATCATTCACAGATTCATATCACAATAGAAATAAATTCAATCAATGTGAGGGGTCCAGTTGGATCCCTCCAACCTGTTTCCCTGCATCCAAAGATGTTAGCACAATACCAATTCCGCTCCAGTACGGAATTATCGCGGTATATAGGTTTTTATAAATCCGCTTACTAACGGCGCAATAGGGTCTCATCCGCTATACGAGGCGGGAAATCATCAATCCAATATATACATATGCCAATATGTATATACTGCTATATATATAGATATATCCTATCATATCTAATAGCACATCCAATAGCAATCAATCAAATCAACAAATAACTGATAATTCCACTTTTCAATTGAGTGAGAAAATCTCACCTTAGCTTTATATTTTGCCATCCATTTTCCATTTCAGTTTTGTTTTCTCGATTTTTAACCTGGTATAAATAATTTGTACCATTCATTAATATTCAATATAAATCGAATAATCAACTTTTCGTTTTGATAGTTTTAATTAACCATTTTCTCCTTCTATAATTTTATTTAACTACAAATTTAAAGTTGAGACTAAATTTTCTTTAAAAAAAAATATATATATATATATACTTTCTAGTCACCAAAATAATTATATAGGTTAACTAAATAATTTAGCCATTAAAATTTATTGTTTTTCAAACTTACTGTATGTTTCCTGGCGATTTGACCAGGCAACTAGTGCTCGGCATCAGAGAGTGTCCGGCATCCAGGAATGTTCGGCGAAGCAACCATCATCCATGAGTACTCGGCGTCCTTAGTATCCGGTGTCTAGGAGTGTTCGGCATAATACTCAGCAGTGTTCGGCATCGAGACTACTCGGCGTAGTACTCGGCAGCAAGGGTACTCGGCACCAAGTAGTGTTCGGCAACAACCTATGCTCAGCGTCGACTGGTGTTCGGCATCCCATAAGTGCTTGGCATCAAGACTGCTCGGCGTACCAGAGTACTCGGCATCAAGACTGCTCGACATGCAAGACTGCTCGGCATACCAGAGTACTCGGCATCGAGGCTGTTCGGCATACAAGGTCGCTCGGAATCAGGGCTGTTCGGCATCAAGACTGCTCGGCATGCAAGACTACTCGGCGTACCAGAGTACTTGGCATCAAGGCTGTTCGGCATACAAGGTCGCTCGGAATCAGGGCTGTTCGGCATCAAGACTGCTCGGCATGCAAGACTGCTCGGCATACCAGAGTACTTGGCATCAAGGCTGTTCGGCATACAAGGTCGCTCGGAATCAAGGTTGCTCGGCATACAGGAGTACTCGGCATCCTATGGTGTTTGGCGTAATACTCATCATCCAGAAGACGTTCAACACGACTAACCAGCACACCGTTCGGCATAGAAGGAATGGTTCGGCGGAACTCGTTCGGCGAACCTTGCTTGGCATACGGCGACCACTGTACTCGGGCTGGAACGTTCGGCAATCAGCCCACTTGGGAAGTCCAGCCCATCTTTGCCTATAAATAGAGGGGCAGGGTCACAGTGAAAGGGATCCTTTTTTTGAGAGCAAATACGGGGAGACTCTGCCATTTTCAAGACTCATCTTCTCTACTCAAACACCTTCATTCAAGCATTTGATTCACGAATTGTATTTGTAATCAATCAATCATAAAGGAAATCAATAAAGTTGAGCAAAGTGGACGTAGGCAATTACGCCGAACCACTATAAATTTGGTGTTCTTACTTTCTGCACTTGAATTAAGTTTGTCTTCTCTGTTTAATTGCTTTCATCACTTATATCTCTACACAATCTTTCTGAACGAGGTTAGTGACCAATTTTGGTGCTAACACTTTGGTGCTTTCACTGAGAATTGAACTCAGGGATCTGCTTTGAAGCTACTGGATTGAACAAATCCCCCAAAGAAGATCCGACTTACTGATAGGACATCCGTTGATTCTACTCAGAGTTCATACCAATAACTCTACAATGGCAAGACCACGTACCAGGTCAGCTTCCCTTAATGCGGATGCCCGAGAGACTGCTAGCGTGCAACAAGCAGGACCTAGCAATCAACCAGCAATCCCGAGTGCAGGGATTGCCGCTCAAGAACAGACTCCAGTTGTCACCAGAGTGGAGTTCAACGACTTGATGAGAGAACTTAGGGAAAGCAGGAGACAACTGGGAGAACAGATGCAAGCTAATGCCAACCTGATGGCACAACTCACTCAACAGCAGCAACAGAATGCTGGGGGCAATCAAGCTGCTTATTCCTCTTCTGATAGCTCAACTTCTTCTGATGAGCCACCCAGGCGCAGACGCCGTAAGACTGAAACCGCAAGGGCAGATGCTGCTGTTCGAACAACAGGAGACCGCGACCAAGCCAGAACTGGAAACTTCCGAACTGGAGTACAGGTGGAGGAGGGAGCTCCAGATCATCAAGATGTTAACAATGTTGAACCTCATGACGCACGATTGGCAGATCGCCAGGAAAGGAGGCATCAGCATGGACAGGCACGTAGAACTGACTCCAACCTCCCAGCTTCCATACAGACACCCGATTTGACAGCCATGATCAGGCAACTGATGAAAGAAAATCAGGGCTTGTCAAACGACGATTGGGGAGTGTCAAGAAGTCATACTCCGTTCACGGATGTTGTGCTACAAGCGTCCTACCCCAAGAAGTTTAGCATGCCAACCATTCCTGCATACGAAGGAAAGACTGACCCCAGACAACATGTAATGAGGTATGAATGGATGATGGATTCAGCCAGAGCAAATGATGCCACCAAATGTAGGTGCTTTCCGATTACTCTATCTGGGATCGCTACTATGTGGTTCACCCGACTTCCTCCGCGATCCGTATCAAATTTCGAGGAGTTGGCAAAGAAGTTTATTGAGCAGTTCAGGATACACACTACACGCCCGAAGGACGTGATGTCTCTGTCGAGTGTAATCCAAAATCCCGGAGAGTCGCTGAAGGATTACTTACAAAGATTCCACGTTGCGGCAACTGAAGTCAGTAATCCCAACGACCACGCAATTCTAATGGCTGTGATGAGAGGTGTAGATCCGGATTCTGAATTCGGGGATTGGCTGGCAGGAAAACCTCCGACTATGCTAGAGCGTTTCTACTCCAAGGCGCACCAGTTCATAAGAAGAGAGGAAGCCAGGTGGGTACGACGAGACAAGGCACCGGGACCCGCCCAAGAGTCAATTAAGAGCAACATTGCTGTGAAGCAATCTGGAGACAATTCAGGAAAGGTCCAAGTCAACGTCCAGAATAAGCCTGTGCAGCCCAAAGAGTCCGGAGGAAGGAGTCAAGGAAAGAGGAAAGAAGCGGGAAAGTGGAAGTCGAGAATTCCAAGCTGCAACGAGTACACTCCGCTAAACGCCCCACTTGAGAACATTTACCTATCCACATGCAATACTTTTCAGTACAGAAAACCACGTCCGAAAGAATCGACTGAAGAACAGAAACGGACTGGGAAATATTGCCGCTTCCATGAAACCTATGGACACAACACGGAAGAATGCAGACACCTACATGACGCTATCGAGAAATTGATCAGACAAAAGAAGTTGCAAGAATTTGTGAAGGATCCGCAGGAAGGAGGACAGGGAACGTCCGACCCAGGTCGTGCACCAGCTCCACGTCATCCAAAGGAACCTGCCCGAACTGTTGGGAGACTGGTTATAAATACAATTATCGGCGGACCTCATCCCGCAGATAAGAACTGGCAAGAGATGGAGCGATATGCGGGCTCCTTGAAGCATGCGGATTTCGAGTGCTGTTCAAACGTAGAGGACGGGGCCCCTGCTAAGCAGCAGCGTGTGATGACAGACGATATTGTGTTCAGAAACAGAGACGCTGATCAGATAGAGGCTCCGACCATCGATCCCATGGTCATATCTGCAACAATCGGACCAGCGTATGTAAAAAGAATCTTGATTGATTGTGGAAGTTCAGTCAACATCATCTTCAAGAAGGCATATGATCAGATGAAGCTAGAGACAAAAGACTTGAAACCATCCAAAGCTCGTATCCACGGTTTTAATGGTGCTGCGACTGATGCAGTGGGATATGTCGAGTTACCAGTTGAACTGGGACAAGGCGAGCGTCGGAGGGTACGAATTCTACCCTTTGTAGTTTTGGATGTGGACTCTCCATACAATGTTTTCTTGGGTCGGCCGGCCCTGGCTGAATTTAGGGCGGCACTAGCCCCGTGGTGCTTGACTTTGAAGTTCCCAACTGACAAAGGAGTAGGCATTGTTCACGGAGACCAAGCAGCTGGTCGTTCTTGTTATGTGGCCGAGCTCCGTGAAGCCCACCGGAGGGAAAAAGGAAAGGGTACGGACAATCCTGTCCGCATCCTCAACACGAATAATTGACAAGTAGTGCCCGAGCCCTGGCTCGGGCATAGTTCTCGGATCTACGGAGATATAGATCCGAGAGACGACGATGAGAAACCCAGGGAAGAGAAGGCGGCACCGGCTGAATTAACAATCGACATTTCAGTTAGCCGTGACGACCCTTCGCGAATACTGAAAATCGGATCACAGTTAAGCCCCGCAATGACAGAAGACCTTAGCGACTTCCTCCGAGCAAACCTCGATGTTTTCGCCTGGACGCATTCTGATATGTGTGGGATTTCTCCCGCCATCACAAGTCATATGTTGAACATAGACCCGAAATACGTCCCAGTCAAGCAAAAGAGGAGAGGAATGGATCCAGAGAGATCCGCCACTCTTGGAGAGGAGGTGGACAAACTCAAAGCAAATGGGTTCGTCCGCGACGCCCTCTACCCGGAGTGGGTCTCCAACCCTGTGCTAGTAAAAAAGGCAAATGGGAAATGGAGGACTTGCGTAGATTATTCCGACTTGAACAAAGCATGCCCTAAGGACAGTTTCCCGTTGCCTAGGATCGATCAGTTGGTCGATTCCACAGCAGGACACGAATTATTGTCATTCATGGATGCGTACTCAGGATACAACCAAATCCCAATGCATATTCCGGACCAAGAACACACCAGCTTCGTTACAAATGTCGGGCTGTATTGCTATGTAGTGATGCCCTTTGGATTAAAGAATGCTGGAGCAACTTACCAACGTCTGGTGAATCGAATGTTCAAGGACCAGCTGGGCAAAACCATGGAAGTCTATGTGGATGACATGCTCGTGAAGTCACGGCAGTCAAACGACCACATCCAAGACTTAGCTGAAATGTTTAACATACTCAGGTCCTATGGAATGAAGATCAACCCGCTGAAGTGTTCTTTCGGCGTTGCATCAGGGAAGTTTTTAGGATTCATCGTCAACGCTAGGGGAATCGAAGCCAACCCAGAAAAGATCCAAGCCATTCGAGACGTACAAGCACCCAGGACTATAAAGCAGGTACAGAGCTTGAACGGGAAAGTGGCTGCGCTAAGTCGGTTTATATCCAAGGCAACTGACAAGTGCATCCCATTCTTCGACATAATAAAGAAAGGAAAGAGGAATTTTGAATGGACGTCTAGCTGCGAGGAAGCTTTCCAGAACCTGGTAAGGCATCTGGAGAGCCCACCGATGCTATCTAAACCAGTTGACCATGAGATGCTGTATGTTTACTTGGCTATATCCCCTCATGCGATAAGCGCAGCTTTGGTCCGTGAGGAGGATCGAGTCCAGAAGCCGGTATATTATGTTAGCAAGCGTTTAACGGGGGCAGAGAAGAATTACCCTAAAATTGAGAAATTGGCTTATTGCTTGGTGATTGCATCACGCAAGCTACGCCCATACTTTCAAGCGCATTCAATCGGCGTTTATACCGATCAACCCCTGAGGCAGGTACTTCAGCGACCAGAAACTTCTGGAAGATTGCTAAAATGGAACATCGAGTTGAGCCAATTCGATATCGCGTACTTACCACGGAGAGCTATCCGAGGGCAAGCGTTAGCAGACTTCATCGCTGAATTTACCATACCCATCAAACCGGACGATCACGACGTCATTCCCCCCATACGATGGAAGTTATACACTGACGGTGCATCAAATGACCGTTGCTCCGGCGCGGGCGTAGTTCTTATGACTCCGGAAAACCGATCAATCTGTTATGCCCTGAAGCTCGATTTTCCGGCTACAAACAACGAAGCTGAATATGAAGCATTGATCGCTGGCTTGAAGCTTATCAAAGAACTCGGAATCAAATCAATCGAAATCTTTTGTGACTCGCAGTTAGTGGTATACCAAGTGCGAGGAGACTACCAAGCAAAAGGACGAAAGCTTGCTCCGTACCTCGTTCAGGTCCAGGAACTACTATCAAATCTTGAGCGTTATGACATTTCGCACATCCCTCGAGAACAAAACAAAGAAGCCGACTTGTTGGCTAAGTTCGCAAGTACCGACGATGTCCAGCAAATGGGATTGTATCCCGTGGAAGTCTTGCATGCCCCGAGTACGGGCGAGATGAAAATCGATCTTGTGTTGGAAACAGAGATCGAGAAGGACTCGTGGATAACCCCATTCAAACTGTACCTGACAACTGGGGCTTTACCAGAAAGAAGAAGCGAAAGACGACAGGTCCTTCGAAAGGCTGCGCGGTACGTAATGCAGGATGGATCCATGTACCGGAAAGGATTCTCAATCCCATTACTACGATGCATCGCTCATGATGAAACAAAGCGAGTCTTGAGGGAAGTCCATGAAGGGTAATGCGGCGACCATACTGGGGGGCAAACGCTAGCAAAAAAGATCCTCCGCTATGGGTATTACTGGCCTACCGTAAACCGGGATGCCGCGGACTACGCAAGAAAATGCGACAAGTGTCAAAGATATGCAAAAATCCCGAGGGCTCCGTCAACGGAACTCACACAAATGATCAGCCCTTGGCCATTCGCGATCTGGGGAATCGACATAATCGGCTCTTTGCCTCTATCCAAAGGTGGTGCGAAATACGCGATAGTTGCGGTCGACTATTTCACGAAATGGGCCGAGGCAGAACCTTTGGCCACTATCACCTCTAAGAAAGTCATTAATTTCGTTGTACGAAACATCATATGTCGCTTTGGTCTTCCACGCACCATCATTACAGATAACGGAACGCAATTCGAAAGTAGAGAGTTCAAAGAGTTCTGTCTAAAGTACGGCATCGAGAAAAAGTTCGCTGCCGTTGCACACCCAAAAGCTAACGGACAAGTCGAGGCCGTTAACAAGGTAATCAAGTCCATACTAAAGAAGCGTCTGGAGAAGTTTGGAGGCAAGTGGGTAGATGAACTCCCGACGGCATTATGGGCATATAGGACTACCCACAAGTCCGCGACCGGCCACACTCCGTTCGCCTTGGCATACGGTTCTGAAGCCGTGATACCCGTGGAACTTGAAGTTCCATCGCACCGAGTGACATACTATGACCCCAAGACGAACCAAAACCTCTTGCTGGAATCACTGGACTGCATCGACGAAAAGCGTGAAGAAGCTGAGTTAAGGGCGGCGGCGCACAGACATCGAGTCAAGCGCTACTACGATGGCAGAGTCCGCCCAAGAATCTTTGATGTGGGTGATCTCGTTCTGAAACGAGTCTTCCCAGTACCATCACACATGAATCCCAGCTGGGAAGGCCCATATGCCATTGAACGGAAGCTTGGAGAAGGAACATTCAAGCTAGCGACCGTTGATGGCACGACACTCCCCCGAGCATGGAACAGTGAACATTTGCGGCACTATTACATTTAGCATGTTTCCCTTTCTTGTTATAGGCATTATTGTTTTCCACATGTTTCCATTCAATAATGACTTAGTTTCCTTTTGAAGTTGTAATCGAACAATTTAGTTGATTTTCATTAATAAAGGCTTGAAGCCACATTTTCTATGAAGTTTCTGTATCTCTTAATCGAATGATAAATTACATTATTCTGTGCGGCGTACAGACTCATACAAACGATTTCCAATCTACGAATCCCCAGAGTGCGGAGCGGAGTACTCTAAGTCCCCAGAGCGCGGACTAGAGTATAAACGATTTTACAATCTCCGAATCCCCAGAGTGCGGAGCGGAATACTCTAAGTCCCCAGAGCGCGGACTAGAGTATAAACGATTTTACAATCTCCGAATCCCCAGAGTGCGGAGCGGAGTACTCTAAGTCCCCAGAGCGCGGACTAGAGTATAAACGGTTTCCAATCTCCGAATCCCCAGAGTGCGGAGCGGAGTACTCTAAGTCCCCAGAGCGCGGACTAGAGTATAAACGATTTTACAATCTCTGAATCCCCAGAGTGCGGAGCGGAGTACTCTAAGTCCCCAGAGCGCGGACTAGAGTATAAACGATTTTCCAATCTCCGAATCCCCAGAGTGCGGAGCGGAGTACTCTAAGTCCCCAGAGCGCGGACTAGAGTATAAACGGTTTCCAATCTCCGAATCCCCAGAGTGCGGAGCGGAGTACTCTAAGTCCCCAGAGCGCGGACTAGAGTATAAACGATTTACAATCTCCGAATCCCCAGAGTGCGGAGCGGAGTACTCTAAGTCCCCAGAGCGCGGACTAGAGTATAAACGATTTCCAATCTCCGAGTCCCCGGAGTACGGAGCGGAGTACTCTAAGCCCCCAGAGCGCGGACTAGAGTATGAACAGTCTTAAGTCTCCAAGTCCCCGGAGCACAGTGTCAGCAAACCAAATAAAGACAAGAGAATCATCCAAACAAGAAGAAACTGAAATTTTATTAGATAAGTCCAAAATAGGGATACAAGATCACTCCTACAAAATTCGGGTCTGTACAAACTACAAGTTATGAAAGGTAGAAACTATTACAAACTTAAGCAAAAAACTTGTTGAACAAGTGCATCGATCATTTCTTCGACTTCTTCTTCTTGTCCGCCTTCGGTGTCTCCGACGACTCCTCTCCCTCACGTTTCTTCTTGGACTTTTTGCTTGCTAAAGAGACGGAGTCAGGAGTAGGAGACGGAACATCTAATGGTTTGGACCTGCCCGGGAGAATGATTTTCAAAGGTCTATTCCGCGGGTCAGTAAGTTCCAGGACTTCGGATTCAACCTTGACTTTGACCTTTCTCTTCTCCTCGTCGGCGAGACGATCCTTCATGCTCATCTCTGAAGTATGCTCAGAGGCGCCAGTAATTTTAACTTCGTCGCTTCCTTCGGCCGGAGACAAGGTGTCAAGTTTGTCATCATCGAGCGCCCCGATCACTTGAGCGTCTGGGCCAGGAGTCACCTCTGCGTGAGCAGCGTCGCTTGTTTTCCCCGCTTCCTCCTTGGCGTCGTCGCTCCTCGGAGTTGGCTCAGTGTCAGAACAACCTGTGAGAAATATAAGAAGTGGGCATTAGAACAAATAACCACTGTTGAAAAATGACGGGATCACTTCGATTTCTAGAGAAAGAAGAATATCCTACCAGGATCAGGTTGACTGTCGGTGGCGCGCGGGGTTTCACCCTCCAGGATAGGTGACAGCACATGAACGCCAAGCCCGGGATCTTCGGGATCATAACTGGTGTGTTGCTCGAATGGATCAAGCGTCGACCGACCGGCCGATTGAGCAGCATAAGGAGCGGCAATGTGAGGAGTAGTAGTGTCAGCCTCTGACGGGCCAGCCTCGTTGTTCTTCTCTTTCGAAGGGGAAGAGCCTTTGCCATAGAGAGCCAATGCTACGGATAAATCCGATGGCTCATTCCCCCTCAGGAACTCCTTCACCAGTGCATCCTCGTCGATTTCTTCGGAGCCTGATTCGACTTTCTTGATCTTTATCAGAGTCTCCCATGCCTCAGCCAGGGATTCATGGTAGCCGTCGCCCAAGAATGTTAGGTCGCGATGCATAAGGACGCGGGCTCCGTACTCGGCAATCAACGGGTCAAACATACTTTTGACCTCTTCCCTGCCAGCCTCTGCGGCCGCCTCAAGGCGAGAATCAAGCTCCTCCTCAGCCATTCTTTTACCCTCCTCACGGGCTTCATCCTTCATTCTCTCGACCCCGGCAAGTTCACCGTCGAGCTTTGCCTTGAGGAGCCGGGTAGCAACAATCTCATCGCAATACCGCTGTGATTTTTCCTGAGCGGCTATTTTGTCTTCTTTCTCCTTGGAGAGTTGTTCTTTCAGCTCTTTGACTTGAATAGCGAGCACGTCCCTTTCTTTTTGAACAGAGTCTTTTTCTAGGGCAAGGGCGCCGCTGCGCTGAACTGCTTCATCAAGCTCCTTTTTGTGAGCCACCTCTAAGCGAGTAACTGCCTCGGCAGTATCTTTTGCGCCTTGTTCAGCGGCTTCTAGCTTTAACTTATAAGAGGCGAGCTCTTCGTCTTGGAGTTTGATGATTTTCTTATCGCTGTCAGCCTCCAGAGTCAGACGGTCAATCTCGTGTTGACGCTCAACAGATACTTCTGATATCTTCTCCACCAAGTGCACGAATGCGTCATGTTGAACATAGACGTCATTGGTGCATGCAATGGCACTTTGCTTCACGTGCCCAGGAATGTGATGGATGGCCGGGAGGAATTTCAAACCGTCAAAACAAATCTTCGGAAACTTGGCCTTAAGGTCGACCATCTTTTCCGCAACGGTTGGGTCCACGGCAGGAGCAGGAGGAGGAGGCTTAGAGAATTCCGTTCTTTTACGCGGCTCCCGAACTTGCCTCGTACTCGATGAACTGGAATGTTGTTCTCGAGCAGCATCTGACTGATAGCCCTTCTGCAGAGACTTCTCTTTATCCGGCTCAGTTGCAGGAGGAAGATCACGGGACTGAGAAGATTGATAGTGCGCTTTCTTGCGATGAGACGATTCGCGCGGACGATTGTCCCTATCCTCATAATCACCTCGGTCCCGGCGTCTGCCCGAACCGGAGTCCCGTCCGGAGTGATGAAATATTGAAGACCCTTGAAGGCGATCAAGTCCGTGGGAGCGGCCCATATCACCTGCAAAGAAGGAAGATAACAACGAATTAAGGAGAATTCACGAATTAAAAAGACTTGAAGTATGCTATGGAATGCGCGTGTGCGTGTGTGTCCTAAGTGTTCCCCCCGACGGACCCGTTCGTTTGTCTTTGCTAATCGGGGTATTGTCTCTGTGAGCCGGGAGTTGAACTCCTACATTGCCTCTAGCGGGCGACGAGAATTTGAGAGCTTCAGGATCATCGAACCCATAATTAAGTATGTCTTCGGGGATAGAGAGGTTCGAGAGACCCCTTAGAGAACTCTCCAGACGCTGTGAAGAAGCCTCTTTTTCAGGAGGGATAGGCATAGGTTTTGAGGTGTCGCCGACTTTCTCTTTCTGAACCGTATATTTCAGCTTTTTCTTTCCCTTCGAAGGGGAGGATGACGTCTCAATATCCTGGATTTCGATTGCCGGATTCCAAGCAGGACCCATGTTCTCGCCCTGAGTGTCGGGTGCATCACCCTCTCTACGCTCGCCTTCTTCGTGCGCGACGGGAGCGCGACGTGACGACGGGCCGGCAAGTTTTTTCCCTTTACCGGATGGAGGTTTGGGAATTGTAACGCCTTCTGGAAGGCTGACCCGACGATCAGGAGCTAGCAAGCCGAACCCCGACAGCGATTCATTTGAAATGATAGCTCGAATATCTCGGTCCTCGGCCGGGAGAGCTCTAATCGCGTCAACAGCATCAGAATATCCTCGGCCTTCCGGACGCGGGTTAATACCTGAAAAGATGAGATGAAGAGTTAGGAAAAAACATGACTCCCATTAAGTACAAGTAACGGTTCAGCAGAGAGACTTACTGCCTTCAACCCATCTCCTAGCGAAACCAGACGGGCATCGCACATAGAACCATTCCTGTTTGTACAGGGCGAACTTGCTGCAGGCCCCTGTCAGGATCTGGCACTTGTGATACGGCTCGAGGAAGATGAAGGAGGGGCTATCTTTCCGTCTCTTGAACATGTAAATGTATCGAATGTCACCGGGGGTTGGAGGTCTGGAGAAGACAGCCATGAAGAGTAAATAAGTCCCATATAGGAACGCATGACCATTCGGGTGCAGCTGCGGCGGAGCGATATCTATATACTGCAGCACATCCCGGAGAAATAGGTTAAACGGAGGCACGCTGCCCATCCAGCACATGAACTTGTTGCAGGCCGTGTACCCGACCGGGGGCAAGTGAGGACGGTCGTGTCTCGAAGAAACTAACACGTCGGTAAAGGGAATTCCGTGAATGGAACATATCCGTCGCAGAGCGGCCTCGTTGATCCTCGAGGCTTGAGAATCGACCGGATTGTCCAATAAGATGGTTGACTCTAGAGCATCGGGCGCCAGATTATGAGCGGGAGAGATTGACGGATTGGAAGCATCTGCGGCTCCTTGCTTTGCTGACGGCCCAGGCCTGTCAGATACGGTGGCCGAACTAGATTTTCCTGACATCCCGAATAAATAATGAACCTGGCTAAATGCTTGAGAAAGCTATACTTGAAAAACGTTGAGCGTTAGAATCAGCATCACGAATTTTCCCCCCACGTGGTGTGTGAACTAGTGCAAGCAATTGTGTAAAGACAACAATAAAGATATAATAATTAGCTGCGGATCATCGCTTTCGAAGACCGTCATCGCTGACCGTCTCAAAGGCCCGCCTTGAGGTAATTACAGTTTCAGGTTCAAAAGACATATGATTTCTAGAGTGACCGGCCTAAGTGTAGTTTAACATTTATACTGATCGGCATTTTAGTAATGTTCATCGTCCTAAGTAAAGTGTTCGGCAATTGTATTGTTCGGCATATAAGGTGTTCGGCAATTACATTGTTCGGCATGAAAGGTGTTCGGCAATTGTATTGTTCGGCATATAACGTGTTCGGCAATTATATTGTTCGGCATGAAAGGTGTTCGGCAATTGTATTGTTCGGCATATAACGTGTTCGGCAATTATATTGTTCGGCATGAAAGGTGTTCGGCAATTGTATTGTTCGGCATATAACGTGTTCGGCAATTATATTGTTCGGCATGAAAGGTGTTCGGCAATTATATTGTTCGGCATGTCAAGTGTTCGGCAATTGCATTGTTCGGCATGTGAAATGTTCGGCGTTTGGGCATTGATTGGCTTTGTTTCGTTCGGCTCAATTATAGTTCGACTTGTTAGTGAGCGTTCGGCCTGGCCTTGCCCGGCTGAGGTACCGTTCGGCAACTAACCGTTACACCGACCGGCACATGACCACATGCGCCGGAGCAGCGAACGGCGCCATTACCCTCTCCAACACCTCTCATTCTTTTTCTTCCTTTTGACCTCGATCCAACACGAGGAGACTAAGGAAATAAGCGGACATACTCCTAACCCCTCCACGCTATGTCGTTCGGCAATACAGACAAGCTATACAAAAACCCTCTACACGACTTCGTTCGAACATCTCGTTTGAGTTTACGATGAAAAATACCTAAGTGTGCAGATCGAAGATTGAGATGAAGTAGTTAAGTCTCAAATTCGGACGATTGAACGGAATTGTGAGAGCGGAGGAAATAAGAAGTAAAAGGAGAAAAGGAAGAGAAGGGACTGGTTTTATAGAGGGAAATGGAGGAAGTCGAAGGGGCTATTCCCGGTAGAACCGGTCAATACCGGAGTACTCGGCGTTAGGGTGGAATGACGTTCGGCACGCTGGGAACGTTCGGCTCAGAACGTGTCGTTCGGCATCCCAAGCTTGTTCATCTCGCACCTCCCTTTGCTAGCATTCTCGAGAGGGTACCTCCGAGGTAGATTGTACCAGATTCAAAGCGCATCACGTTCGGCCACGCAATACACTTTGGGGGGCAAGTGTTTCCTGGCGATTTGACCAGGCAACTAGTGCTCGGCATCAGAGAGTGTCCGGCATCCAGGAATGTTCGGCGAAGCAACCATCATCCATGAGTACTCGGCGTAGTACTCGGCGTCCTTAGTATCCGGTGTCCAGGAGTGTTCGGCATAATACTCAGCAGTGTTCGGCATCGAGACTACTCGGCGTAGTACTCGGCAGCAAGGGTACTCGGCACCAAGTAGTGTTCGGCAACAACCTATGCTCAGCGTCGACTGGTGTTCGGCATCCCATAAGTGCTTGGCATCAAGACTGCTCGGCGTACCAGAGTACTCGGCATCAAGACTGCTCGGCATGCAAGACTGCTCGGCATACCAGAGTACTCGGCATCGAGGCTGTTCGGCATACAAGGTCGCTCGGAATCAGGGCTGTTCGGCATCAAGACTGCTCGGCATGCAAGACTGCTCGGCGTACCAGAGTACTTGGCATCAAGGCTGTTCGGCATACAAGGTCGCTCGGAATCAGGGCTGTTCGGCATCAAGACTGCTCGGCATGCAAGACTGCTCGGCATACCAGAGTACTTGGCATCAAGGCTGTTCGGCATACAAGGTCGCTCGGAATCAAGGCTGCTCGGCATACAGGAGTACTCGGCATCCTATGGTGTTCGGCGTAATACTCGTCATCCAGAAGACGTTCAACACGACTAACCAGCACACCGTTCGGCATAGAAGGAATGGTTCGGCGGAACTCGTTCGGCGAACCTTGCTCGGCATACGGCGACCACTGTACTCGGGCTGGAACGTTCGGCAATCAGCCCACTTGGGAAGTCCAGCCCATCTTTGCCTATAAATAGAGGGGCAGGGTCACAGTGAAAGGGATCCTTTTTTTTGAGAGCAAATACGGGGAGACTCTGCCATTTTCAAGACTCATCTTCTCTACTCAAACACCTTCATTCAAGCATTTGATTCACGAATTGTATTTGTAATCAATCAATCATAAAGGAAATCAATAAAGTTGAGCAAAGTGGACGTAGGCAATTACGCCGAACCACTATAAATTTGGTGTTCTTACTTTCTGCACTTGAATTAAGTTTGTCTTCTCTGTTTAATTGCTTTCATCACTTATATCTCTACACAATCTTTCTGAACGAGGTTAGTGACCAATTTTGGTGCTAACACTGTACATACAAATTTATATTCTCCTTGTACAAATTTTGAATCAACAATTATATCAACTTACTAAATTTAAAACAATGATATACCAGTTAAATGAATAAATAAAATTTTAAAATCAAAACAAGATTATTTTTTTATAACTTACAGTAAATGTAAAGTTTAACTTGATAAAATCTTCTCTGTTTTATAGCAACTGTTAATTCAAACAAACAGTTTTGCAGTTTAAACTTTGAAACATAAACTAAATTCCCTCAAAATAGACTACCTCACTATCGTTACCTGAGAGCAACCACCAACGCACGCGAGCCTCGACTCGAAACCTAGGTCCAGAAATCGTGACTCCCCAGCTCGATCGCGACCCAATCCATCATCGCAATAACGAACTCGCCAACCACCATGAACACGCCTCGAACTGCAACAGTCGCCTCTTCGAACACTCCACCACGAGCCCTGAATCGAGACTCCTGCCTTCCTTTACTCACGTGCGATCCTCCCCTTACTGATGCACCTCGTCGAGTCGCGGCTACAAGGGATTGACGTCGATCTCGCGATTACCCACAACTGCTCATGCGCGCCACCGTACGCGCTGCCTTGCCGAGCCTTCCACGCGAGCGCGATGCTCGTTCGCGACTAGTCTTCACGCGAGTCGGAGTCGAGATGCCTGACTTGTCTTGCTTCGATTTGAGAATTTGAAAATTTGGGAGCTGGGTTTTTTTTTTGATTTCGATTGGGAGAATAGAAGTGGTGTCTACCATTTATTTTGTTTCCTTTGATTTTCTTCTCGTTTGAAAAAAAATGAAGGAGGGAGAGACAAAAGAACATGGTTTACAGGAGAACGTGTTTTGTTCCGTGATTCTTTGTGTGGTATTAGGCGTGATAAATGGAAAGAACGTGGTGGTGTTGACCAATTCAAGATTTAAAATTTAAATTTAAAAATTTAAATTAAACTCGATTGAATTTCAATGCGTTTACTCACCGTACGGTCACATATCAATTCCGATAGATACGAAATTTGAAATCCGACAATAATTCAATATTACGGACCCAATGGAACTGGTTTCGTCGAATTCCGAGACTGTTTGAAAAATGACTAATTTTAAATATCGGTTAAACGATATAAATTTCAAAACTGAACAGAACAGTTTAAAATCAAATTCTGAAGCTTCTATCATCTTCAGTATTATAAATACGAATTTTAGAAATTTTCGAAAAAAATTTCTTCAACTGTAAATTGAAGATTTAATTTTTTTATTCAACTTTCAATCGATAAATTTTAAAGTTTAATCGCCAGATTCAAAATTATATCGGGGATTCAAATTAAATTATCGTTCAAATATTTAAAATAAATTAAATATTCTCAATTTAATTCGTTCAAAATTCTGGGTCGTTACAGACTTCCCCCCTTAAAAGAATTTCGTCCTCGAAATTACAAGTTAGGAAAAAATGTCCTTAACTCGTCTACTATTTTTCCAACATCTAATAGTTTTATCAAATTTTCAAAACAAATCTCTCTACTAGAGATTCGTTATTAATTCAACTAAATTCTAACTTCAATTATAAGTTTCAACAGCATTGTTTTACTTCACAATTCAAATTCAAATTTAAATTCAAATTTAAACTTTCAAAATTTCTCAAAAATTTTCTAACGCCCTAAATTTCCGAAAAATTTCGCCAGCGTCTCCTTTGCGCGGCTAATACGGCACGACTACAAAACGTCCCTACGGACTCTCAGATTTCAAAAAGAAAAAGAAAAAGCCAAGTGGCTAGACCAGAAATCAGCAAAAACTCATATTAAAATTCAAATACTTACCTTTTGTCGAGCAATTCGAATTTATCTTTGAAATCAAATTCCAATTCCTTTATACCTGTATATCTTACTAGCCATTATATCTAGTTACATATATTCAAACCATTTCGTACATTCAATTACAAAATTTTCAATATAACTGCTTATATCATCATTAGTTCACTATTGAAGTTATATCCATTATCTTCAATTTTACATTTCAAATTTTATTTGAATTCAATTTCACATTTCAATTTCTCATTTGAGTTCAATTCACAATTCCAATCTAATTTGGATTCAATTCACTTTCAATTCTGAAATATTGAATTTTATCAATTATCTGTCATTTACAACTGCACTATCTTAAATTAGTTCCAATTACTAATTCATTCGTCTTCAATTTGAATTCCATTCCAATCAGATTTCAAATATTCTATAAGTTAACAACTTATTTACATCTTGATTTATACAATCATTTATACATTCACCTTCACAATTCCATTTTATTAAGGAATTTTATTTTCAATTATAAATTCATTTACAATTTATATCCACCATTTTATTCATATATGAATTTATTTCCTTATACTTTCAATTCACATTTATAGATTTCATTTGTTAATGAACTTTAATTCCAATCACAATTACATAATTTACATTAACAATTTCTATTTGTATAAGTTATAAATTCAATCATATTCCATAAATATTCTTATACAGTATTCCAGAGTCTTTCCAACCTTTCAAAGCCATTTTGAAAACAATTCAAATTATCCTTTGAATTTCCAAAACAAAAACCCAAATTTTCCAAACACCTCCATTTAAAACAATTTGGCAGCAATTTCCTCTTTTGGAAACCCGAAAATGAATTCTAATGATGTGGCCATCATCATCAGGATTATTTTCCAGCGACCTAAAAGAGTTTAGAGCTTTCATCTCTCCAAAATAATTTTCAAAACCTTTGAAATTCATTTTCAAATCAAAAAGGAATTTAAATTTCCAAATCTCCAAAATTTTCAAATTCTTCTTAAAACATTTCCAAAAACTTCTCTGGCATTTCGTTTTGAATTACAATTCACATTTATAATTTATATTCTTAAATTTCATTCGTATGTGAATTTATTTCTTAACTTTGGAGTTACAATTTCAATTACTTATTTGATTTCATATAATAATGATAACATTTCAATATCATCACTTTCTTAACATCCATGCAACCATATACTATAATAATTCATAGAAAATCATTCCTTTAATATACAAAAATAATTTTGGGCAAAATTATTTCATTCACCCTATTTTAAAACAATACTGTGCCGAATTGTTCTATTCGAGTGTTTAGAGACCCCTATCAATGATCGTTAATTACTCGTATTGACCAGAATCCATATACCACTCAATAAATCAATCATCACAATATAAAACAATTTTTTTATATATTCACTAACAAATACGCGCTCATATCTATTATTACACTCAACTCATTCTAGAGTACTACTGACTCTATCTCTAATGAGTAACACCCAACAGAGCAGGGTTGTCGCTTAACCATATGCTCTGATACCACGCTGTCACGTCCTGAAATTTTCGACTTTCGAAAATTCAACATCGATACTCACTTTATCGACTGTCGAGCAATCGAGTGCCGGAAACTCCAATAGTGAGGGTTTTAGAAAGAAGAAATAGAAGAAAAAGAGAAGAAGAAGAGAAAGAAAGAACAACTGAACAACATCAGACAGAAAACAATATCAGAATCTTACACATCGCAGCGGAACAATATATAATAGATAAACACTAGTCTTTTAAAACAAAGAACTATATCAGTTTATACATACATCAATCATCAGAGTCAATATACAACAATGGACAGTTATATAAACTCGTCCTCATACAGAATACACAGCGGAATAAAATAATATCAGATACAAATACTACGTCTCGAACTCCAGCTTATCTCCAAGCTCCAGAATATCCAGAATATCCTGATAATATAACTCTAGGCTGCCCGTGTGGAAATTGGTGGGCACCCAGAGTTTAGAAGGGAAACAATAAACTCCGAGTCAGTCATGGTGACTGGTGTGAGATCGTAAAACAGTTATTCTTTAAAATAAACAACAGGAAGATTTTAATGTCAATTCGCAATGCTTTTGGAAAATGAAACTACCATAAGACCTCCCGCCACACACACAATGCAAACGCAGACTTGGAGGAGATTTCTTCTTATGATAGTCAAAGATGCTTACTACGAGAAAATCAAATTCTTTTTGATATTATTATTAGTGCATAGTGTAGAAAACATTTCGAAAGTAGAATATAAATCTTAGCCAGCATAGGTACCATTATAGTATGCTTGCTATAGCTGCCATATTAGATGGCAGGTTCTACAACTAAAACCGTACAAGTCACGTATTGTTTCTTTGGATTTCCAACAAATGGTCAGGCTAAGGAACTTCCTATCCACGATGGGTACGTCCCTGGAATAGACGACCCGAGAACCTAACCGGATCTCTGCCAACACAAGGCCGGGTTACCTCTGCAAAAATAGGTAACTACTGACACGCGTATGCCATCCCCCGATCGTCACCGATCTTCCCGAGGATCCCCGATTCGCAACAAACCACATAGAAAAAATAATGCAGTAACCACAGAGGTTAAGTATCTGGGCTCCATACCATGATACCACCTTTATCCAGAAGGAATGACATACACTAAGGGGCGCTACTCCCTAGAACCTTGCTGCATTCGTCCTGTTTCGACCATTTCCGGGGTGTGAGGCTCGATGAAGTCTCGTCCACAAAGCTACGCTTTCTCAAAAAGCCCTGCTTCGGGTCAAACAAAAATGATCAACCTATGATCACAAAGATATAAGATCAAACAAATGATCATATCACAAATGATCAAACACTGATCATTTCACAGCAACACTCAGTATGCCACGTTACCAAATTGGGATATATCGCTGATAAATTTCAACTACATAACCTCTGAGCTCGTACGTCTCAGAGAAGGGTGTTAAGCTAAGAGAATAAATTCTCCGCCACCAACAGAAATGTATTTGGAAGGAATCAGCTTTATATCTCAAATTGTAACGTCAGACACACAATCCATATAAGTCTGTTCCGGGATCGAACAGAACCGAAGGCACTTCTCACGAAGCCCTTGCACATCCGGATAATTTTCAATCACGTCAGGACTTCCCGTCACTAAGGGTGATAAAACCTCTAAACCGGAGATCAGCCGATGTAGAGTAACTCGACGGTAATCCTTCCGTTTTCAAAAATATCCGGTCTTCAACACCGGTCTTCAAATGCGATTCATAACGACGTATCACATATTCGGAATGGGTTATACGACCCCATGGTCCTTTCCCGGCTAACCCGAATAGTGAGCGATTATTCAAAAATAAGTGTGGCATTCAAATTCGTCCAATTCACAACAAATACCTATCTAAAGGTAATTATTGATAGTCGGTTATTTAACTATCAATAAAAATGCGCAACATCATCAGATTCCAAATAATTTTCCAAATTATTTCATCTTCAAAAATATCTTTACTAGATATAAAATTTCCACACTTCCAAAAATAAATCAACGTTTATTTTTAAACAACTTCCCATTTCTTTTTATAAATTCCATAGTGAATTTATATTTCAAAATATCTTCTGATATACGATTTTCAAATCGTTTTCAATATTCAATTTCAATTTATCTTTACAAAGATAAAATCTCAAAACGTTCATTTCATATTGGAAAAGCATTTCCATACTTATTTAAAAATAAGTATTTCACAAATCATTTATTTTCAACATTTGAAAATATTCGATATACTTAAATCAATATTAAGTATACATTTCATTCTTTAAGGAAATCATAAATTTTAACATCTATTTGAGTCAAAAACGAATGTTGCGTAAAACATCGTTACGACGACTCAAAATCACTAGTATAGGGATTCGAAATTAAAATAGATATATAAATCCCAATACTACATAAAAATATTTCCTTTCGGAAATCATTTACTATAACAACAGTGTTATAGTCTACCATTTCCTTATTTTTCTCGAAAACGTCTATTTCAACAATGAATGTTGAAATCTATGTATTCGATACTTAACACGTTTTAAAACATCTTTTAAAACAGTTACTTCATTTTTTATAATATCGCTTTCCCAAAACCATATCCATTCTACTTCAAAAATATATTCACTGTCCAAAATCGTGAATATACTTCACTAATCACATTTCACTATTTAATTCATCAAATTCAATTTATTTCGAATTCATAAAACAACGCTTATAAATTCCATTTCTGTTTTATAACAACTTCGGTTTATAAATCTCCTTTTATTAATTTCTATAATACACTTATTAAAATAAGTGATTTCAGATTTATAAAACAACGTTTATAAATTCAACCTTATATTTCACAATAACTTTGATTTATAAACCCCCTTTATTAACAAGTTCGATCAATACTCCCTTTAAAGGTAAAAATCCAATTTTATAAGTTAATTTCTTATAAATCTTCCATTCTACAATTTCATTCATTTTAACTTCACAATTTATAAATCTATAAATTTCATTCTTTTTACTTACAATTTATACATCTATAAATTTCATATCGATTTAACTTTACAATTTATACATCTATAAATTTCATATCGATTTTCCAAATTCGCTTCAATTAGCCAATTAAATTTCTAATTGGACTTCCCACTTATTTCTTTTTAAATAAATTCCTTTTAAAGAAAATCAATTTCTTTGTCTCTTTCAATCTATTTAAAAATTCAAATTTTAAATTAATTTCTTCAATTTAAAATCACTGTTTTATGAAATCCATTTATTTAGCATTTACACTTTATTCTGGAATTTATTCGATAAGATTATAAAAACAGCTTTTATACTTTTAAATTCTTTTCTTCAAAATTTCTTCAATTTCAAAAATTGATTCACTTAGAAATTTTCTACTTGAATCTCAAAAATTCAATTTCGTTTATCTTTGGAATCCAATGATGTCAAAACATCCATTCAGCTGAATTTTAGTTTTCAAACAATTTCCAGATATCAATATGATTAATAGCATCACTATAATCATTCACAGATTCATATCACAATAGAAATAAATTCAATCAATGTGAGGGGTCCAGTTGGATCCCTCCAACCTGTTTCCCTGCATCCAAAGATGTTAGCACAATACCAATTCCGCTCCAGTACGGAATTATCGCGGTATATAGGTTTTTATAAATCCGCTTACTAACGGCGCAATAGGGTCTCATCCGCTATACGAGGCGGGAAATCATCAATCCAATATATACATATGCCAATATGTATATACTGCTATATATATAGATATATCCTATCATATCTAATAGCACATCCAATAGCAATCAATCAAATCAACAAATAACTGATAATTCCACTTTTCAATTGAGTGAGAAAATCTCACCTTAGCTTTATATTTTGCCATCCATTTTCCATTTCAGTTTTGTTTTCTCGATTTTTAACCTGGTATAAATAATTTGTACCATTCATTAATATTCAATATAAATCGAATAATCAACTTTTCGTTTTGATAGTTTTAATTAACCATTTTCTCCTTCTATAATTTTATTTAACTACAAATTTAAAGTTGAGACTAAATTTTCTTTAAAAATATATATATATATATATATATATATACTTTCTAGTCACCAAAATAATTATATAGGTTAACTAAATAATTTAGCCATTAAAATTTATTGTTTTTCAAACTTACTGTACATACAAATTTATATTCTCCTTGTACAAATTTTGAATCAACAATTATATCAACTTACTAAATTTAAAACAATGATATACCAGTTAAATGAATAAATAAAATTTTAAAATCAAAACAAGATTATTTTTTTATAACTTACAGTAAATGTAAAGTTTAACTTGATAAAATCTTCTCTGTTTTATAGCAACTGTTAATTCAAACAAACAGTTTTGCAGTTTAAACTTTGAAACATAAACTAAATTCCCTCAAAATAGACTACCTCACTATCGTTACCTGAGAGCAACCACCAACGCACGCGAGCCTCGACTCGAAACCTAGGTCCAGAAATCGTGACTCCCCAGCTCGATCGCGACCCAATCCATCATCGCAATAACGAACTCGCCAACCACCATGAACACGCCTCGAACTACAACAGTCGCCTCTTCGAACACTCCACCACGAGCCCTGAATCGAGACTCCTGCCTTCCTTTACTCACGTGCGATCCTCCCCTTACTGATGCACCTCGTCGAGTCGCGGCTACAAGGGATTGACGTCGATCTCGCGATTACCCACAACTGCTCACGCGCGCCACCGTACGCGCTGCCTTGCCGAGCCTTCCACGCGAGCGCGATGCTCGTTCGCGACTAGTCTTCACGCGAGTCGGAGTCACGATGCCTGACTTGTCTTGCTTCGATTTGAGAATTTGAAAATTTGGGAGCTGGGTTTTTTTTTTTGATTTCGATTGGGAGAATAGAAGTGGTGTCTACCATTTATTTTGTTTCCTTTGATTTTCTTCTCGTTTGAAAAAAAATGAAGGAGGGAGAGACAAAAGAACATGGTTTACAGGAGAACGTGTTTTGTTCCGTGATTCTTTGCGTGGTATTAGGCGTGATAAATGGAAAGAACGTGGTGGTGTTGACCAATTCAAGATTTAAAATTTAAATTTAAAAATTTAAATTAAACTCGATTGAATTTCAATGCGTTTACTCACCGTACGGTCACATATCAATTCCGATAGATACGAAATTTGAAATCCGACAATAATTCAATATTACGGACCCAATGGAACTGGTTTCGTCGAATTCCGAGACTGTTTGAAAAATGACTGATTTTAAATATCGGTTAAACGATATAAATTTCAAAACTGAACAGAACAGTTTAAAATCAAATTCTGAAGCTTCTATCATCTTCAGTATTATAAATACGAATTTTAGAAATTTTCGAAAAATTTTTCTTCAACTGTAAATTGAAGATTTAATTTTTTTATTCAACTTTCAATCGATAAATTTTAAAGTTTAATCGCCAGATTCAAAATTATATCGGGGATTCAAATTAAATTATCGTTCAAATATTTAAAATAAATTAAATATTCTCAATTTAATTCGTTCAAAATTCTGGGTCGTTACAGATAGAGCCACAACAACATTAGTGTTAGTTGATGCTGAAGGGCAGCTTCCAGCAGTTGTTCTTTTAGGTTGAGTTGTAAGCATTTGTTGTCTTTATTGTGGGTGAAAGCGCATATGATATTATATGAAATATTCCTTTTATTTTCTTTTCTATGTGGACCGCAATGTTATGGGAAAATAATAAAGATAATGAAATGTCAGAAAAGACAGTCAACTAATGCAAAAGAAAAGAAAATACTAGAGGGTGGAAGTTAAGAAATAAATTAAGAAAATTTATTTAACTGAGTACTAAAATAGAAATAAAATAAGATTGTATGTCCCAAAAATTTGGGAAATAAATTTTAGTGAGCGGAGGACAGGGAAAGGATGTTGCGTAGCCACAGATCAATGTCCATGTACCTCAAAGACTAGAATTTATAATTTTACTTGGTTGCTAGTTGCTATTATAAATAAAATAAAAGTTTTTGAAACTTAAAATTTACTGCGTAAAATAAGAGGAGTCCACTATGGACATTGGACTATTAACTAAACCTCGATTTCTTGAGATGCAGAATTTTTTTTTGAAAAAACCTATGCATATGTACACTTTTGAAAAATAAAGTATCTTTGCAAAATGTTTAGAAAGATTTTTAAGTTTAAAATTTCTATGGATATTTTAGAAATTAATATAAAAATATTTTTCAAAAAACATGTAAATTTCAAATTTTGGAAATGCCACATACTTAACATTGAGGAGTAGTTGACAGATGGGTTAGTATGGATTTTATTGTATAGTAGAAGTTGTAGTAAAATAAAATATGATTAGAAAAAAGGGAGAAATCTGTTACGGCTAGGGAATCACCTTCTCCATATCTTGTTAGCAACAAAAAGTCGATTTTGAAATAAACCATGTTTTAAAACTTTAAGATGAAAACTAACTATGCAAACTGTACTTAGAAAGGTTGAAAAAGAATTGGGGGCAAAAGAGAAGATTCTAAGATACAGTGGAAAAAGGGTACATAAAAGAAGGATAGAAATATGAAATTTTCCATCTAGACCCTTTTCAAACATAAGAAAATAGGTTTAGAAAACTGCATTCTTCTAAATTTGGATGTTAGCAATGGTGTGCTAGGATTTTGGATGATAGGAATTGGATGAAAAGCAGGTTGAACTACACTTTTATTCGTAGGAGTGTGGGAAAATTTGGATGAAAAACAGTTTTGGATTTTCAAAAAGTTGCATACATGTAGAACTACCAATAAATTTAGGATGTTTGCACCATATTTCTAAAATTGATTTAAAAGAAAGCACTCATTTGGGAGGCTCCAATTAGAACTCTATCTGCATGCATATCATATGTATTGGGATACACTGTGTGCTTATACCCAACTGGTTGCAAAATTGTTTGCACACTCATGATTTGTTGTTTTAGAATGGATGTACGTTAGGTTATATGATCTAGCCTTGAAGGATTTTGGGAACGAAATTCTTTTAAGGAGGGAGAATGTAACACCCCCACGATTTTTGCGATAAATAATTTAAATAGAAAGTCAATTGATAAATAATAAACAGTGAAAAATGGGATTATTGCAAAGGTCAGAATTTGGCTACGAAACTTACACCGTTGGGTTCGTAGTGATTTTATGATCAATTTTCATATATAAACTTTTCCGATTGGAGTTCAAACGAAAAATTTATTAGCGTTTGAAGTTTTAGTGTCTTAAATAATTATATGTAAATATGGTAATAAAATCATTAACGCTAATTAGTAGCGCTAATGGAAACATAAATGTTAAGAAAGGTTAACATAGAAATTAAATATAAGAGAATATAAATAAGGGGAAATAAATTATAGCAATAAGCGTGGACAAGGAAGTAAACCAAAGATTTAATAAATAAATTAAACAAAGATCGCATCCACGGTCGACCGATAGCGGTCAACCCTAGGGAACAAGCGATCGACCATTGTGTTGTTAATTGTGGTAGTAATTTATTTTCTAAACGGCTCGAAATTACTACAATTTTATCGAACGGTTGACATTGGTTTAAACCCCCTTTAAATATAGGCCTAGACTCTTACTTCCAACTTATATTTTCTAATGGGCACGGAAGCTCTACATTTTCTCTTCTCATCCAAAACTCTAAATTAATAAAATTGTCTAGTTTGCATGTATACACAACTTGAGGATTTTAGAAGATGATAGAGATAGAGAAAAGGTTTAGACCAAGTCGCTATAACTAAGATAAACTGTAAATCCGGATTTGAAATTGAAATCAACCTAAATCTCTCCTTTCTAATTCAAAATTCTAATAGATCTGTATTTATACGTTATATGTGAATCCAAATAGGGAGTCAAAGTGGAAATATAAATAACAGATATTAGAACTGTAGATTTGGGAACGACTGGAAAGGTGAGTGGAAATATTACATGTTTTGCAATAAGATTAGATTTATATTGTTGTGATCGATTCCATTTATGCCTATGTATAATCGATTTGGATATTTAATTGAAAGTGCATAATGATTAGATATAAATCTCAGTTTGGATAATTTATTGTTTATGCGTAATGCTAAGTAACGAATTGGATAATGAATTATACGCATAGTGATTATGGAATAAATTGATTGATTATGGAAAGATTTAGTAAAAATTGATTACGGTATAAATTTAATGAAATAGGAAAACTTGCCTACATATTTTGTATTATTGACTTGTTATTACTTTGATAATAATAAATTGGTATATGAGCGTAAAATGGAATGTAAAATAAAGAAACTTTACCAAGATTTTAGGGGTTTAAGTGATACTTTAATTTGTTGGATTCTGAGTGTTGCAAGTACGTTTCTATGTATTAGCATGTTTAAATGAATAAAAATGCAATGTTTGAACTGATAAGGAATACACCTAAAAAGAAAGAGATGTACAAACTAAGGTTAATTATCGTATTTTGCACCGTCTATTTCAAGCAATAAAGATATTTCCTTGTAATTACAAACACCACACAAATCACTCATTTTGGATAATACATAGAAATTTACGGTATTAAAATAGAATAGAAACGTAGTTCTAATGCATGAAAATGTAGTAAGCCCCAAAAGTTAAATGATAAGACATGAATAAAGTAAAAAGATCTTAAAAAGTCAAGATGTGAAATACCATTTAAATTTGGAAGTAAATGAAAAGAAAATATGAAAGATAAGAAAGAAGAAATAAAAGGATAATATGGGAATAAAAACGGAAAATAGAGAATGGACAGAAGGTTAGGTATATTATGAACCTGATAAGAGAAAAGCGTAAATGAACTTAAAGTAAAGAGAAAGGTGAAATGCATAATGAAATGAAGACGTAACGACCCGGAATTTTCACTCCTTTGATAGGTGAATATTTAATTAATTTTAAATATTCAATATATAGGTTTTATAATGAAAATAAAAATATTTTAAATTATAAATAATTATGGTGAAATAGTTTTTAAAATTTGTTTACAAAAATATTTGGTTCGAAGAAAAATAAAAAATGTGACCGGAATTCGTTTTCCGAAAGTTGTTGACTTTTCGTTGACTAAAAGTTGTCGAAAATGTTGTGATCAAAATAACATATGTATATAAATTCATTTATAACTAAAGTCGGGATTTAATTTCACATGTATATATATGTATTCACTTAAATATCATATATATAAGTAGATAAGTTTTCTTTGATTAATATATATATATATATATAAATGTAAGATATGTATATATTTATATATTTAAATGTAAAGATGCTTAGGAAAACATATGTAGACATAAGTACATATATGCACTAAATGCATGTTGGCTTAGAAATGTAAGGGGGGACAAGGTGGGTGGAGGGCAAAGGACAAGGGTGTTTAGCTAATTCTTTTTTTTCTCTTGTTTATAAATAGTCTTTCCTTCTTCACATTTTACCTCCTTTTCCTTCTATCCTATCTTACTCATTTCCAAACCAAATGGATTTTTTTTTATACCGTATGAAATTCCAATAGCTACAACCTTTATTTGTACCACATTTTCAAATTTTGAGTGTACCTATGTCAAAAATGCATTTCTTTTAGACATGTTTTTGGACTCACAAATCTAAGTCTGAAAATGGTCCTTCTTATTTGGGCCATATCTTCCTCAATAATAACTGAAATTGAGTGTACCCTTTTTTAAAAGTGTGGAGAAAAGAATTTTATAAAACTTTATTTTTGACCACTTTTCCAAATTCTGAGAATTACATGTCCAAAAATCGAAGGGAAGTTGACCTATTTTCGAGTGGATTTTGTGGTTTTCCAAGCTTTCCAAATTCCAAAATGTATCAAGTTTTCAAAGGATTTCTGGTGAGTAAATTCTTTAACTTTTGGGAAAGTGTTACCTTTGTATGTATTTAATATTGTATGGTAAAATAAGTTGGTTGTTGGTTGGAATATTATATGGTTTGAATATATGTATATGTTGCTAGTTATGGTTTAGATATTGACTTGTGAATCGAAAGCTAAAACGTTGTGTTTCTTTATAAAGATATGATTTTTGGGTTTGTGCTATGATAGTGATATGTTTATGGATGTTTAGGTATGTGCACGTGATGTCATGCTACGGAAGTGGACACTTTGATATGGTATTGAAGATTGGATTTCTTTATGGAAAAACTAGTGTTTTGTTTAAAGGAAATTTAAAATCATTTCAAAGTTTTTAACTTTGTTTTCTTATGAAAACTCTTATGCTATGTTTATGATAAGTTTGTAAGTATTTAAATATTGAGGTTTTATTAAGGAAAGTCAAAACATTTTCAGGTTATGGTGTCAATATCGATAGTTGCTATGGGTGCAATTTTGATTTAAAAGTCGGATTTTTTAAAATTTAGTTTTCATATTTAGAAGTGTCTTTAAAATGTTTTATAAACTTAATAATGGTGTTTTATAAAGTTGATTAATAATTTAATAATTAATTTTTAATTAATTAAGTTTTGATAATCAATACTTAATTAAGTTTTAAACATGGTTTATTAATTATAATTAAGTGAAGATTAACTGCTAATTAATTATGTTTTAAAGTAAGATTAATTTTAATTAATTTTTGATTAAGCAAGATTAATTTTAAATTAATTATGAGTCAAATACATGAATTATTTTTAATTAAATATTAATTAAATATAAGGTCAATTATTTATTTATTTATTTAATTAACTTTTAACTATTTTTAATGATAAATTAATTAAGGTTTAATTTTAAAGTAAATTATTTATTAAAGGTTTAATTTATTATTTAAGTTTTAATCAAAATATTATTTAATTAATTAATTAAGATTAATTAATATTTAATTATTAATGGAGGTTTAATTAATTTTTAAATAATTAATAAAGGATTAATTAGGGTTTAATTAATAGTTAATAATTGTTTAACTATTTAATTAAATTAAATTAAGATTCAAGTAAGATTAATTATAATATAAATAAGGATTTAACTTATAATTAATTATTTTAAAAAGAGTTTTAATGTCCTAACTCCTTTGTTTTTCTAAGAATCAAATTGTTTTAAAGGAACCTCTTTTTCGAAGATGGTTTTGAATTCAAGGAATTTAAGTGTTGATACCATTAAGAAACCATATAACTAGGAATGAGTTATAATATAGATTGTTTGATTGTTTGGACATATGTTAGCAGAATAAATCCCCATTCTGCTATAAATTAATTGAATTGTTTGGACATCTATTTAGCAGGACAAATCACCAACCTGCTATTATGTTATATGGACATGTTTATACTGGTTAGTTTATATTGGCATATTATTTCCTGATTTGGAGATGAAGTGTATTTACATATATGTTGACTTATGTAAATAAATTGTTGAATGACGTGAGAATGAAATTGAAATTAAATGGTAACTTAAATTAGTACCATTGGGATTGATAAGCCTCGTTTTGAAATTATGAAGTATGATTTTGAATTAACTTCAATTCTTTAATCAGTCTGGGGTTTTAAAGTTTATAAATGACTTTCACGTTATATAATTATTTTATAAAGATATTTATAAATAATAACTTGTTTAAAAAAAGGTTCTACTAAATAAAAGGTTTATTTAAAGTGATTTAAGATGAGATTTTGTAAATGATATTTTGTAATGTCAAAGATATTTTATAAAGGAAATTTTATAAAGACTTTTTATACATGGAAATAGATTTTATAAATCATTTAAGAGATTTTAAAAAGAAGTTAAATCTAGTTTGAAGATTTATAAGGAGTTTTGAAATATGAAGTGAACTTATAAAAAGAAATTTTATAAGGGATAAGTGAATGGGTTTTATAAAGTGAATGGTTTTATAGTAAGTGATGTTTTGAAAAGGAAATTTCTTGGCCATTTAATATGGAATTTGAAAAGAAGGAAACTTTTGCAAAGTTTGGTAAATATACTTACACCGTTGAGATAAGTATATAAATGTTTTCTTTCAAGTATAAAAGGAATGTAAAAGGGTTTTGGGAATAGTGTTTTAAAAAGATCTTTCAATCAAGTTTTGCAAAGTGATTTAATTAATTAAAGAATAATTAATAAAGGCTTAATGGATCCCATATGGAATCAAATCAATGTTGGATGATTGTTTATTTGATAATTAAATAACCAACTATCAAATCTGAACCTAAACGTAATTTTGGACATATCTAGGAGAAACACGTGAGTTATATGGCACAGTCATCCCCAATGATGTTGTACTATGCGTATAAATCTCATTTCATTCTTCTAGCATAAATGATAAGGAAATCCATGCACAAATGGTTTGGAGGTGAACTCCGCGCTTATCTTTGTCTGTTTATTTCCTAAAGAACCGGGGCTGAGTTTACTGGAAATTATCAAAAGTTGTTTCGAAGAGACCGGGATCAGATATGTTATCCGAAAACCACTTCGATCCAACTCAAGCATTTCAAACTGAAGACATCTTGAAGAATATGGAATCGAAGATGGGGCATTGAAGTGCAAGGGTTGTTTGCTACTAGTCCTGAGGGTGATTCCAAAATGGATGTAGTAGAAGTAGTGCCTTCGGTTTGTCCTTATCCTGGACAACTTGTATGGATGAATGTTGGCACTGCATTACTGCCTAGAAGGCAGTGTTAGCATTCCAAGTGGGATTGATATTCAAAAGGTAAGCATAGCCTCAAGCCTCATCAACCGGGAATGACTAAAATCAAGGGAGATGCAGCAAGGCTAAGTGGGTCGCTCCCATTAGGGTGTGTTATTACCTTTCTAGATACATCTACATATTTATGGATTGGTTGTGCATGAGATCTTAATAAAAAGGGTTGGAAAGCAACCGAGGTAACATATTTGGTACTATCCAGTAAGGGGTAGGTCTGTCTTGTGTTGGCAGGGGATACATGCAAGGTCCTCGGTATAATTTCTAGATGTATACTGTGATAGGTGGTACCCCAGTGCCTTGTCATAGTATGGAATCCAATCTCCAATACGTGCCTTTACGATTTTGATTGTAGAACCTAGTATGCTGGAATTTAATTAATGTAACAATTTCGACTATGATTAATAAATTTTTGTACTCTAGACATTATATAACACCAATGGATTTTCTATAAAAATATTTTGGTTATAGTAAGGTAAAAACCCGTCCGTGTTTATGTGCGGCGTGGTTTTACGAGATACCTTTGATTTTAAAAGGGTTTTAAACATAATAATTCAGTTGTTTGAGTTTACTCACAACAGACCCATGTCTGACCCGGAGTTTATTTTCTTTCCCTAAAACTCTTGGTGCTCAAATTTTTATGGGCAGCCAAGTAGTTCAGATTTTCCACGGATGCATCTTGGAGGAGTTTGGAGTAGGAGGCTTCATCGATAGCTAGTTATTATGTTGTTTTCGGTATATTATATGTATCTTATATCAGTTAGGTAGGGACAGGCTGTTTATTAGTGTAACGACCCGTAAATTTTAATGGTTTTAATAACGTAATTTACTGAATTTTTGTGAATTTTAAATAATTGAATTTGGAAATGAAAATTTGATATTTTGAAAAACGTCTATTAAAACATAGCAAACGGTAAATTTTCATCAGAAAATATGGAAGTTTATTCTATTTTGTAAATTTCAATTTTAATTTAAATCAGTTAAAATTGATGTAAATAAAATATTATTGAAACCTGAATATTTTATATAATAAATTTGTAAATCATCTTCTGAGTGGGACGTCATATTTCGCTTCGTCAAATTTGGACTGCTATTGCTCCGTCTACCTTATTTTCCGCTAATTAACAGCATTTTTGGTACTGAATACCGACTTTTGATAGGATGGTCGTATCGATGATATCTATGTACCGTTTTGATCGTCTTGTCGTGCTAATCTCCGTAATATATTCGGCGAAACCGCGAAACGGCTAACCGTATCAGTACCATTTTGAATTCCTTGTCCATCATTTCCCACCGTTGTAATACTAATAGCCATTCTGCTTTAATAACCCCCCTTGAATTAGCGCTTGACTTTTCCATTCCCTCTGGTGGATATTTTTTTGTCGTTCTCTCTCCTTTCTCTCTTTGTCTGTTCCTTCCATTATAAAAGGAAAAAGAAAACTGTCCACTAAAGCTTTTATATTTGTTGTAGCCAGCTCATTTTTCTCCTCCAATCTTCATCTTTGCTTCCACTGTTTCCCCATGCCGACCCAACCTGATTCACCTCCACCTTAACATCGTGCCTTCACGTTGCCAGCCAAACTCCACACGAGATCCGCCACCATCCGCCACCTCCACCATAATCCACGGCCTCGCCTGCAAAGCCAGCAGCTCCGACCCCTCATCTCCACCCACGGACCCGCTTCCCTCTCCGACCAACGTTCCCACCACCGCCGTATGCACAACCCGCAATCACCAACACTATAACGAAACACCATAGCAGCTTCTGCCACATCAGCCCCTCCCATACCCCATCTCGAGCACAGTACCCAGTTAACCAACCTCCTCACCACACCGAAGCCAAGCGTCCAATCACCTAAGTCTGCATCTTCCCACCTATGGCCGACCCTCTCCGCCTCTCCGTTGCCGCAGCCACCCAAACCCGAACTCAGTCCTCCCCTTACGCACTTGAGCAGCTTCATTTCCTATATTGTTTATAAGTAAGTTGCATATACAATTATATATATTATAAAGTTATATGTTTTGTCCTGTTCTATACAATATTAATATATTATGTATGTATATTTGATAGGTCCATATTGGTTTTGAATTATATATTGTGCCTACAACTATATATATATATATATCTTGCAATATATATTGTATGTAAATTTTATATTAAGCTTATACCTTCTGTCTGCATGAATATACAGAGGTATATATTTTTCTTTAGATCTTTAAAATGGGTTTTGAAATAGTTTCAATATATAATTTATGTTAATATTTCTGAATATAGATTCTAGAAAAAAAAAGGTACAGTATGATACATACTATATAATATGCCAGTTTTAGGTTATTTATATAAACAGATATATATATATATATATATATATATATGTTGGAATATTCTATTATATGTCTAAAAATATTTTGATCTTTATAATATATAAATTTGTTTTCATTGATGAGAGGCTGCTGGACTTTAGTATTGATTTTAGATATGTCACATATATAAAGATTTGATTTTATAAATGTTTTAAAGGAATTATTGATTTTATGTATAATATATATAAGTTTTACAAGTTAGGGATCTGTTGAATTATTGTACAATAGCTTATATAGTTGTACAATAGCTTATATAGTTGATATTGATTTATACTGTATAGGTCCTGTTTGTTTATATGAAGTATATAAAATATTTGTACCTGTGCAGTTAAAGCGCTCGGCAGATTCAAAGCGGTGGAGGTGCAAAAAGTCATAGCGGGGATACAGCGAGGATATAGCGGGATATAGCGGATGGCTTTAAAATAGCATATAAAACTCGTACTTAATGTTTTTACGAATATATAAATGGTAATTAAATGAAAAATTATCATTCAATTGAATTGTAACTGATACATAAATAATTTTTAAATAAAAACATGTGCGAATATACTTTAAATAAACGTAAAACTGTTATATAACATAATTGAATTTAGTAGAATATTAGAGTATTTTCATTTTTGAAAATATATTAAAAATTAAATCAAAGAAATTAGTTTCATAATTTTTATAATGTATAAATTGAATTTTTCAATTCATTTTATTAAAGAAGATATAGCGGGAATAGCGGAATATAGCGGAAATAACGGGATATAGCGGGGATTAAAGCGGAAAGGCTATATTGTGGGGCTATATGGAAAAATCGTAGCGGCAGAAACCCACTATGAGATATAGCGGGGTTATAGCGGGGTAATAGCGGGGCATTAACTGCACAGATTTGTACATACATTTGGATTGTCTTGCCTTTTATATATATATATATACTGGTAAATAATAATGATTTTGAATTATATATATATATATATCTTATTTTAATATTTGTCTTAATTTAGAATGTTGATTTTAATAAAATAATCATAATAATAATAGTACATACATATGTTCCATTTATATCAAGCCGATTTGATTTTGTTCTCATCGATTCCTATTTGTCAGCCCTGTTCATCGAATTTGTGCCAATCTAGCTTTGCTTTGGAATTCGTGCTTGGATTCGTAACCCATTTCATTGTCAAATCTCTTTAGCCTTGAAAGGTGAGCAATTACTCACGATAAACGTTCTTATATTTATTAAATTTGATTTCAATTGAAACTACAATTGAAATATGCTACTGCTAGTTATTTAAATTGCTATATAAATGCTATTATCTGTATCTGTTCACCTGTGACATCTGACACCATGATCTGTTAGTTATTTTATCACTGATGATATATGCTTGTTGCCGATTGTTATATTATTATCACATATGTTCTCACTCTGCAAGTTCCCTGTTAATTTAGAATTCCCTATTGGTTGAAATGATACATACCCGAACGATCTTGTAGAATAGGGGAAAATCATTATGGGTTGAAATGATAAACCCAAGCGATTTTCATTTATTTTAAATTTTGGGATTGCGGGTTGAAATGATATATACCCTTAAATATTTAAATTGCGGATTGAAATGATAAATATCCGTATCACTTGACCATAGGATAGAAAATTATATACGGACACCGTTGGTCTATATTTTGAAAATGATTTCCAAAGATTTGAAAGGAGATATATGGTTTTAAAAAATATTGATTTTTATAATATAATATATAAATGTTATTTTATATATGTTAAAATTGTAGATTTTAAAAATTATATGTTTTGGAATTTTAAATTTATAAGTTAGTTTTGAAATGAAATTTTAAGATTTTTCTTATAATTTTATTTTCTTAAAAAATATATATAATAAGGTTTAATTTAAATTTAATTTAATTAGTATATAATATGTTTTAGAATATTTATTTAAATTTTATATTAATATTTTAAAATAGATTTATAACTTTAATAATAAAGGTTGGAAAGATAAATTAATGTTGACTTGGAATTTAAATTTGTAAAAATTTTGAATTTAAGAAAGAATTGATTTAAACTTATTGGCTTTGAGATTTTGAAAAGATATGATTATAACTTGGTTTACAACTTAATTTGATATAAAGTGATTAAAAGAATATTCTCAAGTTTTAATAAAATTGAGATTGAGTGTTTAATATTGATTTAGGTACATAAATTGGGATTTAAATAAATTGTTATTAAAATGGTTAAAGGAATATTTTCCAATTTGAATAAAAGTTAAAGTTAAAATGTTGAAATATAAAAGAAATTTATATTGTAAATGTTTGAATGTTTAAACTTGAATTTTTGAACTTTAAATTGAGATGGTTAAACTGGAATTGATTTAAATTGAATTTTGGAATTTAAGATTATTTGAATCGATTTGTTAAATTGGAGGAAACAATTTTATCATATAAAGTACTTTAATATATATAAACTATTTTAATTTATAACTATTTTAATATATATACTATTTTCAACATCTAAACTATTTAGGTGGACACTGTTATGATTACGAAAGTGCTATGATTTCAAAGTGTTATGATTTCAAAAGTGTTATGATTTCAAAAGTGTTGTAATTTTGAAAGTGTTATGATTTGGAAATGAATATTATTTAAAGTGAATAATGATATCGAATTGGTAGTTTTGAAATGAATATTATATTTTGGTATGAAGTATAAACTATTTGAATTGAAATGACCACGGTGTGAAATAAGCGTTTGGTTGTTAAAGAGACTAGGATCGGATATTGTCATACTCTCTGCCAATACCGAAAACCACTTTAACAACTGTGTACGTGGTGGAGATTCCAGAATGAAGTAGGATGGTTTGGTGATGATTCTATATGGTATTTACGTAGCCCTGACTCCCGTGAGTCAGCTTGATGTGGTTAAAACAAGAGCCATGCCGGGCAAAGTGAGGTCATTCCTCCGATCGGACACATTTCTTCGATACCATTCTATTGCTTTTGTGATTGATTGGGTGCACCCTTTGATTTGGGAGTGTGTCACGAGGTGGGCGGTAGTAGCTGCTATGCGTTACCACCAGTCTGGATCCGCAAACGGTATATCTACCCTGGCATTGCCTCGAGTGCCGTGTCACATGCCCTATCGCACCTTCTATGAGTTTGTTTTGTGTCGTACCTATGGAGTGCTCCCTGATAGCCCACTTACGAGTGGATTTTACAGTATCTGTATAGACTACGACATTATATAAAATGTCTTAAGGGGGATATGGGCAACGCCTTAACGCTATTTTAATAGTTTAATTTACTATAGACATATTATAATAGCGTATATTACTACATAGTAGACAGTTCCACGAATCCTTAGAGGATGGAAATCCCAAACATCCTTTAAGTTACTTGTATTTCAGTTGACATTTCACTTGAGTTGAATTTATTAATATAAGAATGTTAATCCTGACTCGAGTGTCTTGTGTTTTGCTTTACGCTCGGATCAGACTGAGTGTCACAGCATGTGAGACTCACCTTTGGAGCTTTGCTTGAAGATCCATCTATATCTATTCAGCTTTCAGATATCCAGTGGTTTCGTTCAGACTTGTCATTTGTTGTATTCTAGACTACATTGTATTTGAGATATTCTACTGTATTTTATTTAATACTCTGTTGTTTATATAGTAGCTTCATGAACTACTATTTATCTTTTCCGCTGCTTATTGTTGTAATACTCTATGTCTGTGATTCTGTGATTGAATTATTTACTGTATATGCTGAGTTTTGCCAAATATAAAATTAACAATCTGTTGTTTTGTGCAATTCAAGTCCGACATGTGCGGATACGAATGGGTCAAAATTTTGGGTTGTTACAATTAGTATGACTCTGATGTATCATTTTTGAAATGGCTTTATAAAGAATTATGTTGATTAATATATATTATTCCATTGCATTGTGAAATTCTATGATTGTTTAGTTTCTTCTTATCTTCTATCTTTTTTCTTTCCACTAACGATCGGTCTTTCCGGCACTTGAATGCTCAGCACGAAATACAATGGACGTATTAGTGTCAATTTTCGTGGGTCGAAAATCCCATTCGTTAGAGAATACCTAGGGTTAACTGTAAAACTATAGAGGCATGATAATTAAGCAAGTAAGAAAGAATATATATATATATATATCTGTATGTGCGTGTCTATATAATAAACATAAGTAGCCTTGAATATGCATTTATAATGGATGTGAATTATTATAATTAAAGTATAATTAAATAAATGATACGATAGATGGTCATTAGAGTAGATTGGAATGCGAGGTCAGTAGTGTTACACAATAAAAGTCTGCCCACCGTAAGGGGCTAACGGCAGTTATGTAACATTATACTGATGTGAAATATGTCTAACCATAGGACCCGTGGAGGATATAGTTTGTGTATAGATAGAGGATATACATTTGTGTATATATAAATGAATACCTTAAATAGATAGAGTACGATAAAATATTTGAAAAGACGTCATTAGATAAAGGAGTCTGATTCAATAATAGATTGAGGGGGGGGGTATTGTTTTGATTGCACTAGGCAATCTAAATGAGATGGTGAGCAGGATCGGCCGCTATGCAGCAACGGTTGATGCATTTGGTACCAAATACTGAGATGTAGGGCTGCATAGGGTGATATGTCATTAGTCCTTAGTGGTCAACGGGAAGGACGGGGTTACGCCTAGCTAGTCTTCGCCTCTTACCTGGGTAGATCAAATTGGGTCATGCACTGCCATAATTGTTTGCGAGTTTGTTTGTTAGGGCAAGACTAGTTAACCTAAAAGGAGTTCCTTCAAAATGGTTGGGGTGGTCCGTGGAGCCGAGTCCACAATAAGAAGCAAACAAAGAAATAAATCCAAAAGGCGAGATAGAGAGTGGAAAAATGTATGAAAAGCCATCATTAGGCACTATAGGAGTCCCTCTTGTTATATTGTGACGAGATCGTGACACGGCGAGGGTGATGGATCCTTACAGGATGCTGATTGAGAGATACTAGTGGGGATAGTATCTAGGTCCATTTGGAGACCATGATATATATATATATATATAGACGTACACGTAGCTATGACTCTACAGAGGGTGGACGGGAACGAATCATACATGGACAAAGAGTCGAGATGACAAATTAAATAAAAAAAGACATAACAAGATAAGGAAGGCAATCGGCATAGACTAGTGTTATGTACATAATGTTTAATTTATCAATCACCAGAATATTGTTCTGACCCCTCCTTATTACAACCTATAGGATAAGTTGAAGGATTGGTGCTGGTGCTAGGCCTGTTTGGTGCTGACAAGGACACTTGACTTTGGAAGTGTCAAATCTTGGTCGGTGGTTATATGACTTATTATATTTTGTTATTCCACTGTGAGTTATATCGTTAGTACTCTGATATGCATCGTTTATTTTATTTGCATGATATCGAACTAACAATTTGTACTTTAGTGGACGGGTTTTCGATTTAGCGAAAATTCGGGCCCACTGGGTGCTGGTTATTGCAATATTCTATCAATGTCATATATCGATACGCGCATTTATAACTTCACATTCTTTATTACATACTAATGGTATTCAAACGTCAAATAAAATTTAATAATTAATATTTCATGGATATTAATTAATTAAATTAATTTATAGCAATTATAATTTAATTAAATCCTGTGGTTATTTGGAGTACTCATCATTTCGGTTGTGTGACTCAAAGGTATAAATTCCGTTAGCGAATATCGAACAATTCGAATATTAACGTTCACACATCATCTTAGCTAATGGTGTGATATTTTGGTTGAATTTATCATTTACGCATCTTTTTCAGTAAAATCCAATTTTACTTATTACAGGCGGTACCCGGATGTAATGATCACTCACGTCAATTCTCTTCGTCAACCCTATATCAAATTAGGACTTATGGAATTTGCTTTTGGTAAAAATTCCAATATCATCCATATTCAACTTGGTTATTCCATAAACAAAGTCCTTGGTTCAAAATTGAATAGGCATTTTGATTTAAATATCGAATAGATTGATTTTCAGTCAAAACATAGAGGAAGCGTGTATCTGTAAGAAAGAATATTGGTAGGTACTAAAATATATTTCTAAAATTATAAGTAACAACATAGTGTTGATAGTTAATGATGTACTTATGTTAAAATCAATAAATTAGCAATAGTCTACTTGTTTAATACTCGATATTGGATTTGTAAATTATATCTTTTATAATAAGTATAATGGATGTTGGGAATGTCCCAAACAATATGCACAGACACCTTATTAAAATGTTTAATATGAAACATGTAAGAAATGTCTACAATATTGTATTTTTCTTATGTATTTGATGCACGAAGTGAATATCAAATCCAAATTAAGATCACTAAATGATAGTTTAGAGTGTTCTTAGGTATTTACAAAATACTAGAGAACTATTTATAGAAATAACAAACTCCTTATGAAGGGGAGGTCAGACTCAAACTTCATAAGTGCTATCGAGTATAATATGTCAATATTAAATTCATGTTCAAACTTTGATTAAGAAGCTTTAATAAGTAGTAGTTTATTTAACCAAAGGTTACTGCAATATAAGAAGTATAAATGCATAAATTTATAATTGAACTAAGGGTGATTCCAAATGTTGAGCATGACAACCCGCACCTCTCGACACCCCGATCCAAAGCCTAAAGTGACTTTCAGACTAGCGTCGGTGCTAAAAAGTATGAGCTGTTGGGGTCTTTAAACATTTCAGAGATTAAAGATACAAATAAAAAAAATCTAAGACATAATACACTTTTAAATCTCATAGCGGAAGGCAGAAAAATATAAGTACCGAAAATAGCTATCTTTGAAAATATCCAAAACATAGTCTCAAAAGTACGTAGTCAAATCCACAATGTACAGAAATACATCAAATAGTCTGATAAAATACTGAATATGATAAACAGTATGTGGAGAGTAATAGAAAACAAAAGGTAGCTTTGATGCCAAGCTCGCCTTTCTAAGTACTATCTCTTCCATGTCCTTTTGACGCAGCGGATTATACAAAAACAATATAGTTCGATGAAAGTAGCGATCGATGGATTGGAAGATACTGAAATACCCAAATTCGTTGATCCGAAGATATCGAATTCTAGCTATCCCGAACTCGTTGATCGCGCACGATACCGGGTTCAAAGATCTTCAATTCTTCGAGCGTTGATCAAGCGCACTTTATTCCACGAATCGGCTTCTACAATCGTTGAATCGAGCGCACTCGATTATCCGAAAGAGGAGATAGGAGATTACACTCGACTACCAATTGGGTGAAAGCACAAAGCTAACAAAACAAGAGTTTTATTTCAAATCAACTAAACTATTACAAATGGCACCACCGGCCTATTTATAGAAGTTACAAATCAAAACAAAAATCTGTACAACTCTTTGGTCATCTTCGACTTAACAAAGACCACGACTCAACAAAGCACACGACCTAAAAGATACGACTTAACATAAGTCGGTGACGACTTATCAACAGCTCCGACTCAACAGTTACAACATACAACGACTCACAAACGTGGCCGACCTAACCTGGTACGACCTAAAAATACAATACACCTTATTTACAAAGTACACGATTCAAAAAAAACAAACAACCCACGACTCAACTTAAGTCGGTAACGACTTAGACACATATCACAGCAGCATCTTCACGCGGCTTAAGCTTGGACGACTTATGAGATAAAACTTCAACAACTTAACCCAGTATCCGACTTAAGGAATCCAGATGACTTAACTAAGTCGTAGGTCGTAGACGACTTATCTTAAGTCGTTGATTTTCTTCTTCAGTATAACTCGCTCCACCTTTATCATTCTCGTTAAGTCGTGGACGACTTATATCTTCTATTTCCGCTTTACTAAGCCGTGGACGACTTAGGCTTTTAAGTCGTAGCCCCTTTTCCTTAAGTCGTGGACGACTTAAAACATTTCCCTTAAGTCGTAGCCGACTTAAGACTTGTGCCTTAGATCGTACACGATCTACCCCTATAAGTCGTGGACGACTTATAGTCACTTCCTTAAGTCGCGTACGACTTATGCCTTCATCCCTGGCCTGAGCTGCATCATCCTCCCTAGGTTGAGAAAAATTCGTCCTCGAATTTGCACCCTCTTCTTCCACAACAAACTCATCCCCATGATATGGTATAAGGTGTTTAACATTAAACACATCAGAAATGTATACATCCTCCGGTAGCTTCAATTTATAAGCATTTTCGTTAATTTGTTTCACAACTTTTACAGGACCAATTTTCCTGGCTTTTAACTTGTTATAAGCGCCCACTGGAAAACGATCCTTTGTTAACACAGCATATACCATATCTCCTTCGTTAAACTCAACACTTCTTCGTTTCAAGTCCGCGGACCTTTTATACTTCTCATTTGCTTTCCCCAATCGTTCCTGAACGACTTTATGACATTCCGTCAACCCTTCAACAAAATCAGCAGCCTTCTTAACTGTTCCCTTCGAATGTGGTATTACCGTTAAATCCAACGGCCCCTTTGGCAAACTAGAATATACAATCTGAAATGGACTGAAACCCGTACTACGGTTCACAGCATGATTATGAGCGAACTCTGCTTGACATAACTTCACATCCCAACTCTTCAGACTGTCTTGCACAAGACATCTCAACAAATTTCCCAATGATCTGTTCACAACCTCGGTCTGTCCATCCGTCTGCGGATGATAAGCACTACTGAATTTCAGCTTCGTTCCCACCATCTTCCACAAACTTAGCCAAAAATGACTCAGAAAACGAGTATCCCTATCCGACACAATAGATTCTAGCAATCCATGAAGTCGATATATCTCCTTGAAAAATAATTGAGCAACATGAACAGCATCCGCCGTCTCCTTACAAGCAATAAAATGTGCCATTTTCGAAAATCGGTCAACCACCACATAAATGGAATCATTACCACGCTGCGTTCTCGGCAACCCCAACACAAAGTCCATACTCACATCAACCCATGGTTTAGTTGGTATAGGTAACGACATATATAATCCCGCATTAGTCGCAGTTCCTTTCGAAACCTGACAGATATGACATCTCTCCACAAACCTTTCCACTTCTTTCCTCATCGATGGCCAAAAGTAGGACTGCGAAATCAACTGTAATGTACGGTCTCTTCCAACATGTCCTTCTTCATGTAGCTCTTTTACAATCTTCATTCTCAAACTACAATCAGGTATGCACAATCGATTTCCTTTGAACAGAAAACCGTCTACCATCAAAAACTCATCCGTCTCCCCATTCTTGACTTTATCAACAAACTTTGCAAAGTAAGGATCTTCGTCAAATAATTCTGGTACACTACACCAAAAGCTGAATTTTACAACAGGCCTTCCGCCTAATTAGCAACGGTTACTTCCCGTTGTAAAATATAACGGTTGTTAACCGTCGCAAATGATGGAGGGAAATTTCACCTTTGGCGCCATATATTTTTGTCCGTTTCTTTTCTATTGGTGACGAGATTTAACCGTCGTTTATTTTGTGCCACATGCTGGCGGTATAATTTAGTCTTTGCGCCATAATATTTACAACATCACAAAACCTATTTCCCCCAAATTATATCCCCATTTCGACCCAAAATCGATTTCGCCCCAAAATATTTCCACCACCTCCGCCTCTTCCGAAAGAGCCAGAGCCACCTATTATCACTTTGGACGATCTGTTCAGGAAGACCAAGACCACTCCCAGGATCTATTACTTGCCTCTCTCCGAGGAGCAGGTTGCTGCCGAGCGTGCCAATCAAGGAAGGAGAGCTTAGGGACCATTTCGGGTTAATTTCTTTCATGTTTTTAGACTTAATTTTTGATTTGTAGTATGCGGATTCTAAAAAAAGAATGCTCACCAACTGTATTAAAACTTCATGCATACATGTATAATATTAGCAGAAGTTAATACATGAATAACATCAAAACTGTATTTAGAAGTTTTAGAACCATTCAGCCATTAACGTCAGTTTTAGAAGTTAATACAGTTTCGTCACAAAACTGTATTTAATAAACATGTATTATTATTATATTTAGATTTCCGTATATTTAATCCAATGTGTTACTGTATTTAATAAAGGTTATACATGTTTAATCACTTATACATGTTTAATCCAGGTTATCCAGGTTATACTAATTATAATTATTAAATACAGGTTTTAGAAGTAAATATGATGTGATAATTATAAATATAGCTAAGTTAAGATTTGATTTCATGTACAGATTTCATGTATAAAACATGTACATATTAAAATATATTCTGTAAACTGACATTCCACCTGAAAACACAATATAGGTAAAAAGTTAAGCTATTAATAAGGTACTTCTAATTAAGATGTTCACTTCTTAATTACGTTTTGAATTTCGTGAGGTAAAAGACAGTGATACTATTTTCACTTAAAATGAAGGAATGAATCAACCAAGTAGCCAACAGACAACCTAATGCAATTTTCTCAGGCATGCTACATGAAAAAATTTATGTAATGTATGCAAGTATAAATGCAAAAATATAGAAAGCAATATATACATAGAGCAGGATTTTTTTTCTTCTTTTGTTCATAACTTCCTAAGTAATATATCGATAGTGATACTGTTGATGTTAGGTGTTTTTCCTTTGAATATTCATGATAGTTGGGTATGCACACCTTTTTGAGTTCGATATCATGTAGGGTTAATTTTGTAGCCTATAGCTCAGAAAAAACGGATGAGAATGAAACAAGTTATCCTCCTTTCTTTTTTATAGCAATAATGTAATATAGTTGGTGAGCATTCTTTTTTTAGTATGATTTTTAAAATAATCAACTCACCATTGAATTGCTTAATACTTACTAATGATAGTGTAATGTTTCATACATAAATATATGAAAATGTAAGTGCAGATAGACAATATCTTGGTTATGATAGTGGATAGATTCCTCATCTTCTTCCCCATTGTGTTCATTGTTTGGCTGAAACATAATTCATCAAAGTAAACACATTCACTAGTAAAAGAGGAGTAGCGCATAGACGTTATGCCGGTGCTAAAATTCATGTCGTTGTAATGTCAAATTTTTTTGGAAACAGTTTGGTGCTAATGTTAAAAATAAGATTGATTGTGCAAAATAATAACCAGTAGGGATATTATTTGATTGGTAGTTGATTGAGTTGATTGTTGTAGGATAATATCAACTAGTGATATTATTCGATTGGTAGTTGATTATTAATCGATGATAAATAATTATTTAGTAGTAATTGTAGATAACTATTATTGGGTAAATTAAATTTTGTAAATGGCGCGAGCCATGTGTTGCCTAAAAGAGGAGTAGCGCATAGACGTTATGCCGGTGCTAAAATTCATGTCGTTGTAATGTCAAATTTTTTTGGAAACAGTTTGGTGCTAATGTTAAAAATAAGAATCACCTTTTTGTTAACTTAGTTAATTTTTATAAAACATAGTTAATTTAGTTAATTATGATATAATTTTGTTAACTTAGTTAATTTTTATAAAACATAGTAAAATAATAAACTTAGTTAATCGTTGTAATGTCAAATTTTTTTGGAAATAGTTTGATACTAAAATAATAAACTTAGTTAATTTATTTAATTATGATAAAATTTTGTTAACTTAGTTAATTATGATAAACCATCTTTATGTATTAATTCAAATAATTTCACTTAAATATCAATTTAATTATTTTAGAATTATTATGCATTTTAATCCTCGAAGCCTTTGCATTTAAACATGAAATTATTCACGTACTTATTAGCTCATTATTTTCTTTCAGTATGTCTTTTAATATAGACAAACAATGGATGAATGAATCTAATCGAAGAAATGAAGAATATGTGCAAGGAGTGATAAATTTCATTAAATTTGTTACTGAAAATGGTGGCAATAAGGAAAAGTTTTCGTGCCCTTGTACGCGGTGCAAAAATGAAGATACATTTGAATTAAAGGAAATTCATTATCATTTGCTTAGACATGGTATTGATCAATCATACACTGTGTGGTATTTTTACGGGGAAAGAATACCGGAGAAGCCAAAACAACAACCGGTTAGTCATGCCACAAATACCGATGAGTCTGAAAATATTAGGATGGAAGATTTGGTCAATGATGCGGATAGATTCCATCATTTTCAACCTACAAGTCAGTTGCATGATAATGCTAGTATTGGAGAGCAGTCTACGGATAAATCATTTTTCGGTTGTGCAACTGCAACAGAGCCATTGTATCCTTCATGTCCAAAAGGGATTACAAAGTTGTATGCCATTGTTAAACTGAATAGCTTGAAGACCCAATACGGCTTTTTAGACAATGGTGTGACTGCACTACTCGAATTCATAAAGGAGTTACTCCCCGAAGGTAACACGCTACCATCAAAGTATCACGACGTGAAGAAGATCATTAGGCAACTTGGGATGGATTACATAACTTATGATGCATGCATTAATGACTGCATCTTGTACTGGAAAGATAATGCAAACAAAGTTTGTTGTCCAAATTGCCCCGAACCAAGATATAAGTCAACGCTCGACGAAGAGAGAAAAGCTATCAAAGTACCTCAAAAGACGGTAAGACATTTTCCTTTAATTTCTAGATTGAGGAGGCTGTATACTGTACCATGGATAGCAGAAGCGATGACCTGGCATGGTCGTGCCAAGTCCGGTACAACCGTAATGCGTCATCCGCGTGACACTTCTCAATGGAAAACTGTAGATTCTTTTGATTCTTCGTTTGCTGCCGAACCACGAAATATCACGCTTGGAATAGCAACAGATGGTTTCTGTCCGAATGCTTCTTTAACAAATCCTTATAGCTGTTGGCCAGTGATTGTAGTACCATATAACCTTCCTCCGTCTTTGTGCATGAAAAGAGAGTTCTCAATGTTAACACTGTTGATTTCTGGGCCAAAACAACCAGGGAAGGATATTGATGTTTATTTAGAACCTTTGATAGACGAGTTAAAGCAGTTATGGGAAGGAGTCGTTACATTTGATTCATTTAAGAAATCTGAGTTCATAATGAGAGCTAGAGTGTTGTGGGCAATCCATGATCATCCCGCTCTTGGGACTTTATCGGGATGTACAACTCACGGCTACTTTGCATGTCCTATTTGTGGGGAAGAAACTGATTCTTATTATCTCCCTGAAAGTAAGAAAATTTGTTACATGGGACATCGTAGATTTCTTCCGTCCGGACACAAGTTTCGATACGATAAGACAAATTTCAACAACGAGCAAGAACTTAAGCGTCCTCCAAAGCCACTGACTGGTTATCAAGTTGAAAAAAAGGTAACGAATATAAAAATGAAAGTTGGTAAAGAAAAACGAAAAATTGGTCGAAAACGAAAAAAGATAATCGATGAAGAAGTTCCTGCATGGTATAGGAGGTCGAAATTCTTTGATTTACCATATTGGAAAGCAAATTTGACCCGACATAATATTGATGTTATGCATACAGAGATGAATTTCATGAAACATTTGATTAACATAATTATGGACCATAAAGACATGTCAAAAGATGGCATCAATGCACGGAAAGATTTGAAAATCATGGGTATAAAACAAAAGTTGTGGGTGATAGAAGATCCTGAAACAAGTAAACTAACCATACTAATTGCGACTTTCACTTTGAGCAAAGAAGAAAAGATATGGTTTTGCACCATTTTGAAAAATTTGAAAGTGCCGAGCAAATTCTCTTCTAACTTCCGTAACAATGTGAGCATCAACCCTCCTGAACTAAGAAATATGAAGTCGCATGATTACCACGTCATAATGCAACGTTTACTTCCGGTATTGCTTCAGCATTGTTTTCCGCAACATAAGGATCTACGGAATGCTATTCACCGCATAAGTCTCTTTTATAACATTTTATGTTCAAAGGTGATCAATAGGGAACATCTTCAAAAAGCAAAGGCTAGTTTGGTAGAAGCAATGTGTGTTCTTGAAAAACATTTTCCGCCTGCATTTTTTGATATCAGTATTCACCTTATGATTCATTTAGCCGATGAAGCATTGATTTCTGGTCCTATTAGATATAGGTGGATGTACCCATTTGAACGGTAAATTACTAATTTCAATTATGTACATCATTATTCCATTTAAATAGCTATTGATGTCTACAATTTACAACTGTTCATCTTCATAGGTTGATGAAAACATATAAAGGATATGTGCGCAACAAATGATATATTGAAGGGTGTATTGCACAAGGATATATTGTACAAGAAGCTAGTCTTTACTGCATGGAGTATATGCCAAAGGGAAGTGGTGGCACTCATAAACATACCCGTGAAGCGTTTTTAGACGAGGATGATGAGTTTGCTGATGAAATAGCACTAGATAATGGTAAAGATATAACGTTAACTCAAGTGCAATTTGAACAAGTGCGTAAATGGGTCCTTGATAAATATGACGGATTGGATGAGTGGAAGAAGTAAGTTCATAAATTTGTTCTGAATTTTTATTATTGTAAATCAATTCATCAATTCATATATATAGTAATTATTGTGTGTTTTTCGTAGGAGGTATAACTCCTATGTTCAAAGCACCAAATCTCGAACTCGAGGCGGGGGTACATCTGGGGAAGCTATTAAAAATTTCACTTTTTGGTTACGTGAGGAGGTATACATATTAGATATTTAACGTATTTTTAAGTTGGCCATACACCTCCTTGACAATGTTATTTTTACTCATTGTGTTTGTTGTAGTTGTTGAAGACTGTCGATGTTGACTCAACTCTTTGGCGGCTAGTTAACGGGCCGATGTTTGATGCCCGTAGTTATATGAAGTACCAAGTGAATGGGTTTTTATTTTCTCCGAAAAGTTATGAAGAGCGAAAGCTAACACAGGATAGTGGTGTATGCATGAGAGCAATTACACAATTTAGAGCGAGTGGGAAGGATAAAAATTTTAAGGAAGCAGAAACAACGTATTACGGAGTTATTCAACAAATAATTGAGTTGGATTACATTGACTTCAAACAAACAGTTTTTTATTGTGATTGGGTAAAGGTCGAAGATAAGATCAATGGTTGTAAAATAGATCCTGTTTCAAACTTGATCACAGTTAACTTGGGAAAATTGAAGAGTAAAGACAGCGTGAATGATGAGCCATTTATTCTTGCATCGGAAGCGAGTCAAGTGTTCTACTCAAAAGATTTAAAAAATGACGGATGGTTTATGGTTTTGCATACACCAAAACGGTTGACCATAAATGTGGATGACACTGAGTTTTCCACCGTTTATCAATCAGCTTTTGAAGACAATGAAAAATTAGAAGATCTTATCAAATGCATATGTTAACTTTGTATTTCAGTTATGTTATTGTACCTTAACAAAATATTTATTTAAAATGGTGCAAAATGTAAAATGGTGTGTTATATGATAGTAATAGATGCATTATATTTTTTATTAGTGCCATTATAATATCCTGATATTGTTTTCATGAATAATTTTAGAGAATATATTGGAAGAGTTCATTTTAGAGAATATAGTTAAAGGAACTGTGTCAATGTCATCATCTATGAATACATAAGCATTAGTATTGACAAAAAAGAAAAAGTGACTGTGATTCCAAAGGAAGCGCCTATTAATAGGATAAGGAGTTTACCATCGAGGACTACATAAATGGGTTGACTGCGAGTGTGATCGAAGAGTGGTCCAATTTATCTCCCTGCAATATAAATGAGAGAAAAATTGGACCGCTCTTCGATTACACTCGCGGTCAACCCATTTATGTTGTCCTCGATGGTAAACTCCTTTTTCTATTAATAGGTTCTTCCGTTGAAATCTCAGTCACTTTTTCTTTTTTGTCAATACTAATGCTTATGTATTCATAGATGATGACGAAGACGCACTTCCTTTAACTATTTTGGATAGGCCTACGCGAAAGATTTTAAGGTATGTTTTCTATTGTTTTATTTATACACATATTGGTATTCTGTGTATTTTCATTCAGCAGCATACATTGACATTAAATTTGCAGACTGCAAAGACCAAAGATGAAAGAAAGCATGACCTTGCTGATTATTGACCTTGCTGATTATGTGTTGACAGTGAACACACACTTTAAAGTGAACACACTTTAATTTTATTAATATGGGTTGTGGTATTGAGTTTGTAAGAATATTTTGCTTGTTGCTTACATGTCATAAGAGAATAATTAGTAAAAACAAATGTAGAATGAATATTTGCGGATTATGGTTGCTGCTTCTTTCGCTGTTTAGTTCTTGATACCTCAATATTTATCGGACTGAATGAAAATATGACGGTCATTATATCATGTAGGTATTAGGAAGTTATCTTTGCTCTTGTGAACTGTACTTTTTTCCTCTTTTCATTTTTCAGTTTCTTCCTTTTATTTTTCTGGACTCAGTGATTTGTGGGAGAATCATCATTACATAATACTAATGATTATTTGGGAAGGTTGGTCTATAGATTATTATTGTTACCTGTGATGTAACTACTGGCTCTTCATACTTAATGATTAAGAAGAGTTATGGCATATTAATGAAATCAAGTTTGCATTTTGCAGGAAATAATGTCACAATCGTCACAATCATCCACTTTAAACCGGGAGAAAATTGATATAGACAACTACGGTTCTCCATTCGGAAAAAATGCTTCAAAGGTCGCCTCGAAGATGGGTAAACTAGTAAGAAATCATGTGCCAATCTCCTATCCAAGTTGGAAAAAAGTTCCGTCAAATTACAAGGAAGACGTGTGGAATCAATTGGAGGTATTGTTTTTTCAATTTCTATAAGTTAGAACTTCTCTATCTAAATTAAACAAGGTGTACTTCAAAACGACCCGCAAGTGAGATTCTTTTTAAAATTAAACAAGCTGCTGCACCTTTGGGATTTAATGTTGAGAAACACAACTATATATAGGATGCTTTCTTTTTTTTTGAAAAACATATACACATTCTACTATTTTAATTCAGTAAAAACTGTTATTCTCATTATAGTTAAAATCAATGCTGTTTGGATCAATGAGCTCTTCTAATTTAGTTTTCATTTTGGGTTATTTGATGGTTCGAACTGTTTAAATGGTGCCAGTCTTGATTTAATTATGCCAAAGGGCATATGGACAAAAATGGATATGATTCTAAACCTTCTTACTAATGTTTGTTTGTAAATTATAAAGCAACAAAATTTGTTTTATGTAAGCATTTTGGATCTGTTCAAATTGCAAATCCAAATTTCTAATGTATCAAAGATTTAATGAAAACAAAATAAGCCTGAACTTGGTATGTCTGTCTTGATTTAATTATGCCTGGTAGAATTCTTATCCTACACACAATAACATTATGTTTATGAGGATTATATTCTCCGGCTATTTTATGATGCCTTGAATTTTAATTCGTATTATTTATTGAAAGAGTTTAATTGCTGACTGTTCTGAAGCGAAATGCTTAAAGGACACGACAATAAGAATGTTGGCTTCATTGCCAATGCCATGCTTATTTGAATATCATTTTTTAGTTGTTAAACATATTGACCATTCAAAATCTAATTCAATTCTGGATAAGTAAAAGGCATTGAGCAGTTTTGACTTATGACTTGTTAAAAGTTAAAATAATAATGTTAAGTAGATACTGCACTCTGTGCATCCATGCATTTTCCATATTCATGAACAGGTAGTTTCAAATTCAGTGAACAAGTAGTTTCAAATTCATTTAGTTTTGTTTTTCATGTAAATATACACCGTCTTGCTGCTATTTGCTCGTTCAATGTTAATAATGTGTCTTCAAAAGATATTGCAACTCATCTAAATCAACATGACCGACCATCTCTGCAACTCCAACAAATTGACCTGCTGCTGCCAATAGTCCACTGTCCTGCTGCCAATAGTCCACTGTCATGTTAAAATCAACAGGACCGACCATCTCTGCAACTCCAACAAATAAAGATATTATTTTACTTACAGAGAAAAATAGAAAAACTCTAAATAGTCATACTTCATTAGACATGCATGGTTGTGGCCTATGTCATTTTTTATATTGTATGTGAATTAATCCCTTTATCTTGGTTTGTTATACAGAAATATTTTGAGCTCGATCCTCTATCAAAGGACCTTATGATCAGAAAGATGTCCGAGGTTTTTAGGGGACACAAGAGTGAGTTGCGCAAGAATTATTATGATATTTTCAACACTGACAAAGAAAGAATGAGAAATTGTCCGCCGAAAATTGATAAAAATGATTGGGCGGAGTTCATAAGATACGAATCAACACCCGAGGCAAAAGAAAAAAGGAAGAAAGGCAAACAAAATAGATCAAGGCTCGAATATTGTCATCATTCGGGACGTAAGAGTCACGCTATGATTACTCAAGAAATGGTACGTGTACTATATATGTGCTTCGAATGTTAGGCCACTTGCACTATATATATCTGCTTCGAGAACTAATTTTTGTTGAACTTACTAACAAAGATATTTGCATATTTAAAATTTTCAGGTTTCTTTGTGTTTTTCTTAAGGTTGCATAGGTTACACATGATGCAAATTATTTCAAACAAAACCTTGAGAAAAAATGGTTACTTTGCTATGTCCCCAAATATGAATTTTGTGATATACCACCATTAATTTAAAATGCTAACCTATAACATTTTGCTAAATTTAATTAATAGTTATAGATTTTCCCGGTTTCAGTTTATCTTTCTAATAAAAAAACCCTAAAGATGAAGAAAATAAACTGTATATTCCAATGATGTAAAATCTCTTTGTATGTTCCAAATATAATATGGTTCCAATTATGTCCTGATATATGCAGATTTAACACTGTCATTTCTTGTATGCAGGTCGATACAAGTTCGGGAACAGAAGTATCACGTCTTCAAGTATGGGAGAAAACACATAAGAAAAAAGATGGCAGCGTGTCTGATGCATCATCTTTGTTCTTTGTAAGTTAAACAAATAATAACGCCTCTAAATTAAATTTTCATTATTCATTATATATATATATATATATATATATATATATTTACATTTCAGGACAAAATTGAAAAAGAAAAGGAAACGACGAGTGGTGGTGATGAAGACGTCTTTATAAAAGTGTTTGGTAAAGATGTAAAGGGCAGGAGCCGATGTATTGGGACCAATATATCTCCTAGTCAAGTTAAGGGTGCTGCCATTCCATGCAAACGACTCAAAGAGGCCAAAGGAGAATATGAGCAGCGGCTGCAAGTTGTGGAGCAAAAATTGTTGAAGGTGGATAGTATGGATGATAAACTGGAGCGTATTCTCAAGCTAGCCGAAGGTGGTCAAGTAGGCAGTAGCACCGGTACTTCTCAGTTTCCCACTCCGACCAATCCGTCAATCGACCAAAGATGTGAAATCCTGAATTTCGAGGAGGAAGTAATTGCAACAGGTACTATTTTATATATCAGTGTATATAATTCGACATATATTTACTCCTGGAATGCTTATTAAATCTGTATGATATTATTAAATCCGTATTATACATACAATGATATAACAGGTACTATATGCCGAGATTCCACACAATCAATATGTCATGGAAAACCAGTACCACTCGCGTATGAAAAAGTTTTGTTAGACAAAATTTTGTTGGAGGATGAGCCAACTGCCAAAATGAATCGACATATGGTCGAGACCTTTAGGGATGTTGGAGTCGGAGGTTATGTGTGCCATCAAAAGGGTTTGATACGATATCTTTAGTCGGAGGTATGTCTTTTGTTATTTTACGTTGTCGGATATCTGAATTTGTCTCTAAATGCTAGAATATGCATTGAATTTCCTTAATTACTATAGGTGTTCGTTGCTATTGAATAGCTACATTGACATTTGAAGAATTCGTGTTCATGTCCACTTCCATATCAAAATTATCACTGTTAGCATTTTGATTAATAGGTTTCTTATAGTGACCAATCTCTGCATATGTTGTTTTGCATAGTCGTGTTGTAATTGAACTTTGTTACTGCCATTGTGTACTTGGTTTGTTTGTTGGGTCTGACTTGGATGACCTGAATACTTGTTGGCTTGGTTGTGACTTTTAGCAAAATCTGCATTTGATAAATGAAAAGCGACTTTTAGCAAAATCTGCATGTGATTATCTTTGAAATTAAGCAAATTAAATATTTATCTTTATTTTAAGTCATATCCCTTGATTTGTTTTTCCACTGTAAAATCTGTTTCAATATTCAAATCATAACAATAGTATTAATAAAATGACTTTTTTATGGATTTAAAACTGAATAAATAAAATCAAATATAAGAAGATCCGCATTTTATTTTTAGTTTTGATGAAAATGGAAGTAGAAGTGAAAGACACATAAAAAAGGGGGAAATGACACCTGTATGAAATTCCCACTTTCCAACAAGCTTTCATATTTCAATCTTCTCTATATTTAAGTCAAATGCCATTTAATTGATTTTCATGGAAAATTCATTTCTAGAACTATTAGTTTGTAACAAATATACATTCAAAAATTATTATTTTGTACAAATACCTATCAGAAAACTAAAACTATTTTCATATAGAGATTATAGATTTACGGGTCTATTTCTAAAAAATCAGTATTTTAATATTTTCATTATTATATCCCTAAGCGCAGGTCTGATATATCCGTATATTAAACTGTGTGTTTTAGCCAATATTTTCAAGACGGAAAAGTCTCTTGAACTACAAGATGAAATTACACTTATGTCTAGATCTGTAAACTTTTCACATGTTCAGCATTATTCATTAAGTATTGAACTATTGATTGTTCAGTCATAACAGTCCTCTTTAAATATTTAATGTATTGTTAGAAACTGAACAATGGAACAACTTAAGTTTTGGTATTCCCAGATCAACATTAGCACTCACTTGTATCAAAAACTAAACACAGCTCAATACGACTATCAGCTCAACTTCCCGTTTTCCTCGTAAAACAAACAGAAAACACGAAATAAAAACAGGCAAATGGCGAAAAGAAAAAGTTCAAGTTTTGATTCCAATATTGATATATGGGGAAAAATTGGGTCGGATTTTGTTGGAGTTTGATATATGGGGATAATGGTGATCTATGTGGTTATGCAGTCTGATTCATAGGAGGGTGTTGGAGTTGTGGTTTAGGTTGTGATTGGTTTTCGTTTGAATGGTGTAGACTATCTCAAAGTAAAAAACTTTACAATATTGAATCCACTTCAGTATGCTTCATTTGTCATCTTAGCCAGCTGATGAAATCAGTATTAATTTCATGCATATGTTATTACCAGCGTGTTCGTGCAAATGTTATCACCAAATTATTGACTTTTTGAGTTTCTTTTGCCTTTTTGTTTCTAAATTAAGTGTTGTTTCTGAAATGCAGGCTTTAATAGAAGCATTTTGGGTTGTTGTCTTTGTTTCTAAACTCAGATGTCTCGAATCTTTGTTTCTCTGGTGACTGCTCTGGTACTGATTGTATGATATGTCTCTATTTCCTGGCTGGTTGTCCCTGCTGTATCATGTAACTCATTGTATTATTGCATTATTGTGGTAGCACTGTTTGATTGTATGATATGTCTGGTACTGATTGTATGATATGATATGTCTCTGTTACTGATTGCATTATTGTGGTAGCACTGTCTGATTGCATTATCTGCCGTTGCTTTTGATGCCTATTTTTTTTTCAAACGGACAGAATTTCAACGGGTAAGAACCGTTGTACGTTAGTACATAACAACGGTTTCTGTCCGTTACGTTATGACTAAAGCCATGGAATTATGGCTCAAATGAAACGGCTACAACCCGTTGCTACTTATTACAAAAACAACGGACTTTAACCGTTGCTTTCTAGTCATTAAGCAACGGTTATTAACCGTAGCTTTTCTCGAAAAAATGGTGTTATAGAGACAGATAAACAACGGGAAATGACCGTTGCTTATGTGTCTAATACAACGGTAAATAACCGTAGTTTTTTTTATATTTAGCAACGGGTATTTCCCATTGCTTTTTGACCTAAAAGCAACGGTTAATTACCTTTGCTAAATTTTACCACTCCATTATTAGAAACGGTTTATAATCGTTGCTAATAGTGTTAGCAACGGTTTTAAACCGTTTCTAATAGATGATCATGGTGTAGTGGTAACACATCGAATCCGTTACTTCAATCTTCATTGTTGTTAATAAATGATTCCTTCTACTCAAAGCATCAGCCACACGATTCGTAACTCCTGATTTGTGTTTAACAACAAAAGTAAACTGTTGCAAATATGCAATCCACGATGCATGTCTCGCTGAAATCTTGTCTTGCCCTTGTAAATGCTTCAACGCCTCATGATCAGTATACAGAACAAACTCTTTTTGAAATAGATAGTGTCTCCAGTGTTTAATAGATTGTACAACAGCATAAAATTCCACATCATATGTACTGTATCTCATCTTCTCTCCTGATTGCTTCTCACTAAAATATGCAATAGGATGCCCCCTCTGACTCAACACTCCTCCAATCCCAACCTTTGATGCATCAGTATGTAGTTCAAACACTAACTGAAAATCTGGTAATACTAGAATTGGTGCTGACGTCAAGAGTTCTTTGATTTGCTTAAAAGCAACCCCTGCTTTCTCCGTCCATGCAAACTGTTTACCCTTCATACAATCAGTCACAGGTGCCATCACACTACTAAAGTGTGGAATAAACCTCCGATAAAATGAAGCCAACCCATGAAAACTACGAACTTCCGTTATCGTCTTGGGTTGCGGCCAATCTCTGATAGCTTCGACTTTACATTGGTCAACCTGTATTCCTTCTTCCGACACAACATACCCCAGAAATAAAACACTCCTCGCCATAAAAACACACTTCTTTGTAGCAGCATAGAATTGTTCTTCACGAAGAATAATTAACACTTTCTTCAAATGCTGAACATGCTCTTCTGTACTAGCACTGTAGATCAGAATATCATCAAAGTAAACCACCACAAATTTCCCAATGTATGGCCTGAAAATCTGGTTCATCACCCTCATGAATGTACTTGGTGCATTTGATAGACCCAACGGCATTACCAGCCATTCATACAATCCTTCCCTCGTCTTGAACGCTGTCTTCCATTCGTCCCCTGGTCTAATGCGAATCTAATGATAACCGCTCTTCAAGTCAATCTTAGAAAAGATTACGGACCCACTGATTTGATCCAATAAATCATCAAGCCTCGGCATCGGAAATCTGTATCTGACTGTGATCTTATTCAATGCTCTACTATCTGTGCACATCCTCCATGTTCCATCCTTTTTGGGTACCAATAAAGCTGGTACAGCACAAGGACTTAAACTCTCCTGCAGACGCCCCTGTTCAAGCAATTCCTCTACCTGCCTACGCAACTCTTCATGTTCCTTCGGACTCATTCTATAGTGTGGTCTGTGAGTAACACAGCTCCTGGAACAAGATCAATTTGATGTTGAATGTCCCTCAACGGTGGTAACTCCGTTGGCAACTCCTCTGGAAATACATCGTCAAACTCTTCCAGTACTGGTTTTACTTCTTCTGGTATTTCCACCACTTCCTGACTCTCCCGTCCGATCAATAAAAATACTTCAGGCTCCTCCTCTACTTCCTTCACAAACTCCTTCAAAGATAACAAAGTTTTAAGCTCTTCAATCTCCTCCAACTTGTTTTCCTCCTGTTGTCGCTTCTTTGGAACTAGAGTAATCTTTGTGCCTTCAAACATGAAACTGTAACTGTTGGTACGCCCATCATGTTGCACCGCCCTATCATACTGCCACGGTCTCCCCAGCAACAAATGACAGACATCCATATCTACCACATCGCACCAGATTTTATCCTTGTATTTCTTTCCAATTGAAAATTTCACACAAGCCCTTCGTCCAACCTTCACCTCCCCGCCTTTCCTCAACCAAGCTAGCTTGTACGGTTTCGGATGTTTCTCAGTCTTCAACGCCAACTTCCTCACAGCTTCTGAAGAAATTATATTATCACAGCTTCCAGCATCAATAACAAATTTGCAAACCTTCCCCAGAATGGTACATGTTGACTGAAAAATATTGCTCCTTAACCAACTACAATCCTCCTCTTGCTTTGGTGTTAAACAGGACCTCTTCATCATTAGATTATAACCTTCGTCTCCCGACACTTCTTCTTCCTCCTCATCAGGTGGTGAATTGGAACAGTCAGCTTCTTCATCCTCATCCTCAACCTCCGCTATCATAGCTCTCTTCTTCGGCTTTGGACATTCGCTACTTTTGTGGCCCATTTCTTGGCAATTATAACACTTGAAACCATTATTGACTTTCATCTTCCCAACCTCATTCACAACTGGTTTCGCAACAGCTTTTGAAACATTAGAACTCCCACTGACACCCTTCACTGGATTGTTGGAATTTGTAAACATACCCCCTCCTCGTCTTCCCTGTTTCTCCCAGGCTAACGCTTTCTGGTGTGCTTCTGCTACAGATCTGGGATCAAACATGTTAACCATATCCTGTATCTGCATTCGCAACCCCCCAACAAATCTAGCTGTCAATTGTTCTTCTGTCTCCATAATATCATTTCTTGCAATCAGTTGATAAAATTTGTCAGCATAGTCATTAACAGATTTCTTCCCTTGTCTCAAGTTTTGCAAACGTTGATACATCAGAGATTGATAATTGTAAGGTAAGAACGTTGCTTTCATCAATTTCCTCATCTTCTCCCAAGATTCAACCTTTGACTTCCCCATTCGTTCACGTGTAAGTTTGGTCTGTTGCCACCATGCTAAAGCTCTTCCCCTCAACCTCGTAGCAACCAACTTCACTCTACGATGTTCTGGAACTTCCTTGAAGTCAAAAATCTCTTCAATATTAACCACCCAATCTAGAAACTCCTCTGCTTGCATACCACCTTTGAATTTAGGAATTTCAGTTTTCATCCCCGATTCCCACTTGTGATCATACTCTGAGTAATTTCTTCCTTGACCTCGTCCTTGCCCTCGAACACTACCACCATCATACTCTTCTTCAAAATCAGATGTATATCGATGTCGATTCTGACCACCAACATCTCTACTACCATCACGTCTACCACCATCATCCCTTCTATCTACATTCCTCCGTTCACGATCATTCACGTTCCTCCCACGCCTTTGATCATCATCAACACTTCTGTCTCGATTGGAATGTGGTGAGACTCTACTTCCCCCATGGTTAGATTCAGGTGAAACCCTTCTCCGATTTTGATTCATCTCTAACATCATCTTCTCTAACCGACCAATTCCTTCGTTAAGCTTTTCACTAAAGTTTTCATTGATTCTTTGCTCCATCTCATCAGCTTCTTCTCTTCGATACAAAGCTTCTACGTTTTGGTGACGATTAGCTCTTCTTGGCAGCATGACTTGAAAGTTTCACAAACACCTTTCGAATTTAGATCCAAAGTGAAATGGATCGAAAACTCCCACTTTGTTGCAACTTCGCGATGAACACGATGAACACAACTTCTCCAAATGAGGCAAATTTGATCTCCAACACTTCTACTTAGCTTGGCTTCTCACTTCAAGCTCGGCTATCACTTCAACTTCAAAATTCTTCAAAAGAATTGGCTCCAAGACTCGATTTAGCTATGATTGGCTAAAACAAGCTCTGATACCAAACTGACGCAGCGGATTATACAAAATCAATATAGTTCGATGAAAGTAGCGATCGATGGATTGGAAGATACTGAAATGCCCAAATTCGTTGATCCGAAGATACCGAATTCTAGCTATCCCGAACTCGTTGATCGCGCACGATACCGGGTTCAAAGATCTTCAATTCTTCGAGCGTTGATCAAGCGCACTTGATTCCGCGAATCGGCTTCTACAATCGTTGAATCGAGCGCACTCGATTATCCGAAAGAGGAGATATGAGATTACACTCGACTACCAATTGGGTGAAAGCACAAAGCTAACAAAACAAGAGTTTTATTTCAAATCAACTAAACTATTACAAATGACACCACCGGCCTATTTATAGAAGTTACAAATCAAAACAAAAATCTGTACAACTCTTAGGTCGTCTCCGACTTAACAAAGACCACGACTCAACAAAGCACACGACCTAAAAGATACGACTTAACATAAGTCGGTGACGACTTATCAACAGCTCCGACTCAACAGTTACAACATACAACGACTCACAAACGTGGCCGACCTAACCTGGTACGACCTAAAAATACAATACACCTTATTTACAAAGTACACGACTCAAAAAAAAAACAACCCACGACTCAACTTAAGTCGGTAACGACTTAGACACAAATCACAGCAGCATCTTCACGCGGCTTAAGCTTGGACGACTTATGAGATAAAACTTCAACGACTTAACCCAGTATCCGACTTAAGGAATCCAGACGACTTAACTAAGTCGTAGGTCGTAGACGACTTATCTTAAGTCGTTGATTTTCTTCTTCAGTATAACTCGCTCCACCTTTATCATTCTCGTTACGTCGTGGACGACTTATATCTTCTATTTCTGCTTTACTAAGCCGTGGACGACTTAGGCTTTTAAGTCGTAGCCCCTTTTCCTTAAGTCATGGACGACTTAAAACATTTCCCGTAAGTCGTAGCCGACTTAAGACTTGTGCCTTAGATCGTACACGATCTACCCCTATAAGTCGTGGACGACTTATAGTCACTTCCTTAAGTCGCGTACGACTTATGCCTTCATCCCTGGCCTGAGCTGCATCACCTTTTATGGTGAGAAAAAAGAAAGGATAAAGGGGTGGGTTAGAGAAAAGTTTGGTGAATGAATTACAACATTAATATATGGTGATCACATGCAATTGACTTTAGTAATACTCTTCTTGACCTAGGATGTCTTACAAGTGTCCGTGAATTACTTGTTTTCTTTACTTAAGGGGTTTAGCTCAATATACACATCTGCACCAACGACTTGTGCAGGCTTCTACTTAGGGTCGAACAACTAACTGAACCTTAAGACAAATAATGATTGGCTAATAGCTACTGGAACTATTCCACATATGTTTCCCTATAAATTTCCACCATGGAACCACATTTCCTACAATTGCGACTACACGTAACTATTCCAACATAGATTTACCTACAAATTTCATGATGTGACTATATTTCCTATGACTACGGCTACACATAACTATTCCAACATAGGTTTATATAATAACCTAACTTTTTATCATATTTTATGGATATATGTATTTTTTGTTCGACAGTTTTGGACACGGTTAACGTAAAATTTCAAAGTTGATATATTTCAAAAACTTTGTACGTATATAATTAGAACACTGAGTTGATCAAATATGCAATTTTCTTTTAATAAATGAACGAATGAAAATGGATGTCACATGCACTGAATTGATCAGTAAATGGACCCTTATATATAAAATAAATAAACAAATGCACCTGTCATTCTTTCCATATCAAAGTGCAACATGCTACGATATATATAAGCAAAGTAACAAATGACAAAGGATGGAAACACTTGGCAATTCTAGTGACATTTAGCAAACTATTTCATCACTTGGCAATATTTGTATTTTGTGCAAAATAATTTTTTCAAGGGTTAAGATGAAAAGTTAACAAAATTATAATTCTTCATTTTGAGGGGGACCACTTCCAGCCTATGAAAAAATCTCCCTATAAAATAACTCCTCATAGTTGAAGATATACTCCTCTTCTTCAATATCTCCTCCATCTTCTTCTTAACTTCCTTCACTAATTTATCCTTCTATACTATCAATTTCATTATGCCATAAAGGGAAAAAAATATAAAAGAGGACATGAGCTTCCTCATCATACCATTTGTTCAATATTATGGCAAAGAGAAATGTGTGGCTGATGATGTCAAGCTTAGCCATGGTTGTAGGCCGAAAGTTGAACATAACCAAACTTGCAGAAGATGGATTCATCACATGCAACAATGGATGATAAGGAAATTGGTGAAGAGGCAGAGGTGTATAGTGGTCGGAGTTGGCTAGGGAGGAGAAAGACTAGTCATATCATGGGTTCAGGCCCGGCCCAAGATTTGGGTTGCCCCAGCCCAAAATTGCTTAGGGTTAGGAATTTAAGTAGAAAAAAATAAAACTACCTGATGATTGACCCAAATTCGAACCCAACTCTTCAAGAAGGAATGATACATACTTATCTAGTACACCATAACCCATTTTGTTAATAGCTTTTGTACAAATTTTTATTTTTATATGCATATTTTTCAAAAAAAATTGCCCCGGCCCAGAGGGTTGCCCCGGCCTAGGGGGTTGCCCCAGCCCAAGGGCTTGGTGGGCTTACCCCTGGGCCGGCCCTGCATGGGTTAACATACTCTGGTCGATGTTACTAGAGTGGATCAGGCAGCATTAATGTGTTCGTCTTGGGAAGAGGAGAAAGATGGTGGTAGTCTCGGCATTCAACTTGGTCGAAGAATGGTGTAGTTTTTGGTCAAAGAGGGTAAGCTCCGACACTGACCGTCGTCATTAGCCGTTACTGGCAAGTCTGAAGGTGCAGTCTTGTTCGTATCAATGTGTTGTGCTTTCTGGTGGTATTTGTTTTGGCTTCGGTGGTCTGTGTTGGTAGCAGTAACGACGCGAAGGTGGTGGTGAAATCGAGGTGTGGTTCACTTGGCGTGGAGCCAAGCTCGAAGATGAGGGTGCTGGCGGATGTGGTTTTGGATAAGGAGCTCAATGGTGAAGTTGACGCTTCGTTTCATGGCCAGAGATGGGAGAACGAGGCAGGTGGATTCATCAGTTTTGGGATTAGGAATTGTGAGCAGGAAAAGGAAGAAGAAATGGAAAAATTATGAAAGTCCCCTGCTATTTTAATAATTGCGTGATAGGTATGAACTTTATTATATCAAAAATTGCAAATTAACATTAAACCCCTAGATCTTATAATTGGAATAACTTTTCCATACGAAATATGTTTGACATGTCATTCACGACATTAGGATCATTATGGAATATATATTATTTTGATATAAATTGCTCACCCATTTGAAGCAGCATTGAGTTATCTATTACAAATGATACTATATATAATCCCATAATTAACTAATTAGTGACCCATTAATGTTATAACTGATGAACCGTTAATGTTATTATAACGATTAGAATTCACTAAACACCTTTGACTATAATTTAGAAATTATTTGTATTAATCGGTAAATTAGTGAAATATTTATAATGGGTTAATGAAATAATTTATGGGACATTTTGCGCAAAAGACAATTTTGTGAATTAGGTCTATATGAATATATATATATATATATGTATGTATGTATGTATGTATGTATGTATGTTTGTGGGATTAATCTGATATTTGTTATAGAAGTCTACCCATCCGGGTGGCTACCAACATTCATAATTGTGATAGAAGTTTGCCCAACAGTGTTGCTACCAACAGTTACAGATTATTAGAGAATCATTTGGTTGAATATTTTTTACACCAAAAGTCGGCGCAAACACCCAGAGATCAATAGTAGAGAATAAAATGAAGAAAATAACGTGAAAAATGAGGAATATAACAATGCACATCAATTGTATTGGTTTAACTAATTGAAAGCTTATGTCCACTTAAACTTTGTTGAAGTTTATGATGGGTTTTTACAGAACCATTCTTCGGGATCGGTGATGATTCATGGAATTACAAGGAGAATACAATAATTTGTTAAATAGCTAAAAGATCCCTAAAACTAGTTGCACCAATGAAAATCACTCGCCTACGTTCTTGCCCACGTTGCTTACGTTCTAAAGTTGTTTAACGAAAGAGATCGTGGTAATGCCACGAATATTTAGGGATCGGTACCGTTCTATCCTTAGGGACCAGTACTGATCCATGTATTCATCTCCTGGAACTTCATTTAACTCTTGTAAGTTCTTGAGTTACTTATGCCTTCATCTTTGCTGCTTTACTTGCATTGCTAAAGGTTTGGATCTGAGTGAATTTCTTAGTTTGGGGATAGAACAATAGCATTTGAATTATGCATTGGTCGTAGTGGTTGATACGGGCTTGCATACCTTCCATAGTGGCCTGAAATAACTTGTAATTGCCCCAACTTCAAATGTCATGAACTTACTGATGATAGTGAGGAAATTTTAGGGATTAGTACCAAACCCAGGCTAGGGATCAGTATTGATCCATGACTTCTCTTCTTGCATGAGACTTTACGCTTTGTACTTATTGTGGATGAGTGGAGGTTGTACTTCAAGATAGTTGGTTGACTTATGGCTTCACTTCTTGCCACCGCTTGATATTTGGGTTTGGCAGTTATCACTCTGGATTCCTGCTTGGTTACATCTTTATTGACCACTCTGATTCGTCCGAATATAGCATGGTCACAAGGGCATATAACATTTGCCCCCCTCGAAGTATATCTTTTTTTCAACAAGATATACTTTAGAACGAGACGAATTGAAGGTTCCGCATTGTTGGTTTCTTGCTCTTTTAAAAAGATATTGTCTTTCTCTTTAAAATTTTCTTGTGAAGCATAACATCTTTTTCCAATCGTTGTACTGCTCTGTTCGGCTTAGGCCCGTAAGTTCCCTGTAGTATAAAAGATGAAGCTTGCTCCTCAAGTTCGTTATCCCAAACTCAAAAGGCTTGCGACGGTCCTCCTTTTTGAATTCTATAGGTGTGAACTCTTTCCCTTGGAATTTCAATAGACTAGGGCCATGCATACATATGCACACATATGCATTCATATAATTCCATCGTCATTTTTACATTCCTCTCGCTATTTTTTAAGATTCGATAGTGATTCTTTAACAAGGATCAGTACTGATCCAAGTTGTTTAGAACTTAGGCAATTTTCTTCCCTATGTTTCAGGTTCGGGCCTTATAAGAACCGAGTCCACATTTCTTCTATCTCCACTTTCATTTGCTTACTATTTTCGAGACTTTACTCCTTCAACTTTCAAGCCGCCATTGCTGACCCTAGATCCATCAGTAAACTCTCCTCTTGCAGAGCTGCACCACCACCGTCCCTTTCAAGCGTTCCCAACACCAAACCCCAGACCCTAAAACTTTTGAGCCCTAGTAAATCTCGATCTACACTAACTTGAATTTGATTAAGTCAAATCAATACTACAAGTGTGTGGATTTGAACGACGGTGTTCATCATTGGCTTGAGTTCCGACCATGCTCGAGGGACGATGGACTCCCATTTTGTTCTTCTTTAGGGATTGTAACCGATCCCACACTTGGGAATTTTCCACTCAAAATTGAGTGCGTAGGAACAGTTTGCTTACACATGAGATCCCTCCCTTTGACACATGATTCGTGTTCAAGTTAAGACATGCTCAAATTTTCCTTTTTGTTATTTATTGATCCAAGATTTGAGTGAAAATTTTCCAAATATTCTTAGAAGATTTGTACATACATTCATATGCACACACTACACAGTTCCGACCTTACACTATTGCCTCCCGTAAATGTACAAGATCCGATCGATCGAGACATTGTCTACATTTTTCGGTTTTGATACATCAACTTTATATGGCTTTCTTTCCAGCATGAGAAATATAACCTTTAATGTGCCTGATATCACTTATGTGTTAAGCTCTGATAGTTCTGGATCGTAGACACTCCTCGCATCTCCCCGCGATGGCCGTAGGTCCATCAACATCAAAATATATGGAATCTGGCATAGAATCCAATTCTACTACAGTTCCTGCAGTAATACATACTCCTTAGTCGATTGGTCACCAAGCAGTGCAGTCTTTAGAAATAGTTCTTTTTGTGCCTGCTGAAGGGCCTGTAGTTATTTTTGATGATCCCTAGGACTCCCCCGCATCGAAGGTTGATGAGGCGTCCCTTCGAAGGATATGCAAGACACATGGCATCCCATTTTAAGATGTGTTAGTTACTTCACAGCATTAGCGGACGCATCTTCGGCCTATGAGATATACGGCCTACAACCGATATATGTGTATGGTTGGTTGTGTTCCATCATTCAATCGCTTTATCTGCTCGATGCTGCAATATATGAAGTTCACTTTGGCTTAGTTACGTCCAAACAACTATGTCTTATTTAGTAGCATGTACATAATATTCGCCCACCACTTGAACCGTGAGCCCAACGCTCGATAAATTCGCTATTTATATAGCTTCAAATACCGAAAATGGTTCCCTTTGCATACCTATCTAGAGCCTTCTGAAGGTTGCCTAATAGTGATAGGCCTATGGAATAAGTTATGTTATTTCAAAGATGAATTTTTCTTTTATTTGCTTTCCACTTGGCTTTGTATAGAGGTGGCTGCCTAGACGTAAGTCTTATTCTTACTTTCTTTTCCCAATGCTAACGTCATAGTGTTAACTATTCACATTGTTATATTTCTATTATTGCGAATAATTCAAGAAAGCCCAATGGTGCTGCTTTAGCGAGAACTTTAGCTGATCTACATCAAGTCTTTGCTTGAAGAGAGGGTAATGAAAACACTCCTTATAGATGAGAATTTGCATGCTTATCACCTATTAGATGAAGGCCGTAATGTCGGCCACATTCTGGAAGCTGTGGAGGATGATGATGATGACAGCGACGACTCCTCGCAAGAACATAACACTAAGGCAGAGGCTAATGAAGGCCAAGAGGTGCCACTAGTCCCGAGTCCTATCATGGAACCCAAAGAAATTCATAAGTACGTTGATAAAGGAAGAAGTGGTGGAGGAAGTAACGATGATGTTGATATTGGTCATGAGTCCTCCAGTGATGAAGGTGGTGGTGATCAAGTTGTTATTCTAAAGCAACGACCCAAAATAAAGATCGCCCCATTGCGAACTCCCACACAATCTCCACCGACCACCATGATAGAGGAGACTCTCCTCCTAACTTCCAGGGACATCTACAGGGCTTCTGGACCAATCCCAGTTGAATTTGGCTCTTTTGGTTTGGGAATATTAGCATCGGGGATATTGGATCCCTATCTGCCTAACAAGCAAAGTGTCTGCCACTTATGAGGGGGAAATCACCCCTGTTAGCAAAATACAAGTCCACGGTCCGTGGAGATAACACTTGGATATACACACACACTTACACGACACTGAACTTTGCTTGGTTCGCATCATGTTCTTATCTTGTTAGTGCTAACTCATTTTTGTTTCGCTTGCAGATTCAATGGTGCATGAAGGCGTGTACTATACCATCAAATACCATGGAAGTGAGCAAAGGAAGCATGGATCATCTAATCATCCTCATGGCTCTTCTTACGATTTTGATTAGGGAGACATTTAAGCTAGACCATAAAAGTAGGGAAAGAGGCTATACCTCTTATGAGTAGTCCCCACAGCATAGAGGTTGGTCACCCTTGCCCCGCAGTTTGGATCTGTACTTGATCAAACCTGATCATGTTCTGTCTTTGGAGTCCCAAATGTTCTTACTTTAACACAGCTGACATCATCCTCTCATGTGCCATGTTACTCCAAGGAACTATCATGTCCGATCACTTCTAATATTCCCAATTGGCCTGATAAGAGAGTGGCTTGAACAGAGAAGGAGATTGTTTCTAATATTCATATAGATACATTGAAGCGCACTTTCCCAAAAATCTTTTTTTGACAGCGTCATGTTCGTCCCTGAACTGAAGGACATTCCTCCATACATCAGAACCAACACCGTGGCTTATGTCAAAGATGTGTATGATAAGTACTTCATATGGAGATAGTTAGCCAGCGTTATTTTTAAATTGGCTTATAAAAGAAAAGTAGAGCTCGATGGAGTAAAGCTAGAAAAAGAGCAAGACAAACGCATTATCGCCAACCTCGATGAGAAGGTCAAGAAGCTCGATGCCTTATTTGTTGAGTCTAAAAAACAACTGTGTAAGAAAACCAAGTTGTCCAAGGAAGAGCGTCAAAATCAGCAAAAACTAATCGAGGCCACTCACCACAAGAGCTACAACCCATCATGGGAGAATGAGCAGCTTAAGAAAGAAGTGGAGAAGCTGAAATAATTAGCTGGAAAGCGAGAAGAAGGAGAAGGGCGATGCTTTCATCAAAGCCCAGGGCTATTGTGAAGAGTTTTTGGATGCCCGCAAGGCGAGAGACGATGCAAAGGCCCGGGTGAAAGATGTCGAATGAAGCTGTAGAGAAACAGGTTAAGTATGAGCTCAAGCCCATGCTTATCCGCTATAATGCAAATGTGATTAAGTTCAGTAACTTAAGGTGGCTTGACGAAGGGTATCCCGAGGCTTTGGCCCTATCTTGGGAGAAGATTGTTGTGACGACCCGGAATTTTTGATGTTTGAAATTGAAATATTTAATTGATTTTAAATATTTGAAAAGTTAGTTTTAACTTGAATTTCAAATATCACTATTTATTTGGCAATTAAAATTTTGAATTTATTAATTGAAAGTTGGGTAAAATATTGAATCTTCAGTTTTAAGCTTGTTAAAAATAATTTGAAGGCTTGTAAAATTTGTATTGATAATACTGAGAATAATAAAGGTTTTAAATTTGAATTTAAAAGTGTTTTGTTCAGTTTTGAATTTACATCGTTAAAATTGACATTTAAAAATAGCCTTCCGAGGCACGGTCTCAGATTTCGACGAAACCAGTTCCATTGGATCTGTAATAGTGTATTATTATCGGATTTCAAATTTCGTAGTGTCTGGAGTTGTCGTGTGATCGTACAATATGTAAACGCATTGAAATTTATATCGAATTCAATATAATAGCTTGGTCCAAAAAGCTATCTTCTCCATACGATCGAATTAGGACTCGAAATATATTCCATTGCGTTTGGAATAGGGGTATAACATTATGGACGCCTAGCGGCACGCCTCGATAGGAGGTCGAGATTTCAAGTTACGATTTCGAGACAATTTAAATTTAAAATTTAAATTTTTTTTTTGACTGGTCAAATTTCATCTCACATCAGCTACTTTCCTTTCATTTCGAGATCACTATAGCCTTTTTTCTTCCGTACGCTACCCACTATCCTGAAATCGCACTGCCTTCTCGTTCAAAAATCAAGGAATCAATCGATCAATATATACGATCGCATACCCTTCTCTGTGAAGCCATATCCTCCTTTTCGTTCTTATTCCTGTTCACTTACATTCGAAATCCAAATCACAAAACAAAATCAAATCGTTCGGAAAAAAAAGAAATCGCTGCCTTCATAAAGCTATAGTCGCGAATCCCTTTTCCGTTTAATCGAAATCGCATATCAAGGAGGGACGTCATCTGTACGAATCCGAGTGGTCGACGAGGGGGAGCCTCTCATGAAGGGGGGACGCAATGGGTTAGTGGCGGCGACACGAGGTTGCGAGGCGACCTAGAGGGGAGTACTCGCGAATCAGGGGTCGTTGTGGGTTGGCGTGCGACGATGGAGAGGCCGCGGTAACGAGGCAAGTCGACGTTGCATTCAATGATGTCGCGAAGGAATGAAGGTTGTGGGCGGCAGTCTCTGGCCAGTGGTTCAATGGTGGTTCCATCAGCGATGGTGATTTCGAACGCAGGCAAGCACGAAAGGAAGGTCGGTTCGAGCTATAAGGTATTTGCAATTTAATTCTTTTCAATTTAAATTTGAGATAAAAACAGAGAACAAAAAAGGGAAAAAAAAGAATATAAGTATAAATCTATATATATATATATATCTACACATTTAAAATCTTACTGTTTTAAATAAGCTTTATTTTTCTGGAAATTTAGTAGTCAGCATATATATATATATATATATATAAGTGCTCAGAAAATTTTGTATCTACATATATATAGATAAACAGTAAGAATATAAATATAAGGTTGGAAAAAAAATATAAGAGTTTATATAGATTAGATTTAAATTAATGTAGATTATTTTTATAAATATATATGTAGTTTCAATAAAATAAATATGTATATACACATTTTAAATTTACTAGTTTATTTAAGATAACGTATTATGGAGATTAATTTATTGGATTAACTTATCTAAATTATTTTAGTTACTAAGAAATTATTTAAAAGGAAATAGTTTAAATTAAATTATTAAGTTTATTTTAATGGTAATAAATTGTCCGATTATTTAAAATATTAATAAACTGTATAATGTTATACAAGGTCAAAAAGCGTGAATCAAGCGGGAATGGAAATGGATTGCGAACAAAAGTAAAGGTGAGATTTTCTCACTCATTTGGATTTCCTGATTTAAAGTTAAATGTTAAATTTAAATCAATGGATGCTGATTGATAAATCATGATTTATCTGTTGGATGATATTATATATATAGTAGTATATGTATATATATGTTGGAGTGATTGATATTCCCGCATTTTATAATGGATGAGACCCTATGCGCCCCGCATAATAGCGGATGACCCTTTATACCGCGATATCCTACCTTGAAGTGGGAATGGTATTTTATATTGTGCTAACATCTATGGATGCAGGGAAACAGGTTGGAGGGATCCAACTGGATTCCTCAAAATGTTGAATTTATTCAGTAATGTAATTTATTTGATAATCTATGATGGATTATATTGATTATATTGGGAATTGAAATTATTGAATGCTATGGCTTGGCTGAATATATATCGATATTTTGGAGAAATGTAAAAAAATATAAAGTTTGGAATTTAAAGGGAAATAAAAAGGGAAATTTTTAAGTAAAATAATTATAGTGAATTTGGATAATTGAAGAAATGAATTTGGAGAAGAATAAAAAGTTTGATTTTGAAACCCTATTAAATGAATTTCGAATATGGGAAAAATGGAGATTTTGTATAAATGGGAATAAAAGGATTTGACGACTTAAGTGATATTTTAAAGATAAAAGAATTTATTTTAAAAATTCAAGTTTAAAATGAGTTGGGAAAAAAAGGGAATTATGATTAAAGAGTGAAATTGATAATTTCAGTTTTAAATGAGGTTTTAAATCATAATAAAGGAGTGAATATGGAATTAATGGATTTTGGAATAAAAATTTGAGTAAGTCAAGATAAAATTTTAAAATGGAAGTAATTCAGAGAATCGATTGGGAAATCGATTAAATGTTTTGAAAACTGTGATTAAAAAGGGAAATGGGGGTATGGAAATTATAAACTGGGTTTATAAATAAAGTGAAAATATTTATCAGTGGATAAATTTAAAAGTATAAATTCACGGTGGGAATTTATAAGGAGATGGTAATTTGTTTTAAAAATAAATAGTGGTTTTATTTTTTTAAAAAAAGTGTTAAAAGAAATTTACGGGTTTGGGACGTAAATTAAATTGGGATAAATCGAGAGGATTTATAAATGATTAGCTAGGCTATATTGAAATGGGAAGTGTATTTTTCCTGAGGAGCCAAGTATGTTTTTCAAAGAAAGATTTTTTTAAGTATAAAAGAAAGGTTTTAAAGTTGTTTAAAGAATGTTTTAGAGAAATTATAAATCATTTTAACATTTTTTAAGTAAATATTTATTAAGATAATTGTGGAAGTGATTATTTTAAAGGTTTAACTAGCATTATGATTTAAAAAGAAAATTATTAAATATTATACTTTATATAATAGGTTTGTTTTAAAATAGTTTTGGCTAAAGTTTTTACTTTGAAAATTATTATAGAATTTAATAAGTATTATTTGAATAAAGTGACTTAAGTGGTTTTATTTAAAATGTTTTAAAGTATATATTTTTGGATAAAGTGATTTAAATTATTTAAAAATCTTGAGTATTAAGACTGGGTGATTTTCAGGGGAAATAAAACAATTTGGTGAATGATTGTTTGAATTGGTAGTTAAATAACCGACTATCAATACTGGCCACTGTGCTGATCGTTTCGAAGAGACCGGGATCGGGTTTAACTACCCAAAAACCACTTCCATCCGGTTTGAACGTTTGCGAATGAATACCGTGAAGATGATGAAGACGGTGATTCGGTTTGTCCAGTCCCAGGGCAACTTGTATGGACGAATGCTATCAGAACATCGTCAGGAGGATGATGAGCATTCTAAGTAAATGTGTTCTAAAAAGTTAACGCATAGCCTCAAGCCTCATCAACCGGGAATGGCTAAAACAGGGGAGGTGCAGCAAGGCTAAGTGGCTAGCAACCATTAGGGTAAGGTCATCCCTGTCTAGATGTCCCTTTTATTTTGGCTTAGTGGGCGGTTGCTGATCCCAACCGCGGGTTGATCTTATTCGGACTATCCAGTAAGGGGTAGCTTCGGTCTTGTGTTGCAGAGGATCGGGCGTGATCCTTGGTACTCTGATCTAGGCCAGGTACTGTGACGGGTGGTACCCCAGTAGCCCTGCCATTGTATGGAATCCAATCTCCAATAAGCGCCTGTACGGTTTTCATTGTGCCCAACTATTGCTGGAACGTGAGATGCAAGCATTTCAGCTAGATTCTATTTTACTTTCTATAGACACTATTATAATATCAGACGGATTTAATAAAATGTTTTAGTTATCGTAAGGTAACAACCCGACATGTTTATTTGTGGCGTGGTCTTACGAGATACCTTTGATTTCAAAGGATTTTGAAAACTTTATTAATCTAATTGAGTGTGTTTTCTCACGTTGGTTTTCCAGACCGACTCGGGTGTTATTTTATGATAATGCTCAGGTCAGACCGAGTATTACAGATACAGGATAGGACGCTGTGGAGCTCAGGAGACGAGCTGGATGACGAGGCGTATTTCCGTAGATTTGTATATTTCGATGTGTAAGGACAAGTTACTAAACTGTCCAGATTTGATGTGATGATTGTGTACTCTGACGATTGTAAGTATCAAACTGTTTCAGATTCTTTTGTATAAAAATCTGTTGTTATATATTATATTTTGTTCCGCTGCGATTGTGAGATTCTGATGTTGTTTTCAATTTCTTCATCTACCTCTTTTTCTTTCCCTTACGGACTGGTCTTCCGGCATTTGATTGTTCTACATTTAATACAGTGGACGTATTGAAGTCGACTTTCGGGCGTCGAAAAATCGGGTCCTAACAATTGTGAATCATGAAAGAGAGCTTTCCAATGGGGATGAGCTCGATGTAGAAAAGTTAAAGCTCGACCTTCTAGACGTAAAGGACCTAGAAGCACTCAGGATTAGTGAACGTATCCTGCACCTAGAATCTACTATTGGGGGTCAAAACGGCCAAGGTGAGGGCTCCGGGTCTGCTCTCTATGACTCCACGACAAACATTACTAACCATTGGACCTCTGAATCATTGTCAACTAAAAATATCACTTCTCTTCCTGGCTCCACTACCATTTCTACCGCCGGGATGGTCTTTGAAGTTACAACGGTTTCGGCACCCTTGTTGGAGGACCAATACAACCCTGATGAACCTTTGCTTCTGAAGTCGTTCATCTTATCTCCCATTTAGAAGGGAGGTTTTAGTGGCACTCCAACTTAACTTGAATCTGTATCTCCTGGTGGTATATCATTAACCTTGCCCATGTTTAGGATGGCTTATATAACATCGGTTGATGTCACTAATCTTTGTTTTTATGTTTCTCAAGTTTCAGGCTAGCCTTCGATTATCCCTCTGCTTTGACTGAGTCAGTCATTGTGCGTGCCCCTAATGCCAATCCCAACTTCTAATGTGAGCACTGCCCCCGGTCCCGGTGCCAAAATGATTCATGTTTTGAATGAATAAACTGGGGGAGATTATCATGGGGCTCAAAAAGAATAGGAAATCACCATAATCAGGGCTTTAGATCCTTCCTTGGGGCCCACTGTGAAGGAGGTGCTCCAAACTCAAGTTTTGTTGGCCAAGGAGATCAAGAAGGAAAAAGATGTTGATATACCTCCTCCCCCATCGATCTCACTACCCAGTCAACTTATCCTTTCTTCCTGAAATTTCAACGAGCAACCTTTTGAAGTATCATAAAGAAAAGGATAGAAGTAGGAGGAAGCCTGATGAGTCTGTGATGCCTTCTTTTGAGGAGAAGAAGGAGTCAAAGAGGAGGAGGAAGACTTAGTTGAATCCTTCCTTATTTTTGTCATCTTCTGTTTTGTTCAAATAACTGTGTAGATAAGCTAGAGTTGTGCAAGTACATCCCTTGCATTTTTTTTAAGTAGTATGTTAATAAAAATTAGACTCTTTTCCATTCAAGCCTTGTGTCAATGTGTTTAAGTATTGGGAAATGTGTTTATTATTTTGCCTACATGCATGCGAATCATTTCTATATCATCATTCAGCCAAATTAATAGCTTGTTTCGTTATCCTTTAGTCCAGTTTTGTTCGACCAATGGTAAAGTCTAAAATTATATTATTCTTAATCTTGGAGGATTGTGGCTTAGATGCCTATCTTCGGGCATCCTCGATCGGCAGGCCTAAATTGGGTCCTGATCAGAATCGATTGCATACCGTGACGGTTCGAACATCTATTTCGTGGACGTTTCTACCCGATCTCGCCTAACTCCAGGCATTGACCAAGGTTGATCACCTAGAGTGGTGATTAAAGAATCCATTTGGCAGATTTTTTTTGCCAATCTCACTTAACTCTGGATGTGAATCGAGGCCAATCACCTGAAACAGTGGTTAATATGTCCATTTCATGGATACTTGCGGAAGATCCCACCTAACTCCGAACATGGATCTTTGACCTCACCATTCTTTGGGTGAGGAGTACGAGCTTCGCCAAACTTTAAGCAATAGCTTTGTTAGGGCATAAGTCATTTATTTTGCCAACTCCAAGCAATGGTTCTTAGGTCGAAATATATTGTTTGACTTCCTTACGTTTATAATCTAATGTCCAAGTCATGGATTAAAGGAATTATTTGGCATCTACTTCGGATGCCCAGATTGGTCGTGTTCCTTAGGTCCAGTTTCAGATCGTAAAGTTTGGTTAGCGCCTATCTTCGGTCACCTACAATTATGTATTACATAAGTATGTATTATTCAATCATGTTGTCGTTCGTAGTGCAAAACTTAGCTAATAAGAATGTAATTCATCGAACCATAAAGCCAATTCATTTCATATTCACAAGACTGGCAATTCATTCCTCTTTAAATTAAGATTACAAGATATGTACAAAGATAGTTCTAAGCGACATCGTAAATGTTCGCTATTCCATACCCTCGGAAGTGAAATTCCATCTGTAGTTACTAGCTTGAATGTTCAATCTCCAAGCTTGTGTTCGATAGCATACAGACCTTTCCAAGTCAGTTTCATATTCATTGGACTAGGGAAGATTCGTTTAAGAATGTGATCATTGATCTCGAAGGACAGGTTCCTGAGCTTTGTGTTGTAATGCCGATCTACTCGCTTTCGATAAGCAGCGGCTCTCAAATCGACTTCATCACGCTTCTCATCGATCATGGCGAGGGACTCACGTAGGAGTTCCTTGTTCCTTTTGGGATCATATTGGATCTTCTGATGAAACTGCACTTCCAATTTAATTGGAATCATGGCCTCTGACCCATAGGTCAAAGCTAATGGAGTGTGATCGGTCTTAGATTTGTGAATCGTTCGATAGGTCCAAAGTGCCAGTGTTAATTCATCGGCCCACTTTCCTTTAGTCTTCGTCAATCACTTTTTAGGAATGGACTTGATGATTTTGTTCATTGCTTCCACTTGTCCATTTTCTTACGAATACGCTACTACAGAAAATCTTTTCTCTATTTGATACTTGATGCGGAATTTCTTGAATTATATGCTGTCGAATTAGGTCCTGTTGTCAGAAATGACCATTTGTGGGATCCCAAAATGACAGATAATGTTCTTCACCATGTAGTCGATCACCTTCTTTATGGTGATCATGGCAAGTGGTTTTGCCTCAGCCCACTTTGCAAAGTAATCAACTAGAACAACAACGTACTTCGGTCTATGCTTTGACATCGGCAAAACACCGATAATGTCGATTCCCCATACCACAAATAGCCATAGGCTAACCATTTGTGTAATCTCCATAGGTGGGACTCTAGGAATTTTATCGAATCTCTGGCATCGATCACACCTCCTGGTGTAATCGGCTACATCTCTATTGATGGTAGGCCAAAAGTATCCATAGCAAAGAGCCTTCTTTGCTAACGTTTGCCCTTGGATGTGGTTGCCACTTGCTCCTTTGTGAACATTCATAAGGCTCTTTTTGGCTTCTTTGTGGGTGATACACTACTGTAGGGATACAGAGAAATTTCTTTTGTATAATAGCCCATCCTGGACAATAAATCATGAAGCTTGGCGCAGTAATTTCCTTTGTTCACTCTTTCCATCCAGAAGGGTTCCCTTCAGTAGGTACTCCTTAATAGGAGTCATCCACGATTCTTTTTAGGTTCAACCTCCAAGATCCAATCAACATTCATCTAGTTGATGCTCGAAGCTGATAATACTTCTGCTGGAACTAAACCCATGAGTTATCCCCGGAGCTAGCCAGCTTGGCTAGAGAATCGGCTTTCATATTTTCCTCTATGGGAATATATGTTTAGTGCAATACTAAAAATCATTGAGCAGTTCTAGTATACTTCTTCTGGAACTAAACCCATGAGTTATCCCCAGAGCTAGCCAGTTTGGTTAGAGAATCGGCTTTCATGTTTTCCTCCCTGGGAATATGTGTTATCGTGCAATACTAAAAATCATTGAGCAATTCCAGAACCTTTATTAAATAAGGGGCTAGCATAGCGCCCTTTACCAGGAATTCCTTCCTTACCCGAAAGACCACCAATTGAGAGTCGCTGTATATATGCAAGATATTGACTCCCAATTCCTTCGTGACCTTGAGTCCCACAATTAGCGCTTCATACTCGACCTCATTATTCATTGCATGGAACTCAAGTTTTGAGGCGTAGCAAACTTATCATTCCTTGGGGGTTACCAAAAGTACATCTCCACCCGAGCAAAGTTCGTTCAATGCTCCATTCGTGTACAAGTTCCATTGAGCACTCTGCTCTATAATTTCTTCCCTTTCGTTATCTCGAGCAGTGAACTCGATAATGAAATCAGCCAACACTTGGCCTTGGATTGCCCCTCTGGGATGATATGATATATCTATTGACTCATTTAGATATTCCACTTCAACAGTCTCCCAGAAGTCTCAGGTCATTGTAGGACCTATCTTCAGGTTGATTAGTCATCATCTTAATGGGATGAGCATGGAAATAGGAACGGAGCTTCCTCGACGTGATCAACAAGCAACATGCAAGCTTTTCCAACGTTGGATAGTTTCTTTCGGCTCTTATTAATTGCTTGCTGATGTAATATATCAGCCTTTAGATTCTTGTTTCTTCACATACGAGAGCAGCACTCAAAGCATGAACGGAAACTGCCAAATAAAGGAATAAATCTCTCCTTCCAATGGCTTCAACAAGGCAGGTGGACTTTCCAGGTGATCGACCAATGCTCGGAAAGCATCCATGCATTCCTGCATCCAAGAAAAGTTTCTCTTTCCTACTTTGAGGGCATCGAAGAACGGTATGCATTTATCCATAGCCCTTGAAAAGAATCAACCCAGTGCTCCTACTTTCCCGTTTAGGCTCCGTACCTTTCTAATCGTCTTTTGGGCTTCCACGTTCCTTGAGGCTTCAATCTTCTTTATATTGGCCTCGATTCCTCTCGAGGTCACAATGAAACATAAGAACTTCCCTAACAGGACTCTGAATGAGCATTTCTACGGGTTGAGCTCATTCTATATTTTTAGAGCATGCTGAACATTTCTAATAAGTCGTCCTAATGGTTCGGCGACTTTCGTGAATTCATCAACATAGCGTCCACTTTGACTTCCAATGACCATCCAATCTAATCTCCGAACATCGAATTCACTAGTCTTTGGTAGGTGGCTCCGATATTCTTCAGACCAAATGGAATTACATGGTAATAGTACAATCCCAAGTTAGTTATGAAGCTAGTATGCTCCTGATTCGGGATGACATTAGAATTTGATTGCAACCAGAGTAGGCATCCATGAATGACAACAATTCATTATCGACGGACGAATATACCATTTGGTTAATTTTCGATAATGGAAAATTGTCCTTTAGGTGTGCTTTATTCAGTTCTGAATAATCGATGCACGTCCTCATTTCCCATTCGACTTCTTGACCAAGACTGGATTGGGTACCCACTCCGGGTATAGAGAGTCACAGATGAAGCCATTGCCTTTAAGCTTATCTAGTTCTTCTTTCAACCTAGCGGATCACTCCAAACCCAAACTAAGCCACTTCTATTTCACTAATGTCAACCTAGGGTTCAAATTCAATGTGTGGCATGCTATCTCCAACAATATTCCATACATGTCAGAATGTGTCCAGACAAACACATCCAAGTTTCCCAGAAAAAACTCATCAATTCTTTCCTCATCTTGATGCCAAGCTAGGACCCAATTTTTAGGACCCACGTAGAGTTTTCCATACTGACTGGGATGCAGATCGTCAACTCGGTAGGGGCCGCCCCTGCATCCTCTGGCTCTTTTCTCGGATCTATAGCTTTGTGGAATCTGCTATGCCGACCGAGCCAGGGCTTAGAGGGTGGTTACTATGCGCCATCATCTTGATGTAGAGAGTCTTCTCTATGTCCTTTCCTTTCTCGTGTTTCTTCTCTTCCTTTAGCTCCATGACATAGCATTCGCTTTCGACATTCTAGTCTCCTTGAATGACGCCTACCCTATTTTCAGTAGGAAATTTTATTATTAAGCACCATGTGGCAAGGGCCACCCAAAAGCTAGCTAGGGATGGTTGGCCCAAGAAAGCATGATAAGCAGAAAAAATGTCCATCACCATGAAGGCCACAACCCGCACTCTCTTTCGGTCACCTTTACCTAGAACCACCGGTAAATCCACACAACCGACATACTCTGTCGCTACTCCGTTAAATCCCTAAATTCGAGATTTGCTTGACTTCAGATCCTGGTCATCCATCAACATCCGATCATAAGCTTCTTTAAACAAAATACTCACTAAACTAACACAATTAACCAACATCTTCTCACAATCATCGACCTAATCGTGGCTGAAATCACCAAGAGATTCAACGTAGGTGCTTCGACCTCATCAGCATTCCTATTTCTATACACAATATCATCATTCATTGTTCTAAGCTGCTTTGCTAGAGCTCCGTCTTCGATAACAAAGCAACTTTCATGCACAACATACTTCAAAGAGCTTGCATAACTCTCCATCGCATTTTAGCTCTTCGCAGTCTGATGAGAAACCACCAAAAATCATGTTAATTACAATTCTTTTCCCAAGCTGCCTAGGCACGTCATCACTAGGAACAGCTTGACCCCTTTAAAGTAGTTGTCTCTAGGGTTAAGCATTCTTTTTCCCACTATCCTATGGGGCTTTCACCTACTACTGAAGCTTCTTTTTTTGGATTATATCCTCGATCACATATCGCAAGTGTCTGCATTCATTCGTGTTGGGATCGTAGGTCTCGTGGAAGCCACAAAACTTCCTAGACCTCTTCTCTCTCTCAGTCGACTCCCTAAGAGCTGGCTTCTTACACTATTCAGCACCCTGCATCATAAGGTATATATTCTTAACTAAATTGTTCGGTGATGTATAATTTTTGCATTTTCGACGTTTCTTGAGATCATGTTTCCTACCACCATCACCTTGATTGTTTGGCTTCTGGTTGTTACCTTTATTTCGCACATTCACAGATACATTTCCGGAACTTTCACCGGATTGGTTCACATCCATGTTACTTTGATTTACTTCAGCCAATTGGTCAACGTCGGCTTTCCTGGTGGTCATACTTGCCTCCTCCAAGCGCAAAAACTGAGCCGCCTTTCTAGAAAACATCCATCATCGATAAGGGATTCATCTTCAACCACCTTCCAAAATCCATATTAGGATATATCCTCTTGATTAAAGCCATTAACACAATGTCCTCCTTCACATTGCTCACTTTCGTTACTATCGTATTGAACCCGCTTGTTATCCCGCCTTTTGGCAAGGCCGTGACACCAAAAAGTTGACTGGAAAACTAAAGACAGTTCGTCGTAAAAGTTCGTTATACACTGTTTCACCATGGATATCAATGAATTTTGTCCGAGTCCGGATCGGGCCGTAATTGATAAGATACATCAAGCAAAGCCATAAAAACCAACGTTCCGAATTTCAAGACAATCGGAGTTCATATGCCCGTGTTATCACTAATGAAAAGTGGAGGAAATAGCCATAAGTTCGAATCGATAAGATTAGTCCCGCGATCGAATCCATAAGCCATGCAATGGTTCGAATCCATCCAAGACATTGTTAGTTCGAATCCATCAAGTTACCCCTGTACGAAACCATAGCACTCGAATCGATCAGAAGGAAGATAGCTTCGCTTCCTTCCGTTTCGTATCCATCCAAATTGAGGTCATTCGAGTCCAAAAAGCCACTTCTCTTCGAATCCATCTGAACCCCACCAGTTCGTATCGATTAACTGGATCCAATCACGATCAATACGAAGAAAGCTCTACCTCGACTCCATGCTTAAGTGGTACGCTCGAATCCATTCAGGTGCCTTGCTTCAAATCCACCAAGTCAAAGCAGCGAAGTCCATGGAACGACTTGATCCACTCGGCATGGAAGTCGGATCGATACGAAGGAGGTGCACAACGTCATCACAAAGACACGTTGAACCATCGAGTCAATCCTATCGATTCGAATCAATCGAGTCGAAGGCATCGATTCGAAGAAACATCTTCGAGGAGGATCGATTCGAAGAGGATTCACAACCAAGAACATGATCTTGAATCGATCATATCTCGAGATCTACAAGTCCAAATGCTATGAAATTTTCGGAGTAGCTTACTGGCAACCTAAGGAATGTTCATGCCAAATTTCATCTCAATCGGAGCAAATCTTGATCGATTCGAAGTTGAGTTCGAATCGATCCCGAAGTGGGCCCGGATTTCCTGAAAGCGGGCATGTGGGCCCCCTCACGTACCAGAACTAGTCTCCCCGAATTTTAGGCGAAATATCTGCCTCCTACACCTATAAATAGAGCCCCTGGTCATTTAGAAAAGGGGTCAGACAATTTTGAGAGCTAAAGAGCGCCCAGACTCTGCCAGATTTACTCAGAATCACCACTGCTTCCTTAGATTCAGACTTAGCTTAGAAAATTAGTTGTACCACATTACAAGAAATTGTAATCTTCAAGTGAACATCAATAAAATCATCAACTTCAGAGTGGACGTAGGCAAGATCGCCGAACCACTATAAATCTCGCGTTTATATTCATTATTTCTGAATTGTGATACTCTGTTTGCTTAGATTTGAGATTTGTGTGTGAATATTGTTGATTCATATTCATACACTGGTGCTTTCACAACATTCGGGGTTTGTGACCAATTTTGGCGCAAACACTTTGGTGCTTTCACTGAGAACGCTAATTCAGGAGTTCAATCATTTGAAAGTTGAATCAGAAGGCTAAGAGATTTAGATCCGAAGAATCATGACAAGGTAAACTAGTAAGAGACAAAGGCCAGAGCAAAGTCAGCATGGAGGGAGTCAAGAGGCTTCCTCGGGGGCAAACCAAGCATCGATCTTCATCACCAGGGATGAGATGGAGACAATGATAAAGAGACAAGAGGAAATGATACAGAATTTGCTTCAACAGATTGGACAACTTGGAGCGCAAAATCAAGGAACAACCAGAGTCCAAAACGGAGCAGGACCATCTGGCGCAGCGCCGGAGCTGGGGGGCACACGCTTAGAGCATGTTGATCCAATCCCGGGAAGAGATTCAGGGACATCCGAGCAACCTGGTAGAAATAGAGAGATGAACGCTCAGCCAGGGGGGCAGAACGAAGGTAACACTCAAAGAGCACAGCCTGACGACAACGACAGGTTGGCAGAGATAGTCAGACGAGCCATGAGAGGCGGATTAGTAAACAAAGATCTTGAAGACGTGAACAGGAGTCCCTTTTCCCCTGCGATTAGGTTGGCTAGGAACCCACCAGAATTCAAACTACCAACAGTGGAAAGGTATGATGGGAGGACAGACCCCGCGGTCCATCTAACGAGGTATATAAGGCACATGGAAGTGCTGGGGGCATCACAGGAAGTCATGGCCCGGTGCTTCCCATTGTATTTGACAGACATAGCCGCTTTATGGTTCAGACAGCTAGAGAGCGGCTCCATTGGGACATGGACCGATTTGATTGAGAAATTTATGAGGCAATTCAGGGTTCACATTTCAAGACCCAAGAATGTGATGAGTTTGGCAACGCTAAAGCAGAAAGCTGGGGAGTCTTTGAGGAATTTCCTAACGCGGTTCAATACGGCAGCAACATCGGTGGATCGGCCAGATCCATCCATGGTTATGATGGCAGCTGTGTCCGGAATAACCGACGGCACAGAATTCAAGAATTCATTAACTAAGGATCCGCCTATGGATCTAGGAGAATTCTACCATGAGGCATAAAAGTTTTTGCGATTGGAAGACGCTAATGCTGAAAGAGAAGAAGGAGAGGGAATAGAAGTCTATGCACTTATAGACAAAAAGTCTCTTGAAAAGGGTTCAGACCAGGATAAAGGAAAACGAAAGGCTGAGGACAATGGTGACAGGACAAAGCGACTGCGGAGAGAACCACGATTCACCACTTATTCAGAGCTGAATGAGAGTTTGGAGCGAATCTACCGAGATACACGAGAGCAAGTCCCCTACCGTAGGCCAATACGGAGGGACCCCACTGTTGACGAAAGGAAATCAGACAGATATTTTTTATTCCACGAACTGAACGGTCATAACACTAACGACTGTAGACATCTGAAGGATGAGGTGGAAGGGCACATCAGGAATGGTATGCTACTTCAATATGTGAGGAGGCGAGCTCCAGCGGTGGAGCCAGAGCGACCACCGTCTACATCAGCTAGGGGTGACCCTAAGCCGGGACACCATATGGTTATCAATTAATTGAAATAACGATGAACAAGTCGTAAACCTCTCACCAACACGGGTAAGTCATTTACACATGTGCAAGATCACGAACGGTCCATAGGCATGCTCTGAATGACTACTAACCCTATTGTTATGGGAATTTACACTTTGACATCCTTGCTTTGCTTTTGTTTCGTCTTGATTTGAACATTTGAACTTGATTCTGTTTAACATTTCTGCTAAAGACTTATTTTCAATGAAAAAATGCTACTTGTGATTTCATAACGGCTAAGCCACTTACACATGTACGGGACTGCGAACGGTCCCTAGGCATGCTCTGAGATGGCAATAAACCGTTGCAACAAACAATCCGGGAATTCACCCGAACGTGAAACCTGGTATCGATGATACTAAGTCCCTCCCCGGGCACACTCAAATCGCCACGAACGGCACCCGACCGCGAATGGTCACAATTCGCCTCGAACGGCACCCGACCACGAACGGTCACAATTCGCCACGAACGGCACCCGACCACGAACGGTCACAATTCGCCACGAACGACACCCGACCACGAACGGTCACAATTCGCCTCGAACGGCACCCGATCGCGAACGATCACAACTCGCCTTCAACGGCATTCGACCGCGAACGGTCAAATTTCACCTCAAATGGCATACGATCCCGAACGATCGTCATTCGAGGTCATATGAAAATATCGAGTTCTTTTCAGGTTGATGATAGGATACGGACATCCAGCTTATGGCATTACAAAACACACCTTCCTATCGCAAGGCATGTTTTGGGGGGCAAATGTTATCCCGCCTTTTGGCAAGGCCGTGACACCAAAAAGTTGACTGGAAAACTAAAGACAGTTCGTCGTAAAAGTTCGTTATACACTGTTTCATCATGGATATCAATGAATTTTGTCCGAGTCCGGATCAGGCCGCAATTGATAAGATACATCAAGCAAAGCCATAAAAACCAACGTTCCGAATGTCAAGACAATCCGAGTTCATATGCCCGTGTTATCACTAATGAAAAGTGGAGGAAATAGCCATAAGTTCGAATCGATAAGATTAGTCCCGCGATCGAATCCATAATCCATGCAATGGTTCGAATCCATCCAAGACATCGCTAGTTCGAATCCATCAAGTTACCCCTGTACGAAACCATAGCACTCGAATCGATCAGAAGGAAGATAGCTTCGCTTCTTTCCGTTTCGTATCCATCCAAATTGAGGTCATTCGAGTCCAAAAAGCCACTTCTCTTCGAATCCATCTGAACCCCACCAGTTCGTATCGATTAACTAGATCCAATCACGATCAATACGAACAAAGCTCTACCTCGACTCCATGCTTAAGTGGTACGCTCGAATCCATCAAGGTGCCTTGCTTCGAATCCACCAAGTCAAAGCAGCAAAGTCCATGGAACGACTCGATCCACTCGGCATGGAAGTCGGATCGATACGAAGGAGGTGCACCACGTCATCACAAAGACACGTTGAACCATCGAGTCAACCCTATCGATTCGAATCAATCGAGTCGAAGGCATCGATTCAAAGAAACATCTTCGAGGAGGATCGATTCGAAGAGGATTCACAGCCAAGAACATGATCTTGAACGATCATATCTCGAGATCTACAAGTCCAAATGCTATGAATTTTTCAGAGTAGCTTACTGGCAACCTAAGGAATGTTCATGCCAAATTTCATCTCAATCGGAGCAAATCTTGATCGATTCGAAGTTGAGTTCGAATCGATCCCGAAGTGGGCCCGGATTTCCTGAAAGCGGGCATGTGGGCCCCCTCACGTACCAGAACTAGTCTCCTCGAATTTTAGGCGAAATATCTGCCTCCTACACCTATAAATAGAGCCCCTGGACGTTCAGAAAAGGGGTCAGACAATTTTGAGATCTAAAGAGCGCCCAGACTCTACCAGATTTACTCAGAATCACCACTGCTTCCTTAGATTCAGACTTAGCTTAGAAAATTAGTTGTACCACATTACAAGAAATTGTAATCTTCAAGTGAACATCAATAAAATCATCAACTTCAGAGTGGACGTAGGCAAGATCGCCGAACCACTATAAATCTCGCGTTTATATTCATTATTTCTGAATTGTGATACTCTGTTTGCTTAGATTTGAGATTTGTGTGTGAATATTGTTGATTCATATTCATACACTGGTGCTTTCACAACATTCGGGGTTTGTGACCAATTTTGGCGCAAACACCGCTTAAAAAAATCCTTCAGCGTTTCTCCCGCTCCTTGGAAGAGGTTTGATAATGACATCACGTCTTTGGAATGGGTTGTATGGAAATGGAGTTACTTAACAACCTTCCTTGCCAATTGATCGAAAGACGATATGGACCTCGGTGGAAGCCGAGTGAACCACATCGTCACTACACCTTCAAAAAAATTGGAAAACATCTATATCTCATGACATTGTCGCCCTTTACGTGTCCATATGCCATTTGTATTTCAACAAATATTGCCTTGGACCAGCCATTCCGTTGTAGGACGACGTCATCAGTATTGTGAACCTCCAAGGATACTCCTCACATAGTATCCCTTTGGTAATTGGGTTCCTACTAGGAGAAGATCCCTACTGATTGTTACTTTTGTGTTTGTTTTCACTCAATTTCTTTACCATATCCACCAGTGACTCTGGCTCGACTTAATCTATTGGACAACAGTATTCATAGCCTACTCTAAGTGTTTGACTCTGCAAATGGTCTCGGTTAGTTCCATGAAACCTAGGTTCACTATCTCTGGGAGAACCATTCAACCAGTTGACACATTTTTACGCTATTACAAGGCGACCAACGGTAGCCACCTAACTTCCAACATTTTGGTCGTCTGTAACACGACCAACATCACCTCCAACATCACCATCCAAGTCAGCAACATCTCCATTGCCCAAGTTGAGAACTGGAGGTTTGGTACTAATCTATGGGTTTGGTTCGGTACCGATCCACAACCCCTTACACTGAGCACTGTCTAGTCCATCTTTTGAAGCACATGTTTCCTATCGCTTCATTTTATGTTTCCATCATGATTTTTTTATAGATGAAGAAGAACTATCTTTCAAGTCAGAAGCAACAAATCTCTCCTACTCCTTCTATGAATATGGGTCAGCTGGATTAGTAAGTCAAGACTTTCCTTCATTTGCCTTCTAAACTCATCCTGACTCCCTTGCACTTTGACATTCATTTGCTTTATCATCATATCCATCTCAACTTGCATTATCATATGCAAGAGATTCTTAATTTCAGCAGTTACGGGTTGAGCAACTTCTTTAATGTGCTGGGAACCAGCGTTCTAAACATTAACAGCCAGTCTGGAGGCCGTGGATTTCTCCTTTCGTGAGGCCATAACATCAATTGATACTGTGATAGATTCTATGGAAATTTGAATAGTCCCAAATTATAGTAACAAATTGATTGGTCTACCTCGTGGATTTAAACAACCCAAAAGTAGAAAATAGATCATAATTGCCTGAAATCGATATGCTCTCAGTGAAAGCACCACAATGTTTAAACCAGAAGTCAGCGCAAACACCCAGAGATTAATAGTAGAGAATAAAATAAAGAAAATAATGTGAAAATGAGAAAAACAATAATGCATAACTATTATAGTGGTTCAGCTAATCGGAGGCATACATTTACTTAAACTTTATTAAAGGTTATGATGAGTTTTTATAGAACGTTCTTAGGGATCGGTTTTGATCCGTGGAATTACAAGTATACTACAATAGTTTATTAAACAGCTAAAAAGATCCCCAAAACTATGCTTTATCCCTATATTTATAGGCATAGGTTGACGAAAACACTCTTCCATGTTCTTGTCTACATTCTCCACGTTCCAGAGTGGTTTAACTAAATAGAGTGCGGTTATGCCATGAACATTTAGGGATCAGTACTGAACCATGCTTAAGGATCGATACTGATCCATGTATTTATTTCCTGGAACTTCATTTAACTCTTGCGGGTGCTTGAGTTACTTGTGCCTTCATCTTCCCTGCTTCACTTGCATTGCTAAAGGTTTGGATCTAAGTGAATTTCTTGGTTTGGGGATAGAGTGACAGTGTTTGACTTATGCATTGTGCATGGTGGTTGATACAGACTTACAAACAATTTCATAGTGGCATGAAATGACTTGTTGGTGCCCTATCTTCATATGTCATAAAAGTAGTGATGATTGTGAGGAAATTTTAGGGATTGGTATCGAACCCAAGCTAGGGATTGATACCGATCCATGACTACTCTTTTTACATGGGACTTTGAGCTTGGTACTTATTATGGATGCAGTGGAGGTTGTACTTCAAGATAGTTGGTTAGCTTATGTCGTCAATTCTTGCCACTGCTTGATATTTGGGTTTGGTAGTTATCACTCTAGATTTCTGCTTGGTTATATCTCTGTTGACCACTCTGATTCATCCGAATATGGCCTAGTCACAAGGCTGGATAATAAATATTAAATATTTACTGGTTAGAAATATTTAACCAACCATTTGAATATTTGACGATAAAATATTATTCCGAGTAGTACAAATCCAAAAAATACTCTTATTAGAATTTAATATTAACGACATTTGTACACATTGCTAGTATATATTGTATACATCTGACACTTTATATATAGTACACATTTAGTAATTTTGTAGCATACTAGTAACAATTTGGGATTAAGTACACGACACTAGTTTTATGGTGAATATTTAAATAATTTTGGTCTTATACGCATTCACCAATTTTAAGGATCAAGTACACTTTTCCAGTTTTATAACGTATGAATTATAATTTGAAATTAAGTACAGCTTACTAGATTCATTGTGTATGAGTAATATTGGTATTGTACACATTTGATAATTTTATTATATACAATTAATAGTTATAGTAATATACACATCTACTAGTTTATTGTGTATATTATAGAATTGTCACAAGGATAGAGATTAAGAATATCAATGGATTACAAAAAGAAAATAATTAGGTAGTCGAACCGACATTTGAATAATTGATTTAGTAATTAAAATTTAGGATATTGTGTAAAGTGGCAGATAAGCTTCAAACATTTTATAGTATGGGCTGTCTGTTTGTTAGTACTCTATCTGCACTCTACTTTGTATTCTGATGATCAATCAAGTGTGAATAGAATGTGATGACATTATTATGAGTAGTGAAATCCCACAAGCTACTCTAATAGTCCCACTTTTAGTTGAAATATGAGTTCAAAATGGCAATTAAATATTTAAGTGATAAGCCACAAGTATGAATACTTATGTTTACTTATTAGTGCACTATAGAAAAGAAATATGACTAATATGAATATGTGCACACATATATTGTTGAGTGTGTTATACATTAGAGTTTAAATATATGGGCCTTACTTATATCAAATATATATATATATATATATATCATATCTTGTTCCTAACAAGATGTTGCAAGAAAGTACCCCATCATGCTATTAAGGCACTATGGTATTGTCTCCTTTATATATTATTGCTCTGTTTATTACAACCAATTGATTATTTATATGTACTCACATGTTTATACATTTATCTACCCGTATGGTATTATTAGGGTTTTGGGTAGCAAGAACGATGAGATAGACTCCGTGTGATTAGAATTGCATCTAGTAGATCTAGTGAGATCCATTCGGTGTGAGGGTCTTTTGGTGGTAAATTCTAGTGTAATACCAGAAAGGCTAATATCCATCTTAGCTAACCGACCTTGGGATAGAGCCTTGGGTCTGTGATGAGTTAGCCTTATCGTCAGTGATCACCCAGCCTGATACTCAGGCTTTTCTTTGGATCTTGATCATAACTTTTAGTGCAATATATTTGATGGAGACCTAGTTATGATTTTGCATGTTATTTTGGGTAGCAAAAAGACTCTATGTGTGTGGGGACACCCACCGTTTGTGCAACTGAGTATTTTCTCCCATTTGCGTACTCGGGTTCTAGTATAGATTTCAAATAAATATGATTTTGCACTAATTTAGGAAAAATGGGATTTTGGGAAATCTAAGGAACATATTTTGGAAATTCTTTGAAAATGTTATTGAAAATAAAAGAGCAAACGAAATATAAAAGTCCATATAAATAGGTGTGGATATTAAGGATAATAAATGAGTATTATGAGATGAGTGGGGTGGATTAGTGTGTTGTGTGACATTTACCTATGTACCCTAACGATTTGATTATGCATTAATTATCTACATTATTATAATGCCAAATAGGACTAGAGTGAAATGCTAAGATATAGTTACTTCTATTTTATCCATGCTACTAAGTGTGACTTTTATATTGTATTAACATATTTCATAAATCTAATTTAAATTCATGCCATGCATGATTGATTCTTCAATCAATACAATATTTTTTGGGCAAAATAGAGGATATTTCGATCGGGGAAGAAAATGGGGAAATTCCATATGACTCAATATGTCTGACAAGTCGCACTATATGTCAACCCAAATTGCATCTTCCTCTCCAGGACTCCGAAAAGGTACTTTTGGAACACCAATAGGCATTATATTAAAGAAAAAATTTAAGTAGTATACTTCACTTTAATATGGAAACGTAAGAATAAGTTTATTATCTTCTTCGAAGATTTTTAGAGAAAGATAGAATTAAGAAATAAAAATCTTAATGAAGAGATAGATCGTTCGAATAACAAAAAGGATCCATACATTCATCCCCCCAAAATTGGACTAATGCTCCCATTGCGTATTGGTACTTATTGGGTATATAATAGATATGCTTCTCTTTGTTCTTACGAACAGAATTCAGCCGTGGTAGATGTTGTATGATTGTGCAAGGAACAACAATTTTACTCAATCCGTGTTGAGAGCTCAGTTAGCCTCTATATTCCAAGCATATCACAATAGAAAAACATGTAAATAGGATTTTATAACTAGAATTGTTATTATCTACATTATGGTAATGATATGTTATATAGTATTTACTATATATGTGTTAACTCTAAAATGCAGCTGAAGAGCAGGAAATCATATGGTTTCAAGCTTTCTAGCTCATTTAGTTTTATTTCCATGTATGCTATGTTGATTATTATATATTGTGGTACTAACTTTTTGGTTGCAAGTAAACCCATTTATATTTAATTTCCCTTAATTGGTCTCTACTAATTAGTAGCAAAAAACAATGTTAGGCTTGATCCTGTAATGGGTACGTAGGCAGTCATATTTATACCGTGACACGGTCTACTTTCCATTCATTGAATTCCTGTATATTTATATATATTTGTATAATGAGGTTGTAGGACATGTGGATATTAATCCTAAATTAAGGAAGAATAAGCAGGAATACCACCATGAGTATTACTTATTTTATAGCCTCATAATTTGATGTTTTGGCAGTGACAAATACACAAAAATGTATTGCATAAATTATCGACTTTTGCAAGAAATGAAATCAACTATCTAAAGAGATCTGCATGACGAAGACAAGATGACGATGACACAAAATTGTAATATCAATCATAGAGTCGTTAGTCTAGAGTATATACATGTTAAAATTTCTTTAAAGTGGTATATACGCACATACACACAATCAAAAGTTATTCAAAGTTTTAAAAAATCAAAATAGCACAGATCAGTCGACTGATAGGTTCGAGTCAGTCAACTAATATACCTTTCTACACTATTTTCTTGAAACAATTTTAGTCGACTAAACTAGTTTTTCAGTCAATTGAAATAGGTGTTTTTTGTACTTTTTTCTTTCCGGATAATTTTTACTGTAAATCAGTCCACTTACAATGTTATTTTAGTCGACTGATAGTCGAGTAACTAATTTTATTATTCAAATTTCTGAAGGGGTCTTCTTCTCTACGAAGAGTCACTTCCCTTCAACAATGGCTGCAATTTTTCGAAAAGTCATCACACTTCACAAATTATTGCATCTACTAATTCTCAATATAAAGCAATCATAATTTTTAAATTAAGAATAATTCCATTCTCTCTAATTTCTATATCTTGTCTTGAATTCTTTAAGCATTCAAAAGATTTACTTTGCTTTTAAGTTGATCACTTGCATGTTCAAATATACTTCTTTTGTGATCAAATCACTTCCAATTATTCACGAATACACTTCAAACCACTAAGAAGAATATTATAGAAAGGTTGTACTTATCGACTCATTCGTGCTATACTAGAGCACACGAAGTCACAAACTTATCTACTCTTTTGTAGTCGAAGTCCCATTTAGATCTTCATGCACAAAGTCCTGTTCGACCGCTCAGGCAGTTATAATAAAACCTATTCCTTCTGGTTAAGTGTCGGTTTTGTTTTAATTCCAAAGGGAGTCTGGGACTGAACATAGAATGAGAAGTTCAAACCCGTATAAAAATATCAGGTGCACTTTACTATTTAGTATTTTTATTCTGCATAAGCTATAATTTAGACAAATATTCATATTACTCGATCCCTAGTTACTTTCACTTATGATTATATATTGCATGATGATTAAAGTACGTCTATTAAGTCAATAACTATAAACCATGTTGATAACTACTTATATTAATCTCATCTTATCCAATTACTATATAATTTATATTACTTTTCATGGTTATATTATGCTATTTATGGGTAGCCAAGTTGTTTCTTTTGGCTAACGCTTCAATTTTCGGTGCTTTAAACAGGGGTCGAAAAAACCGGTTCATTGCTGTTTCCTTATAATTTCCACCATGAGACTACATTTCCCACAACTGCGACTCATATACTAGTTACAAGTTAAAGGGGAGCCTGCAATGCTGACTCGCTAAGTGTCTCATGATCGATGCATCTTTTTCCACCTCTCAATGGTAATGTAACGCCTCTTATTGCACCACGTAGGGTCATCAACAACACATCATCTCGTCACATCACCGTTAATACCAAAGAACTCATGTTAGTGCCGGGCCACACACTCTATCAGGCATCATCATCAATGTTTCCCTTCCTCCGATCCTTCTATGATTGCTATTTGCGATAGAATCGCTCCTAGTCGAACATCGACCTATTGGATAAATAGCATTTACCTAGTCTAGTAATGTCCTAGTGTCGCCACATAGGGAACTGGCATCCCAACTTATACTAACATATATATATATATATATATGTATGTATGTATAATACACACACACACTCCACTATTTTATTTATAACTTGGGCCTTAGGCTGAGGTTTATACTACGCTCAGAAAACGCTAACCAGTCGACTGCTTGTTCTTGTGAGCGGTCGATCGATCGTCATTGTTTACTATTTTTAGTATAGTTATTGACTATCGTTCTTTTTGTTTATTAATATTCCACTTACACTAAACTTGCAACTTTAATTACAGTCAGCCAAACTTGTGAATCTATGATTTGTAATTGCCAAAACTTCATATTAAATTTCAGTTGTAAGTAAATCAGTTTAACCTAGGTTTAACATCAAAATCAACAAGTTATATCAATGCTTATCAACTTGACAATAAGGGTACACTTAGATTTATCAGTTTCTTAATTTAGAGGATAACATTAGTCAGATCTAGACTAGAAAAAAAGAATCATATTCATATAATAACCGTTAAATTTCCAATTCAATTAAATAATGTTTCTACTTCAATTTCTAACAACCTAGATCATATAGGATATACTAAAATTAATTGTATGCAAATTATTTAATTAACAATGAGCCCACTCACCTCAACCCAAAGCTATTCCCTTTCAAATATGCCTAGAATCCCCTTCGTTTGCTAGATCTCCACTTTATTTAACCTTCTTCAATTTCTCTACTTTTATTTTAATTTAATTTTTTAAAGAAATTTGTGATTTGAGGAGAAAGGGGATTTCAATTTTCAAAGGATCATAGTTTGAACGTATGTAATTTGTGAATTAGGATTTACACTAGCGTTCTATTTATAGGCACAAGATTCCTTTTTGTCCGTTCAAAAATATACAATCAAATCCCAAATACTGAAAAATATACGATTAAATCCGAGCCGTTCGGCCTAGGCAAACCCTAGCTGCAGAACGCCCACTTGTCGATCGTTGGGTCTTGGGTGGTCGACTAGCCCCAGCTAGGGTGTTGACTACTATTTAATTAATTTTTAACATTTAATTTATTTCCAAATTTACTTATTTAATTATTTTCAATTCTAATTTTAAAACGTTAATAACTTCCTCATCTCCGATTTCAAAACATTATATTTGAAAGTTGTTCACAAAATCGGTATGGAAGCAATGATGCAAGTTTCGTAGTCTAATTTGGAAATTTTTAAAAGTTTTATTTTTTTCCCTTATTATATTTAAATTTAATTCTTTTATTAAATTTCTACTCATATTTTTGGGGTGTTACATTCTACCCCCTTAAAAGGATTTCGTCCCCTAAATCTCCAAGGATGGGAAAAATGTATCTCGTGTGTACAAAACCAATAACTACAACCATCTACTGATCCATCATCCACCGGTAATCGTTGTCATTGGTTAAATTTCTAATGCAATATGTACATGTAGGCGTGGAATGCATATGAACCTATACTAATGCCAAAATTAGGCGGTCTCCTGATTTAGTCGACCTCCTAAAATGCAAGTGCTTATGCCATGTATCCAAATCTATGCAACATCATATGTAAATATACTGGCAATTCTACATGTATGCGCAACCATGATATGCATATAACTCAATGAAATAAAGCAAGTGATGGTGTGTTTGTATCCTAACTCAATAATACATTTGCCTACGTGTGCAAAGATTAAACAAATACATCCATTAGCATCCATCATACCAACACATGTCCTATTGACACGTTCGCAGCCATTTTTAGCATTCAATTGTCTCTACCTAGAGGGTATACTAATCTAGAACCAAACACATAAGTAGTCTATACTTATTCAACTAAAATGGAAATGTACCAAAAAAGAGTTGCAGATGGGTAGCTTGAATATTCTCCTCAGGCTCCCATGTATTCTCTGGTGAATCGTCTCCCTACTGGACCTTAACAAGCTTGATAACTTGTTATGGAATAATTTTGTATCATGCTCAAGAATACGAGTGGTTGCACGACGAACAAATGACTCCCTTTCTACCTCCACCTCCTCTAGCCGACTCGGCTCAACTACAACGAAGGTATAATGTAAAAGATTTTTGCATGTGCGACACATGAAAAAGGTCATGTACTCTCCCTAACTTCTCAGGATGCGTCACCCTATAAGTTAACTTTTTAACTCTACCGGTGGTCGGGAAAGGCCCAACAAACCTCGATGCTATCTTTCGCGAACTACCAAATCTCGTAACATTCATAAATGGTGAGATATTCACAAAAACCATGTCCCTCACCGCAAACTCTAACTCCATACATCTCATGTCAGCGTAAGATTTCCACCTATCTTGTGTTGTTTTCATCCTCCTATGGATCAAGTCTACCTTCTCTGATGTCCCCCTCATTATATCTGGTCCAAGAATAATCTTATATGTATTGTCCTACCAAGAAGACGTTGGTCTACAAGGATTTCCGTATAAAGCCTCAAATGGTACCATCCTAATACTCGCCTAATAGCTGTCATTGTAAATAAACTCCACTAAAGCCATGTGATCCTCCCAAGAGCCTTCAAAATCTAAGATACACATCTGAAGCAAGTCCTCCAATACTTGATTTACCCTCTCCGTATGTTCATCCGTCTACGGGTGATAAGCGGTACTCAAGCTCAACTCAGTTCAAAACCTCCTATAGACCCCTCCAAAACTCCCTAGTGAATAAGTGATCGTTGTTATTGACGATGGTAGAAGGAACTCCATGTAACCTAACGATCTCTCTCATGTATGGTGTCACCAAAGATGCAACATTCATCATATTCCTAACTAGAATAAAATGAGTGAACTTGGTCAGTCAGTTAGCTGTGACCCAAATACTCTCATTCCCTCTCCTACTCCTGGATAGTCCATCTATAAAGTCCATGGAAACACTCTTCCACTACTTAATATCTAACGACTGCAACAATCCTCCTAGTTTCTTATGCTTCGCCTTTACTCTCTGGCAAGTCATACATTGGGCTACATATTCTGCCACATGCTTCTTTAAACCAGGCTAATGAAAGACTCTCTTCATTTCACGGTACATTTTATCTTCACCGGATGAATGGTCATCTTAGAACCATGAGACTTTGCTAGTATCATACCAATCAAATCCATAACGAGTGGAATACATAACCTACCATCTCTCCTTAACCATCCCTTCAAGTTAATGGCAAAATGCCTTAAATGACTTGAATGCTCTCCTCTACTAACCCTCTTGAAAATATCCAAGAGCTCTTTGTCTTGCTTCTAACTCTACCCAATGCGGTCCATAAGTACAGGTTGCACATCCAAAGCTGCTAACAATCCCGGAGTGAAGTGTGAAGATGGTCGGAAATCGAGCGTAGAAATGAACTCCAAATGCTTCTACTCTAAGAACAAAGGACTTAACATCGAATGCTGCTTACTCAAGGCATCATCTAGTATATTGCCCTAATCCAGAGTATATGAGATATCAAACTCTTACGATGCTAAAACTCCATCCACCTCTATTGCCTTAAGTTCAGATCCTTCATAGTGAATAAATACTTCAGAAAAATATGGTCCGTATACAGCTCAAACTGCTCCCCTAATAAATAGTGTCTTCAAGACTTGAATGCAAAGATAATGGCCGCCAACTCAAGATCATGGGTAGGATAGTTTCTCTCATGGACCTTCAATTGCCGACTAGCATAGCTTACTACTCTCTCTTCCTGCATCAACACCGTTCCTAACCCCATACTACAAGCGTTGGTATATACTGTGAATGCCTTCGTGCCATCAGGTAATACTAGAATAGACGCACTAGTCAACGCCTCCTTCAGTTTAATAAAAGCACCCTCACACTTCGCGTCCTATGAGAAAACCAAATTCTTCTTAGTAAGGCGGGTCAGACGATTTTAGTGAAGTCCTTAATGAACTTCCTATAATAGCCCACCAAACCAACAAAACTCCCCGCTTCCGTAGCATTTTTGGGCACATGCCAGTCTTGCATTGCCGCTCCTTTACTAGGATCGACCGTCATCCCACTTTCCAAGACGATGCATCCCGAAAAGCGTACCTCCTCATGCCAAATGTGACATTTAGAAAGATTCGCCTTCAACTTATGCATACGGAGTGTATTGAGCGCTTCTTCTAAATGCAACCTGTGCTCCTCTTCACTTTTCGAATGGACTAATATGTTATCCACAAATACCACCACAAACTTATTAAGCAACCCACTAAAAACTCGACTCATCAAATCAACAAAGTAGGCGGGTGCATTGTTAGTCCGAAGGGCATGACTAACCACTCATACAATCTGCCAGTTGTACAAAAAGCAGTAATCTGGTACTATCCTTAGCCACACGCAACTAATGGAATCCGGTAGCCAATTCAAGTTGTGAGTACACCCTTGCTCTAACCAATTGATCAAAGAGATCGTCTATGAGGGGCAACGGGTAATAATTATTCTTCGTCGGCTTATTCAGCTCTGGATAATTGATCCAAAAACTAAGAGAACAATTAGCCTTGGTGGCAAAGACAGTTAGTGTTCTCCACTTTGAAATACTTCTCCTAATGAACTCCTTCTCCAATAGCTCATTAACTTTCTTATTTAACTTATGTCTCTCCTTCAGAGCCATATGCCTTAAGGTAAGGCAATAGGTCTAATGTTCTCCATAAGATAAATCTGAAACTCGATCTCTCTCTAGGGTGGAGACTGGTAACCTTGGAAAAGTCATATGGATAGTCTCTAACTACAGGCACTGAATCTAACTCGTTCTGTGATAGGCCTAATTAATATAGGTAACTTAACATAATTGGACATCTCGGATTGCAACAAGCCTCTAGACTGCATGCAATATAGGTACCCAACCTAACAACCTTCCTATCACAATCTAGGATTGCCATATACATCGTCATCCAATCCATGCCCAAAATCAAACCAAACGTAGAAAATTCTAAGACAAAAGCATCGCAATCAAACTCGACCCCTAAAAATGAACAATTTCAAACCCATACATATCATAGACAAATAAGTCGATCCTCCCATAGGGTTTGATACAATTACAGGGTTTATAACTTTGCTAGTGTCAAAGTGTAACTCATCTACAAGTCCACTCGAGATAAAAGAGTGTGATGCCCCCGTGTTAAATAAGGCACGGACATGTAAATCATATAAAGTTAACACAGCTTTCGAGTATGACCTTCTTCCCCTTTTCCATGACTGAAGGCACGCTCGAGCTAGGAACATCATCCAGTGCATAAGTTGAAACCACCTAGGTAGAGGTCTTCTGAAGTGCTGGACACTCGCGGCTCATATGCCCATATTGATTGAAATTATAACACTTAATCTTTGAACTATCCATCTTGCACTCCCTCGCAAAATGCCCCTTGTTATCGTAGTTCCTGCACCGCAACTCATGCTTCTTAAGCCTTCCCTTGGGTCCTATTCCACCCTTGCTTTGGTTCTACTAGGGTGTGTTTCTATAACACCGCTAATTTTAAGTAACATTATTTAGGATATTTAATTAGATAAATTAAATTAAATAATGTATTGAGATAATTAGAATAAGATTTGATAATTTAATAGGCCGTGCCTTAATTAATGAACTAATAAGAATGTTTAAAACTTAAATAAGATGGAGGAATAATACGAGGGGCAAAATAGGTATAAGCTTTATTTCCTAACATAAACCTTCTCTCCCATTATCCTCATTCACATTCATTCATACAAACTAAAGTAAAGACAAGGCCGCCATTGTTAGGAGAAACCATGAGAAGAAAACTAGGGAAATCTAAGGAAAAAGCTAGTTGAGGTGAATAATGATTGCCATCTCAAGTATGCTTGTTTATATTCAGTTTTATGATCAAATCTGAATCGTATGATTGTTATTATGCCATATTTTTTGATGAATGATGATTATATGCTTATTGATAATTTATTTAATTTATTACAGAATCATTTAATAGGTTTTAAGAGTGAAAACCTAGTTTACAACATCCAATTGACTTAAAATTTGGATACGATGTTCATGACATTATTATAGGAGTGAGTTTTTAATTTTATAATTTTTCAAGCAGGTAGGAATATTTTGTGAATTTCCCAAGTGAGAAAAATGATTTATTTCGAGTTTTAATTATTAAAAATAATTAAATAATATTTTTGATCATGAAATTTTTATATGTTAAAGAATACGTTAATTTTGATTTATTTTTATTTTTAGGGATTTTTCCAAGTGTTTATAATTTTGTATGAATTTATTAGCCTAGAAAGGCTTAGTAATTATATTAAAATAATTATATCAGTTTAATGGTTTACAAATTATTTTGGGAATTATAATTTTGATCTTTAGCAGTTTTCTAAATAGGATTTGATAAAGATGTTTATTATCGAATAGAAATTTGACAAAGGATTGGAGTTGGCGAAAAGAAATTGCTTTTTAAAGAAATAAAACAGTTTTCAAGTTAATTACGAGATTGCCACGTCGTTATTAATCAGTGTCGACATCCATCCATGCCGCAGCAACCAATGTCGCATATTTTATATTAGCTATAGAAATGCCGCTAGTGTTATATTCAAGATCAAGGTATTATGGCAGCATTGCCTAATATTTTATATTGGCTTTAGTAATGCCGTAAGTTTTCACCATGGTGTTCAACAATGCCAAACTCTTCCTATTTGATGCCATAGCTTGAGGCAGCGACGCCGCAGGTAGTAGTTCTAGCATTAATTATTTTAGGTAGTAATGTCACTAGTATATAAAATGGCAATGATGCCGCCCATTATCAATTTTGGTGTTATTATTATAGCGGCATAGTAGTCCATTTTTATGAGTTTAATGTCCATTGTTTTACGACATTGATGTCAGAAGTCATCAATGTCGACCTTTCTGTTTTAAAGCAATCGATATCAATGGTTTTATGATATTGATGCCGAAGGTCATCAATGTCGGCATTCCTATATTTCTAAGTTTAAAGCTTTATACGATGCAAACCAAATACTATGCCGCTTATATTACAATCTATATATTTATGCTATGCGACATAAATGAATTTGGCCCCATGGCCTTAAGCTTTATAAATCAGATGCTTTAACATGATATCGATATAGAAGGGGTGCAATAACCCATGCCGACAATATTAATGCCACACTTTATCAATTTAAATGGTTTTATTATATAGCTTTATAGCTTAAGGGTTTTAGAGGTGCGATAACCTCCTAGTGGTTTTGAAGTTAATGAAACCTATTTTATAGAAGCATATATATCTTGGCATAAAATTTTGGATAAAGTAAAGGACTTTAATTTCCTTGTTTTAAGTATGATTTCGAGGGTTAAATCATTAATAAATGATTCTGTTTTCAAGGAAATAAAGAGGGTATTTAGCCCAGAATTTTATTAGTGAGATTATTGTTCTTATCACCTTTAGATAAATTGTGATAGGATAAATTGACTCAAGGATTAGAGAATATAAAACCAGACAATGGGACTGGTGTAAGGTAGTGCCATATACTTCAACTGTTAGCCCCTAGTTGATATTAGTCCATAATTCTAGTGCGTTGGGCTTTGTTGAGGGTAAAACTAAAAGTAGGTTTAAATACAAAAAGAAATATAATTAGGTAGGTTATTGGTTGGCCTGTAAAACAATTAGGTTCATAGTGAGTCTAGCAAAAATACGAGATTGACGGATTGTCAGGTAAACAGTAAGATGATTGCATTTGGATGGATAGTCTGGTTTACTATTAATGGTAAGTTGTGGAATTTTGATATATCCGATAGGCCTGAGTCAGCCATATTGGTTTGTAGTCACCGTGGGGAAACTAAGTAGAGACAGACAGTAAGTTAATTGAGATAGATTAGTCAGTATTACCCATGTAGCATGCATGCATTTAATTATCTTGTGTTTATGTAACCATTGTGATTGCAAGAGCATGATTGAGATAGACATATTATCAGAGGATACTAGTGAGGTATAAACCCATTCTGCTCAATGGCGTGGTCTCACTAGATATCTATTATCGAGATGGCATATTATTATTCACACCAGACTTTTTGTCTGACCCGAAGTTTTTGTTTTTTCCCTTTAACTCTAGGGTGCTCATTTGAGTAGATCGAGAGTAAGGTTTCCAGGTCTGGTTTGACAAATAAAGCTTTTGAAGATGTGCATGAGGCAGAGATAGCTATATAGGAGTCTATTTATGTTCATTGTGTTATCATTTTGTTTGAATGTATGTAATGGCAGAAGTTGTATCTGTCTAGTAGTATACTCTGATCAACCAAGGAGGCATCTTCATATATTGCTCTTGGAGTATTTTGTAATAATTATATTTTATCCAAACCTAGAAAATGTTTTAGCATTATGTAATGAATATGGAAATTACTAATGGAATGTGTTTTAAAAAAATTCATATTCTCGTCCATTTGATGTTAATGATACTATTAACCGGTCTCATTTTGTCACTGGATAATAATACTATTGATGACTGCAGCATCAGTAGCGCTTATTTTTAGGCCTTATAATGAGGGGTGTTACACCATCCTCCTATCTTATTAGGCTCACTTTTCACTTCCTCCTTGGAGATAGCATTTAGCAAAGCCATCTCCACCAATTCCTCAAAATTCGCACATATTGGAATATGATTAAGGGACAAATCCTGAAGAGGTTGATTCAATCCCTTTGCAAACTTCAGAGCCATCTTGTAAGGGGTATTCATAAGCTCTATTCCAAACCTAGCCAACTCATTGAACTGATTAACATACTCTTTCACTGACATCTCTCCTTGCTGTAAATGAATAAACTTCTCCAATTGTACTTTCTATCCAACCCTAGATAGAAGCTTTATCTCAAAGTGTCTCCTAAACTCCCACAAGAAATCTCTCCCTCATCAGTCTCAGCAACTACCATATCCCACCAATTCAGAGTCTCCTCCTGTAAATGCCAAGTGGCAAGCTGTCTCCTAACATCATCTCTAAGACCCAACAATCCAAAAATCCTCTCACAAGTACGAATCCATGACCTCGAATCTACATACTACTCAGTCTCCACATATAGCTTCCCTTCTAGGCTCACAAAGTCCTTACATAGCTTGGCAAAATCGACAGCAGGGGGTGGGCAAGAACTGCACCTAGAACTCGCTTTGTTGGTCCTCTTTTAGGGTTAAGCTCAGCTTATCCTCTTGCTTGCAGATACCCAAAGAAACAAATCATGACGTTCATACCCGAAATCTCAGCTGCATCGCCAAAGTCAGCAGGATCGCTCATCCCTTCTATTTGTGATTTTGAGAATTTATTAGCAACTTTTCCACATATAGTATTGGCAAGAATAAGGGAAAGAGTTATCAGCATCACGCTTATATATATAAACTATTGAAAATCCTTTATCTGTACATACATATATATACTTTGGAAATCCATTTTGAAAACCTTTTGGAAAACACTTTTTTCCCAAAAAACTTTCCAAGTATCTTTTCTCAATACACCCCTAATCCCTAAGAAATTTCAAAACATAGGCTCTGATACCAACTCTGATAACCCACATCTCCCAATACACCCAAGCTAAAGCCTAGTGTGACTTCCAGACTCACATTGGTGCCAAGAAGTACGAGCTGTCAGGGTTTTTAAACATTTCAGAGACTGAAGATACAAGGATAAAATCTAAGACATACAACACTTCCAGATCTCACACTGGAAGGTAGAAAAATATAAATATTAAAAATAGTCATCTTGCAAATATCCAAAATACAGTCTCAAAACAGTACGTAGTCGAATCCGTAGTGTATAGAACTCCATCAAATAGTTTGATAAAATACTAAATATGATAAATAGTAGTATATAGAGAGAAATAGGAAATAAAAAGCAACTTTGACGCTAAGCTTGCCTCTTTAAAAACTATCGCTAGGTCTATCACCTACTGCCTTGTCCTTCTGTGGTAGGGAAAAAGAAAGGAAAAGGAGTGGTCAGACAAAAGTCTGGCGAATGAGTTGCGTTATTAATATATGGTGAATACAGTTAATTGACTTTAGTAATACTCTACCTGATCTAAGATGTCCTACAAGTGTCCATGAATTACTTGTTTTCTTTACTTAAGGGGTTTAGCTCAATACACACCTATACTAATGACTTGTGTAGGCTCCTACTTATGGTCGCACAACTAATCGACTTCAAGACAACTAATGATCGACTAATAGCTACTAGAACTATTCCACGTAGGTTTCCCTATAACCACTATAGGACTACATTTCTTATAACTTTGACTACACAAAACTATATCAACGTAGGTTTCCCTACAATTTCCACCATGGGACTAAATTTCCCACTACTGCGACTACACGTAACTATTTCAACATAGGTTTCCCTATAATTTCCACCGTAGGACTACATTTCCCATAACTACGGCTACACGTATCCTAGTTACGAATTAATGGGGAGCCAGCAATGCCGACTTGTCGATGTGTCTCAACGTCGCTGCATCCTTGTCAACCTCTCAATGGTAACATAACGCTTCTTATTGCTTCATGATGGGGTCCATCAATAACACAACATCACATTGCGTCCCCGTGAATAACAAGGACCTTCTGTTAGTGCCGAACAGCGCACTCCATCAGGGATCATCTTCAGTGTTATGCATCCACCATAGAACCCCAAGTGTGTGCAATTTGCGAAATCACCCCTAGTTTAATATCAACCCTGCTTGATAAATAACATTTACCCAGTCCCGTAATGTCCTAATGTCGCGACAAAAGGAACTAGCTTCCTTATTTAAACTAATACACACACACATACACACACACACACACCACTATGCTCAGAAAATGCTAACCAGTCGATCGCTTGATCTTGGAGCGGTCAACCGCTTGCTGTCGACCGGCTTTATAGAGTGGTCAACCGATCGTCGTTGTTTATTATTTTTAATTTAATTATAGGTTATCATTCTTTTGTTTATTAATTTTATGATTACAATAAACTTGAAACTTTAATTAATGTCAACAATACTTATGAACCTATGATTTGTAATGTCAAAACTTCATATTCAATTTCAATTTGTAGTAAGTTAGTTTAACCTTGGTTTAACATCAACATCAATAAGTCATATCAATTCTTATCAACTTGAAAAAAGGGTATACTCAGATTTATCAGTTTCTTAATTTAAAGTTTAATATTATTCAGATCTAGATTAGATAAGAGGAATTATATTCATATAATAACTATTAAATTTTCAATTCAATTTCTAAGAACCTAGATCAAATATGTTATACTAAAATTAATTGTACGTAAATTATCTAATTAACAATGAACCCAATTACCTCGACCCAAAGCTATTCCCTCTAAAATACGTGAGGAATCTCCTCCATTCCTAGATCTCCGCTTGATTTAACCTTCTTCAATTTCTCTACTTTTATTGTAATTTAATTTTTTTGAAGAAATTTGAGATTTGAGGAAAAGGAGGATTTAGTTTTCAGAGGAGCAAAGTTTTCGCATACTGGTAGTAATTTGTGAATTGGGGTTTGCATTAGTTTTCTATTTATAGGCACAAGATTCATTTTTGTTTGTCCAAAATATACGATCAAATACCAAATGCTGAAAAATATACAATTAAATCCAGGCCGTTTGGCCCAGGGAAACCTTAGTTGTAGAATGCCCATTGATCGATCGCTTGACTTGGGTGGTCGACCGCTACATGTCGACCGATCGCCCAGTGTGTCGACCACTATTTAATTAGTTTTTAACATTTTATTTCTTTCTAATTTTACTTATCTAATTATTTTCGATTATAAATTTTAAAACGCTAATAACATCCTCATATTAATCCTGATTTCAAAACATCATATATAAAAATTGTCTTGAAAATCACTACGAACACAATATTTCAAGTTTCGTAGCTAAATTCAGATGTTTGTGAAAATTTCATTTTTTCCTTATTATATTTAAATTTAATTCGTTTATTAAATTTCCACTCAAATTTTCAGCGTATTACGCTAAGAATCTCACGAAATTGTTATATGATAACTATATCGCGATACAGTTCATAAAAGAACATAGAGCTTATTAAAAGTCAAGCAACATACTCCAAATAGTTCCATATGATAAAGGCAGTTTATTAGTATCAAAGAGAGTTGATTGATGGAGTAGATAATTAAGAAAACATAGCATACCCATTTGCTGAGGGACCAACCCGATTGTTTTTTAGAAAATCGATCGATGAAGTTGGAATAAGATTACATAACTAGCCCCAAGTGCAAGTGGACGATTGGTAGATCTAGGTTTATGCCCTAAGAGAAATTTGTTACATATATCTAACTTGATAACCAATCTTGTTCAAAATAAAAGGTGTTCTCTTTCTATTATATGCTTGACATAATGTGTTATATTAATTATTTAATTAAAAGTATATTTTGTATAGAAAATCCTTAGATGGTATGTTTTGTGATAGTAGTTACAAAGTGTTGTAATCATGAATTATTTATTAGAATAAAGTAAACATATCATTTTAAATATTCCTAGTCAAGTTGTATCAAGACTGAATATTGATACATCCTTTGAGATTAGAGTATATAACGCTCTCCAAAGATTGGCCAATGTATTACTCATGGCTGCTAGGAGCACCAAGGGGTTACGTGCTGATAGTTATTGAATAACTATGGAATGAATCACTTGATAGTTTACTATTAGTTAAATAACTAAGGTCAAATAGAGAATATCGATTTGATAATTTTACACCGCTCTCTCGATTTGAGAATACTGTCGAGCTTCAATGTCCAAACTCTACTTTGATTATAGTTAAATCGTGGCATGGCTCGAACAACTATAGTTGGGTCGAGTAGAAGCATTGGAAGTGAAATACTATTCACAAGAGAATTTGTCTCTTCAGTTATATGGGTTTAGTATTATGAGGTCAAGTTAAAGCAATTCAAAGTCAAAGTCTATGTCTAGAGCAGTACGGTTAATAATAATTGTTATTATTGAACCAAGGATTTTTTGTTTGCACTTACAAAGTTGAATGTGGACAATGTTGGAATTTTGAAAAAAAATCAAATCTCATAAGTCCTCTTGTGATATAGTTTTGATGAAGAGAATTGGTGTGTCACTACCGGGTAATGCTTAAATTAGTAAAATTGGATTTTATCGAAAAGATGTGTAAGCGATAAATTTGGCCAAAATACTACTCCACTAGCTAAGGTGACCAATCAACGTTAATGTTTGAATAGTTCAATATTAATCGCTGATTGAATTTACACTTCCGAATTGCACAACTGCATGGATAGATTCTCTGAAATACCATATGATTTAGTTGATTTATCAATTGTTATAAATTAATTAATATTTCTTGGAAGTATTATTTATTTGATGTATTGTATGCCACTAGTATGTTTTTTTATGTCATTTGTATTTGCTTGGGTGCATATGTATAGGTTATAAATATACAAGCTGATATTAGATATTGATGGGCGTTTAAATTTGATTTAAATGTAACTATTTGCTAAGTGTTATTGATCAAATTATAGGGCCATAAAACCTCATTCATTATAATCCATATGAAGAAAAAGGGGCTTGAAATCCAGTGATTGGATCTATAAAATGAAGGGAGGAGGTTAAGGAAGATTACCTCTACAAATACTTTGCTTTTCATTCACTTGCCTCTTCAATCACTCTATTCCATAACCCTAGCCGCTATGTTCTTTCTTCCACTTTCATGATTGAAATTTTCAAAGAAATAAAAGAGAGAGAAAAGTTATATTAACTGTATCCAATCAAATAAAAGGCGGTACTCAAAGCCGTTTCAAAGCTAGGAGGTAAGAGATAAAATCTAGGATGGAACCTATCAATCAAGGTGCATTCAAAAAGGGCAACATCAATAAGGTATTTTCCATTTAATTTTATCTACATAAATTATTATGTTATGGATCCAGCAATTTATCTAATTTGATGAATTTATAAACACATTTGTTGTCCTTTTTATATGTTTGTGTATATTTAAATTTTTTATAATTTGCTAACAGTTGATTTGGGTTTAAAATTGATAATGATGGTTTTTATTTATAATTGCATTGTTAATTTCTATTGATGTTACTATTGTTTTAAATCTAGGTCCAAAAGTTAATTTATTATTATATGTATTTTTATCTATTTAAATATCAATGTTAATTTCTGTAACATCCCTAATTTTTTATAACATTATTAAGAGAAATTTAATTAGATAAATTAAATAGAATAATGATGATAAGGGGATTGAGATTTGAATAAATTATGAAAAGGGCCGTGCTTAATAATTAAATAAATGGGCTTTAATTGGTCTAAAGGATAATTAGTTTACACATGGGCATATTAGTAAATATAGCCTCTTTATTTTACACGGCTATACATTTCTCACTATTGTCCATTCACGTTCATTTTTCTCAAATCAAAACAAAACGCAATAACCCTAACAGCTGACCATTAACAAGGAGGAAAAGAGGAAGATTATAATCTAAAAGCTAAGGATCAAAGCTAGGAAGGATTAATCAACAACAAATCTCAAATTTCTTATCACATCTAAGGTAAATAATAATTTTATACCATCTCTGTTTTTTTCTATAATTATGTGTTTTCGGATTTATGTTTAAATTCGTTTTTATAATGATATGGATGATGATATGCTTGAATTATGTTATGATCGAATTATTTTAATTCACATACATATGAATTTGCTCGGTTTTTTGGGAAAACCAAGGGTTTTTAACTTTCGAAGGCCATGGAAATTTTTTATGTTGAAGAATACATGATTTTGGAGATGGTTTTTGATTTTAAGAATTTTCCGAGCTATAGAAAATTTATTATGATTTTCTAAAGGAAGATATGATATAATTGGGTTTAAAAATTTATTTTGAGTATTTCAGAAAGAAATTTGGGTCTGAAATTTTGATATGTTAAATTATATGATGAAAGCGATTTTCGATGATTTCTGGAGATTTTTCCCAAATGATTTATTAAGGAAAATAAATTATTTTAAAAGAGGAACTTTTCTGCAAATATTGGTTTTGTCATATGGAAGGGTTTAACATTATAATGCTCTGGTTTAAATCTAATTAATGCGGCAATTTTAAATGGTAAAATATTTGAAAAGTTTAAAGTAGCCAATCAAGGCGTTACAACTGGTAGGTTAGTTATAAAGCAATTACCAAGTTTAGCTATAAATCAGCATTTCAGAAAAAGGTGGTTCCGCTTATTTCGGAGGCACCTTTCGACTCCTTTACCTCCACGCCATCTTAGCCGAAACCATCTCTGTCGAAACCCACATAGTCGGAACCAAGGCACATGGTATCAATAGAATTGGTACATAGTGAATTTGTAAGTAGCGGAAGGTAGGGTGTCGAAAGCTATGCTTTCATCAGAGTCGAAACGAAGGTTCAGTTTAAAAAAAAGCGCCTGCCTAGGTTTTGAAGGGCCTTCGACTAAATCGATAACCTATAGAGTCGAAACCTTAGTTTGTTTTTCTAAGGTTAGATTTCTGCCTTGTTTTACTTAAATCTTTCAGCATAGTCAAAAGCTATGCTTTCGAAAGGGCTTTATAAATAGCTTTCGAAGAAGGCTGTCACATTATGTTAAAGTATTAGCTTTCGAAGGGGTGCTTTTTCTTTAAATAAGAGCCTTCAAAAGGTATGGTTCCGACCTAGTCGAAACCTAGCCGCTATTTTCCTTCCGAAGTATTGAAGTCATCAATGCCTTCGAAAGGTTATCTTTGCTTTTACCTAAGTTAAGCCACTTCCTAATTGATTTTGAAAGGGGTTGAGGGTTTCGAAGTAGATGGAGTCGAAAAAGGGTTTCGATTCTGTCCTTCGAAGTTTTAATTTTTAAAGGTTTGCTTTCGACTAGATGGTTCCAACACCATCGACTTTTCCCCAAATAAATTTTAATTGGTTTGAAAGAGATACTTTCATATATAACCATTTTGACCCAAATGATGTTTTTAAAGAGTAACCTAATGCTTTCAAAAGGGTACTTTATTTGTTTCGAAGCTATGTTTTAAAGAATGTTTTCTTGATACCATCGAAAGGTATCATTGGTTTCGAAAGGTACATACTTAGAGTTTTGAAAAGTGGTTTTCTATGCTTTCAAAGGAGGACATCCAGTGGTTTCGAAAGTGATGTTTTAAAGTTTCAAAACAAATAACCCATTCTCATTTTTAAAGGAAAAACCATGGCATAAATAAAGACTTTGGAAATATTATTCACATTGTTATTAACCCATAACTGTATTTCGAGGAAAGGGCAGAATAACCAGTTAGGTTGACCCAGTAGTGATTATAACTTAACAGATGTTAAAATCTTAATTAAAGATAATGGCAGGGGCCAATAGGTTTACAGTAAGCCCATGAAAACTGTATGATATTGGCAAGGGCCAATAGGTTCATAGTCAGCCCAAGAAAACAACGATTTGATACTGGTAGGGGCCAGTAGGTTTGTAGTTAGCCGATGAAAACTATATCCGGATTAAGATATTGACAGTCAGTCAATAGGTTCTTAGTTAGTCCATGAAAACTAGGATAAGAAATAAAATATTGGAATTACCAATAGGTTCTTAGTGATCCCATGAAAACTAAGTAATTGGACAGATAGTCCATAAATATTTAACAGGTCAATAGTAACCCTAGAAACTATAATTGAGACAGGTAGTCAGAATGAATGGGGATGGGTAATCCAAATTTGATTTACTTGTTTTGTATATCATCATAAAGTTTTTTAAATACTATGTTTTAACCATTGTGGATGCAGGAGCACAGTATATGGTTTTATTAATGTTTTAGGATACTAGTGAGGGGAAAACCCATTCCGTTAAGCGGCATGGTCTCACTAGATATCTAAATGGTTTGAGATGGTAAATTATTATTCATACCAGGTTTTATGTCTGACTCGAAGTTTTTGTTTTCCTCTTAAACTCTCGGGTACTTAATTGATTTTGAGTAGGTTGAGATTTAAGGTTCCTATGTGTTCTTTTAGACGAATAAAGCTTCCGAGGACATGCATGAGGCAAGCTTGTTATTAGAGTTCTATTATTTCCACTGTGTTTTGTTTGTAAGGCAAATTGTTTTCTTACCTATCCATATACTCTGATTTACCAATGAGGGATCTTCATATGTCGCTCTTGGTATATTTGTAATAATTATATGTTACCTGAACGTGGTCTGCAAATTGGGATTATTTAATCAATTTGGAATATTTCGAAATGAAATGTGGAATTTGTTTGCTGTTTAATTTTTTTTCCATATTCTTGTGTTTATGTGTATCAATGTATCTAATGTCGCATATTTGGTCGTCAAGGATTAATAACTATGGATGTCTACAGCATCCATAGCCATTAGTTTTGGGCCTCCAAGTAGGGGGATGTTACAAGTTGGTATCAGAGCATAGGTTTATGAAACTTTAAAAGAAACTTAAACCTAAAATATTTTCCAATCATAATCCAATGAATAAGATAATATGATTGGATTTGGGCTAACATTATAGTAACATACTTGTATTTGCTATATATAGTTATATATATATACAAGTACGTATTCCCCGCTCTCTTAGACCATTCTTCTGTATCTTACAAAGGCTCGTATGCAGATTTACGAAAAAGGAGATATGGAAGTAGGAAACGGAAGAAGAAATCTCGGTGGAGGAAGCACCATAACTAATGGAAATGCTTGACCCACTACCAGGAGGAATCTGGGTCGACAGGCTAATGCTAGTAATCAAAATGCTGATGCCAATGTGGGTGCTGGAAATCCACCAGTAGATATGGGGGCGATGTATCAGTTCTTTGATGGTTTGATGCAAGTGGGGGCTGCTACTGGAGTTGCTGGAAATGTAGGAGGAGCAAATCCTATGGCTCTAGTTAGGAATATTTCTTTACTGAGTAGAGATTACGCCAGTTTCGGTGGGAAGCCATTCTTAGGAACGGATAGTGCCATAGAGGTTCGGAATTGGCTGTTGCATTGTGAGCGTATATTTACTGATTTGGGTCTGAATAATGGGCAAAAGAGAAGGTTGGCTTCTAGACAGTTGCAAAGGTCAGCATTACATTAGTGGAACAGTGTCACTGTTGGAGTTATGGAAGAGCAGTTAACTTGGGCTGATTTTAAAACAAATTTTGAGCAGAAGTATGTATCCGAGTTTGTGAAGTCTGAGCTGATGAGGAAGTTTATGGATTTAGTTCAAGGAGATATGTCAGTAGTCGAGTATGCTACTAAGTTCGAAGAGTTGTCTCGATATGGATATGCTGTTATAGATACTAACATCAAAAGGAATGAGAAGTTCATTCGGGGATTAAGGCCTGAGCTTGCCAGAATGACCATGACACATGTCCGTGATCCTTGTGATATAGTGGTGGAGATGGCCATTTGCCATAAGGAGTTACTTGCTGATTTAGCTAAAGAGAAGTCAGTGGAAACTCAGGGTCCTCGGGGAAGAAGAGGAAGTTCTTTAAAAAGAGGGGAGCCCAGAAGGGAGATACTGCTAAGAAGTCAAAGGCTGAGGTAGTTTGCTATAAGTGTGATAAGAAGGGCCATTTTGCTAATGAATGCCGGTCAGGAAATGGGAAGAAAGCTGCGAGCAAGAAGAATGTGAAATGCTTCAACTGTGATCAAGTTGGGTATTACAAGAATCAGTGTCCAATTTTTTTTGCTATAGGACCAGCTTGGACTGCCACAGCCGATAAAGGAAAAACTGTGATGGAAGGTACGTTTTTGATTCAGAGTATTCCAGTTAGAGTAATCTTTGATACCGGTGCATCACATTCATTTATATCTCAGTGTTTGGTTGATAGATTATGTTTAGAACCCACTTACCATGTTACGTTCTTAAGGGTTATGATAAGAGGATATGCAACTCTAGGGTTGAGATGTAACCAGTTAGAACTTGATTTGTTAGGTTATAAGTTTGCATGCTGTTTGTATGTTATTGATTTCGTAGATATCAGAATCATTTTGGTTATGGATTGGTTAAGTAGGTATGATGTTAGAATATTTTGCCAGGGTAGGGAAATATCACTGAGACACTCTGGTAGTCATAACCGAGTGATATTCTTAGTAGAGAATACTGACTGGAGTGTTAGTGCTATGCTTAATGCTATTGAAGTAGGAAATGAGTTAAGTCAGGTTCGGGTAGCAAGAGAGTTTGCAGATGTCTTTGAGCCAGTCACTTGACTACCCTAGAAAAGAGCTGTTGAGTTTAGAATATATCTTATGCTAGGAGCTGAACCTGTAAGTAGACCACCTAGCAGGATGGCACCAACTGAGATGAAGGAATTGAAGGAGCAGCCAGTGGATCTAGAAGGAAGGAGTTTTATTACACCAAGCAGTTCACCTTGGGGAGCAGCTGCGGTGTTTGTAAAGAAATCGGATAGGTTGTTATGGATGTGCATTGACTATCGCAAGTTAAACGAAAGGACAATTAAAAGTAAGTATCCATTGCCAAGAATAGATGATCTGTTTGACCAATTGAGCGGAGCCAGAGTGTTTTCCTAGTTGGACTTGATGACAGGTTTCCATCAGTTAAGAGTGGCGGAGGAAAGTATTCCTTTGACAGCATTTCGAACTAGGTACGGTTCATATGAGTGGTTGGTAATTCTATTTGGATTAACAAGTGCACCTGCTTTCTTTGTGGATTTAATGAACCGAGTTTTCCAAGAGTACTTGGATAAGTTTGTACTAGTGTTTATAGATGACATTCTAGTCTACTCTAGGGATGAGAGAGAACATGAAGTTCATTTTAGAGTGGTACTTGAGACGCTAAGATAGAATCTGCTAAAGGCGAAGTTTACCAAGTGTCATTTCTGGAAGAAAGAGGTAAAATTTCATAGCCACATGGTTTCAAAGAATGGATTGTCAGTCGATCCAGATAAGATCGAAGCCGTGAATAATTGGAAGAGACTGGAGACGGTGACTAAGATCAGGAGTTTTCTTGGACTCGCTGGCAACTACCGGAGATTCATTAAGCATTTCTCATGTATAGCAACACCCTTAACTAAGCTAATCAGGAAGGAAGTGAGATTTGTTTGGTCTGACAAATGTGAGGAGGCATTCCTTAAGTTAAAGCATTTGTTGACCAATGCACCCGTGTTGGTAGTTCCAGACGAAAACCAAGGATTAGTGGTGTATAATGATGCATGTGGAACTGGATTAGGAGCGATGTTGATGTAGAATGGTAAAGTCATTGCCTACGCATCTAGGCAGCTTGGACCGCATGAAGTTAGATATCCTACTCATGATTTGGAGTTGGCAGCTGTGATCTTTGCATTGAAGGTTTGGAGACATTATCTCTTAGGGGAGAGATTTGAGCTATATACCGATCATAAGTCGTTATGGTATTTATTCTTTTAGAAGGAGTTGAATATAAGACAGTAGAAGTGGATGGATTTTTTGGCTGCATATGATTTTGGTATAGAATATACACCAGGGAAAGGTAATAAAGTGGCAGATGCTCTTAGCAGAAAACATCAGAAATGTGGTGTTAGCTATGTTGGCGGAGTGGAAGGATTTAGAAGCTTTAGTCGGTTGCGATGTGCAGCTAAGATCAGCTGCTGGTTCTAGTCAGAGTACCACCAGGTTGTCTTGTTTAGAAGTTCAACCAGTATTGATTGAGAAAATTGCTTCTAAGCAGAAGGAGGATCCAGTATTAGCTGAAAGGATCAGAAGACTGGAGGTTGGAATAGAGATCGATGATTTAAGGGATTTTAACCTGGACCAGATTGGATGGCTTAGAAAGAAGGGACGGTTGGGTGTTTCGAATGTGGAGGACTTAAGGAAGGAAGTTTTTGAAGAATGTCATCGATACAAGTTTACGTTTCATCCTGGAGGGACCAAGATATTAACAGTCAGTCGATAGGTTCCTAGTTAGCCCATGAAAACTAGGATAAGAAATAAGATATTTGAATTACAAATAGGTTCTTAGTGATCCTATGAAAACTAAGTAATTGGAGAGATAGTCCATAAAGATTTAACAGGTTAATAGTAACCCTAGAAACTATAATTAAGACAGATAGTCAGAATAACGGGGATGGGTAATCCAGATTTGATTTACTTGTTTTGCATATAATCATAAAGTTTTTGAAATGCTATGTTTTAACCATTGTGGATGCAGGAGCACGGTATATGGTTTTATTAGTGTTTTAGGATACTAGTGAGGGTAAAACCCATTCCGCTAAGTGGCTTGGTCTCACTATATATCTAAATAGTTTGAGATGGTAAATTATTATTCATACCAGGCTTTATGTCCGACTCGAAGTTTTTGTTTTCCCCTTAAACTCTCGGGTACTCAATTGATTTTGAGTAGGTTGAGAGTTAAGGTTCCCAGGTGTTCTTTTAGACGAATAAAAATTCCGAGGACGTGCAAGAGGCAAGCTTGTTATTAGAGTTCTATTATTTCCGCTGTGTGTTTTGTTTGTAAAGACGAATTGTTTTCTTGCCTATCTATATACTCTGATCTACCAAGGGGGCATCTTCATATGTCGCTCTTGGTGTACTTTGTAATAATTATATGTTATCTGAACGTGGTGTCCGAATTGGGATTATGTAATCAATTTGAAATAATTTGAAATGGAATGTGGAATTTGTTTGCTGTTTAATTTTTTTCCATATTCTTGTATTTCTCTGTATCTAATGTCGCCGTATTTAGTCGCTGAGGATTAATAACTATGGATGACTGCAGCATCCATAGCCGTTGGTTATGGGCCTCTAAGTAGGAGGATGTTACATTTTCCATTGATTCATAATGGGTTTTTTGTTTCAAAACAATCATATATGTATACATGCATGCATGCATACATACATATATATATGCATGTATTAAAATTAATTTAAATATTATTTACAATAAGTGGTTTTTATTATAAAAAAGGTTTATAAATACATATATATATATATATATATATGCATGCACACATACTACATACATACATACATACATACATATATTAAAGGAGATTCATCTATATGTATAAATATACATAAATTAACATCCTAACTCTATTTGATAAAACTTTTCTTTTGGATTAAAAATTAAAGGTTATGGTTTTGGCAAAGGAATATTATTTACAAAATCCCTTTATTTTCCATTTTATTTTATTTTAAATCATTGATATATAATTTATTTTGAATTGGTAGGTCTAGATCTGTTTTTATATTGTATTGCCAAATCAGACAACATGACATTTCCGAAATAAAATCTTGTATTTGGATTTGGTCAAAATCAACTTAGAGTTATTCAAAGATTTTACTAAAAGGAAAGCTTTTGAAATATTCTTTTATATATATATATATATATATATATATAGTTGCAAGCAATGTTCTGAATAGCTAATGCGTATATAAAAGGGAAATGTATCTGTTGTGGTGTGAATCCTAGCACTTAAACACACACACACACACACACACACACATATATATATATATCTATTATGTACACAATTTAAAAAGTTACACTTGCACGGTATACACTTGAGTATATTAGATATGCTCACAAAATATACTAAGTATAAATCTAGTAATATTATCATTTAAGTAAATCAATCAATCAATTTAACTAAGAGAAAGGAATGAAAAGTTTCTCTCTTTAAATAAAATAAAACCTGTCTCGAATTAGTGAGAGAGCTTTAAGATAGAGAAACGATAGGTTTCTTTCTCTAAATAAATAAAACCTACCTCATTCATTTAATTGAATTTTATTCATGTTAAATGCATTTGACTAATGAGAATACTTAATAAGGCAATGTATATTCAAAATAAAATTTGATTTTACTGAAACAACTAAATTGGATCTAGTATTGGACATTAGACTTCATAGGCCCACTGTGATTATAATAGGAGTTATTTTAAAATTCACTCATTTAACCTGCTTCCAACTGGATCGGTTCCAATAGAAAGACATTAAGATCTCACAGACGCAAAGGGAAATGCAAAGCCTAAATGGAAAGGTAGTGATATTAAGTAGATTTATATCTAAGTAACAAATGTGTTCTGTTCTTTGAGGCGCAAAACAAAGAGAAAGGAAAAATTGCTTGGACCATGAATGTTTAGCCGCATTTCTTATTCTTATGAAGGCATCTGCAGAAACTACCGTTCCACACTAGTAGAAGGGAAATATTCATACATATACCTAGTTGTATTGGCTCACGCCTTAAGTATGACATTGGTATGAGAAGAGGATAAGGTACAACGTCCAGTATATTATGTAAGCAAGCGCTTTACTGGACCAGAGTCCAAATACTAGAGTTGGAATAGCTAGCTTATTGTCTACTAATAGCATCCAAAAAGCTTAGAAATTGCTTTTAATCTTAACCTATTAGGGTGTTAAGTAATCATCCATTGAGGCAGTCTTACACCGCTTAGATACATCAGGGAGGTTGCTAAAATGGATCATTGAGCTGACTCAGTATGAAATAACCTATACCCTAGAGTAGCAATCAAGGGCGTGGTTGGTGGACTTTATTGTAAAATTCACTATTAGAGATGATGAAGTTGGACCTGAGAGGAAGAACCTTTTAAGTGATGCATGTTTGTGGACAGAGTTCATATGAACATGATTTTGGAGCTGGAATAGTTTTGGTCACACCCAAAGGGTGGAAATTGTGCTATGCTTTAAGGCTAGGGGTCGGAGCAACAAGTAATGAATTACAGTATGAAATGCTGATAGCAGAACTCAGAATTGTAAAGGATTTGGAAATTAGATTATTGTGTGTTCACAGTGACTCATAGCTAATTATCAACCAAGTGCTTAGGGAATTCCAGGTCAGGGGAGAGCGATTGGCTTTATATCTAAAGAAGGTGAGATTTCTACTCAACGAGCTAGAGCACTATATGGTAAAACACATTCTATAGGAGGAAAATCAGGATGAAGATCAGTTGGAAAAATTGGCAAGTTCGGGAAATCAACCACTCCTTGGATCAGTCTCAATAAGGACTATACCAACATCGAGTTTAGAGGAGGAAAATATTATGGCAACTATTGATGGAAAGAGACTTGGATGGCCCCTATAGCTGAGTATTTTACTAGTATAGTCCTGCCAGCTAACTAAAAAGGAACTGGAAAGGAACTACAAAAGGCACCTCACTTTATAATGTAGGGCGGTAAGAAGGGTCACAAAGTGTTGGATCACATGCATCAAGGTAGATGTGAAATCCATTCTAGAGGCAAACCTTGAGAAAGAAGGTGTTGCGTTATGTATACTTTTGACCAACGTTGAACTATGATGTAGTGGAATATGCAAAAGGATGTGAATAGTGTTAAAGGTTTACACAAATCTCAAGGGTATGTCTAATGGAACTAACTCACATGGTCGGCCCTTGGCCATTTTTTGTTTGGGGGATTGAATTGATTGGATAGTGAAACACCTCATATTTTTAATAAAAATAAAAATAATTAAAAGGGCATTTTGGTAATTTTACGTAAGGTGAAAAAATGAATTTTGAAAATGAAAGAATTTGAAAAATCAGACTCTTTCACCATGTCAAGTGGATTTTTATAGCCTAGATTCATATATAAAATGTTGAAAACGGACGCTGGATGAAGGAGATACGAACTGTTTACCATTGCGCATATTTTGGGTTTTGTGCCTATTTTGAAATTTAAGTTTAAGAATTATTTATAAAACTAAATCAAATTTTAATTAGTAAGTATAAATCATGTAGTATATAGAAATTTTATGGATATGTTTGAATCACTTTAAAAAGAGTATAATTGTTTCAATGTGCATTAAAAGAAAAGGAGGAAAGATATTTACATGCACAAATCTTACATGGCTTCAGAGGGAAAACATAAATTACCATGTTAATGGAGCTTATTGTTATAGTTAATGAAAGTATATGTAAGGATAAGGACATATTAATTAAGGAATAATTTTCCTAAGACCTGGACTTCACCTATAAATATAAAGCCAAGCCTCACTCCTTTCATTCTAAACCTTAGCATACCTATCTCTATTCCTTCTTCTTCTTCTTCTGGAAAACACTAGATCTAAACATCATTTTTATAATCTCTTCCTCAAATTTCTAAATCAAAAACAAAATAAAACAAATCAAAGTAAAAGAGAGAGAGGGAGGGAGAGAGAGAAGCAAACACATCCAGGCTTAAAGATCTAGAAAAGAGGGTTCTTAAAGATAAAGAGAAGGAAAAGCTAGAAAGGTGGGTAGATTTATACGATGAGCTAATGTTGTAAACAAGCTAGTGAATTTCTTTTATATATTTATTTAAAACTAAAAAAATGATTCCAATTGAATTAACAAATTTGAGAATATAAGTTATTTATTATAGACTTTGAAAAAAGTAAGATATTTTGGAATAAACGCTTAGGTAATAAGTTTTATATAAGAAAGTAACTTATATAAGTATGGTTTATAAAAATGATTACAAATATGAAAAGGATTTAAACTAAGAATTTAAGAACTTAAATCCCGATGTTTTTGAAATTGGTTTTCTAATACTAGTATTATTTGGAAGTAAATATTTAGAAAATTGGTTTATGAAATTGATATCATGGTACTTAGTAATATTTATGAAGTATTTGATACTATTTGGAAATGATTTTGTTAAGTCCGAAAGGCATGGTTTGGATGTACTGCTCACTTCTGTCGTTGGAAAATGATTCGTATAATGACTACAACATCATCATTGTTTATTTTCGAGTTTTAAAGTGGGGGGATGCTATGGTATCAATTTGCTACAGAGTTGTTTTGGTAAAATAGATTTTGAATTGAATCCCGGAAGTATGATTTGATATACAAAATTTGTAAGTATATATATATCCAAATGATTTGAATTGAGAATTGGGTGCTTAGTTCTTAAGATTTTGATTAAGTTATATTATGGACACATATAGCTTGTAACAACCCGCATATTTTACGATTGTATATTTAAATGTTTTATTTAAATATAGCATCGTTAATCGGATTAAAGTCTGAAATGTTACTTTTTGTAAACAATCGAATTAGGACTCGAGACCACTTCCATTGAGTCCAAAATGGCGTTTACAACTTTTTTGAGTATAAACATTGATATGTTTAGAGTTGAGTAGAATTTGCTATTTTTCTACTTGGGCTTTGAGTTTGGGTTTCAGCCCACTAAACCATCATAATACCCTAACTCCACTCAACTCCTCTTCATTCACTCATTCCTTTTCCTAACACTCTATCTCACGAGAAACGGGGGAAAAAGATTGGAAATAGAAATTCCAAACCCTAGTTTGATTTGGAAACTCGAGTTCTTGATCCAAAATCAAAGAGAAGCTTAGGTAAGCATCCTCTTCATCTTCTCCATCTCAATCTCTCTCCAATTTCAGAAATTTCCTATAACCCAACTTAGGAAATATTGCTTTTGAGCTTAGATTGGAGCTTCTAGAGGTGTATTGAAGAGGAATTGGCCTTTCCTTTGTTTTAAAGCTTCTCATTCGTGTTTTTGGGTTTAAAGGTGAGTTCTTTAACTCACATCTACGTCTATAACTTTCATTGTTGTTAGGTATGAATTCCTAACTTCTATTCATGTTCATTTGCTTTTGATTTGAATTGATTTGGTGAATTTTCCAAATTTTGGTGTTTTGGTCCAATTTTATGAAAATCCTACTATGGATGTTTGGACATTGATATTTGGGGTGTATCGAAGAGCCTTTAAGGCTGCGTTGTCGCTAGGCGTAAATCCTTAGTCGTCGTTGCTCGTTAGATCGCTCCCGATACGTTTTGGCCACTTTGGCCTAGGCAAATTGTTGTCCAGACCAGATGACCAGACGTCTGGTTTGGACCTGGAGAGCAAATATATATACACACAGAATTCAAAAAAAAGACAGAGACTAATTCCAAACGTTTGATTTTTTGGTTCAGACGTCTGGATGGTTTTCAGATGTCTGGATTGCCGAACTAGACGTCTGGGAGGTTTTTCTGGAATTTCCAGAACCTAAATCCAGACGTCTGGATTGACCCCCAAACGTCTGGAACTGTGTATTTTTGCCTGTTTAGGCTTTTCTTGATTGAATTTCCATTGTTTATCAATTTTAGTTGCTCCAGATAGTTGTTATCACTTTTATCGACCTTGATGACTTCTTTTTCGGTATTTTTGGGAATATCCATTTAATGGATTTGCTATCGATTTCTATGGTTTTGATTCACGTCTTCGAATGTGAATCTTTGGTGATTAATTGTTTCTACAATCATTTTTGTGATTTGTCACTTTCAAGTACAAAGGTTTCTATACTAGTAGTAAATATTCAAACTCTTTCACAAAGATGTTTTCAACTCTATTTTAAATATAAAGCTCTCTTTTAAAACCGTTTTCCAATCTATTAGTATATATAAACCTTTACCTCATTCATATGAGAAATCTAATTAAACGGCTTAGTAAAACAAATGGTATGAAACGCTTGCGTTTACTTCGTCGGTTAATTCTTGGACTTGTTCGATTGAACTCTTGTGACAATTTTCGAGTGGAAATCTATAATTTGTTCGTAAATATTTAAGTTAAGCTAGTGGTTATGGGACATGAAGCTAAACTCTTATATTTACTAGCTTAGTGTAATCGACCCTTCTTCTTGATCAATGATGATCATTTTATGGTTTAGACTAGCGATTTGTGAAGTCTCTTTGTCCGCGTGGGGGACTGTACCCAGATTTATGGTGCTTCGTCTCATTTTTATAGGCTAGCGACCTATGGTTTTATGGAGTTTGGTTCATCGAGCGTAACGTTGTATTACGTCATTGTTTCGGTTATTGGAGTTCGGTTCATCGGGCGTTCGCCGTACTACGTCGTTGTTCCGTATTATTTGAGTTTGGTTCAGCGGGCATTCGTTGTACTACGTCATTGTTCCGTATTATTTGAGTTTGGTTCATCGGGCGTTCGCTGTACTACATCGTTGTTCCGGATTATTTGTGTTCAGGTTCATCGGGCGTTTGTTGTACTACATCGTTGTGCCTAATTATTTGAGTTTGGTTCATCGGGCGTAACGCTATACTACGTCGATGTTCTGGATTATTTGAGTTTCTGGTTCCTCGGCATTCGCTATATTACGTCGTGGCACCGGCTCTATGGTTAGCGACCATGGGATAGCGACCCATTTATGATACACGTGTTGGTGAGTTTTCATGCTCTCGTTTGTGATAGGCCTTCCCCCTTTTGTGATTTCTGGATTTCTAGTTGATGATTTCTAGAATTTGTGTTTCACCGATTTTTGCGATTGGCATTGATATGTTTTATCAATATTTGTGTTTTGGTGAATAATTTAAAGAATGCGATTCTTTTTGGATGTTTGAGATATTTGAGATATTGTTTGATTTTTGTTGTTACCTTATGTATACTTGTCATGGTATGGCATTTTTGTTATCATACGTTTTTGGTCATATCTCTTATCCTATCTCATTTTATATGATATTTATAGCTAGACTGATCCGTTTATTATTTTCTTCTTAAATAATATTCGGGTCAGACCGAGGTATTTTAGGTGCTTCTGCTTGACTTCTTATCTGGGACCATCATTTGATTTTTGGCAAACTACTTTAGATTAGTAGTTTTTGTTATTATACATTCGAGATAGAGACTCCTTGATGTATATATATTCTTTTGTCTAGCACATGTACCTATTCTTTTGTGATGTAGTGGATCTAGTTTGACCACTACTTTGATGTACACTTTTATGTGTTATATTCATGCCTGTTTCCGCCTTAGTGATATGATTATCTGTGACTGATTTGTGTTATGTTTATTTCTATATTTTTTTCCGAAGTCCACCTAGCCACTGTGTGGTAGCTTTGAGTTTGTATTGGATATGTCGGATTTCCTCTTAAAATGAAACGTAACTTATATCATCTGGCATATCGGTACTCGCACAAAGCAATTACACAGATGGTCGCTCCTCAACAGCCTTATTCTTCATGCTAGTTGATGGCATTACCCCGTAGTGTCCTTGGCTAGTGTGAGTATAGAGGTGGGGCGTCACATAGCTTATGCATTAGGATTGAATGGTCTATGCATCCTAATTCGTGTGTTTGGGTGATAGTTTTCAATTATGAAAATGAGAAGGAATTTTCGATGATTTTGGACAGTCAAAACATAGAAATTTGTTATAGAATTTGAAACTAAGTGTTTTGTGAAAATATAAAGTTAAGTCTTATATAAAATTTGAACTTAGAGATAGTAGAATTTAACCAAATTTTAAGTTGATTGAATATTCATGTTGAGTAAATTGTATTGGATGATTTTGTATATACTCTAAGGATGTAGTGGAGTATTATACGAGTATGAACTTAAGCTATATAATGTTTAACGACTTGAGATAAATGTTTTACGAAATGATTCATGAGTGATTTTAGTATTAAATAAGAAATACGTAATAATTGAATGTGGATTTTAAAAAAAAATTGTTGTAGTTAAGAAATTAATTGAATAGAGCATGTAAGTTGTACATAGATCATTTTCTTCGCTTGGAAGTTCTTGATCTAGGATTCAAGTACATGGATTTCGAGGTGATTCACATTAGTCTGAGTTAGGATTTTTCACTTGGTTCTCGACGGCGAACACTTGATACAAATTTTTTATATGATCCTCAAATTTTCTATTATAGTATATGGCTATGTAAGGAGAATAGAGGTTTCTAACCAAGGAACCGGATCGAAGTCCGCACTAGAGAGGTCAAGTGAGATATAATAGTTTGGATGTGAAATCTTTGTGATCGAGCTATTAATTAGATTTGATATTGCGTACGGACGATATATGTATATTTTGTGAGCTTTCACAATATTATAAACTATGTTGAGCATAAGGTAACGCTTAGTGGATTGATTGTCATCCTTGTGCGATGAAATGGTTTCTGAACCAGGACAAACCATGAGTTTTGGTTGCTAGTGATTGCAGTATTATATAGTATTATTATGTGATTGTTTCTATGGCTGCCAGTGATTGCAATACCATTATGTATTGATGGGCTATTGTTGCTTTTGTTGCTTGTGTTGGAATTTCGAGGGAAAATTTCTTTTAAGGGGGGGGGGAAGAATGTAACGACCCGGATTTTTAAACGGTTTATAATTAAATATTGGAATTTTAAATATTTAAATCTTGTATTTAATGTGAATAAAAATGATTTTGAAAGCTTATTTAAATTCTATTTAAATAAGAATGGTTATGGAAAGCATTTAATTTAGAATTGAAATGGCTATAAATGGTTTTAATAATAATAATTCGTTTCAATTAACGTGTGAAATTATCATTCTGGGGCAGTCTCCGATTTTGATGAAAATAGTGCTATTGGATCCGGAATAATGAATTGTTGTATGCCGATGAGTTTCATGACGATAAGACATGTTGTGTGATCGTGCGGGTGCAAAAAGCGCAAAGAAAATAAAAAGAGAATAAAATATAATATTTATTTGCCTATAAATGCATAATCAACCCTTAACCAAAATTTCACTTCTTCCCTCTTTCTCTTCTGTTTTATAATTTTGCATGCCGCCACACTTACATCCACTTCGATCAATTAAATCAAGTGCGATAGGCAAAAAAATCAAATGATTTTTGATTTGATAGCTTCGTATTGGCTAGAGCTTCGATTCCCTGCACTTATTTTTGCAAGCGATGATGGGTTGTGGTGTTTGACTTGTTCAAGACGAGGCTAGGGTTACGAACTACAATGGCTTTGGGCAGTGTTAGGTCAAATAAATGGTGGCATGGTGTTAGTTGGCCAGAGACAAGTTGTTTGACATAGGCGAGGGGTCATGCGATGCTGAGATGGCAATGCAACATATGGTTTGTTGTTGTGTGGAAATGGGTCGCAGTGAGTTAGGGCTGGTTAGGGGTTTCATCAGTGATGCCATCGGGTTTGTGGAGGCATGTGGAGTTGTTTGGTGTTGGGTTGGTGGTCTCTGGTGGCCGAAATCGATTCGCGACATGGGAGAGGCGGAAAATTTGGGCTTCGGGTCGCTTTTGGTTAGAGGCAATCGGGTGTTCGATTTAAGGGTCGATGAGGTCAGGCTCGCGAAGAAGAGGACATTGGCGAAGGCCGCACATCGAAATATGGTCTGGTGCTCCGAGTTATTGATTAATATGCACGACTTGGAGATGGATACAGCGGGCACGCGGGAGTTTTAAAATGAAGAAGAAAGGGACAAGGATAGGATTAGTAGGTAAGTGTTTATTAGTGGTTAACTAATTTATTAATTAATGTTTTATGATTCGATAAACTTATAAAATCCGTATCTTGTTTATACGAGGTTCGATTAAGATGTTGTTTTTGTCGTTGTGCTTGTATGGATGGTATCTAAACATTGGAGTTGGATTCGTTGAGTTTGGAGCTTGTGGGAGTTTTAGTCAAAATCGAACGGCATTCAATTTTGGACAATTTGGAAATGCATAAGCGTTGGCTGGAACTTGGGTGAGTTTTACCCACCAGTTGATTGTATATTATTGTGTATATAATTGTTGTTGTATCAAAATATAAACTGTATAACGAACAATGCGTGTTATGACTTTTCGATCCCATCTTGTTTTGTAAAACAAGTAAGAACATTATCTTGGAGTATAATCCCTGTTTTGATCATCTAAAACATGTATCGTGGCCCAGACTACTTGGTTACATGTATGATATTGCTTTATGAAAAGTGATAGTGTGTTATAAATGTTTGAAACAATATAGTCGTATTAAACATGCTTTGAAATCCCTGGTAGTTGACAAAGGTTAAATTGGATAAATTATGGTAAATTGTGTACATATATACGTACATATATATTGGGTAGTTCTGCACATGTTTTGGTGTGTTTGACAAAAATGGATTGGTTAGGACATTTATGGAATTGGAAATGGAAGTTGTGAATGTTAGAAGCGGAAATAGTTGCTATGGATGCACTTTAAAATTGCTGTGACCAGCGATTTTAAAGTTAACTTTGAAAGACATCCTAGGGCTTATTTGTATTTATAATAAGTACTAAAAGTGCACCTATTATCGAAAAATAACAAGGTATAAATATTGCTGAAAATCATTAATGGGTTTTTAAAGTGATGGTTTTAAATTATAAAACAGGTTTTTAAAGCGTTGTTTTGAAAAAAGGTTTTAAAATATGTATAAGTATTTTTAAAAGTATATTTTTAGTATATATATGGTTTTAGAAAGTTATTAAAGATTTTATTCAAGAAATTAAAGGATTTTATATTATAATATTTTACAAATGGTTTATAACATTTTATTTAATATCTTAGTTTTGTAAATAAATTAGTATGTGTATTTATATATCTTTTTAAAATTATTTTAGTACATTTAAAAGTTTTTAATAGGAAATTTAGTATTTGTGAAAGGATGTAAAGGAGTTTTTAGATTATAAAACTTATGTTATAATGGATAGTTTTGTACAATTGATTATAATGGTATATTACCTTATTTAATAAGTGGAGAAGTACTTAGAGCTTTAATTGGACGTTTCAAAGTAAATGGCAAGTTTTAAAAGTGATTTTGGGTTTATAGTAACCATGTTTGTGCAATATTGGTTTTAACCCATTTGACTATACTTTTGATTGGATCTTTAAAATGGAGTTTTAAGGATAACGGGATAGTAAAGTGATTTTGGGTTTGTCGTAAACAATGTTTTAGTAACATTTGTTTTTAAACCCTCGGATATTATTTTAAAAGGTAAAATATCATTAAATTAGTTTTGAAAATACTTATATCTTTAATAATGGAATATTAAAGAGAATAACAAGTATGAATTTGTTTTGATTTTGTTATGGCAATGTGTTAATAACATTCGCCTTTAACCCGTTTTGATTATACTTGTGAACATAAATTTTCTTTAAAAAGAATGTTTTAAAGATAATCATAAGTAAAATTGCTTTTGGGTTTGTAGTGACAGTGTTTGAGTAACATTTGTCTTAAGCCCTTTGAAATTGATTTGTGAATATACTTATATGGTTGAGATAAGTACATGAATACTTTTGGAAAATGTTGAAATGTGTTGACAAAGAATAGTGATGTATTAATTAAATAGTGGAGTTTAATTAATAAATGGAGTTTCATTTATAAAAGAGTTTATTGAGTAAAAGTGAGTTTTACAAATAAAAGAGGTTTTTAAGTAATAAACAAAAAATAATTAAAAAAAGGGATTAGAAGTCATTTATATGACTTGATCGTACTTGTGTGCTTCGATCATGCTTTGTGTGTTACTTACTTATGGTCAGTATACGGGACTTAGTTTCCCATATGCGATTATTCTCATTGTATTTGATTGTTTGTTTATTTAATTGTTAAATAACCGACTACAAAATCTTAGCCAGAATATACTCTAGAAATATGACGCAGCGGATTATCAAAACAAGGTGGATCGGTGAAAGTAGCAGTCGATGGATTGATGAATGCTGAATTGCCCGAATTCGTTGATCCGAAGATACCGAACTCTAGCTATCTCGAACTCGTTGATCGCGCACGATACCGGGTTCAAAGATCTTCAATTCTTCAAGCGTTGATCAAGCGCACTTGATTCTGCGAATCGGCTTCTACAATCGTTGAATCGAGCGCACTCGATTATCCGAAAGAGGAGATAGGAGATTACACTCAACTACCAATTTGAATGAAAGCACAAAGCAATCAAAAGAGAATTTTATTCAAAAATCAACAACCTATTACAAATGAGAAACCCGGCCTATTTATAGGCGTTTTACAACTCACACAAAAAAAACACAAAAATTCACCAACTCCTAAGTCGGCAACCGACTTACGACCTACGACATAACTCGGCGACGACTTATCTACAAAAGAGTAGACGACTTAAGAAACTAGTTACAACACAGCGACATAGCAACATATTACAACAGAAAGTTACACAAGTCTTAAGTCGGCGGCGACTTATCACTTCTCCGACTCATCACAGTTATACAACACAACCGACTTACGACTTAATAAAATACAGACAAAATACGACTTACAAACAGATGCGACTTAACAGTGTCACGAGTTAACAAATGACGACCTATCAAAGCAACACAACAGCATCTCCCTTCGGCTTAAGAATCAAGGGTCTAGATTAACTCGGCATTAGACTCAACGGCATCCAGAGCTTCAGCGACTTAAAGAATACCCGCTTTATTCGACTTAAGAATCAACGGCGTAGATTAACTTGGCGTAGGAATCAACAGTCTTCAGGCTTTGGCGACATAAGATGGTACGACTTAACTGGGTCGTAACTCGGTGCCGACTTATCGTTTGACTCGTTAAGTCGTTTACGACCTATTACTTCAACAGTTTGCTTTGCCTTCTCTCTGAGTAACTCGGTAGGTCGTCTTGGCGACTTAAGATCTTTGTTATCCCGTACCTCTTCACGAGTTAGGTCTTCCACCCTCCTAAGTCGGTCACGACTTAAGTCCCCCATTATGTTAAGTCGGTCACGACTTACGCTTATGTCTTCTGCTTCCTTGAGTCGGTCACGACTCATGCCTTGAACTTTGTTAAGTCGGTCACGACTCATTTCCCTCATGTTAAGTCGGTCACGACTTATAGCTTCATTTTCCTTAAGTCGGTTACGACTTAGTACTTGGCCTGCATCATCCTTCCCAGGTTGAGAAAAATTCGTCCTCGAATTTGCACTTTCCTCCCCCTCTATATGCTCATCCCCGTGATATGGTACGAGATGCTTCACATTGAATACGTCGGATGTATACATATCATCTGGCAGCTTCAATTTATAAGCAATTTCATTAATTCGTTTCACGACTTCCACCGGACCAATTTTCCGTGCTTTCAATTTATTGTAAGCGCCTACTGGAAAACGATCTTTCGTTAAAACTGCATAAACCAAATCACCTTCATGAAATTCAACACTTCGTCGTTTCAAATCTGCAGAACGCTTATACTTCTCATTTGCTTTCTCTAATCGTTCTTGAACGATTTTATGACACTCCGTCAACCCTTCAACAAAATCAGCAGCTTTCTTAACCGTCTTCTTTGATTGTGGCACTACCGTTAAATCCAACGGTCCCTTTGGTAAGCTCGAATAAACAATCTGGAATGGACTGAACCCAGTACTTCGATTCACATCATGATTATGAGCAAATTCTGCCTGGCATAACTTCACATCCCAACTCCTCAGATTATCTTGAACAAGACACCTCAACAAGTTTCCCAATGATCTATTAACCACCTCTGTTTGTCCATCAGTTTGCGGATGATAAGCACTACTAAATTTCAGCTTCGTTCCCACCATCTTCCACAAACTTAACCAAAAGTGACTCAGAAATCGAGTATCTCTATCTGACACAATAGATTCTGGCAATCCATGAAGTCGATAGATCTCCTTGAAAAACAATTGAGCAACATGAACAGCATCCGCCGTCTTCTTACAAGCAATAAAATGTGCCATCTTCGAAAATCTATCAACCACCACATAAATGGAATCATTACCACGCTGCGTTCTCGGCAAACCCAACACAAAGTCCATACTGATATCCACCCATGGTTTTACAGGTACAGGTAACGACATATATAAACCAGCATTAGTCGCAGTTCCTTTCGAAACTTGACAAATATGACAACGCTCCACAAACCTTTCCACCTCTTTCCTCATTGATGACCAAAGGTAGGATTGTGAAATCAACTGTAAGGTACGGTCTCTCCCAACATGTCCCTCTTCGTGTAACTCCTTGATAATCTTCATTCTCAGACTACCCTCCGGTATGCATAATCGACTTCCTTTAAAAAGAAATCCGTCAACCAACATATACTCATCAGTCTTCCCTTCATTGTTCCCTTCAACAAATTTCTTAAAATAAGAATCTTCTGCAATCTGCTCCGGCAATAATTCAAAACCCGTCACCTCAATTTTCATTGTTGTCAACAAATGACTCCTTCTACTTAAAGCATCAGCCACTCGATTCGTCACCCCTGACTTGTGTTTCACAACGAAAGTAAATTGTTGCAGATATGCAATCCACGATGCATGTCTCGCTGAAATCTTATCTTGCCCTTGCAAATGTTTCAATGCTTCATGATCAGTATACAGAACAAATTCTTTCTGAAATAGATAATGTCTCCAGTGTTTAATAGATTGCACAACAGCGTAGAACTCCACATCATATGTACTGTATCGCATCTTCGCTCCTGACAACTTTTCACTGAAATAGGCAATTGGACGTCCCTTCTGACTCAACACCCCTCCAATCCCAACCTTGGATGCATCAGTATGTAGTTCAAACACCAACTGAAAATCAGGTAGCACTAGAATTGGTGCAGACGTCAGCAATTCCTTGATTTTCCCAAAAGCACTCCCTGCTTCCTCTGTCCATGCAAACCGTTTACCTTTCATGCAATCTGTAATAGGTGCCATCACACTACTAAAGTGTGGAATAAACCTTCGATAAAATGAAGCCAACCCGTGAAAACTACGAACTTCCGTTATCGTCTTGGGCTGCGGCCAATTTCTGATCACCTCAACTTTACTTTGGTCAACCTGTATTCCTTTCTCTGAAACAACATACCCCAGAAATAAAACACTATGCGTCATGAACACGCATTTCTTCGTTGCAGCATAGAATTGTTCTTGTCGCAATACCATCAGCACTTCTCTAAGATGATTCAAATGTTCCTCTGGACTCCCACTGTAAATAAGAATATCATCGAAATACACCACCACGAATTTCCCAATGAACGGTCGAAAAATCTGATTCATCACTCTCATGAAAGTACTTGGTGCATTGGATAAACCAAATGGCATGACCAACCATTCGTACAGACCCTCCCTGGTTTTAAAAGCAGTCTTCCACTCATCTCCTGGTCTGATACGAATTTGATGATATCCGCTCTTCAAATCAATCTTCGAAAAGATAGTAGCTCCGCTTATTTGGTCTAACAAGTCATCCAACCTCGGCATTGGAAATCTATATCTCACAGTAATCTTATTCAATGCTCGGCTGTCTGTACACATCCTCCATGTCCCATCCTTCTTGGGTACCAATAAAGCTGGTACAGCAAAAGGACTCAGACTCTCCTGCACACGCCCCTGCTCAAGCAATTCCTCTACCTGCCTCCGCAATTCTTCATGTTCCTTCGGACTCATTCGATAATGTGGTCTGTGTGGCAACACAGCACCTGGAACAAGATCTATCTGATGTTGTATATCCCTCAACGGTGGCAACTCCGTTGGTAATTCCTCTGGAAATACATCGTCAAATTCTTTCAAAACTGGTTTAACTTCTTCAGGAATTTCAACTTCTTCACTGCTCTCACGCCCAATCAACAAGAATATTTCCGGCTCTTCTTCAACTTCTTTAACAAACTCCTTTAAAGTCAATAAAGTTTTCAGCTCTTCAATTTCTTCTGACTTACTTTCTTCTTGTGATCTCTTCTTCGGAACTAAGATAATCTTCGTGCCTTTAAACATAAAACTGTAGCTATTGGTCCGACCGTCATGTAATACTGCTCGATCATATTGCCATGGTCTTCCCAATAATAAGTGGCAAACATCCATCTCTACGACATCACACCAGATTTCATCTTTGTATTTCTTCCCAATAGAGAATGGAACACGAACTCGTCTATCCACTTTCACTTCTCCTCCTTTTCTCAACCATGCTAACTTGTATGGACTCGGATGTTTCTCTGTTTTCAATTTCAACTTTGTCACAGCCTCGGTTGAAATAATATTATCACAGCTTCCTGCGTCAATCACAAACTTACACACCTTTCCCAGAATAGTACAGGTTGACTGAAAGATATTACTCCTCAACCAACTAGCTTCTTCCTGCTTTGGTGTTAAACACGATCTCCTCAGCATTAGATTACAACCTTCGTCTCCTGACGCAATGTCCTGCTCATCCTCCTCAACTGGATTAGAACAATCTTCATCAACATCCTCATCTTCAACTTCTGCAATCATGGTTCTCTTCTTTGGTTTTGGACACTCACTGCTTTTATGACCCAATTCCTGACAATTGTAACATTTGAAACCATTGTTAACCCTTGTCTTCTCAACCTCCTTCACCACTGGTCTACTGATAGGTTTAGAAACATTAGAACTTCCTCCAACACCCTTCGTTTGATTGTTAGAATTAGTAAACACACCACTTCCTCGTCTCCCTTGTTTTTCCCAAGCCAACGCTTTCTGATGTGCTTCTGCCACAGATCTTGGATCGAACATATTAACCATATCCTGAATCTGCATTCTCAATCCCCCAATGAATCTAGATGTCAGCTGCTCTTCTGTTTCCATAATATCATTCCTTGCAATGAGTTGATAGAATTCATCAGCATAGTCATTCACAGATTTCGTTCCTTGCCTCAAGTTCTGCAACCTCTGATACATAAGCGATTGATAATTATAAGGTAAGAATGTCGCTTTCATCAATTTCTTCATCTTCTCCCAAGATTCAACTTTTGACTTTCCCATTCGTTCACGTGTAAGCTTGGTCTGCTGCCACCATGCCAAAGCTCTACCCCTTAGCCTTGTAGCAACCAACTTCACTCTACGATGTCCTGGAACTTCTTTGAAGTCAAAAATCTCCTCAACATTAGCCACCCAATCTAGAAACTCCTCTGCTTGCAAACCACCCTTGAATTCAGGAATTTCTGTCTTCATCCCCGACTCCCATTTGTGATCATACTCAGAATAGTTTCTTCCTTGACCCCTTCCTTGAACACTACCACCATCATATTCCTCTTCAAAATCAGATGCATAACGATGTCGATTATGACCACCAACATCTCTACTACCATTGCGTCTTCCACCATCATCCCTTCTATCAACATTCCTCCATTCGCGATCATTCACGTTCCTCCCACGCCCTTGATCATTTTCAATACTTTGGTCTCGATTGGAATGTGGCGAGACTCTACTACCTCCATGATTAGATTCTGGTGAAACCCTTCTCCGATTTTGATTCATCTCCGTCATAAGCCTCTCTAACCGGCCAATTCCTTCATTAAGCTTCTCACTAAAATTCTCATTGATTCTTTGTTCCATCTCATTAGCTTCTTCTCTTCGATACAAAGCTTCTACGTTTTGGTGGCGATTAGCTCTTCTTGGTGGCATGGTTGAAAACTTCACAAATTCTCAAACACTTCAAATTTAAACACTTTTCGAACTTTGATCCAAAATGAAACGGATCGAAAACTTCCACTTTGTAGCAAATCGCGATGAACACGATGGACAAAGTTTCGGCCTCCAATGCAAATCCGATCAAACAATCTTCGAATAATGATGACTCTTTTTCCTCTCGGCCACGGTTTTACACTTCAAGCACTCGGCTAATCTCTTCAAACTTCAAATGAATAGGCTCCAAGTCTCGATCTAGCTATGATTGGCTAGAACCTGGCTCTGATACCAAAACTGACGCAGCGGATTATCAAAACAAGGTGGATCGGTGAAAGTAGCAGTCGATGGATTGATGAATGCTGAATTGCCCGAATTCGTTGATCCGAAGATACCGAACTCTAGCTATCTCGAACTCGTTGATCGCGCACGATACCGGGTTCAAAGATCTTCAATTCTTCAAGCGTTGATCAAGCGCACTTGATTCCACGAATCGGCTTCTACAATCGTTGAATCGAGCGCACTCGATTATCCGAAAGAGGAGATAGGAGATTACACTCAACTACCAATTTGAATGAAAGCACAAAGCAATCAAAAGAGAATTTTATTCAAAAATCAACAACCTATTACAAATGAGAAACCCGGCCTATTTATAGGCGTTTTACAACTCACACAAAAAAAACACAAAAATTCACCAACTCCTAAGTCGGCAACCGACTTACGACCTACGACATAACTCGGCGACGACTTATCTACAAAAGAGTAGACGACTTAAGAAACTAGTTACAACATAGCGACATAGCAACATATTACAACAGAAAGTTACACAAGTCTTAAGTCGGCGGCGACTTATCACTTCTCCGACTCATCACAGTTATACAACACAACCGACTTACGACTTAATAAAATACAGACAAAATACGACTTACAAACAGATGCGACTTAACAGTGTCACGAGTTAACAAATGACGACCTATCAAAGCAACACAACAGCATCTCCCTTCGGCTTAAGAATCAAGGGTCTAGATTAACTCGGCATTAGACTCAACGGCATCCAGAGCTTCAGCGACTTAAAGACTACCCGCTTTATTCGACTTAAGAATCAACGGCGTAGATTAACTTGGCGTAGGAATCAACAGTCTTCAGGCTTTGGCGACATAAGATGGTACGACTTAACTGGGTCGTAACTCGGTGCCGACTTATCGTTTGACTCGTTAAGTCGTTTACGACCTATTACTTCAACAGTTTGCTTTGCCTTCTCTCTAAGTAACTCGGTAGGTCGTCTTGGCGACTTAAGATCTTTGTTATCCCGTACCTCTTCACGAGTTAGGTCTTCCACCCTCCTAAGTCGGTCACGACTTAAGTCCCCCATTATGTTAAGTCGGTCACGACTTACGCTTATGTCTTCTGCTTCCTTGAGTCGGTCACGACTCATGCCTTGAACTTTGTTAAGTCGGTCACGACTCATTTCCCTCATGTTAAGTCGGTCACGACTTATAGCTTCATTTTCCTTAAGTCGGTTACGACTTAGTACTTGGCCTGCATCAAAATATCTAGAAGAAACACGAGGATTATATGGTACAGTTATCTTTGGTGATACTATACTGTATGCATAAAGTCATTTCACTCTTCTAGGAAGAATGATAAGGAAATCTGTCTGCATAAACAGTTAGGGGATGATCTCCGATCTCATATATTGTTATTTATTTCTCACAAAACTGGGGTTGAGATTACCAAACAATCGATCGACTGGTTTTTGGAGTACTGGGTAAGCAGGAGAGTGTATTTGTATAAGATGACTTGAAACCGTAACCACTCCAAAACCATATATATGTTCTATGCTTCATTATTGCTTCATGATGCTGGAATCTATTTGGAGATTTGAGATCTGTTTGATATGCTCAAACACATGTAGTTGTTCATGATCTATTCTGGATGTGGGAATCCAAGTGTGATTCCGAGATCTGTTGAGGTATGGGAATCCATGGCCCATTCCGAGATATGTTGAGGGATCCATATGTGATTCCGAGATCTACTAAGATGTGGGAATCCATGTGTGGTTTCAAGGTCTATTCTAGTTGTAGCTCATGTGGAAGATCTGTTCGAGTGGTGACTTATGTGCTGGAATGCCGGATGTAGCCTCATCATCCGTATGGCAAAAATCAAAGATAGAAGACATAGCCAGTAGGGTTCGCAAACCCATAGGGTGCATGCAACTCCATTTCTAGAGATACTTATTGGGATATGCATGCGGGAGCGATGCATCAGGTTTTAGCAAGACCAGTTATGGTTTTCCTATGGTACATTTACTAGAGATGTATGATGCTTCAGAAGGATATCTCTGATCCTTGTGCAGTAGATCATAGTCGACTTTGATCCGAGGAGATCTACATGGAAATCCTATATAATTAATAAACGTGCCTCAACAGTTGTGATTGTATACCTATTATTATTGTGATGTACACTCACATACATCGCAGCTATGTGATTATATATATTTGACACCTTAGACATTATTATATTATCACTAGATTTTATAATAGAAATGGCTTGGTTATCATGAGGTAAAAATCCATCCGTGTTTATTGGCGGCGTGGTCTTACGAGATAACCTAATTTTGAAGGGTTTTAAGATATAATAAATATATAAGATTTGAGTTTCTCACATTGGTTTACCAGACTGATCCGGGTGTTATTTTCTTAATGCTCAGGTAAGTTCGAGTATGTTTCTAGATTTAGCTGTGGTTCATTAGAGCTCTGGGAGAGGAGCTGGATGATTTCTTATCGTATTTATTTTCCACTGCATTGCTTGGTTTGTATCTATCAGCATTAGTGAGGATAGGTAGTTATAATTGTCTAGGCTGATGACATGTTAATTACTCTGATTGATGTATGTATATTAAAGCTTTCTTTTTGGTAATGATCTTCTGAGCTACTATATATTATCATTTTGCATGTGAGATTATAGCATCCCCTATCTAGAGACCTAAAGCTAAGCGCTACGGATGCTGCAGTCATCTATAGTATTAACTTCCGACGACTAAATACGGCTATGTTTATGGTATCCATAATATCAGAAGCTTTTGAATATGAAACAAAATCACAGATTTCAAAAACATCTTTTCACATTACATTTTCAAAACACATGTTTCACATTCAAATCACATAATCCCATAATCGTTTCCAAAGTTCAGATAAAATATAATTATTACATAAATACGCCAAGAGCGACGTACGATGATGCCCCTTGGTTGACCAGAGTACAATATAGACATAATTATCTTAAATAAAACACGGCGGAATAAGACAAAACAGAACGCCAACTCCTAAAAAGCTATCCGTCAGCCACTTTCTCTTTTCCGAAAGCTTTATTTGTACGAAAACCTATAAAACCTCAACCCTCAGCCTACTCAAATAAATTTTGAGCACCCGAGAGTTTAAGAAGAAAAACATAAACTTCGAGTCAGACATAAAGCCTAGTGTGAATAATACTATACATCTTGGTTATTTAATGTTAAGTGAGACCACATCGCTTAGCGGAACGGTTTTCTCCTCAATAAAATCCTTTTAAAATGTATCTTTTGCAAATCTTTATCCTGAAACTAAAATTGGTTAAAACTATAAAGCAATATAATGTAAACATACATATCAGGTAACAAATGGACTATCTGTTCGAACACTATAGTTTTGTTTGGCTTACTACTAACCTTTGGCTGACTCGGGCCTACCAGACAATATAATTAAAATAATCTAACATTTGTTAGACACACCTCTTCTGGACGGTCCATCCATAACTATCTGTTAAATATTCCATAACATGGCACGGCTACCTCTATTAGATCACAAATCTCAATCCATTAATCACTTACATTATTTTATTTTATTTAGCTAATTAAATATCCTAAATAATGTTACTAAAAATATGGGGCGTTACAATCTCCCCTCCTTAAAGAATTTAGTCCTTGAAATTATGATAAAGTACACATTAAAAAAATCAAAGGTAAAACATACCATCAAAAAAATCAGGATAAGCGTCTCTAATCCTGCTCTCCGTCTCCCAAGTACAGTCCATATCATCGTCACTCCACTGGACCTTCACTAATCTGACTGTCTTGTTCCTCAACTTCTTCTCATCTCTCGTGACTATCCGGACAGGCTTCCTAACTATAGTCAAGTCTGGTTCCACTATTAAATCCTCTAACACAGTTGGTGCTATAGTAGTGTCTGGATCCCTAACAAACTTCCTCGGATGAGATACATGGAAAACATCGTGGACTCCTGCCAAACTACTCGGTAACCCAACTATATATGCGAGTTTCTCGATCCTCTCTAAAATACGAAATAGTCCTACGAATCTCGGTGCTAACTTCCCTATCTTCCCGAACCTGATAACAACTTTCATTGGTGATACTTTGACGAAAACATGATCTCCAACAGAGAACTCTAAATCTTTCCATTTTCTATCTGCATAGCTCTTCTGCCTAGACTGAGCTTCCTTCATCCTCGCCCTTATCAGCTCAATCTTCTTTGCTGTTTCTCTTATCAAATTGGGACCAAGGACTAATCTATCTCCGGTCTCTAACTAACATGCGGGAGATTTGCATGGTCTTCCACACAAAGCTTCAAACAGTGCCATCCCTATACTAGTTGATAGCTATTGTTATACAAAAACTCGACTAGGTGTAGATGGTCTTCCCATGATCCTCCGAAGTCTAATACACAAACTCTTAACAAGTCTTCCAAGATCTTGTTAACTCTTTCCGTTTGCCCATTGGTCTGCGGATGGTGAGCGGTACTCATGTTGAGCTTGGTTCCTAAACTTTCTTGTAGACTCTTCCAGAACTCACTAGTGAATAAGGAATCTCTATAACTAACAATACTACTAGGAATTCCATGAAGTCTAACTACATTCTTCATAAATAGCTTAGCCAATACAGGTGCCGTCCTATTCGACATAATGGGAATGAAATGGGCACTCTTTGTCAATCTGTCCACTATGACCCATATACTTTCATTTCCTCTATTGGATCTCGGCAACCGGTCTATGAAATCCATAGAAATAGAATCCCACTTCCATACCGGAATATCCAATGGCTAAAGCAATCCACTTGGCTTCTGATGCTCGGCTTTCACCTGCGAACAGTTCAAACACTGTTTCACCCATAAGCCAACATCCCTCTTCATTCCTTCCTAGAAGAAATTTCTCTTCATATCTTGATACATCTTCGTTCCTCCTGGATGAATGGTGAACTTTGAACGATGGCATTCCTCCAAAACTTCCTACCTAATGTCTCCCACATCTGGAATACATAATCTACCCTTCTTTCTCAACCACCCATTTTGGTAAAGACTGAAATCCTTCAAGTCTTCGCTCTCTGTTCCATCCCTTAACTTCCTGACCCTTTCAGCTAACACTGGATCCTCCTCCTATTTAGAAGAAATCTTCTCAATTAATACCGGTCGGACTTCTAAACAAGATACTATAGCATTCTCCACTAGACCCAGCCTCGGATCTCCACTGCACTTTTCATGTCATCAACGCTTCCATGTCTTTCCATTCTGCTATCATAGCCAACATTGCATTCTGATGCTTCCTATTAAGCGCATCTGCAACCTTGTTGCCTTTACTCGGTGTGTACTCAATTCCAAAATCATAAGCTGCTAAAACTCAAACCACCTCTGTTGTCTCATATTCAGCTCCTTTTGAGAGAACAAGAACTTCAACGACTTATGATCCGTATAAAGCTCAAACCTCTCTCCCAAAAGATAACGTCTCCGCACCTTCAAAGCAAAAATATTGCAGCAAAATCCAAGTCATGAGTCGGGTATCTAACCTCATGCGGTCTAAGCTGTCTAGAAGCATAGGCAATCACTTTACCTCTCTGCATCAACACTGCTTCTAATCAAGTTCCAAACGCATCTACATAAACTACTAAATTTTGATTCCACTCCGGAACAACTAATACAGGTGCATGGATCAATAAGTGTTTCAAGCTCTGGAATTCTTCCTCACACTTATCGGTCCACACAAACTTCACATCTTTTCGCTTTAGCTTGGTCATCGGCGCTGCTATCCACGAAAATCTTTAATGAACCTTCGATAATATCCAGCGAATCCAAGAAAACTTCTAATCTCAGTCACCGTCTCCGGTCTCTTCCAATTATTAACAGCTTCGATCTTATCTGGATCGACTGAGAACCCCTTCTCTGAGACCACGTGATCAAGAAACTTCACTTCCTTTTTTCAGAAATGACACTTCAAATTTTTTGCCTTCAACTAATGTTCTCTCAAAGTCTCAATAACCACTCTAAGATGTACTTCATGCTCTTTCTCATCCTTAGAGTATATCAAAATATCATCTATGAACACCAACACGAATCTGTCCAAGTGCTCTCTAAAAATTCGGTTCATCAAGTCTACAAAGAATGCCGGCGCATTAGTTAGTCCGAACGGCATAACTAACCATTCGTACGCTTCATACCTTGTCCTAAATGCCGTCAAAGGTATATTATCTTCTGCCACCCTAAGTTGATGTAAACTTGTAGCCAAATCTAATTGAGAAAATATCTTGGCTCCACTCAACTGATCGAACAAATCGTCTAGGCAATGGATATCGATTAATTATCATCTTCTCATTCAGCTTACGATAATCGATACATAACCTTAACGATCCGTCCGGCTTCTTAGCAAATACTATGGCTGCGCCCTAAGGTGAACTACTAGGTCTATTAAAATTCCTCCCTTCCAAATCCACTAACTGCACCTTCAGCTCCCTCATCTCTATAGGTGTCATCCTGCTTGGTGGCCTACTAACCGGTTCTGCTCCAGGCACTAAATCTATCTGAAACTCAATGGCTTGTTTCGGTGGCAATCCTACTACCAGCTTGAAGACATCCACGAATTCTCTAACCATGAAAACACGATTCAACTCATCTTCTAACTCCATAACCCCCAACAAAGCATTCACCCCACGGTTAGGGTTTTCTACAGTATATACAATCCAATCACTACAATCAGGGTGTCTAAGTGATATTTTCCTATTGTTGCAAAATATCCTAGCATCGTACTTACTTCACCAATCCATGCCCAATGTGATTCTGAACCCTACAATGTCAAATATATGCAAATTGCAAAAAAAGGTGTAACCTAGCAAGTCAAACTCTAAGTGGTCACACTTCATCCCAAGTGTCGCATACCCTCCTATCGGATTTGCAACTCTTAAGGAAGTAACTAAATATGTGGGTTCTAGGTTAAGCTTATCTACCAAACATCGAGATATAAAAGAATGCGATGCACCGGTATTAAACAAAACACTAACAAACATATCATGGATCTGAAGCATACCTCCCAAAACTGCCTTTCCTTTCTCCTGCACTGTTGGCTTCGAAGTAGCAGGCTCTAATGCATACGCCTTGCCCTTCCCATCCTTAGCGGGCTCTTTGCATTGATTCTTATAGTGGCCGATCTAGTCGCAATTGAAGCACCTGATGTTCTTCTTCCCCATCACTTCCTTAGCCTTTCCAGTACGACACTAATTAGCAAAATGCCCCTTCTTGTCGCACTTAAAACAAACCACTTCAGACCTCCCTTTCTTCGCTGCTCCACCTTTATGAGCACCCTTCTTGTGAAAGAACTTTCTCTTCTGACCTTGCCCAACCTGGACCTCCTTCTCCATCTTCTTCTCCAAATGAGCAAGCATTTTTCATGTCTTAACGCCATCTCCACTACCACATCACAGGGATCTCTGATATGCGGTAAGGTTGCCCTTGCCAGCTCAGGCTTCAACCCCTTTATGAAATTCTCATTCCTCTTCATCACTATATCAACAGTGGCATATCCATATCTAGCCAACTCTTCAAACCTACTAGCATACTTCAAAATAGTTATCTGCCCCTGCTCTAGCTTAGAAAACTTTCGGATCAAAACAGATGGCGCCATCACTGACATGAACCTCTCTTAGAACCTCCACTTAAACTCTGCCCATGTCATTGTCACCTTAGCCGCACCAGTAGTTACACTATTCCATCAAAATAAAGCCGCTCCTTGAAGCTGTGTAGAAGCAAGCCTCCTCTTCTGCGCATCATTGAACTCTAAGTCAGCAAATATCCTTTCATAGTGCAGCAACCAGTTCTCCACTTCTATAGCATCTTCAGTTCCAATAAACTGCTTTCCTTCAATCCTAGCATAACCTCTACTCAAATTAGCATAATGGTTGATAATCAGAGCTTCCTGGACTCCTCTTGCAGCATTTCCTCCAGCCACTCCAGTAGTAATTCAAGCTTGCATCATGTTCATGAAAAACTAATACATAGCTCCCATATCCACTTGTGGGACTCTAGCAGCAACATTCCTTGCTTGTGCCCGACCTTCGTTTCTCCTGGTATTCGGTATGGAATTTCCATTTGTGGTGGTGCTTCCTCCAAGATTCACTCTTCCACTTCTAGCATCCATATCTGTATTTAAGCCTCATGAGATATAGAAGAATAGCCTAATAGAGATAGGAGAATAGAGATATAGCGTATACTTATATATAGCAAATACAAGTACATTACTATAACGTAATCCCATACCCCATCTTTTTTCTAATTCTCAAGGATTATGTTTTTCAAATATCATTTTAGGTTAAAAAATTTCATAAACCTATGCTCTAATACCAAGTTGTAACATCCCCTATCTAGAGGCCTAAAGTTAAGCGCTACGGATTTTGTAGTCATCCATAGTATTAACTTCCGGTGACTAAATACAGCTATGTTAATGGTATCCATAATATCAGAAGCATTTGAATATGAAAAAAAATCACATAATTCAAAAAAACCTTTTCACATTACGTTTTCAAATCACATGTTCCACATTCAAATTACATAATCCTATAATCGTTTTCCAGGTTCAGATAAAATATAATTATTACATAAATACGCCAAGAGCGATATATGATGATGCCCCTTGGTTGACCAGAGTACTATATAGACATAACTATCTTAAATACAACACAACGGAATAAAACAAAACAGAACGCCAACTCCTAAAAAGCTATCTGTCAGCCACCTGCTCATTTCCGGAAGATTTATTCATCAACATACTAAAACCTGTAAAACCTCAACCCTCAGCCTACTCAAATCAACTATGAGCACCCGAGAGTTTAAGGGGAAAAAAATAAACTTCAAGTCAGACATAAAGCCTGGTGTGAATAATACTATACATCTCGGTTATTTAATGTTAAGTGAGACCACGCCGCTTAGTGGAACGGGTTTCCCCTCACTAACATCCTTTTAAAACATATCTTTTACAAATCTTTATCCTGCAACTAAAATTGGTTAAAACTGTAAAGCAATATCATGTAAACATACATATCAGGTAACAAATGGACTATCTGTCTGAACACTATAGTTTTGTTTGGCTTACTACTAACCTTTGGCTGACTTGGGCCTACCAGACAATATAATTAAAATAATCTAACATCTGTTAGACACACCTCTTCTGGACGGTGTTTCCTTAACTATCTATTAAATATTCCTCTTCTGGACGGTCTGTCCCTAACTTAACATCCCCCTGGGTCACCTAATCTTAATGGTTTTGCGGGCTCACCAATAATCTATTTGTATACAAACATATATTACCTTATGTGTGTAATCATAATTTTTGTCTTACCGGTAACAAAGCCCTACACACTGGAATTTTGGACTAAATTAGCTAGGGCTAGTAGCTAATGTATAGGGTGCGACCCTATACCAATCCCATCTAGTATGCTAATATCTGAGTCATTTTACTTAGGGAAACCTTCCCAAAATTTTCCTTGAAAACCTTCCCATCTGCAATTGATTTAAAATCTTTTAAACCAAACTTAAACAAGGAAAACACATATACTCTATGCATTACTCAAAATCACCTGGCCATGTTATATATATATACTTTACTCAAATCTTTGTTGATGAAAACATTGAAACCATTGAAAGTACCCCATTCGATCCCATTGAAAGTATCCCTTTCGTAACCAAATAAACCCTTTCTTTCATCTAGGCCGAAAGGCCAAAACCTTCCTTTTGAAACCATTCTCAAAACCTTTTGAAACCCTTGAAAAACCTTTCCTTCGAAAGCTATAAAACCTTAGACATCTTATCTCAAAACACTTTAAAACTGCCTTTCGAAACCATTGGAAAAACCTTCCTTTTAGCCCTTTCAAAACAGTTACAAAAATACCCATTTGAACCTTTTGAAACCATTGGGGAACCACCTCTTAGAAACCTTTCTTTAAAACCTTTCGAAAGCATCAAAACCTTTATAAACAACAACCTTTCAAAAGCATTTGGGTTCAATTTAAAACATGTGGAAAACTCCTTTTGAAACCCTTCAAACCATCTCCTTCGAAACCATTTGGTTTATACTTCGACAGAGAAAAAGGGTCATTAAAACCATTTAAGTCGAAAGCCTATCTTTCGAAAGCATTCCAAAGCAAAGAAGTGATGGTGTCGAAACCACCCTTCCGAAAAAATTGGAGAAGTGGTCAAGTTTAAAAACAAAGTATACCTTCAGAAACCATTGACTTCGAAAGATAAGAAAAGCGGCAGCTAGGGGTTTCGACCCCTTCGAAGGCATTTCTTAAAACAAAAGAGTGCAACCCATTCGAAACCATTCATTTGAAATCATTTGACCAAGTCGAAAGCCAACCCGGTCGAAAGCTAACTCTTCGAAAGCAAAGTAGGCGCTACTTCATTTTAAAACAAAGGCGTGCTTTGACCCCTTCGGAACCCTACGTTTCGATCCTATACCTTCCGCCTCTATCAAATTTGCTACGTACCAAATGTATTGATACCATGCGCACTGGTTTTGAAAGCAATAGTGGCGAAACGTCTAGGTCGGAACCCCTAGTATCGAAAATGGCGGAACATGCAAAAAACATGTAAATTTTGTTTTTAACTTAAAAGAGAAACACTTTTCAACTAACCTGCTCTGTTTATCAAATTTTCATTGGTTGCTAAATTTATTTTTTCAAAAGTGCTGCCAAGGTTTCAGAAATAAGCAATAATTTTATTTTACAAATTACCCCTTCTCCTTTTATAATTATATAAAACATTTAAGTCCCATACCTTAAATAATTTTATATATTCATCAAATCACTTTGGAAAATTCTACAAAAATTCTAGAAAATCCCTTTTTATATGTTTCTAACATATATAAATTTCAGACCCTAATTTATTTATAATTTATCCATAAATTATTTATAGCCCAATAAATCATATTCTTCACTAGAAAATTAATATAATATCCACATTAATTCAGAAAATTATAAAAATTGAAACCCATCTCTAAAATATCATTTCTGATCTAAATCTAAAATCACAAGGCATTTGGATGTCATTTAATAAGGTTTTCATATCAAAACATATCATAAAATCTATAGAATAAGCATAAATCATTAACAAGCACATATAAACTTTTAATCATTCAAAACATGGAATAATCATGCAAACAAGTTTGGATTTTTCCTTAAAACCAAAAACATTTAAGAAATAAGAGATGTAGTCATTATTCACCTTATCTTTGTGATTTTGGATGTGAGATTTGAACTTGATTAAGTGATTTGATTCTTCTCTTGAATCCTAGCTTTCATCTTCTTCCCCATGCTAATGGTGGCCGGCTTTAGGAATGTTTTTGCTTGAGAAAATATGAAATGAACGTGTGTTTTGATTTTCTAAGGGTTTTGGGTATAAAAATATCATTTTCCCTATTTTTCCCTTACATATTTTATTTCATGTTATCTTGTTTTGATTTACTCGTTAACATGGCACGGCTACCCCTATTAAATCACAAATCTCAATCCATTAATCCACTTACATTATTTTATTTTATTTAGCTAATTAAATATCCTAAATAATGTTACTAAAAATATGGGGTGTTACAAGGATTATGATATTGTATTCTTCTTTCTCGTTCTGTTTCCTTTTCTTTTTCTTTTACCCTAACTTCCTGTCTTTCCGACACTTGGGTGCTCGGCCCATGCATACCGTGGATGTATTGATGTCGACATTCGAAGGTCAAAAATACGGATCGTTACAATTGGTATCAGTGCTTAAGGTTAAGCGAGAACCTTGGCTTTGGTGGCTATAACTCATTGAGAGATAGGGTAATGAAATGCCTTATCATGAGTTAAGTGTGTGTGTGTGTGTGTGTATATATATATGAAAGTGCATATTTGTTATTGCAATTAAAATATTTTGTCTTGTGTTAATTGGTTTGTAGAGTGGCTTATAGATTTTGATCAATATGTGTTGCTAACATTATTGGCAGGGATCTCTAAACAAATGGACAAAGCAAACCGACACAGTATTGTTTTTTAAATTGGTAAATAAAATAATTTTACCTTGGATTATATTATATATATAAAAGGATAATTTTTATAACTCGATATAGTTAATTATGATGTGTTTGTTTGTTAGGAAATGGTAATATTCGATTATTATCATTTGTTGTTTGTTTAGTTTTGCCTGACCAGTTTATGAGCAGTTTTACCTTTTCACTACATGGGTTGGGTATATAGTAACTTGTAGGAACATTGAAATGAACACCATGTGAATTGAGTTTCACGGTTTGATGATAAGACGTTCGGCGATAATGTTGGGTTAAAAATTCGAGTTTAATAAAAGTTGTTTATTATAGACTTTGAGAAAAGCAAGATATTTTGGAATAAACACTTAGGTATTAAGTTTTATAAAAGAAAGTGACTTATATAAGTGTGGTTTGTAAAAATGATTTATAAATATGAAAAGGATTTAAACTGAGAATTTGAGAACTTAAATCCCAGTGTTTTAGAAATTGGTTTTCTAAGATTTTGGAAAATAATACTAGTATTATTTGAAAGTAAATATTTGGGAAATTGGCTTATGAAATTGATATCATGGTACTTAGTAATATTTAAGAAGTATTTGATACAGTTTGGAAATGATTTTGGTAAAGTCCGAAAGGCATGGTTTGGATGTACTGAACTCACTTCTGTTGTTGAAAAATGATTCCGATGATAACTTCAGCATCATCGGCGTTTATTTTCTAGTTTCAAAGTGAGGGATGCTATAGTAGCAATTTTATCTAGAGTTGTTTTGGTAAAATAGATTTTCATTTAAATTCCAGTAGTATGATTTGGTATACGAAAGTTATAAGTAAATATATCATAGTACTTAGTAATATAAACAAAGTATTTGATATTGTTTGGAAATGATTTTGGTTAAGTCCGACAGGCTTGGTTTGGATGTGTTGAACTCACGTCTGTCGCTGGAAAATGATTCTGGTGATGACTACATTATCATCGGCATTTATTTTCGAGTTTTAAAGTAAGGGGATGCTATAGTAGCAATTTGCTACAGAGTTGTTTTGGTAAAACAGATTTTTGTTTAAATCCTAGAAGTATGATTTAGTGTACAAAAGTCATAAGTATATATATTTCCAAATGATTTGAAATGAGACTAGGGTGCTTAGTTCTTAAGATTTCGGTTAAGTTATATTATGGACACATATATCTTATGCATTAGGATTGAATGGTCTGTGCATCGTAATTGGTGTGTTTGGGGTGATAGTTTTCAATTATGAAAATGAAAAGGAATTTTCAATGATTTTGGACAGTCGAAACTTCAAAATTTGTTATAAATTTTGAAGCTAAGTGTTTTGAGAAAATATAAAGTTAAGTCATATATAACACATGAACTTAGAGATAGTAGAATTTAAACAGGTTTTAAATTGATTGAATATTCATGTTGAATAAATTATATTGGATGATTTTGTATATACTCTGAAGATGTAGTGGAATATTATACGAGTATGAATTTAAGTTATATAATGTTTAATAAATTGAGATAAATGTTTTATGAAATGATTCATGAGTGATTTTAGTATTAAATAAGAAATACTACGTGATAATTGGATATGGATTTAAAATAAATGGTGTAGTTAAGAAACCAATTAAATATTTCAAGGTCAAGTGATTTCAAGGTGATTCATATTGGTCCGAGTTAGGAGTTTTCACTTAGTTCTCAATGGCGAACACTTAATACATATTTTTGATATGATCAACAAGTTTTCTATCATAGTATATGGATATGTAAGAAGAACAGAGGTTTCTAATCAAGGAATCGGATCTGAGTCCGCACTAGGGCGGTCAAGTGAGATATACTAGTTCGGAAGTGAAATCTATGTGATCGAGCTATTGATCAGAGTTGATATTGCATATGGATGATATATTTATATCGTATGAGCTTTTGCAATATCATAAACTATGTTTGTTGGCTTTTGGAGAGTTTGAGTAATGACTCTTCGAATTGCTTGAGGTAGCATGAGTTATCAACTGAGTAATACCTGAGGCTGTTGAGCGTAAGGTAACGTTTAGTGGATTAATTGTCATCCTTATGCAATGAGTGGTTTCTAAACCTAGGCAAACCATGAGTTTTGGTTACTACTGATTGCAGTACAGTATAGTATTGTTATGTGATTGTTTCTATGGTTGCCAGTGATTTCAATACCATTAGGTATTTATGGACGATTGTTGCTTGTGTTGGAATTTTAAGGGTGAAATTCTTTTAAGGATGGAAGAATGTACCGACCCAAATTTTTAAACGGTTTATAATTAAATATTAAATTATTTAAATATTGGATTTAATGTGAACAAAAATGATTTCGAAAGCTTATTTAAATTTTGTTTAAATAAGAATGGTTATGGAAAGCATTTAATTTAAAGTAAAAGTGCTAAAAATGGTTTTAATAATAATTAATTTTAATTAACGTTTGAAATTTTCATTCCGGGACACTGTCTAAGATTTTGAAGAAACTAGTGCCATTAGATCTAGAATAATAAATTGTCATACGCCGACGAGTTTCGGGACAAAAGGACGTGTTGTGTGATCGTGCGGGCTCAAAATGCATAACGAAATTAAAGGAGAATAAAATATAATATAGTTTTGCCTATAAATACATCATCAATCCTTAACCTAAATTCCATTTCTTCCCTCTTTCTCTTCTGTTTTGAATTTTTCCTACCGCCACCCTTACATCCACTTCGATCAATTAAATCAAGTGCGATAGGCTATCAAATCAAAGGATTTTTGATCTGATAGCTTCATATTGGCTAGGGCTTCGATTCCCTATGCTTAGTTTTACGAGCAATGATGGGTTGTCCTATTCGACTTGTTCAAGTCTAGGCTAGGGTTACGAACTGCGGTGGCTTTGGCAACGTTAGGGCAAATCAATGGTGGCATGGTGTTAGTTGACCAAAAACGATTTGTTTGACATAAGCGAGGGATGGTGCGGTGTTGAGATGGCAATTATGGCATATGGTTTTTCATTGAGTGGAAATGGGTCGCGACGAGGTAGGGTTGGCTAGGGGTTTCTTCGATGATTCCATAGGATTGGTGGAGGTATGTGGAGTTGTTTGGGGGTGGGTTGGGGTTCACTGGAGGACGAAATCGATTCACGACATTGCAGAGGCGAAAAATTAGGGCTTCGGGTAACTTTTGGGTAGAGGCGATTGGGTGTTCGATTAAGGGATCAATGAGGTCAGGCTTATGAAGAGGTTGGCGAAGGTCGTTCATTGAAATATGGTCCGGTACTCTGTGTCATTGACCAACGTGCACGACTTTAGGATGGATAGAGCAGGAATGCAGGAGTTTTAAAACGAAGATGAATTGGATGAGGAGAGGATTAGTGGGTAAGTGTTTATTAGTGGTTAATTAATTTATTAATTAATGTTTTAAAGTCCGATAAACTTATAAAATTTGTATCTTGTACATACGAGGTCCGATTGAGGCATTGTTTTTGCCGTTGCGCTGGTATCGACGATATTCATGCATTGAAGTTGGATTCGTTGAGTTTGGAGCTTGTGGGAATTTTAGTCAAAATCCAACAGCGTTCGATTTTGGACTATTTGGAAATGCATAAGCATTGGCTGGAACTTGGGTGAGTTTTACTCACCAATTGATTGTATATCATTATGTATATAATTGTGTTGTATTAAAATATAAATTGTATAACGAGGATGCAAGTTATTACGTTCGGACCCTGCTTTTTTTTGTAAAACAAGCAAGAACTTTATTATGGAGTATAATCTTTGTTTTGATCATTTATAACATGTGTCGTGGCCAGACTACTTGTTTACATGTTTGATATTGCTTTGTGAAAAGTGATAGTGCGTTATAAATGTTTGAAACGATAAATTCGTATTAAACGTGCTTTGAAATCCTTGATATTTGACATAGGTTAAATTGGATAAACTGTAGTAAATTATGGAAATATATATGTACATATATAGTGGGTTGTTCTACACATGATTTGGTGTGTTTGACATAAACGGATTGGTTGTAACATTTGTAGAAATTGAAAATGGAAGTTGTAAATGTTAGAAGCGGAAAGAGTCGCTATGGATGCTCTTTGAAATCGCTGTGAACGGCGATTTTAAAGTTAACTTTGAAAGACATCCTAGGGCTTATTCGTATTCATAATAAGTAATGTAAGCCTACTTATTATTGGAAAATAACAAGGTTTAAATATAGTTGGAAATCATTAATGGGTTTTTAAAGTGATGGTTTTAAATTATAAAACAGGTTTTTAAAGTAGTGTTCTAAACAAAGGTTTTAATATATCTATAAGTTTTTTAAAAGTATATTTTTGGTATGTGTGTATATATATGGTCTTAGAAAGTTATTAAAGATTTTATTTAAGAAATTAAAGGATTTTATATTATAATATTTTACAAATGGTTTATAATATTTTCTTAAATATCTTAGTTTTACAAATAAATCAGTATATGTATTTATCCTTTTAAAGGTATTTTAGTATATTTAAAAGTTTTAAAAAGGAAGTTTAGTACTTGTGAAAGGATATAAAGGAGTTTTTAGATTACAATACTTATGTTATAATGGATGGTTTTGTAAAATTGATTAAAAGGTTATATGACCTTTTTTAATAAGTGGAGAAGTACATAGAGCTTTAAATGAATGTTTCAAAATAAATGGCAAGTTTTAAAAGTGATTTTGGGTTTATAGTAATGATGTTTGTGCAACATTTGTTTTATCCCATTAGACTATAGTTTTAAAAAGTAATTGGATCTTTAAAATGGAGTTTTAAGGATAACGGGATAGTAAAGTGATTTTGGGTTTGTCGTGAACAATGTTTTAGTAACATTTGTTTTTAAACCCTTCGATAATATTTTAAAGTGGTAAAATACCGTTAAATGAGTTTGGAAAATACTTAGATCTTTAATAATGGAATTTTAAAGAAAATAATGAGTATGGATTGGTTTTGTGTTTGTTGTGGCAATGTGTTAATAACATTCACCTTCAACTCATTTTGATTATAATTGTGAACGCAAATAGATCTTTAAAAAGAATGTTTTAAAGATAATCACAAGTGAAATGGTTTTGGGTTTGCATTGACAATGTTTGAGTAACATTTGTCTTAAGCCATTTGAAATTGATTTGTGAATATATAGTTATATGGTTGAGATAAGTATATGAATACTTTTGGGAAGTGTTGAAATGTGTTGAAAATGAATAATGATGTTTTAATTAAATAATGAAGTTTAATTAATAAATGGAGTCTCGTTTATGAAAGATTTATTGAGTTAAAGCCAGTTTTACTAGTAAAAGAGGTTTTTAATTAATAAAGGAAAAATAATTAAAAAGGGATTAGCAGTCGTTTATATGACTTGATCGTACTTGTGTGTTTCGATCGTGCTTTGTGTGTCAGTTACTTATGGATAGTATACGGGACTTACTTTCCCATATGCGATTATTCTCATTGTATTGAATTTTTGTTTATTTGATAGTTAAATAACTGACTATATAATCTTAGCCAAAATATACTCAGCAAATATCAAGAAGAAACACGAGGATTATATGGTATAGTTATCTTTAGAGATATTATACTATACGTATAAACTCGTTAAGCTCTTCTAGGACGAATGATACGGAAATCCAACCGCCTAAACAGTTGGGAGGTGATCTCCGATCTTATGTATTGTATATTTATTTCCTACAGAACTGGAGTTGAGATTACCGGAAAATCGATCGATTAGTTTTTGGAGTACCTGGTAAGCGGGGGAGTGTACTTATATGAGATGACTTGAAACCGTAACCACTCCAAAACCATATATGTGTTCTATGCTTTGTGATTGCTTCGTAATGCTTGAATCTATATGGAGATTTGGGTTCTTTTTTAGATGCTCACACACGCAGTTGTTCATGATCTAGTTAGGATGTGGGAATCCAAATCTGATTCCAAGACCCGTTGTGGTATGGGAATCTATGTGTGATTTAGAGATTTATTAAGGGATCCATGTGCGATTCCGAGATCTATTGAGATGTGGGAGTCCATGTGTGTTTCCGAGATCTATTCGAGTTGAAGCTCGTATGGAAGTTCTGTTTGAGTGGTGACTCGTGTGCTAGAATGCCGGACGTGGCATCATCATCGGTATGGCAAAAACCAGAGTTATGAGACATAGCTAGTAGGGTTGTAAACCCATATGGTGCACGCGACTCTATTTCTAGAGATACTTATTGGGATATGCATGTGGGAACGATGCATCCAGTCTTAACAAGACTGGTTATGGATTTCCTATGCTACATTCACTAGAGATGTACGACGCTTTGGAAGGATATATCTGATCCTTGTGCAATATATCGAGTCAGCTTTGATTCGAGGAGATCTACGTGGAAATCCTACACAATTAGCGAACGTTCCTTATCGATCGTGATTGTATACCTATTATTGTTGTGATATACACTCACATTCATCGCATCTATTTGATTATTTATATTTCACACCTTAGACATTACTATATTATCGCTAGATTTTATAATAGAAATGGTTTAGTTATCGCAAGGTAGAAACCCGTCTGTGTTCTTGGGGGTGGTCTTATGAGATACCCTTATTTTGAAGGTTTTTAAGGTATAATAAATCTATATGACTTGAGTTTCTCACGTTGGTTTACCAGACTGATCCAGGTTTTATTTTCTTAATGCTCGGGTCGGCTCAAATATATTTCCAGATCTAGCTGTGGTTCATTGGATCTCTTAGAGAGGAGCTGGATGATTTCTTATCGTATTTATTTTCTACTGCATTACTTGGTTTGTATCTATCAGTATTTGTGTGGACATGTAGTTATAACTGTCAAGGGTGATGACAAGTTAGTTACTCTGATTGATGTATGTATATCAAAATTTCCTTTTTCATAAAGACCTTTTGAGATATTATATATTATCATTCTGCATGTGAGATTCTGATATTGTGTTCTTCTTTCTTGTTCTGTTTCCTTTTCTTTTTCTGTTATCCTAACCTTTTGTCTTTCCAACACTTGGGTGCTCAGCACGTAGATACCGTGGATGTATTATTGTTGACACTTGAGGGTCGAAAAGATGAATCCTTACATGTGGTATCAGAGCTGAAGGTAAAGCAAGAACCTTGGCTTTGGTGGGTATAACTCATTGAGAGATAGATTAGTGGAATGCCTTATTATGAGTTGAGTCTATAAATACGAGAGTGCATATTTGTTATTGCTATAAAAATATTTTTTATTGTGTTGATTGGTTTGTAGAGTGGCTTATGGATTCTGATCAATATGTGTTGCTAGCGTCATTGACGGGGATCTCTAAACGCTTGGACAAAACAAACCGACACGGTATTATTTTTGAAATTGTAAATGAAATAGTTTTACCTTGGATTATATTTTATATAAAAGGATAATTTTTCAAAAATTTATATATTTATTTATAATGTGTTTGTCAGGAAATTATAATATTTGATTATTATTATTTGTTGTTTAATTAATTATGCTCAATCGGTTTATGAACAGTTTTAACTTTGCACTACATGGGTTAGGTAGATAGTAACTTGTGGGAACATTAAAATGAACACCTTATGAATTGATATTCATGGTTTGACGATAAGGTGTTCGACAATAATGTTGGGTTAAAATTTCGTGTTTAATAAAAGTTGTTTATTATAGACTTTGAGAAAAGTAAGATATTTTGGAATAAACACTTAGGTGATAAGTTTTATATAAGAAAGTGACTTATATAAGCATGGTTTATAAAAAAGATCTATAAATATGAAAAGGATTTAAACTGAGAATTTGAGAAGTTAAATCCTAGTGTTTTAGAAATTGGTTTTCTAAGATTTTAGAAAATAATACTTGTATTATTTGAAAGTAAATATTTGGTAAATTAGTTTATGAAATTGATATCATAGTACTTAGTAATATAAACAAAGTATTTGATATTGTTTGGAAATGATTTTGGTTAAGTCCGACATGCTTGGTTTGGATGTGTTGAACTCACATCTGTCGCTGGAAAATGATTCTAGTGATGACTACATTATCATCGACATTTATTTTCGAGTTTTAAAGTAAGGGGATGCTATAGTAGCAATTTGCTACAGAGTTGTTTTGGTAAAACAAATTTTTGTTTAAATCCTAGAAGTATGATTTGTACAAAAGTCATAAGTATATATATTTCCAAATGATTTGAAATGAGACAAGGGTGCTTAGTTCTTAAGATTTCGGTTAAGTTATATTATGGACACATATAGCTTATGCATTAGGATTAAATGGTCTGTGCATCATAATTGGTGTGTTTGGGTGGTAGTTTTCAATTGTGAAAATGAAAAGGAATTTTCGAGATTTTGGATAGTTGAAACTTTGAAATTTGCTATAGATTTTGAAGCTAAATGTTTTGCGAAAATATAAAGTTAAGTCTTATATAACAGTTGAACTAATGATAGTAGAATTTAAACAAGTTTTAAATTGATTGAATATTCATGTTGAGTAAATTGTATTGGACGATTCTATGTATACTCTGAGGATGAAGTTATATAATGTTTAATAACTTGAGATAAATGTTTTATGAAATGATTCATGAATGATTTTAGTACTAAATCAGAAATACTACAGGATAACTGAATGTGGATTAAAAAAATTGGTTTGGTTAGAAAACCAACTGAATAGAGTACGTAAGTTGTACATAGATCGTTTTTTTCACTTGGCAGTTCTTAATCTGGGATTCGAGTACGTGGATTTCGAGGTGATTCACACCGTTCTGAGTTAGGATTTTTCACTCGATTCTTGATGGAAAACACTTGATATAGATTTTTGATATGATCCTGAAGTTTTTTATCATTGTATATGGCTATGTAAGAAGAATAGAGTTTTCTAATAAAGGAGCCAGATCGGAGTCTGCACTAGTGAGGTCAAGTGAGATATACTAGTTCAAAAGTGAAATCTATGTGATCGAGCTATTAATGAAAGTTGAAACTGCGTATGGATGATATATGTATATCGTACGCGCTTTGGTAATATTGTAAACTATGTTTTATAGCTTGTGGAGAGTTTGGGAAATAACTCTTCGAATTTGTAACAACCATTATTTTGACAGTTAAAAATATTAAATTAAATAAGACATTGAAATTTAAAATTGTCAGAAATTTAAAATTTATGATTTATGGATGTAAAACAATGTTGGGTTTCATATTAACAACAAGATTTGAAATAACAAATGTTTACTTTAGTAAGAAATAAAATGAATGTTTTTGTATTAAAGGAAAAATCACATGTTTATTTATTTGAAATGTATTGTAGCTTATATATTGATTATAGAAATAATAGATCTTATTTAGTAAGAATTTGTAACTCTTGTTTGTATACAATGATCTTAAATTTATAAAGGAAACAATTGATTATTTCTCATGACATTTATTTTGTTTGTTTTGAAATTCACCTTTGTAATCAATTGTAATTAATGTAATTGAATAATTTCAATTAATAGGAGAGAAGACACTAAATTGTAAATTAATAGGTGTAATTAAACGTAGCTTATGTTTTATGAAAATAAAAGGAAAAGTTTGATTTAATGAAAATAACATTTTTATCAAATAAACACTACAAGAAAACTTGCTATTGGTTGCAATAATTGGTAGCGTTTCAAAGCTAATGCAACCATTAATTATTTTAAAATATGAAATGAAGGAAGAAACGCAGCCAATTGATTACCGCCAAATATTCACCAAAATTTTGCTAAAATTTTAGCAGGCCGCTCAAATCTCTTTAACCCCTTAGCATTTTTTCTTACCTTCCTCCTCCTGCTCTCAAATGAACGATGAAAATCAAACAAAATATACTTCGTCTTGCTCGCACAATTCAGCTCGTCTTCATGTTGCACGCGCGATTCAACCGTATCCTCGTATAATTGGTCACAAAATAGCTCGTCTTCATCTTGCTCGCGCAATTCAGTTCCGTGTCAACTCCTCCCCAAAACCCTAATTCCTGAAATGTAGCTCAAAATATATCTTCTACTAACACCTTTAACTTTTATAAGGTAATTCGAAAACAAATCTTCTTTTGCGTTTCCATTTTGAACTGGATTAGGTTGATTTTTTTCGGTTGTTGTTTGAATTGAGTTTGAAATTGGTTATGCTGTTTGAGTTTGTTACTTGAATTGATGGTAGCTAATGAGGTTATGGCAATGTTTTTAGGCCGTGGGTGATTTTCTGGTTGAACGAATGTGCTCGAGTTTGAAGCAATGTCCAGTTCGATTGGTACTGATGAAGTCGTCGCGTTTGAAGGTGGCGATTTGGTCGATTGCAATGGCGGTTGTATTCGATTGTCGATTGTCACAGTTGCACTGGCGAGTTTGTCGATTGAGGGGCTTTTATGCGGCGTATGGGTTCGATTTGAATGGCAGGTGGTTTGCTGGAGTTCGGCGATGGAAAGGTGTGGGTGGTTGTTGTATGATTTGGTGATATCTATGGCAGTTCAGGGCGGCTTTGCAGTGGTGTTGTGGTGATGCTCGAGTGCACTTGTGAATGTGGGTTTGGGTGTAGCAGAGGCAGAAGGTAGGCAGTGGAAATGTAACGACCCAGAATTTTGAACAAATTAAATTGAGAATATTTAATTAATTTTAAATATTTGAACGATGATTTAATTTGAATCCCCGATATAATTTTGAAATCTGCGATTAAACTTTAAAATTTAATCGATTGAAAGTTGAATAAGAATTTAAATCTTCAATTTACAGTTGAAGAAAAATATTTCAAAAGCTTTTAAAATTTATATTGATAACACTGAAGATAATAGAAGCTTCAGAATTGAGTTGGAAAATGATTTGTTTAGTTTTGAAATTAAATCATTCGAATTGATATTTAAAATACGGCGTTCCGGGGCACAGTCTCGGAATTCGACGAAACCAGTTTCATTGGGTCCGTAATAGTTTGTTATTACCGGATTTCAATTTTCGTATTTTTCGGAGTTGTTTTGTGACCGTACGGTTAGAAAACGCGTCGAGATTTTTGGACGAATTCAATTTAAAAATTTAAATTTATATTATTTAACACCACACGTTATCTCCCCTAGGATTACGCCTAAATTCACGTCTGAAATCATGGAGAAAAATCGTGCCAACCATCCTCATCTCGCTTTCAAATACTACTCTCCCTTCAGTTCCCAAATTTAGTAATTCGAAATCAAAAGAAGATTTAATGGTCGCGTTCTCCCCTCGTTATTCAATTCAATCGAACGAATTTCCTTCCTTTTCTCCCAGATTCAAAATAAAAAAATAAAACGAAAAAAAAATAGGGGGAAATCGCGACTTCTCCTGTCGCGTACCAGGCGCGAGATGGCGAACGCGTGGGCAGCGGCGAGTAGGAGGGAGCGATTTTCGATTTCGCCGAGGGGAACGAAGCGGCGGCAGTGACGTGGAGCTCGCGGCCAGAGCACTCACGTGCGATGGCGACTCCGGCGATTGGATTCGCGCGTGCGTAGCAGTGGAGGGTCATGGCTCGAGGCGAGTGTCACGAAGATGGGGATGAGCGGCGCGCGATGATGGCCAGTCGAAGGCAAGGAGTTCGAATCGATGGCTGTTCGTGAGGGCAGCAGTTGTCAAATCGGGGTGCGCGACCACTCGCGTGCAGGTGGAGTCGCGACAAATCGCATGAGGGAGAAGTACTCGCGATAACAGTTTTCAGGCAATTCGAGTGAAGGGTTTCTCGATGTCGAGGCTGGGATGGTGGCCGAGTCGATAATGGTGGCTCAGTGAAGTTGTGGAGTTTGGCAAGTTCGTCGGCAGGCGATTCGGGGTTTCGCGAGTGGGCTAAAGCTCGAATTCAAATTGCTGAGAGGTATTCCATTTTTAATCTAGAAAAAATAAATGTTATATGTAGTTTCTAATTTAGAATATATATATATATATAAAGATTTGAAATTAAACAGGAGTTTCAAAATGAGAAAAATGAATTTTATGAACGTATATACATTTTGAGTTACTTGTTTGATTTTAAAAATAAAATATGTTCTGGAAGTAGTTTTGTTTAGTTGTTAAAAGGGTATATTATTAAAAAGAAAAAGTTGTTTAAAAATCAAATTATCAGCTTAAACCCAAACGCTTAGTTAATTAAATAAGTAGATGAAGATTTAATTGTCTAGTTGATTCAAATATTTATAAATTAATGAATTTGTATAATATTTATACAAGGATTATAAATCGAGAAAACAAGTCAAAATGGAGAATGGATTGCAAAATAAAAGCTAAGGTGAGATCTTCTCACTCAAAATTTCGAAGTGGAATTTTTGCAGTTATTGATGATTGCTATTGGATGTGATATTAGATATAGTAGGATATATCTATTATATATAGCAATATATACATATTGGCATATGTATATATTGGATTGATGATTTCCCGCCTCGTATAGCGGATGAGACCCTATTGCGCCGTTAGTAAGCGGATTTTTATAAAACCTATATACCGCGATATTCCACCTCGAAGTGGAATTGGTATTGTGCTAACATCTGTGGATGTAGGGAAACATGTTAGAGGGATCCAACTGGATTCCTCACCAGTATTTATTTATTTACAGATATTGATGTATATTCTGTTATCATATTGATATATGATGTTTGTTGTTGTGATTGACTAATTGGTGCTGTTGCATCATCGGATTCAGTTTTGAAATGTAAAGATAACAACTTTTACTTTAAAAGGATTTTTTTAAAGTGATCTTTTTGAAAGTAGATGTTATATTGAATTTTTGAATTGATTTATTTCAAATGAATAAACGTTTAAAATCTTAAAGTTATAGAAATTAAGATTTTTGGTGAAATTTAACCAAAGTGTGATTTTTGAAATAAATAGTTGATTTATTTATAAAAAGGTTTAAGTTGGGATTTTTGAATAACTATAAATGATTTGTATAAAAAGATTTATAAATTTGATAATTTATAAATCAAAATATTGGACTAATAAAATGAATTTTTTATAAGTGTTAAAAAGAAGTATAAGTGAATGAAATAAATAGATTTATAACGTGAAGTTATAAAGTGAATAGATACCGTAGAATAAAGGATTTATAAGAAATTTACTTATAAATTTGACTTTTACACTTAGATGAGGTATGAATAGAAATTGCTAAATGAAATGATTTTATAAGTTGAAATTGTTATAAAGTATAAAAGTGATTTATAAACATTTTTTTATAAATCCGAAATCACTTATTTTGATAAGTGAATTATAGAAGTCAATAAAAAGGAATCTATAAATCAAAGTTGTTATGGAATATAAAAAGGTGAATTTATAAACGTTGTTTTATAAATTCGAAAATCAATTGGATTGATAAATCAAATATAGAAGGTTATTAAAGGAAATGTATTCGCGATTTTGGATAGCGAACTATCCTTAAAATAAATGTGTAGAAATGATTGAAATTGGGTTAAGTGAATTATATTCACGATTTTGGACAGTGAATATATTATTAAATAAATGGATTTATTTTTGAAGAAGTGATATTAAAAATGAAGTCAAACATTAAAAAAAATGTTTTAAAATGTATTATGAATCGAAAGCATAGATTTCCGCAGTTCTTGTTGAAATAGGCGTTTTCGAAAATATAAAGAAATGATGGACTATAACACTGTTGTTATAATAAATGATTTTCGAAAGAAAATGTTTTGATGTAGCATTGGGATTTACATATCTATCTTAAATTTCGAATCCCTATACTAGTGATTTCGAGTCGTCGTAACGATGTTTTACGCAACATTCGTTTTGACTCAAATGATTTCCTTAAAGAATGAAATATATACTTAATATTGATTTAAGTATATCGAATATTTTCCAAGTGTTGAAAATAAATAGATTTGTGAACTACTTATTATTAAATAAGTATGGAAATGCTTTTCCAATATGAAATGAAACGTTCTGAGAATTTATCTTCTTAAAGATAAATTGAAATTGAATATTGAAAACGATTTGAAAATCGAATATCAGTAGATATTTGGAAATATAAATTCACTAGGGAATTTATAAAAGAAATGGGAATTCATTTTGAAAATAAATATTGATTTATTTTGAAGTGTGGAAATTTTATATCTAGTAAAAGATATTTTGGAAGATGAAATAATTTGGAAAATTATTTGGAATCTGATGATGTTGCGCATCTTTATTGATAGTTAAATAACCGACTATCAATAATTACCTTGAATGGTATTTGTTGTGAATTGGATGAATTTGAATGCCACACTTATTTTTAAATAAACGCTCACTATTCGGGTTAGCCGGGAAAGGACCATGGGGTCGTATAACCCATTCCGAATATGTGATACGTCGTTATGAATTTCATTTGAAGACCGGTGTTGAAGACCGGATATTTTGAAAACGGAAGGATTACCGTTGAGTTACTCTACATCGGCTGATCTCCGGTTTAGAGGTTTTATCACCCTTAGTGACGGGAAGTCCGGACGTGATTAGAAAATTATCCGGATATGCAAGGGCTTCGTGAGAAGTGCCTTCGGTTCTGTTCGATCCCGGAACAGACTTGTATGGATTGTGTGTCTGACGTTACAATTTGAGATATAAAGCTGATTTCTTTCAAATACATTTCTGTTGGTGGCGGAGAATTTATTCTCTTAGCTTAACACCCTTCTCTGAGACGTACGAGCTCAGAGGTTATGTAGTTGAAATTTATCAGCGATATACTCCCAATTTGGTAACGTGGCATACTGAGTGTTGCTGTGAAATGATCAGTGTTTGATCATTTGCGATATGATCATTTGTTTGATCTTATATCTTTGTGATCATAGGTTGATCATTTTGTTTGACCCGAAGCAGGGCTTTGTAGAAAGCGTAGCTTTGTGGACGAGACTTCGTCGAGCCTCACACCCCGGAAATGGTCGAAACAGGAAGGATGCAGCAAGGTTTTAGGGAGTAGCGCCCCTTAGTGTATGTCATTCCTTCTGGATAAAGGTGGTATCATGGTATGGAGCCCAGATACTTAACCTCTGTGGTTGCTGCAAATTTATTACTTTGTGGTTGTTGCGAATCGGGGATCCTCGGGAAGATCGGTGACGATCGGGGGATGGCATACGCGTGTCAGTAGTTACCTACTTTTGCAGAGGTAACCCGGCCTTGTGTTGGCAGAGATCTAACCGTAATGTTAGGTTATTTCTCGGGTCGTCTATTCCAGGGACGTACCCATCGTGGAAAAGGAAGTTCCTTAGCCTGACCATTTGTTGGAAATCCAAAGAAACAATACGAGCCTTTACGATTTCAATTGTATAACCTGTCTCCTCAGGAGGCAGCTATAGCAGGCATAATATAATGGTACCTATGCTGGCTAAGATTTATATTATACTTTCGAAATGTTTTCCACTATGCACTAATAATAATATCAAAAAGAATTTGATTTTGCGTAGTAAGCATCTTTGACTATCATAAGAAGAAATCTCCTCCAAGTCTGCGTTTGCATTGTGTGTGTGGTGAGAGGTCTTATGGTAGTTTCATTTTCCAAAAGCATTGCGAATTGACATTAAAAGTTTTCCTGTTGTTTATTTTAAAGATAAACTGTTTTACGATCTCACACCAGTCACCATGACTGACTCGGAGTTTATTGTTTCCCTTCTAAACTCTGGGTGCCCACCAATTTCCACACGGGCAGCCTAGAGTTATATTATCAGGATATTCTAGATATTCTGGAGCGAGATAAGCTGGATGACGAGACGTAGTATTTGTATCTGATAGTATTTATTCCGCTGTGTATTCTGTATGAGGACAAGTTATATAACTGTCCATTGTTGTATTGAGTTGTATATTGACTCTGTTGACGCATGTATAAACTGATAAAATTCTTTGTTTAAAAGATTACTGATTTATCTATTATATATTGTTCCGCTGCGATGTGAGATTCTGATATTGTTATGTTTCTGTTGTTCTTCTTCTTCTCTTCTTCTGCTTCTTTCTTCTTCTATCTTTTCTTCTATTTCTTCTTTCTAAAACCCTCACTATTGGAGTTTCCGGCACTCGATTTCTCGGCAGTCGATAAAGTGAGTATCGATGTTGAATTTTCGAAAGTCGAAAATTCCTGTACGTGACAGCGTGGTATCAGAGCATATGGTTTAGCGACAACCCTGCTCTGTTGGGTGTTACTCATTAGAGATAGAGTCAGTAGTACTCTAGAATGAGTTGAGTGTAATAATAGATACGAGCGCGTATTTGTTAGTGAATATAAAAATGTTTTATATTGTGTTTGCTTATCCGTTGAGATATTTATGAATTTTGGTCGGTATGTGGGACACCATATTATCGATAGGGATTTCTAAACACTTAAACGAGGCAAGACGACATAGTATTGTTTTAAATAGGGTAAATGAAATAATTTTGCCCAAAACTATTTTTGTATAGAAAAGAAATGTTTTTCTATGAATTTCTATAGTATATGGTTGCATGGTTGTTAGGAAGAAATAACATTGAAATATTATCATTGTTATATTGAAATTGAATAAGAAATAAAGTAATAACCAAAGATTGAAGATAAATTCATTTAACAAGTGAAATTTATAATTGTGAATTGAAAGATAAGAAAATAAAATTTATATACGAATGAAATATATAAATTATAAATGTGACTTAAAATTTGAAGTAGAATTCCAGAGAAATATTTGGAAAGGTTTTGAAAAGAATTTGAAAATTTTGGAGATTTGGAAATTCAAATTTCTTTTTGATTTGAAAATGAATTTCAAAGGTTTTGAAAAGTGTTTTGAAGGGATAAAAGCTCTAAACTCTTTTCGGTCGCTGGAAAATAACTTCAATGATGACCGCGGCATCGTTGGTGTTCATTTTCGGGTTTCCAAAAGAGGAATTGCTGCCAAATTTGTTTTAAATGGAAGTTGTTTAAAAAAAATTTGGGTTTTGTTTTTAAAATTCAAAGGATGATTTGAATTGTTTTCAAAATGGTTTTGAAAGGTTGAAAAAAAAAGACTCTGGAATCCTATTTAAAATGTTTATGAAATAAGAAATGAGTTGATAACTTATACAATTTGAATTTTGATAGAATAAATTTAACTTAAAAGAATGAAGTTAAATCAAAGCAAGTATAAGTGAATCAATTAAATGAAAATGAAATTGAAAGTTGAAATTCATTTCGAATTCGTAAGCAAATGAATTGAATTGAATAATTGTAAATGAAAGATGAATTAAAATAAAGTAAATTGATGAAATTCAATATTCAGAAGTTAAATAGAATCCCAATTGAATTAAATATTGTGAATTAAATTCAAATGAATGTAAAATGTAAAATTGAATGAAATAGATATGTAGCTTCAATAGTGAATTAAAAATGATATAAGTAGTTTATATTGAAAATTTTGTAATAGAATTTGCAAAATGGTTTGAATGTGTAACTAGATATTATGGCTAGTAGGATATACAGGTGTTATTAAGGAATTGGGATTATAATTTTGAAGATAAATTTGAATTGCTCGACGAAAAGGTAAGTATTTGAATTTCAATATGAGATTTTCTGATTTCTTGTCTAGCCGCTTGGCTTTTTCTTTTTCTTTTTGAAATCTGAGAGTCCGTAGGGACGTTTTGTAGTCGTACCGTATTAGCCGCGCAAAGGAGATGCTGGCGAAATTTTTCAGAAATTTAGAGCGTTAGAAAATTTTTGAGAAAATTTTGAAAGTTTAAAATTTGAATTTAAATCCGAATTTGAATTTTGAAGTTAAACAATATTGTTTGAAAACTATGAAAGGTTTGGAAAGCAAATTGATTGATAACGAATCTTTAGTAGAAGATTTGTTTTGAAAATTTGATAAAACCATTGGATTGTGAAAAAATAGTAGACGAGTTAAGGACCATTTTTCCTAACTTGTAATTTCGAGGACGAAATTCTTTTAAGGAGGAAAGTCTGTAACGACCCAGAATTTTGAACAAATTAAATTGAGAATATTTAATTAATTTTAAATATTTGAACGATGATTTAATTTGAATCCCCGATATAATTTTGAAATCTGCAATTAAACTTTAAAATTTAATCGATTGAAAGTTGAATAAGAATTTAAATCTTCAATTTACAGTTGAAGAAAAATATTTCAAAAGCTTTTAAAATTTATATTGATAACACTGAAGATAATAGAAGCTTCAGAATTGAGTTGGAAAATGATTTGTTCAGTTTTGAAATTAAATCATTCGAATTGATATTTAAAATACGGCGTTCCGGGGCACAGTCTCGGAATTCGACGAAACCAGTTTCATTGGGTCCGTAATAGTTTGTTATTACCGGATTTCAATTTTCGTATTTTTCGGAGTTGTTTTGTGACCGTACGGTTAGAAAACGCGTCGAGATTTTTGGACGAATTCAATTTAAAAATATAAATTTATATTATTTAACACCACACGTTATCTCCCCTAGGATTACGCCTAAATTCACGTCTAAAATCATGGAGAAAAATCGTGCCAACCATCCTCATCTCGTTTTCAAATACTACTCTCCCTTCAGTTCCCAAATTTAGTAATTCGAAATCAAAAGAAGATCTAATGGCCGCGTTCTCCCCTCGTTATTCAATTCAATCGAACGAATTTCCTTCCTTTTCTCCCAGATTCAAAATAAAAAAATAAAACGAAAAAAAATAGGGGGAAATCGCGACTTCTCCTGTCGCATACCAGGCGCGAGATGGCGAACGCGTGGGCATCGGCGAGTAGGAGGGAGCGATTTTCGATTTCGCCGAGGGGAACGAAGCGGCGGCAGTGACGTGGAGCTCGCGGCCAGAGCACTCGCGTGCGATGGCGACTCCGGCGATTGGATTCGCGCGCGCGTGCGTAGCAGTGGATGGTCATGGCTCGAGGCGAGTGTCGCGAAGATGGGGATGAGCGGCGCGCGATGATGGCCAGTCGAAGGCAAGGAGTTCGAATCGATGGCTATTCGTGAGGGCAGCAGTTGTCAAATCGGGGTGCGCGACCACTCGCGTGCAGGTGAAGGTGGAGTCGCGACAAATCGCATGAGGGAGAAGCACTCGCGATAACAGTTTTCAGGAAATTCGACTGAAGGGTTTCTCGATGTCGAGGCTGGGATGGTGGCCGAGTCGATAATGGTGGCTCAGTGAAGTTGTGGAGTTTGGCAAGTTCGTCGGCAGGCGATTCGGGGTTTCGCGAGTGGGCTAAAGCTCGAATTCAAATTGCTGAGAGGTATTCCATTTTTAATCTAGAAAAAATAAATGTTATATGCAGTTTCTAATTTAGAATATATATATATAAAGATTTGAAATTAAACAAGAGTTTCAAAATGAGAAAAATGAATTTTATGAACGTATATACATTTTGAGTTACTTGTTTGATTTTAAAAATAAAATATGTTCTGGAAGTAGTTTTGTTTAGTTGTTAAAAGGGTATTTTATTAAAAAGAAAAAGTTGTTTAAAAATCAAATTATCAGCTTAAACCCAAACGCTTAGTTAATTAAATAAGTAGATGAAGATTTAATTGTCTAGTTGATTCAAATATTTATAAATTAATGAATTTGTATAATATTTATACAAGGATTATAAATCGAGAAAACAAGTCAAAATGGAGAATGGATTGCAAAATAAAAGCTAAGGTGAGATCTTCTCACTCAAAATTTCGAAGTGGAATTTTTGCAGTTATTGATGATTGCTATTGGATGTGATATTAGATATAGTAGGATATATCTATTATATATAGCAATATATACATATTGGCATATGTATATATTAGATTGATGATTTCCCGCCTCGTATAGCGGATGAGACCCTATTGCGCCGTTAGTAAGCGGATTTTTATAAAACCTATATACCGCGATATTCCACCTCGAAGTGGAATTGGTATTGTGCTAACATCTGTGGATGCAGGGAAACAGGTTGGAGGGATCCAACTGGATTCCTCACCAGTATTTATTTATTTACAGATATTGATGTATATTCTGTTATCATATTGATATATGATGTTTGTTGTTGTGATTGACTAATTGGTGCTGTTGCATCATCGGATTCAGTTTTGAAATGTAAAGATAACAACTTTTACTTTAAAAGGATTTTTTTAAAGTGATCTTTTTGAAAGTAGATGTTTTATTGAATTTTTGAATTGATTTATTTCAAATGAATAAACGTTTAAAATCTTAAAGTTATAGAAATTAAGATTTTTGGTGAAATTTAACCAAAGTGTGATTTTTGAAATAAATAGTTGATTTATTTATAAAAAGGTTTAAGTTGGGATTTTTGAATAACTATAAATGATTTGTATAAAAAGATTTATAAATTTGATAATTTATAAATCAAAATATTGGACTAATAAAATGAATTTTTTATAAGTGTTAAAAAGAAGTATAAGTGAATGAAATAAATAGATTTATAACGTGAAGTTATAAAGTGAATAGATACCGTAGAATAAAGGATTTATAAGAAATTTACTTATAAATTTGACTTTTACACTTAGATGAGGTATGAATAGAAATTGCTAAATGAAATGATTTTATAAGTTGAAATTGTTATAAAGTATAAAAGTGATTTATAAACATTTTTTTTATAAATCCGAAATCACTTATTTTGATAAGTGAATTATAGAAGTCAATAAAAAGGAATCTATAAATCAAAGTTGTTATGGAATATAAAAAGGTGAATTTATAAACGTTGTTTTATAAATTCGAAAATCAATTGGATTGATAAATCAAATATAGAAGGTTATTAAAGGAAATGTATTCGCGATTTTGGATAGCGAACTATCCTTAAAATAAATGTGTAGAAATGATTGAAATTGGGTTAAGTGAATTATATTCACGATTTTGGACAGTGAATATATTATTAAATAAATGGATTTATTTTTGAAGAAGTGATATTAAAAATGAAGTTAAACATTAAAAAAAAATGTTTTAAAATGTATTATGAATCGAAAGCATAGATTTCCGCAGTTCTTGTTGAAATAGGCGTTTTCGAAAATATAAAGAAATGATGGACTATAACACTGTTGTTATAATAAATGATTTTCGAAAGAAAATGTTTTGATGTAGTATTGGGATTTACATATCTATCTTAAATTTCGAATCCCTATACTAGTGATTTCGAGTCGTCGTAACGATGTTTTACGCAACATTCATTTTGACTCAAATGATTTCCTTAAAGAATGAAATATATACTTAATATTGATTTAAGTATATCGAATATTTTCCAAGTGTTGAAAATAAATAGATTTGTGAACTACTTATTATTAAATAAGTATGGAAATGCTTTTCCAATATGAAATGAAACGTTTTGAGAATTTATCTTTTTAAAGATAAATTGAAATTGAATATTGAAAACGATTTGAAAATCGAATATCAGTAGATATTTGGAAATATAAATTCACTAGGGAATTTATAAAAGAAATGGGAATTCGTTTTGAAAATAAATATTGATTTATTTTGAAGTGTGGAAATTTTATATCTAGTAAAAGATATTTTGGAAGATGAAATAATTTGGAAAATTATTTGGAATCTGATGATGTTGCGCATCTTTATTGATAGTTAAATAACCGACTGTCAATAATTACCTTGAATGGTATTTGTTGTGAATTGGATGAATTTGAATGCCACACTTATTTTTAAATAAACGCTCACTATTCGGGTTAGCCGGGAAAGGACCATGGGGTCGTATAACCCATTCCGAATATGTGATACGTCGTTATGAATTGCATTTGAAGACCGGTGTTGAAGACCGGATATTTTTGAAAACGGAAGGATTACCGTCGAGTTACTCTACATCGGCTGATCTCCGGTTTAGAGGTTTTATCACCCTTAGTGACGGGAAGTCCGGACGTGATTAGAAAATTATCCGGATATGCAAGGGCTTCGTGAGAAGTGCCTTCGGTTCTGTTCGATCCCGGAACAGACTTGTATGGATTGTGTGTCTGACGTTACAATTTGAGATATAAAGCTGATTTCTTTCAAATACATTTCTGTTGGTGGCGGAGAATTTATTCTCTTAGCTTAACACCCTTCTCTGAGACGTACGAGCTCAGAGGTTATGTAGTTGAAATTTATCAGCGATATACTCCCAATTTGGTAACGTGGCATACTGAGTGTTGCTGTGAAATGATCAGTGTTTGATCATTTGCGATATGATCATTTGTTTGATCTTATATCTTTGTGATCATAGGTTGATCATTTTGTTTGACCCGAAGCAGGGCTTTGTAGAAAGCGTAGCTTTGTGGACGAGACTTCGTTGAGCCTCACACCCCGGAAATGGTCGAAACAGGAAGGATGCAGCAAGGTTTTAGGGAGTAGCGCCCCTTAGTGTATGTCATTCCTTCTGGATAAAGGTGGTATCATGGTATGGAGCCCAGATACTTAACCTCTGTGGTTGCTGCAAATTTATTACTTTGTGGTTGTTGCGAATCGGGGATCCTCGGGAAGATCGGTGACGATCGGGGGATGGCATACGCGTGTCAGTAGTTACCTACTTTTGCAGAGGTAACCCGGCCTTGTGTTGGCAGAGATCTTACCGTAATGTTAGGTTATTTCTCGGGTCGTCTATTCCAGGGACGTACCCATCGTGGAAAAGGAAGTTCCTTAGCCTGACCATTTGTTGGAAATCCAAAGAAACAATACGAGCCTTTACGATTTCAATTGTATAACCTGTCTCCTCAGGAGGCAGCTATAGCAGGCATAATATAATGGTACCTATGCTGGCTAAGATTTATATTATACTTTCGAAATGTTTTCCACTATGCACTAATAATAATATCAAAAAGAATTTGATTTTGCGTAGTAAGCATCTTTGACTATCATAAGAAGAAATCTCCTCCAAGTCTGCATTTGCATTGTGTGTGTGGTGGGAGGTCTTATGGTAGTTTCATTTTCCAAAAGCATTGCGAATTGACATTAAAAGTTTTCCTGTTGTTTATTTTAAAGATAAACTGTTTTACGATCTCACACCAGTCACCATGACTGACTCGGAGTTTATTGTTTCCCTTCTAAACTCTGGGTGCCCACCAATTTCCACACGGGCAGCCTAGAGTTATATTATCAGGATATTCTGGATATTCTGGAGCGAGATAAGCTGGATGACGAGACGTAGTATTTGTATCTGATAGTATTTATTCCGCTGTGTATTCTGTATGAGGACAAGTTATATAACTGTCCATTGTTGTATTGAGTTGTATATTGACTCTGTTGACGTATGTATAAACTGATAAAATTCTTTGTTTAAAAGATTACTGATTTATCTATTATATATTGTTCCGCTGCGATGTGAGATTCTGATATTGTTCTGTTTCTGTTTCTGTTGTTCTTCTTCTTCTCTTCTTCTGCTTCTTTCTTCTTCTATCTTTTCTTCTATTTCTTCTTTCTAAAACCCTCACTATTGGAGTTTCCGGCACTCGATTTCTCGGCAGTCGATAAAGTGAGTATCGATGTTGAATTTTCGAAAGTCGAAAATTCCTGTACGTGATAGGAAATTATGGTCGCATCTTCAAATTCCATGGACATAGTGCTACTTAAGTCAAAATTTAAGATCGTTTTCGATAGAAGTACTTTGAAGAAAGTAAAAAAAGAAAGTCGTAATTTATTTCTATGCAGATTCATATTTACATTGTATGTACCTTAGGTACATTGGTTCATGTTACACATTCGTGCAATGCACATGCAATTTTTTTTATAAACAATGCTATTTTATTTTTGATATAACAACTTATATCATTACTAGCTATTATATTATAACACACACACTTGGCTAAATAACGGACATGCAGGTAATGTCAGTATAATTATTAGCTTACGTACCTACTGTGATTTGCAGGACCTGTAATGACTAAATTTACTATTGCATTGAGAGAAATTGGAACTTATAAAGAAGTTCTAAGATCCCAAGTATCCTTCCTTTTCCTTTATTATGAAAATTATGTTAAAGAACCCAAAGGGATATCATGTTACAGTAAAAAGTTTACGTTTCTTCATAGATAACATGATATTATTCCATCTCTGAATGTTGATTTTCATTTTCCTCTCCTATGAAAGATGTATGGGCTTGTGATACTCAGCTTGTTTTTATTTAATCAGGTTGAGCACATTCTAAATGATAGATTGATGCATTTTGTCGACATCGATTTGCATGACGTCAAGGTACACATTAATTTGCCTTTTTTACAATTTATTTCATACCAACGGTTTGTGATATGTGCATGAGACAGTAGAAGTCCATGCATATATATACATAAAAATACAATCGATACTATCAATTTTCTTGGGGACATATTTTGAGATATGGTTTCTCAAAATCTTTATATGGTCAAATATGTAATTGTTTAAGCATAGTTTTGGAGTGAAAGTCCATAAAAAAAACACGCAGGAACATGGTGAAAGTTATGAGAAATAATTTGTTCCTTTGGCCTCTTGGAGTAGAGATAATGTACGATCATGATTATTTATTTAGTTGCAATTTTTGCTTCTCCCAACCATAAACTAGTTTTTTATTTTCTTATGCCTTGCAATTTGATAAATAATAATATATTTCTTGAAGGATGCAAGGAAGCGATTTGATAAGGCATGCCTTGCAATGACCAGGTATGTTTAAGGGGTTTTTGGCAAGTCAGGTTGGTAGAAGTGTGCATGGGTTATGATAGTGCAGTGGGTGTTTGTAGGGGAGTTGCTTGGTGAAGTGGTAATGGAATGCAACAGGGAGTATTGATGACAGTGAGGTATTGGAGTATGAAGTGTTTGTTGTAGAAATGAAGTATATGTTGAGGCTGATGCAATGTGTATGTGCAGCGATGTTTTCTGATGGTTTTAGTGTAGTTGCAGTTTTATAGTGGTGGCAAGATGTTTTGCAGTAAAGTGTAGATTTTTTGTATTTGATGTGCAGTCAGGAATGATGCAACTACAGTGGTGGATGTATATGTGTATGTAGTTTGTGGTGAATTCGTGATTTGTGAACAGCGAAGTGCTATTGACTTTGATGGTGGAGATTGTTGGCTGTAGAGGTAGTGGCAGAAGAAAGAGTTTCAGGAGTGGTAGAAATATAGATGTAAATATAAGAGTTTCAGCGGTTTTTTTTGAGTGATCGTGGTATATCAGTAGCAGTGAGGGGAGGTTATGATAGTGGAGTGTAGTTGTATGGATGTTGTTGCAGAGGGTTGCTCTGTTGGGGTTGAGAAAAATGATGTGGGCAGTTGTGATGTGTAGGAAGATGGTTGTTGTAGTGATGTATATGAGGTGGGTTGGTAGAATGAAGAAGTGGAAGGGTGTTGTAATGGTGGGAAGAGGCAGATTGTGACATGCGCACTGATATATATGCAGCAGTGGTTAGCAGTGTGAAATGTGCTCTTTTGAGGAGTTTATGGCAGTTTTGTTGTAATGTAGTGGAGCAATTTGTAGTGATTTGTGAAGATATGGTTGATGACGGGGGGTGGTTGACTGTTATTCAGGTAGAAGTATGTAGCAAGGAGATTGATGCCAGTGAATGGTCAGGTGAGATGGTTGAACTGAGGAGAATAGTTGGATAGTGTTGCTATGTGCACTGAGATATGCACCAATGTGCACAGTGAGGAATATGAAGGCAATGTAGCTGCAGTGTGGTGAGGAGTGTGTTAGGCAGTGATTGGACAAATTTGTCTATTGTAACTGTGGGGAGTAGTTTTCAGGTGATATGTGCAGGGTACTGTATGTATGTATGCAGTGATTACTAGTGATATGTTAGGGAAGTTTTGATGTAAGTGAATATGGGTGGAAATGTTCAGGGTAACGGTGAATGGGAGGAGAAGTGGTAGTGTTGTATGAAGTTGAAGCAGTTGTGAAGTGTTGAGGTTAGATGAGGAAGTAAAGCAGCAGTAAGGAGGACGGGCAAGGTGACAGCAGGGTGTATTTGATGTTTGGAAGTGGTATAGTGAAGCAGAGGTGAAGGAGCGAGATGTATTAGTAAATGACGTATAAGTTGCTGATTGGCATCTAGCTGTTTTTGATGTTTACACTTTATAGTTATGAACAACCACATTTTTATTTTGGCGATCATAGTTTCATTTTTCTCTCCAAATATGGTGCAATTGAAACTCACTTCCATCAATTTTTCTAGGTTGAAAATAAATATGGCATATTGGTTTCAAGATGGGCGAATTCACAATTAGGACGAATTATTGAGTGGGTTGAAGGCAATTCAATTAGAGGTAACTATTTGTTGTACAATAACTTGTTACTATTCTATGTCTATTGTAATATTGCCCTATAGGTCATATTAAAATGCACTCGATCCACTTGTAGTGTTTCACTTAAATCCCACAAATCAAATTACTGTACCACCATCATTTAAACTTTACGTAAATGATATCATGTTAATGTACCTGTGGGGTTGGGATCCAATTTCAATGCAACAACGTTATGGAAGTTCAATTGTAAAAGTGTTCAGAATTATTGAAGAGGTTCAAACTTCTTCTTTTTCATTATTTTTGCTATCTAAAACAATGGCTGCTTTTTTAGCTAATTTTTTTTATCATAAACTTACACGTACGGTTCATTTCTAGACTTTTTGTTGTAATCTATTAAACCAAATTCTTTATGATTTATACTGATTACAAACACCTACACACAGTCAATCAATTTTTTGGTAAGTTTCCAATGAGGATAGGTGAATTAAATAGCCTCTATCGTGGAATTGATAATGCATTCCAAGTGTATACACACCATGTTGGTGAAAATAGGTGGGGATGGCCATATAACTCCTATCATTCATTACAAATCAATAGTGCATGTATACCCACTCACTCTCTAAGGATACAAACATGTGATTATTTTATGTGAAATCATGTGGTTTATATTATTTCTACAGTTAGTTTGTTCTAGAAGTCTTGTTAAATTTTAAAATAAACTAAAATAAGGCTCACAATACCTATATATGTCCTAGGTTTTATGTGATTGTGGTTAAATATTAAATGACCTACACCTATGGTATTTCTTGATCTGTAAAATAGAGTTCTTGGTTTTCCTTGTGATCGCATGACATGTTATCAATTATGATTTTAATAATAGTTTACTAAAGTACACTTTTGGTCTACAAACCAACTTAACTGCAGTGGATTCATATTATTTGTAAAATCATGAATTGGTGTCTATGTAATTTCGCCAAACTAGCTCATTACTGCTGATCTGAAAGCTTGATTAACCAGCTTAGCTATGAGAAATATTTGTTTTTACCTTAAAAGAAAATGTTCCAAGCTTTATGTCATTCCATGCTTTCTATAGTTAATAAAGAAGACATAATACCACCTGCTAATTTGATTTAGTTTGTGTATGAACAAACTGATGCTGAAGAGTGAGGTAAATCTTTATGCTGAAATTTTCATTTGTGAAGCTGTAGTATGTCTTAATCGGGATCTAATCTGCATGCTCAGGTTTGTTTTACGCCGAATTCATTATGTTGGTTAGTGTTGTAGACGAGCTTGTATCATAAACTTTGTTTAGTTAAGGGTTGAGATAAGTTAGTTATTGATTTTTGCCTTCTAGAAATGGTTACTGCAATGATTTTAAGGCATGCGACAGTAAGTTGAAAGCTAAACAATGATGTGTCTGTGCAAAATTATATATATTCTCAAATAAGGTATGTACCCAGACTTGAGAAAAACCGAGATAGCTTAGAATATTATTTTACTACTTGGTGCTTTGTCAATATAGATCAATGTCAATATGCATATGCACACCTAAGACATATATAAACACAAAAAATAAGTAGAATCATATATCCACATGTAGACTATTAATTTAATTGAAAATTTTATATGTTTTAAATTGTAGAGAATATATCAATCATATATTTCATCTCATTTATTTGGAATTTTAGGCATGCAGCACAATGAGGTTCCTACCTATCTGATCAATGGGAATCATGCCAGCAATAGTCATCAACCAGTACTCCAGTGGCAATTGAGTTTACAATTGAGTTGAGCAAGGAAAGTGGCAGGCTGAATTAGCTCAAGTGGCAATTGAGTTGATTACTGTAAGTAGTAGGAACTTAAAACAAATTTCAAGCATGTGCATTTATTTTGAACAAGTCAATAGTTTCTCACATGTTGATGGATGGTTCAGGCTGTTGATGATGTTGCAAGGTAGTTCGGTTCGACAGTGCTGGTTTCAGATTGATGTTTTGGGGAGAGAACTTTAGAAGATGGGGTAGCTGTGAAGTGAAGTTAGAAACAGTGGGTTGCAGGAGTTAGAAACAGTGAGACTTTGATTGTTTGTATATGCTAATTATGTAATTTAATTGTTTGTTTGAATATATGAAAATTATGCGATTGATCGTTCGTTTTAATATGAATAGTATATAAGTGATTGTTGGAAATGGTATAAACCATCAACCGTAAATAGCAACATTTAAAATATGCTACCAAACAACCAATAACTTTTAGTAGCATTTCAGAAATGCTACAGAAACAAATGTAAACTAATATAAAAATTATACAGTTGCATTTTAAAAACGCTACTGAAAATCAAAAAAAGCATATAAACAAAAAAGCAACCAAAAAATGAAGACTTATGGTAACGTTTTTTTAACCCTACAGAAAAAACCTATAGCTGCATTTAAAAGTGACTTTTTGTAGCGTTTTTTAAATCCTACAGAAAATACCTATAGTTGCATTTAAAAGTGACTTTTGGTAGCGTTTACTACAACGCAACAAAAAGTTTTAGACTTTTAGTTGCATGTCGTATAACAACGTTCTCTAAAACGCTACCATAAGTTATGGTAGCGTTTTTTCAACGCTACCAAAAGTCTTTTCTGGTGTAGTGAAATGAATGTATCATTTATGAATATAAGTTTATTTCATTAAAATAAAGAGTAGAATAATTTGATTAAAGGAAAAAACATATGTTTATTTGAACTGTGTTTTAGCATACAGATTGATTACAAGAATTGGAAAATCATTTGTTTAAGTAAGTTATTTATTACCCTGGTGTATAAACAACAAATTTATAAGCGTCTTTAAACGAATAAAGGAAACAATTGTTTGTTTTTCATCCATTTTAGCTTGTCTGTTTTGAAATTTAACTTTGTAATTAATAGCAATTAATGTAATTGAAATATTTAAATTAAAAGGAAAGAAAACGTTGATTGTAATTAATAGATCTAATAAAAGAAATGCGTGTTTTGTGTTAAACAGAAAGGGATTAATGGAAATAAAAGATCATTTTTGGAAAACCAATTGAACGTTTTAATTTTTAAGGTATGTATAATTTTATTTATTGTATGTTGATAAAAAAATTAAATGTGTACAAATTTGAGTATTATTTGGGTTAATGAGATTAATTTGGGTAAGAAGAATATGTTTCAAAAATTGAATTTCAAAAGGTTGTGCTATGTACATGGTCCCTTTATTTTTTTGTTATTAATGGTTGCCTGTACGTTTAAAAATAGTTACCTCATTATTAATACTTGATCCATTCAGTTCTCCTTCTATTTAATACTTAAGCCTAGACTTTAGGCTGTATTTAATTCTTGCCATCTCATTTTCGGTTGTACAAAATTTCACTTTCCATTGGTTTGCAAACTTGCCCATTCCTATGTACATTTCTTTATGCATTATTAATGCCTGAAGCTTTCAAAACAAAACGTGACATTCATTTTGTCCCTCCACCTTCATTTCCTTATAACCTGCCACTTTATTTCTTCTTTTGCGTTTTGTTTTTCCTAACACCTCATATTCATTTAGTTCAAATTATTCTTTGCTGAAGCTATGTTCTCATCAATAAATTTTCACGTTTTTAAACCTGTCCCTTCATTTTTTTTCTTATCACCACCTTATTTCCTATGTTTAAATCAACATTTCAAATCTTCCTTTCCTCGAATCATTTTAACATGAGCTTGCAAATTCAAAAGTTGTCATTTTTGCATATTCAAAAGCTTTCTTTTATGAAACATGAGTTTCATTTTTCATTTTTCCTGCATGTTGCCCTCATCTTAGTTTGTTCTTCCATCTTTGCCTAAAGCCTTATCTTGAGAAAAATGTGAGTATTAAATTGTTGTTTTTTTATTTATTATGTACTGATTATTATTATTTTAATAATATTCCTTATAACTTGATATCTTTTGCATATAAACTCCGATTCACGTGCTATTTCTTCCTTTGGATTCATATTTAAATTCCGGACAATATGAAACTGGTTTGGTTGAATTTGAAGACTACTGATATTTTAGGCTTTTATTGGATTTTTAATGGGCTATAAATCAAAGGTGAGTGATTGAACCCACTCACGCAATACTAAAATTTCTTATGTTGGTTGAATTAAAATTATGAAGTGATAAAATTTTATTGATTACCGTTTGGTAGTTCAAATTGATATTTAAATTGAATTTGAATTTTATATTGAACCGAATTGACATTTAAATTAATATTGAAATTTAACTGCTAGTTAAACACTAACAATTGATGACTAGTAATTGTTGTGATATTGGTTTGATTTGGATGTTGATTGCAATTGGATGCCTATTTCTTAGCAACCAGATTAGCCATAAACACCCAAGAACAGATTTAAGTAGTGAAATAAATGAAGAAATTTAATGAAAACAGAGAGAGATCACAAAATATCAAGAAAAACACAGCAGAAAGTAAAAACAACAAGATTTATAGTGGTTCGGCACTGATCGCCTACGTCCACTCTGAATATTCTCTTTATTGCTTCTCAATTCACTTTATTAAAGTAAGAAATAGTAAGAGATCAGAAAAGAATGGTGGAAGTTCGTTACAATAATGGTGGAGTTTAACTAACAGCCTAAGAGTCCCTAGAATGGTCCCCTGTGCAAGTATTTATAGATGAAGGCGGCCTCCAATCTGAATGAAACTTCGGCAACAGGACCTCCCCAACCATATGGCCCCACCATTGGGAAGCTAGGCCTAACTCTCAATGGATAGGGATCGATACCGATCCCTCCATGAGTCGAGTTTGGGCTAACAATCCCAATGGTAGCTCCCTTATGACATAATATACTGGTGCTTCAGATATCAGGATGGTTGGATGTATGGAGCTCCTGTTCTTTTAGTACTTTGGTTCAAATCTTAACTTAGTCAAGGGAATGTCGATCCCTCCAGGTTCTCCAATGTATGCTGATCCATCCCCCACGAACCATGCCATGCCGATCACACAGACCATACCATGTCGATCCATACCATCCCTTTTGAATGCACCATGCCGATCCATCCCTTTTGAATGCACCATGCTGATCCATCCCTTTTGAATGCACCATGCCAATCCATCCCTTTTGATTACACCATGCTGATCCTTATCTTACGAGCCCTACTATGACGATCCATGTCACACGGACCATACCATGTTTTATGTCGATCCCTCTGCATCCCTACCTAAGTTGACTACCTAACTAAGTGAACATACCGATCCTTATGGCTTCCTCATGCTATACCGAACCTTATACTACCTCATTCATATTCACCATCCACAATGCCCACCCTTCTATTATATAGACTAACCCCTATCTTTCTGACATCCGGCGCTGTCCAACTATCAACTCTGTCCCATCCGGGATTGATACAAATTTTTGAACATTATATCTTGGTCATGTAGCTGTTGTCTCGTGATCATACTTCTCATCAACAGTAGGGTCTGGCCTATGCGATCGGTCCAACATAGCCGGGTCTTGGCACCGGGTAATACTTGCCCCCCAAAGTACCTCTTGTGAGTAACATGACGTGCTTTGAATTGGAAAAAACCTAGGATCCTGGGAATAAGTCTATCCAACTTTCTGGTTAATCTCTATTCCTTTATTAATCTTTGATGATACAAGTCTGATGTCGTATTCCATTAGTATGAACAAATTTGGTCATGTGAGATTTACAGGCTTTCTTTTGATTTGATTTCAAACTTGATCGTTTCAAGCTAAACCGCTACTTCAGTTAATTTCAAAAGGTTGAATCCTTAAATCTCCTCCATGCACGTTCACATACACGTTTCTATCATCGGCCCCTGGATGTGTCCAGATGTTTGCAAGTCGTTGTCGAGTTTAATAGTTCTTTGTACATTTATGTTTTCAACTGAGTCTTCATGATGACGATCATGTGTCACTCCCCAATTGCTTCACTTTTTTATTTCCATTTCCCATTTCATCCATATCCATCATTCACGCATCTTTCTCTTTTTTTTATTTTTTATTTCTGGAGGGATCGGTATAGTACCCACCGATCCATCATTAGAGATACGTGAATAGGGTTCGGCATATCTCAATGCCGACCCTCTCTCCTCTCATTTTCCTTTCTTTGATTTAGTCACCCTTAATAACTGGTTCGTCTCCATTTCCTTCGCTCATATATAAACTCGCATCCCCTTCCCTTCTCTTCTCACTCTACACTTCTCAACACTTAAGCCTTTTTTCCTTCCTACTCTTCACATAGCCGAACGGCCTGAAAGAAGAAAAGCTTCACCTTTAACATTAAACTCAAACGTGACACCTCATTTCCGAACACCATCACCAGTAACTCGCCCTTAATCCCAGTTTCAACCACGTGCTCATAATTTATATTAAATAGGTATGCTTTCCTTTTGTAATCGTATCAGTTGAGTCATGAATTTTGGGGCTCGCGTATATTCGAAGTGTCCCTAGGAGAGTGAATCCGTGGGTTTTTTTAAGTTAGGCGAGATTGACAGAAGTGAAAAAGGTGCTGGAGAAAGAGGAAAGAGGAAGAGGAAAAGAGGAAGAAAGAGGAATGAGGAAAATGGAGGGAGAAGGAGGGTTTGGCACTTTGTAATTTGGTGATGGGATGGAGGCAGCTAATGTCAGGGATCGGCGTAGAGAAGGGCTGTACGTGGGGTCGATAGCAGTTTGCATTAGATGAGGAGAATGTTAAGTTCTACTAGTGAATAGGGGATAAGCATTGATGACATAAGTTCAGGGGTCGGCGTTAGTAGATGGGTTATAGTATAGGGACCGGTAACATTTGTGGAGAGGGATCGGCAGTGAGGCTAGGATGAGGGATCAGTAATAGCTGCTTGTTTAAGGGATCGGTATAGAGGTTCAAATGTAGGGATCGGCTTAGGCGTTAAAGAATAGGGATCGGAATAAAAGCTAAAGGAGAAGGGGTCGGCACGTGGAACTGAGGGATCGGTATTTTCATAAAATGCTAATTTTGTCTTAAGCCTTCTGAACTCTACATTGCATATTGCCTTATTCAAACTTGGACTGTTGAACTTAATCTCAAATAAGCACATCTCTGAATTTCTTAACTTGGACTAAAAAAACTAACTATAAACTTAGATAATAAACTTCATAACTCAATATGTCGATGACCGATCCTGAAGCTCTCGTTGTCGATCAACTTCTTCGTCGATTGAGACGGTCGGCGATGATGGTCTCTTTGGACGGGTGTAATGACCCATAATTTTCGATAATTAAAATATTGAATTCAATAAGATTTTGTAATTTAATATTGGAGGAAATTAAAATTTGTGGTTTATTAATAAGAAATAACTAGAATGTATTGTTAAAAATGTTAATTCAAAATAATTAATAACTACTTTAATGTATGTCCAATTAATTGAAATGATTGTAAAGTTAAAATTGGTTATAGGTTGTAAATAAAGAAATAGGGTTTAATAATGTAAATTTAATATAATAAATGACTAATTGAATGAAATCTCAAATAATTGTAATAAATTGTAAAGTTACCTTGGTTAGAAATTGTAAATAAGAAGATAAAATCAATGTGAAGTTATTTGTTTTGTTAGTTAACAATAAACTTGGAAATGTGTTTGAATTGGCAAATTGTAACAATGGTTAATTAATCCATTGAAATTTAGTTAGTTATAATTGGTAAATAAGGAAATAAATTAAATGTTATAATTAATTGGTGAAATAATCTGTAATTCATTGTAATTAGGAAAAATCAGGGTGGTGTAAGTAATTATAACATTTATTTGAAGATAATAAACTTATAAGTGTGATTAAAGTAAGAAAAGGTGACAATTGTTATATGTTACCTATTTAATCAATCTATTGAATTTTATTTGGAATAAATTGCGACTAAATGTAATTAAATATTACGTTAATGTAAATTAAGATATAAACCAATGCTAACTATGCCCATAGGGTAATGATTGATTGTAATAATGGATGTTAATATAAGAATGGAATAATTTAAGAAATAAATGTTGGAATATGAAATGAACAGTAAATAGTTGTGGTATAATGAGAATTCGTTTGAAATCTAATATTGAATATAAACTGCAATAATAGTTGTTGGAATCCTTTAATTGAAAAGAAAAGACAAGTGCCTTGTAATTAATAAGTTCAACATAAGAACTTACATTTTAAATTAAATTAAGATAAAGATTTTAATGAAATTTAATCTTTGACTTAAAAGGAATAAATTGTATGTTTGCTTCTAACTGGAATAACAAATGTTCAATTTGAATAAAGGATGGAGTGAATGTTTTAATGAAAGAATAACATAATCTGTTATTTGAAATGCATATTGGAGAAGTTGATTTTCAATAAGATAAAAACATTTACTTTGTAAATAGTGTATAAATTTTGTTGTATATGAAATTTTATAAAACATGTTTGAATTGGTATAAATGAAAGAAAACATGTTTATAATTAGAATTTGTTGAAATTAGTAATGAAATGAATTGGAATTAGATTAATTGAAATGTTTCAATTAAAAGGAAACATAAATGAAATTATAAAGAATGAGTTAATGTGGAAACTTGCATTTTGTGTCAATATGGAATGAACATTTTAATTAAGATAATTGCATGTTTTGAGATGTGTAAAAGTAAAACTTTCATTTTGAATAAGTATGATTTTCGAAAAAAATTGAATTTTAGGATAATATACACACACACATTAATATCCAAAATTTTAAATATATCAGAGGGTTCATGGTTGGGTAAATGTTGTGGAATCAATTAGAATTACCTTTAATTAACAATTGTACATTAATTACACGTGTTCATGTATATTTATTTTTCCATTTCATATATGGTTAAAACTTGTAAATTTGTTGCATTAATGTGATCGTTACAGTAATTAAAAAAGTAAAGTAAATCATTTTATAATGCATAGATAGATATATATTCATTAATTAATAAAATTGATTTGAATAACATAAATAAATGAATAGATTGATTGGTTGACTAATTGATTGATTGATTTTTAATTGATTTGCGCTAATGGAGTGTGAACATATATTAACGTAAAATGAATGTTTTAATAATGAATTAAATGATAAATATGTGTGTATTTGGGTTTGTTGAAGTGAATTAATAGGAGTAAGTTTTGGAATTTGGATCCTAAAGGTTTGTTTATAGTATATAAGTGGTCCCTTCATTTACTTTGCATTTATTATCACATTTACATTCTCTTTCTTTTCATCTTCAAGTTCTCCGTGTAGGTTTCATTTGAGCATCCATTTAATTATTAGACTACTCATTCGTTTCTTATTAATTAATAATTGCCTCATTCTTTTCATTTGTTCTTGATTTGTTCATTTGCTCCTTTCAAGTGCTTTACCTGAAGTTTTTTTTCCTTTTTCTTTTTCCATTTTTAATGTGAACATCCAAATTAATTTTCATGCCATCTAATTAGCATTTACTGTTCTTCGTTTCTGAAGTTTATTTTGTTCATGCGTTATTAGTTCTTGTAGTTTCCTTTCATTAGCAACTCTTTCTTCTGAAGCTTCATATTTAAGAACGGAATATTTATTTTTATCTTTATTCATACATTTATTCCTTTACTTTACCTCTTTCAATACTACCATTTTAAGGTTGTTCTTATTCTTACTTTATTTCAATTACTAGTTTGTTTACATATACTTTATTAGCTTTTCATTTGTTTCTATCTTCATCCCCATAGCCTCATTTCATTTTTCAAATCTCATCTTCTTTAGCTTCATTCCTCCAAACAAACTTCCATCTCATTTTTTTTCTCTCTCTCTTTATTTTCCTCCTCCTTCATTTTTTTTTCTTCCTCAAATCTCCTTCTTTTTTCTTCTTCAAAGCTTCCCTTTTCTTATTCTTATTCTTCAAATCTTCTTCTTCTTTTTCAAAGCTTTCTTTTCTTTTTCAATTCTTCATCTTCTTTAAATTTTCTTCTTCTTTTCCAAACATTCTTCTTTTTCCAAATCCTTTTCTTCAAATCTAGATTTATACAAACTTCTCTGTCTCTTCCAAAACTTCCTAGAAAAAAATAGAAGATTAAGATAGTAAGGAAACAAATCAAAAGGAGGAAGTAGTTGCGGATCCAAATCTGACTAGAAAAGGGAAATCCATAAGGTGAGTGTTTTAACCCACTCACAATTACTAAATTTTCTTATGTTTGTTAAATTAAATTTATGATGTGATTAGAAATTGATTGGTTGATGTTTGGTATATTTAAATTTCCATTCCAGTTAAATATGACCTTTGTTGCATTAAATCATCATTTAATTTAATATTGAATTTAATTGTCAATTTAATACCTCTTAATGATAATCAGTTGTCTATTAATGTTTATTGGTTGATTTGGATGATGGTTGTGATGGTTGTTTGATTGTTGATGCTGGATGACTGGATGTTATATTTTATATTGTTATAACACTGCAAGTTCCCTATGGGTTGAAAGGATACATACCCGAACGATCTGATAGATTAAAGGAAATCGTTATGAGTTGAAATGATAGACTCAAGCGATTTCATGCATCTGAAGTTAATTTGGGATTGCAGGTTGAAATGATATATACCCTTAAATTTAAAAATAATTATGGATTGAAATGATAAATATCCATATCACTTGACCACAGGGTTGAAAATTATATACGGACACCGAATTAGTTAAATTAATTGATTTTAAATCTTTAAATTTTGAATTCAGTTAAATGATATGTTAAAATAGAATTTGATTTATATAAACTAAATTATTTTCAAAAATCCAAGCATTAATGTTGAAATTGGAATTGATTTAATGAATTGTTAAAGGATTTAAATTGGAATTTCAAAGTTGATTTGTCTAATATAAATGAAGTTTATCGGAATTGAGTTATTGAGAATGTTCGAATATAACTTTGAAATCTATTTTAAAATTTATTTAATCTATTTTTAATCTATTTTAAAGCTATTTAATCTATTTTAAATCTATTTTAAATTAAATTTAAACTATCTTAAATCCACCTAAACTACGTTAAGCTATTTTAAAACTATTTTAAAGTATTTTAACTATTTTAAACTATGAAACCTTTTATACTATTTATAACTATTTAACTATTTTCAAATTTTCAAATTGTGTAAAGTGTAAGTGTTTATAATTAAATCCTTGATTTTAAAGTGAATATGGTTAAATGATGTTATAACTTAAGTTGGGATTTGAAATAAATTTTGCTAGTGAGATGACATATTTGAGTAAATATTATGATTTTAAAATGAGAGTTAACCTATTTTGTGAAAATGGTTTCGAAAGTAATATGATTTCAAAAGTGATATGATTTCAAAAGTGAATATGATTTCCAAAGCGATATGGTTTTGAGAATATGATATTTTGATATCAATTATGAATTGATTTTTAAAATGTAAAAGAACCATCCAGTGTGAAATAAGCGTTTGGTTGTTAAAGAGACCGGGATCAGATATTGTCATACTCTCTGCCAATACCGAAAACCACTTTAACAACTGTGTACGTGATGGAGATTCCATAATGAAGTAGGATGGTTTGGCGAACGATTCTATATGAGGTATAACGTAGCCCCAACTCCCGTGAGTCAGCTTAGATGTGACTAAAACAGGAGCTATACCTGGGCCAAGAGAGGTCATTCCTCCGATCGGACATGCTTCTTCGATACCATATTTATTACTTTGTGATTGATTTGGTGGCCACCCCTCGATTTTGATTATGGGAGTGTGTTCCGAGGTGGGCGGTAGTAGCTGCTATGCGGTACCACCAGCCCGGTTCTGCAAAACGGTAGAGTCCTACCTTGGCATTGCCTCAAATGCCATGTTCACATGCCTTATCGCGCCTTCTACGAGTTTGGTTTGTACCATACCTATGGAGTGCCCTCTGATAGCCCTCCAGTTTATGGAGGAATTACGGTACTGTATAGACTATGGAAATATATAAAAATGTGTTAAGGGGGATATGGGTAACGCCTTAACGCTATTTTAATACTTTGCTGTAGACAATATTATAATAGCGTATTGTACTATGTATGTAGATAGTTTAACGGATCCTTAAGAGATGGAAATCCCAAACATTCTCTTAAGTTATTGCACTCACGTGACACTGGATATGAGATGTCAAAACCCGTAAACATCTCTGACGCCGTTACACTCATATTTATTTATTATTGATTTAACTTACATATCCTTTAGTTCTGACTCGAATGTTTTGTCTTTTCAATTCGCTTGGGTCAGTCTGAGCTTTTTAGTTATTGAAGACCGCTTTGGAGGACGAAGACGAAGATTTAGTACCATTATTATTTATTTTATTTATTTCACTACATCATGTTGTTCCGCTGCATTGTTATTTATTTCTGTTGTATGTAACTCTAATTCTATATTGTAAAAGAGTAATCAAATGTTATTTGTAAAATAGCTTTATGAACTGTTTATTTGATTATTATATTTTTTCATTCCGTTGTGAGATTCTGTGTTTGTTTTCTTTCTTTCTCTGCTTTTACTTTTTTACCCCATAACAATCCTCCCTTTTGAATGGTTTGAGTCTGACATGTGTGGTTTATTATCGATTTGAACCGTCCAAAAAGGTGGGTTGTTACAATGGGACTCCAAGTCTTAACATATCATTCTCATTTTCTCAATTTCAAACTCTCTATGCTTGTTTCAAACCACATTGCACTAGTTCACACAGGACACGGGGGGAACAAATTATTATTTCCAATGTTAGTTATCTACCAAGTACAGTTGACATTGATCTCAAGCTGCACGATGTGCTCCGACAAAATGTCTTCCAAGTCCGCTACAAAAAAAGTAGTTCTGTGGCAAGGTCAAGCTCTGCCACCTTGTTTGATAAACCTTCTCCAGGTCACCATACAGAACAAGTAGAGGCGTCTGACTCGCAAGTAAATCTTTTTTCCGACATTCCAGTCCTTCCCGCGAAAGTTATTAGTCCGGCTCCTGATGCTATTGAAGGTGCCATCGTCCTAAACAATCCTATTGACTCACAAGCGTCTAGAATCGACGAAGCCGCTCGTCGTCAATTGTGCTCCATCCACGGAATTCAGTTTGAAGACGTTTTAGTTCCATCGGGGCAAGACATACCTCACTTGCCCCCCAGCTGGATATATCGCTTGCAACAAGTTTATGTGTTAGGCTGGATGTGTGCGACCTTTCAACTCCTTCATTCGGGAAATGCTGAGGTACTTGGAGATCGCCCCTACTCAGTTGCACCCTAACAGCTATACCTTCATTCATGGACCTTCCTTCTCTTTATAAACGTTCTATTCTGTCTGCCAACTCCTGAAGACATCCGATACATCTATAATTTCAAAAGACGGACAGGGAGTCCTTATATATCTTTCTTGAACCCTCGACCAAATGACAAGTCTAAACGGGTGCATGGAACAAGCTCTCTCTATTCAAACATGAGTGGTTTTATGTACGGTGTCCTCCCGGCTTCGCAAGGAGATAGTTGGAAGGACGTAAGTGCTACTCATGTCTTCGTCTTTAGTTCAAAGATTCACGTCGCAACTTCTTTCTTAAGCATACTAATATCTCAGTTCTTTCAGGTGTTTGCCCTCGATGCCTTCTCGACATGAAGGCGTCGAGTATTCCGGGGCCGTTGCGACCATTCGTGCTACTCTCGTTGAGGATCGGGACACCAAACTTCTTGCCACTAATGAGCTGCTCTCATCTTTTGGGCTGTTGGAAGACGGTCGCAAAATTTGACTTCCCTAGGTTAAAGTAGTCCCGAAAATTATTGTCGAAAGAAAGGTAGAAGCAAGCAACCCGTGGTGCCCCTTATTGAGGGAACCCGGGAAGACATCGAAGAGGGAGAGATAAGAGAATCTCAAGATGTGGGGCCGAGAAGAAAAGATGTAGGCCCTGGAAAAGCGCCGGTAGTTGAAGTGCCACAGTCCAGCCAAATATAAACTCCCCCGAAGAGGAGAAAAAGGTTGGTGTACAGGCTGCGAAAGGGTAAGGCTGGGGCAAATCCGAAATTCGTCATAACCCCACTCGAAAAGGAGTCGTCTTCCCAACAAATGGAAAGTTCGTTAAAGGGACTCTATGACATTCTAATTCCAGATGATATATTAAATTAAATCTTCGCTAACATTAACGTCGAAGGGCTCAACTCTCCCACGAGAAGCGGTAAAGGCTGAAACCTTCCAACAGAGGAGAGGAAAGTCCAACGAGTAAAGCCAATGTTACTGGTCCATTGGGGGGAAACACTAGGACACACACAGACACTTGCACTCCACCATACACTCATGAATAATTCTTCGTGTTACAACTTCTAATATGATCCTATTTGGCTCTTTTACAGGTGCAATGTCACACCCTCACGCTTTTGACCGTCTCCGGGTTTCTTCCAATTATTATCGCTCGGGTCAAGATTCTGAATCCGGAAGACGCAGAGACAAAGATGATGGGCGAGACAAAGACTATTATTCTCGAGAGTCTTCTTCTTCATCCAGATGGAAGTCTCAACCACATGCTCCTCGCTGTGATGATCTGTCACACCTTCCTGCTCACAGCGGAGATAAGTCCTCACACCGAGGTTCTTAGGATTCTGCGCCTCACGACCAACTTTCCAAGTCGTCAAGTTCAAGGCAATCACCTGAGCGCCTTTTCGGCAAGCACCCGCTTGTTCCTTCTGATCAACTTCCATCGGTTCCTACTCATGATCCTACCACAGCAGAAAAGTTGGCTGAACTCAAAGCTACTTTTCCAAAAATCTACTTTGATGGACTCAAGTTCCTTCCCTCCGTACACGTCATCCCCGGAAGTTCCAAAGAGAGCTCATTAGCATGTATGAACAACGTGTACGGCCAGCATGAATCATTCATTCACTTGACCGAGAAAATCTCCGAAGTCTCCGTTAAGCGCCAACATGAAATTGACCACCTCAAGTTGGAGGCTATTCACGATAAAGACATCATCAAGCTTCAGGACGTCGAGCTGCTTAAATATAAAAACCAACTTGCCACGATAGAAAGAAACGGCTGAGGCGGTAAATCATTTAGAGACTTCGAACAAAAAGGAACTGGATGCAACGCTTCATCGTAGTGGCACTTTGGCCTTAGAAAAGGACTCCTTACAAAAGGAGAAGGAGGTCTTAGCTCGCCATGTTGAAGAGCTTGAAAAATTATTACATAAAGAAAGGGAGGAAAAGATCGAGGCATAGGAAGAATCGCAGAGATACTGCTAGGAGATCATTGAGGCGAGAAACTTAAGAACGAAGCTTGACAAACAATTCGTCCAGATCGAAGCCTTAGAAGAAGTAGTCTGGGAAGAGGGCAGAAAAGAAGTGCTCAAAGAAGCCAACTCCTAGGTAGAAGCTTCCACCGAGTCTGGTAGAGAAGAAATCAAGAACTTTTTCGATTCGCTCATCGCCGAATATAATGCAAATGTTCTTTTTCACAGTGACTTGACCTTTCTAGGCGAAGGCTATCTTGAATCGTTTGCCGAAGCCTGGGAGATTATTACCAAAATCAAGAAGGAAGAACTGAGAGTGGCAGAGCTTAATAAAGAGGCACTCATGCAAGAGGTGCTGCGAGGAAATAAGCCGTCTGATCTGGCTGCCGCGAAACTTCAATTCTCTAAGGCTCCTACACCGGCTAAAGAAGGAGAGGACATCGCTGGGTCCTCTGGAACCGATCTCAAGGGTCCCTCTCCTACTCAAAAGGCCGGAACATCATTTTCTCAACTCACGGAGCAACATATCGGCTATGATCCGGACAGACCCGACATTGGTCCATAAATGCGATCTCCCATTCTTGAAGGGAGCACTCCAATAACCACCAAGAGCCAACCGAATGTTGATATTGCATTGAACTTTTTGAACTCAAAAAGTGATTATTATCGATGCATGATGGCTATTGACTAATGCACATGCTTTAAATAATTTTTGCAAGTCATCCCGGTCCTAAGCAAACTCCTAGGAGCGATGTCACCACGGAGCAACAAGAGAAAATGGCCGAAGCTCCAGCTGCTTCAGATATTCCAGGGCCAGATGCTCAAGTCATCGGTGCACTTGACGAGGATAAGCCCGAGGAACTGTCCCTTAATGAAGAATTAGATGATGTAGTGGTCACGAGTGCCACGGAGCACACAGCCAAAACCAGTATGAAAGAGCAAATTGAAGAGGAAGAGAAATCGAAGCGTAAAGTCAAAACGGAGCCCGTTTAGGTCGTAGTCGAAGATCCCACCCCTGTACCTCTACAGGTCATTCCACCTGGCGGGACAATACCTATTGAAATTCCTCCTACTTCAAGCATCTCCGCTAAGGGCGGTAAAGGGTCCTGGAAAAGATGCTCAACTGACTCTACTCCTGAGAAACCGAAGAAGGAGAAGAAGTCGAAGAAATAGTTAGTACTTTGTGTTGTTGTACATAGTTTGGATAATTTAGATGTGTATTTCTTTTCTTAGTAGTAAGCGTACGGGCGTGAATCCCGAACTTTTGGAATAACGTGTAACGGATTTTTGAGATAGTGAATAAAAGCTTTTTTTTTTTGATTAGCAGTCATGCGAATTATTACTTCAATAGTAGAGTAATTACTTCCTACTCCATGTACTTGTAATAATTTTCACAAGTCTCGTTAATAATTCACTATCTCCATCTCAAGGCTTCTCTGTAGTTATTGTCTTAAGTCGTAAGCAGTGCTAAGCCGGAACTGCAATGAACAGTTGTATCTTGCCATCAGCAGTTCGAATTTCTCTCGTCGATTTGAGATTGGAATTCATGGGATGGAGAATGGTCGAAATCCGTCCATTTACCAGTTGAGTTTACAAGTTAGCCCGTGGTTTAGGGACTTGGAGTTATTTTGCGAGCGGTCGGTCCGTGCTCAACTTAAGTTCTTGCTTCAGTCCATATTCCGGTGACTTAGAATTTTCTCGTAGGCAGTCGTGTTTCCGCCCGTAGCAGTCGTATTTCCACTGAATGGTTTATACTCCAGCCCGCACTCTAGACTCTAGGGACTTAGAGTTTTTCTCATGGGCAGTCATATTTCCGCCCATGGCAGTCGTTTTTCCACCAAATGATTTATACTCTAGCCCGTAGTCTGGGGACTTAGAGTTTTTCTTGTGGGCGGTCGTATTTCCACCTATGGCAGTTGTTTTTTTGCCAAACGGTTTATACTCTAGCCCATAGTCGGGGACTTAGAGTTTTTCTCGTGGGCAGTCGTGTTTCCGCCTGTGGCAGTCATTTTTCCGCCAAATGGTTTATACTCTAGCCCATAGTCTGGGGAATTAGAGTTTCTCTCATGGGCAGTTGTATTTTCGCCCATGGTAGTCATTTTTCCGCCAAATGGTTTATACTCTAGCCCACAGTCGGGGACTTAGAGTTTTTCTCGGGGGCAGTTTCCGCCCGTGGCAGTCGTTTTTCCACCAAATGGTTTATACTCTATCCCGCGGTCTGGGGACTTAGAGTTTTTCTTTTTTTATCTCCTCATTGTCGGCATCCTTTGTTCCTTATTATGAGCGTCGCTCTTTGGTTCGCCTTCGGGAATCGCCAACCGAGCAAAATTATGGAGTTCACATTCTTCGATCCTATCGGGGATTAGTATGATTGATCGACTTCAAACTCCGTGAATCTGTTAACACATTGCACATATCGATATCAATCAGTTTCATTGTATACTTAGCATAAAATGCAATAATAGCAACTTACGCAAAGGAGGCTCTAGATTTTATTCATTATACGGAAAGAAACAAAACAATTTGTCTTATTACACATTGAAAAGATCAAACGGTAAAGTAAATGCCGAAAGTAACTAGTATTGAAATACAAAAGAAATAGTCTATGTGAAATAGCTTCGTAAATGCTCGTTATTCCACGCTGTTGGAAGTGTCGTGCCATCAACAGTCGCTAGCTTGAAAGTTCCTTCTCCAAGCCTCTATTCAATGACGTATGGTCCTTCCCATGTCGGATTCATGTGCGATGAGACCGGAAAAACTGGTTTTAGGACAAGATCGCCAACTTCGAAGCTTCTCGATCGGACTTTCATGTTGTAATATCGAGCGATTTGATGTCGGTGTGCAGGTGCTCTCAAATCAGCCTCCTCGCGCTTCTCAACGATAAAGTCCAAAAATTCCAAGAGAATATCTTGGTTCGTTCTAGGGTCGTAGTAAGTCACTCGGTGAGAAGGGACTTCGAGTTCTACTGGAATAACTGCTTCGGCTTCGTAAGCAAGAGCGAATGGTGTATGGCTAGTCGCGGACTTGTGAGTGGTCCTGTAGGCCCAAAGTGTCGTAGGAAGCTCATCCACCCACTTGCTTCTAGCCTTTTCCAAACGCTTTTTCAGGGTAGATTTGATGATCTCTTTTACAGCTTCAACCTGTCCATTTGCTTGAGGGTGAGCTACTGCCACAAACCTTTTCTCGATACGATACTTCCGACAAAATTCTTTAAATTCAGCGCTATCAAATTGAGTTCCATTATCTGTCATGATAGTTCATGGAAGACCGAAGCAACATATGATGTTTCGAACAATGAAGTTAATAACCTTCTTGGTTGCGATCGTGGCTAATGGCTCCGCCTTGGCCCATTTGGTGAAGTAGTCAACCGCGACAATCGTGTACTTCGCGCCACCTTTGGAAATTGGTAAAGAGTCGATGATGTCGATACCCCACATAGTGAATGACCAGGGACTGACCATTGTGTGATCTCCGTCGGTGGGGCTCTTGGTACATTTGCATATATCTGGCACTTGTCACATCGTCTCACATAATCAGTTGCATCTCGGTTCACAGTTGGCTAGTAGTATTCATAACGGAGTATCTTTTTTGCTAAAGTTTGCCCATTAATGTGATCGCCATATTCCGCCTCATGGACTTTTTTCAAGACACACTTTATCACATTATGAGCGATACACCGGAGTAAGGGAACAGAAAACCCCTTTCTATACATAGTTCCTTCCTGCATAATATACCGTGAAGCTTTACGAAGGACTTGTCGTTTTTGTTTCTCTTTTTAGACAAGATTACATGCTTGTCGTTTTCGTTTTTGTTTCTCTTTGAATGGAGTCATCCAAGATTCCCTTTCGGGCCCCACTTCCAGTACTTGATAAACTTCCATCATATTTATGCTTGGGGTATGTAATGTCTCGACTGGAACCAAGCCCATCTGTTGTGCATCACCAGTACTCGCGAGCTTTGCCAATGAGTCAGCTTCTCAATTCTGCTCACGCGGAATATGTGAAATGTCATAGTATTCGATATTTTCCAATGGCTCCAGAATCGGGTAAGATACGGGGCAAGTCGTTGTCCCTTAGCCTGATATCTCCTCTTACTCGATACACCACAAGTTGTGAATCGCAAAAGATTTCGAGAGACTTACTCCAAGCTCTCTACCGAGTTTTAGCCCAACGGCCAATGCTTCATATTCGGCTTCATTATTTGTAGAGGGGAAATCAAGCTTTAGGGCATAGCTAATTGACCGGTTCTCAGGGGTTACAAGAACAATCCCAGCTTCGGAACAATGATCATTAGATGCTCCATCGGTGTACATCTTCCATCGTACAGTAGAGATTACTCCGTTATCTAAGGGCTCATCCTACATGGTAAACTCTGCTATGAAGTCTGCCAATGTTTGTCCCTGGATAGCTCTTCGCGGCAGATATGTGATGTCGAACTTGCTAAGCTCAACGTTCCATTTAAGCAACCTTCCAGACGTCTCAAGTTATTATAGGACCTGTCGTAACGGCTGGTCGGTATAAATGCTGATTGGATGGGCCTAGAAATACGGACGAAGCTTGCATGATGCGATCACCAAGCAGCATGCCAATTTCTCTATATTCGAGTAATTTCTTTCTGCACTTGTTAATCATTTACTGACGTAATACACCGGTCTTTGAATCCGGTTCTCCTCGCGAATCAAGGCGGCACTTACAACATGTGACGATACTGCAAAGTAAATATACAACTCCTCATGATTCACTGGCTTTGACAAGACAGGGGGTCTCTCCAAATGATCCACCAAATCTCGGAATGTTCCTTCACAATCTTGTGTCCACTTGAAATTCCTCTTTCCTTTCCTTATCAGTCAAAGAAAAGAATGCATTTATCAGTTTCCCTAGAGATGAATCGACTCAAAGCAGCAATCTTCTTGTTCAAACTTTGTACTTGTTTAATGGTTCTAGGTGCTTGTATATCCCGAATGGCTTGAATCTTCTCTAGATCAACTTTAATTCCTCGGGCATTGACTATAAAACCCAGGAACTTCCCCGACGAGACACTGAATGAGCACTTCAGAGGGTTGATTTTCATGTTATAGAATCGAAGGATATCGAACATCTCTGCCAAGTCTCGAATGTGGTCGTTTGATCATCGGGACTTCACGAGCATATCATCCACATGGACTTCCATCATCATCCCAATCCGATCCTTAAACATTCAGTTAACTAGACGTTGATAGGTTTCCCCAGCATTCTTTAATCCGAACGACATTACTACATAGCAGTATAACCCAACACCTTGAAAGTGACTTTGTTGTAGGATCGTCCAATATGGAATATATATACTAAACTTATTAGTGCGGAAAGTAACTGTAAAATAAAATAGTGGTAAAGTAAAAATGACACCAGAGATTTTTATACTGGTTCGAACTTCCCGTTCTACGTCCAGTCCCAGACTCCTTCTGGAATTAAAACTAGCAACCCTCACTTAACCCGGAAGAATAGGTTTACACCGCCTGAGCAACCGAATAGGACTTGACCACCTAAGCAACCGAACAGGACTTGACTGCCTGAGCAACCAAACAGGACTTGAATACAAACTAGATTGATTGTTTTGACCTTTTGTGTTCTTTTAACAACACGGATTTGTCAATTGCAGTACACCCTTCCTATAATCTTTTCCTCAAGTATGATGTGTGTAGTTGTGTACAAATGAAGATTAGGAAGTTTCAAATTGCTTTAAGAAATATAGAATTGTGATCGTAAGCAATGAATGTATGTGTTTCCTGGAGATTTGACCAGGCAACTAGTACCCACAGAAGTACTCGGCATCCATAGCGTTCGGCATTCGTAGTGCTCGGCATCCAGAAGACTCGGCGTCAAGTAGTGCTCGGCATCCAGAAAGACTCGGCGTCAAGTAGTGTTCGGCGTTCGGCGTAGTACTCGGCATCAGTAGTACTCGGCATACAAAACTACTCGGCTTCGACTGGCACTCGGCGTCGACCAATGCCCAGTGTCAGCTAGCGTTCGACATCAATAGAACTCGGCGATAGGAGTGCTCGGCAACAAGAGCACTCGACATCAAGTAGAACCTGGCAACAAGAGTACTCGGCATCCCATGGTACTCGGGGTAGTACTCGGCAACGGGAGTACTCGGCATTCTGAAGACATTCGGTACGCACAGCTACTCGAGGTAACAATATCGTTCGGCCTGCACGCATTGTTCGTTCGAGAGCTTCGGACAGAAGTACGTTCGGTCTTCATTGCAACCATCCTGCACTTCCCACACATCAGACGGACCGTTCGGCATGGAAAGGACCGTTCGGCACTATAGCGTTCGGCATGCTTGGTTCGGCTAGTAGCAACCACCGTACTCGGGCTAGAGTGTTCAGCCACCAAGCCCACTTGGGAAGTCCAGCCCATATTTGCCTATAAATAGAGGGGCAGGGTCACAGTGAAGATGATCCTTTTTTCGGAGAGAACACCGGGGAGACTCTACCATTTTTGAGACTCATCTTCTCTACTTAACAACTTCATTCAAGCATTTGATTCACGAATTGTATTTGTAATCAACAATAAGGAAGATCAATAAAGTTTAATCTCAAAGTGGACGTAGGCAATTGCGCTGAACCATTATAAATTTGGTGTTCTTACTTTCTGCATTTAAATTAGCATTGTCTTCTCTGTTTAATTTATCTTCATCACTTATATCTCTACACAATCTTTCTCTACGAGGTTAGTGACCAATTTTGGTGCTAACACTTTGGTGCTTTCATTGAGAGTTGAATTCTTAGACCTCAAGGATCTGCTTTGAAGCTACTGGATTGAACAAATCCCCCAAGGAAGATCCGACTCACTGATAGGACATCCATTGATTCTACTCAGAGTTCATACTGATAACTCTACAATGGCAGGACCACGTACCAGGTCAGCTTCTCATAATGTGGATGCCCACGAGACTGCTAGCGTGCAACAAGCAGGACCTAGCAATCAACCAGCGATTCCGAGTGCAGGGATTGCCGCTCAAGAACAGACTCCAGTTGTCACCAGAGTAGAGTTCAATGACTTGATGAGAGAACTTAGGGAAAGTAGGAGACAACTAGGAGAGCAGATGCAAGCTAACGCCAACCTGATGGCACAACTCACTCAACAGCAGCAACAGACTGCTGGGGGCAGTCCCGCTCCTTATTCCTCCTCTGACAGCTCAACTTCCTCTGATGAACCTCCCAGGCGCAGGCGACGTAAGACTGAAGCTGTACGAGCAGAAGCTGATGTTCAAACAGCTGGAGACCGTAACCAAGCAAGAGTTGGGAACTTCAGGACCGAAGTGCAAACGGAGGATGGAGGCCCAGGCCATCAAAACGCTAACGATGTCGAACCTCAAGAAGCATGAGTGGCAGATCGCCAGGGGAGGAGGCATCAGCATGGACAGGCGCGTAGAACAGACTCTAACCTCCCGCCTCCCATACAGACACCGGATCTAACAACCATGATCAGGCAATTGATGAAAGAAAATCAGGGCTTATCAAATGATGATTGGGGAGTGTCAAGAAGTCATACTCCATTCACGGATGTTGTGTTGCAGGCGGCGTACCCCAGGAAGTTTAGTATGCCTACTATCCCTGCGTATGAAGGGAAGACTGACCCCAGGCAGCATGTCATGAGGTACGAATGGATGATGGATTCAGCTAGAGCAAATGATGCCACCAAGTGTAGATGCTTTCCGATTACTCTCTCCGGGATCGCTACAATGTGGTTCACCCGACTTCCTCCGCGGTCCGTATCAAATTTCGAAGAGTTGGCAAGGAAGTTTATTGAGCAGTTCAGAATACACACTACACGCCCAAAAGATGTAATGTCTTTGTCAAGTGTAATCCAAAATCCCAAGGAATCATTGAAGGAATATTTACAGAGATTCCATGTTGCGGCAACTGAAGTCAGTAATCCCAATGACCATGCAATTCTGATGGATGTAATAGAGGTGTGGATCCTGATTCTGAGTTTGGAGACTGGTTGGCAGGAAAACCCCCGACTACGCTAGAGCGTTTCTACTCAAAGGCACACCAGTTCATAAGAAGAGAGGAAGCTAGGTGGGTACGACGAGATAAGGCACCAGGACCCGTCCAAGAATCTATGAAGAGCAACATTACTGTGAAGCAGTCCGGAGACAGCTTGGGAAAGGTCCAAGTCAATGTCCAGAATAAGCCTGGGCAGTCTAAGGAGTCCGGAGGAAGGAATCAAGGGAAGAAGAGAGAATCGGGGAAGTGGAGATCGAGAATTCCAAGCTACAGCGAGTATACTCCGCTGAACGCACCACTTGAGAACATTTACCTATCCACCTGCAATACTTTTCAATACAGAAAGCCACGTCCGAAAGAATCAACCGAGGAACAGAAGCGGACCGGGAAGTATTGTCGCTTCCATGAGACTTATGGGCACAATACGGAAGAGTGCAGACACCTGCATGACGCTATCGAGAAGTTGATCAGGCAAAAGAAGTTGCAGGAATTTGTGAAGGATCCACAGGAAGGAGGACAGGGAACATCCAACCCAGGTCGTGCACCAGCTCCGCGTCATCCCGAGGAGCCTGCCCGAACCATAGGTAGACTAGTCATAAATACAATTATCAGCGGACCTCACCCCGCAGATAAGAATTGGCAGGAGATGGAGTGATATGCAAGTTCCCTGAAGCATGCCGATTTTGAGTGTTGTTTGAACGCGGAGGACGGGACCCCTGCTAAGCAGCAGCGCGTAATGACAGACGACATTGTGTTCAGAAACAGAGACGCTGATCAGGTAGAGGCTCCGACCATCGACCCGATGGTCATATCTGCAACGATCGGACCAGCTTATGTAAAGAGAATTCTGATTGATTGTGGAAGTTCAGTCAACATCATCTTCAAGAAGGCTTACGACCAAATGAAACTGGAAACAAAAGACCTGAAACCGTCCAAGGCTCGTATACACGGCTTTAACGGCGCAGCGACCGACGCCGTGGGGTACGTTGAGTTACCAGTTGAACTGGGACAAGGCGAGCGTCGGAGGGTGCGAATTCTACCCTTCGTAGTTTTGGATGTGGATTCTCCATATAATGTTTTCTTGGGCCGGCCGGCCCTGGCTGAGTTTAGGGCAGCGTTAGCCCCGTGGTGTTTAACTTTGAAGTTCCCAATGGACAAAGGAGTAGGTATTGTTCATGGCGACCAAGCAGCTGGTCGTTCTTGTTATGTGGCTGAGCTCCAAGAGGCCCATCGGAGGGAGAAGGGAAAGGTTGCGGACAATCCCGTCCGCATCCTAATGCGAATAATTGACAAGTAGTGCCCGAGCCCTGGCTCGGGCATTGTTCTCGGATCTTCAGAGATATAGATCCGAGAGACGACGATGAGAAACCCAGGGAAGAGAAGGCGGCACCGGCTGAATTAACAATTGACATTTCAGTTAGCCGTGACGACCCTTCGCGAATACTAAAGATCGGATCACAGCATGGCCCCGAGATGACTGAAGACCTTAGCGACTTCCTCCGGGCGAATCTTGACGTTTTCGCCTGGACGCATTCTGATATGTGTGGGATTTCCCCCGCCATCACGAGTCATATGTTGAACATAGACCCGAAATACGTTCCAGTTAAACAAAAAAGGAGAGGAATGGATCCGGAGAGGTCCGCCGCTCTCGGAGAGGAGGTGGACAAACTCAAAGCAAATGGGTTCGTCCGCGACGCCCTCTACCCTGAATGGGTATCCAACCCCGTGCTGGTAAAAAAGGCGAATGGGAAATGGAGGACTTGCGTAGATTATTCCGACTTGAACAAAGCATGCCCTAAGGACAGTTTCCCGCTGCCCAGGATCGATCAGTTGGTCGACTCCACCGCGGGACACGAGCTGCTGTCATTCATGGATGCGTACTCAGGGTACAACCAAATCCCGATGCATATTCCGGACCAAGAACACACCAGCTTTGTTACAAATGTCGGACTGTATTGCTATGTAGTGATGCCCTTTGGATTGAAGAATGCAGGAGCAACTTACCAGCGTTTAGTGAATCGAATGTTCAAGGACCAGCTGAGTAGAACGATGGAAGTCTATGTGGATGACATGCTCGTGAAGTCACGACAGTCAAACGACCACATTCGAGACTTGGCTGAAATGTTCGACATACTCAGGTATTACGGGATGAAGATCAACCCTCTGAAGTGTTCCTTCGGTGTTGCGTCGGGGATGTTTTTTGGATTCATCGTCAATGCTAGGGGAATTGAAGCCAACCCAGAAAAGATCCAAGCTATTCGAGATGTGCAAGCACCCAGGACTATAAAACAAGTACAGAGCTTGAATGGAAAAGTAGCTGCGCTAAGTCGATTTATATCCAGGGCACTTGACAAGTGCATGCCATTCTTTGATATAATAAAGAAAGGGAAGAGAAATTTTGAATGGACGGCTAGTTGTGACGAAGCATTCCAGAATCTGGTGAGGCATCTGGAGAGTCCACCAATGCTGTCAAAACCAGTTGACCACGAAATGTTATATGTATACTTGGCTGTATCCCCACATGCGATAAGTGCGGCTTTGGTTCGTGAGGAGGATCGAGTCCAGAAGCCGGTGTACTATGTTAGCAAGCGTTTAACGGGGGCAGAGAGGAATTACCCTAAGATCGAGAAATTGGCTTATTGCTTGGTGATTGCATCACGTAAGCTACGCCCATACTTTCAAGCACATTCAATCGGTGTTTATACCGATCAACCCCTGAGGCAAGTACTCCAACGGCCGGAAACTTCTCGAAGGTTGCTAAAATGGAACATTGAGTTGAGCCAATTCGATATCGCCTACTTACCACGGAGAGCCATCCGAGGGCAAGCGTTAGCAGATTTCATCGCTGAGTTTACCATACCCGTCAAACCGGATGATCACGACTTCATTCCCCATGTTCGATGGAAATTATACACTGACGGTGCATCAAACGACCATTGCTCCGGCGCGGGCATAGTTCTTATAACTCCGAAAAACGATCAATCTGTTATGCCCTAAAGCTTGATTTCCCGGCTACAAATAACGAAGCAGAATATGAGGCACTGATCGCTGGCTTGAAGCTCATCAGGGAACTCGGGATCAAATCAATCGAAATATTTTGCGACTCACAGTTGGTGGTTTACCAAGTACGGGGAGACTACCAAGCAAAGGGACGAAAGCTCGCTCCGTATCTTGTTCAGGTCCAAGAACTACTCTCGAATCTCGAGCGTTATGACATTTCACATGTCCCGCGCGAACAGAACAAAGAAGCCGACTTGTTGGCTAAGTTTGCGAGTACCGGCGATGCACAGCAAATGGGATTGTATCCCGTTGAAGCCTTGCATGCCCCGAGCATAGACGAGATAAAAGTCGATCGTGTGTTGGAAACGGAGATCGAGAAGGAATCGTGGATAACCCCATTCAAACTGTACCTGATGACCGGGGCTTTACCAAAAAAAAGGAGCGAAAGACGGCAGGTCCTTCGAAAGGCCGCGCGATACGTAATGCAGGATGGGTCAATGTATCGAAAAGGATTCTCAGTCCCATTATTGCGATGCATCGCTCATGATGAGACAAAGCGGGTCTTTAGAGAGGTTCACGAAGGGGAATGTGGCGACCATACTGGGGGGCAAACGCTAGCAAAGAAGATCCTCCGCTATGGATATTACTGGCCCACCGTAAACCGGGACGCCGCGGACTACGCAAGAAAATGCGACAAGTGTCAAAGATATGCGAAAATCCCGAGGGCTCCATCAACGGAACTCACACAAATGATTAGTCCCTGGCCATTTGCGATTTGGGGAATCGACATAATCGGCTCTTTGCCTATATCCAAAGGTGGCGCGAAATATGCGATAGTTGCAGTCGACTATTTCACAAAATGGGCTGAGGCAGAACCTTTGGCCACAATCACCTCTAAGAAGGTCATTAACTTCGTTGTACGAAACATTATATGCCTCTTTGGCCTTCCCCGCACCATCATTACGGACAACAGGACACAATTTGAAAGTAGAGAGTTCAAAGAGTTCTGTTTAAAGTACGGCATCGAGAAAAAGTTCGCCGCCGTTGCACACCCAAAAGCTAACGGACAAGTCGAGGCCGTTAACAAAATAATCAAGTCCATATTGAAGAAGCGTCTGGAGAAGGTTGGAGGCAAGTGGGTAGATGAACTCCCGACAGCGTTATGGGCATATAGGACAACCCACAAGTCCGCGACCGGCCACATTCCATTCGCCTTGGCATACGGCTCCGAAGCCGTTATACCCGTGGAGCTTGAAGTTCCATCGGACTGAGTGACATACTATGATCCCAAGACAAACCAGAATCTCTTGTTGGAATCCCTGGACTGCATCGATGAAAAGCGTGAAGAAGCTGAATTAAGGGCGGCAGCGCATAGACACCAAGTCAAGCGTTACTACGACGGTAGAGTCCGCCCAAGGATTTTTGATGTGGGTGATCTCGTTCTGAAACGAGTTTTCCCGGTACCGTCACGTATGAATCCCAGCTGGGAAGGTCCGTACGCCATTGAACGGAAGCTTGGAGAGGGAACATTCAAGCTAGCGACCGTTGATGGCACGACACTCCCCCGAGCATGGAACAGTGAACATCTACGGCACTATTACATTTAGCATGTTTGCTATCTTATTTTAGGCACTGTTATTTCCTGCATGTTTCCGTTCAATCATAACGTAGTTTCTTTTTAAAGTTGTAATCAAGCAGTTTAGTTGATTTTCATTAATAAAGGCTTGAAGCCGTATTTTCCATGAATCACTAACATTTCTGTATCTCATAGTTGAATGACGAACTACATTATCTTGTACGACGTACGGACTCGTATAAACAATTTCAAATCTCCGAATCCCCGAAGCGCGGAGCGGAGTACTCTAAGTCCCCAGAGCGCGGACTAGAGTATAAACGATTTCAAATCTCCGAATCCCCAGAGCGTGGATCGGAGTACTCCAAGTCCCCGGAGCGCAGACTAGAGTATAAACGATTCCAAACCTCCGAATCCCCAAAGCGCGGATCGGAGTACTCTAAGTCCCCGGAGCGCGGACTAGAATATAAACGATTTCGAACCTCCAAATCCCCAGAGCGCGGAGCGGAGTACTCTAAGTCCCCGGAGCGCGGACTAGAGTATAAACGATTCCAAATCTCCGAATCCCCAGAGCGCGGATCGGAGTTGTGACTCCCCACCTCTATGCTCATAATAACAAAGAGTATTAAAAGAAATACTGTCTATTATTACGAAGAATAAGGCTGGATAGGAGCGACCATCCGTAATTGGCCTTACACTACTATTGGTTATCTCAACAGGAGTGGTATATACTTTTTATTTTTCATCTATTATTTATTTACTCCCATCGACATATCCAATTATCAGTATAAAACAAACTACGATAGTTCATAATAGTTTAGGACATTAGATATAACAATAACACAGATAATATAAATGCGGAACACAGATTAACAAAAATCTCATATATATATAACTGATGTCAGTTACAATATAGTTGACACGATACATATGATACAACTACAACTGTCGACTCTAGAAGTTATATATACAAGTACATTATCGACTAATATACATGAATACATATCGTTCTATACAATGACACGACTACTACAAAATGACACTGACAACTTCAGAAGATGTGAAAAGTCTTCAAATCCCAAACAGCAACTCAAAGAAGGAAATCTACAACCTAAAATAACTCGGGTCTGACCCGAGTATTACATTCAAAAGAAAATAATACACGGGTCAGTCTAATTCAAACTCAGTTATTAATGCACAGTAGCAATAATAAACAATATCAAATAGACGACAATCATAGAAATCTCGTATACCCAATTTCTCAGTAAGAGAATCGGATAACGGCAGATATAACACTAAACAGTGTAAATCACAAATCAGCAATCTCAAAAATTAGTCAAATCAAATTTCTGTGTGGCTGCAGTACACGCACGCGTGCACTGCCTCGCCACACAGTACGTGAAATCATCACGACGGTGAAAACTAACAGCAATTAAAACTGTAGAAGTCAACAAAAATAGCCCACAACAACATACACTATCTCAAATCAAGAGGAACGAATTACACACGAATGTACATCGAAAGTTTACATTCGTGTACAGGGTCAAACCCGGGTCTTTGAGACCGGATTCAACTCGCTGTAATATTTTACAAATCTGCTTGAAACAATCAAGGACCAGCAACCAACTCAACTAGCAAAACAGGTATAGTAGAATGCACCAGTAAAACAAAATGATGCAACATCAATACGCACAGGTGCACATCAGGGCGCAAGACCCAACACCGTACAAACAACTAAAAATCAGATGTACTGCTGCCATCACAAGAACATAAGGCAAAACTGCAACTAAAAACCCAGATGCATCAATCAAAACAATTGCAGCATGGTATGCAAACCAAACGCCACCCAGGGAATATGATAACATTGCAAATTCAAGAAAGTAGCAAACTACCAAAATGCAAGGAGGTTAGGTCCTGTAAACTGCAAACCTCAAAAGGAAGCAAGGAACAGTTTAAAACCACACAACAATAGAAAGAAATGGACCAACTAAAATGGCAACATAATTATCAAGGTAAACTACGGTATGCAAAGCTATTAACTGGCCAATGCAGACCAAAACATGAATGACCGCTCTCGACCAATTGCTGAATTACAATATCAGAAACTAAAGAATGGCCTGTGAAAAGACTCAAGACAAGATACACCTATATACATACATAATGCCGCAATACCACAGAGATGATGGAACTACAATGGGCCGAACAGCAAAAAGAAAGCTTCAAAAACACTGCCAATTTTTTTCTTCTTTTCGAAATCAGTTATCATGGAAATGCATAAACAATTTCGAGTGACCAATGTCAACAATTAAAAGAAACAGAACAAAGTCATCACCGTAGTGAACAAGGAATCAAACCAAGTCAAGAAACCCAAAAATTTGCAAGCATACATAAATGAAATTCAAGTGAAGATAGTGGCAACTGCACAAGCAACCAGAAATGTTATCAAGCCTCGCCAAATTACAAGGTATTAATGCAACAAGAAACCGGACAGTGCAAATGAACATGCCTGAAAGAACAAAGTACCACAAAATGCAGGCAGACTTTTATACAGGCTGCAAGCATTGAATGTGCACATATATGACATGAAAACAAGTGATAGGGGTTCGAATATGTAGCAGTTTCGAACAATATCAACACAAGTGTTATGACCGACATTAGCAATTCAGTGCCGAAGTCAAACCATCAAAATCGAAACCAGGATGAGTGTATCATGGAATCGAACGAAAGAAAAACAGAACCCAGTGGATTGAAAGCGTTACAGAAATCATCAACAACAAAGCAAATTCGAATGGCCGGAACTCAGTATGAAATTAGATGTGAGTGAAAGAAATTCACTCACCTTTTATCGGCGAACGCAGATCCACTCAAAGTCGAACTCGACCTAAATAGAAGCTGCCGAAGAAAGCTACCAGGGGACGGTTGGTCGGCAGGCAAAGGAGCTTCGATCGATCCACTTGAACGCGGCGACACGAATTTTACGAAGCCCTAATTACGGTAGAAAGAGGAATGAACGAGGTGAGCCGCCATTGTTTATTTTCTTTTTCTTTTTTTTTTGATTTAGGTTTCTCCAACGAAAAATGAACGGGTCGGGGGAAAAAGAACAAGTAGAGATAGCCATCTCGACAACGCAAAACAACACGGGCCAAACTAAATTTTTAAGCCCACATATAATATTTCACGAATTGAAAGAAGAATTCTATCTGATTTTTAAAAGAATTCCGATTGTTTAGACGCCAAACAATTAGCAACCCAGTTAAATCGACACATGATGATAATAATAATACTGTGAAATCTCGGGTTGTTACAGACTCCCCTCCTTATAAAAATTGCGTCCCCGCAATTTTCATAACTAAGGTCGTCGATAACAATTACTTTCTAACATAAACTGGTTAATGCTAGAAAAGTAAAAGTCGAGAATTTAAATGCCACAGTAATCCTTTAATTCCAATAAAGGAGATTCTTAAATTTGCAACAAAATTTAACTATCAATAGATAGTCAGAAAGCAGCAAAATTGGATAACTGCAATTATCAGCAATATTCAATTATTAATTAGATGATCAGAAATACAGAATCACCATACAGCAATATCTAATTATCGATACGATAATTAGAAAACAACAAAATCTAATTATCAACAGAGATAATTATGAAACACAAATCACAATTCGCAAGCTTCAATTATCTAGTTATCCAACAATTAACTAGAAAACACAAATTTCATAATCAACAAACTCTAACTATTAACAGAAATAGATAGAAAACAGCGATTCAATAAAATCAACATAGCCTGAACTCAATTAGAGATTAGAAAATCTCTCATCCATAAAATCAGCAAACATCCAATTATCCAAACGATATTCAGAAGACAAATCAACAAATATCAGATTATCAAAAACGATAATCAAATTTCAAATTCAACAAATATTCGATTATCAAAAGCGATAATTAAATCTCAAATCAGCAAATATTTAATTATCAAAAGCGATAATTAAATCTCAAATCAGCAAATATTTAATTATCTAAAACGATAATTAAATCTCATATCAACAATTATTTAATTATCTAAAGTGATAATTAAATCTCAAATCAGCAAATATTTAATTATCAAAAGCGATAATTAAATCTCAAATCAGCAAATATTTAATTATCAAAAGCGATAATTAAATCTAAATTCAACAAATATTTAATTATCTCAAGCGATAATTAAATCTCAAATCAACAAATATTTAATTATCTAAAGCGATAATTAAATCTCAAATCAACAATTATTTAATTATCTCAAGCGATAATTAAATCTAAAATTCAACAAATATTTAATTATCTCAAGCGATAATTAAATCTCAAATCAACAAATATTTAATTATCTGAAGCGATAATTAAATCTCAAATCAACAATTATTTAATTACCTCAAGCGATAATTAAATCTAAAATCAACAAATATTTAATTATCTGAAGCGATAATTAAAAGCAACAAATATCCGATTATCAAAAACGATAATCGGAACTCATATCAACAAATATCTAATTATCACAAGCGATAATTAGAAACAACAAATATCCGATTATCAAAAACGATAATCAGAACTCATATCAACAAATATCCAATTACCTGCAGATAATTGGAAGCAACAAATATCTAGAAATCAATTAAGAAGACTAGAAAATCAACATAAAAGCTTGGATCGATCCCATCAGATGGCGAGTTTTTAATTCGCCGCACGTGCATCTCAGAGTGGCCAAAGCCTACCAAGTACTCAACATAATTTTGGCGCCCATCAGATTGACCCGAAGGTCCGCAGAGTGACCCGAAGGTCTAGTACTGGTATTTGACCCGAAGGTCCGCAGAGTGGCCCGAAAGCCCAACAAATGACCCGAAGGTCCGCAGAGTGGCCCGAAAGCCCAACAAATGACCCGAAGGTCCTCATAGTGGCTCGAAAGCACACGAAAGCATCAAAATGTTTCAATTAACGAGTCCGGAATTAACCGAAATAGCAAACGCACATGTCCCATACCACGTGTTTTACTAAATCGTTTGATTCTCTTCATCGTTTCCTTGAAAGTGCAAAATTGTGTATTTTGTAAAAATACATTTCACATTCTCAAACGGACAAGTCCGGAATTAAGCGAATCAGTAAAAGAAAAGGGTCATAGTCCTTGATTTTGCTGAAACGTTTAAATCGCTTCCTCATTCTTTTGAAAGCGCAAATTGTTAAAATTTCTGAAAACAATTTTTATTTATTTTGTAAAAATAACAATTCACATTCTCAACTGGACAAGTCCGGAGTTAAGAGAAACAGTAAAAGAAAGGGGTCATAATCCTCGATTTTGCTGAATCGTTTAAGTCGCTTTCTCATTCTTTTGAAAACGCAAATTGTTAAAAATTTATAAAACAATTTTCCTTTTAAAACGATTTTCCAATCACGTGATTAAAGCAGCAAATTAGTAACAATTTCGATAAGGAAATTGTACTTCTCAAAATACCGTAAATACGGTCACCAATTAGCATTGCGGTATAACCGCTTGAAAATCCACTTTTAAAATTTGACAGTTACTGAAGTCAAAGCGACAGTAATTTTAAAACGTCAAAACCTCATCAAAATAATTTACATCAAAATGTAATATCAGTGAATTTTCATTCATCAAAATGCCAACAAAACACCTTGCTTCAAAAATTTAGCATTGGTGTAAAAATCCCGTTATAAAAATAACGGCAACAAAATACGTTTCATAACCAAGCATCGGTTCAACATAAAATAAATGCAGTATCGTGCAAATTCATATTTGCACGCACATTACAATATAAACAAAGAAATCATTCGAATGCATCTTCAATGAAGACAATTCAAAACAGCAAAATCTAATCAATAGATGATTAGTTCAAAAGAAAGCCAGTGGAAATTTCAACAAAAATCAAAGATCTGCAATTTCTTCGAATCCTCAATTCGGATTCGAAATTCTCAAAGAAACAAAATAATTACAGCTATGTAAACAACCAATGAAATTTATTTCAATTTCTAAATTAAATAGATTATCAGTTGTACTCAGCGAAGACAGTTTCATTGTTTCCGCTGCGCACTCTGATAAACAGTACTCAAATCAACCAAATCATCAGAACACAAATTCACCTTTTATTTTTAAATAAAGATATTTAAAAATTTCATCGAAATTTCAAAACTTTAGTTTTGACTCAAATCACAAATAAAACATCGACTAATAGTTGTAACATATGTTCCATCCAAGTTATGTTTTATATTATGTCCATAAACCCCAAGCTCTGATACCAACTGTGACGCCCCACCTCTATGCTCATAACAACAAAGAGTATTAAAAGAAATACTGTCTATTATTACGAAGAATAAGGCTGGATAGGAGCGACCATCCGTAATTGGCCTTACACTACTATTGGTTATCTCAACAGGAGTGGTATATACTTTTTATTTTTCATCTATTATTTATTTACTCCCATCGACATATCCAATTATCAGTATAAAACAAACTACGATAGTTTATAATAGTTTAGGACATTAGATATAACAATAACACAGATAATATAAATGCGGAACACAGATTAACAAAAATCTCATATATATATATAACCGATGTCAGTTACAATATAGTTGACACGATACATATGATACAACTACAACTGTCGACTCTAGAAGTTATATATACAAGTACATTATCGACTAATATACATGAATACATATCGTTCTATACAATGACACGACTACTACAAAATGACACTGACAACTTCAGAAGATGTGAAAAGTCTTCAAATCCCAAACAGCAACTCAAAGAAGGAAATCTACAACCTGAAATAACTCGGGTCTGACCCGAGTATTACATTCAAAAGAAAATAATACACGGGTCAGTCTAATTCAAACTCAGTTATTAATGCACAGTAGCAATAATAAACAATATCAAATAGACGACAATCATAGAAATCTCGTATACCCAATTTCTCAGTAAGAGAATCGGATAACGGCAGATATAACACTAAACAGTGTAAATCACAAATCAGCAATCTCAAAAATTAGTCAAATCAAATTTCTGTGTGGCTGCAGTACACGCACGCGTGCACTGCCTCGCCACACAGTACGTGAAATCATCACGACGGTGAAAACTAACAGCAATTAAAACTGTAGAAGTCAACAAAAATAGCCCACAACAACATACACTATCTCAAATCAAGAGGAACGAATTACACACGAATGTACATCGAAAGTTTACATTCGTGTACAGGGTCAAACCCGGGTCTTTGAGACCGGATTCAACTCGCTGTAATATTTTACAAATCTGCTTGAAACAATCAAGAACCAGCAACCAACTCAACTAGCAAAACAGGTATAGTAGAATGCACCAGTAAAACAAAATGATGCAACATCAATACGCACAGGTGCACATCAGGGCGCAAGACCCAACACCGTACAAACAACTAAAAATCAGATGTACTACTGCCATCACAAGAACACAAGGCAAAACTGCAACTAAAAACCCAGATGCATCAATCAAAACAATTGCAGCATGGTATGCAAACCAAACGCCACCCAGGGAATATGATAACATTGCAAATTCAAGAAAGTAGCAAACTACCAAAATGCAAGGAGGTTAGGTCCTGTAAACTGCAAACCTCAAAAGGAAGCAAGGAACAGTTTAAAACCACACAACAATAGAAAGAAATGGACCAACTAAAATGGCAACATAATTATCAAGGTAAACTACGGTATGCAAAGCTATTAACTGGCCAATGCAGACCAAAACATGAATGACCGCTCTCGACCAATTGCTGAATTACAATATCAGAAACCAAAGAATGGCCTGTGAAAAGACTCAAGACAAGATACACCTATATACATACATAATGCCGCAATACCACAGAGATGATGGAACTTGTAACGACCCGGCTTTTTCTCCACAGAAAGTCGGATCATTATGAAGAAAGAAAGGGGTAGAAAATAGAAAAGAAGAGAAGAAAGAAGAAACAACAACAACGATCTCACAGCGGAACGAATAAATTATATTAATAACATAAAGAAACTATTACATAGTATACAACACTTATCAGAGTTTACACAACTATACAACACATACTAGACAGTTATAAACATCTGTCCAGATATTACAACTCAAATACAATACAAGACTCTAACACAGATATCAACACAGCGGAATACTATATCTACGAACGCCGAAGCCTCCTGCTCCATTGCTCCTCCACAATTCGTCAAAGATAAACCTGAATCCCTTGGCTACTCGTAAAAATTTGAGTACCCAAGAGTTTATAAAACAGAAATAAACAACTTGGGTCAGACATGGGTCTGGTGTGAGTAACAGGTTAAACTTGTTTAACTTCAAAACCTTTTGAAAGAAAAGGTATCACGTAAGACTCCCCACAAATAAACATGGGTAAGTTTTTACCTTACGCTAACCAAAACATTTGATAGGAAATTCGATTGTATTATAATAGGGTCTAGGGTTTTCAAATAAATATGGAATAGCCGAAATTGTTACATTATTAAATTCCAGCATACATAAGTATACAATCAAGTCCGTTATCACTTATTGGAATTTGGATTTCCATACAATGGCAGAGCTACCGGGGTACCGCTCATCACAGTACGGGGCCTAGATCACCGTACCGAGGATCACTCCCAATCCCCTGCAACACAAAGCCGGAACCATCCCTTACTGGATAATCCCGAATAAAATCACCCCACAGATGGCCGTCGCCAACTGCACCACTAAGCCGAAATAAAAGAAGGAACTCTCTAGACAGGGATGACCTTACTCTCAGTGGGTGCTACCCACGAAGCCTTGCTGCACCTCCCCTGTTTTAGCCATTCCCGGTTGATGAGGCTTGAAGTCACGATTTACCTTTAAATCAGAACACATCACTTAGAATGCTCATCGTCCACCTGACGATGTTCTGAAAGCATTCAATCCTTATAAGTTCGTTCCGGGTTCGAACGAAACCGAAGGCATTATCTCGTTACACTCGTTTTGGAATCACCCTCAGAGTTAACGACAATAACCCTTGCACTCTGAATCTTCATCTTCACTTGAGATTCACGACCTATCGTAAATTTGGATCGATGTGGTATTCGGGTCTCCAGACCTGGAATCCCGGTATACGGAAACCCGATCCCGGTCTCATCGAAATCCAAAACGTATCTTTTAAGGCCAAGTTGTTTTAAGGTTAAAACAATTCATTTCAGTTGTCTATACTACACGGATAGATAATTCACAACAGATAATCTACATTATCACAAACAGATAATTCATATTATCATTTCAATTTAACCAAAGCATCCATATCATAGATCAGCATATCTCTTATCAGAGATAACAATAATGCAAAGCATTCTATATTATTCATTCATCCCTAAGAAATGATTTATATCATCTCTAATTAATTTAAAGTGAATTAAATTAATTACCTCATTTTATAAATCCTTCTTACTTAATCATTAATTAAACCAATAATTAATCATACTTTAAGTATGATCTTAATTAATCAATCCTGATTAATTATACTTTAATTACCTTAAGTAATTAACTCTTAATTAATTTCACAAGTTAATTAACTTAAATCATTCAGTAATTTATCTTTAATTACTTCATCTATTAATTAACTGTATTTAATTACATTAATCCTTAATTAATTATAATTAATTAATTACTTTAATCACTTATTATTTATTAATTAATCTTAATTAATCAATTCTTAATTATATCATTAATTATATTAATTAATGATCCTTAATTACTCTTAACTAATTATCTTATTTAAATAAATTACATTTAATAATTAATTAGTCACATTTATTAATCACCTTTGATTAATCTCATCTAGTAATTAACTACCCTTAATTACTCTTCCATAAATTAATTACTCATTAATTAATTATCTTTTAATTAATCCCTTGATTAATTATTTAAAGTAATTAACTCAAATTACTTTCATTATATCATCCTTAGTTAATTACATCCACTAATTAACTTTAATTACTTTCCTAAGTAATTACACTTTCACTAATTACATTTAAGTAATTATACTTATCACATAACCAAGTGATTATCTTAAATTAATTAAATTAATTAATTTAACTTATCAAATTATTCAATTAATTACCTTAATTACTTCCATTAAATAATTATACTTAACCAATTCATAAAAGATTATCATTAGTTAATTAATCTACTTGATTATCAAAATTAATCATATTAATGAATTATTTAATAATCTCTAATTAATAACCTCTCATTAATTATTAACAATTCTTTATTTAAGTAATTAAACTTAAATCAAACATTATTAATTTACAAATAAATAAATTCTTAATTACTAATTAATTAATTTCTAATTTCTTAATCAATTACTTAATTAATCTTTAATTACTTGATTAATTAATTCCTAATTATTTATTAATAATCTATACTTATCTAATTAAATGATCCTTAATTCCAAATTAATTAACCTTTAACTAATTTACTTATAATCTTAATTAATTAACCCAAATCATTAATTAATTCAATTATTAAATTATCCTTTAATCACCTTATTAATTTAATGAATCCTAAATCATTAAACTTTAATTAATCTCTAAATTAAAGTACTAATCTTTATAACAACTTTAATTATTATTAACAAAAGATTTTAAACATTTTACCTTAAAATCTTTTCTTAATTCATTTCAAATTAAAGATTTAAATTTGAATTACAAATTTAACTTTAACCAATTTACAAAATCTTTTTAATCCAAATGTTAAAGAAACACTTAACATTTATAAAAGAAATTTACAAGATTTTTGAACCCATTTATTTAAATTCAAACCTTTTTAAAAATATACTTTAAACAATTTAAATTTGAAAACTTTCTTTTATTTCAAACTGGAATGCAGATTAAACTTTGATTACAGATTAACTTTAGATTTTTAAACCTACTTACATTTAAATCTTCATTTTAAAAATTCAAACCTTTAACCATTTTAAAGTAGTTAAAACAATTTAGATTTAAAAAAAAACTTATATTATTCCAAAACTAAGATTCAAACTAAATTAGATTCCAGATTAAACTTTGATTTAAACTTAGTTTAAATCTCTTCTTTACAATTTAAAAATTTAGTTTTACATTTAAATCTGACAGGTTTTAAACCTGTAACACAGTAATTTGACTCGAGCTTATACTACAATTGCTTCGAGTCCAACCCCACGTTACTTCGAGTTAAACGCTCGAATCACTCGAGAATCACTCGAGTACACTTCTCTGCCAAAACCAATCTCCACCCGTATCCAAATCATCACCGTGCACGTGCACTATGACACCGCTCCACTTCGATCACCGCCGATGATCTCTCCAAGTCATCGATCACCTTCATACCCAAATACGATCATCAGAACCTCTACATCAACTCGAATTCGAAATCGAACATCACGCCCAAACCTGGAACAAGAAACTGGATCAACACTTCAAACTGGAAAACGTTCGAACTCACTCCTCCGACCACCATCGTCCTTGAAACTCCGGCGAAGACCTCGTCAACCCACCATCTTCCAGTACCCAAAACCTCAGGCAACTCGATCAACAGAGGAAATCAAACCCAAGCAAAAACTGTAACCCAGTAAAACTAGGTTTAGAAACTCAAATCAACAACCACCATCGCCACGGTCATCTATACGGCCATCCAACATTTTTCTCTTAATCCCCTATTACTCCTCTATCACCAGAGAAAATTCCGACCACTCCGATGAACTAGATCGTCAGAGGCAACCTAAAACTCTTATTTTGATCAACCACGAACTGCTCCCTCAACCTACTTCTAAAAATTAAAATTTTAGTTGTAAAAATCATGGTTTCATTCGAGTATTCGATTTATATCCCTGAATTTATAAACTAAGATGTTTGAAATTTCACAAAACTCTAACTTTCCTGTTTTTAGAGTTTTCCAGAGTAGAATTAAATTTATTATTGCCTTAAGTACAAATTTAAACTAAAGTTTACAATTTAACAACCAAGTTGGACTTGCATATTTAAGTTTAAGTAGTGACAAGATCAAAGATTAAATTTTTATATCCACAACTGGGAGACTGAGAAGTAAAAACAGAGAGCACCCAGATGAACAATACATACATATCACACATTCATATATATACAGAGAAAAGCACTAATATACTAATGCATTTAAACATAATCATTTCAGAGATCTCATGCAACCAGATTCTACTTAAGTTATCTTAAATAAAATGTTACTCACCAGATTAAAATTGATGAACAGAGCATAACTTGAAACTGCTTTAAACTTTAAAAACTGAAATGCCTTGTCTCTTTAAAAACTTGAATTGGTAGCTTTAATTTGAAGAGATTGCAGTTGCATGCATGTTAAAATCTTGCTTTATTGAGATGTTGCTCTAGATCAGGTTGCTTTAAATTCCAGTTTACTTGCTTTTGATTTTGAAAAGAATTTGCAGGCTTTGATTCAGGTTTGAAGAATTTGTTGCAGGCTCTAGTTTTCAGATTGAAGAAATGCATTACAGAGATTTGTTTTGATAATCTCTGGTTTGAGGAATTTAATTACTGATTTGTTTTGAGAAATTGTTTGAGTTACTGATTTTGTTTTACAGGTTGAAGTTTTTCTTTTACATTTGAAAAGAGAAAATAGGAAAAAGAGTGAAGATAAGAACATATGTATATAAGTTAAAATGATTTATCAAATAAAAGAAAAACAAAAACTCAAAACTTGACATTTGTCATTACATTGGTTTATTAATGTACACATGTTATTTTAAAGCTTTAGGAATTTACACATGTCCTTTTAATTTGTTTATATTTATTTAAATGTAAATAAAAAGCCTTTCTTATTTATTAAATACTTATGTATATATATATATAAAAGCTTGTCCATATATTTAAAATCTAAAACTATTTAAAATCTTACCTATTTTGAATTTCAAATTTAATTTAAATTCAAATGCAAATTATATTTAAAAATCCAATTTAAAGTTAATCTTAAACAACACATTCAAATTGAAATAACAAATCCTATTTTACATTAAAATCTATTTATTTAAAGACAATACACTATTAATATTGTTTGAAAATAACATACTTATCAATTTTAAAATAATTTATAAAAGAAATTATAAATTATCATTTATTATTAATTGAATTAACATATCATATTTATTAAGCAATATTAAAAAGAAAATAAATTAACCTTACTATAAATCTTTATTCAAAACCATATAGTTATTAATTTTAAATAACTTTGAAAAGCTAATATTAAATAAATCCAAATCTCCAAACTATCAAAAATATATATATAAGAAATTTAAAACAAGAATTTATTTATTTATTAACTTTCAAATCAAAGGCAATCTATTTACAATATATACTCATATATATATATTATAGATAGAAATCATTTTATTGACTTATAAAAGATAAATTTCACTAATTAAATATCTATTTAATTAGATTATTAACCAATTCAAATTTTTATTATCAAATATTATCAAATCAATTTAATTATTTAAACAGATTATTAAATTGATATTGTCCATAAATTCCGGGATATTACATTCCTTCCCCCTTAAAATAATTTCGTCCCCGAAATTTAAAACAAAGGTAATTTAATAATCTATTTAAATCACAAGCATATATTATCATTTATATGCTAACAACCATAGCAACCAATTTATCCAATCAAACAATTCTAATTATCCAGATAAAATTCTGGATATAATTTCCTCGAGTTTCCCCAGGTATATATATATCGGGATACTCGCTCTACAGAATCCAACAAACAATACTACTAAGCTATAGAGCTTCTACTCTTCTAGATCTACAGAACTAAACAAGATATCAGACTACAGACGAGTCTGACTTAACAACCAAATCTTCCAGAACTGCTGGTTCCAAAACCAGAGATAGATCAAACACGTACTCCCTCAGAGATACGTAAAACACAATGAATTCCAGTTATCCAAACTGACAATTCAATCCAGTAGATCAAAGCACTTATCCAAATTAGATCACAGAAAAGATCCAAAACAATTCGGAGCTGACTTTCCAGACTTACCAAATCTTATTTCTCCCTTTAACCAGAGAAAAACTTCACAACCACGAAGTCTCCAATTTCGAATTTCAAATTCTATCGTCTCTTATCCACAAAATCCTTCAGACGATCCTGAGCTGTCTACAGATCTTTCTTGATCAGCTCAACCTTCACTGATGCTTCTAGCAACAACTGGACCAGAAATAACCCAACAAAAATGATCCTCTCAAGATCTACCAATAATCCAAAACACAACTCTACTTCACCATATCAGTAGACTGAACTAACTTCTCCTATCTGGAAAAGATAAACAGGAGCACTCGCCAAACTGCTTCTGCTGCACCACTCTGATATAAGGTAGAATGAAAATGCTGATGAAGATCTCAAACACAGACTGGACAACACAACCCAGAAAATATCGGATAACTCAAAAGAATACTCAAACTATCGCAAGTCACTTTTGCGATCCACCCAGCCAAATAAAACTGTTCTCTCTTTACCAATCAGAACAGCTCACACTTGACTATCCTATCCATCGAAGAAATGGATCCTCTCTGCTGCTTCTGAACTTCACCTTCAGAAAAAAACTGCTCAGCCAGAAAAACTTCTGCCGAAAACAGAACACTCCGAGCTGCACTACTGCCACAGATACCAAAGACTTCTCAAATCAAGCTCTTCGAGAAACTCGGACTTCAAACAGAACAAAAACATCTTGCTGAACTCAGCCACAACTCCGAAACAGACACACTTCATTAATTTGTTCCAAAGAAAACATCTTCGGGAACATCCGTCGTCACTGTATCTCATCATACAGCTACTATTACCTGAGGTATCAAGGTACCATCACTCGCTTCTGTTCAACCGACAGATCCAACTTTACTCATCCAAACTTCAAAGATAAACTCCGAACCATTACAGTTTCCTTCGGAGATCGATGAAATTCTTCACCATAGCAAAGCTTACTCGAGACGGTATTAGGTCTACAGTCTCGACAGTTACACTTCCAACCTCAACACTCAAATTCTAACTATTGGTAGTCGTGTTATTCACACTACCACCTTATCTACCTTTATAACTTATATTGGAAAACCCGAACAGGTAACCCAACAAATAGGTAGAAATATATATATATATATATATTTAAAATGATACTTTTTATATAGAAATTATTTCTGGGTAAAATTATTTCATTTACCTCTTTAAAACAATACTGTGTCGAATTGTTCTATTTAAGTGTTTAGAGATCCCTATCAATAACGTTAATTACTCGTATTGACCAGAATCCATAAACTACTCAATAAACCAACCAACACAATATAAAACCATTTTATATTCACTAACAAATACGCGCTCATATCTATTAATACACTCAAATTCCCACCAGAGCCAAGGTTATTGCTAACCTCGCTCTGATACCAACTGTAACGACCCGGCTTTTTCTCCACAGAAA